>OY288266.1:58147682-60547682 GCA_958450335.1 Hibiscus tridactylites
TGTTTTAAAAAGGATTGAAACTTTGAATCTTTAAGGAGCTATTTATCCAATAGGAGTTTCTCCAGATTTTTCTAAAATAATAAAGGTTTAATTAATGGTTTTTAAATAAAAGTAAAGGGAGGGAAGATATTTTGGCATTTTCTAACTAACTTTCCAAATTTCCATTTTCCTTTTCTCTCATCTTTTCTCTCAAACCAAACACATTTCTCCAGAGAATTTTACTCTGATTTTGGCATCCAAACATGAGATTTTAATCCTCTTTTGATCTCTAATTATCTCTTCAACAAAACCTTTGCATTTGCTATTTGGATTTTCAAGAATCTTGGTTCCACAAAGGGAGAAACTCAAGTTTGGAGGTAAGAACGTCCTTCTCCTCTAAACTCTCAGTTCTTTACTGAAATTCCCAAGTTCTCAATCCTTGAATTGTTTTTTGTTAAAGGTTTTTGCAAGGTATTCTTGATCTTGGCTTTAAAATGCCAAATTTGGTTGATTTTGATGAATTTTCGTATGATCTGATTGGGCATGGTTTTGAGGTGTCTTTTTGATGTTAAATGAATGTTAAATTGATGAGAAATTGAGGTTTAATCAATGCAATCCTGAATAGGTTGATTTTCCTAAGTTTTACTTGAGTTTTTGTTGGTTTTTGGAGTGATCTTGATGATCTGTTATAGCTAGAGGTATAAGGACGTGTTTGGGATCATTTTGAATGTTAATTGATGTTTAAAAGTGGTTAGTAGTGATGGATCTTGGCTGGGCTAAGTTTTGGAAGTGTTTGGAGGTGATTTTGGTAGCCGAATTTTTGTTTTTGCAAGGAGCAGCGTGTTGAGTTGTGTGGCTGGTGTTTTTAATGCATAATGATGCATTAATCCTCTGTTGTTGTGTGCTTGAAACAGGGGAGACTGATCCGTGAGCATTAGAGGTGGTGTGGAAGGTTTCGGATGCTTGGAAGGCTTGTTGGCTAGCCTTGTTTTGTGTATCGGTGAGTGAAGTTGGGTTTTCGGCTTTAAAACCAAGGTTTGAAGGTTTTGGGATCTTAGTTTAAGTCTAATCAACTTACCTAAGCTCAAGAGTAAGTAAATGGAATTTCTCTCTTGGTTGTGTTATGAAATGGTTTTTAAAGCACTTGTGATTGTTGGATGCAATGCATGTGATTTGCATGTTTTAAATTCTGTTTTGGAAAGCATATTTTAGCATGGTTTAATGCTGGTTTTGAAAGCCATGTGTGGAGGATGCTCAAGGTAAGAGATCCTTGGTTTGTACATTGGAATTGTGGAATTTATGCATAGTGTTGCATGTTGTTTAATGGCTTTGTGTGATGCTTCAAAAACAGTGAATTGATGATGGTAAATGGTGGTTTTTGCATTTTGGTTATGCTTGTAAATCAATGGATTAATGTGGTAAGACAGTTATATTGGCAAGTGATGTAAGTGGTTCTTGGTTACTTAAATCGAATATAGTTAGCCGGCTATAGGATTGGGTGCACCGTGAATAAAGTCGCCTTGGATGTGGAGTGGTTGTGAGTGAACCGGTAACTCCATCCAAGTACACTAACGAGATGGTTAAGAACACCATGGTGGTTAAAATTCCATGGGTGGGTCTTGTGTTAAGGTCATAATGGTGGTTAAAATTCCATTTGAGGACCTTGGGTAAGCAAAGGTTATAATGGTGGTTAAAATTCCATTTGAGGACCTTGTGCTTGTTAAGATCACAATGGTGGTGTAAAGTCCATGTGTGGATCTTGTGGAGTATGTCCCAGATCTCGTTAGTGATGTTATACAACTACCAATGGTTAATGTTAAGGTTATATGGTGGTTAAAATTCCATATGAGGACCTTGTGAATGTTAAGGTTATATGGTGGTTAAAATTCCATATGAGGACCTTGTGAATGTTAAGGTTATATGGTGGTTAAAATTCCATATGAGGACCTTGTGAATGTTAAGGTTATATGGTGGTTGAAATTCCATATGAGAACCTTGTGTATGGTAAGGTCAAATGGTGGTTAAAATTCCATTTGGGGACCTTGGGATTGGTAGTGTGTATGAAGCGTGGGGACAACACTTGTGATCCGCGTATCCGATTGGATGTTGAGTTGAAAAGTGGATATGGTTTATCACTTGGAAGCCAATATAATGTTCTTGAATGTAATGAAGCATAAGATGCTTGAAATGATGCATGGATGCATGAGAAGTGTATAATGATCTATGAATGCATGTATTACTTGTTAGCTTGAACAAGTGTTGTTTATCTATTGAGAATGGTGCATGTGTGCATGAAATCTCTTTAGTGCATTGAAGTCTTGCGAAGACTTGTTTTTAAAGGCATGTGATGCAAATATTGATGGTGTGGTTCATATGTTGCATTTGTTTAATGCACGTGTTAGATTGAATGAGTAAATGGTTTTTAAAAGTTTCTTGCTTTAAGATGATTTTCAAGTATGAGAAAGGTATGATGTAAGTGGAAGTGTTTTCCAAGGATTTTGTATTTAACCTTGCATATGAGGTTCATGCATGGAATGGTTAAATTGTTGGTTTTGCAAATTTGTGCTTTGGAAAGGATTACTTAGCTTTCTAAGCTAAGGGTTGGTTTTCATGTTTGAGCAATGCGTGTTTTTAAGCATGTTGTTGGAAAAGGATTTTCAAACATTGCTTGGGTTTATTGAATCGAGTTTGCTTTTAAAAGTGGTTTTATGACTCGCTGCATTGATGGTGTTTTGGTTTTGAGCATTCCTCACTAAGCATTATGTGCTTACGCTCCTTTTTGTCCATCAATGCAGATATTTGAGGTTGGAACAGCGAGAAGCAAGAGATTCAATGAAAGCTCCACTTGAGATGTATGTCTCGGTTAATAGCTATAGATAATAAAGGCAATGGGGGAAGAATCTCTTATGTTGATGTATTATGAGATTGTGTATGTTGGACAAGATTGGTTTATGGTTTTGAACTATGTGGTTTAACGCTTGCAACGTTTGTATCATCTTATGCTTAAGTTAATATGTTATGCTTCTTGTTTTAAAAGCATGTTTGAGTGTTGGATATGTTGAATGAGTTGGTGCACCTAGGGGTGGTCTTGTATCTAGATTTTGATGCAATTATGTCCCTTGTGTGTTGAATGACTTGCTGGTATGATTTGGTTGCCTTTGGAGCATGTTTGATGGGTCAATCGTGTGTTAAACCAGCAAGTTTTCTGCAATCTGGGCAGCCTGTTTCGGAACAGGTGCTACCGTATCGGAACGGGGGCCTGAAATGGCCTGGGCGTTCCGAAACGGAAGGAACTGTTCCGGAACGGTTTGGCCTCTGCCAGGCCCTGTTTCGGTACCAGTTTCGGAACGGTCCCGCGTTTCGGAACAGGTCCTCCCTATTCTGGAACACTCGACCGTTGGGCACTGAAATTGTTGGTTAAATATTTTTAAACCTTTGCGTTTTAGTCCTGAACCTTGTTGTTGCAATTAAATGAGTTTGAGATGTCCGTTTGAGCTGAAATTTGACAGGGAAGCATGAAACATGACTAATTTCATATTGATAACTTTTAATTGGGTTAAGTCTCTGTAATTCTCAGAATTTACAATTTGGTCCCTAATTCCTTAATTTGTGCAATTGAGTCCCTGAATGTTCTCTGATTGAAATGATCTTTATGTATGCTGATCTTGTGAACATATCTAGGGTTAATATGCATCTAGATAAGATTAAAAAAAAAGGGTCGTTAATCAAGGTTGACTTTGGTTTTCCCCGTGTAAACTTCTTAATTCGGTTCAACTGTCTGGGCCGGGTTAAGGGGGTTACATTTGGTGGTATCAGAGCTGAGTTGCGAATGCTTTGGGAAATGGTAAATTGTTGTAATATGTGTTTGATGTTTATTCTGATGTGTGGTTGGAAGCCGGTTGGAATGCGTGTTTTTGAGCGAATTGTTGATGTTTTTGTCATGCTTTTTGATTGTGAATCTTCATTGAGCTAATGTGGATTTGTGCTGATGTTATGCTGGTGTTGTGAGCTGATTTATGAATGATGGAAGTGTAATGGGTATGATATTGGTGATGCTATGCTGTTGCGAGTGAATGTTGTTTGATGAAAGCATGATCGAATGTGTTGTTTGATATGCTTGGTGTTGTGATATCCATGTTTCTATTGACTGTTATGTCATGTAAAAAGGGAGAATTCGGGATACCAATTGCCTTATTATTATAGCTATTGTATTATTTTGGAGTTGGAGTTTGAATCCTTGCTTAAAGTTGGTCTAATTGATTTGTTTGTTTTGTTATGATTATTTGCTGTTAATAGCATGGTGAAATCGATGAAAGAATGGCAGATGGGTGAGATGGTTGCTGCCTTAGAGCAGGTTGTTAAGGCGTGGAATTCACCTTTTAATGGAGGTGTTTCGTCTCAGTCTTCTGTGCATGGAGTTGAGGTAGTGAGGCAGGAGGAAGAAGCTGGTTCTGTGATGAAGAATTCATCACCTATTGTTCAAGAGGTGTTGGGAACATCTCAGGCTGTGGCAAAGGTAAAGTTTGTAAGCGTGCCGGCTGCGGGATGTGCGGGTTTGTAGAAACAGCGTTTACATGATTTGGGAGTTGTGGAGTATCATGGTTCGACACGTGAGACGTTCGAGGCCTGGTTGGCCAGTGTGATTCTGATTTTGGATCAGGAAGGTTGTGACTATACCTGTAAGCTGGGAAGTGTTGTCTCATTGACGCTGGAGGACGCTTGTGCCTGGTGGACATCCGTAGCGGTGGCATCGCACATCCAGGATATTGATTGGGACTTCTTTGTGTCTGCCTTTTATGAAAGGTATCTTGGAGGGAAATTCCCAAGGGTTAAGCAATGTGAGGGTGTGGTTTCTGTTTATGAAGGTGGGAAAGGTTTAAGCGAGAGAGTTGTGGATACTGACCTCGGGGGCGCTCAGCGTAAGAGGCTACATGATAGAAGGTTTTGCTTGGATCGAAGTTTGGATGGTAGTGCAAATCTGGGGCAAGTGTTGCCTGATCAAGGAGTGGGAGCTCAGTTACCGGTGTGTGACCGTTGTGGGAGGCGCCATGTTGGAGGTTGTTGGGGCGCAGGTGCTTGTTGGAACTGTGGTTCTAAGGAGCATGTGAAGCGGGATTGTCCTCAAGTGGTGAGATCAACTTCAGTGGTAGCAGAAGGGTCTCTGAAGGGTCGTGGGCACGGCCAAGACAAAATTCGAAGGTGGAAGGAAGGGCAGAAAGGTGTGAGGAGCTTGGAGAATGAAATCTGTTGGAATTGTGGGTCTGTTGGACATATGAGACGTAATTGTTTGAGGTTGGCTCGGGGAAGTCAGGGTTCTTTACCGCAAGGAGATGGTGATGACCTTGGTGTGTTAGCTGATGCTACAGCTGTGCAGCTGGAGGATGGTGGTTCTGCAAGGAAAAGAGTTCGTCTGTTGTAGCACCAGGGCAGTGAGGTGTTTGCAGGTAACCTTGTTAAGTAACCTTTGCTTAGTTATCTTAGTTTGGTTTCAGTTTGGTCTTCCCTTGCGTAGTGGGTGTGGTCTCGTTGCTAGCATGTTGGGGTAGTAGTTGTTGTTGTTTGGAAACATCTTTAGTGTGAAGAGGGCATTAGTGAGTATCTTGTGGATAATGGGTTGCTAGGATGATGAAGTTGGTCAAGTTGGAAGTAAGGTAGGAGGTTGTTTTTAGGCGGATTCTGAGGATGTTATTGGTGGGTGTGAATCGACATACATGCACAGTTAAAATCATTTGTTATATGCTATATTACATATGTACTGGTCCATGCATACATGTGACATGACATTAGAGGTTTTGCATACATGTACATCAGGCATTGATAGGGCATATTGGTGACCATGCATACGAGAGTTCACACTCACTAATAATTAATCGGGTCTATTGGTGTTGTGATAGGGTTAGGTTGGATGATGGGTTTAGAGGTTGTGTTGGTGCTAGGAGAATGTTAGAAGTAATGGAGGGTATTAAGCGAGTTGTCAGTAATAGTGAGTGCGGTATAGCATGTTGGTAGAAGGAAAGTGTTTGGCGCTTAATGAAGTTTAGCGGTATGGTGGTGAGGAGATTAATGGTTGAAGTTAGAATCGGTCAAGTGGTTTAGAATAGCTAGTAGAAGTGGTAGTTTCTTGGTGTAAGTGATGTAGTAAGTTAGTGGATGTGTGCCAAAGTGCTGAGGTAACTTGGCATTGATGTAGTTGTAGAAGGGTTGTTTTTGTAGGTGAGGGTTCGTAGTAACCTTCGAAGAGTTGAGAAGATGTGTGTTGTGGGTTGTAGAAATGGGTTAGCCCGGGAGAATAGAAGTTTCGTAACCTAAATATGTAAGTGTAGGTTGGGCGGTGTCCTGGTAAGGCTAGTGTTGTAGTTAAAGCTTGGAGTGGAAAGGCAATGTAAGATCATAGGCTATTGTTGGATGGGCGAGTTCTTGCGAGAAGTGGTTGGCTGGTTGTGATTAAGTAAGTTCCTTCTGAAGTCAGCTGGTGGTGTATGGAACGGCTGGCGGAGTCGAGGTTGGGGTTTTGGTGATGTGATTTTTGGATATTGGGTGAGTAGTCCTGGTGAGTTGTTGTGGTGAGGGTAGTGGTGGATGTGAAGTAGTGCCAACAATGCGTTGAGAAGTTTGAGCAAGCAGTTGATGCTTAAGAATTCTTGCTTGTTGTGGTAACCTTTGGAAGAGGTTGAGCAGTTGTGCAAGGGGTTTTTGGAAGTAGTGAAGGTTGTGGGTTACATGGTGGCTGAACTGGTTTTGGTTGGTGTCACTGTGTGAACAAGTTTTGGGAGTTATGAGTTAAGGTGGTGTATGCTGTAAAAGGGTTGGAGGTTCTTCAGGTTGTTGTTGGGGCTATGTGTAGTCCGGAAGTGTGAAAGGTTAAGGTGTGGTCAACATTGTAGTGTTCTGGAATTCGTGAATATTTTGTGGTGGTGTTGAGTTTGGGTGAAGTTTTGTGAGGAGAGTGTTCAGTGGTGGTTAAGTCTCCTGTGTTACCTTGTGTGTTGCTTTGAGAAGGTTGGTTGTTCTCTTTTCGCCAGTTGAAATTTTGAGGACGAAATTTCCTAAGAGGGGGAGAGTTGTAACACCCCAATTTTGGGCTTAGAAGTTTTGGGTTTTGGACCGGACCGGTCGGGTTGCGGTTCGAATATAAAAGGTGATTTTTAGGAAAGCCTAGTTCGGGTTGCATTAAAAATATGGAAAAATGTCTTTAAATACTCTTTTATTATATATAAGAGAAAGGTGAAATCAATTTTACAAAATGTGGTTTGGAAGAGTGACATTTTGGGTTAGTGACCAAAATGTAATTTTTGGAAACTGTGTGACTGTTTTAAAAAGGATTGAAACTTTGAATCTTTAAGGAGCTATTTATCCAATAGGAGTTTCTCTAGATTTTTCTAAAATATTAAAGGTTTAATTAATGATTTTTAAATAAAAGTAAAGGGAGGGAAGATATTTTGGCATTTTCTAACTAACTTTCCAAATTTCCATTTTCCTTTTCTCTCATCTTTTCTCTCAAACCAAACACATTTCTCCAGAGCATTTTCCTCTGATTTTGGCATCCAAACATGAGATTTTAATCCTCTTTTGATCTCTAATTATCTCTTCAACAAAACCTTTGCATTTGCTATTTGGATTTTCAAGAATCTTGGTTCCACAAAGGGAGAAACTCAAGTTTGGAGGTAAGAACGTCCTTCTCCTCTAAACTCTCAGTTCTTTACTGAAATTCCCAAGTTCTCAATCCTTAAATTGTGTTTTGTTAAAGGTTTTTGCAAGGTATTCTTGATCTTGGCTTTAAAATGCAAAATTTGGTTGATTTTGATGAATTTTCGTATGATCTGATTGGGCATGGTTTTGAGGTGTCTTTTTGATGTTAAATGAATGTTAAATTGATGAGAAATTGAGGTTTAATCAATGCAATGCCGGATAGGTTGATTTTCCTAAGTTTTACTTGAGTTTTTGTTGGTTTTTGGAGTGATCTTGATGATCTGTTATAGCTGGAGGTATAAGGACGTGTTTGGGATCATTTTGAATGTTAATTGATGTTTAAAAGTGGTTAGAAGTGATGGATCTTGGCTGGGCTAAGTTTTGGAAGTGTTTGGAGGTGATTTCGGTTGTGTTTGGTAGCCGAATTGTTGTTTTTGCAAGGAGCAACGTGTTGAGTTGTGTGGCTGGTGTTTTTAATGCATAATGATGCATTAATCCTCTGTTGTTGGGTGCTTGAAACAGGGGAGACTGATCTGTGAGCATTAGAGGTGGTGTGGAAGGTTTCAGATGCTTGGAAGGCTTGTTGGCTAGCCTTGTTTTGTGTATCGGTGAGTGAAGTTGGGTTTTCGGCTTTAAAACCAAGGTTTGAAGGTTTTGGGAGCTTAGTTTAAGTCTAAACAACTTAGCTAAGCTCAAGAGTAAGTAAATGGAATTTCTCTCTTGGTTGTGTTATGAAATGGTTTTTAAAGCACTTGTGATTGTTGGATGCAATGCATGTGATTTGCATGTTTTAAATTCTGTTTTGGAAAGCATATTTTAGCATGGTTTAATGCTGGTTTTGAAAGCCATGTGTGGAGGATGCTCAAGGTAAGAGATCCTTGGTTTGTACATTGGAATTGTGGAATTTATGCATAGTGTTGCATGTTGTTTAATGGCTTTGTGTGATGCTTCAAAAACAGTGGATTGATGATGGTAAATGGTGGTTTTTGCATTTTGGTTATGCTTGTAAATCAATGGATTAATGTGGTAAGACGGTTATATTGGCAAGTGAGGTAAGTGGTTCTTGGTTACTTAAATCGGATATAGTTAGCCAGCTATAGGATTGGGTGCACCGTGAATAAAGTCGCCTTGGATGTGGAATGGTTGTGAGTGAACCGGTAACTCCATCCAAGTACACTAACGAGATGGTTAAGAACACCATGGTGGTTAAAATTCCATGGGTGGGTCTTGTGTTAAGGTCATAATGGTGGTTAAAATTCCATTTGAGGACCTTGGGTAAGCAAAGGTTATAATGGTGGTTAAAATTCCATTTGAGGACCTTGTGCTTGTTAAGATCACAATGGTGGTGTAAAGTCCATGTGTGGATCTTGTGGAGTATGTCCCGGATCTCGTTAGTGATGTTATACAAATACCAATGGTTAATGTTAAGGTTATATGGTGGTTAAAATTCCATATGAGGACCTTGTGAATGTTAAGGTTATATGGTGGTTAAAATTCCATATGAGGACCTTGTGAATGTTAAGGTTATATGGTGGTTAAAATTCCATATGAGGACCTTGTGAATGTTAAGGTTATATGGTGGTTGAAATTCCATATGAGAACCTTGTGTATGGTAAGGTCAAATGGTGGTTAAAATTCCATTTGGGGACCTTGGGATTGGTAGGGTGTATGAAGCGTGGGGACAACGCTTGTGATCCGCGTATCCGATTGGATGTTGAGTTGAAAAGTGGATATGGTTTATCACTTGGAAGCCAATATAATGTTCTTGAATGTAATGAAGCATAATATGCTTGAAATGATGCATGGATGCATGAGAAGTGTATAATGATCTATGAATGCATGTATTACTTGTTAGCTTGAACAAGTGTTGTTTATCTATTGAGAATGGTGCATGTGTGCATGAAATCTCTTTACTGCATTGAAGTCTTGCGAAGACTTGTTTTTAAAGGCATGTGATGCAAATATTGATGGTGTGGTTCATATGTTGCATTTGTTTAATGCACGTGTTAGATTGAATGAGTAAATGGTTTTTAAAAGTTTCTTGCTTTAAGATGATTTTCAAGTATGAGAAAGGTATGATGTAAGTGGAAGTGTTTTCCAAGGATTTTGTATTTAACCTTGCATATGAGGTTCATGCATGGAATGGTTAAATTGTTGGTTTTGCAAATTTGTGCTTTGGAAAGGATTACTTAGCTTTCTAAGCTAAGGGTTGGTTTTCATGTTTGAGCAATGCGTGTTTTTAAGCATGTTGTTGGAAAAGGATTTTCAAACATTGCTTGGGTTTATTGAATCGAGTTTGCTTTTAAAAGTGGTTTTATGACTCGCTGCATTGATGGTGTTTTGGTTTTGAGCATTCCTCACTAAGCTTTATGTGCTTACGCTCCTTTTTGTCCATCAATGCAGATATTTGAGGTTGGAACAGTGAGAAGCAAGGGATTCAATGAAAGCTCCACTTGAGATGTATGTCTCGGTTAATAGCTATAGATAATAAAGGCAATGGGGGAAGAATCTCTTATGTTGATGTATTATGAGATTGTGTATCTCTTACATTTGGTGGTATCAGAGCTGAGTTGCGAATGCTTTGGGAAATGGTAAATTGTTGTAATATGTGTTTGATGTTTATTCTGATGTGTGGTTGGAAGCCGGTTGGAATGCGTGTTTTTGAGCGAATTGTTGATGTTTTTGTCATGCTTTTTGATTGTGAATCTTCATTGAGCTAATGTGGATTTGTGCTGATGTTATGCTGGTGTTGTGAGCTGATTTATGAATGATGGAAGTGTAATGGGTATGATATTGGTGATGCTATGCTGTTGCGAGTGAATGTTGTTTGATGAAAGCATGATCGAATGTGTTGTTTGATATGCTTGGTGTTGTGATATCCATGTTTCTATTGACTGTTATGTCATGTAAAAAGGGAGAATTCGGGATACCAATTGCCTTATTATTATAGCTATTGTATTATTTTGGAGTTGGAGTTTGAATCCTTGCTTAAAGTTGGTCTAATTGATTTGTTTGTTTTGTTATGATTATTTGCTGTTAATAGCATGGTGAAATCGATGAAAGAATGGCAGATGGGTGAGATGGTTGCTGCCTTAGAGCAGGTTGTTAAGGCGTGGAATTCACCTTTTAATGGAGGTGTTTCGTCTCAGTCTTCTGTGCATGGAGTTGAGGTAGTGAGGCAGGAGGAAGAAGCTGGTTTTGTGATGAAGAATTCATCACCTATTGTTCAAGAGGTGTTGGGAACATCTCAGGCTGTGGCAAAGGTAAAGTTTGTAAGCGTGCCGGCTGCGGGATGTGCGGGTTTGTAGAAACAGCGTTTACATGATTTGGGAGTTGTGGAGTATCATGGTTCGACACGTGAGACGTTCGAGGCCTGGTTGGCCAGTGTGATTCTGATTTTGGATCAGGAAGGTTGTGACTATACCTGTAAGCTGGGAAGTGTTGTCTCATTGACGCTGGAGGACGCTTGTGCCTGGTGGACATCCGTAGCGGTGGCATCGCACATCCAGGATATTGATTGGGACTTCTTTGTGTCTGCCTTTTATGAAAGGTATCTTGGAGGCATACTATGTGGTTTTGAACCGACACATCAATGCAGATATTTGAGGTTGGAACAGCGAGAACCGAGACACACGTTTATGGTTTTGAACTATGTGGTTTAACGCTTGCAACGTTTGTATCATCTTATGCTTAAGTTAATATGTTATGCTTCTTGTTTTAAAAGCATGTTTGAGTGTTGGATATGTTGAATGAGTTGGTGCACCTAGGGGTGGTCTTGTATCTAGATTTTGATGCAATTATGTCCCTTGTGTGTTGAATGACTTGCTGGTATGATTTGGTTGCCTTTGTAGCATGTTTGATGGGTCAATCGTGTGTTAAACCAGCAATTTTTCTGCAATCTGGGCAGCCTGTTTCGGAACAGGTGCTACCGTATCGGAACGGGGGCCTGAAATGGCCTGGGCGTTCCGAAACGGAAGGAACTGTTCCGGAACGGTTTGGCCTCTGCCAGGCCCTGTTTCGGTACCAGTTTCGGAACGGTCCCGCGTTTCGGAACAGGTCCTCCATGTTCCGGAACACTCGACCGTTGGGCACTGAAATTGTTGGTTAAATGTTTTGAAACATTTGCGTTTTAGTCCTGAACCTTGTTGTTGCAATTAAATGAGTTTGAGATGTCCGTTTGAGCTGAAATTTGGCAGGGAAGCATGAAACATGACTAATTTCATATTGGTAACTTTTAATTGGGTTAAGTCCCTGTAATTCTCAGAATTTACAATTTGGTCTCTAATTCCTTAATTTGTGCAATTGAGTCCCTGAATGTTCTCTGATTGAAATGATCTTTATGTATGCTGATCTTGTGAACATATCTAGGGTTAATATGCATCTAGATAAGATTAAAAAGAAAAAAAGGGTCGTTAATCAAGGTTGACTTTCGGGTTGACTTTGGTTTTCCCCGTGTAAACTTCTTAATTCGGTTCAACCGTCTGGGCCGGGTTAAGGGGGTTACAGCCCAAACCAATCCCTGAGGAGTAGATACTCGATACTTATCATTTATTACTTGCTACGTGTTCACTTGCACCATTTGCGTAGCACTCAAATCACACAAAAGGTTTTTGGCGCCGTTGCTGAGAATTGGCAATTGGTGCTAGTTGTTTTTGTTATTGCATTTTTCTTATTATTTTTACTGACTCTTCTTTTTGTTTGTTCTATAAAAAAATTTAGGTGCGCTGCAAAGTTAAAGGACATCAACATGTGGGGAAATAAAAGTCGATCTATTCGAGAGTTGATGTGGGAAGAAAGGAATCAATCCGATCAAGAATTTCTTACACCCTCGATGATTACCTATACAAACCGAGAAAATCCCAAAGAATCCATACTATGGAAAACTCTTACCCTTGTGTTGGACAACATCACATGTTTGAAGATTACCCTCATAATCCTGGTGCTTATGGCTACAAGGAGAACCACAGATGGAACCAGGAGCAAAATCTTTCATGGTATGATCAGAAAGCTCAATTTTTTTACCATAACAATTTTTCCGCATTAACATACATGCCATGGCAATGTGGTCCATATCATCAGCCAAGTGCCACGACAACAGATATGCCATGGCAATGTAGTCCTCGTCAAGGGCATTCAAATTCCATAGAGGAAACGTTTCAAGTTTTCATGGCTAAACCTGATTCTCTCATCGAAATCAATTATTTTTCACCTAAACGTGGTAACTTTCAAGAGCTATCAGATTCTATGGATGCGAGGATAGCCAAGATGAATGCACTCATGAGAGATTTGGAAGATTAATTGAGGAGACTCACATATTCCATGGATAACATGCCCCAATAATTCATTCCTAGGGATACTGAAATCCCAAGGCGAGAGGATAAGGAGCAATGTGAAGAGAGCTCTTCGATGTGTGAGGACCAACAAAAACCTCCAAGTCATGAGCCTGCCAATGGAAAAGACTTCCCAACACTTGATGAGCCTATACAAAGAATTGCTGCGACAAATATTGCGGAGCCTGAACAAAGCAATGCCCCGACAACACTCAGTATGGTTGAGAAGAGTGATGCTACAACAAATTTTGAGGAATCTGATGCCCATAATGTTACAACGTTGATGCTGAAGCAAGAATATGAAGATTGCTCTTATTCACATTTGCCACAATAATGGCACGATCACATGCATGATCAACAAGATGGCGATACCCTGCTAATGGAATCTGAACAGGTGATGACTGTACCTTTTAAATTCTTTAAAAACTCACCTCCTCCATTGTTGGTATTTCTTGAGGAACCAATACTGGTAGATTTGAAGCCATTGACACCTCTACTAATCGAGATATTTGGGAGGCCTCAAGAAAATGATGGTTGGATTCACGAAGCTTTTCAGAAATTTGGTCATTCCCTTAACTTATATCAATTTTTGGCAGAAAATTGCCACGGCAATTAGCTGGCACAACAATTGCCACGACAATGAAGGCTAATTCTAACCATGATGGATTTTGAAGAGAATGAGGTAATTGAATGGTTGGGAGTTGTTATAATTTTTCCTAAGAATATATTCATCCCTTCAGGAACAATAGCAAGGTGGAAGGTATGCATGGACTAGAAAGGAACAAGGAAAAAAGACACATCCACCAATGTAACACAAGGAAAAAAGGCAATCATATTCCCTTCAACTTTTCTTTTCTTTTATGTTTATATTGATTTTAGTTTTTTGTTTTGTTTTCCATTCTAATAAGACCAGAGTGTTGAAAGAAGCCCAAACAACCAGACTTGTCACGGTAAAGGAAAATGCCACGGCAACTGCCCAAATACAAGAAGAACTCTTGAGCCCACTATTGCAACGATTGGATCAATTGGAAGTTAAGCAACAACTGTTTTGGTGCTTTGTGAAGGATCGAGATATCACTTTATGATACTGGCAATTTTGTGCCAATTACAAGCAACATTGCTGTGGCAACCATTATCCCAAATAAAGGTAAAGACCCTCTAATTTAACCTACCATACTGAATATCTCCTTGTTTTTCAGATTCAGATGACTTCACTTTCGCACCAATGAAGCCCCCTTCGGCTGCACCGTCGAAATTTCCATCAAAGCGTAAAGCTTCTAAACTAGAGGAGGCTGTCGTGGAGGATAAACGATTGAAGAGGCATCAGAAACTACGATTCAATACCTTGCCTAACCAACTTCGTGTCATCAAGCACCACGAGCCGGAAAACAGACCAAGCAAATGGATCGAAGGAAACTAGTGATTCGAGGTGACGACCTCTCCGATTGACTCATTTTCATTTTGTTTTTTGTGTTTTATTTGTTTGGTATAGCACACATTGAGGACAATGCTTATCTCGATTTCGGGGGGGGGGGGTTGTTTTCATTTTTCACATGATTAGTTGCATTCATTTTAGTTGTCTCATGATAGTTTGCATATATTACTTGCCATGCATATTACTTGATAAAACTGCTGAAATCTGCTGTGATATCCTATTGTTAAGTGTTCAAAAGTACTATTTTTATTACCCTTTTTACTCATATTATTGTTAGACATAAGCTCATTTTAGTTGCATTATTAGGCATTCATGCATATTTTCATAATTTCCTTCACCGTTATGCTTGAATTCATGTTTTGATTAGTTTTGGTGGAAAAGATACCGCTGGAGGCTGTTTTGTGTGTGTAGGATTAATGCCCAAAAAAGCTGGAAGTTTCCATGGTAACCTAAGAAGGACTTGCCGAACTAGTTGTTGTGGCAACCAAAGAAGTACATGCCGAACCAGTTACCGTGGCAACCGTCGACAAGAGATGACGAGGCAAAGTGGTAGCCGAATTGATGAACGGACAAATCTGACTTAATCTGGATAGGTGGCATGGAGAAAAAGAGTTGGAAGTCCATGAAGAGGTCAAAAGAAGATTAAATTCCAAAAAAATAGGAGGAATTTTAATTGGAATAAAATTAGAAGAGATCTAATATTTCTTTTATTCAATTTAATTTCAACTTAACTTCCTCCTCAAGAAAGACTTTGACCTAGCCTTCTCATATAAATAAGAAGCCAAGCCGTAAACTACAAGGAGGGATCGATTGGAGAGAGTTAGATTGAGAGAGAAAACCCTAGGGGTTGTGCGTTAACTTCTTCTTCTTTATTCCATTCGATTCATGTTTGTGGATTATTCCTTGTATATCTTTCGAAACCTAGCCATGAATTGATGTGAATTGGCTTGGGTTATTTTGGGTTTGTGGTTTTAATAAACTATTAGATTTTTTTAGGTTTTTGAAGTTGCAATTTTAATTCAAGGTTTGTTCATTCTTGGTTTTTAATCTTAGTTGTGAGTGAATTGGGAGAGGATCTCGTGAAACTAGCTATTTATCTAATATCGGGAGAGTTAGGTTCAAAAAATGAATGAGCATGGTTTTTGTCCAAATGGATAAAGACTAATTCAGCTTAGGAATAAGTTACGAATTTCAATGGCTAAAAGGAGCACAAGATTGGTTGTTGTTTACCTTTGATTCACGCATGGATGTATTATCAAGGCATGCACAATTAACTAGAGTTTCAACTTAGGGATAAGGAGGAACCATTGAAGAACGCTTCGCCGAACCTTGGAGGTTGCCGCTTAGTTGCCCTGGCAACCAGTTGCCCAGACATCGTTATACTAGTAGCTTCGGCAACCGCTATTCCAGTTGTCTTAGGAACCCGATTGTTACCAATTTCCGCGACAATTATGCGCCTGTTGCACTCAAGCATTAAGAAAATCCATTCAATTAGCACTCCACAACTCACGGTAACCTGGCCTACTCTCTCTCATTTAATTACATATTTATTTTATTTACTTGCTCTTTTACTTTACTCGTTAAAATCAACTCCTATTATCAATTGTGTTTTTAATTTTACAGTTCAGTGAGTAAAGTATAGTGGCCCAAATCAATCCCTATGGAGACGATACTCGATACTTATCATATCACTTTATTACTTGCGACGTGTATACTTGCACTGTTCGCGTAACACTTATTACGCACAACAAGTTTTTGGCGTCGTTGTCCGGGATTAGCAATTGGTGTTAGTTGTTTCTGTTATTGCAATTATTTATTTGTCTTACTAACTTTTCTTTTTGTTATTTTTATAAAAAAATAGGTGCGCTACAAGTTAAGGGACATCAACATTGCAGGAAATAAAAGCCGATCTATTCTAGAGTTGACGTGGGAAGATAGGAATCAATCTGCTCAAGAATTTCTTACACCCTTCGAAGATTACCTATACAAACCGAGAAAAGCCCAAAGAGCTTATACCGTGGAAAACTCTTGTGCTTTGTGTGGGGAACATCATGTGTTTGAAAATTGCACTCACCTTTTCGGTGCATATGACTACATGGAGGACCATGGATGGAATCAACAACAAAATCTCTCATGGTATGGTGAAAAAGCTCAAATTGTTTTTACCATAACAATTTTGCCGCAACAACAGATGTCGTAGCAACATAGATGCCTTGGCAATGTAGTCCTTATCAGCAGCCAAATACCACAGCAACATATATGTCATGGCAATGTAGTCTTCATCAAGAGCTATTAAATTCCATGGATGCGAGTATAGCCAGCATGGATGTACACTTGAGAGAAGCGAAAGATCGATCGAAGAGATTGACATATGTCATGGATAACATGCACCAGCAATTCATTCCTAGAGATACTGAAGTCCCAAGGCAAGAGGACAAGGAGCAATGAGAAGATAGCTCTTTGATGTTTAAGGACCAATTAAAACCTTCAAATCGAGAGCCTGCCAATGAGAGAGACTACCTAGCACATGATGAGCCTATGCAACGAATTGTCCCAACAAAGATTGAGGAGCCTGAACAGGGCAATGCCACGACAACATCCATTGCAGCCGAAGACAACAATGCTACAACAAATTCTGAGGAATCTAATGCCCGAAATGTTACATCATTGATACTGATGCAAGAATATGAAGATTGCTCTTATCCACATTTGCCACGACAATTGCATAACAACATGCAAGATCAATGAGATGATAATACTTTGCCAATGGAATATGAGCAGGTAATGGTTGAACCTTTTGAATTCTTTAAAATCTCACCTCGTCCATTGCAGGTATGTCCTGATGAACCAGTGTTGGTAGATTTGAAGCCTTCGAAATCCCTACTGATGGAGATGTTTGAGAGGCCAAAAGAAACCGGTGTTTGGATTTGTAAAGTTTTTCACAAAATAGGTTTTCCCTTGAATTACAGTGAATTTTAGCAACTGATTGTCACGACAATTGGCTTGAGCAACAATTGCCACGACAATGAAGGCTACATCCAACCATGATGGAGGTCGATGATATTGAGGTAATTAAATGTTTGGGTGTTGATATAACTTTTTCTACTAATATTTTCATGCCTTCAGGAATAGTAGCAAGATGGAGAGTATACATGGACTATAAGAGAATAAGGAAGAAATACACCTCAACCATGGTAACACAAAAGGGAGTAGCTGCGAGCACATTGGCCCAATTCTTTTTGGGTAATATTGTCACTCGATAGAGGGTGCAGATGGTTTATAAGAAATATCAGAAATGACCCTTCTCAAGATTTCTTTTTATCTATATTTTTATTTTCAGTTTTTCTATTATTTTGATAATTATCTTTTTATGAATAATTTTTAGGATATGAGTTTCAAGGGATAAGGAGTTTCCTAGCCTTGAACTCTTAAGTTTTTCTTTTTTGTTTTACTTTGTTTTTCCACATCAAGAATCAAAACCACCATGACCAAGAACCTCAAACCACGAAAAAAACAAGCTCTTCCAAGGAAGCCCAAGCTCACCCAAAGGACCAAACATCTGCTCAGAATAATGAGTCCAAAACTGCTGCCAAAATGGACAAGACGAAGGGTGCCTCAGCAAGACCAGATACCTCGACAACCCCTGAAGCGCATGCCTTGGCAATACCCGATGCCCCGGTAACCACTAAAGCACATGCCTCGGCAAGTCCTGATGCCCCAATAAGGCCTACTGCTCATGTCCAGGCAACAATGCTTACCAATGCCCAGGCAACCGGAACTGGTGATGCTGCGGTAACTACCGCACACAACAAAGCTATACCAATAAAGTCACCCACAATCACCTCTTAAAAGGTGAAACGCAAAGCATCTAGTGCCAACGAGATTAAGGACGTAGATGATGATGGCGATGAGTTTGCCAACATATGAGAATCAGTTGTGCCACGAACCACCATGCGCTAGCAAGTGAATCAAGCAAACCACACGAAGGAAACTCATTATCAACGATGACGAACTCTCGGAGTAAGTCATCTTTCATCATATTTCTCGGAGTAAGTCATCTTTCATCAGTTGTGGTTAGATTGATTAAAGGAATTCTAGTGAACTTAGGTTAATTGTTTAAAATTTGGGTAAATAAATAAATAAAAAATTTGCTAGAGGTGCCCGAAACCGACTCTAGTATTGTGCTTAAAGGAATCACTAGAGGTGCCCGAAATTGGCTCTAGTCGATTAATCATAAAAATTGGTAAATTAATTAATAAACTAGAGGTGCTCGAAATTGGCTATAGTTAAATGAAATAAAAACCCAAGGACTTAATTGAATAACCTAATGTTCATATCGAATCCGGAAAATCATCTTCTACACAACTCCGCACACACTCACGAGCATTATAATTTGATTCCGAGTAACTTCTATACCATCCAAACAATTGAATGTCAATCATACTTTGTGTCACGGTTCTGAGGAATGAAGTCAAGTGCGAAACAAATTCTCTGATGATTAAATCTCGGTAGGTAATTGTTAGTTTGCATTGTGATAAGTGCCCAAAAGTCTTATATTTTGACCCCTTTTATGTGGCAATTATCACTCAACCTACACCCATTTGAGCTGCATTATGGCCTTTCATGCATAAATTTCATCATTTATGCCCTTGAGCCTTATATTCTGTTATTCTATGAAAAAGGTACTATTTAATGCATGACTGGTATTTTTGTAGTTTGTACAATACTAGAGTTGGAAGATGCCGCCATAGCGCAAAAAATAGGAGGGGAGATGACCAGAACTAGCAGACAACAGACCCTGATCGAGCCAAACCACATGCCAGCTTCTACTGAGGGAAGCTGATGAAGCATTGCGGAGCAGAGCATACCGATGTCGAGGCAGCAAAAGCTAGGCCGTGGCAGCATTCCGCTAGAGGGAAAATGGGCAAAGTGGTAGCCGACTTGTAGAGCTTTAAACGCCGGATTTTTCTACGCACTTTGCGTGGAAGCTGAAGCTCGAGAAGAGGAGGAAAACATAGAAAAAAGGATAAAGTTGGACTTTTGGCCAAAAATGTATATTGTAATAAATTAAAGAGATTTACCTCTTTAATAAAGTCTAATCCAAGTCCAACTTAACTTCCTCTCCAAGAAGGAATTGTTGCCTACACCTTCGCATATATAAGGGGCTTGCCGCCATAGAGAAACAACACATCAAAAGAGGGGGAATTTAGGAGAGATTGCCGAAGAGAGATTGAGCTTAGGATTAGTTTAATTATGTTCTAAATTTCTTAGGGATAGGATTAGTTTGTTTAGTAGTTGTGTGAAAACTCTTTGTACCTAGTTTTTATTCTTAATGCAATAAAAGTTAAGGTTTGCTTATTCTAGCTTTAATTTTTTTTTTCGCATTCTACTCAGGAGAGGGTTTATGAAATCATCCATTTGTTCAATATCGGGAGAGTTGAGCTCACGAAAGGAATAAGTACGGTTTTCGCCCCACGTGGTGTTAACTAACTGTGCCTATGGATAGGTTAGAGTTTCAGCGGCTCAAAGAAGTGTATGAACAATTGGTGTTTGCCTTTGATTCACGCCGGGAGATAACATCAGAGTTCAGTCATCAACCAGCGTTCCGTGCTTAGGGATAAGGCATAACCACCCAAGGACGCTTTGCCAAGCCTTAACTGCATCTGCCTATGAGCAAGGGATTGCCGCGACATTTATTCAACCATTGCAGCCGCGGTAGGGGTTTAGGTCACTGCAACGACAATAGTGCATTCCTGCATTCAACAACAGAAACGAAGTCAAGAGGATTCCATACTACGACACACTCTAATTCGGCCCATCTTCTCATCTTGATTACTTCTTTATTTTATTTACTGGATTCTCTTAGTTTAGTTATTTTTAGACTATCTCAAATCACCCAATTAATTTGTGTTTTTACTTTATTTATTTTGCAGTGCGAGGGAGTAGAACTGAAGGTTGAGTACCAATCCCTGTGGAGACGATACTCATATACTTATCTTTATATTATTTGTGTCGTATATTCTTGCACAATTGCGGAGTACTATTTACACGCAATACGTTTTTGGTGCCGTTTCCGGGGATTGGAAACTTTCATTTTTATTTTCTTGCACTCTTTATTTTATTTAGTTTATTCATTTACTTTATTTTATTTTATTACTAATAGAATTTGGTTTTGTCTTGGTGCATGACCAGAGCAAACCCAGGAAGCCCATTGCGAGATCCAGATCTAGAAATCGAACGCACTTACCGAAGGCTTAGACGGGAGAACGAAGCCGCAATGCAACAACCTAAGGACCAACCTCGAGGTCGCGGCCGAGACATTAGCCAAGGTGCCCCGACACACAATGTCATTGGGCAGCATCCTACCGATGGGCAGCCAGTTGTTGATGGGCAGCAGATCCTGACAGGAGATGGAGCAAATCTGCAATCTCCATTTGTACCAGTTTGACACCTAACAGTCTGATATTACCCTGAAGAGGACCTGAATAGAGTAAACCTTGGAGTTGTTACCCCAGAGATCGAGGCCGCCCACTTTGAGTTAAAGCCTGTGATGTTTAACATGATCAACACGATGGACCAATTTGGTGGCTTCACAACTGAAGATGCCAAACATCACCTCATGTCCTTCCTCCAGATTTATAACTTATTTAAAATTCAGGGAGTACATGAGGATATTCTGAGATTGAAGTTGTTCCCCTATTCACTGAGGAATAGGGCAAAAACTTGGCTCAACAGTATCCCAACAAGATCAATTGAATCCTAGAGTGATATTAGTCGTGATTTCTTAGATCATTTTAATCCTACAAATTTAACTAACAAATTACGTAACAAGATCACTTCTTCTCGACAGGCTGATGACGAGTCGATGCATGAGGCTTGGGAGCGATATCGAGAGCTACTACATAAATGCCCTCTGCGCGGATTCCCAGTATGGAGGTAGGTTACCATGTTCTACAATGTGGTTAACACAACAACTAGGATGATGCTTGATGCGTCGAAAAATGGTATACTCTTAGACAAAGAGCCATAAGAAGCCATGGAGATTTTAAACAGGACGCCCAAGAATAATTATCAGTTCCCCATGGCCAGAAGGGGAGGAGTCCGCCATCAACCCACAATTAATGAAATAGGGTCTTCAGACTCAATTTCTTCTTAGATCGCCGCCTTGACGAAGCTAGTTCTGAACTTGCAATCACAAAACAATCAACATGAAGTCAATGTAATGGATTTATTTTGCGAAAACTATGGAGGTAACCATGCTTTTTCTGAATGCCCACAAAACCTAGAGTTAGCCTACTATGTTGGAAACTTCAACCGCAACAATCAGATGTCCAACAACTACAATCCAGCAAGGAAAAAGCACCCAACTTCTCCTGGAGCAACCCTAACAATGCCCTCAATCCGCAGCATCAGAATGCTCCAGCCGAAGGATTCCAACAACCCATGACGCCCCAACAACACGTGTCGTCGCAACAGCCGATGCAATCTAGTTCTTTAGAAAATACTCTTCATGCTTTTATGAATCAAACTAGTGTATATATGGCTAACATTGACAAGTTCATAAAAAGACAAACTTTTATGGACAAGAAAGAGATGGGACTGCAGAATAACGAGGCAATGTTGAAATCCTTAGAAACCCAAGTGGGGCGGATCACTCAAATACTGAACACTAGGCCAGTTGGAGGATTCCCTAGTGACACTTTAGCCGCTAAGGGAACATCGTACGAGTAGTGCAAGGCTGTAACCACCAGGAGTGGTATTCAACTACAGGGGCCGCAGAGCAAGTAGACAGAACCAGAGAAACCAGAGGAAACAACTGCCGCAACACCGACGAAAGACAATATGGATGTGGTAGCAACCACAAACAATGCTGCACCAACAGACCCTGTGGTAGCACCTGGGACATAATCAAGGATCAACACACCAGCTCCACCATTTCACAAAGGTTGAAGCAACAAAAGTAGGAGTACCAGTTTAAGAAGTTCCTGGACATCCTTAAACATATACACATTAATATACCTTTGGTGGAGGCAATCAAGGAGATCCCAAACTATTCCAAGTTCCTCAAGGACATATCGTCAAAACGAAAAAGGACTGGGGAATTTGAAATAGTGGCTGTAACGAAGGAATGAAAGGCAATTTTACAAAATCGAGCTCTACCAAAGAAAAAGGATCCCAGAAGCTTCCTCATACCATGCGCAATCAGGAATAACTACGAGGGGAAGGCACTTTGTGATTTAGGGGCAAGCATAAACATCATGCCCAAGTTAGTCTTCCAGAAATTGGGGATTGGGGCGGTACAACCAACCACAGTGATGCTACAGCTTGCCGACGGATTACATGTGCAATCGGAAAGGAAAATCGAAGATATCTTGGTAAAAGTGAATAAGTTTATTTTTCCTACTAATTTCCTTATCTTAGATTGCGATGCAGATGAAAGAGCTCCGTTGATACTTGGATGACCATTCCTCGCAACTGGGAGGACTATAATCAACGTAGAGAAAGGAGAAATGACAATGAGGATTAATGACGAGCATGTTAAAATTCATGTCCTGAACAGTAGAAAGCATGCCGACGATACAACAACTTGTTAGGCACTCCAGGCCACTCAGCAACAATGTAGCAGTAAGGAACCAAACGACCCCAACACTGAAGCGGTAAAATATTGTGGCAAACATATTGGACCATGAACATGGACAAAGGCTGCTACCACATACAAGAGCACATGTTATGCGGGATAAGGAAGTATACACTTTAGTGGATGCATCCAAGTGCACTCCTTTAGTGCACCAATCTTTTCTCTCTTTACTTTATTTTTTTTATTTTTTTAGGTTCAGGTTTTTTTTTTATTTTTCAGAATAAATTTTTATTTTTAGTTATCTATATTTATTTCTCGCATTTTTATTCAGATTTTTTTCTTTTCTTGTTTTTTAGGAGGGAGATCAAGAAAGAAGGAAGGGAGGAATAAACGGCTTGGAGAAGTGACCGTTAGCTGCCGCGACATCTGATGCCCAATGTGCTGCGAGAGCCGCAATAGTTAGTTTCCAATGGGCAGAATCGCAACGGGCAGAAATGATTAGTAGCGCTGCGGCCGAGATTTATGCTCCAACGACATGATATTCCGAAACTCTATAAAGGGCCACTATTCTCCTTTGTTTTTTCACTTCCTACTTTCTTTTAATTTCTTGAATCTCACAGTTAACCACGCTCTATTCTACTCCCAATTCTTTTTTTTACTCTCTCTCTATTTCTCTCACCGCTCTTATCAAATTCAAATGGAAACTAGAGGAGCATCTTCCAGCAATGTCGTGGCCCAGACCTGCAGCCGCTTTGCACCACCAGGAGTCGAGCACAGATTCAAGAAATATTATATCTCTCGGCACGTATGGGAAGAGCAAGAATTCCAATTTTCCGACGAGCCTAACCTCAGCATTGACCACAACCTATTCAACAAGATCAATCATCAGAAGTGGTTCATATTTTTCCTTTAACCTTCTCGGGCAAACCTCACCATAGTTCACGAATTCTACGCCCACAAGCCCAATGACAAAATGTTATTCGTACATGTAAGAGAGAAGGCGACAAGGGTTGATGCCGATGCCGTAATTCAGTTTTATGGCTTGCACGTGGAAAGAGATGAGCACGCAGAAGTCTTGGAAGTGCTAACGGAAGAGGATTACCAACAAATCAAGTAGGACCTTTGCTATGCCATCATGGCATGGGAGGCTGGGGCACACCGAGGATCAGTCCAAAGGCGAAGCCTCAACCCATAAGCAAAGCTTTGGAGCAAGTTCATTCGCCACCGCCTCATGCCGACCTCCCACAACACGGCCATTGATCGACCCATGCTTGCTCTTATTCATTCCATTATGCATAATAGAAAGATTAATGTTGGTAATCTTATTTGTTAGGAAATCTACAAGTGTGCGCAAAAGGATAAATGGTCGCTCTACTTCCCTTCGTTGACCACCGGGCTGTGCACGAAAAAAGAGGTGCCCATTGATGAAGCCTACGAATACACGCCACAGCGAAAAGGATGGGATCAGGAAGCCTACCTCTGTTTGATGAACATCACAGAAGCTGACCCAGTCTAGGCCACACAATTGTAGGGCATTGCCGGGGCAGCAACCTTGGCGAACATCCCAGAAATGCCCCAAACACATGCGCCGGCCGCGATAAACCTCCAACAAATTATGCAAAAGTTGGAAGAAATGGACAAATGCCAGCAATTGTTCATGGAACACACACGAGACTTCCAGGCTGCCATTGAACAACTAATTCAAATGAAGTTCCCAGACCTGTCGGTCCAGTTCCCTCCATTCCTGGCTGTCTTCACTGCCACCGCAACTGAGGCCAAAGAAGAAGCAACACCTTCTGCCGCCGCCACTGCCCAAGCAACCCAAATACCAACTACCGAGGCCTCTGACACACTTTCGGCCGTGGAAAGGAAAAGCAAGCGCAAGGCTGGCTTGGATACACTTGCCGGATCGCTGTACCACACTATATCCAGCTCGTCTAATCATTCAGTCAGTAGGGTCTTCGAAGAACTTAAACGCAAAGAAGCGATGACAGAGGAAGTCTGCCCCGACACAGAAGATGAAGAAGTCACTCCCCCCGCAGCAAAGCCCACCCCAGATTCATGCATCCTGTAACCCCCTTAGCTCGGCCTAGACGGTTGACCCGAACTACGAAGATTACACGGGGAAAACTAAAGTCAACCCAAAAGTCAACCTTGATTAACGACCTTTTTTTTCTTTTTAAACTTGTCTAAATGCTTATTAACCCTAAACGCACTCTTGAGAAAAGCATACTTGAGAATCACAGCAATCGGAAAGCAACCAGGGACTCAATTGCTCAACATACAAATTTAGGGACCAAAATGTAAATTCTGGAAAGATGAGGGACTTAACCAATTTCAAGGTTACCAGTATCAAATTAATCATATTACATGCTTCCCTGTCAAATTTCACCTTAAACGGACATTCCGAACTCAAGCAATTGCACATACAAAATTCAGGACTAAAACGTAAAGCATGCAAACCATACACCATTCAAATCAGTGCCCAACGGTCAAGTGTTTCGGAACGGGGGTTGACTGTTCCGAAACGCGGGCTCGTTTCGAAACCTGTATCGAAACAGGGCTTGGCAGTAGCAAAAGTGTTTCGAAACGGCCTCTACCCGTTTCGAAACACCAAAGCCATTTCAGACCCCTGTTTCGAAACGGTAGTGCCCGTTCCGATACGGACTGCCCAGAAAGTGCAGATTTTTCTGGTTTAACATGCATTTACCCAAACAAACATATACCTATGACCTCCTAATCATGCCAACAAGTCAACATACATTTAAGGAACATATTAACATCATCAAAACACGATCATGGCATCAATTAGGAAAAACCACAAGACTATATGCATGCATCCTAGTATTGAAACCAACCACTCATCAAATCATCAAAGAAAACACCAAATGTCCATTTACAAGTCTTAAACTTCAAAGGCATCATGCCACAACTAGGGAGTCCATAAATATCTCCCAAAAACACAACCTAGGTTCCCATTGCCAAATACCAAAAACTAATAATGTTGTAAAAATAGTCACCATACATGAGCTTAGCCTTCCCCTTGGATTCTTAGCCTCCTTGCTGCCTTTAAAGCACTTCAATTCTCTGCATTATTGGTTCAAGAAACAGAGCGTAAGCTCATATGTTTAGTGAGGCATGCTCTAATGAAACAACACAATAATGCACTTTATAAAACACCTTTCAAAGGCCTTTAAATTCATAAACATCATTTCTCATGCAACAATGCATACACAACAAGCATCTCATGCTTCGTTAACATCAACATGTCATATTGGTTTCCAAGTGATAATCCATAACCATTTTTCAACACAAAACACAATCGGATACGCGGATTACAAGCGTTGTCCCATATGCTTCATACACACTACCAAACACACAAGGTGGAGTTTACCGGTACAATCACAACCCCTCAACACCCGTGATGGAGTTTAACGGTACAATCACAACCCCTCCACATCACTCATTGGTAGTTGTATAACATCACTAACGAGAACACGGGACACACAACACAAGATCCTCACATGGCATTTTAACCACCATTATGATCTTAGACATCTCGTTAGTGTACTTGGATGGAGTTTACGGTACCATTACAACCCCTCAACATCCAAGGCGACTTTATTCACGGTGCACCCAATCCTATATCCGGCTAACTATATCCGATTCAAGTACTTTTAAACCAACACATCACTTGCCAATATACATCATTTACCATCATCAATCCACTGTTTTAAAGCATTAATCAAAGCCCTTAAATAATCATGCATCACTATGCATCAAAACCACATTTATCAATGTCAAACCAATGATCTCTTACCTTGAGCATCCTTCAACTCATGGCTTTCAAAACCAGCATTAATCATGCTAAAACATGCTTTCAAAACAGAATTTAAACATGCAAATTAAACACATTGCATCCAACCATCTCATGGTTCATCAAAGAGAGAGTTTCTCCGAAAACTTACTCTTGAGCTTAGTTAAGTTGCTTAGATTTAAACTAAGCTCCCAAACCTTCAAACATTGGTTTCAAAGCTGAAAACCAAACTTCACTCACCAATTCCGTTTCACAAGCTTGCCGAAACGCCATTTAAGCCTCCAGATCAACACTACAAGGATCCGAAGATGTCTCCCCTATTTTAAACACATCAAAGCAGAGGATTAATGCATCATCATGCATTAAAATCTTCAGCCATTACACCTAAACTCGATGCTCTCACCAAAACTCACATTTCGGCTACCAAACACAACCGATATCACAACCAAACACTCCCACAACATTACCCAGCCAAGATCCATCACTTCTAAACATTCTTAGACATCAATTAACATCCAAAAAGGACCTAATCACGTCCTTATACCTCCAGCTATAACAAAACATCAAGATCACCCCAAAACCACCATTTTCACAAGTAAAAACTTAGGAAAATCAACCTATTCGGGATTTCATTGATTAAACCTCCATTTCACATCATTTAAACATCCAAAATACATTAAAAAGACATCTCAAAACAGAGCCCAAACATCCAATACGAATTTCTTCAAAATTAAATCCAAATCTTGAATTTTAAGCTAAAATCAAGATGACAACATTAAAAGCTTTAATAAAACTCAATTTAAGGATTGAGAACTTGGGAATTTTAGTAAAGAACTGAGTATTTAGAGGAGAAGGACATCCTTACCTCTAAATGTGGATTTCTCCTTGATTAGAGCCCAAATCCTTGAAAATTCAATAAACAAATGAAGAGGATTTGATGTAGAAATGATTAGGATTCATTTGAGGATTGAAATCCCATCATTTGGTGTGAAAATCAAAGGAAAAGTTGCTGTGGAAATGTGTTTGGCTGAGGGAATTTTGAGAGAAAATGAGATGAGAAAATTTTAGCAAAAGTTGGTTATGAAAACTAAAATATGGTTTCCCTCTTTTCTTTTAATAAAATTAAACATTAAATGAGTCATTACAATTAAGAAAAATCTGGAAAAATAATTCCTTGGGTAAATTAGCTCCTTAAAGATTCAAAGTTTCAATCCTTACAAAACAGTCATGAACTTTTCAAAAATTACATTTTAGTCACTATTTCGAAATGTCACACTTCCAAACCTTATTTTGTAAAATTGATTTCACCACTCTCTTATATACATTAAAAGAGGATTTTTAGATATTTTCCATATTTTTAATGCATCCCGAACTAAGCTTCCCTAAAACCACCTTTTATATTCGAACCAAAAATCAAAAAGGTCCGGTTCAGACCCTAAACTTCCAAGCCCAAAATTGGGGTGTTACAACTCTCCCCCTTAAGAAATTTCATCCTCGAAATTTACCTGGAGGAAAAAGGTATGGAAACTGCTTCTCCATGTCATCCTTTCGTTCCCACGTGGCTTCCTCATCACCACGATGCTTCCACAACACCTTTACCAACTCAATGGTTTTGCCTCGAAGAACTTTACTATTTGAATCCAGAATCTCCACCGGTTCCTCATCATAAGTCAAGTCCGGATTCAACTCCACTTCCTCCACAGGCATAACATGCAAAGGATCCGATCTATACCTCCGAAGCATAGAAACATGGAACACATCATGAATCTTTTCCAACTCTTGTGGCAATCTTAACTTGTACACAATAGGACCCACACGCTCAATCACCTCGTATGGTCAAATGTACCTAGGGCTCAACTTACCCTTTCGGCCAAACCTCATCACTTTTTTCCAAGGCGAAACTTTCAAAAACACACGGTCACCTACCGCAAACTCAATCTCCTTACGCTTCAAATCCGCGTAAGACTTCTGTCGATCAGAAGCTGCCTTCAATCGCTCACAAATGTGCTTCACCTTCTCGGTAGTTCCTTTCAACAAAGCTGGCATTGAAACCAACTTCTGACTTGTTTCAGCCCAACAAAGAGGAGTTCTGCACTTCCTCCCGTACAAAGCTTCATAAGGTGCCATTTGAATACTTGCATGATAGCTATTATTATAAGCAAACTCCACCAAAGACAAATGTTTCTCCCAAGAGCCCTGAAACTCAATCACATAGCACCTCAACATATCCTCCAGCACCTGGATAACACGCTCAGACTGTCCATCTGACTGTGGATGATAAGAAGTAATGAAATTCAACCGTGTACCCAAAGCCTGATGTAAACACTCCCAAAAACGCGATGTAAACCTCGGATCTCGATCCGACACTATAGACTTTGGCACACCATGCAGCCGCACAATCTCAGCAATGTACAGCTCCGCAAGCCTGTCCAAAGTGTATGTAGTATGCACAGGTAAGAAATGCGCACACTTCGTAAGGCGATCCACAATCACCCACACCGAATTCTTCTTCGATGGTGACAAAGGCAAACCAAACACAAAGTCCATGGTAATCCTTTCCCACTTCCACTCAGGAATCCTCAACGGTTGCAACAACCCGGAAGGAAACTGATGCTTAGCCTTAACTCGCTGACAAACCATGCACTTGCTCACATACTCAGCAACATATTTCTTTAAACCCACCCAATAGTACTCATCACGAAGATCACGATACATCTTAGCACTACCAGGGTGTATAGCAAAAGGACTACTATGAGCTTCAGTCAGAATAGCACGCCTCAAATTAGCATCATTGGGCACTACTATCCGACTCCCAAAACATAAAACCCCATCATCATTAAAGCATAAATCTGATGGCCTATCCTCAGCAATATCCTGAACATGCGGCACCAAGGAATCATCCAACAACTGCTTATCCTTTATCAACTGAACCAAGGATGGTTTCACTTGCAATTCAGCCACCAGACCGTCATCTCGTGAAATGCTCAAGCTGGAAAACATAGCTCTCAACTCCACTGCCACCTTCCTACTCAAGGCATCCGCTACAACATTAGCTTTACCCGGATGGTACTCGATCGTCAAATCGTAATCCTTAAGCAACTCCACCCAACGTCGATGCCTAAGATTCAACTCTTTCTGAGACATCAGATACTTCAAACTCTTGTGATCCGTGTACATAGTACACTTCTCACCATACAGGTATTGTCTCCAAATTTTCAAGGCAAAAACCACCGCAGCTAGGTCAATGTCATGCGTAGGATAATTGCGCTCATGCACCTTCAACTGTCGCGATGCATAAGCCACTACCTTACCCTCTTGCATCAGTACACACCCCGAACCAACGTAGGATGCGTCACTATACACCACAAACTCTTTCCCTAATTTAGGCTGAACCAAGATAGGAGCTTGCGTCAAAGCTGCCTTAAGTTTCTCAAAAGCCTGCTGTCTCGCTTCCGTCCACTCATACTTAACATCCTTCTGCAACAACTTCGTCATGGGTGCATCAATCTTCGAAAATCCATCCACGAACCTCCGATAGTATCCCGCCAAACCAAGGAAACTGCGGACTTCATAAACCGACTTAGGAGGCTTCCAATTCATCATCGCCTCAATCTTCTGAGGATCAACACGAATCCCCTCAGCATAAACCACATGACCAAGGAACACAACTTCCCTGAGCCAGAACTCACACTTGCTCAGCTTAGCATAAAGCTGATTCTCCAACAAAGCCTTCAACACAATCCTCAAATGCCCCTCATGCTCCTCCTCAGTACAAGAGTACACGAGGATATCATCAATGAACACCACAACAAATCTACCCAAGTATTCATGGAACACTCTATTCATCATGTCCATAAAAGTTGTAGGAGCATTCGTCAAACCAAACGGCATCACAAGAAACTCATAATGCCCATACCTCGTTCTGAAGGCTGTTTTTGGCACATCCACATCCTTCACCTTCAACTGGTAATACCCTGACCTTAAGTCAATTTTAGAGAACACAGCCGCTCCCCAAAATTGATCAAAAAGATCATCAATCCTCGGCAATGGATACCGATTCTTGATAGTCAACTTGTTAAGCTAACGGTAATCGATGCACATTCTCATAGTACCATCCTTCTTCTTCACAAACAAGACCGGTGCACCCCAAGGTGACACACTCGGCAGAATGAAACCAAGATCAAGCAACTCCTGAAGTTGCGTCTTCAGCTCCTTCAACTCTTTAGGTGCCATACGGTAAGGAGTAATAGACAATGGAGTTGTGTTTTCATATAGCTCAATTCCAAACTCCACTTCACGATTAGGAGGCAATCCAGGAAACTCCTCCGGAAACACACCAGGAAACTCTCGCACAGTCATGATATCTTGCAGTTGCAACTCCTTAGAGCTAGGATTCATCACGAAAGCTAGGTAGGCTTCACAACCTTGCCTCCGCATTCGGCTTGCTTCCAATGTAGACACCACATTGGCAAGAAACTTCACATTCTCACCAACCACCACCACCTCATAGTCATCCGCAAGCTTCAACGAGACTCGCTTGTTCTCAAAATCCACCATAGATCGATGTTCAACAAGCCAATCCATACCAAGGATTACATCAAAACCATAGAAAGGCAATTCCATGAGATCAACATGAAAAACATGGTTTTGCACAACCAAGGGACATCTTCTATAAAGCTTTCGTGTCACAACAGTCTCACCAAAAGAACTAGTTACACGCATACCAACATCCAAAGACTCAACAGGCAAACCAAGCAATTGAGCATGTTCACGCAATATGTATGAGTGTGTAGATCCAGAATCAATCAAGGAAAGTAATGACAAGGATTGCAAAGTGAAGGTACCTGCAATCACATCCGTGTCATTCCTCCCCTCCCTCTGAGTATACACTCGAGCTTGGCCACCACCCTCAGGCTCGACATCCACCACATGAGTCACATTCCTTCCACCATCATCTCTGCGCTGGAAGTTACCACGGCCGCGCCCACGACCTCTCTGTGGTGCAACAACACCAGGTGCACGTCCCTGACCACCACCGGCCAACAAAGGACACTCTCTCTTTATGTGGTCTGCCGAACCACAATTCCAGCACGAATTACCGGTCACCACAATAGGAGCCTACACCTCTCTCGCTGCCCGAGGACAATCACGCCTCAAGTAACCACACGATCCACACACCCAGCATGTGTTCTGATCAGCTCTCGCCATGTCTCCCTGAACAGGCACACCATGCCCTGCACCACCACGCCTAACAGAAGACTGATACCTCCTATCACGTCCTCTCTTGTTCCGTCCACCACCGGAACTATACTCAGCCACTCTCTTGCCCGCACTAGAACCAGCACTCCTAGAGGACAAACTCAGATTCAGCTCAATATCCTTCGCTCTACTAACCAGCACATCGAAATCAGTGTACTCAGCTGCAAGCATATAGGTCTTTACATCCGTCACTAAATCATACCGGAAATGTTCACACCTTTCCCGCTCATCAAGAATAAGCTCAGGTGCGTACTGACTAAGACGGACAAACTGAACCTCGTACTCAGCCACTGTCATGCTCCCTTGAGTAAGAGACATGAACTCTCTTTTCTTTTCATCCAGGTATCGCACACCCAGATACTTCCTCTTGAACGCGTTCATAAAGAACGTCCAAGTTACATCAGCTTCCTCCATTCCGGAGACAGTGGTCGTCCACAAGGTATACGTATCATCATGCAACAACGATACCACACAGCCTAGCTTCTGCACATCATTGCAGTTCATCTGTCCCAAAATCCTCTTGGTACTTTCCAACCAAGATTCGGAACCCTCAGCAGACAAACCTCTAAACTCAGTCCCTCCCAGACTGCGCAAACGTTCCAAAGGTAGTCTAGCATTAGCATGTACCTGATGCCCAGCTCCATGAGCTCCAGCTACTGCCGCCTGAAAGGCTCCAGCAATAGCCTGTATCAACACTGTCATGTCAGGAGCAGCTTGCCCCTGCCCAGCTTCAGGTCCAGCGACCCCAGCACCAGCACCCGCTCCATCACCTCCAGCACCACCACCACCGGGTGGAGGAGGTAAATCCACTACATTCTCAGCATTCTCTTCATTCTCGTTTTGAGCCATAGCTCGCGTATTAATCCTCATCTATCTACGAGGTCCCATTCACTAACAATGCACTAACACAAATGCATTAAACATAATCAGGCTCAGCAAGGTAAGAAATCTAAGTACTCAAGCTCATTTTCAAATAAAAACAAGTCATTTCATTAGTTTTGATATGGCAATGGGTCCCTCTAACATGCTTCATCTCAGCATACATCACAATTATAACATACTTTACAATTCACACATCATATTTCATTCACAAGGCACGTCATGCATTCATACATACATCACCCAAAAAACCATTCCCGTTTACTCAAGAACTCAGCTCTGATACCACCAAATGTAACCCCCTTAGCTCGACCTAGACGGTTGACCCGAACAACGAAGATTACACGGGGAAAACCAAAGTCAACCCGAAAGTGAACCTTGATTAACAACCTTTTTTTTCTTTTTAATCTTGTCTAAATGCTTATTAACCCTAAGCGCACTCTTGAGATAAGCATACTTGAGAATCACAGCAATCAGAAAGTAACCAGGGACTCAATTGCTCAACATACAAATTTAGGGACCAAAATGTAAATTCTGGAAAAATGAGGGACTTAACCAATTGCACATACAAAATTCAGGACTAAAACGTAAAGCATGCAAACCATACACCATTCAAATCAGTGCCCAACGGTCAAGTGTTTCGGAACGGGGGTTGACCGTTCCGAAACACGGGCTCATTTTGAAACCTGTATCGAAACAGGGCTTGGCAGTAGCAAAAGTGTTTCGGAACGGCCTCTACCCGTTTCGAAACACCAAGGCCATTTCAGATCCCTGTTTCAAAACGGTAGTGCCAGTTCCGATACGGACTACCCAGAAAGTGCAGATTTTTCTGGTTTAACATACATTTACCCAAACAAACATATCTCTATGACCTCCTAATCATGCCAACAAGTCAACATACATTTAAGGAACATATTAACATCATCAAAACACGATCATGGCATCAATTAGGAAAAATCACAAGACTATAGGCATGCATCCTAGCATTGAAACCAACCACTCATCAAATCATCAAAGCAAACACCAAATGGCCATTTACAAGTCTTAAACTTCAAAGGCATCATGCCACAACTAGGGAGTCCATAAACATCTCCCAAAAACACAACCTAGGTTCCCATTGCCAAATACCAAAAACTAATAATGTTGTAAAAATAGTCACCATACATGAGCTTAGCCTTCCCCTTGGATTCTTAGCCTCCTTGCTGCCCTTAAAGCTCTTCAATTCTCTGCATTATTGGTTCAAGAAAGAGAGCGTAAGCACATATGCTTAGTGAGACATGCTCTAATGAAACAACACAATAATGCACTTTATAAAACAGCTCTCAAAGGCCTTTAAATTCATAAACATCATTTCTCATGCAACAATGCATACACAACAAGCATCTCATGCTTCATTAACATCAACATGTCATATTGGCTTCCAAGTGATAATCCATAACCATTTTTCAACAAAAAACACAATCGGATACGCGGATTACAAACGTTGTCCCGTACGCTTCATACACATTACCAAACACACAAGGTGGAGTTTACCGGTACAATCACAACCCCTCAACACCCGTGATGGAGTTTAACAGTACAATCACAACCCCTTCACATCACTCATTGGTATTTGTATAACATCGCTAACAAGAACACGAGACACACAACACAAGATCCTAACATGGCATTTTAACCACCATTATGATCTTAGACATCTCGTTAGTGTACTTGGATGGAGTTTACGGTACCATTACAACCCCTCAACATCCAAGGCGACTTTATTCGCGGTGCACCCAATCCTATAGCCGACTAACTATATCCGATTCAAGTACTTTTAAACCAACACATCACTTGCCAATAATCATAATTTACCATCATCAATCCACTGTTTTAAAGCATTAATCAAAGCCATTAAACAATCATGAATCACTATGCATCAAAACCACATTTATCAATGTCAAACCAAGGATCTCTTACCTTGAGCATCCTTCAACTCATGGCTTTCAAAACCAGCATTAATCATGCTAAAACATGCTTTCAAAATAGAATTTAAACATGCAAAATACATTAAAATGACATCTCAAAACAGAGCCCAAACATCCAATACGAATTTCTTCAAAATTAAATCCAAATCTTGAATTTTAAGCTAAAATCAAGATCACAACATTAAAACCTTTAATAAAACTCAATTTAAGGATTGAGAACTTGGGAATTTCAGTAAAGAACTGAGTATTTAGAGGAGAAGGACATCCTTACCTCTAAATGTGGATTTCTCCTTGATTAGAGCCCAAATCCTTGAAAATTCAATAAGCAAATGAAGAGGATTTGATGTAGAAATGATTAGGATTCATTTGAGGATTGAAATCCCATCATTTGGTGTGAAAATCAAAGGAAAAGTTGCTGTTGAAATGTGTTTGGCTGAGGGAATTTTGAGAGAAAATGAGATGAGAAAATTTTAGCAAAAGTTGGTTATGAAAACTAAAATATGGTTTCCCTCTTTTCTTTTAATTAAATTAAACATTAAATGAGTCATTAAAATTAAGAAAAATCTGGAAAAATCCTTCCTTGGTAAATTAGCTCCTTAAAGATTCAAAGTTTCAATCCTTACAAAACAGTCATGAACTTTTCAAAAATTACATTTTAGTCACTATTTCGAAATGTCACACTTCCAAACCTTATTTTGTAAAATTGATTTCACCACTCTCTTATATATATTAAAATAGGATTTTTAGATATTTTTCCATATTTTTAATGCATCCCGAACTAGGCTTTCCCTAAAACCACATTTTATATTCGAACCGAAAATCAGACCGGTCCGGTTCAGACCCTAAACTTCCAAGCCCAAAATTGGGGTGTTACACATCCAACCACCCCGCGAATCCAAACGAATCAAGCACACGATATCGAAGAAGCTGATCTTATCGAGTGAAAGTGACGAGGAAGAAAAATCTTCCAAATCACAATATATATAAATTCCTCTTCTTTATGCCTTTTAATTTTTGCCTTCATATTTTTCTGTGCTAATTCTTTCTATCATTCTATATGAAATGTAAGTATTGAGGGTAATGCTTGGTTCAAGTTTGGGGGTGTAGGTTGAGAAGTGGAGGCACTGCCATGCCGCGATAATATAATATAATTGCCATTATATTTTTTGCTTTTACTTATCAAGTTTTTTAATTGCATTGCCTTAACTGAATTATGCTTATGCCTCAACAGTACTTTCTATTAATTGCCTTAGTTTAGTTTTAATTAAATCTTCTTACTTGGCAATAAAACTCTTTCTTCTTACCATTGTTTAGAACTATTTAGAGCATTTACTTTTAGGAAGCTTAAGGGACGATAACTTAGGATCACACTATGAGATTAGAACTTTAAACACCTTTTTGACTTGCATGATTTAAGGAATTCTAGTACGCTTAGGACATATACTAGCTTAGAAAGAAAATTGGGTAAAAGTTAGAGGTGCCCACCACTGGCTCTAGCTTAAGGAAGCCCTAGAGGTGCCCAAAACCGGCTCTAGGCTAATCACTAGAGGTGCCCGAAATTGGCTCTAGTTGGTTAGGTTTACTTAGAATCCTCATAATCATCTTGTTCACAATGCATGCACACACTCACAAATCTTATTGTTTAATTCCAGGGAATTCCTAGGGCATCCAAATATTTAAGGGCCGAAGCGTTCTTTGCCATGGTTTGGAGAGAGAAGGAAAAGTAAGACTAAGGAGACGGTTTATAAAAACTAAGGTTTGACAATTGATGGTTTGCATTGCTTGAGGACAATCAATAGTTTGGGTTTGAAGGTGTGATAAGTGCTCAAAAAGTCTTATATTTCGACCCCTTTTTACATGGAAATTATCACTCAACCTACACCCATTTGAGCTGCATTATGGCCTTTCATGCATAGATTTCATCATTTATGCCATTGAGCCTTATAATCTGTTATTCTATGAAAAATGAACTATTTAATGCATGACTGGTATTTTTGCAGTTTGTACACTGCTGGAGTAGGAAGATGCCGCCACAACGCAGAAAGTAAGAGGGAAGATGAGGAAGAATTAGCAGACAACAAACCATGATCGAGCAATGCCACATAAGAGCTTCTACTGAGGGCGGAAGATGAAGCCTTACGGAGCAGAGCTGACCGATGCCGAGGCAGCAAAAGCTAGGCCGCATCAACATTCCACCAGATGGGAAAATGGGTAGAGAGGTAGCCGACCTTTAGAGCTTTAAATGCCGAATTTTTCTTCACACTTTGCGTGGCAGCTGGAGCTCGAGAAAAGGAGGAAAACATGGAAGGAAGTATAAAGTTGGACTTCTGGAAAAAAAATGTATATTGTAATAAATTAAAGAGATTTACCTCTTTAATAAGGTCTAGTCCAAGTCCAACTTAACTTTCTCTCCAAGAAAGATTTGTGCCTACACCTTCCCCTATATAAAGGGCTTGCCGCCATGGAGAAACAACACATCAAGATAGGGGGAAAGAGGAGAGATCGCCGGAGAGAGATTTTGCCGAGGATTAGTTTAATTATGTTCTAAATTTCTTAGGGTTAGGATTAGTTTGTTTAGTAGTTGTGTGAAAATTCTTTGTACCTATTTTTTGTTCTTAATGTTATAAAAGTTAAGGTTTGCTTATTCTGGCTTTAATTATTTTCGCATTCTACTGGGGAGAGGGTTTATGAGATCATCCATTTGTTCAATATTGGGAGAGTTGAACTCACGATAAGTATGGTTTTTGCCCCACGTGGTGTTAACTAACTCGACCTAGGGATAGGTTAGAGTTTCAGCGACTAAAAGAAGTGTATGAACAGTTAGTGTTTGCCTTTGATTCACGTCGGGATGTATCATCAAAGTTCAGTTTTCAACCATCGTTCCGTGCTTAATGATAAAACGGAACCACCCAAGGATGCTTTGCTGAGCCTTAACTGCATTTGCCCACGAGCAAGGGATTGCCGCGACAGGGATTCAACCATTGCGGCTGCAGCAGGGATTTAGGTCACTGCCACGACAGTAATGCGTTGCTGCATTCAAGAACAGAAACGAAGTCAAGAGGATTCCACACTACGACACACTCTAATCCGACCCATCTTCTCATCTTGATTACTTCTTTATTTTATTTACTGGATTATCTTAGTTTAGTTATTTTTAGATTATCTCAATTTACCCAATTAATTTGTGTTTTTACTTTATTTATTTTGCAGTGCGAGAGAGTAGAACCGAAGGTTGAGTACCAATCCCTATGGAGACGATAATCATATACTTATACCTATATTACATGCGTTGTGTATACTTTCACAATTGCAGGAAGACTATTTACATGCCACACATTGCATGAGGATAAGCAATAGTTCGAGTTTGGGGGTGTGTTAAGTGTTCAAAAGTACTATTTTTATTACCCTTTTTACTCATATTATCGTTAGACTTAAGCTCATTTTAGTTGCATTATCAGGCATTCATGCATATTTTCATAATTTCCTTCACCGTTATGCTTCAATTCATGTTTTGATAAGTTTTGGTGGAAAAGATACTGCTGGAGGCTGTTTTATGTGTCCATGATTAATGCCCGAGAAAAAAATGGAAGTTGTCGTGGCAACCTAGGAGCAGAGCAGACCGATGCCGAGGCAGCAAAAGCCAGGCCGCATCAGCATTCCACCAGACGGGAAAATGGGCAGAGAGGTATCCGACCTTTAGAGCTTTAAACACCGGATTTTTCTTCACACTTTGCGTGGCAGCTGGAGCTCGAGAAAAGGAGGAAAACATGGAAGGAAGTATAAATTTGGACTTCTGGCAAAAATTTATATTGTAATAAATTAAAGAGATTTACCTCTTTAATAAGGTCTAGTCCAAGTCCAACTTAACTTCCTCTCCAAGAAAGATTTGTGCCTACACCTTACCCTATATAAGAGGCTTGCCGCCATGGACAAACAACACATCAAGAAAGGGGGAAAGAGGAGAGATCGCCGGAGAGAGATTTTTCCGAGGATTAGTTTAATTATGTTCTAAATTTCTCCGGGTTAGGATTAGTTTGTTTAGTAGTTGTGTGAAAATTCTTTGTACCTATTTTTTGTTCTTAATGTTATAAAAGTTAAGGTTTGCTTATTATGGCTTTAATTATTTTCGCATTCTACTGGGGAGAGGGTTTTTGAGATCATCCATTTGTTCAATATCGGGAGAGTTGAGCTCACGATAAGTACGGTTTTCGCCCCACGTGGTGTTAACTAACTCGACCTAGGGATAGGTTAGAGTTTCAGCGGCTAAAAGAAGTGTATGAACAATTGGTGTTTGCCTTTGATTCACGCCGGGAGGTATCATCAAAGTTCAGTCATCAACCATCGTTCCATGCTTAATGACAAGGCGGAACCACCCAAGGATGCTTTGCTGAGCCTTAACTACATTTGCCCACGAGCAAGGGATTACCGCGGCAGGGATTCAACCATTGCGGCTGCAGCAGGGATTTAGGTGACTGCCACGGCAGTAATGCGTTGCTGCATTCAAGAACAGAAACGAAGTCAAGAGGATTCCACACTACGACACACTCTAATCCGACCCATCTTCTCATCTTGATTACTTCTTTATTTTATTATTGGATTCTCTTAGTTTAGTTATTTTTAGATTATCTCAATTTACCCAATTAATTTGTGTTTTTACTTTATTTATTTTGCAGTGCGAGAGAGTAGAACCGAAGGTTGAGTACCAATCCCTATGGAGACGATACTCATATACTTATCCCTATATTACATGCGTTGTGTATACTTTCACAATTGCAGGAAGACTATTTACACGCCACACATTGCTTGAGGATAAGCAATAGTTCAAGTTTGGGGGTGTGTTAAGTGTTCAAAAGTACTATTTTTATTACCCTTTTTACTCATATTATCGTTAGAATTAAGCTCATTTTAGTTGCATTATCAGACATTCATGCATATTTTCATAATTTCCTTCACCGTTATGCTTCAGTTCATGTTTTGATAAGTTTTGGTGGAAAAGATACTGCTGGAGGCTATTTTATGTGTGCATGATTAATGCCCGGGAAAAAATGGAAGTTGTCGTGGCAACCTAGGAAGGACCTGTAGAACAAGTTGTCGTGGCAACCCAAGAAGTGCATGCCAAACCAGTTGCCGCAACAACAATCGACAAGAGATGACGAGGCAAAGTGGTAGCTGAACTGATGAGCGGACAAATCTGACTTAATCTGGATAGGTGGCGTGGAGAAAAAAGAGTTGGAAGTCCATGAAGAGGTCAAAAGAAGATCAAATTCCAAGAAAATAGGAGGAGTTTTAGTTCAAATAAAATTAAAAGAGAGTTAATATTTCTTTTATTCAATTTAATTCCAACTTAAATTCCTCCTCAAGAAAGACTTTGACCTAGCCTTCTCCTATAAATAAGAAACCAAACCGCCAACTACAAGGGGGGATCGATTAGAGAGAGTTCGATTGAGAGAAAAAAAACCCTAGGGGTTGTGTGTTAACTTCTTCTTCTTCTTTATTCATTTTGATCCATGTTTGGGGATTATTCCTTGTATATCTTTCGAAACCTGACCATGAATTGATGTGAATTGGCTTGGGTTATTTTGGGTTTGTGTTTTGATAAATGATTAGATTTATTTAGGTTTTTAAAGTTGCAATTTTAATTCAAGGTTTGTTCATTCTTGGTTTTTAATCTTATTTGCGAGTGAATTGGGAGAGGATCTCGTGAAACTATCTATTAATCAAATATCGGGAGAGATAGATTCAAGAAACATACGAGCATGGTTTTTGTCCAAATCGATGAAAATTAATTCAACTAAAGAATAAGTTACGAATTTCCACGCCTAAAAGGAGCGCAAGATTGGTTTTTGTTCACCTCTAATTCACGCAGGGATGTATTATCAACGCATGCACAATTAAATAGAGTTTTGACTTAGGGATAAGGAGGAGCCATTTAAGAACGCTTCGTCGAACCATGGAGGTTTCCGTTTAGTTTCCCAAGCAGTTGCCTTGGCAACCAGTTGCCCAGGCATCGTTATACTAGTTGCCCAAGAAACCGCTATTCCATTTGCCCTGGCAACCCGATTGTTAGCAGTTACCGCGGCAATTAAGTGCCTCTTGCACTCAAGCACCAAGACGGTCCATTCAATTATCACTCCACGACTCACGATAACCCGACCTACTCTATCTCATTTGATTACATTTTTATTTTATTTACTTGCTCTTTTAATTTACTCGTTAAAATCAACTCCTATTATCAATTGTGTTTTTATTTTTACAGTGCAGTGACTAAAGCAAAGTGGCCCAAACCAATCCTTGTGGAAACGATACTTGATACTTATGATATCACTTTATTACTTGCGACGTGCATACTTGAACCGTTTGCATAACACTTATTACGCGCAAAAAGTTTGTGGCGCCGTTGCCGGGAATTGGCAATTGGGGTAGATGTTTTTGTTATTGAATTTTTTATTTGTCTTACTAACCTTTCTTTTTGCTATTTTTTATCAAAAAAATAGGTGCGCTACAAGTTAAGGGACATCCACATGGCAGGAAATAAAAGCTGATCTATTCTAGAGTTGATGTGGGAAGATAGGAATCAATCCGCTCAAGAATTTCTTACACCCTTCGAAGATTACCTATACCAATCGAGAAAAGCCTAAAGAGCATATACCGTGGAAAACTCTTGTGCTATGTGTGGGGAACATCATGTGTTTGAAAACTGCTCTCACCTTTTCGGTGCATATAACTACGTGGAGGACCATAGATGAAACCAACAACAAAATCCTTCATGGTATGATCAAAAAGCTCAAAAGTGTTTTACCATAACAATTTCGCCGTAGGAGCAGATGCCGCAACAACAAATGCTGCACTAACAGATGCCGTAGCAAATTACATACCTTGGAAATGTAGTCCTTATTAGCAACCAAGTACCACAACAACAGATATGTCATGGAAATTTAGTCTTTATCAAGAGCTATTAAATTCCATGGATGCGAGTATATCCATCATGGATGTACTCTTGAGAGAAGCGGAAGATCGATCAAGGAAATTGACACATGTCATGGATAACATGCACCAACAATTAATTTCTAGGGATATTGAAGTCCCAAGGCAAGAGGACAAGTAGCAATGCGAAGAGAGCTCTTCGATGTTTAAGGACCAACTAAAACCTCCAAGTTGAGAGCCTATCAATGAGAGAGACTGCGCAACACATGAGGAGCCTATGCAACGAATTTCCCCGATAAAAGGTTGATTAGCCTTAACAAAGAAATGCCACGACAACATCCATTGCAATTGAAGACAATAATGCTACATCAATTTCTGAGGAATTTGATGCCCAGAATGTTACAACATTGATGCTTAAGCAAGAATATTAAGATTGCTCTTATCCACATTTGCCACAACAATTGCACAACATGCAAGATCAAAGAGATAACAATACTTTGCCAATGGAATATGAGCAGATAATGGTTGAACCTTTTGAATTCTTTAAAAACTCACCTCGTCCATTGCAGGTATGTCGTGAGGAACTGATGTTTTTATATTTGAAGCCATCGAAATCCCTACTGATCGAGATGTTTGAGATTCCAAAAGAAAACGATGTTTGGATTTGTAATAACGAGGAGTCGCCACCATTTTTTTAATTTAGGTGAGACTGGATCACTTGAAAACCAAGTTATTTTAAAAAACTTGTTTTTTCCGTTTTTATTAAAACTACGAGATTTGGTATGCAAAACCAAGAAGCAGGTTCGGGAGTCGGTTACGTGTGGGGAAGGGTGAGCACCCCCACAACGCCCAAAATTGGTACCTAGTCGATTACAAATTGTTTTAACGATGGAAATTATGAATTTGAATTTAATTTAGAAATTGTGATCCCTAAAAATATTTAAAAGAATATTCCTTTGTAAAAAAAAAGAAAATTTACACCCCCACACCATGGCATAATTTTCGTGTATAAAAGGAATTTAGACCCTTATGCTTAGGGCATAATTTTCGTTAGATTCATGAATGTAGGGAATATGTTTTGAAATTTATAATTTAGAGTTAAAAAGTAATATTTTGTAATAGTGACTAACGAAAAGCGACTCCCTTACGCTTAGGGTATGTTTTTCACGGTTATCCCTAAGAAATTGATGCCCTTATGATCGGGGCATGATTTTCATTAGATTCCCAAATGAGGGAATCTATTTTGAAAATTATGATTTAGAATTAAAAATGATGTAAATATTTTATAATTATAATTAAAAGAGCATTATAAATAATTCATATAACTTAAAATATAGAAACATGACATTCTAAATAAAAAACATTCCAATAAATATAAAAACATTGTAATTTGTTCATAAAAAGATATTTATTACAAAAGTCGACATTCAAATAAATACAAAGATAAAGATTAAAATTTACCTTATTAGAAGCTCGAATAAAGAACTTAGACCAACCCTTAGCAAGATCTTCGTACCATCTAGCAAAAAAAAAACCCGACAGGACCTCGATCGGATGATTGACCGAACCACTGTGATAATAAAAATACCCCGACGAGAGCACTGCTCTCGAACAAAGGGCATTGCCCCTTACGCCATCCTTAATGGCTTAATTTGGGTGCCATTTGAATGGCTTTTGTTGTTTTGTGCATTTGCTTTGCCTCCCCTGCCTTTTATAGGCAATTGGGGGAGGGGTGATGTGTCATGATAATCAACGTGGATGCCTTGCATGGCATCCACAATATTTTTCATTTTTTTGCTTTTTACTTTTTTAATAGTAATATTATTCGAGAAAAAAAGTGATTATAGCCTGGACATAAGATGGGTATTACAACTGCCCCCTTTTCTCATTGTTGTGTAGCAATAATAGAACAAAGACAAAAGAATACCCATTTTATGTCCGGTCGGGTCTGGGTTCCTTTCTCTGGCCATCGTTCCTTCATGAACTTCGCTCGACCGTTTTCATTGGCAAAATCTTCAAAATCGAATAACCTGTTGGAGAGAGAATATTCAAATTATGGAGACCCGTGGGGGAAGCAAAATGAGTTCGGCTTGCTACGACTCTAACGATGGCATAATACCTGGAGAAATTGACCTAGCTTCAATACCGATGAAGTGAAAAGGTCTACAAAACTTGGTCCAGCTACAACACTGACAAAGAGACTGAATCGAGGGATGAAGGTTATGGCAGTTGATCTGGAAAATACCTCCAGTTTGGCTTCCAGATTTCTTTCTGCATTTTTCCCAAATGCACATAGATTAACAGTTTTGACTTGCCTTTACCGGTAGCCGTTTGTTCCGGGCTAGTTGTACCATTCCCCTGGGTAAAATCAGTTTGTACCAATCATGACATTGGATTTTCCCAAAGGTTTTATTTTCCTTTGATCATTCGTAAAAATAGATTTTCGATGGACATTTGAATTATTCATTGTCTTAAACTTTATCGTGTTTAAGCATGTTGTGCCGACATTTCTGTCGGACTTACCAAAAATAACTTTGATTTAGCTGCAACTCTGACAAAGAGACAAGATCAAAGGATGAAATTAAGAAATTCTTGTTTTTAGGAAAACTATCCTTTTGAAAGGATTGAATTAAGAAATTCATATTTTGAGAAAAGGTATCCTTATGAAAGGATGAGAATAAGAAAATCTTGTTTTCAGAGAAAAGTCTTTATGGAAGGATGGGAGTAAGAAATTCTTGTTTTCAGAGAAAAGTCCTTATGAAAGAATGGAATTAAGAAATTCTTGTTTTTAGAGAAAAGTCCTTATAAAAGGACGAAATTAAGAAATTCTAGTTTTGAGAAAAACTACCCTTATGAAAGGATGGAATTTAAATATTTATATTTTGAGAAAAAGTATCCTTATGGAAGGATGAAATTAAGAAATTCCGGTTTTGAGTAAAACTACCCTTATGAAAGGATGAAATTAAGAAATTCATATTTTGAGAAAAAAAATATCCTTATGGAAGGGTGGGAGTAAGAAATTCTGGTTTTGAGAAAAACTATCCTTATGAAAGGATGAAGTTAAGAAATTCCGATTTTTAGGAAAACTATCCTTATGAAAGGATAATGTTAGGAAATCCTGGTTTTTAGGAAAACTATCCTTATGAAAGGATGGAATTAAGAAATTCATGTTTTGAGAAAAACAGTCTTTAAGAAAAGATGGAATAAAGAAATTCCGAAAAATCCTTAAGAAAGGATGAAATTAAGAAATTCATATTATTAGGAAAACTATCCTTAAGAAAGAATGGAATTAAGAAATTCCTGTTTTGAGTAAAAACTTTCCTTAAGAAAGAATGAAATTAAGAAATTCTTGTTTTGAGAAATAACAGGGAGTCACCACCAATCTTTTTTTATTTAGGTGAGATTTGATCACCTGAAAACCCAATTATTTTAATAAAACTTATTTCTGCCATTTTTATTAAAACAACGAGATTTGGTCTACGAAACTAGAAAATAGGTTCGAGAGTTGGTTACGTGTGGGGAAGGGTGAGCACCCCCACAACGCCCAAGATTGGTACTAGTCGATTACAAATTGTTTTAACGATGGAAATTATGAATTCGAATTTAATTTAGAAATTGTGATCACTGAAAAATATTTAAAAGAATATTCCTTTGTAAAAAAGAAAATTTACACCATAACAACAAGGCATAATTTTCGTGTATAAAAGAAATTTATACCCTTACGCTCAGGGCACAATTTTCGTTAGATTCCCGAATGTAAAGAATTTGTTTTGAAATTTATAATTTAGATTTAAAAATATTATTTTGTAATAGAGACTAACGGAAAGCGGCACATCTACGCTCAAGGTACGTTTTTCACGGTTATCCCTAAGAAATTTACGCCCCTACGCTCGGGGCATAATTTTCGTTAGATTCCCGAATAAGGGAATCTATTTTAAAAATTATGATTTAGAATTAAAAATGATGTAAATATTTTATAATTATAATTAAAAGAGCATTATAAATAATTCATATAACTTAAAATATAGAAACATGACATTCTACCAAAAAAAAAAGACCCGAACGAATCTTAGCATGACCTCGATCGAATGATTGATCGAACCATCAGGGTAATAAAAATACCCCGATGAGAGCACTACTCTCGAACAAAGGGCACCGCCCCTTGCGCCATTCTTAATGGCTTAAATTGGGTGCCATTTGAATGGCTTTTGTTTTTTTTCCTGCTTTTGCTTTGCCTCCCCACCATTTATAGGCTATTGGGGGAGGGATGATGTGTGATGATAATCAACGTTGTTGTCTTGCATGGCATCCAAGATATTTTTCCTTTTTTGTGCTTTTTACATTGTTTAAATAGTAATATTATTAAGAAAAAAATGATTATGGCCCGAACATAAAATATGTATTATAAGATTCTTAAAGCTTTTCAGAAAATTGGTTTTTCCCTTGACTTACATCGAATTTTGGAAACTGATTGTCACAACAATTGGGTTGAGCAACAATTGCCACGACAACGGAGGTTACATCCAACCATGATGAAGGTCGATGAGATTGAGGTAATTAAATGGTTGGGTGTTGATATAACTCTTTCTACTAATATATTCACACCTTTAGGAATAGTAGCAAGGTGGAGAGTATACATGGACTACAAGAGAACAACGAAGAAAGACACCTCCACCATGGTAACACAAAAGGGAGTAGGTGTGAGCACATTAGCCCAATTATTTTTGGGCAATATTGTCACTCGATGGAGGGTGCAGATGGACTATAAGAAATATCAGAAACGACACTTCGCAAGATTTCTTTTTATCTATATTTTATTTTCATTTTTTTTTCTCTTTTTTTGATAATTATCTTTTTATGATTATTTTTTAGGATAAGGTTTTCAAGGGATGATGAGTTTCCTAGCCTTGAACTCTTAAGTTTTTCTTTATGTTTTACTTTGATTTTCCACATCAAGAATCAAAACCACCATGGACAAGAACCTCAAAACCATGGCAAGATCAAGATATTCCAAGGAAGCCCAAGCTCACCCATAGGAGCAAACATCTGTTCAGAAAAATGAGTCCAAAACTGCTGCCAAAATGAACGAGACGGAGGATGCATCAACAGGACCAGATACCTCTGCAAACTCTGAAGCGCATGCCTCGATAACTCCAAACGTGTATGCCTCGGCAATACATGATGCCTCGACAACCACCGAAGCACATGCCTTGGCAAGTCCTGATGCCACAACAATGCCTACTGCTTATGCTCAAGCAATAACGCATACCAATGCCCAGGCAACTGGAACTGGCGATGCCACGGCAACTACCACACACAACAAAGTTGTACCAATAATGTCGCCCACATTCACCTCCTAAAAGGTGAAATGCAAAGCATCTTGCGCCAACGAGATTGAGGACATAGATGACGATGTTGATGAGGTTGCCAACATATGTGAATTAGTTTTGCCACCAACCAACATGCGCTAGCAAGCGAATCAAGCAAGCCGCACGAAGGAAACTCATCATCAACAATGACGAACTCTCGGAGTAAGTCATCTTTCATCATATTTTTTTTTGCATGCATTGAGGACAATGCTTTTCTCGAGTTTGAGGGGGTATTTGTCTTTAATTAGTTTCATGTCTAATTGCATTCATCTTTAGGAATTGCATTTAGGATTCATATATTACTTGCCTTGCTTTTAGTTGGATTAAATTTGCCTAGACTTGATGAATATTCGATGATGACATTGCCATCGCACTTAATTGGTAGAACTTTCAATTCTAGGATAGCTATAGAAAACACTTAGAATCCTACTATGATGCTAAATTTAATTGTACACTGTTGTGGCTAGATTGATTAAAGGAATTCTAGTGAACTTAGGTTAATTGTTTAAAATTTGGGTAAATAAATAAATAAGAATTTGCTAGAGGTGCCTGAAACCGACTCTAGTATTGTGCTTAAAGGAATCGCTAGAGGTGCCCGAAATTGGCTTTAGTTGATTAATCATAAAATTGGAAAATTAATTAATAAACTAGAGGTGGCCGAAATTTTCTCTAGTTAAATGAAATAAAAACCTAATGACTTAATTGAATCACCTAATGTTCATATAGAATCCGAAAAATCATCTTGTACACAACTTCGCACACACTCACGAGCATTATAGTTTGAGTCCAGGTAACTATTATACCATACGAACAATTTATATTCAATCATACTTTGTGTCACGGTTCTAAGGAATGAAGTCAAGTACGAAGCAAATTCTCTGGTGATTAAATCTCGGTAGGTAATTGTTAGTTTGCATTGCTTGAGGACAATCAATAGTTCAAGTTTGGGGGTGTGTTAATTGTTCAAAATTACTATTTTATTACCCTTTTTACTGATATTATTGTTAGACTTAATCTCATTTTAGTTGCATTATTAGGCATTCATGCATATTTTCATAATTTCCTTCACCATTATGCTTGAATTCAATATTTGATTAGTTTTGGTGGAAAAGATACTACTGAAGGGTGTTTTGTGTGTGCATGATTAATGTCCGGGAAAAGCAGGAAGTTGTCGTGGCAACCTAGGAAGGACATGCCGAACAAGTTGTCGTGACAACCCAAGAAGTACATGCCGAACCAGTTGCCGCGACAACCGTCGACAAGAGATGATGAGGCAAAGTGGTAGACGAATTGATGAGCAGACAAATCTGACTTAATCTGGATAGGTGGCGTAGAGAAAAAGAGTTGGAAGTCCATGAAGAGGTCAAAAGAAGATTAAATTCTAAGAAAATAGGAGGGGTTTTAGTTGGAAAAAAATTAAAAGAGATTTAATATTTCTTTTATTATATTAATTCCAACTTAACTTCCTCCTCAAGAAAGACTTTGACCTAACCTTCTCCTATAAATAAGAAGCCAAGCCGCGGATCGATTAGAGAGAGTTCGATTGAGAGAAAAAACCCTAGGGGTTGTGCGTTAACTTCTTCTTCTTCTTTATTCCATTCGATTCATGTTTGGGGATTATTCCTTGTATATATTTCGAAACCCAACCATGAATTGATGTGAATTGGCTTGGGTTATTTTGGGTTTGTTGTTTTGATAAACAATTAGATTTGTTTAGATTTTTGAAGCTGCAATTTTAATTCAAGGTTTGTTAATTCTTGGTTTTTAATCTTATTTGTGAGTGAATTGGGGGAGGATCTCATGAAACTATCTATTTATCTAATATCGGGAGAGTTAGATTCAAGAATCAAATGAGCATGGTTTTTGTCCAAATTGATGAAGACTAATTCGGCTCAGGAATAAGTTACGAATTTCAATGTCTAAACGGAGCGTAAGATTGGTTGTTGTTCACCTTTGATTCACACAGGGATGTATTATCAAGTCATGTACAATTAACTAGAGTTTCGACTTAGGGATAAGGAGGAACAATTGAAGAATGCTTCACCGAACCTTGGAGGTTGCCGCTTAGTTGCCCAAGCAGTTGCCCTGGAAACCCGTTGCGCAAACATCATTATACTAGTTGCCCCGACAAACGCTATTCCAGTTGCCCTGGCAACCTAATTGTTACCAGTTGCCGAGGCAACTAAGTGCCTCTTGCACTCAAGCACGAAGACGGTCCTTTCAATTATCACTGTACGACTCACGATAACCTGGCCTACTCTCTCTCATTTGATTACATCTTTATTTTATTTACTTGCTCTTTTACTTTACTCGTTAAAATAAACTCTTATTATCAATTGTGTTTTTATTTTTACAGTGTAGTGACTTAAGCAAAGTGGCCCAAACCAATCTCTATGGAGATGATACTCGATACTTATCATATCACTTTATTACTTGCGACTTGTATACTTGCACCATTTGCATAGCACTTATTATGTAGAAAACCTAAGTTGAATTTTTCCATTGCACTTACATGATAAAACCTTAGATTTTAGGTTTAGCATGAAGAGTACTTGGAATTTTGCTATGATGTTGCATATTTTGACACTGTTGTGACATGTTGATTGAGGGAGACCTAGTGAACTTTAGGTTATTTAAAAATTGATAAATTGTGCTAGAGGTGCCTAACTGGCTCTAGCCTAAAATATAATTTGAATAAGATAATTTCTTACTAGAAGTGCCCATCTGGCTTTAATTGTCACGCATTAAGAATCACTAGAGGTGTCTATTCGGCTCTAGTTGATTAAATTTAAAAAGAAATTGTTTTTTCTAGAGGTGCCTAAAATTGGCTCTAGTGGACTTAATTGCCCCGACAAATAAATTGATAAAACCCACTGCTCATATGGAATCCTATTAGTTAACTTGTACACAACTCCACACATGCATTTTCACTAGGTTTGTAGTTTGATTTGAGTAATTCTTCATTATGTCCGAAGATCAAAAGGTAATCAACTTTTTGTGCCACGGTTCTGAGGATTGAAGTCAGGTAAGAAGCATGTTTTTGGTAGTAAATGCCTTGGCAGGTAATTGTTAGTGTTTTGCATTGTATGAGGACAAGCAATAGTTCAAGTTTGAGGGTGTGATGAGTATTCAAAAGTATTGTTTTTTGCACTTTTTACTCATATCATCGTTAGAATTAGGCTCATTTTAGTTGCATTATTAGGCATTCATGCATAATTTCCTAGTTTCCTTCGTTATTAAGCTTGGTATTGCATTTTTGTTGTTTTTAATAAAAAAAAGTCGCTGCTGATGTACTTATTTTGTGCAGGATAGGTTTGTCCTGGCAAGTGCGACTTGTCATGGCAAATAAGGAGAATACTGAAGGGCTTGTTGTGGTAATCGAGGTGAATTTTGAAGGGTCTGCCGAACTTGATTGCTGCCGATTTCTGGATAAACATGGATAAATCTATTCAGTTTCAGGATAAAATCGAAAAGTAAGGGATAACTCCCCAAGATTCGGATTTACAAGAAAATTTTGATAGAGATAAATTCTCAGATTTTTGAGGAGTTTTTGGAGATAAATATGGAAGAGATAAATCATCTCTTATCCAAATTTATTCAAGCCTAATCCTATCCTTATCAACAAGAATTATCCGTAGATTATCTAGAATTTAAAGGATAAAGCTAGATTCGAAATTCAAGCTCTTGATAAGATAGGGATAAAGTTTCCACGGGTTTCAACTACAATTAAACTCTTCCCCTTCATCTATTAAAGGAGACCACATCAACAACATAAGAGGAGAGCGTCAATTGGGAGAGAAAGCAGATCACACGCACCTTCTTCTTCTTCTTCTTCTTCTTCTTTATTCTTATGCGATCCATGGCTGGGAATTTTTCCTTTGTATATCTTTCGAACCCAACCATGAATTAATGTAAATTGGTTGGGATTATTTTGGGTTTGTGGTTTTGATAAACGATTAGATTGTTCAGGTTCTTGATTGCAATTGAATTCAAAGTTTGTTCATTCTTGGTTCTTTAATTTTCTATCTTGAGAGAATCGGGAGAGGATCTTGAGTGTTATCCATTTTTCTAGATTTGGGAGAGTTAGATTCAAAAAATGAATGGCATTATCTTCATTCTAACGATCATTGGTGAAGATTAATCCACCTTAGGAATAAAGATTGGATTTCAACGATTAAGAGAAGTGTAGATCGGTTGTTGATCACTCAAGGTTCACGCAGGGATGTATCACCAAGGCATGCTCGAACAACCAATTCTTCTGTTAGGGATAACAAGAAGACATTGAAGAAAGCTTCACCGAGCTTTGAAGGAAGGAACTCAGTTTCTACGGCATTTGAACGTGTCCTAGTTGCCACGACAATTGAGTTGCCTCAGCAATCAATTGCCTCGACAATCCATTCAGACAATGCACCACTGCTCACGATAACCCGACCTACTCTCTTTAATCGACTACTCTTTCCTTTTTTCCTATTTTCTTAGTTTACTTTATTTATTATTCATCACTATCAATCTTTTTCTTTTACAAAGTAGTAACCTAAACAAAGTGTCCCAAACCAATCCCTGAGGAGACGATACTCGATACTTATCATTTATTACTTGCGACGTATTAACTTGCACAATTTGCGTAGCACTCAAAACACATAACATATACCCATGTCATTCTTGTCTAATCATCAACAATAGTGAGGAAAATTTATGACCACTATATGTTGAAACACGAGAAGGCCTCCATAAGTCTATATGAATAAACTCAACATGCCTACTAGTACTGATATTGCTTAAGGGAAAGGGAACCTAGTTTGTTTTGCTAAAGGGTATAAAGAACAATTGTGAATAGCTTCGAAATGTATATTAATAGATTGTAAAAAGGGTGTCTTATGAAGAATAGTAAATGGAGCATGACCCAAACGAGCATGCCAAACTGTATTTTTATTAACATAAGCTGAAGACATACATTTAATGGGTGTATAAATAGAAAAAACGGAATCAAATGCAATATAACCACACAAATTACCTGAAGACACTTTAGTAGAAGTGTAACACCCCGATTTTGGGTTTAGGATTTAAAGGTGGTTTAGGGTTCGTAAAACCTAGAGTAGAAATCTGAATTAGTTCGGGAGTGGTTTAGGGGAAAATATGGTTCAATATGTGATAAAGTTTTGAGAAAAATTCCTAAAATCCTCTTAAATATATACATATAAAGGATTGGTGAAGACAATTTTGAAAAATAACTTTTGGAAGGTTGACATTTCAATTTAGTGACTAAAATGAAAAAATGGAAAACTATTTTTTAAAGGACAGTTTTGAAAGAGGGCCAAAACTTAGAATCTTTAGGGAGCTAATATGATATTAATAAGCTATTCCTTTAATTGGTCATATTTTAAATGTGTTTAATTAAAATAAAAAAAGAAATGTTTTGATTAAAAGAGATTTAGTTTACAAAATATATTTTTGACGTAACTTCCATTTTTTCTCTTTTCTCATCAGCAAAACATCTCTTTTCTCTCATAACTTCCAAAGATTTTCGTCTTTCCATTTCACTTTGATTTGCAAATGATTTCTTTGGTGTTTCCTCCATTTATCTCAAAGGATTCTCGAAGGGTTTTGAACAAATCTTGTCAATTAAAGGAATAAGCAAGGGTTAGAGGTAATTTTCATCCAATTCCTCTAATCAAGGTTCTTTAATGAAATTCCCAAGTATTTGGCTCTCTAATTATGTTTATTAACAGAGTCTTATGATTATTTTGATGAAAATGGTCAAATCAAGCTTAAAATGATGATTTTGAATGATTTTCGTATTAGATTTGTTTTGGCTAAGGTATGATTGATTTTAATCATGTTTTGGATGTTGAAATAAAGTTTGATCATATTAATCCTGAAACTAGTTGGATCTCTAGTTGTTTAGGTTAGTAGAATTGTCTTTTTCTAAGATTGCTTCTCTATTACCAAGTTCTTGCAAAAGAATGTTCGCTTTGAGTGGACGAATGTTAGGCAACAAGCTTTTGAGAGGTTGAAGGAAGCCTTGACGCAAGCTCCTATCTTGATTCAGCCATAATCGGATAAGGAGTTTGTGGTTTATAGTGATGCATCGTATGTTGGTTTAGGTTTTGTGTTCATGCAAGGTGGGAAGGTTGTGGCGTATGCATCTAGACATTTGAAGGTGCATGAGTGCAACTATCCTACTCATGAACTTGAGCTTGCCGCAGTTGTGTTTGCTTTGAAAATTTGGAGGCATTACCTATACGGTGAGAAGTGTGTGATTTATACGGATCATAAAAGTTTGAAGTATTTAATGTCTTAGAAAGAGTTGAATCTTAGGCAATGAACATGGTTGGAGTTCCTTAAGGGTTATGACTTGACGATAGAGTATCACCCTTGTAAAGCCAATGTTGTGGCCGATGCTTTGAGTATGAAGGTAGCTCTGGAGTTGAGAGCTATGTTTGCACGATTGCGTGTGTCGCGTGATGGTGGATTGATAGCTGAGTTGCAAGTGAAACGGTCTTTTGTTTTAATGCAACGGATATAGCAGATGGTACCACATGTTCAGGATATAGCGGATGGTAATGCAACATGCTTTTGTTTTAATGATGACGGTGTCTTGTATTTTATGAGTCGAATAGTTGCACCGGATGATGTTGGGTTGAGGTGCACTATTCTAACCGAGGCCCATAGTAGCCCTTTTCTATGCATCCTGGTAATACTAAGATGTATCGTGGATTGAAGGACGAGTACTATTGGGTTGGGTTGACGAAGGATGTTGCTAATTTTTTGAGTAAGTGTATGGTTTTTCAGCGCGTGAAAGCTAAGCATCAGTTTTCTTCCGGGTTGTTGTAACATTTAAAGATACCAGAATAGAAATGGGAGAGCATTGCGATGGGTTTCGTATTCGGTTTACCTTTGACCCCGTAAAAGAAGAATTCTATTTGGCTGATTGTAGACCATCATACGAAGTGTGTGCATTTCATAGCTGTGCATACTACGTATAGGTTGGATAAGTTGGTAGAGTTGTACATTGCAGAAATTGTGAGGTTTCCTGTTGTACCTAAATCCATAGTTTCCGATAGAGATCCGAGGTTTACAACAAGGTATTGGGAGTGTTTTCATAGAGCTTTGGGTATACAACTTAATTTCAGTACCTCGTATCATCGTCGGATGGATGGTCAGTCTGAGCAAATTATCCAAGTGCTTGAGGATATGTTGCGGTGTTGTGTTATAAATTTCCATGGTTCTTAGGAGAAACAATTGCCTTTGTTGGAGTTTGCTTATAATAATAGCTATCAAGCAAGTATACGTATGGCTCCGTATGAAGCCTTGTATGGCAGGAAGCGTAGGACGCCTCTTTATTGGGAGGAGGCGGGAAAAAAGTTAGTTTCCTTTCCGAATTTGCTTAAGGGAATGATAGAGAAGATAAAGCTTGTTTGTGAACGGATGAAAATGGCTTCAAATCGTCAAAAGTCTTACGTAGATTTGAAGCGTAGGGATATTGAGTTTGCGGTTGGTGATCGCGTGTTTTTGAAAACATTGCCTTGGAAGAAGGTGATGAGGTTTGGACGTAAGGGTAAGCTTAGTCCAAGGTTTATTAGACCATACAAAGTTGTGGAGCATGTTGGTCATGTTGCATATCGGTTGAGGTTGCCTCCTGAGTTAGAGAAAATCCATGTTGTGTTTCAAGTGTCGGTGTTACGGAGGTACAGGTCAGATTCGTCGCATGTTATGCCAATTGAGGAAATTGAGTTGCGACCGAACTTATCATATGATGGGGAACCTGTTGAGATTCTTGATTCTAGTAGGAAAGTACTTCGTGGTAAGATGATTGAACTTGTGAAGGTGTTGTGGCGACATCGAGGAGTTGAGAAGGCCACATGGGAAAGCAAGGCGGACATGTTGAAGCACCTTCAACACCTTTTTCCTCCAGGTAAAATTTTGAGGACAAAATTTCTTAAGTGGGGGAGAGTTGTAACGTCCTGGTTTTGGGCCTAGGAGTTTTAAAGGTGGTTTAGGGTCCATAGAACCTTGACTAGAGATCCGTGTTAGTTCAGGAGTGTTTCAGGAAAAACATTGTTCAGGATGTGATAAAATTTTGAGAAAAATTCTTAAAATCCTCTTAAAATATATATAAAGAATTGGTGAAGCCAATTTTGGAAAATGACTTTTGGAAGGTTGACATTTCAGTTTAGTGACTAAAACACAAAAATGGAAAATTGTTTTTAAAGGACTGTTTTGAAAGAGTGTCAAAACTTAGAATCTTTAGGGAGCTAATATGATATTAATAAGCTATTCCTTTAATTGGCCATATTTTAAATGTGTTTAATTAAAATAAATAAAGAAAGGTTTTGATTAAAAGAGATTTGGTTTACAAAATTTATTTTTGACGTAACTTCCATTCTCTATCTTTTCTCATCAGCCAAACATCTATTTTCTCTCATAACTTCCAGATATTTTCATCTTTCCATTTCACTTTTATTTGCAAATGATTTTTTTGGTGTTTCCTCCATTTATCTTCAAGGATTCTTGAAGATTTTTCAACAAATCTTGTCAATTGAAGGAATATGCAATGGTTAGAGGTAATTTTCATCCAACTCCTCTAATCATGGTTTTTTGATGAAATTTCCAAGTATATGGCTCTCCAATTATGCTTCTTAACGAGGTTTTATGAATAATTTGATGAAAATGGTTAAATCAAGCCTAAAGTGATGATTTTGAATGATTTTCGTACTGGATCTATTTTGGCCGAGTTATGATTGATTTTAATCGTGTTTTGGATGTTGAAATAAAGGTTTGATCATATTAATCCCAAAAATAGTTGGATATCTAGATGTTTAGGTTAGTAGAATTGTGGTTTTTTTGTGTGGAGTTAAAGTGAAATTGGGGTTGCTAGAGGTATAAGGTTGTTAATAGATTGATTTTGGATGTTAATCAATGATAATAAATGGTTGGAAGTGTTAGATTTTGTCTGGGTTGAGTTTGTAGAGTAATCGATGATGTTTTTTATTGTTTCAGATGGGCGTTTTGGTGGATTTGGGCAAGACAACCATATAGGTTTTCTTGCTAGAGATTTTAATGCATTGAGATGCACTAATCCTCTGTTCTTATATGGTTAAAACATGGGAGAATGTTTCGAAAGCAACCGATGAAGATTTGAGAGCTTTAGACACTTAGTTCACGTCGGCTAGTCAATGTTTTGCGTATCGATGAGTGAGAACGTGGATTTCAGTTTTGAAACGCTTTAAAGGTGGTTTTGGGAACTTAGATGTAAGTTTGAAATGCTTGTCTAAGTTCAGAAGTACGTATAAGGAATTTCTTTCTCGGTTTGTGCTATTTTGGATTTGTTTATGCAGTTGATTTTTAAATGCATGTTACCTATTATTAAAACATGATTAAAGTATGTGGTTTACTGTTTTAATGATGTGATGATGAAGGATACACAAGGTAAGTGATCCTTGTAAGTATATTTTTTATACTTGTGATTTTAAGCATGGTTTAACGCTTGGAAATATGATTTATTGATGATGCTTTGAAAACAATGAGGTATGTGGTTAAATGTGAATTGTATTGGAAAATGATGTTATGAAAATGGTTTATAAATGATATTGAATATAGTTACCCGGCTATAGGTTTGAGTGCACTATAAAAAGTCGCCTTGGATGTCGAGGGGTTGGTGTCTCGTGTCTCCGTCCAAGTACCCTAACGATCGAGGATGTTGGTGTCCCATCTCTCGTTAGTGGGTTAAGCTACTAATCTATGATGGGGTTGGTGTCCTCGTGGGTTGTAATTATACCCGGTTGGTATAGTACCTTTGGTTGTGAACATACCAATTCCGATTAAGATGGCTTGAAGTGTTGAGTGAACACTTGTCGAATCCATGTATCCGATATGTGGTTTTGAGATATGAACTTTCTTAATGATCACTTGTAAGCCAATATAATTGATGATGTATCATGAAATGGTTTATGTTGCATAATGTGGTTTATGCATGTTTTACTCTTTAAGCTTTGCATATGGTAGCTATGCATGGGAAGGCTTAAATAGAGTGTAGATATGGAACTTGTTGTTGATTCATGAAACATGTAGCATGAGGTTTAATATGCTGATTTTTGTTTAAGGAGAGTGCATGGTTTAAAAGGGCATGATGGTTTTACAAATGATGTTTTAGGAAATTGAAATGAGATTTCAACGTGGACATGGAAAATGGTTTTAATGCATTGATGGTGTTCTGTTTTTGAGCCTCCTCACTAAACCATGTGCGCTTACGCTCTCTTTTTTCCATCAATGCAGATAATTGAGGTTTTGGAGGCAGCAAGCAGCAAGGGATCACAAGAAACTTCATTTGCAAAAGTATGTTTCGGCTAGACTATACATAATAAGGGAAATCGGGGATCCTTTGTGTTGTTGGGAGATTTATGTAAACTCCCTTTTGAGCAAGTTTAATTTGCTGTTTTAGACATGTAAATGGCCTTTGGTATTTGGTTTATGCTTTACTTTGCAATTTGGTATCCTGCTTGCTTGTTTCTAGCTTGCATGCATATAGTTTACCTTTGATGCATTTTGCCGTTTTATGATGATGAGTATACTATGAATGACCGAGGATTGATGTTTAGATATGTTGAATGCATGTTGGAAGCATGTTGGAATGATTATGATTGCATTAAAGTGTGAAAAACCAACAAAAAGTGTCATTACAGGCCCAGGCGTTTTGGTACACCCAAGCCTATACCAAAACGGTGGGCCTGAAATGGCCTAAGGGTTTCGAAACGGGAAGGGGTGTATCGGAACATGCTTGAGAATTTCAGCTACTAGAAATTGGTGTACTGAAACAGATTAGAGGTTGTTTCGAAATGGCGTCGTGTACCGAAACACCAAGACTCGTTCCGAAACAAGGTGTTTTGATACAATGCTCTTTGTTTCCAAACGCCTTGCTGTTAAGTTAGTAATTGGAATATTTTGAAGCTCTGCTTTTTTACGTTTCAGTCCCCGAATGTTGTGGATGCAATTAAATGAGCTTGGATGATCGTTTTGAGCTGAGTTTTGTCAGAGTGGCATGTAATGCGACTAATTAAAGGTTGGTAACTTAAAAATTGAAGTTGTCCCTATAATTTTCTAAAATTACAAAATGGTCCCTAAAGCGTGTTTGAATTTAATTGAGTGCTTAATCGACGTTTGTTTGAGACGTTAATTGTTCCGCTGCGATTCTTTACACTTAGGCTAATGATGAGCATCTAGACAAGATAACAAGAAAATAATTAGGGTCGTTTATGGAGGTAAACCTTCATGGTTTACTTCAATATTCCCCGTGTGACTCGTTCGGTTCGGTCTTTCGCCTAGACCGAGTCGAGGGGTTAAAAGAAGACAAACGGGGAACAAGACTTGTAGAATAAAAATGTACAAACCTCGTGACTCTTTACGAATCCCCTTCATCCATCCATCAGAGAGGGTCACGAGTAAGTTTGGATACTGAAAGCATTTGTGAAATGTTGGACATAAAGAACATTTGAAAGCTTATTTGTAGAATCAAAAGAAAAAGAACCTAGATGGGTAATAGGGGCAGTTTTACCATTGGGCAAATGAACAAGATGAGAGTTAGAAGCAAATTGTTAAGTGTGTGAAGTATTATATTTTATACCCTTTTTACTCATATTATTGTTAGACTTACGCTTTTTTTAGTTTCATTGTTAGACATTCATGCATGGTTTCATAGTTTCCTTGTCTATCGAGCTTGGCGTTATGTTTTGTTGGTTTTTGTGGAGAAATCGCTGTTAGTTTGCCTTATTTTGTGCAAGACGAATTGTCGAACCAATTGTCGTGGCAAGTGAGGATAAGGATGAAGGAATTGTTGAGCTAATTGCCACGACAAGTCAAGATAAAAACCCCATTATCTGCAGATTTATCAAAATGCAAATGATAATTATCTTAGATTCAAAATTCAAATATCTAATCTGATAGAGATCAGATCCCCACATATTTCACACGCACTCAAACTCTTTCCATTGTCTGTTTAAAGGGATCGCATCAACAACATCGAGAGAGTCAATTTTAGGGGAATCGGATCGCAGGGAATTCACGCACAAACCTCTTCTTTTTCATCTTTGTATCGTGCAATCCATGTCTAGGTTTTATTCCTTTGTATTTTCTTTTTACCCAACCATGAACTAGTTTAATTTGGCTTGGGTTATCAAGTTTTGATAGTGTGTAGAGACTAATGAATGGTTTTTGGTTTTTAATTCAATAAATTTCATTGTTTTTTCATTCTTGAATCTTGATTTTATACCTTGAGGGAATTGGGGAAAGAACTCGATTGCATCCATTTATCTAGGTTAGGGAGAGCTAGATTCATGAAACGAGTGTACACGGTTTCCATTGAACCATCATTGGCAGGAACTAATCCGCCTTAGGAATAATGATTGGACTTCAGCGGCTAAAAAAAGTGCAAGATCGGTGTTGCTCACCCAAGGTTAAGGCGGGGATGTATCACCAAGGTATGCGCAAACACCAATTCTTCTGTTAGGGATAACACAAAGGCATTGAAGAACACTTCATTGAACATTGAAGGAGGAAACCTAGTTGCTACGACATTCACCCAAACCCAGTTGCCACAATATATAACGTGACCTAGTTGCCACAACAATTGAATTGCCTCAGCAATCAGAAGCCACAACAACTTATTCGGCATTTGCACTACTGCTCACGGTAACCCGACCTAACCTCTCATATCAATTACTCTTTTCTATATATTTTACTTTGATTAGTTTATTTTACTTTTTATTTATCACCACCTATCACTTCCATTATTGTTATCTTTCAGTGCAAGAAGATAATAGTCACAGTTTCACCAATTCTTGTGGAGACAATCTTTATGTATACTATTAATTGCAACATGTTCACTTGCACCGTTTGCGTTTCACTTAAATCACACAACAATATTTTGGCGCCGTTGCCAAGGATTGGCAATAGTGACTCTGTTTTTTTATTTCTTGCACCTTTGTTTCTTTTTGTTTTATTTTTGTATTTGGTTTCAAGTGGCTAACGACTTCAATTTTGTGCTAGTATATGACCAGAGCGAGACCGACGACATCAGACTACCCATTTGAACCAAAGATCGAGTGAGTTTTTCGTAGAAGAAGAAGAGAGCTAAGAGCAGCAATGACAAATCCACTTGTTGATCCAGTCGGCAATCAAAATGCCCAATGCAACCAGAATGCCACAACAATAGTAGGAAGAGTTCTAGCCGAACCTGTTCGTGTACGAAACAAACCCATCCGAGATTCAAGCCAGTGATGTTCAATATGCTTAATTCAATTCGCCAGTTTGGCAGCTCAACAACTGAAGATGCCAGACAACATGTTAAATCGTTCTTTGAAGTTTGTGATTCATTTAGACAACAGAGAGTCTATGAGGATGTCCTGAGGCTGAAGTTATTCCTCTATTCACCGAGGGATAAGGCGAAATCATGGTTAAACATTATCCCATCCGTATCTTTAGAATCTTGGACAGATCTATGCCGGAGTTTCATTGTTCAATTTAATTTTACAAATATGATTGATAAATTGCGTAATGACATTACATCTTTTCGTCAAACAAATGATGATTCCATGTACAAGGCTTGGGATCGATATAAAGAGCTTCCACGCAAATGTCCCATGCACGGATTGAGAAATTGGATGCAAGTAGTGATGTTCTACAATGGAGTAAACGCACCAATGAGGATGATGCTAGATGCCTCGACAAATGGCACACTCCTAGACAAGTCACTTGAGGAAGATTTAGAGATTTTGAACAGACTTGCCAACAATGATTATCCGTTCCAAACCACTAGAAGGGCAGCAATGAGGCGAAATGCCTTGACAATTGAGCTTGATTCATCAGATGTTGTCTCAGCACAACTGGCTGCATTAACCAATATGGTTAAGAACATGCATCAACCCAATAACACATAGTAGGTCAAGGTAGTAGATTTATTTTGTGATTCTTGTAATGATAACCATGATTCTTCTGAGTGTGCGTAGAACCCAAAGTCTAGTTTTTATGTTGGAAACTACAACCGGAACAACAATGCATATTCTAACACATACAATCCAGCATGGCGACAACACCCCAACTTTTCGTGGTGTAACCAAAACAACTCCAACAATCAGAACCTCCAGAATGTAGAAGCATCAGAATTTCGATAGAACATGCTAATACAACAGTTGCCACAACAACAGTTGTCACCAGCTAGTTCTTTGGAAACTTCTTTAAATGCTTTTATGCTTAAAACTGAGTCTTATATGGCTGATAATGGTAACTTCATGAACGAGTCTGACACTTTTATGAACAGAGCTGAAATGACGATGCAGAATCAAGGAGCAGTTTTGAAAGCATTAGAGATGCAAGTCAGATGTAGAGCGTTTTAGTGTTATCTAAATATGAGCACAAGTGCACACTCCTGTTAAGTAATAGTATAAAAGATGTCGTCTCCCACAGGGATTGGACAACTTGACTCGAATCGTAACTCCTACACAAAGGAAAATTAAATGCACAAATGAGTTGAATTGTTTAAGAAGAAAAGTAAATAAAACACAAGTAAATAGAAGGGAAGAGATCAGATTGATGGACTGGGTCGTGTTATGTTGTTGTTTAGTGTGAAAGTGTGTTGAATAGGATAAGTTTCTTTGCACTGCCAGACTTCGATGCCTCAGCAAGGGATGGTAGCTAGGCTGATATGATGCTCTTGCTGCCTCGGTAGTGCAATAGATGTGTGTCTCGGCGGCAAACTCGATAGAACTACAAGGTTCAGCAGAACGCTTCAAAAGTGATCCCGCTTATGTCTAACTCAGAATACTGTTGATGCCCACTAAAATATAATAGAAGTCGCGACGTTAATCATGGAAAGACATCAATGTTTGGTTCATTCTCTTTTAGCCACCTGAAACCCTAACCTATGTCTAGGTTGGATTGACCAACACTTGATTAAGGTGAACACCGTACTTACTCCGTTCGTGAGTTCGACTCTCTCGATACCGAACAAATGGATAGTAATCAACTAATCTTTTGCCTTAATTGAAAACTATGAAGAACATGGAATAAGCAAACCTTGAAGCTTTATTGCAAAAACAAACTTAAAATCCTAAACAACCGTTCTCACGCTAATTACAACATAACCTAAACCCAAAGAGAATTTTAGAACATAATTGTAACCCCCTAAACCCGATCTAGAAGAAATAGCCAAATTTAGGAAGTTACGTTTGAAAACTTTTCCCTCAAGTAATAAAATTTAGGTTTAAATAATTTATAAAACAAAGAAATTAGGTTATTTATTGAAGACGGTATCGTTTCACAATGAGTTCTTTTTTTTAAAACACGGTCGTATAAATAAAAGCATCATATAATAAATTATTCAAATATCCAAATAAAATTCTCATGCATGCTAAAACAGTTGAAAAATCCCAAATCAAAATATAAATATCTGATCTACATAAAGTTCCCAAATAGTAAAATAACTGATATAAAAATGAAATAAATCAGAAAATCTAAAACGTCCATACTGAAAACTGAAATAATTCTGCTAAATTGTGGTCCTCCAAGTACCGAAAGCCTATGTTTGAGAATCTGAAACATGAACTAAGGGGGAGTCAGCTATTAAGCTCAGTGTGTCTCTAAACTGCAGGCAATCACAAACTCAGTTTCACATCAATAAATTTTTCACAAAAATATTTAAAATACACAAAGTTTAAACACGGTTTTATGAAATCACAATGCAATGCACCCATACTCCATAGTCACCGAAAAGAGTAGGTTCCCCAGAACCTCTCACTACATAGTCACCAACACAAGTGGTATAAACCACTAACTTCCTCCGTACAATCCCAACCCATGATAACACAGTAAAAAGATATCACAGTTTTCACAGTCTCAACACAGTCTGATAACAAATCCGAGATTCACAACTCATTTACTTTAAATCACAATTTTATTCACAGTCCGAAAATAGTATGCACAAAAATCATAATGTAAAATCACAACACAATTGAAAATCACTCAAGCGTAAAATCACAGTCACAAAATCAAAATATATAGCACAGGGAAAGAACACACAAAAATAGTTTATTTATAGCATCGGAAGAAACACACCTTAGCCGAAGCAAACTCAACCTACTGAATGATGTGATTTTCCATGATCAGAAGTATTGGATCCAACTGTATTGGTATCGGACTAAACTTGGGGTTGAAGGAATTAACGAACAAGAAGGGGTATAGAGCGGTGGAAATTATTACATAGGAATTTAACAAATCCATAAGGGATTTTGGCGGCATGAAACTATATAAAAAGTAGGGTTCTTGGGATGATCTTATTTGAATTATGTGTGTGTATATTTATAGGGAGAGTAAACATAATTTAAGTAAAATAATGAAAGTGATATAGGATAGAAAACCATAAAAGTAAATAATAATAATAATAATAATAATAATAATAATAATAATAATAATAATAATAATAATAATAATAATAATAATAATAATAATAATAATGAATAAAGTCTGATCTTGGAGTTTGTGTATTTGAAGGTGTTCAAAGTTATTTGTATCCAGGGACGATGGTGGCGCAAGAGAAAAGAGACGGCGGTGGGAGGGGTTCCAAGGGACGGGTATGGACCCTCTTTGTCTACAACCTGCCGGAGCAATTACATTGGAAGGGGGCTTGGCAGGTATTCGATCGCCATGGAGTAGTGGTGGATGTCTTCATTCCCATGAAACGATCCAAAGACGGCGCGAGGTTTGGCTTTATTCGGATGGAGTCGAAGCAGGATGCGGAGAGGGTTATTGAGAGATTTGATGGCTTTCGCCTCTATGGATCACGAATCAGGGTGTCAATGGCGAGGGAGAGTGGTAATGAACAGTGGAAAAAGAAGGGGATGAAGGGTAATTCGTCTAAGTCAAGTCACAACGAGAAGGGTGTAAACCCTAAGGAGGCAACGCGATCAACCCAGCACGTGTGGAGGATGGACAGAGTAGGGCAATCCGCAACGTCGAAAAATCATGGCACATATAAACAAGCATTGGGAATTGTCGACAATGAAAAGAGGCAAATTTTGGAATCATGTGCATTAGGTTTTTGCTGAAAACCTTACTCAATTGAGGAATTGGCTCGAGAATTTCACAGTGCAAATATTAAGGGATTATCCGTGATGTGAATCGCAGGAGCCACTGTATTACTGATGTTTGATAATTGCGCGATACGCGAGTCGACGCTGAATTCAGGAAGGCTACAACCATGGTTAGAAAACATGGTGGAATGGACAGCGTCAATGGCAATCCCAAATCGTCGAGCATGGATTTCCTTGTGCGGAATGCCAATCCATCTATGGTCGGACGCTACATTTCGGAATGTAGCGAACCTATGGGGCGAACTTGTGCGGGTGGATGCGGATACGATGGCACCATCGTCTTTTGAGAGAGCGAGGATGCTTATAGAGACAGACTGGTTGTATACAATTAACGAAGTGATAGAAATAAAGGAGGGAGACTCAACATTCTTGGTCCGTATCACTGAACTTGAGGAGGGATTTCGGAGGAAATGTGGGTGTAATTGTGACTCGGACTCATCCTCCGACAATGGAGGTTCGTCTAAGGAGGGGGATGTTGAGTGGAAGTCGAATTCCATGTTTGAACAAGAATCAGATTCCGATGCAACCATAGTTCCGAATTCAATTGAGAAAGGTCAAGTGGTGGCGGACTCTATGAATGCTTGTCACGACAAAAATTTCATCGACCATATGTGGGAGGATAATATTAGGGAGGATGATAGGGTGCGATCATTGGATATTGTGAATGAAGTGGATCAATTAGTTATGGTGAATAGAGATATAGAGATGTTGGTTCCGTGCGAGGCTAGATTGCGAGTGGATGAGCTAGAGAGTGAGCCAACAACGGGGAGAGCAGTGTCATCACAATGTTTGCGACACGAGAGGGGTGGTGAGGAGGAGTCCTTAGGCATGCTAAATCGTGAGGGTGGAAATTCATCGATAGGGGAGGAACGGCTTATGATTGATGAGAGTGCAATTGCGGGAGGGAAAGGTGGCATGCTGGCAGCAAACGATAATTTGGATCGAAGGCAAGAGAGGACACAGGGTGGGGACAGCAGGGTATCTAAAGCCAGCCTTGTGGAGGTGAATGGGGAATTAAGAAGAGTTCGACTCCTATCGGAACTCATCCCAGCCCCTACAGTAGTGGAGTCACCGTCAAAGTCTAAAGCCATGAAGAGAGGACGCGGCCGTCCAAAGAAAATTAGAGAGGAGGAAAAACTACAGCCAATCGTGATTGCAAACGGCTCCTTGTCGGATTCTGACTTCATTTGTAGAAAGCAAGCGATTGCTCGCGAAGCAGAAGAAACAGCAAGGGTAGGAAATCTGATTGGGGCAGTGACAGTGGGTAGGGAGGACGAAGTGATCCAAGATATCGCGCGGTTATTGGAAGCGCGAGAAGCGGCAAAATAGCGGAGTATGCGGTTGTTGTCGTGGAATGTTCAGGGTCTTGGGGCAGCGGCGAAGCGACGTTCGATTGGACGTATTCTCCGACAACAACAATGTGGTATGGCTCTCCTGCAAGAAACAAAAATGGAGAGCATTACCGAGAGGTTAGTTCACCAATTGTGGTATTCCGATTCATTTTCTTTTTTATGTGCTCCGTCGGAGGGAAGATCGGGGGGGGGGGGTCCTTTTGATATGGGATCCGATTAATTTCAATGTTTCTTTCTCGGAAGTGCGAGGGAATATGATTGTAGTCGTGGGTTCTTGGGTAAGAGAGGAATGGAATTGTGGCATAATAGGAATTTACGCGCCGTGTGGAGTTTCGGATCAGGCGAGTTTTTGGGATAGCATTCGAGAGGTGGTACATTCTAGGCACGTTGAGTGGTGTGTGGGGGGTGATTTCAATGTAGTGAGGTCTGTGGAAGAGAGACGGGGTAGTGGAACTGGCTATCCGGGTATGAATTTATTTCGTGAGACTATAGAACAACTAGCGTTGATCGATGTTCCAATCAAAGGAACCTTATTCACATGGTTTGGTCCAGGGGGCCGATGTAGTCGATTGGACAGGTTTTTGGTTTCGGATGGTTGGATTCAGCGATTTAACTCGTTAGTAACTCTGCACCTCTCGAAGGAGCTATCGGATCACTCGCCGATTGTATTGGTGAGCGAATTGGAGGATAGCGGACCTAAGCCGTTCCGGTTTGTGAATGGATGGTTATCTAATTTGCCTCTTATAGAGAAGGAATGGCAGCAACTTTCCTTGGGGAGGGAGGGTCAAACAATTAGCGCGAAATTGAAGGGGCTGAAGCAAATTTTAAAGGGCTGGAACCGATCAGACTTTGGGGAATTGGACAAAGAGTATGGATGTTTAACAAAACAAATTGATGATTGGGATGCTAGGATAGGGGACAAGGAAAGGACTCCGATCGAGGAAGAGAGCTACAGGAAATTGCATTCTAAGCTGTGGAAAGTTGCCAGCATGCGTGAGTCGTTTTGGCGTCAGAAGTCGCGAGCTTTATGGTTAGCGGAAGGTGACCGAAATACATCGTTCTTCCACAAAGCAGCGAAAATTAGACAAGCCCGAAATTCGATTAGAGGTATTCAGTTTGGGGATGAATGGATCTCGGAACCAAGGTGTTTAAAAATTAAAGTGAAGGCAGCCTTCACTCGTCACTTTGGGAGGCAACCGAGTGGGGTGTTTTGGTGCCGGATGTCGCATTTGAACGTATTTCGAATCAGCAAAGTGCTGAGTTGGAACGGCCGTTTTCGGTGGAGGAAGTGAAGAAGGTGCTGTGGAGTAGTGAGGGTGCGAAAGCTCCGGGTCCGGATGGTTTTCCCTTTGAATTCTTTCGAAAAGGATGGGACTTTGTGCAGAATGACTTGATGGCATTCATGGGGGAATTTCATTCTACGGGACGGTTGCCGAGGGGATACAACTCGACCTTCGTTGTGCTCATAGCAAAGAAAGATCATCCACGTGAGTTGGGGGTTTATAGACCAATCTGTTTACTCAATTCGGTATATAAAATTTTGTCCAAATGTTTGGCGCGTCGGCTACAAGTAGTACTACCACAGATTGTTAGCGATGTACAATCAGCCTTTATATCCGGGAGGCAAATTCTAGATGGCATTTTACTTGCCAATGAAGTGATTCATTCGATGAAGTCTTCGAGGGAGGTGCTTGGTAGTTATGTGCTAAAGCTTGATTTTGCTAAGGCGTATGATTGCATTGATTGGGGTTGTTTGAAGTTAATCCTTGTGCGCATGGGCTTTGGGGAAGTATGGTGTCGGTGGATGTCGGAATGTGTGGAGACGGCGAGGTTGTCAATTCTGATTAATGGTAGTCCTACGGAGGAGTTCCCAATGAGGAGGGGACTGGGCCAAGGCGATCCTCTTTCGCCCCTCCTCTTTGTGATTGTGGCCGAAACTCTCCACCTTTATTTGATTAATGCGGAATGTAGGGGTTAATTGCTGGAATTCGTATGGTAGGGGACGTATCGATCTCGCATTTACAATTTGCGGACGATACGATCTTATTCTTTCGGGGGGATGTAGAGATGGCGCGCAACTTGAAGCGTGTCCTTACTTGTTTCGAACTCACAACTGGGCTGAAAATTAACTATGACAAATCTTGCTTGATTGGCATTGGATTGGATGAGGTGATTATAGAGGATGTGGGACGGGTGCTAGGCTGTCCGAGGGGGACCTTACCGATGAAGTATCTTGGGATCCCAATTGGCTTGAGTCCGCGCGGTACAGAAGTTTGGAATCCGCTGATTCAGAGATTTCGACAACGGTTAGCGGGATGGAAACGAGATTCACTTTCCTTTGCGGGGCGTCTTGTGTTGGTTAACTCGGTGCTTTCGGCACTTCCGGTGTATTATATGGGAGTTTTCATGATCCCGAAGAGGATTGTGCTGAAGCTTGATCGTATTGGGCGGAATTTCTTATGGGGTGGAAAGGAGGAGAGAGCGAAATTGAGTAGAGTGGGATGGGAAACGGCTTGTAAACCGAGACGGTTGGGAGGCTTGGGTGTCATAAATATGCATACAAGGAATTTAGCCTTGTTGGCTAAGTGGGCATGGAGGTATGCTGAATCGAGCGGCTCTTTATGGAGGAGGATTATTGATGCTAAATACGGAACCGAGGTGCTGAATTGGCGTGTTCAGCAAGGTAAGCGATCGATGTCGGCTATGTGGAAGCATATTGTTGATGTGCAGCAAGTGGAGGTCGTAGCACGCTTCATGGATACAGCGCAATTCTGCTGGATTATAGGAAATGGCGAGAGTGTGCTGTATTGGCATGATTGCTGGTGCTTACCCGAACCCCTGAAGTTGGCCTTTCCGCGACTATATGGGTTAAAAAGGGACAAGTTGGTGCGTGTCGGTGAGGTGCTGGGGCTGTCTTTGGAGGCATGGGGCTGTTACTTTCGACGGGAGCTGAGGGGATTCGAGGGGGATATGCTTCGCGAGATGGTGGGATGTTTGCAGGGGTATGAGTTGCGCCATGGAGTGCTGGACCGTCTAGTGTGGATTCATGCGGCGTCGGGTGAGTTTTCGGTAAGAGCTTTACATAAACTGATGCTTTCGTTCGGGATGTCGGATATGTCGGACGTCTCTTGGCCGTGGCAGCTCCCTATACTACCAAAATTGCAATGTTTTCTCTGGTTCATCGCAATGGATCGGTTGCCAACTTTAGCTATGTTGATTGCTCGTGGTGTAGCATTGGGGGATACGTCATTGCTTTGCCGATTTTGTGGGGCTGGAGAGGACGAAGTGAACCATATCCTATGGCAATGTTCATGGACGTGGGAGATTTGGGGGTGTTTTTTCGCGTGGTGGGAAGTACATGTGACGCGTCCGCATCAAGCGCATGATTTCCTTATAGCTAGTTTCCACAGCTTTTTTAAAGGGGCTATGCGTGTGTCGTGGCTTATAGGCTGCACTAGTGTGTTATGGTCGTTATGGATAGCGCGAAATAATTTAATGTTTCAGAACAAGAGCTCGTCGATTGGGGGTATTTTGTTCTTAATTAAATTGAGATCCTTTCAATGGACGAGGGTGAGCTTTGATACGTTGGATATTCGGGAAGCTGCTTGGTGGGATTGTCCCCTTCTATGTGTTAATGAAGCACGGGTAAATCAGCCGCATAGGGATGTAGTGGAGTGGACTCCGCCTTGGAAGGGTGTGTGGAAATTTAATGTCGATGGTGCAGCTCGGGGGAAGCCGGGCTTGGCAGGTTGTGGGGGAGTGCTGAGAGACTGGGAGAGTCGAATTAGAGGGCTGTTTTCCGGTCCAATTGGAGTGGCGGACTCGAATGAAGCCGAGGATCAGGCGATAGCTTATGCTCTGAAGATGTTGAGGGAGCTGTCTTGGGCGGGGGTGGAGTCGGTCGTTATCGAATCTGATTCGAAGGTGGCCCTTGCTCGGATCCAAGGAGGAGAGAGCCGACCTTGGCGATTATGGCGATGGTTCTTTCAGATTGATGATGCTTGCGCGGATTTGCCGGATGTATGCTTCTCGCATGTCTTGAGAGAGGGAAATAAAGTGGCGGACTCCCTTGCGAAAGGAGGTGTTGATAGGGCGTCTTGTCTATGGGTTCGGCCTTGATATGTGTCGTGTTGGTCCTAGTAACACACAACTAATGGTACTCTTTTCCCCCACTTAGGCTTAGGGGGGTTTTTAATGAGGCTATTAGTTGTGCTTGTATGATTTTTTCTTCAATAAAATCATATTGCTGATCAAAATAATAATAATAATAATAATAATAATAATTTAAGTTGGAAAAGGAGATTCAATTCAATCGTGGGAAAAAGAGAAAAATTAGAATTCAATTTAAAATTAAAGAAATATATATATATATATATATATATTAAACAACATTTAAATAATAATAAAAATGTTTCGGTGCTATAAGGGTAATTTAAATCAAATTCTCTACTTTTAAAACAATGGGTTAATCACCCAACAAGTCCCCAAACTTCTTATTTGTTTAATAAAGTCGCAAAATTGATTAAAGATCATTTAACTCTCAAAATTCTCAATTTGGCCATTAGAATTAAAATTAGGATTTTGAATTAAAATTCAATAATAAAAAGGGTTTTGAATTCAGGGATTTTAAAATTATATTTTTAAATTAGGGATTTTTCAAATCTAGGGTTTATAATTTGGGCGTAATTTTTGGGGTGTTACAATAATGGTGGCAAGAAAACCTAAATTATGCCTAAGGGAAAACCTAAGTTGTTTTGAAGTAAAAGTACAATGGGTATATATAGGCATTAGCTAGTTCTAGTCCTTGAAGTAGAAGTCTTCAAAGTAGCTTTTGCATTAAATGCAACCTTAAATTATGACTTCTTTGAGTTGAATGTGGACTTTCTTCACATTGTCTTGCTCTGCAATTAATCTCTCATACTTCCTTCGACGGCTCTGCCCGCTGCTACAGTCATAGGAAAATTGAGTGGACAACATCGTTAAGATCAGGATTTTCTGCTCTACAGATCGCACTCTAGTTCTACAATTCCTCAGTTTTCTGTCTTGGGCGGCATGTATGGCAGCGGCAGCTGCTGTCTCTATCTGGAACTGCATCAGTACAGCTCCTTGGTATGTTGCCTCAGCATCAGGTCCTCAGCTCCTCTCTCCTTCTATCAACTTCTAGCACCTGAAACTAAAACTAAACTAAAACAATACCTTTTCCTTACCAAATAAAAGATAATCTACAAAAACATGGCAAAGTAAAGAATACTGTCAAATGCAATGCATGATCCTAATTATGCCTAAAAGGTACTCAAAAAACAACAATAATAGGAGATGGAATGTGCAAGAAATATAGAACTTATGAACACTTTACACACCCCCAAACTCGAACTATTATCTGTCCTCAAGCAATGCAACCTAAACATACTTGCCCTTTAAACTAAATCAAAAAGAAAAAAAAATCTGTTTTAAACTTGATTTAACCCCTCTAGTCCGTAGCACCTGTCATTAGATTAGTGAGAGGAGAATAACATGAATTACCTTAGAATTAAACTATAATGACAGTGAAGTGTGTGCAGAACTGTGTACAAGTTAAATATGATGAATATTCTAAGTAAACTAAAATGTTGTCATGATATATAAGGTTGCTACCGAGACAACATAATTAAGCACAATTAAATAATCCTGGCAATAAGGGATTCAGCTCATCACAACTACTCTTCTAGGTCTGAAATTAAGATATGAGCAAACTACAAAACCCCGAACCCATGGAGTAGAGTCATCCCCTGAAGACTTTCATTCACTTATGCTAATTTGTCCGTCACTTCAAGATATTTCAGATTCATGGAAACTGATAGCAGCGGAGTATCCTCGTACATGATTCTTCCTAGAGCCTGTTTCGGGCACCTCTAGGGATAGACGACATAAAAAAATTTCTTTTTCCTTTCTTGGCAGTGCTTTTGTTTTTTTTCCTATTTGTTGCCTACTGCGACAGCTTCTTGCAACCATGCTAGAATTTTATAAATAATTCAATAGGCAATGTTTATCAGAAACTCAAACAAATTCAACAAGTAATAGTAGTGTTTTTAATTTGGCAATTATAAAAAAATCCTAAGTTTACTTCATGTTTTCCCCCAAAAATTAAGTTCATTTTAACTGGGTGCGAAAATTTAAATCGGCTATCATATCATAAGTACAAGTTCTAAAAAAAATTCTTTTCAATTAATTTTCTAGGGCAAGTAAATAATACAACCTAATATGCACAAAATAAAAACAGAAAAAATGAGTGCTAACCCCCGAAACTCGAGACGAGCATTGCCCTCAATGCAAATAATTAAAAAAATAGAAAAATTAAACAGAAAAATAAATTCAATTGATATAAAAACAGAAAAATAAAATAAAAAGAAGAAAAAAATAAGTAGAAGTTGGCAGATGGTTGAGAGAAGGCTTGGGTCTTTGCTGCTGAGGAGAAGGATGAGGATTGGATGATGATGCGACGGCCGACAGATGTCTGGGTGGCAAATTTGGCAAGTGAGACCTTGGCTGCCCACGACGGCTGGACTCTCTTAGGAGTAGGGCAAGGCTCTTTGCGAGGCTCTACAAGAGGGGATTCAGGAGGGGCCTCGCTTTCTTCCGATTCTATCTCATCGTCCACTGGCTCGAAGGCAATAATGTGCCGCTTCCTCTTCCTTGTTCTTTCCATTGTTGGTGCTTCCAGAGGGTCAATCGCCATTGGGGCTGTTGCTTCTACTACTGATGTTGTTGGAGACTACTCTACCTCATAGGAGGAGGAGGTGTTGGCCACCGTTGGCGTTGTGCAGGCGGGGGAATGATGTTGTTGATGCCGCTCTAGGGAGTCTGCCATCGTGTTGGAAGCGGAGGTAGCAGAGTACGATGGGTTGTCCGTCGGAGGCAGCATCTGGCGGAGAATAGCGGCATGGCGGGCAGCTGCGGCTGATGGTGTTCCTTGTCTGATGGTAGCTGCGGCGACTAGATCGGTGGGGGTAGGGTGGCAGGGTGGGGTCGTCATTTGGGAATTTCTATAGGAGATAGACCACAAAACCCTCTTGGACCTCCCCCACATACTTCATGAAGGCTAATTGCTGCTGCTCGATCCGTTGGTTTTCCGTCAGTGAGGGTGCACATCAGGGTAAGGACTTCATTGGTCGGGGCAACTTTAGTATTGCAGGAGGCGGCTGGTGTGACTGGCTGCGCGATAGAGAGATGGCTGGAGGTGATGGGCTCTGTCTCCTAGGCCTGCATCATCTGTAGGCGGACTTTCCTAGTCCACCCCTCCTTGGCGGCCGTCATCTCATCCTCGGGGTCGGTTGGGATGTTGAAGTTGGCCCAAAGGCCGGTTATGAGAGACGAGAAGTACAGCCTATCCTTTGTCTTGCGGATACAGTTTTGGATCTCCTTGCATATGATCTCCCCAACGTTGATGAGCCGGTTCACCATGATGTTGTGGATAAGTGCACGACACGGCCGGTCGACAGTGGAGTTGTGGGAGATGGGCAGCAGGCGGCGTTTGATAAAGGTATACCATAGCATAGGCTCGGGCAGCAGGCGGCGGCGTTGGACAGAGCCGCCGTGCTTTCCTTCCAACCATGGCGTGTTGGGCTTGCACAACTTTGCCTTGAGTATGTTGTAGTCGACAACCGTCAGTGATTACCTCCATTTCATGTGGGGGTTGTCTTCATCTCTAGGCCGTAGAAGCTGTTGATTACGGTGGCCTTCATCTTGACAGGCTCCCCTCGGACGTAGATGAACGGCAGCTCTGGGCAGGGGTGATGGGCATAAAACTCTCTGACCAAAGTGATGTTGGCCATCTCCGGCTGCCGTGCAAATATTTCCCATCCTTTGTTGTGGATGGTTTCGAACAAGGTGGGCTCTAAGCCGAGGTCACCTGTTTGCTTCGTGTAGTGGAATCCTTGCTCCTCCCAAATTGCTTGCTTGGCAAAGTGATTTTTATACCTCCTTTCATCAGTCTTGGAGCAAAAACATTTGAAGGTGGGTTTGGGTGCTGATGTTGAAGCCATGTGTGAGACGGTTGAAATATAACTGAAACTTAAAAAAATATTGTGAGAAAAGAGAGCAATTGATTCAAGAAGTAGTATAGCAAGGAGGTGAAAGTAAAGTGAATGAATGAGGTGAGTGAGGTTTAAATAGAGGTTGTTGAGGGGTGTCAGGCGACATTAAATGTCCGACGGTCAAGTTATCTTACGCACGTTACGAGGTTTCTACCCGTTATTTCTGTAGCTGTTGGCAACTAGCCGTTTGCAGGCAACTAGCCGTTACACGCTGTCTATGCTAGGCCACCCTTGGCCGTCTCAGCAAGATGGTGGGCGGGCTCCTTGTTGGGCCTTCTTCTTGATACAGCTCTATTATTCCTAAAGACTGAAATAAAAATAAAGGTAATTAAATACTAAGATAAAATACTGAAAAAATGAAAATGTGGAAAATAAATTCAACTAATATAGAATCTATTAAAAATAATAAATTGTAGAAAATTAAATTCTATTCCTAAAGCATAAAAATAAAAGTAAAGAAAATAAAGATAAAAATAATTAAGTTATGTTGGGAGTGCATTTGGGTGCATCTCCCAGACATAACCACTTTCTTGTGGTGGTGTTTCTTGTATTTCCCTCATGGGGGTCCTCTTGTTCTTTTAGGTGGTGTGTTGTTGGGTCCTTCAGCATGCCCTTGGGTCTACCGTGACAACTTCTGTTTTGGCCTGTCTTAGTGCTGATTTTAGCGAAATGGGTTTGGAGCATCCTTCCTTTTCCTTTTCTGAGGGTTGTAACACATTCAACTTGATGCTTTGATTGTCTACCCTCATGATCATCTCCATATGTTCCACATCTATTAGCGTTTTGCCCGTGGCCAAGAATGGTGGCCCAAGGATGATTGGGGCATTTTCTTCGGCCTCACAGTCTAAGATGAGGAAGTATGCCAGAAAAATAAGGTTGCCCACCCGCACTAGGACGTCTTCACTCCTGCCCTCCGGTTGTACAAACGAATGATCAACAAGTTTCAACATAATGGAGGTGGGTTTGGCTTGCCCAATTCCTAGTTTGTAAAAGACTGCTTTAGGCATTAAGTTGATGCTGGCTCCTAAGTCGTACAGGTCCTTAGTTTCATGCTTGCTGCTTATTTTGCATGGTACAACAAAGCTACCCAAATTTGTTTGCTTCAACAGCAGCTTGTTGTGCAGCATAGCCATGCACTCATCTGTCACAACAACTGTTTCGAACTCCCCAATTCTTTTTCTCTTAGAAAACATATCCCTTAGGTATTTTGCATAGTTGGGCATGTTCTGAATGGTTTCTATGATAGGGATATTTATGTGCACCTGCTTCAGAATATCCAAGAATTTCCTAAATTGGTTCTCTTGCTTATGTTGCTTAAGCCTCTAGGGGAAAGGTACTGGCAGGCGGATGTCCTCTATACGTTCTTTGCTTGGGAACTTGATCTGCGGAGGATCATCTGCCTCAGGGATGCTGTCCGGCTCATCTGCCGAGGCGGCTGGTGTTGATGCTGCCATGGCAGGTAATTTTGTCTGTGATGGCTGTTCCTTTGCTACCTTTTCCATTCTGGGCTCATCCAATTGTTTCCCACTTTTGGTTGATATGGCTTTGCACTGCTCATATGTGGGTTCAGCCGCTGCCTCTATACTACTGGATACTGCACCCATTGTCCTACTGCTATAGATCACAGTCAATAACCCAAATTGGGTCTCTAGGTTCTTTATCCCAGCTTCCTGGTTGTTCATCCTCATCTCCTTCCTGTCCATAAATGACTCAGTTTTCTTAATGCATTTATTAGTACGAACAATTTTAGGATTGCTTCTAGTGAATTGTTTTGTGGTTGCTGAGCTTGCTGTTTATACTGGTTCTACTGGAATCCTCCTTGTTGCTGTTATGGATTTGCAACAGTTTTAGGATAGCTCCAGGCGAAGTTTGCATGATTTGTATATCCAGAGTTGTATGTGTTCGTGGCAGGCCTGCTGTTCCTCTCGTATCCTCCCATGAAATTGGCAGATTCAGTATATCCGGAGGAATCATGGTTGCCCCTACACTCATTACATAATGGCTCTACAGCCTTTGGCCTCAGAGACTTTCCCACTGGGTTTTACCATGTTCACAACCAGCTCTGTCAGTTTATCGAGGTGGGAATTGACAGATTCTAAAGCTTCCACTTCGTTCACAACTGTTGGCCGCCTAATGCCGCCTCGGCGGGCTGTTGGTTACTTATAGTCATTTTGGCGGCCTGGTTCAGATCCGCGATGCCTCTTCTGGTGGTATATCGAGGATGATTCCATTGGCTGAGGTATCAGTCATCATTCGAGTTGGGTAGTTCACCCCGTTGTAGAACATTGACACATGTGTCCAAGCTGCAAAACCATGAAGCAGGCAATTATTAAGCATTCGTTGATACCGCTCCCATGCTTCATACATTGGCTCATCATCCCCTTGTTGGAAGGTTGTGGTCTCGTTTCTCAATCTATTCGTGACATTAGATGGGCTGAAGCGAGCCAAAAAATCTTTGCACAGCTCTGTCCATGTGTTGAATGACTCTATTGGCTGGTTGTTCAACCACTGTTTTGCCCTATCCCTCAGTGAATAGGGGAATAACCTCAGTCTTAGCACATCTTGATGGACTCCATGTATTTTGAAAGCTCAGCATATGTCCATGAATCATCTTAAGTGATGCCGAGCATCTTCTGTGGCAGTCCCTCCAAATTGCCCCAAAGTGTTGATCATGTTAAAATTCACGGGCTTCAGCTCAAAGTGACCCGTCTCAATTTCAAGTTGTGTTACTGTAGGATTGAAACCTCTGAAGTCATGTTCCAAATAATCTCTGGTGGTTCGAACATACTGTGGCATTCTGGGCGGAATAGGGGGCGGCTGCCTAGGTGGAACTTGCTGCTGTTCTCTGGGCAACGGGTCTTGCTGCCCATCCCTGTCGTTCTGAGCATTGTTGGCAGGGTTGTCGTTTATTTCTTCCATGATTTCCTCTACTTTTCTCTCTTCTTTAGCTTTCCCTAGGGCTATTCTATTTTCCTTTTTGAGTTCTCTTGCTCTTCGTACAATATCGTCACAATGAACGATTTCGCCTTTTGGGTTTGCCCTTGTCATGCACTAGCAAAGGAAACTGTAAAATTCTTTTTTTTCGATTAAAAATAAAAATAATAAGGACTAAAAATTAAATGCAAATAAAATAAAAGTGCAGAAATTAAAAACAAATTTCGCTGTTACCAATCCCCGGCAACGGCGCCAAAAACATGTAGAGCGTTTTAGTGTTCTCTAAATATAAGCGCAAGTGCACACTCCTGTCAAGTAATAGTATAAAAGATATCGTCTCCCACAGGGATTGGACAACTTGAATCGAATCGTAACTCCTGCACAAAGGAAAATTAAATGCACAAATAAGTTGAATTGTTTAAGAAGAAAAGTAAATAAAACAAAAGTAAGTAGAAGGGAAAAGATCAGATTGATGGAACGGGCCGAGTTATGCTGATGTTTAGTGTGAAACTGCGTTGAATAAGATAAGTTGCTTTGAGCTGCCATACTTCGCTGCCTCGGCAGGGGATGGCAGGTAGGCTGCTGTGACGCTCTCGCTGCCCCGATAGTGGAATGGATGTGTGTCTTGGCGGTAAACTCGGCAGAACTACAAGGTGAGGCAGAACGCTTCAAAAGTGATTCCGCTTCAAAAGTGCCCCACTATAGATAATACCAGTCACGACGTGAATCATGCAAAGACAACAATGTTTGGTTCATTCTCTTTTAGCCACCTTAAACCCTAACCTATGTCTATGCTGGATTGATCAACACTTGATTAAGGTAAAGACCGTACTTACTCCTTTTGTGAGTTCGACTCTCTCGATATCGAACAAATGGATAGTAATCAACTAATCTTTCGCCTTAATTGAAAACTATGAAGAACATGGAATAAGCAAACATTGAAGTTTTATTGCAAAAAGAAACTTAAAATCCTAAACAACCGTTCTAATGCTAATTACAACATTACCCAAACTCAAAGAGAATTTTAGAACATAATGGAGGCAAGAAAACCTAAACTATGCCTTAGAGAAAACCTATGTTGTTTTGAAGTAAAAGTACAATGGGTATATATAGGCATTAGCTAGGCCTAGTCCTTCTTGAAGTAGAAGTCTTCAAAGTAGCTTTTGCATTAAATGCAACCTTAAATTCTGATTTCTTTGAGTTAAATGTGGATTTTCTTCTCGTTGCCTTGCTCCGCAAGTAATCTTGCATTCCTCCTTCGGCGGCTCTGCCCGCTGCTACAATCATCGGAAAATTGAGTGGACAACATCATTAAGATTTGGATTTTCTGCACTACAGATCGCACTCTAGTTCTACATTTCCTTAGTTTGCTGTCTTGGGCGGCAGCTATGGCGGTGACAACTATTCGACAGCTGCTGTCCTTGTCTAGAACTGCATCAGTACAGTTCCTTGGTCTTATGCCTCAACATCATGTCCTCAACTCCTCTCTCCTTCTATCAACCTCTAGCACCTGAAACTAAAACTAAACTAAAACAATATCTTTTCCTTACCAAATAAAAGATAATATACAAAAAGCATGGCAAAGTAAAGAATAATGTCAAATGAAATGCGTGATCCTAATTATGCCTAATAGGTACTAAAAAATAGCAATAATAGGAGATGGAATGTGAATGAAATATAGAACTTATGGACACTTTACATCAGACAATTTGCCCAAGTCCTAAGTACAAGGCCACAAGGTAGTATGCCTAGCGACACTGAGGTTGTACGAGGATCTGGCCATGAATAGTGTAAAGTGATCTCCACCCGAAGTAGACCAAAGGTAAATGATGAACCTAGCCAACTTGAGGATAGTAACCAGCTAGCAGGGCAATCCCCTATTCAGAAAGACCTACCTAGCAAAAATTCCATGATAGTCATAAAAAATGAGCCTTCAGCAGTTGCCCCGACAAGTCCATTTACCGCAGCAAGTTCATCCAACAATGTCGAGTTAGATAAAACGAGTAAAGGCAAGGAGATCAGATTGCGACCACCATTCCCTCAAGGTAGAAGCATGAATAGATTGCCACCACCACCATTCCTACAGAGACTAAAGAGGCAGAAGCATGAATACCAGTTCAAAAATTTTCTTGACATCTTGAAGCAAGTTCACATCAACTTACCACTGGTCGAGGCAATAGGGAAGATGCCGAATTACGCTAAGCTCCTTAAAGACATTGTCTCTAAGAAAACTAGGCTGGGAGAGTTTGAGACAATTGCCTTGACAGAGGGATGCATGGAAATGTTGCACAACCGACTGCCACCTAAACTAAAAGATCCGAGCAATTTTACAATACCTTGTGCCATCTTCAATCACTATGTCGGGAAGGCATTATGTGACCTTGGAGCAAGCATAAACCTTATTCCCAAATCTGTTTTTCAAAGATTAAGCACAGGGAAGACGAGACCCACTACAATCATGCTACATCTTACAGACATATCTTATGTGCATCAAGAGGGAAAGATCGAAGATATTTTAGCAAGAGTGGATAAATTTATTTTTCTCACTGACTTTATTGTTTTTGATTGTGAAGCAAATGAGTTCGCACCCATTATTCCTGGGAGACCGTTCTTAGCAATAGGGAGAACCTTGATCGATGTTGAGAGAGTAGAGCTCACTATGCGAGTTAATGATCGACAAGTTACACTCAATGTTTTCAAAACCCTAATGTATGCTGATGATTTAGAAGAATGCCAAACTATTCAGGCCACCACAGAATTTAACTTCTATGTGGAGGAATATTGCCACGACAATTTCATTGTCGAGCCTGAAGAACTTGAGAAGACGAACAATGAGGTACAATAGGAAGAAAATTAGATTGTAAGTCGAGCGGGTAAAAGTTTCGAATCTCTTGATCACTCAAGTAAGGAATGTAAACACGTCAAACCTTCCATTTAGCAACCTCTTATTTTAGAGTTAAAACCATTTCCAGGGAAATTGAAATATGTTTATTTGGGAAAAGATAACACCTTAAACGTAACCATTTCTTCTATGTTGTAGCCCGAGAAGGAAAAGACCAGTGCTAAGGTATTTTTATCACTAGAAGAGTTTTGCAAGTCTAGGCAATTCTAAGTCAAATTAAAAAACTAGGCAAGTATTACACATTAAAGAAAAACCACATTGCTTTTAGATAATTAACTGCCGCGACAGCAGTTGTTTCGGAAGTAGCCTACACCCCAAACTCAAATCAAGCATTGCCCTCAATGCATCAGCACAAATCAAAAAATATAAGAGCAAAATAAAAAGGCAAGAGAAGAAAAAACTAGATTTGTGGGGACTCGGAGGAGTCATCGTCACATTCGATGATCAATCTTCTTGTTTCCATGTGCTTGACCCATTTGGTGGCTCTCGATGGTTGGGTGCGCGTTGCAGGAGTTGGTTTGGCTTTGGTGGTCACCTCTTTTTCGTCATCTGTGTCAAGGATAATTTCTTCTATTGTGGTTGCCTTGTGCTTGAGTGATGAAGATTGAACATCACTGAATTTCTTGATAATGGATCGAACGTTGTCGGACTAATCGCACAAGGTCTCGGTGCGGATCGGTTCGTCAACTGGAGCTTTGCCTTCTCTATGGGTGGTTGTGGCAGTTGGAGGATCAAGGAATGGCGAGGCAGAAAATGCATGTGTTTCCGAGGCGGAGAAGGTCGGCATTGCCGCGACAGAGGGATCTGGTGCTGCCTCGGCAGTGAGGTCGGCAAGGAATGGTGGAAACGACACAATGCTTTCCGGGAACTTCTCTTTGAGCACTTGAGTGATGGAATGGGTGAAGTCCCTCGTGAGCTGCATGAATCGTCGATGCCTTATGTCCATCTCTTCCAACTTCTGGGCAATATGTTGAAGGGTTACTGCCTCGGTAGAGGGATATAGAGTTTCTAGGGTGTCGCCTAATGATGATGCAGGGCAGTGCCTTGCACCGGCATAGACAATGGCTCAGTTTCAATGGTCTGTATGAACTTGTATTACACCTCTTTGTCCCACCCTTTCCTTTTAGGTGTGTACTCGCCAGTTGAATCAGTGGGGACCTTCTTTTGTCGGCAAAGGCTGGTGATGAGCATCAGAAAGTAGAGGCAGCCTCTCTACTTTAGGCTGCACTGATACGTCTCATTACAAATTATGTTACCAAAATTAATTATTCTTTTGTGCAATATAGAATGTATGAGTGCTACCCTAGGTTTATCTATAGTACTATTATGAGAGGTAGGCATTAAACAACGTTTCACAAAGGTATTCTATAATTTAGCCTCAGGTCGAAGCCTTCGACGGTTTACCGTCTCGTTGTGTTCCCCGACGTTCCATACCGTCTCGGCAATGCACACCTCATTCTTGATTTCCTAGTAATCATCGGCCGTGAGCTTGTTTACGAACTCTTTATGCTCATCACGGGGATTGCTTCTCCTCTAATGTGCAAAAAGAGGTTGTTTGGATACGGAGAATGAGTATAGAACTCCCTCACACATGTCAAGTTTGCCGGTTTGGGTTGATGGCAAAAAAATTGCCACTTTTGATGAGCAATCTTGTTAAAGAGGAAGTGGTCGATGCCCAAATCAGTTTGGGAGTCGGAATAATGGAAGCCTTGTTCCTCCCACACTTGCTATCCTATGAAGTGCTTGTTAAATCGCCGTTCAACTTCCGATGGTGCAAGTCTTGTGTACGCCGATTCCTCGGTGCATTTCGAGCTTTCTCCTCTCTTTAGTTTAAGGGATATTGTTGAATTGTTGTAGGGTTGTGAGAAACGGGAATAAAATATAAAAGACTAAGAATTCTTCAGATGCAAAGATGATGAAGAAGATTGTGAGTGATGGTTTAGGGGAGGGTGGGGTTTAAATAAGTGGAGGATATGAGGATGTTGTTGGGGCATTAAATCTCGTTGCAGATTTGTAGCCATTGGGCAGGTTTTGCTTAACGACATGAATCTCCTCGCACTAGCCATTGGCGGCTTGTTGCCGTTTGGGAAATAAATGTGCTCTAGGGTTTTAGTTGGGTTGTTTGGCTTGGTCCATCTTCTTCTCATCTTTGGGATCACTCCTAAAAATAAAAACAGATAGAATTAATTAAAATTCTGAATCCTAAGAAAAAATGAATGCGAAAAAGAAATTTAAAAATAAAAATAAAAAATAAAGAGAAAGAGAAAGAAAAATTAAGACACCAAACGAGTGCATGGGGATGCATCTCCTAAAGTCGTCACTTCCTTGTCCCTTATGACATGTGTTCCATTTTACTGCTTCAGTCTCTTCCCGTTGACCTTGAATTCATGCCCATCCTTGGTTGATTTGATTGTCGCGACACCTTGGGGAATACTTTGACAACTTCAAATGATCTAGACCATCTTGATCAGAGTTTTCCTATGAATAGATTTAGTCTAGAATTGAAAAGAAGCACCAACTGCCCGGGAAAGAATTGTCGCGGTAGTAGCTTGATGTCATGCCAACGCTTAGTTTTCTCCTTGTAGGTTCTCGCGTTGTCGTACGCCAAGGCTTGGATCTCTTCTAATTCATTGAGGTCTAGGAGTCATTTTTGTCCAGCATTTTCCCAATCTATATTCACCGTCTTGATCACCCAATATGCTTTGTGCCCAATCTCAACTGGTATATGGCAAGTTTTTCTATACACAAGTCTATATGGGGACATTCCCAATGCAGTTTTGAAGGGTGTTCGATAAGCCCAAAATGCATCATCAATTCGAAGGGACCAATCCTTTCGAGATGGGTTAACCACCTTTTCAAGAATGTTCTTCAACTCTCTATTCGATATCTCGGCATGCCCATTGATCTGAGGGTGTAATGCCGTGGCAATCTTATGTGTGATACCAAATTTCTTCAATGCCGCGACAATGAGCTTATTGTCGAAGTGTTTACCCTCATCACTGATGATAGCTCGGTGTACTCCAAACCGCGTGAATATATGTTTTTACAAGAATTTTTGTACAGTTTTGGAGACATTGTTTGGAGAGGCAATGGCTTCGACCCACTTGGATACATAATCAACGGCCAAAAGTATGTAGAGATTTCCATATGAGGATGGAAAAGGCCCTATGAAATCAATTCCCCAAACATCGAACAACTCGACTTCAAGGATGATTTGCAAGGGCATCTTATTGCATCTCGAAATATTGGCGGTCCGTTGATATCGGTCACATTGCTTGTAGAATGCTTGAGCGTCTTTGTAAAGCACCGACCAATAAAATCTAGACTGTAATACCTTGGTCGCGGTTCTAGTTCCTCCATATGGTGAAGAATGGCATTGTTGAAGCACCTCTCCTTGTTCTTCTTCAGGGACACATCTCCTTATAACATGATCTGCATATTCTTTAAACAAAAGAGGCTCCTTCCAAAAATAATGCTTAGCATCATGTTGGAACCTCTTCTCCCTTTGACGGTTAAGGTTATAAGGAAGTACACCACTAACTAAAAAAATTTGACAAGATCAGCATATCAGGGTGTTTGTGAGGCAGACATTATTGTCAAGGGCATTGCCGAGGCAATGCTGTCAGTCGCTACCGAGGCAGTAGTTTCAGTCTCTGCCGAGACAATTATGTTGGCAATTAAGAGTTACTCATCTGAAAATTCATCTTTTATTTCTATGCCTGTGGTGTTTTCTCTTCCTTGTTCCAGTCGTGACAGGTGATCGGCCACTTGATTTTCCGTTCCTTTTCTGTCCTTGATGTCGACATCGATTTCTTGTAATAAAGAATACATCGAATCAATCTAGGCATTGCATCTTTCTTGGAAAACAAGTATTTGATTGCTGAGTGGTCTGTGTGAACGGTCACCTTGATTCCGATTAGATATGATTGAAATTTTCGAAGGCAAAGACTACTGCTAGTAACTCCTTTTTGGTGGTAGTATAGTTGACTTGGGCCTCGTTGAGTGTCTTACTAGCATAGTAGATTACGTGGTAGATTTTGCCTTGCCTTTGTCCAAGGACTGCTCTAACGGCATAATCACCTGCGTCGTACATGAGTTCAAAGGGCAATGTCCAATCTAGTGGGACTACAATGGGTGTGGTCACAAGTTTTTGCTTCAGGGCATTCCTCATTGAAGTCAAATGCCTTATCCTGTTCAAGCAAATGACACAAAAGTTTTGTAATCTTAGAAAAATTTGCAATAAATCTCATATAAAAACTTGAGTGCCACAAGAAGCTTCGAATTCCTTTGATTGTGGTTGGTGGAGGTAGCTTCTCGATCACATCAAATTTCGCTTTGTCTACTTCAATGCCCTTTGATGAGATCTTGTGGTCGAAATTGGATTTCTCACATTGCTTGAGTACCCTTTCAAAATTGTCGAGGCGGTTGTTAAAGTTATCGAATATTGAGAAATCGTCCATGAAGATCTCTAGGAAATCTTCCACCATGTCGGAGAAAATTGCCATCATGCATCATTGGAAGGTTGTCGGGGCATTACACGGTCCGAATGGCATCCTTCTAAATGCATATGTGTCGTATAGGCATGTAAAGGTGATCTTTGCTTGATCATCCGGTGCAATGGCAATTTGACTGTAACCTGAACAACCATCAAGAAAATAGTAAAATGGTTTGCATGCAAGTCGAACAAGCATTTGGTCAACAAATGGTAAAGGAAAATGATCATTCCTAGTAGCTTTATTCAACTTGAGATAATCCATACAAACCCTCCAATCGGTCATAGTCCTGATTGGGATTAATTCGTTGTTCTCATTGGTTATCACGGTCATTCCACCTTTTTTTGGTACACATTGTACCAGGTTCACCCATGTGCTGTCAGTACATCATTCATGGCGTGGTTAAGCCTTTGTTGAGCCTCAACGGTAGGTTTGTGATCATCCTCCAAAAGGATTTTGTTCATGCATACTGCTGGGCTTATTCCCTTCAAATCGACAATTGTCCACCCGGTTGCCTTCTTGTATAGCTTAAGCATGTTGATCAATCTATGTTCCTGTTCATGATGCAGCTTAGAAGAAATAATTATGGGCAGTGTATCACTGTGTACTAAATAAACTTATTTTAATTACCATGGCAATGGTTTCATCTCAAGGACTGGTGGTTGCTCGATAGAGGGTTTTTCGATCTTCCTTTCCTCTCCTGAGTTATTGAGGGGTTCAAAATACTTACCTGGTTGGGATGCTATCCAGTTGGCCTCCTCTTGTTCCTTAATCTCTGTCTATTCAGCTTCTTTAGAATCTGACAAGTCATTGCTGAGGCAGGCCTTAAGGCAATGGTCCAAGTGATTGCCGAGGCAATAACCAAAATCATTGCCTAGGCATGGTGCATCTATGTCAAAGTTGAATCCAGTGGTTGCTTGAATCATTTGACAATTGTCTTGATCATCTGCACGATTTAGGTTTAGGAAGACATTAAGCTTGACTTGTTGATCATTAACTCTCATGGTTAGCTCTTCTTTTTCCACGTCAATCAAAGTCCTTCATGTGGCTAGGAATGGTCTCCCGAGTATGATAAGTGCATGTTCATCTGCTTCACAATCCAAAACAAGGAAGTCCAGAGGAAATATAAATTTACCTACTCTTACCAAAATGTCTTCAATTTTTCCTTCTAGATGCACATATGACCGATCGGCCAGTTGGAGCTTGACTGTGGTGGGTCCAACCTTTTCAATTCCCAATTTCTAGAAGATGGATTTTGGCATCAAGTTAATGCTCGCTCCTAAGTCACACAACGCGTTCCCAAGAAAATGGTTCCCGATTGCACATGGTAGCGTAAAGCTCCCATGATCCTTAAGTTTAGGTGGTCTCCAGTTGTGTAGCATGGCCATACATCCTTCTGTCACGGCAACAATTTCGAACTCTCCAATCCTTGTTCGCTTAGAGACAATGTCTTTCAGGAACTTGGCATAGTTCGACATTTGTTCAATTGCTTCTACCAAGGGTAAGTTGATGTGGACTTGCTTCAAGATATCCATGAACTTCTTGAATTTCTACTCTTGCTTTTGCCATTTCAGCCTTTATGGGAACAGTGGTGGAAGTCAAATGTCTCGATCTGCTCCTTGCATGGAAATCTGATCGGGGGTATGGGATCTAGATTTTCAGCCGCCTTCTAATTTCCCTTAGTATCTTTTCCGGGCTCTACCACGACATTATTGTCTTGTATTGATGAGGTATTAGGGTCAGGCATTACCGAGGCTTTGTTATCATGTGTTGCCGCGACAATGGGCTCCTTTGGTTTGGTCTCCTCTTTTTCATTAGCCCGGGGTTCCTTGAGCTGTTTGCCACTCCTTGTACTGATTGGTTTGTATTGTTCATGAGTTGCTCCCTTGGTGACTTTAGTATCACATGGCAACCCTCCCATTGGGCTGGGGTTCAAGATTTGGGCAAATTTCCCCACTTGGGTCTTTAGTGACTTTCGGGTTGCTTCATGGTTTTGCATTCTCATCTCAGTCTTGTCCATGAAAGCATCAGTTTTCTTTATAAATCTATCATTACTATCCATATATGCACTAGTTCAAGAATTTAAGGACTGTTCCAAGGAACTGGCTTGCATTTGTTGCTGCATCAGTTGTTGAGACTTTTGTTGCCGCGACATGTTCTGTTGGAATCCTTGTGCTGGAGCATTCTGATCGTTTTGGTTTAGGGCATTGTTAGGGTTGCTCCATGAGAAGTTAGGGTGTTTTCTCCAGGCCGGGTTGTAGATTGTGGACATCACATTGTTGTTTCGGTTGTAGTTTCCAACTTAAAAGCTCGACTCTAGATTCTTTGGACATTTAGAAGAAACATGGTTACCCCCACAATTTTCACAAAATAGATCCATTACCTTGAGCTCCTGATGATTATTTTGCTTTTGCATGTTCATGGCCAACTTGGTCAAGGTGGCTATTTGGGTTGAAATCGAGTGTAAGGACTCTATTTCGTTTACTGTGGGTTGTCGTCTGTTTCCTCCTCTTCTGGCTGTTGTGAATTGCTAGTCATTTTTAGCCACCCTATTTAGGATCTCCATTGCTTCATCCGGTTGCTTGTCTAGGAGTATGCCATTTGTTGAGGCATCAAGCATCATTCTCGTTGGCGTGTTTACATCATTGTAGAACATTGTTACCTTTGTCCACAATGGGAATCCGTGTAAGGGGCATTTATGTAACAACTCTCTATATCGCTCCCAAGCTTGGTAAATGGATTCATCGTCAGCCTGTCGAAAAGAAGTGATTTCATTACGCAATTTATCAGTTAAATTTGTAGGATTAAAATGAGCAAGGAAATCATGACATAAGTCACTCCAAGATCCTATTGACCATGCTGGAATTCTATTTAACCATGTTTTGCCCTATCCCTCAGTGAATAGGGAAACAATTTCAGCCTCAAAATATCCTCATGGACTCCTTGTATTTTGAATGAATTGCAAATCTGCTGGAAGGATTTGAGGTGTTGTCTAGCATCTTCAGTTGTTGAGCCGCCAAATTTTCCCATGATATTGATCATTTTGAACATTAGGACCTTTAGTTCAAAGTAGGCAGCTTCTATTTCCGGTGTGACAACTCCTGGATTCAGTACGTTTAGATCTTCTTCTAAGTAATCTCAGACGGTTGGGTTTTGTGCTGGATCAAATTGCAGTGGCGGGATTACTCCAACACCTGCCGCGGCATTCCGATTACCATCAACAATGCCCTCGACATTCTCATTACCAGTCTATGTGCCATCTCTTGTCTTATCCTTTGTTTGAGTCTTTGGCAAGTACGATCGATTTCTGGATCAAGTTCGTATAATGGATTCTTTGGATTCGTCCTAGTCATACACCAATGCAAAGTCAAATTTGATTAGCGCAATACGAACTCAAAATAATAAGTGCAAGAAAATAAAATTAAAAGTTGCTATTGCCAACCCCCGTCAACGGCGACAAAAACACTTTGTATGTGTAAAGTGCCCCGCAATTGTGCAAGTATACACTACTCAAGTAATATAGTGATGAGTATTGAGTATCGTCTCAACAGGGGTCGGTGAAACCTTCAATGTTATCATCTCGCACTAAAAAGGAAATAAAAGTAAATAAGACAAGTGATTGATTGGGCTTTGAGAATAATATTATAAACAGAAAATAAAATAACCTTGCAAACTAAAGAGTTGAGTAATCAAGATGAGATAATGAGCCAAATTATATTGCGTTGTAGTATGGAAACCAATTGGAATTGTCTCGGTTTTTTAATGCAACGAACACCGGATTGCCTCGACAATGACCAAAGTTACTGCCACGACAAAGGGTGAAGTGTCTACCTCAGCAATCCCTTTCTTGGGTAGCAACGAACAATGTCAAGGTTCGGCAAAGTGTCCTTCACTAGCTCTTCCTTATCCCTAAGTTGAAACCATGCTGATGTGCAAGCCTTGATAATACCTCCCAGCGTGAACCAAGGATGGTCACCAACCAATCTTACGCTTCTTTTAGCCGTTGAAACTCGAACTTATTCCTAAGCTGAGTTAGTTTTCACCGATTGGGATGAAAACCATGCTTATTCGTTTCGTGAGTCTAACTCTCCCGATATTAGACAAATAGATAGTTTTACGAGATCCTCTCCCAATTCACTCGCAAACAAGATTAAAAACCAAGAATAAGCAAACATTGAACTAAAATTGCATTAACAAAAACTTAAACAAAATCCAATCATTTTCTCACAAATACTAAACAATACAATCTAAACCCTAAGAAGAAATTAGAACATAATGTTGATGTAAGCTCGCTACAAATTCTCTCAACTCTCGATTGCTTCGATGATGTCCCCAATGGCCGTCTTTGTCTTCTTATTTTTAGAGGAGGTTTATGTCAAGTCCTTCTTGAGGAGGAAGTTAAGTTAGAATTAACAACATTAAAAGAAAAGATATTCTTTTAAAGTATTATATCTTTCTTCCTTAAAATCCTCCCATTTGAGTGGAATCTACTCTTGACCTTCCTTCTGCGTTTTCATTATTTTCTTGCAGTTCGATTTTCATGCAAATTGCATAGAAAAATTTAGCTTTTCATGCTCTTCAAAACGTACTCCACTTTGCATTTTTTCTCCATTGTCGAGTGTGTCAGGTCATTGCATCGGCAGTGGCTTGGTTATTGCCTCGGCAACGATTGTCCGTCTTTTCTGCTCGGCAGAGCTCTATCTCATGGCTCAACTTCCTTTAGTAGAAACTGACATCCATAATTGACTTGATCTGGACCTTCGAGAGATGATTCTGCACCGCTCCTTCCTTTCCTTCACTGCCGCGGTAGTGCTTGCTCGGGCAGTGAGTAGTGAAATCTGCATACGCACCAAACACGCACATAAGTAGTATCTTTTTCACTAGATAAACCAAACATAATGATCAAGCATAATAAAGATGAGATCATTGTGATTGATGCATGGAGGGTTACAATGTGATTCAAATGGGTGTAGAATTAACCATAATTGTCATAGAAAAATGGTGAAATTATAGTACTTTTACACACTTAACAACCACAATAATTCCATTAAGGCTCAAATGAGTCTTAACCATGCCATGAAGCAAGTCGTGATGAAGGAGATCATAAAGTGGGTTGACACCGGTATCATATATCCAATTTTCGATAGTTCATGGGTAAGTTTGGTACAATGTGTATCGAAAAGGGGAGGTATGACTGTGGAAAGTAGTGAAAACAATGAACTCATTCCAACTAGAACTGTCACCGGTTGGAGAGTTTGTATGGATTACCATAAATTGAATAAGGCTACTAGGAAAGATCATTTTCATTTACCTTTTACTGACCAAATGCTTGACTGTCTTGAAGAAAAATCTTTTTATTGTTTTCTTGATGGATACTCAGGTTATAACCAAATTGTCATAGCGTCGGAAGACCAGGAAAAGACCACATTCACGTGCTCTTTTGGTACGTAAGCATTTCGATGGATGTCGTTAGTATTGTGCAATGCTCCGACAACCTTCTAGAGGTGTATGATGGCGATTTTCTCTGATATGGAGGAAAATTTCCTTGGAATCTTCTTGGATGACATCTCAGAATTCAAAGATAGTTTTGATAATTGCCTTTGCAATTTGGAGAAGGTGTTAGCACGCTATGAAGAATCTTCATGCATGTTTTTACAGAAGTTGTATTCATAATTTTTATAAGATTTCTAAACCCTTGTGTAATTTGCTTGAACATGAAAAGGACTTCATTTTTTATGATTCTTGTGGCAAGGTGTTTGAAGTCTTGAAGAAGCAAATTGCAACGACACCTATTGTCGTTCCCCCAGATTGGTCCCTACCTTTTGAGCTCATGTGTGATGCAAGCAATTTTGCGTTAGGAGCTGTCTTAGTCCAGCGGAAAGGTAAACTCTTGCACGTGATTTACTATGCTAGCAAAACCCTTAATGGTGCTCAATTGAATTACACCACGACTGAAAAAGGAATTTCTAGCGGTAGTATTCGCATTTGACAAGTTATGTCCTTACTTGATTGGTACAAAGCTAATTGTTCAAACTGATCATTTGAAAATTACGTACTTAACTGTTAAGAAAGATGCCAAATCTCGTTTAATTCATTGGATATTACTTTTACAAGAGTTTGACATCGAAATTAAGGACAAGAAAGGATTAGACAATGAGGTTGCTGATCACTTGTCAAGGCTGGAAGGGAGGAGTAAAGATGATCATTTGTTGGAGATCCATGTTGCATTCCTGGACGAGCAATTGTTAGTTGCTGCAGAAACTCCCCGGTACGTCGATTTATAAATTTTCTTGTAAGCGGTATTATACCTTATGACCTTACTTACTAAGGAAAGAAGTGGTTCCTACATGATGCTAAGCATTATTAATGGGATGAGCCTCTTTTGTTTAAACAATGTGAAGATCAGGTCATAATGTGACGTGTTTGAGAGGAGGAACAAGAAAATGTGCTTCTACAATGTCATTCATCACCATACAGAGGCCATTTTAAAGGTACTCACACAGCGGCCAAAGTCTTACAGTCAGGCTTATATTGGCCCACTCTATATAAAGATGCCCATTAATATTACAAGAGGTGTGATCGATGCCAGCGAATGGGGAATATATCAAGAAGGCATGAGATGCCATTGCAAAACATCCTTGAGGTAGAATTGTTCGATGTGTGGGGCATCGATTTTATGGGGCCCTTCCCGTCATCATTCAATAATTTGTACACCCTACTTGTCGTGGACTACGTGTCCAAATGGGTTGAGGCAGCTGTTGTTCCCTAAAATGATTCCAAGACGGTGTAGCGATTTTTGCAGAAAAATATATTCACACAGTTCAGAATGATGAGAGAAATTATCAGCGATGAATGTAAACATTTTGAAAATAAACTTACTGCCAAGATGTTACAACGCTTTGGAGTAACCCACAAAGATGCCACGGCATATCACCCGTAGACTAACGGGCAGGCTAAAATTTCTAATCGTAAATTGAAGGCTATTCTCGAGAAGGTTGTCAATCCTTCCCGAAAGGATTGGTCTACAAGAATTGATGATGCACTTTGGGCCTACCGAACAACATTCATGATGCCACTAGGCATATCTCCTTATAGATTTGTCTACGGCAAAACTTGCCACCTGCTAGTGGAGATCGAGCATCAGGCCTATTAGGCAATCAAGACCGTGAACATGGACTGGCAGAAAGTAGGAGAAAAGCGTTTAGTAGACTTGAACGATATAGAAGAATTCCCTGCATTAGCTTACGACAATGCCACACTCTATAAGGAGAAAACTAAACGATGGCATGACAAGAAGCTATTGTCGCGACAATTTTCGCCACGAGAACTGGTGCTTCTTTATAATTCTCGCCTTAGAATTTTTTTGGGCAAACTGAAGTCATGATAGTCTGGGCCATTCAATGTTGTAATCCCCTTGACCCGGTTTAAACGCGAGACTGAACCGAGTGAGTCACACGGGAAAAATTAAAGTAAACCGAGAATGTTTACTTCAATAAACGACCCTATATTTTCTTTTTATCTTACCTAGATGCACATTATCATTCTATGTGATTTGAACTCGTAGCAAAAGAAACCTAAAATCAATTAGGCATCGATTAGTCATATTTCATGCCACGATGTCTAAACTTAGCTCAATTTAAAGTTACAAATTACAGAGACTTTAGCCAATTTAAAGTTATCAACCTTTAATTAGTCATATTTCATTCCACGATGTCTAAACTCAGCTCAATTCAATCACTCAAACTCATTTAATTGCATTCACAAAGATCACAGACTAAAATGGAAGAAATCAGAAACTCACAAGAACACATTAACTGAAATAACAACAACCAATATCGGTACACGAGCAAGTGTATCGGTACACTTTTACAATCCCTAAATTCTAGATTCCAGTAGCTCAAAATAGTATTGATATACCATTTCCCGTATTGATACGCCCAACCAAAATACTCTTACCCGTATCGATACACCTTCCCTTGTATCGATACACCCAGCCAATTTACGCTTCCCCGTATCGGTACACCTGGCCCTGAAATTCCCCCATTTTTCTGGATTTTCGTGCTTTTATGTTTCCAAACTCATACCAACATGCCATAAACATGAACACATGCATACAAGGGACCAAACCATGACAATCCAACACATAATTATAATTAAGAATCAACCATCATACTTCAAAGGAAATCTTGAGGCATGCTTCCTAGAGAATAAACCATCCAACATCCAAAACATTAATCCCGACCAAAACTAACATTTAAAGGCCATTTACAATTTCAAAACAACAATATAAACTTGATCAAAACAGGGAGTTTAACAAGGACACTCTCAAATCAACAATTAACCCTATTGCCTTTATTACTAAAAGTCTAGTTTGAAACTATACTTTCAAAGAACAAAGCCCTTGGATCCTCTTTACTCACTTGCTACCTGCACTTCTTTAATTCTCGGCATTGATAGACAAAGAGAGCGTAAGCACACTAGGCTTAGTGAGGATTGCTAAAAACAAAAACACCATCAATGAAATTTAAAACCAATTTCTCAAAATCATTGAAATCATCATTTCAATCCATTTGCAAAATATCATGCCTTGAAAAACATGGACTTAAACCCTTTCAAAACAAGCATATTAAACCATATGCATCATGCATCATAGTTAAACAACAAGTCTCATTGCTAAACTTCAATTTAAGCCTTCCCATGCATAAAAAACCATATGCAAAGTTTAAAGAGTAAACATGTATAAATCTACATTATACAACAACATCATCAACATGATACGTCAACAATTATATTGGGTTTCAAGTGATCATTAACCAAGTTCTATTTCCAAAATATCATATCAGATACACAGATTCAACAAGTGTCCTTCCAACACTTCAAGCCATCTTAACTAGAATGATGGTACATTCACAACCAACGGGACAACAAACCTGCGAACGAGAGATGGGATACCAACCTCCTTGATCGTTAGGGTACTTGGATGGAGATGTGACACCAACCTCTTTGACATCCAAGGAGACTTATTTACAGTGCACTCAATTCTATGGTCCGCCAACTATATTTGATAATATTTTAAATCACATCACTTGCCAATATAATTTATTATAACCATATACCTCATTGTTTCCATATGCATCAACATAAAACCATTTCCTAAAGCAACAAACCATGCTTTAAACACAAGCGTAAAACATATACTTACATGGATCAGTTACCACGTACATCCATTATCATTTCATGATTAAACAATATATTACATACTTAAAGCATGCATAACCAGTAGGTAAATCCATGTAATAAAAGACAAGTGCATAAACCATTTCATAAAACCACGATCGAGAGAGAAAATCCACTTATACATACTTCCGAACTTAGACAAGAGTTTCAAGTTCAAATCTAAGTTCCCAAACCACATTCAAACCTTTTCAAAGCTGTAGGTTTCGTTATCACTCACTGACACACGTGTAACCCCCTCGACCCAGTGTGGACGATAGACCGAATCGAACGAGTCACACATGGAATATTCAAGTAAACTGGAAGTTTACTCCAATAAACGACCTTATTTTTTCATTTTATCTTGTTTGGATGCAAAATGTTACCATGTGTGTTAAACCTTGCAGCGGAACAAACATCAAACCGATCGAACATTAATTAGGGACTCAATTGAACACAAACACATTTTCGGGACCATTTTTTCATTTTAATAATATATGGGGACTCTACAAATTTTAGATTACCATCCTTTAATTAGTCACATTACATTCCACTCCATCAAGTCTCAGCTCAAAACAATCATCCAAGCTCATTTAATTACATCCACAACATTCAGGGAGTAAAACATAAAGAAACAAAACCCTTTAACAACTTGGCATTTCGGTACACAGAGCATCGTACCGCAACGACTATATCGAAACAAGACCTAGTGTTTCGGAACACAAACCCGTATTGAAACACCTTCAAAAACATTTTAGTACACCCAATTGTAGTAGCCAAACCTCACGAGCATGTTCCTATACACCATGCCCTGTTACGAAACCCCATGCTTATTTCAGAGACTATGTTTCGTTACAGCCTTACATGTATCGAAACACTTGGCCTGAAATGTCACATTTTTGCTGGTTTTTTTCACTTTTAAGTAACCATAAACATTCAAGCATGTTTCTAACATATATCTAACATATCCAGACATCAAACTTCAAACATTCCAAGCATTATCAACATCATACCATGGCAATTAGCAACAAAAGTAAACTATAGGCATGCAGCATAGAAAATAAGCCAAACAAGATACCAAAATGCACATCCAAGCATAAACCAAGTACCAAAGGCCATTTACAAGTCACTATAGGCATCACAAACTTGCCACAAAACAAGGAGTTTCAAAACACACCCTCCCAAAACATTCTAACATCCTCCCTTGCCAATTATTACTAATAGGTAAACATAAATCCATACTTGAGCTATGTATCACTCCTTGGAATCCTTCTTGCTTCTTTGTATCCCCAAAAGAGTTAATTCTCTACATTGTTGGTAAAAGAGAGCGTAAGCACAAATGCTTAGTGAGGGATGCTCGAAACAAAACCAACTACAACAATGCATTTTAAAATCATTTTCTCAATTAAAATCTCTATCTCATGATGCTCATTCTATCTCATGCTTGAAATTGTTTTCAAAGAAAAAACCACATCATTTAAACCGCATGTACCATCTATCTCATGCATTAACCAAAATGTAAAGTCTCAAAGCAAAGCCACACATGCTTGTTTCTCATAAGCATTTCTCAAAATATGATCTCATATGTAAATCTCATTTCATTAAATCATTTATAAAAAAGGTACATGTGAATATCATATATTGGCATTTTAGCAACATTACTCGGATATGTGAATAGCTTGACAGAATCTCATACTGTCAAGTCCTACCTCGATGGATTCTCACATCACCAAACTCTCATTGTGGTATCTCTCATCACCACAAAGCTTGATGGAATCTCTCATCATCAAGACCTATTGTGGTGGAGTCTCTCATCTCCACACTCTCACTTTGGAAAGGGATGTCACTACCCCCATTGCCCGAACCAAAGAGCATGTAGGAATTTTGTATATTATATTGCAGTTCTCATCCTATTGGTCGACCAATTATCTGGTAATAATAATCTCATCTCATGTCAATATAACTCTTTAAAAATCATTTACCTACTGTTTTCCAATGCATAAACATAAACCATTTCTCATCCCATTTCGAAAGCATAAACAATGCATAGCATTTTCTCAACAAGTTCTATCTCTTTGAAAACATAAAATTATCTCATTGGATCGCATAAATCATCAAATCATATCTCAAAACATGCATAAAACAGTAGGTTTATATCTATCTTCTAAACATGAGCACGATCATATAAATCAATGGGATAAAATCCGAGAAATGAGAGCAAAACATCTCAAACTTACTTTCGGGCTTAGATTAATGTTTCAAACTCAATATAAACCCAAAACCTTGCTTTCAAGTCTTTGAAAGACTTTAAAACCAATTCCACTCACTAACAACGTCTCGCTCGCTTTGCCGAAGCGTAATCAAGCTTCTGAAGCTCCCGAAACTTCATTGATTGCTTCCGATTCGTTCTCCCATGTTTTTACCACACAAGAACAGAGGATTAATGCATCTCAATGCATTAAAATCACCAGCAACCAAAACCACCACGATGCTCTACCCAAAAACATCAAAATGCTTATCTGAAACAACCAAAAACACCTTCGATTACTTCACAAACTCAACCCAACCATAACCTAACACTTCCATCCATTTTTAATCATCAGTTAACATCCAAAAATAACCTAATAGAATCCTTATATCTCCTGCAACATCAAAACCGCATTATCACCACAAAAACCCAAATCTAGCAACCTAAACAACTAGAGATCCAACTCATTTCGGGATTACTATGATAAAACCTTTATTTCAACATCATTTAACATCCAAAACATGATTAAAATCAATCTAAAATTAACCAAAATAGTACCATTACGAAAATCTTGAGAAATCATCTTTCAAAGCTTGATCTAACCATTTTCATCAAATAGATTATAAAACCTTATTAATAAACACAATTAGAGAGTCAAAGACTTGGAAATTTCATTAAAGAACCTTTGATTAGGGGAGAGAAAGAAAGATTGCCTCTAACACAAGCTTTTTCCCTTGACTGACAATGATTTAGATGAAACCCTTCAAGAAATCCATAGCTAGCTGGTGTAGAAATCCATGAGAACCATTTTAGGAGCCAAGAGTGGGAGAAAAAAATAAAACACTTGAGATTTTAGTGATGAGAAAATTGTTTGGATGATGGGAAAGTTGAGAGAAAAAGTTAGGAGAATAGTAGTTAAGTAAGAAAATGTTTTAGCCCTTTTCAAATCCTTTTTTTATCAAAACACATTTATTAAATCAATTTATTAAATCTTTTAAAAATACTGAAACAAGGGAAAAGGCTGATAACACCTTTGTGTAATATCTCCCTAAAGATTCTAAGCCTTGACTCTTATCAATTTAGTCATTAAAACATATTTTGCAATTTTTACGATTTCGTCACCATTTTCAAAATACCAATTAAATCAGTCAAATTTTATCAAATTGAACTCTCCAAAACCTTCAAAACATTATTCTAAGATTTTAAAATAATTTTCCATTCTTTATCTCCCTGAAAAACCATTTTTTTCAAATTATCCCCAAAACAAGCTTAACCTGCTCGAACCGCTTAGTCGAACTCGGCTAACTCCTAAGCCCAAAATCGGGGCATTACAACTCTCCCCCACTTGAGAAATTTCGTCCTCAAAATTTTACATGGAGGAAAAAGATAAGGAAACTGCTTCTTCATATCATCATTCCTTTCCCATGTGGCTTCCTCCAACACAACTATTCGACTCTTAAAGCCCTAAACACCATCATCATTGAAACAAAAGTTCGTTAGATTACCTTCCACAATATCCTACACATGTGGTATCAACGAATCATCTAGAATCTGCTTCTCCTTAATCAACTCTACCAACGAGGGTTTCACTTGTAACTCAGCCACCAAGCCACCATCATGCGATATACTCAACAGAGCAAACATCGCCCTCAAGTTTACAACCATCTTCCTACTCAAGGCATCAACTACAACATTAGCCGTCCCCAGATGGTACTCAGTCGTTAAGTCGTAATCTTTAAGCAACTCCAGCCACCGTCGTTGCCTAAGATTTAACTCTTTTTGTGTCATCAAGTACTTCAAACTTTTGTGGTCCGTGTAAACCGTACACTTTTCACCATAAAGGTAATGCCTCCAAATTTTCAAGGCAAACCCCACCACAACTAACTCGATATCGTGTGTAGGGTAATTACGTTCATGCACTTTCAACTCCCGAGATGCATTAGCTAGCACCCTACCTTCTTGCATCAACACACATCCCAACCCTACATAGGACGCATCACTATAAACGACAAACTCTTTTCCCGATTCGGGTTGAATTAGGATAGGATTTGCGTCAATGCTTCCTTTAACTTCTCGAAAGCTTGCTGCCTAATCTCTGTCCATTCGAACTTAACATCCTTTTGCAACAACTTTGTCAAAGGAGCATCAATTCTTGAAAAACATCCACAAATCTCCAAAAGTATCCCCAAACCAAGGAAACTACGCACTTCGGCCACTTGATTGAGTGAGATTAGAAAATGAATGGCCATGCTCGAATATTATGATATGAGATAACATAGAGATTCGTTTATCATAATCTACTCAAGACATCAAGAAACACTAGATGGACAACGCAAGTGTGACTAACCCATGACTTGTGTTCATCTAAGATATAAATGACAAAAGGATTAAATACATAAAAGAAGTTTATTCAGGAATTAGGAAAGTCAAACCATGACTTTATGCAACTTAGGTAGCAATGATGTATTGCTAGATGCCACTCATTTTTTGTAAAATTAGAACAGTTCTAATTTTGCTGCTAACGTTGCATGAACCTACAAGGGTCACACCCTTCGAATGAAACGAACAAAAAAAATTGGAGACCATACTCCCTATTTTAGGGAGGTTGTCGAAAATCCTCTATGGGATAGGGGAAATCAGCAACACCCTTAAATGAGAATAATATTGGATAAATATTGTATTTATCAAATATTATTTAGAATATGGAAAATATTTAGAGACTTAAATATTATAGAATAAGATTCTAGAAATTTAAATATATATATTTGGAATTTATATAATGTATATTTAATTCCAAGTTTATGTAGAATTAGATTCCACATAATTAAAAACATATATTTAAATATATTTAAATCCAAGTAAAGATAGAATTTAAATATATATATTTGGATTACATATAATGTATATTTAAATCCATGTTTTATGTAGAATAAGATTCTCTATAATTAAATATATATATATATATATATTATTTAATATTATTAAATATAATGTATATTTAATATAAACCAATTTCAAGTAGAATTAGATTCTATGAATTTTGGTTGAACTTGGATTTAAGGTGTTCAACTAGAATTAAGTCTCTAAATACTATATAAAGGGACAAGGGCTAGCAACCAAATCATCCCTATTCCTCCTTGTAAATTTCGACATATCCCTGGGAATTCCCCTATGGAATTTTCGACAAGTCCCAGATTTCTTCTGAGAAGCTGTTCGATATTTTTCTGGTGTTCCTCTTGACCCCTGCAAATTCCTTGCGATTTCCTAGTTCTAATCCAAGTCTCGGTAGAACCCCTGGTCGATTTCAGACTCTCTTAGGAATCCCTGGAGGGATTTCGACTTCTCCATGGAAGGTGTTCAAACCTGTCGAAATTTATCCCTAAGTGTTAGAGAGGCGGAAACTTTGTTCGTTTTGTTCGGGTGGACTCCGTAGAGGTCGTTGCGAACCTGTAATGATTCCGGTTTTACTTGACGTGGTTATTCCGACATACCGTCGGCTTTCCAGTTTCCAGAGTTGTAAAAGGTAAGTCTTCATCTTTTCACCACAGATTCGTTCATGTACATGGATCATGGCTGGATTACGTCGGATTAATTTTTCCGCTGCGCCACGGGGCGTGCCGACGTGACCCAACATCTTAGCCTTTACTCTTTTCAATTTAGTCATTCAAACTTATATTGCAATTTTTAAGATTTAGTCACCATTTTCAAAATATCAATTAAATCAATCCAATTTTATCAAAATTGAACTCTCCAAAACCTTCAAAACATTATTTTAAGATTGTAAAATAATTTTACATATTATATCTCCATGAAAAACAATTTATTTCAAATTATTCCTGAAACTAGCCTAACCCGCTCGACTCAGTTCACTCAAACCGCTTAGCCGAACCCGGCTAACTTCTAAGGCGAAAATCGGGGCATTACAACGTGAAACTTCAATTCACTGTTGCGAATAAAGCGTCTGAAGCCTCAAACGCTTCACCGATAGCCAATGGATCAACCTCCCCTGTTTTAACCAAATTACAATAGAAGATTAATGCATCATAATCACATCTAAAACCCATCTCAAATCTCAACAAGAAATTCCTCAACATTGCCTTGCTTAAAGCTACCAAACGCCCATCCGAAATAACCGAAAACAACATCGATTTACCTCCAAACTTAACCCAGCCAAAACCTAAGACTTTCAACCATCCATTATCATCAAATCACATCTAAAACCCATCTCAAAACATCCGTATACTTCCAAAAACTATTACACCACAATAACTCCCCAAAAACACATAACAATCAACCTAAACAATTAGAAACCAATCATGACATTGAAGACAATGAAGACAAAGACTTTGCTTATAATTAATCCATCATAAATAAAGAGTGGTCATAATGTGAAATTAGCTTAATGATACATAAGACTTCTAGTCTTATCTCGATACATAAAAGTTACTTGAATGGTTCCAGCCTAGCATGACAATGAACTTCTAAGAATTTGCTTAATATGAGATGGGTCATAGTATTCAACTAAGTACTAAAGTAGATGTACAAGCACAAGTATTCATCAAGGCATCCTAAATGGTCGAAATAAGTTCCTACCTAACATAATTTTGATAGATTTGCTATACATGAACAATTTTGGCTAAACAATCATACATGCCTTACATGTAACAAAACTAGGAATTTGATATACTATCAAGTACATGCTACTAGAATTTAAATTAGCTAGCCAATCGACTCGTCCATCACAACCATAATACTTAACTTACAACTAACTAATCGGGACATTTAAGCAATCAAAAGCAAGCATTAAAGGTTTATATACAAAACAAACCATTAAGGTTAAATACTTACACACTTCAAGATTATATCAAAAGGCCACATACCAAGTATTCTATTAACAACTTTACAAGCAAGTTAGTGCCACCATCCTAGGTGTCAAAATAAAGCAACAAAACATACATTTAAGCTTCTTGGGATCTTGCTTTTCTACTTGGATTAGATCTATTAGTATCAATTTTAACCTGGAACACATTAAGGAGAACCAATGAGAATGAAATCACGAACTTTTAACAATATGAAATCATAAGTATCAGACTAAATCTCCTAATATGTTTCAAAATTATCATATCAAGTATAATTAGTTCGAACATGCTTTATTTCAAGACAACTAATAGATTTTTCAAATCAAGTTCAAGCAAACATGATAGCAGTTCACTTAGCTTAGCCAATATCTTGAGGTCAAAGAAATACAAGTAATTTCCAGCTAATGATGTTCATGTATTATGATCCCTTTCTTTATCATTGGTAGGATCTACAACAACCCTCTGGCCTTCCATATCCTCTTGATCTTCTAACATGTAGCATTATAATACATATTAGCTATAAGATTCGATTGATCAAACTCCATTTTCACTCATATTCACAGTTGATAACTAGTCCTTTTATCTAGGAAATTCTTAAATATACGCATATGTATATAATAATGCCCTATTCTTAACTTAATTAAATCAGCCCTTTATTTACACACATAACAATCCATTCCTTAAAATATATATTCGAAACAGCCCCTCCTTAATTTTATTAAAACAGTCCTATAACAAGAACAGTTATTCCAAACAACCTCTAAGGAGTATTAATAGCCCTCCCCCAGATTCATTTTAATTCAAACAGTTTGCGAAATGATCAAAAATCACAAAACAGTTCCAGTTTTTCATGTACACATATGTACTTATTCGAATCAGCCATTGTATTTATATATACGCATTTATTCATGTCTCAAGCAGCCTAGTTTCAATAGGGCAGTCCTGAACTAACATCAAAACATCTTTAATTCCCTCAATTGAGTCCATTATCAACTTGATCATTGTTCTTATGATTCAGCCTTACCTAGCAATCCATTAGAGAGCTATTATATCATAATTTCACTTTAGGGAATTCTGCTACTTAAACCGAAACAACGTAGTCCAATTCTGCTCAATTTAATATGGACCTAAAGAGTCCTTAAGCCTCACTTGATTCTCTTTTAACAATCTGGCTCATACATGTTTTATATTATGTCACAACTCAGCTTTAACATTCTATATACCTAATTCAATTTCATAACATCTTTTTCAATCATAAATTTACTAAGTCATACATATAAATTTAACATATCCTAATTTCAAGTTCCCACCTGATTCATCATCATCTATCTATTGTTCAAAATAATTCTCCAATTCAATCCATCTTCATTCAAATTTCCTATTCGATTCCAATCACAACAAACATCCAACTAACAAACAACATACATGGAATGAGGAAGAGCATTACCTGGATATCATACAAGTTCAATATAACAACAAAATTTCCCAAATCGACAGCTTGCCTTTAACCAAGAAAATTTTGAGTTTCATAAGATTTCTCTCTCTAGCATATCATTCGGCCAAAAGAGAATGAAGAAGGAGGATGGCAATCCCATTTGGACCGATTCTCCTAGAGACACCTACACAAAGTCCCCTAATTCTTTTTTAATTTGAATGCAATCATTGAATTACAAGTATATACAAATGGATCCTTTCTAAATTTGTTACTCGGTTTAGCATGTTTTAAATCTTAGTTCCTTTTTTATTCTACTTCAAAGTAATTTAAGGATGTTCCCTAATTGCCATCTAAATTATAACATTCTTCAAGGCCTTTTTTGGTATGTTACAAATCCCTCCCTTTAAAGAAATTTGTCCTCGAATTTACATGGGGAAACAGATGAGGATATTGTTCTTTCATGATCGACTCATGCTCCCACGTAGCTTCTTCTAGTTTATGGTTTCTCCAAAGAACCTTGACAAGAAATACATATTTATTTCGGAGTCTTTTAGTCTCACGATCAAGTATCTAAACTGGTTCCTCTTCAAATGTTAGATTAGGGTCTAGCTCCATGTCTTTGGGCTCAATAATATGAGAGGGGTCTGATCTGAATCTACGAAGCATATATACGTGGAATACATTATGAATTTTATCAAATTCACTTGGAAGAGCTAGCTTGTACGCTACAGGGCCAACTCGTTATGTTACTTCGAATGGTCCAATAAAACGTGGATCGAGTTTTCCTTTCTTTCCAAATCTGAGGACCTTCTTCCATGGAGAAACTTTTAGGAATACATGATCTCCAACCTTATACTGAATCTCCCTTCTTCTTCTGTCAACATAGGCTTTTTTGCCTATCGAAAGCTTCTTTAAGTCGACTATGTATGATTCAAATTTCTTTTTTGGTTTCTTTTAATAGATCGAGTCCTAACATTTTTCTTTACCCCAATTCTGATCAACAAAGTGATGTTCTACATTTTCTACCATAGAGAACTTCAAATGGAGCCATTTGGATAGAAGTTTGATAGCTGCTGTTGTACGCAAATTCTGCTAGGGGCAAGGATTTCTCCCAGTCCTTCCCTAAATCAACTATGCAAGCTCGCAACTTATCCTCGAGGATTTGAATCGCCTGTTCTGACTGCCCATCAATTTGAGGATGAAAGGCAGTACTCGGATTAATTTTAGATCCCAGGGTTTTCTGTAGAGCTTTCCAAAACATGAAGGTAAATCGAGAATCTCTATCGGATATTATAGAGACTTGAACACCATGTAATCGTATGATCTCTTTTGTATAATGTCGGGCCAATTGTTCCAAGCTCATGGTCATCTGAATGGGAAAGAAATGGGCTGATTTTGTTAGTCTATCTACTATCACCCACAAAACATAATTCTTTCTTGGTGTTAAAGTTAATCTGTTGACAAAATCCATAGTGATTTGTTCCCAGATGCTCGCGTAAAAGTGCCCCGCAATAGTGCAATTGTACACGTCTCAAGTAATATAATGATAAGTGTAACAACGGGGGAGTCACGACCAATCTTTTTTATTTTACTTTAGGTGCGATTGGAATACCTTAGAACCCGGTTATTTTAATAGAAACCAATTTTCACGATTTTATTAAAATTCGAGTTTTGGATCTACGAAACCAGAAAACAGGTCCGGGAGTCGGTTACGTGTAGGGAAGGGTGAGCACCTCCACACGCCCAAAAAATTGGTACCTATTCGGTTATAAATTGTTTTAATGACGGAACTTAAAAAAATTGAATTGAATTTAATGATGTGATCCCAAAAATAATTAGAATAATATTTAAAATTAAAATTTAAAGAAAGGGATATACACTCCTACACCCGGAGTATGGTCTCCCCTATGAAAATATTATTTAAAAAAGGTGATATTAAATAATAATTTAATAAAGGAATTAACGAAAAATAACACTCCAACGATCGGAGCACGATTTTCATGATAATTCCTTAAAATTTGTAAACAAAATTTGAATAGGGGCGATGATAATAATAATAATAATAAAAATAATAGTAATAATAATAATAATAATAATAATAGCAATAAATAATAATAATAATAATAATAATAACAAGAATAATAAAAGTAATAATAATAACAATAAAAGGCAATGGCGGAATTGAAAGAAACATAAATTGGAGGGCAGAAATTAAAGGAAAACGGTGACTAAAATGAAACTAAAACAAAACTGAAATGCTAAACCGCAAGGATACATGAAGATGTATGGCTTGGACCGTAATTTCCCCTTCGACTAAAAAAATATGCGGGTCTCTCTGTGGGTCGGGTCGCGTATCCGGGTAGATGCATGAAACGACGTCGTTTTAGCCTCCCTATATATACCCAAAGTTTTCCCCTAAGTCCAGCTTTGAGACTTCATTTGAACCAAAAAAAAGGCAGTTGAGAGCCCTCTCCCCTCTCCCGTTCGGCCCGGTCACCGGCGATAAGGGGACTCGCCGTCGGTCGCCGGAATTCCCACCGCCAGCGGGAATCCGACATTCAAGCATAGGTTCCGGCTCGTTTTCGCGCGTTGAGTCCAGATCCGAGGTGAAATTTTCCGAACTCACTATCTATTTTTCTAGATCTAAAAAAAACTTTTCGGATTCTTAAAAAATATTTTACCTTTTATTTTTGTTTTTGGTCTCTAGATTTTGCTTCGAATATTTTCTTTTTACTTCGAATGTTTTTTGCTTTATTTGCTTCGAATACTTTCTTCTTTTTTTATTTCGAATCCCTCCCCTTTCTCGTACAACCGGATCCCGGTATATATAGACGAGATTTCTTTTACATAAAATAATAACATTCGGGATTTTATCCTTTTTTTTATTTTGCAGTAATAAGCTCTGATTACTTTTTCTTTCTTCCAGGGGGATGTAACATGTGTGGGGGTGACACGGATGAAGCTGGTGAAGTGGTCCTTCTTCGTGGCGGCGGCGGCAGTGGATCCAGTCGGCGGTGGTAGCTAGCATATTAGGTTCAGGTTTAGTTTAGGTTTTAGGGTTTTTTGGATTGGGTTTATTAAATGGGCTGGGTACTTGGGTTTTGAAATGGGTAATGGGTTATGATGTAATAAAAGAGTTTTTTTGTTGAATTTTAATAGTAATGGGTTATGACCCAAAAATGGGTTACTACAATAAGTATATCGAGTATCGTCTCCACATGGATTGAGCTAGCCTTTTGATTCCACTTCCTCGCACTACAAAATAAATAAAGTAGAAACATAGATAAATTGAGTTGTTGAATAATCTAAAATGTTTAAAACTAAAATAAGCCATAAATAAAAGTAGAGAGAAAATCAAGTTGAGAGAATGGGTCGGATTAGAATGCGTCATAGTGTGGAATCCTATTGACTTGTCTCCGTTTTTGAATGCAGCAACACAAAACTACCGTGGCAGTAACCGAAGTCCCTACCGCGTTCGCAAAGGTTGAATCTCTGCTGCGGCAACCTCTTGCTCTTGGGCAGATGCTGTTAAGGCTCGACAAAGCGTCCTTCAATGGCTTCTCCGTAACTCTAAGCTCGGAACATTGTTGATGGCTTAACTTTGACCATACCTCTCGACGTAAACCAAAGACAAACACCAACCAATCACACGCTTCTCTTAACCATTGAAACTCTTAACATATCTCTAGGTTGAGTTAGTTAACACCACGTGGGATGAAAACCGTGCTTAATCGTTTCGTGAATTCAACTCTCTATATATTGAACAAATGAATAATCTCACAAACTCTCTCTTGACAAGTATGTAAGAATGATTAAAGCTAATAATAAGCAAACCTTTACTTAAATGCATTAAGAACATAAACAAAGTACAATAGTATTCACACAACTACTAAACACCCTAATCTTAACCCTAAGGAAATTTAGAACATAATGAATGGAAAGAAAACACAAAATAAATCCTAAGCTCTCTCCTCTCTCAAATTCGACTCCTCTTGATAATGATGGCAACCCTCCTTATATAGGGGAGGGTGTAGGCACAAATCCTTCTTGGAGAGGAAGTTAAGTTGGACTTGGACTTAACTTTATTAAAGAGGTGAATCTCTTTAATTTAATACATTATTCACTTTTGGCAAAAAGTCCAACTTTATCCTTCCTTCCATGTTTACGTCCTCTTCTCGAGCTCCAAATTCCACGCAAAGTGTGTAGAAAAATCTAGTATTTAAAGCTCTACAAATCGGCTACCACTTTGCCCATTTTGCCCTTCGGCAGGTTGAGTAGTACACAACCACGACATTGCATTCTGCTGCCTCGACATGGGTCTTGTGACTGGTTTTGCTGAGCAAGGCTTCGTTCATAAATCAACTTCCCTCAGTAGAAGCTATCAGTTGTGACTTGGCTCGATTAGAGTCTGCTACTAGCTGGTTCTGCTTTATTCTTCCTTTTCCTCCAGTGTCGTTACGGCTTCTCCTGTCCTAGCATCGTGCAAATCTGCAAAAGCACCAAACATGCACCAAATAGTAACTTTTTCATAGAATAAACAGAATATAAGGATCAAAGGCATGAATTATGAAATCAATGCATGAAGGGCCATAATGCAGCTCAAATGGGTGTAAGTTGAGTGATAATTGCCATGTAAAAGGGGTAAAAATATAGGACTTTTTGGCACTTATCACAACATCAAACTCGAATTATTGCTTGTCTTGAAGCAATGCAAACCATCAATTGCCAAACCTTAATTTTTATAAATCGTCTCCTTGGTCTTACTTTTCCTTCTCTCTTCGAACCATGGCAAAGAATGCTTGGCCCTTGAGTCTTTGGATGCCTTATGAATTCCCTTGAATCAAACACTTAAGAATTAACTTACTTAACTTGGGTAAATTCTTTTCTTTTCTTTTTCTTTCTTTTTTTATAAGCATCCTTACCAACTAGAGCCAATTTCAGGCACCTTTAGTTATTAGCCTAGAGCTGGTTTTGGGAACTTCTAGGGCTTCCTTAAGCTAGAGCCAGTGTTAGGCACCTCTAACTTTTTACCCAAAATTTTCTTTCTAAGCAAGTCTATGCCCTAAGTGTACTAGAACTCCTTAAATCATACAAGTCACAAAGGTGTTTTAAAGTTCTAATCTCATAGTATAATCCTAAGTTATCTTCCTTAAGCATCCTAAAATTAAAGGCTCTAAACAGTTGTAAACAATGGTAAGAAGAGAGAGTTCTATTGCCAAGAAAGAAGATTTAATTAAAACTAAACCAAGGCGATTGATAGAAAGTACTGTCGAAGCATAAATAAAATTTGGTTAAGGCAATGCAGTAAAAAAATTGAACAAGTAAAAGAACGAAACTGCATGACAATTATATTATAATGCTGCAACATGGACTTGCCTTGGCAACTGAACCTACACCCCCAAACTCGAATCAAGCATTGCCCTCAATGCTTAAATTTCATACATTAAGATAGAAAAAATTAGCACACAAAATATAAGGGCATTACAAATAAACAGCATAAAGAAGAGGAATTTAAATGGATGGTGATTTGGAAGATTCATCTTCCTCATCACTTTTGCTCTATAAGACCAGCCTCTTTGGTTTTGATGTTGTGTGCTTGATTCGTTTGGATTCTCGGGGTGGTTGGAAGCGTGATGCTGGGGTGGGATTTTCTACCGGCGCAATGACCTCCTCGTACTCTGAGTTTGGGCAGATTTCATCCACAATCGTTGTCTTATGTTTTAGATTTTCAAAGATCTGACTGACAGAATGATTAGTTTCGGACTAGCTGGTGGTAGTGTGGTATGGAGATCTTGTAGGTGTATCCAAGACGACCTTGCGCTTGCCTTTGCGTGCCGTGGCAGAAGGAGTATCAGAGGCCATTGCAGTGGGGGCAGCAGGGGTCGCTTCTTCTCTATGCTTAGGGGCGGCAGTGGTAGTGAAGACGACATGGAAGGGAGGAAATTGGACCGTCTGGTATGGGAAATTCCTCTAGATCAACTAGATAATTGCAGCATGGAAGTCCCTCGTGTGTCCCATGAACAACTGCTGGCGTTGGTCCATTTCCTCCAGCTTTTACAGAATTTGTTGAAGGTTTGCTGCGGCCGGGGCCTGCATCTGGGGTGTTTCTGGGATGGTTGCTAAGGCTGCTACCCCAACAATGCCTTGCATTGGGGTGGCCTGGACAGGATCGGCTTCGATGATGTTCATCAGCCTGTGGTACGCCTCCCGATCCCATTCCCTTTTGTTGTGGCGTGTATTTGTCGGCTTCATTGACGAGAACCTCCTTTTCCGTACACAGGCTGATGATTAACAATGAAAAGTAAAGCCGCCATTTATCATTCTGAGCGCATGTGTAGATTTATTGACAAATAAGATTACCAACATTAATTTTTCGGTTATGCGTGATAGAATGGATTAGAGTGAGCTTGGGTTGATCAATGGCAGTGTTGTGTGAGGTCGGCATGAGGCGGTGGCGGGTGAATTTGTTCAACAACTTCACTTCAGGTCTAAGGCATCGTCTTTGGACTGACCCTCGGTGTGCCCCGGCCTTCTATGCCGTGTCGGCATAGCAAAGCTTCTCTTTAATCTGTTGGTAATCTTCTTCCGTGATTGCTTCCAAAACCTCAGTGTGCTCGTCCCTTTCAATGTGTGAACCATAAAAGTTGTTTATGGCCTCAACATCAACTCTATTTGCCTTCCCTCTTACGTGTACAAAGAGCGTATTGTCACTAGGCCTGTGGGCATAAAATTCTCAGACTATGGTGATGTTGGCCCTGGCAGGTTGAAGGCAGAATATTTGCCACTTCTGAAGATTGATTTTGTTGAACTAATAGTGGTCGATGTCGTAATTGGGTTCGTCGGAAACTTGGAAGCCCTATTCTTCCCACACTTGCTGAGAGATTAAGTATTTCTTGAATCGATATTTGACTCTCGATAGTGCAAAGTGCATATAAGTCTGTGCCGCGGCAGTGTTAGAGCTTCCCCCTCGAAGTACCATAAAAAATTTGAGAAGAGTTGAGAGTAGTTGTTTGAGAGTAAAAAAAATAATAAGCTTTGGAGATTGCAAGGCAGTAGAAAAGAATTTTAAGGTGAAGAATAATGGAGAATAGCGGCCTCTATATAGAATTTCGGCATATAATGTCGTTGGAGCGGAAATCTCAGCCGCAACACTTCTAGCTGTTATGAGTCATTTTCTGCCCATTGCGGTTCCTGCTCGTTAGAAACTAGCTGTTGCGTCTCATGCGATTCATTAGGCAGCAAATGCCGCATCATCTAACGGTTCTTTCTCCTAGTCGTTTGTTCATCTCTTCTTTCTTTCTTGATCTCAATCCTAAAAATGAATAATAAAAATAAAATTTTATTCCTAAATAATGTGGAAAATTAAATTTAACTAAAATTGAAAACTAACTAAAAACAAAAAATTAAAAAAATAACAAAATTGAGAGAAAAGATTAGAGCACTAAAGGAGTGCAGGTGGATGCATCTCCTAAAGTGTTTATTTCCTTCTCCCTCATCACATGTGATCCCTTGTGAGGTAGTAGCTGGAATCTAGGACCTCCTGTTAATGTGCCGCGACAGATCTCCTGGCAGGGTCCTACGTGTTTACCGCGAAATTATGCAGCTTCTATGCCGGGACAGGTTGGTTCTTTGTTCAGGTCTGGTGTCCTTGTTTCTTGGAGTGCTTGACATCTTTTTGAATCCTTAGCATGTTTCCTTGTGTTTAGTACGTGTAGTTTTACATGCTCGTCGTTGATTCACATTGTCAGCTCTCCTTTCTCAACTTTGATTATCGTCCTCCCGGTAGCAAGGAATGTTCGTCTCAGAATGAGTGGAGCTTTTTCATCCGCATCGCAATCTAAAATGAGAAAGTCAGTAGGGAAGATAAATTTATTAACTTTTACCAGTATGTCCTCAATTTTCCCTTCAGGTTGCACATGGGATCCATCAGCAAGCTGTAGCATTATTGTTGTCGGTCTGGCCGTCCCAATCCTTAATTTTTGGAAGACTTACTTGGGTTTGATGTTTATGCTTGCCCCAAGATCACAGAGTGCCCTCCCCTCATAATGATTCGCAATTGCGCATGGTATGTGAAAGCTTTCGAGATCTTTTACCTTAGGTGGAGCTCGGTTGTGTAATGCGACCATGCATTACTCCGTTACGGTCATTGTTTCAAATTCCCCAATCCTTTTCTATTTTGACACGATGTCCTTGAGGAATTTGGCATAGTTTGGGATTTCCTTGATTGCCTCCACGAAAGGTAGATTAATGTGTACCAGTTTTAAGATGTCCATGAACTTCTTAAACTGGTACTTTTGCTTTTGTTGTTTCAGTCTTTGTGGGAATGGTGGAGTTGATGTGCTGTCTCTGGGTTCTGTCATGGGTACTGCCACAAGTTTTGCTGGTGCAGCATTGTTTTTGGTGGCTGCCGCGACCCCATTGTCTTTGGACTATGTTATGGCAGTTGACTCCTCTGATTCCTCTTGTGTTGTTTGCTAGACCTTAGGCCCTTGTAGTTGGACACCACTCCTGGTGGTTACGGCTTTGCACTGTTCCTACGATGTCCCCTTAGCGGCTTCAGTGTAGCTGGGAAAGCCTCCAACTGGCCTAGTGTTTAGAATTTGTGCGATCTGGCCCACTTGTGTTTCTAGGGATTTCAACGTTGCCTCGTTCTTCTGCAGCCTTATTTCATTCTTGTCCATAAAAAAATTAGTCCTTTTTATGAACTTGTCATTGTTAGCAATATATGCACTAGTCTGTGTCATAAAAGCATGAAGAGTGTCTTCGAAGGAACTAGACTGCATTGGCTGATGCGGCGGCATGGGCTGTAGTTGTGGAATGTTCTGCCGAGGCATGTTTTGTTGGAATCCTGCGGCTGAAGCATTCTGGTTTTGCAGATTTAGTGCCTTATTGGGGTTGCTCAATGAGAAGTCGGGGTGTTTTTCTAGGCTGGATTTTAATTGTTGAACATCATGTTGTTGTTGGAATTGATGTTTCCAACATAGCAGGCCGACTCTAGGTTCAGCTTTGTCAAGGAGCCAATTTTAGTTGAAATGGAGTCCGAGGACCCTATCTCGTTTATTGTGGGTTGGCGGCAGATTCCTCCTCGTCTGGTCGTTGGGAACTGATAGTCATTCTTGGCCGTTCTGTTCAGAATGACCATGGCTTCTTCCGGTTCCTTTTCTAGGAGTATGTCGTTTGCCAAGGCATCGATCATCATCCTAGTTGTTGTGTTAACCGCATTATAGAACGCAGTCACCTGCGTCCACAATGGGAATCCGTGCAAGGGGCATAAATTGAAAATGAAAAGGACATAAAAGAAAAAAAAAACAAGGAAAAGGAAAAAAAATAGAAAAAGAAAGGAAAGAAGAAAAAGGAAAGAAGAGGGAAAAGAAAAAGAAAAATGAGAGAAAGAAGGACCACGTCAATATCCTTCCCTCAAGTAACCAACATGTCAAAATCAGTATAGTTAGAAGCCAACAAAAAGTCTTAACATCCTTTACCAATCCATAACGGAATCGACCACAGCGATGCCTCTCGTCCGACAATAACTCAGGAACATATTGGCTCTACCGAACAAATTGTACATCGTACTTAGCCACAATCATACTTCCTTGCACAAGAGCTATAAACTCACGCTTCCTTTCATCCAAGTATTTAACTCCCATATACTTCTTCTTAAAAGTAGCTTGGAAGAACCCTCAAGTCACATCATTGGGTTCCATGCCCACGATCATGGTACTCCACCAGCTATACACGTCTCCTTACAACAAGGATAGAACACAACCCAACTTACATGCATCATTACACCCCATTCGATCCAAAATCTGATCCGTGCTAGCCATCCACTCCTCAGATGTTATGGGTGCCAAACCTCAAAACTCAACTCCTCTAAGACTACGCAAACACTCTAACGGCAAACCCGTTTTCTCAGCAACAGGCATCGGTACTTGCAATATAGCAACAAAAGCTTGGAATACTTCATTCATCGCCTGGACTAAAGGCGTCAAATCACCCAACACTGTCTCAGCTGACGCAGGGGGTACTTGCTCAATATTCTTGGGTGGATTAGGAGGGGGAGGTGGCGAACCTCCAAGAGGTATTTAATTGGTACAAAGGTAATTATTCAAACTGACCATTCGACAATTACATGCTTAATTGTTATGAAAGATGCCAAACCTCGTTTAATTCGTTGGATATTACTTTTACTAGAGTTTGACATCGAAATTAAGGACATGAAAGGATCGGAGAACGAGGTTATTGATCACTTGTCAAGGTTGGAAAGGGGCAGTAAAGTTGATCATCCGTTGGAGATCCATGACGTATTCTCGAACGAGCAATTTCTAGTTGCCATAACACTCCCCGGTATGCCAATTTCTAAATTTTCTTGTAAACGGTATTATACCTTATGACCTTACTCACCAAGGAGGAACAAAAAAAATTTGCGTCTACAATGTCATTCATCACCATACAAAGGCCATTTTGGAGGTACTCGCACAACGGCCAAAGACTTTCAGTTAGGCTTACATTGGCCCACTCTCTATAAAGATGCCCATGAATTCTACAAGAGGAGTGATCGATGCCAACAAATGGGGAATTTTTCAAGAAGGTAAGAGATGCCATTGCAGAACATCATTGAGGTAGAATTGTTCGATGTGTGGGGCACCGAATTTATGGGTGCCTTCCCATCATCATTCCATAATCTGTACATCCTACTTGTCGTAGACTACGTGTCCAAATCGGTTGAGGCTGCTGCAGATCCCAGAAATGATTCCAAGACGGTGCATCAATTCTTGTAGAAAAACATATTCACACGGTTCTGAATGCCGAGAGCAATTATGAACGATGAAGGCAGACATTTTGACAATAAAATTATTTTCTAGATGTTACAACGCTTTAGAGTAACTCACAAAGTTGCCACAGCATATCACCTGCAGACTAACGGGCACGCTGAAATTTCTAACCGTGAATTGAAGGCTATTCTCGAGAAGGTCGTCAATCCTTCATGAAAGGATTGGTCTGCAAGAATTGATGATGTACTTTGGGCCTACCGAACAACATTCAAGATGCCACTATGAATGTCTCCTTATAGACTTGTCTACGGCAAGAATTGCCACATGCTAGTGGACATCGAGCATAAGGCTTATTGGGCAATCAAGACCATGAACATGGACTGGGAGAAAGCAGGACAAAAGTACTTACTAGACTTGAACGACATGGAAGAATTCACTGCATAAGCATACGACAATGCCAGGCTCTATAAAGAGAAAACGAAATGATGGCATGACAAGAAGCTATTGTCGCGACAATTCTTGCCAGGACAACTGATGCTTCTTTATAATTTTCGCCCTAGACTTTATCTGGGCAAACTGAAGTCAAGTAGCTCAAAATCGTACCGATACACTATTTCCCGTACCGATACACCCAGCCAAAATACACTTACCCGTATCAATACAGTTCTACCCGTATCAGTAGACCTGGCCTAGAAATGCCACATTTTCTATTTTTTTCATGCTTTTAAGGTTCCAAACTCGTACCAACATGCCATAAACATAAACACATGCATACAAGGGACAAAACCATGCTAATCCAACACAGAATTATCATCAAGAATCAACCATCATACTTCAAAGGAAATCTAGAGGCATCCTTCCAAGAGAATAAACCATTCAACATCCAAAACATTAATCCCAAGAAAAACTAACATTTAAAGGCCATTTACAACTTCAAAACAACAATATAAACTTGCTCAAAACAGGGAGTTTAACAAACACACTCCCAAATCAACAATGAACCCCATTGCCTTTAATCCTAAATGTTTAGTTTGAAACCATACTTTCAAAGAACGAAGCCCTTGGATCCTCTTTGCTCACTTGCTGCCTCCACTCTTTTAATTCTCTGCATTGATGGAAAAAAAGAGTGTAAGCACACTAGACTTGGTGAGGAGTGCTCAAAACAAAACAACATGAATGCAATTTAAAACCAATTTCTCAAAACCATTGAAATCATCATTTCAATCCATTTGCAAAACATCATGCCTTGAAAACCATGCACTTAAACCCTTCTAAAACCAACATATTAAAACATTTGCATCGTGTATCATAGTTAAACAACAATTCCCATTGTTAAACCTCAATCTAAGCCTTCCCATGCATAACAAACCATATGCAAAACTTAAAGAGTCAACATGCATAAATCAACATTATACATCAACAATTATACTAGCTTTAAAGTGATCATTAACCAAGTTCCATTTCCAAAATATCATATCGGATACACGAATTTAACAAGTGTCCTCCCAACACTTCAAGCCATCTTAACCGGAATGACATTACATTCACAACCAACAGGGACAACAACCTCAATCATTGGTTATATGCTTAACCCACTAACGAGAGATGGGACACCAACCTCCTCGGTCGTTAGGGTACTTGGATGGAGACGAGACACCAACCTCATCGACATCCAAGGTGACTTATTTACAGTGCACTTAATCATATGGCCAACCAACTATACATGATAATATTTTAAATCACATCACTTGCCAATATAATTCATTATAACCAAATACCTCATTGTTTTCATGTGCATCAACATAAAACCATTTCCTAAAGCAACCAACCATGCTTTAAACACAAGTGTAAAACATATACTTACATGGATCACTTACCACGTGCATCCATTATCATTTCAGGATTAAAACAATATATCACATACTTAAAACATGCGTAAACAACAGGTAAATCCATGTAATCAACAACAAGTGCATAAAGCATTTCGTAAAAGCGTGACCGAGAGAGAAAATCCACTTATACTTACTTCCAAAATTAGACAAGAGTTTCAAGCTCAAATCTAAGTTTCCAAACCACCTTCAAACCTTTTAAAAGCTATAGGCTTCGTTCTCACACACCGACACGTGAAACTTCAATTCCTCGACGTGAATCAAGCGTCCTAAGCCTGTAACGCTTCACCGGTCGCCAACGTATCAACCTCCCTTGTTTTAACCACAATAGAACAGAGGATTAATGCATCATAATGCATTCAAAATCCCAGCAAGCAATTCCTCAACATTGTCGTGCTTAAAGCTCCCAAACTCTCATCCGAAACAACTGAAAAAAACATCGATTTACCTCCAAACTTAACCAAGACAAAACCTAACTCTTTCAACCATCCATTATCATCAAAAGAAATCTAAAACCCAACTCATAACATCCTTATACATCCAACAACCATTGCACCACTATAACACCCCAAAACACATAATAATCAACCTAAACAATTAGAGATTCTAATAGTTTTGAGATTCCAATGTTAAAACCATTATTTCAACATTATTAAACATCAAATTCATGATCAGAGTCAATCAAAAACCTAGCAAAACAGATCCAATCTGAAAATCACATAAATCCATCAACTAACCCTTAATTTAATCATATTACCCAATTAAAAACCTCATTGGAAAACATATTTAAAGAGTCAAGAACTTGGAAATTTCAATAAAGAACCTTGATTTGAGGAGAAAAATAAAGATGGCCTATAATCTCTTGCTTTTCCCTTAATTGGCAGGATTGAGTTGAAATCTTTAGGAAAACAATTAAAGCTTGTTGTAGAAATCCAAGGAAATCATTTAGGAATCAAAGTTGGATGAAAAGGAATAAATCTCTGGAGATTTTAGAAGAGAAAAGCTAGTTTGGATGATAAGAAAGTAGAGAGAAAAGTTGAGAGAAAATAAGTTACCTAAGAAAATGTTTTGTTTAACGAAACCATTTTTTATTAAAACCCTTCTAATCCTTAATTATCATTCAATTAAACATTTATTTAGAAGGCCTAAATTAAGGGAAATAGCTGGTTAAAATAAAATTGCTCCTTAAATATTCAAAGTTCTGACCCTTTACAAAATAGTCACCAAAAACAATTTTGCCAAAATTACGTAAGTCACTTGTCCAAAATGTCACATTTCCAAATTGTTTTCCCAAAATTGATTTCACCATAAATCAACACATAATAAGGATTTTTAACCATTTTCCATATTTTATCTCGCGTAAATCCAACTTGAATCTCTAACCCTATCCACCAGACCGTCTAATTAACCCATAAACCGCTAGGCCCAAAACTGGGACGTTACGGAGGTAGTTAAAACCTATTCCCTTGGGGATGTCGTGAACAAATCAACTACAAATGGACATGAGTTTAAGGTTAATGGACAGAGATTGAAGCACTACGTTGGTACTCATATTAGGCGTGATAAGGAAGCAATATCCTTAGAAGATGCATGAAAATGCTCTTTTTAAGTGTTTTTAATTTTCAGTTCTTTTATTTTTAATTTTTTCTTTTAGTTTTCTTTGAATATTTGTCTTTTATTTTTTCCTTTTTATTTGATTTATTTTTTTAATTTTTAATTAATAATTATCCTTTTTTTTGAATTTTAGGATAAGTATTTCAAGAAAGGAGTTGGGTTATGGGATAGAATTTCTTTCCCCCATTTTCTAAACATAGCTACACACTCCATCCTCACCCATCATTGTCTTTCTTTTTCCCCATTGGTGATACATCACTCCATCAACTCTACCAATATTTTCACTCCACCTTTAAACCCATATTAACACCCATCTACTTCATCTTCTTCATTTGTTTTCTTCCCATCTATTGGAACTCTTTAGCTTTTCTTGATTTTATTTTCTTTTCTTTAACGTTCAAGAACCCAAAACCATGACCAAGAATTTGAAAACCATGCCCGTAGCAAGTTCTGCACAAATCGAGCCCTCTTTTTGTCGATTTGTTTCACCGGCAATTGAGAAACGATTCAAGAAGAAGTTTGCCACTTGAAAGGTTTGGGAAGAGCAAGGTTTCGCCTATGATCTCTCCAAGCAAAACCATGGTCTTGAAGATTCCGTCTATACCGTTATTGAGGACAATAAGTGGCTGATTTTTTGTGAACAGTAGAAATCGGGGAACATAACGTAGGTAAGGGAATTTTATTCTCATGTTTCTAATCCGGATAATCCTTGTGTTTTTTTGCATGGTAGGGCTATTATTCTTGATGCCTCTTCCATCAACGCATATTATGGGTTGTGCATTACCAAAGATGAGCATATCGAGTTTGTGGAAAATATCACCACCGAAGGTGTGGAGCAAGTCTTCAAAGATCTCACCGTCGAGGGAGTCGAGTGGAATGATGGAACTTTGAAAGGCACGGTGAACCGAGTCTTGTTGAAACCTGCGGCCAAGTTGTGGAGCAATATCCTAAAAACTTATTTGATGCCTACAACCCATAACACTATCGTTTCTTACTCTCGTTTATTGTTGCTGCATTCTATTTTTCAAAACGTACTATAAATATTGGAAAGATTATTGTTGATGAAATTTATGCTTGTAGCAAGAAAGATGTGAAGGTGCTCTACTTTCCCGATTTGGTTTCCATATTATACGAGAAGGAGCACGTGTCGGTCGAGGCTACGAACGAGATGCTGGCCAAGAGAAGTGGGTGCACACAGAGTACGTATATGCGAATAATGCAAGACGGGACTCTAAAGACACTGCCCAACAACAGAACATGCCCCAGCAAATGCACATGCCACATCAATTATTCATGGGGTGGCTGATATCCTTCACACATTGGTCCAACGATTGTATCGAATGGAGGCAGGAGAACTACTACTTAGGCGATATATGAAGGATCGAGATATCTCCCTCATAAGAGTTACCATAGAGAATTTTCCCAACAACATTGTACCTTTCCCCATATTCCCTGTCGAGTTACTTGCCCCGACAACTGAATCTGCACTTGTTCCAAGTGACATTACCGTGGCAACCACTGCCCCACACAGAGGTAAGGAACTTGTTACTGAACCGAAATGTACTAAATCTTTACATTGCTTTTCAGATTCTGACGACACCACTTCTAAACCGTTGAAGTCTCCACCTCCGGTTGCGCCATCAAAATTGACATCCAAGTAAAAAGCTTCAAAACTTGAGGAGGCCGAGAAGGAGGGTGACCGTTTGAAGAGGTCGAGGAAACTACGGTTCATGACACTACACCACAAGCACCGCGTCAATAACCACCATGAGCCGAAAAACGAACTAAGCAAATGGCTCGAAAGAAACTAGTGATTCGAGGTGACGACCTCTCTGATTGACTCCTTTTCATTTTTTTTTTGTTTTGTATAGCATGTATTGATGGGTAGTTTTTATTTGTCTCATGATTAGTTGCATTCATTTTATTTGTCTCATATTAGTTTGCATATGTTATTTGCCATGACAAATACCTGATAAAATTGCCAAAACATATTGTGATATCCTATGATGAGTTTTGCACTACGCTTAGATGAGAAAACCTTATATTTTAGGATTATCATGGAGTTTGCCTGAAATTTTGCTATGATGCTGCTTATATTGACATTGTTGTGACTTGTTGATTGAGGGAGACCTAGTAAACTTTAGGTTATTAAAATTGGTAAAATGTGTTAGAGGTGCCTAACAGGCTCTAGCCCACAGTAAAAGAAAATTTCAAGTAAGATAAATTCTTACTAGAGGTGAACATCTAGCTCTAGTTATCATGCTTTGAGAATTGCTAGAGGTGCCTATCTGAATCTAGTTGATTTATTTAAAAAGAAATTTTTTTTCTAGAGGCGCCTTAAAACTGGCTCTAGTAGACTTAATTACATGGCAAGAAAATAATAAAACCTATTATTTGCAGGGAATCCTATTGGTTAACTTGTGCACAACTCTACACACACATTTTCACTAGCATTCTGGTTTAATTTTGAGTAACACTCTATGTTTCCCAAAGATCGAAAGGAAATCAATTCTTCGTGCCACGATTCTGAGGATTGAAGTCGAGTAAGAAAGCATGTTTTGGTTGTAAATGCCTTGGCAGGTAATTGTTAGTGTTTTGCATCACTTGAGGACAAGCAATAGTTCGAGTTTAAGGGTGTGTTAAGTGTGTAAAAGTACTATATTTTCTACCCTTTTTACTCATGTTATTAATAGACTTAGGCTCTTTTTAGTTACATTGTTAGTTATCCATTCATAGTTTCATAGTTTCCTTGTCCATCGAGCTTGGTGTTACGTTTTGTTGGTTTTTATGGAGAAATCGTTGTTGGTTTGCCTTATTTTGTGCAGGACAAACTGTCAAACCAATTTCCGTGGCAATTGAGGATAAGGATGAAGGAATTTCCGAGAAAATTGATGTAACAAATTAGGATAAGAACACCATTATCTGCATATTTATCCAAAACTCAAAGGATAATTATCCCAAATTCAAAATTCAAATCTCCAATCAGATAGAGATTAGATCCCCTAGATTTCACATGCACTCAAACTCTTTCCTTCATCTATTTAAAGGGATCACATCAACAACATTAGGAGAGTTAATTTTGGGGGAATCAGCTCGCAAGGAATTCACGCACAAACCTCTTCTTTTTCATCTTTGTATCGTGCGATCCAGGTCTGGGTTTTATTGTGTTTTCCTTTTACCCAACCATGAACTTGTTTAATTTGGCTTGAGTTTTTGGGTTTTGATGGTGTCTAGAGACGAATGAATGGTTTTTGGTTTTTAATTCAATAAATTTCATTGTTTGCTCATTCTTGAATCTTGATTTTTACCTTGAGGGAATTGGGAAAGGAACTCGAATTTACCCATTTATCTAGGCTCTGGGGAGCTAGATTCATGAAACGACTGAACATAATTTCCATTTGAACAGTCATTAGTGGGAACTAATAAGCCTTAACAATAAGGATCGGATTTTAGCGGCTAAAAGGAGTGCAAGATCGATGTTTCTCACCCAAGTTTAACACAGGGATGTATCACCAAGGCATGCGCAAACACTAGTTCTTTGGTTAGGGATAACACGAAGGAATTGAAGAACACTTCACTGAACATTGAAGGAGGAAACACAATTGCTATGGCATTCATCCAAACACAATTGCCACAGCATATAACGTGACCTAGTTACCACGACATTTATTCAAACCTAGTTGCCACAACAATTGAATTGCCTTATCAATCAGTAGCCACGAGAATTCCTATGGAGACGATATTTATCTATATTATTAATTGCAACGTGTTCACTTGCACCATTTGCGTTACACTTAAATCACGTAACAAGATTTTTGCGTCGTTCCCAGGGATTGGCAATAGTGACTTTGTTTTTTATTTCATGGACCTTTGTTTCTTTTTGTTTTATTTTTGTTTCTGGTTTCAAGTGGCTAACAACTTCGGTTTTGTGTTAGTATATGACTAGAGCGAGACTGATAACACCAGACTACCCATTTGAACTAGAGCTCGAGTGAGTTTTTCATAGAAGAAGAAGAGAGCTAAGAGCAGCAATGACAGATCCACCTGTTGATCTAGTCGACAATCAGAATGCCCAAGGCAACCAAAATAATGCGACAGTAGTAGGAGGAGTTCTAGCTGAACCTATTCGTGTACAGAATAGACCTATCCAAGATCACTTAGTTCCAGACCTTGATGATCTCAATCTAGAAATTGTCACTTCTGAGATTCAAGCCACATATTTCGAATTAAAGCCAATGATGTTCAATATGCTTAATTCAATTTGCCAGTTTGGCGGCTTAGCAACCGAATATGCCAGACAACATGTTAAATAATTCTTAGAAGTTTGTGATTCATTTTGACAACGGAGAGTCCATGAGGATGTCATGAGGCTGAAGTTATTCCCCTATTCACCGAGGGATAGGGTGAAATCATGGTTAAACACTATCCCATTCGGATCTTTAGAATTTTGAATAGATCTATGCCAGAGTTTTCTTGTTAGATTTAATTTTACCATTATATTTGAAAAATTTTCGTAATGACATTACATCTTTTCGTCAAACCGATGATGATTCCATGTACGAGGCTTGGGATTGGTATAAAGATCTTCTACGCAAATGTCCCATGCACGGATTTAGAAATTGGATGTAAGTAATGATGTTCTACAATGGAGTAAACGCACCAAAGAGGATGATGCTAGATGCCTCGACAAATTGCACACTCCTAGAAAAGTCACTTGAGGAAGCTTTGGAGATTTTGGACAGACTTGCCAGCAATGATTATTAGTTCCAAACAATTAGAAGGGGAGCTGTGAGGAGAAATGCCTCGGCAATTGAGCTTGATTCATCAGATGCTATCTCAGCACAATTGGTTGCATTAACCGATATGGTTAAGAATATGCAGCGACCCAGTAACACACAATAGGTCAAGGTAGAAGATTTATTTTGTGATTCTTGTAATGATAACCATGATTCTTTTGAGTGTCCGCAGAACCAAACAACTAAGCCCTCTAAGACTCTTCTTGAACAAGTATGGAATAAGCTTGGTTCACAGCTGGAAGAGTCTTCATTAGCAAAATCTGGTTTTAAACCGTCATGTACGTTTCACTAAGGCCCATCAAGAATTGAAACAACCTTTGCTGCAGAAGATGAGTAACGGTTTGATGAGATACATCGCAATCAAAAACAAAGATTGGAACGAGAGAAGAATACTCATCCAATAAACGCTTCAAACGACTGAAATACGTTGAAATAGTGGAATTTCCCTAGGTCACAATCGCAATATCACGATGAAGAAAGAAGACGCGAGACCCATCCACTTTATCAAAATGTTCCTTGAGATCTTGCAAGACCTTAGCGGCGCTGGAGGCAATGAAAATCTCAGTAGAGAGATCACCGATAACGGTGTTGAGGATCCAGGAATGAAGAAATGCGTTGCAGCGCTCCCACTGAGACTGGAAAGCAGCACCATATGTATTGTTCTTGCAAGTACCATCATCGAATCCTAGTTTGTTCTTTGCAAGAATGACAATGTGCATGGATCAACTCCAGATGTAATTTTCGATCCCTAAAAGATGATGAGAGACCAAAATTCTCCCAGGAGTGTCAAAAGGATGCAAAAAAATAGGGTAATTGAAATTAATCACCAGAGCATCAGTGGCCAGAGTATCAGACGAATGCATTGTGAAGAAAGGGGGAAAATAAAAAGAAATGCTCTAAGCCTAACAAAAAAACTCAAAGTAGGAAAAGGCCAATGAACCAAGGCCCAGTCAACAAAACCGTAAAAAAAGTGGGCTAGCATGAAAAAATAACCATATCGTAAGGCTCTCTGGATACCATGTTAAAATGAGAAAATGATAAACTGTAATACAACTTGGTTTTCATTTATTAATTATCAGAATACAAAGCCATATATATATATATATATATATATATATATATCATCAAGCTAACATCTCAACTACAAGATAACAATCTAACCACCTCTAAATAATTTCTTAACTACTATTTACAAATGAATTAACCCATGTTAACAAATCCAATATGCTATCAAGTCTTTATTTTGCTCAACAATTGCAATACGAGAGTATACTCAATATAATGTTCAACAAAAAAATAAGTGTTGGGTGCATTGATAAGGCACATTGCACTCCCACGGAGAGGACACGAGTTCAGACTTTGGAAAATACATTGTTGGGAGGGGCAACCTCGTACCTCGAAGATGGACCGTAAGATGGACATGCATAATACCAAAAAATAATATAATGTTCAACAATGTCAAGGATCACACAAGTATGTCTCAATATGCATATGATAAAATGTTACAAGCACAATGCAATTAATACTCAAGTACAACGCACCAAAAGCTAAGGTGATTCCTAGAACCCTCGCTATGTGCACAAGTCATAAGTGGTATAATATCAACCAAGTTAAGGGTGATAATCACTATTTCAACCGTACAATCCAAACCCATGCACAAAATGATATGATGTCACAATTATCTTAATCTCAATCACAATCATGTAATAAATTTGACATTCACGCTTCAATAAGTTCGATATTTAGATTAGTCACATTCTGATATGAGTATGCATGAGATGTGAATGTGCGAATCCACAACATGGTTAAATAATCACAGAATGTGTTATAAAAATATGTAGCACAAGAAGAAACCCACCTCGAGCAAACAATAAAAAGCTCTAACGACATGGGGGACGTCTCTCACTCTAAGAATTAACACTCGGTCATACTATAATGGAACCTACGAGAATAATTCTACATTAATACTAGTAAACAATATTCCACCAAACTAAAATCAAAGTCTACTCATACGAATAACACTCATATGTAACTGTTATAGATCAATTAGGAACAGACTACACATATGGAGGAAGAGATCGTGATAAGTCAATTGGGGGACACATGCTCACCTTTAACACAAGAAATTGCAATTAGTAATCTCATAAACAATTACTCCTCAACATATTAAATACAAATAATTTGCAATTAATAAAATATGTTTTAGGTTTTGAATTTGGAGAAAAGGAAAGTTGATTCAAAATTAAGACTTCAAAAAAGTCTAGGTCAAGGTTGATCGAAAAAGTTGATACCGATCACCAGTCAAAATTAATCAAAGTCAACAGCGGCTTGGTCAACAACTCATCACGACCCGACTAATATCTCAGTCAAATGGCAACAACTCGAGTCATGGCTTAGTAATTGGTCAATGACTTCAATCATGACTTACTCATCAACTCGGGTTCAAGTTAACAACTCATGGGTTGGCTTAGCTCATGGCTCGGCTTGGCTTGTCTTAGGGTTTGGGCTCGATTTGGGTCAAGGAAAGCATGCTTAGTTTGGTTTGGTTGTAGGTTAGTCTGGCTTAGTTTTTGGCCCATCTAACATTGGGTTTACAAATGCTCCTTTTGTCGGCACGACAACAACAATGTACAGTTGGGACCACGCACATCTCTCACGAGATAAGGCACACGACCAAAATAGAACAAAGGAAAGGGGATATGCGGATTACCACCGCTACCAGGAAGAGAAGTGTGTGATAGAGAAAGGTTGGATGAGAGAATCAAAGGGTTCCTTCTCGATCCTCATGAATCTCGAACGAAAAGGACAAAAAGATAGGTCAAGTTTTGGTTAGGACGATGCGGAAAATGATTTAGTAGCCTTAGATTACAAGTGTGAACGTCGAAGGTAGGTGGTCAACATTTTGCTAGAAAATAAAAGAAAGGTTAAGAGGTTTTATGGAGAAGGGGGGATAGTGAGAGAGGGTGAAAGACGCGGCTAATGAAAAAGAAAAAAGAATAAAAAAATTATAAAAAGAAAAGGTAGTTAATTGCACTCTGTATGGTTTCTAATTAAGTCCTAAATTTGGTAAAACAAATTACAGATTAAACCTTAATATAAATTTAGAGTTCAAAATTAAAAACCCCAAATTCGAGGGTTTCTAATTAGAAAATTTTTGGAACGTCACATTTTTTTGCTCAAAAAAATGATTTTATTAAACATAGAATCATACAAGCCCTAAATATGCATTGTGTGTCTCATTAAAAGCCTCTCTAATCTTAAAGGGAGGAAACGAGTACGACACAACCAAGAATGAACTAAACTAAAATTAACAAGCCACAAACCTCAAAAGAAATGAGCACAATACCCATCCTAGTAAAAGAGATCACCTGTCCACATAGAAAACCCAACACTTCGATAATTCTAAACCTATTTCTACTATGCTTCATACATATTACATTCTCTTGCCATATACGAAAATTAGCAAAAACAAAGAAAATTACCTCCATGCTTTAAACATTTGATGCATGCATAATCCTGCCTTCGCCAAAGAATGGTTATTCAACTCTAAAGGTAGGTAATTGCACTATGTAGAAAAAAAATATTAGTCTTGTTCAAATCGATAAATAGTATAGAAGTATTGGTGGCATACTTTAGTACATTGTGATAATTGGACCAGGGATACCATTTGTTGTAAATCAAATAACTCAGTTCATACAAATAGGTTAAATGTACATTGAGATATCTAAGAAGTAATTTTAGGATTTATTTCAAGCTTGTTATGGGATATATATATATATATATAGGGGGTTTACTAATTTTTATATGATAACAACAAGTATAACAATAACATAATATATTTTGGGAAATATACCTAAAAATTTCTCTAAACAAAAAAAAAAACTACAGACAGATGAGGAGAAATTCACTATAATGTCAAAATATTACAAGAGAATGAGTTTGTGTAGCTAAACAACTTTGTGAATACTTACTAAACCTAACTATTTATATTGTTACAAAGAAAACTTGTACATCAATAAATCTACTAAAACTAGGTTTTCTACTTGAACCAAAGTGTAATGGAAAAGTATTGTCATGTACATACTAGATGTGCGTCATGCTTCGGCTCACGAATATATCCTACCAGTGATCCCCACTTTTTCTCCTGATTTTACTTTTCCCCAAACGAGTCACACCACAAACTTTATACGTGAGAACAACGTGAAATTCAAGTCATAAACTATAATTTTATTTCCAATTGGGGATGAAACTTGGAAGACATGAACGTACATCCATATATTGTAGTTTTTTGTGGGAACCCCGTGTCTTGGTGGTCAACATGTATCTCAGGAAACTAATATAATTAAATAGGATTGTAGCCTGCGTAATTGCAGAGATAATTTGGTAATCCATTTTCAAGTGGGCTTCATATTAAAACTAAGGGTAAACTACTCAAATGACCACATAATTATGGGGTTAGTGTCGATATGACCACCATACATCCAATTTTGTCATTATTACCACTTAAGTATTTAAATGGTATCAATCAAGCCATCTACTGTTAAAACCTAACAAAGGGGTGAGGTGACAATTAAAAGAAATTGTATAGTTACACATTTAGTCCATATTATTTACACATTCTATCAATTTGGTCCAAGTTTTAAATTAATAAAATAAATTACTCATTCAATAAGGTGGTGATACATGTTGCCACCTCATTAATTGAAGAAAATAAATAAAGTGGCAAAGGCTCTAGTGGGATTCAAACTCGGGATTGTCTAGTGTAAGAGGCACTAGTTTACCACTGTGCCAAGTAAACTTTTGTGATTTAATGTACAAAATTAACTACACGTCTTCATTTGTTGTTAATGTAAGGAAAGGAAATAAATATGAATTAAAAGGAGTCGAACATTGCACACATGGGATGTATTTTTTATAAATGGAGAAGAAACCTTATTATCAGGCACTTGTTGCGTGTAAAGGTGTACTATAATTGATATACAAATAGTGCAATTATACACATCGATGCAAGTAGTAAATTGATGAGTGAGTATCGTCTCTACAGGGATTGGAGGTATTTCAGGTCAAGTTTAAGCACACAAGTAAACTCTAAAATATAGATGATATAGCAAATGGAAACGATGAATAAATACGATAGCAAATGGGAGCAGGGTAAGAAATGTGATATCAATTAACTAAAGTAAAGTTGAACCAAAACAAGGATATTTCGAGGGTCTTCTCACACTTATGAAACTCTCTAATGGAATGATAGGATGGGCTTGCTAAGGACTTCTATGTCTAACCCATAAAGAATGCCTAGAACTACCTTACACATAACATGCTCGATAGAGTTTACTTAGGGGTTTCTAAACTACCTCTACCAAGAAACCTGACAACCATAATGCTAAGGCAATACCTCTCAGCCTGAGCCCTAGCAAGCTAATTATCGATGAAGTTGTAATCCTTTTAGTCGTTGAAACTCTATCTTTATCTCTAAGGTGAGTTAGGGTTTTGCCTCTCAACATCAAACTCCCATTGTCCACGTGGATCTAAGCCTAAAACTCTCGAATATTAAGCTATCTAACTCCTAAACTAAGGCTAACTCTTGAAAGCTCTTACAAATTTAGGGCAAGCAAACAATGGAAAAACATGTAAAGGATAAGAAAGCAAACCAAACATTCATTCAAGCTTAAACATAAACATTTATAACAAGCCCATGTCACTTAAAATAAGTTCATGGTTGGGCAAATATCATCCAAATTCACCCGTTTAAAACAACCTATCAGAAATATAAGAAATGAAATAGCAAAAACAACTAGAGTAAAAGAAACTCCCAAGCTGCCTTGGACTACAGTGAACCGCTTCAAGCTTGGTGCTTCTCTCAAAGGCCAACAAGAACACTAGTGTGCCCATAAATGCTATCCAACATGTTGTCGCATTCTACCATTTCCCTACTCTGCTCGTCAATTCCCTACACATCACCACAAGAACCCAAAACTTCCCAAGAAGCATCATTCAAGCAAATAAATTAAGAAAACTAAACAAGCAACACCAAATGCAACTACATGAGCTAAATGCACCTATATGCGATGAAATGGGCTTGATTTCTTACAATAACCTAAGTAAAAAGGCATAAAATGTTAACCTTTTGCAAGGTTAACACACTCCCAAACATAAGCTATTGCTTTTCCTCAAGCAATGAACATAAACAAACAGACAAATGCTACAACATAAAATCAGATCATGATAGAGCTATGGAAAAATTTAAATCCTCAGAACATATAGGTTTCAACATGTAAGACATCTTAAGATTTTAAGAACTACTCCTATAGGGCAAGATCCTGAGGTTTTCAAGTATGATGCCTACATCCTCTTCAAGCATATTAAAGTTAGAAAATAATTGGTTAAGTTCTCAAGCCTGCCCTAGCTTTTCAAGTTTTTTTTGTTTTTTTTTTTGCCTTCAGGGGTTTCAGCTCATCACAACTATTGTCCCTAACTCTAGATGAGTATGGAGCAAACATCTCACCCCGAGCCGGTAAATAGAGTAATCATGTGATAACTTTCATTCACTCATTTGATGTTGTTTCCATTTATTTAAATACAGAATCCAGGCAAAACAACTCAAAGCAGAGTGTCCCTCTTAGGTATGCTTTAGCATTTATTCATAATTCAACATAAAGAGAACTACTTAAGCCTTTAAGCTTTCATTTTTTTCTTTAAAGTTCATTCTATGTGTTTTAATCTAAGGCATATGAGTGTTCTTTCACCAAAAATCATATAACCTCTATAAGTATAAGAGCATGCAATCGTGTAACACTTACATAAAAGAGAATCAAGTCGTATAGGTAGTTCTACCAATCTCAATAATCATAAGCAGTCAATCAATTTATAGCCATAACAGTTAAGTTCTCATCGTCGTACATCCTCAATTTATTCATAGAACTGTCACTGGCCTAACTAAATGCTATAGAGAAAATTTGCTCACTCTTGAATGCTAATGCAAATGTGTAACTATGGGCACTAGCACCCCTAAACTTGAAGAATGCAGTGTCCTTAGTGCTTAAAAATAAAATGAACTAATCTTAAATGCAAATGCAAGTTACCTCCTAAAAATCTACTTTGGTGTTGTCGTCCTGGTGGCTTTGTGCTTGAACTTTGGTTTCTCCCTAAGTGCTGCAATGGGCTCATCGGCCTCATCTTGTGGGTTTGATTGGCTGGGTGAATCCTCCTCAGTTGGATGGTCATCGATAGCATTTTCAGTATCGTCATCCGATGGGACAGTCCATGCAAGCCATGTCGTGCGCTTCACGTGACTCCTTGGTTTTGTTGTATCATCTAGAGTTGGGGCAGCTTGCAATGTTGGAGCATCTTCAGCTATCTCCTTGTCGTCACTGTCAACATGGACATGTGTTTCAATTGGGGGTTCCTGTGGTGGCGGGGTACTCAGGGGAGCTTTTCTTTTCCTTTTCCTCGCTATCCGAGGGTTTTTTTCTCACAGTGGTAGTTGTTGTTTTAGGAGTAGATGTTTGGTACAGAGAAGCTTCTCGATGCGGGGTAGGTGGTGGCATTTTGCTGCAATTCCTTTTGGGGCAGGTGTAGCTTGCGGGCCAGGGTCCTTCTTGGGCAGAAACAAATCTTTTGGGAAGCGTGGGAAATCAATTTCCATGTGTGAGAGTATCTCTTTGAAGTAAGAATTGAGAGCTGCATCTTGTTCCTTGACATACTTGAAATAAGTTGCTCAGCTTCCCTTCATCTCATCCATCTCGTCTTGCATGCGCTTAGCGGAGGCAACAAAGGCTGCTATTCTTGTTGCAGTAATAGTTTTGGCCCCTCTCTCCAATGTTTCTGCTCGAGCATCCTCATTGAATCCCTAAACCAATGAATTTGGTATGGGGTTATAAAACTGTTGCCATTGTCGATCTCATCCTCCTGGTAGTCTTGGAAGACCTTCTTCTTGCGGCAAAGTGCTGCGATGAGGTTTGGGAAGATGAGAGGGCTCAATTTCTTCTTCAAGAATGAATATACATCATCGATGATGGTTTTTCTCACAACTATCGGTTAAGCATTGAGAATGGAATGCAAAATGAGCAGCCTAGAGATACGCATAGTGGTCATATAAGAAGTGGGCATCAGACGTGTTTTGAGGTAGTGATTCCAAACCTTGGCTTTGGGCTTCAAGCGTCCCCACTCCATTGATCTAGTGGTTGGGTCTAACCCCGTCACATTGAAACACAAGTCCTCAAGGACTTCCTTGTATGTTTGAGCATCGGCTGCTTCAACAAACGGACTTGTTGATCCACTACGTTCTTTAGGCCATATAATTTGTTGATTGATGCATCAGTGAACTACACTTGGTCGCCTCACACATACACGCCAGACTGGGTAGGGCTCGTTAGGTGCGCGTAGAACTCCCTCACGAGTGGCACACATATATCTCCTAGGTGTTTGACAAAGGACTCCCAGTTGTGCTTATTGATGACATTCATAACTTCATCATCGAAGCTCGCTTCCCTATCAGTAGGGAACTTGAAACCTTGCTTAACAAAGGGCCTTCTTTCTTTAATCAACTAGAATCAATGCTTGGCGGCATTGTCGAAGAACTTCTTTATCTCAATGGGAGGTGGGTTTTTCACTACTCGAAGCATCGGTGACGTTCTTGCAACGGACCATGGATGTAAGGGGGAGAAGACAAGAATTTTTGGAGGAGTATTCGAGGTTTCGGTGAAGAAAGAAAAGTATAGTAGAGTTATGAGAAAAAGTAAGAAAACTTGTGGAGAAGATAATGATGAAGAAAGACAAAAGTGGAAGAAGGAAGTTATGGGGAAGGACGTTGAGGGGTTTGGTAACTGTCACGCGTGATTGGAGAGAGAGAGGGGGTGATGGGGATGGTTATATGGTGTGGGTAGATGAGAGAGGTAAGCGGTATTTAATGAATAGGTGAAAATACGGAGAGAGAATGTTGAGGGTAATAATTAATAAGGGTTTTAAAATTATTAAAGGTAACTTTTCCCCCTTTTTGCTTTTTTAATTGTCGCCTCCCCCAAAACCTAATACTTTTTTGTTTCTTTGCATTTCCCTTAATTAGATAAAAACAACCCTGTCCCTAATAGGAAAAAGCTCGCTTTCATGCATAAGGCCCTAGCGTGCCACCTGCAACCTGGGGACAATTCAAGTGTTGGGCGATAAAGATAAGCATAGGATAAAAACAAGAGGCTAAAATAAAATAAGATAAACGACTAAGGTACTAAAAAGACTAAATTATTTATATACATAAAAACATGAAAATGCTATAGCATAAATTGTAAGGGTAAAGAGATGCAAACTCCTTAAGGATACTGAAGAAGCATTGATGATTTGTCTCGCAAGATAGGAGGTCCATTGTAGACCTTCAGCCTATGGCCGTTAACCTTGAAGACCATGTCATCATCAAGCTTCTTGATGTCCACCGCACCATGGGGATAAACCTTGTGCACTAGGAAAGGGCCTGACAAACTCAATTTTAGCTTTCCCAGGAAGAGTTTCAGCCTTGAGTTGTAAAGAAGCACTTGTTGGCCGTCATGAAAAATTTCATGGTAAAAGATGGTTGTCATTCCATTTCTTTGTTTTCTCGTTGTACAAGCGGGCATTCTCATAAGCTTGGGCTCAAAACTCATCCATCTCGTTTAGCTCTAACAATCTTCTTTCTCCAGCTAGTTGGGCATCCATATTGAGCTTTTTAATGGCCCAATACGCCTTATGTTCTAGTTCCACAGGAAGATGACATGATTTACCATAGACGAGCTTGAATGGAGTCATTCTTAAGGGCGTCTTGAAAGCTGTCCGTTCTCTCGATCGAAGATCTCAGCTTGGCTATTGGTCTGACGGTGGTATGACGTAACAATTTTATGCCCCACTCTATACCGCTGCAATGCTTTAGCAATGAGTTTGTTGTCAAAGTGAGTTCCTTCATCACTTATGATGGTTGTTAGGGCTCCAAACCTTGTGAAGATGTTCTTGTGGAGGAACGTCAAAACAATCTTGGAGTCATTCCTTGGTGTAGCTATTGCTTCAACCCATTTAGACACATATGTCACGACTAATATGATGTATAGATCTTCAAAAGATAATGGGAAGGGTCCCATTAAATCTATTTCCCATACATCGAAGAGCTCCACCTCCAAAATGCATTGCAATGGCATTTCACATGCCTTCGCGATATCTTCCCCATTCTTTGGCATCTATCACATGCCTTGCTAATTTCATTTGCATCTTTGATGAGTGTGGGCCAATAGAATCCTGATTGTAGGACATTTGCAGCCGTCCTAGCTCCTCCAAAATGACCTCCACATGAAGATGAATGGCAATGGAATAAGATCTCACTTTGCACTTCTTTGGGGACACATCTTCGAATCATTTGGTCCCCACATTAATTGAACAAATAAGGTTCGTCCCAAAAATAGTATCGCTCATCATTCTTGAATTTCTTTTTTTTTTCTTGGAAACTTTAAAGGGTCCCACTTTTTTAGAAAATCGGATTAAAAGGGGAAAATTTTGTGTTTTGGAAAAACCTTACAAAAAAATTTTGGAGTCGCCACCAGCCACTAAGGTAGACAGGACACCATAAAAACTAAACCATAGATTTGTTTGAAAGGGTTCATGAGTTGGTTACGTGTGGGGAAGGGTTAGCACCCCCATCACGCTCGGAAATCGGTACCAAAATAATTGTTGTTTTTAATCGATGGAAATTATTTAAAATTTAAAATAAATTTAATTAGTGGTTCTTAATTGAAAATTAGACTTTGATTCTACAAGCTTTATCAAATTGGCGGTTTCAAATTAATTAGACATTTAATTAAAGAGGATGGATGTGAATTAATTCGAATCCCGTACGTCACCTTTATGCATTATGCAAGTAGATAAAATATGGTGTCATGGTCTTGTTCGTTTTAATTATTTACGAATTTACCTTTAGACGATGTGAATTAATTCGAATATTCGGGGAATATCCAATAAGCTAGGATATTTCGACCCGAATATGCAAATTAATAAGTATCTCCTTTTTATAATTAGAATTAATTAACTTGCAAATTAGAACATTAAAGTTCACATGAATGACGATTAAAAAGTGCATGCCAAATACATTTTCGAACAATATAAAAAGGCTAAGATATGCACACATTAGAACCATATACTACATACATAATAAAACTATATTATATGCATGAAACTATATATTATAAAAACACACATGTTAAACAAGATTATATAAAAAGCATACAATCACATGTTATAAAATAAATAACATAATGTATGCCGCATATTAAAAATCCATTAACTAATTCAACACATAAAAAGAGAACTAAAATTGAGAAAATATAAATAAGAGGCAAAAAATTAAAATGCATGAAATATGAAAACACTGCACTGAAAAAGGGCCTGAAATTGAACTCGAGACAAACTCTAGGAACCCAAAAAGTAATAAAATCATTAAAACTATTTCAAATGCAAAACGAAGGACGGAATAAAGAAGCTGAAACCTAAAAGGACCAAAATGGTGATTTGACCATACGAAAATCAATTAACGTCAGAACAAGGACGAAATTAAAAGTTTTTGAAAAGTTGGAGGGATTGCGGAAGGGATTTTGAAATGCGGAAGGGATTAAAGGGGGCAGAGGGATTTAAGACACATTAAACCAGTTTTAAAACGAAAAAACTATAAAACGGCATCTTAAGACATTTTAGACCTTTTTTAGAAAACCTAAAACGCTCTCAGCCTCCTTACGCCTCCCTTTGCTCTCTGTCGGACGCCGCCGCACCGGTCGTCTCTATTCGACGGCAAACGAACTTCGGCAACCCTAAAATTAAAAGAACCCCTTTTTCCGAAACCTAGGGAAACCTGAAACCCAAAAAAGTCTTTCACTTTTCAAAAACATAACCAAAAAACTCTTTTCCCTTATCTTTCGAAAACTGAAATAAAAAAGGTTTTAAAAAACCTTAACTTCCTCACCGATTCACCATGTATGATCTCTGGAGAGACCAAAAGGTTTGTCACCGGTGAGGGGAATCGAATCGACGCGGAGAAGAAGAATCGACAAAGGTAAAAACAGAAACCCTAGCTTTATTTTTTGTTTTCTTTTTGTGCTTCGAAATGAAAAGGGAAGGCAATAATGATACCTATGAAAACTTGAGGTTTTGCTTCTCTATTGCTCTCTGTATTTTTTCCGAATGGTCCCCTTTACAATGGATTGATTTCAGGTTTTATAACGTTGAAATTACAATTTTTCGAATTACATAAAATCGAAGTAAAAAACGCTATTGCCTCTGATATTCTTGTTTGTATTCATTTCTGGTTTCTTGTTATTTTCCTCTCTGAAATTTCGGCTATTTTGTTGCATTCTTCTAACATTCTTTGTTTTGTTGCCTGTGACAGCCGGCTGCTGAGAGGGGACCATGGGAGAGCCGAGGGACGTGGATAGTCGTGCGGGAGCTGGAGCGGATCTGGACAATTCAAACGACGCGCGTGTGGGCAGAACCGAGAGCTGAACTGACGCATGTGGCATCAACGCAGGTAGGGGAGCGTCGTGCACTCGCGCGTATGGGAGTCTAAGAGTCGCGCGTGGAGGTTCTGGAGGCTTCCTTGCTTCGATACTGGCCGTTGATGGTGATCTCGATCTAACGGCTCGAGAGCTGGCAGGGCGGAGCAATTGTTAGGCCACCCTAGGGTTCCAATCCGCGGCGCGATATCGACCGTCATATCTAAATGAGATCTGACAGTGATGCTTTGGCTGCTCAAGACACAAAAGAAATCAGATTAGGGTTTTTTTGTTGTTTTAATTATTCATGCCTAAGCCATGTAATATATACTTATTTTTTGGGTCTTTTTAATGTTTGTAAATAGACTCTTTAATATAAATAAATATGGCTTTAATTATATATATTGGACTTTATTTATACACTTGGGCTTATACTTTTATTATTTTTGTGTTTTCATATTTGTTTCATAATATTAGTAATGATAACAATAGTGTTAATAATAATAATAATATAACTATAATAATAATAATAATAATAATAATAATAATAATAGACAGATAATAATATTAGTAGTAATATTTGGGGGTTTTCAAATGGACAATAATGTAATAATAAAAAAACAATTGTATCACACACACACACACATATATATATATATATATTGCTAATAATATTTATCTTTTTGTTTGTTTTTTTAGTTTTTAATCATACGATATATATAATTATGAAAAGTAACAATGCCCATTATTTTAAAAAAATAAAAATGGGTTAACACCCCGAACAAAATTAGTGATTACAGTTGCCCCCCTTTGCTTATACTTGTGGAACATGAATAAAGCAAAGACCATAAGCACTAATTTTGTCCAACTTCCCTGTTTGGATCCTGAATCACCATGCACTTGAACTTCGGGTGGTTCGGAGGTCGGTACGGGAAAATGTAACGGTCGCGGAGACTTGAAGCTGTTCTTCTCATTTTGACATTCTTCAACCCTTCGAGGTCCGAATAGGTAGACAATTGGTGAAAAATAAAAGCTCCATTCTCAAAGTACCCGAACGGATAGGCGGATTCCATTCTCCTCATGCCCGAACGGATAGGCGGGTTCCATTCTCAAAGTGTCGGAACGGATTGGCGGGTTCCGAAAGATAAAAGTTCCATTCTCCTCATGCCTGAACAGATAGGCGAGTTTCATTCTCAAAACGCCCGAACGGTTAGGCGGGTCTCATTCTCCTCATGCCCGAACAGAGAGGCATGCTTTCATTCTCACAATGCTCGAACGGATAGGCGGGTCCCATTCTCAAAGTGCCCGAACGGATAGGCGTGTTCCATTCTCCTCATGCCCGAACGGATAGGCAGACTTCCTTTTACTGGAAAAGCTTTAATATACCTATCAAAAATAGGCAAAATGATATGATGATATGAGTTAGCATGCCCCTAATCCTAGGGATGTCTGACTATAAATGATGCATGATTTATGACATCAAAATTGCTTAGACGCTTTCACTCTCCGGGTCGGTCGATCTTGACCTTCTTCTTGTTCTGTTCTTTTTCTCAATCTCCTTGGGCTTTCTCATCCTTAGCAAATTTCCCTTTTTGTCTCTTCTTGAAAGATTACTGTTGAATTCCACTCATCATAAGAGACATAACACTTCTCATAGTGCTAGTTCTCATAACATTGCCCCCTATTCAAGCTGGGTGATCAACCATTCTCTTTGTCTTAACTCAACACGTTGACTTTTCTCTTTTCTTAACATTAGGGGAAGCACATGGCCCGAAGTCCTTGAAATTTTCTCTGAGGTTCAATAAGGTCCATTTTCATTTTCTAAACCAATTAAAGCATTTCGACAGAAACTCTCTTCAAGTCCTTGAACTGTAGTATATAGAAACTTACTACTATCCTCACCATAGCCGCCGATGAGCTATCACTCATATTCATTACCTCGCACTCTAAACTTTATCCCTGAAGCAATGAAAGGAATCTTTTTCTGTGTCCACAAAAAAAATTAGATTACATCTTCTGATTTAAAAATGAGATGCATTTTCAAAAACTAGACTTTCTTTTCAAATCATGGATATATCAAGCTAGATTAAATACCCAGAATATCAAGTGCATGAACGACACTACTATGGCTTACCAAGGATTGCCTCAAGCGTCGTGTGTCTAAGAGACCTCGAAAACTGAGCTGATGTCTGAAAATGTGAAATACTCTCCGAGTTATTTCAGTTTTTAATCAATTAGAATTATCCTCTGTAGGCTTCGCTTTTATCATTATTGCTTTGTCTCATTTTTTTTATGGTTTTGGGGAAATCAACTCATCACATTCCTTTGCCTCGAAATAAATGATAGAGCAAACAACATAACCCCGAGCTACTCGGTATTGTCATGATTTGAAAATATTACCATCACTCATGAAGCAAAAGTTTTTTATTCGAATGGTACATAGCAACGTTATTGGTTATTTTGCTACAGCGAAGTGCCCCAAAAATTTCACACTCGTATCCGAAAATGCCTATTGCCAGGCTTCGAACATTGAAGTGCTTTTATTATTCTAAATTTTTGTCTTTTTCTTTCTCGTTTTTTCTTTCTTCTCTCTTTTTTCTTTCTCTTTTTCTTCTTTCTTCTTTCTTTTTCTTCTTCTTATTCTTTCTTCTTATTCTTTTTTTAGCACGGAAGATTTCCGGTTTTTCTCTCGAAGGCCCTAATGCTACGTGCACTCAATAGATGATCAAATTAACTTGGAGTGTAAGCCACATATTCATGATCTTCACAGCTTTCGATTTCCGCTAGACAAAGGTTACTCGAAATCAATCTTTGGGTCATGGTCAATGTTCCTTGTACAATTGATATACGGGGACTCAATAGACAAATATATATACACAAAATGAAGAGATAATTGAAACACAGAACACAATGCATCATTTCATTAAAATTTAAACATGTAGTCTTAGGCCCTTACAAAATAGGTCTTTGCTACCTTCGGGCAAAGGGTAGCAAAGTTGATTTCACACATTACTTCAAGGAAAAGATTAAAATGCAATGAAATGAAAACAAGCAAACTGAGATGTATAAAAACCCTTGACCACTACTAGGCTGGCCACTCATCACAACCCTTAAGCTTCCTCGATGAACTCAATCTCCTTGTTGCCATCAGTTCCTGAACCAACTGCTTAAATTTTGGAAAACTCTGGATCTCATGCCTCGCATTCGGATGGTACTCACAAAAAGACTCATGGCCATCATACACACCCTTCGCACCATTCTCAATCAAGCCCCTGCGCACAGCTGTTCGTACACCCAACTCAGAGGGGACTTAACTTCCAACACTGCCATCCTTAATTTCTTCGCATCTACCTCTTCGAGGGCATTCACTCCTCGACCTCCATTGTTTGGAAATGGATTGGCCGCCACATTGGGCTCCTCTAACTCAATGATCCCGGTGTTGACCATGTTTTGCACGAGCTTCTTGAACGCTGTGCAATTTTCTATTGTGTGCCCTGGTACTCCACCGTGGTACTCACAATGTTCTTTCTCGTCATACCATGAAGGGTAAGGTGGCTGGAAGGGAGTAACATGATATTGACGGACCAGATCAGCCTCGTATTGGTGTTTGCACACCTCTTTGTATGGCATGTGTAATGGGGGAAGGACATCTTCTCTTGTTCCCTCTTGGGAGCCCTATTTTCTCTTCTATTTGAGCTTTACGTATTTCCGATTGCGGCTTGAGGTGGTTAGATTGTGAGATTCTTAGGGTCCTCGTAGGTAATGGTGTTGTTCACGTCATGATCTTTCTTCTTGAATTACTTCTGAGCATTTTCTCTTCCATCGATTCTACCACTCTTAATAGCTGCATCGATACGTTCACCGATCATAACCATATACGAGAAATTATCGATAGGGTTGCTTATCATGCGGTCATAGAGGGTCCCCTTCAAAGTATCAACAAACATTGGAAAGATATCATTTTTACGGAGTGGAGGTTGGACTTGTGCCGCCATATTTCGCCAACGCTGGGCGTATTCATGGAGGCTCTCATTGTGCCTTTGCTCTAAACCTTGTAGCATGAGTCGGTTTGGAACCATATCGGTTACATACTTATACTAATCCGTGAAAGCCTTGGCCAAATCCTTCCATGACCTAATTTGAGCACGTGTTAACTGATTGTGGCACCTCACTGCGGGACCCGCTAAGCTATCTTCAAAGCAATGAATTAGTAACTTCTCATTGTCGATGAAACTCGTCATCTTTCTACAGAACATGGTTATGTTGGCAGTAGGGCAAGTTGTTCCGTCAAACTTCTCAAACTCCGGCGTCTTGAACTTGGGCGAGATTATCAGATCTAGAACAAAACTGAGATCTCTAGCATTCATCCCATATGACCCTTCTTCTTCCTCCTTTGTTCGGAATTTCTCCTCGAGGTCCTTTCATGTTTTCTTCTAGTTGTTTCGAGAACTCTGCCTCGACCTTGTTCAAATTCTCAATCTCATCCAAATCTGGGACACTATCCCCGACATTCTCAACATGATTAAAAACCAGACCCGATAGAGCATGGGTAGAGGCACCCGCCTTATGCGATGTTGTCCCATCTCCTTGAGTAGCCGCTCCTTGCGAGGGCTTAGGGGTATCGGTGACAAAACCAGGGGAATACGAGGTGTCTCCTCTCTCTTGACTAGGGTTTCCAACAAGACCTTTCCCTTGTAGATTGGCTTGTAGCAACTGAGATATCTCTTTCATCATATCTTGTTGGGATTTGATGATGGTGTCCCTCAATTCTTGTTGAGCTCGCTCCAACTGACCCTTAAATTGGCTTCCAACTTAAGCAATGCTCTACTCCATTTTCTTCCACAGATGGCGAGTAAAGTGTGGATGCGGAATCTTCGATGTTCAAGAATGCTGCCCTGACCCGAACAATTAGAATTATCCTCTATAGGCTTCGCCTTTATCATTATTGCTTTGTCTCATTTCTTTATGGTTCTAGGGAAATATACTCATCACATTCCTTTGGCTCGAAATAAATGATGGAGCAAACAACAAAACCCCGAGGTACTCGGTATTGTCATGATTTGAAAATATTACCATCACTCATGAAGCAAAAGTTTTTTATTCAAATGGTACATAGCAACCTTATTGGTCTTTTTGCTACAACGAAGTGCCCTTAAAATTCCACACTCGTATCCGAAAATGCCTATTACCAGGCTTTGAACATTGGAGTGCTTTTGTTATGCTTTTATTATTCTCGATTTTTGTCCTTTTCTTTCTTTCTTTTTTCTCCTTTTTTATGTCTTCTCTCTTTTTTCTTTCTCTTTTTCTTCTTTTTTTAGCACGAAAGATTTTTGGTTGTTCTCCCGAAGACCCTAATGTTACGTTCACTCAATAGATGATCAAATTAACTTGGAGTGTAAGCCACATATTAATCATCTTCACAGCTTTCGATTTCCCCTAGACAAAGGTTGCTCGAAATCAATCTTTGGGTCAAGGTCAATGTTCATTGTGCAATTGATATATGGGGTCTCAATAGACAAATATATATACACAAAATGAAGAGATATTTGAAACACAGAACACAATGCATCATTTCATTGAAATTTAAACATGCAGTCTTAGGCCCTTACGAAATAGGCCTTTGCTACCTTCGGGCAAAGGGTAGCAAATTTGATTTCACACATTACTTCAAGGAAAAGATTAAAATGCAATGAAATGAAAACAAGAAAACTCGGATGTATAAAAACCCTTGACCACTGCTTGGCTGGCCACTCATCACAACCCTTAAGCTTCCTCGAGGAACTCAATCTCCTTGTTGTCCATTAGTTCCTGAACCAACTGCTTAAATTCTAGAAAACTCTGGATCTCACGCCCCGCATTCTAATGGAACTCACAAAACGACTCATGGCCATCATACACACCTTCGACCCATTCTTAATCAAGCCCGTTGCGCCCAGCTGTTCGTACACCCAACTCAGAGGGGACCTGACTTCCAACACTGACATCCTTACTTTCTTTGCATCTACCTCTTTGAGGGCATTCACGCCTTGTACTCTATGGTTTGGAAGTGGATTGGTTGCCACATTGGGCCTCTCTAACACAATGACCCCGGTATTGATCATGTTTTGCACGAGCTTCTTGAACGCTGTGCAATTTTCTATCGTGTGCCCCGGTACTCCACTGTGGTACTCACAACGTGCTTTCTCGCCATACCATGGATGGTAAGGTGGCTGGAAGGGAGTAACATGATATGGACGGACCAGATCAGCCTCGTATAGGTGTTTGCACACCTCCTTGTATGGCATGGGTAGAGGGGCGAAGGACATCTTCTCTTGTTCCCTCTTAAGAGCCCTATTTTCAATTCTGTTTGAGCTTTATGCATTCCCGATTGCGACTTGAGGCGCTAAGATTGTGAGATTTTTAGGGGCCTCATAGGTACTAGTGTTGTTCACCTCATAATCTTTCTCTTGAATTGCTTCCGAGCATTTTCTTCTCTGTCGATTTTACCACTCTTGATAGTTGCATCGATACGATCACCGATCATAACAATATCCGAGAAATTACCGAGAGTGTTGCTTATCATGTGGTCATAGAGGGTCCACTTCAAAGTATCAACAAACATTGGAGAGATCTCATTTTCGCGGAGTGGAGGTTGGACTTGTGCCGCCACATCTTGCCAATGATGGGCGTATTCATGGAGGCTCTCATTGTGCCTTTGCTCCAAACCTTGTAGCATGAGTCGGTTTGGGACCATATCGGTTATGTGCTTATACTAATCCATGAAAGCATTGGCCAAATCCTTCCATGACCTAATCTGAGCACGAGTTAACTGATTGTACCACCTCACCGTTGGCCCCGCTAAGCTATCTTGAAAGCAATAAATTAGAAACTTCTCATTATCTAAGAAACCCGTCATTTTTCTATAGAACATGGTTATGTGGGCAGTAGGGCAAGTTGTCCCGTCAAACTTCTCAAACTCCATCGTCTTGAACTTGGGCGGGATTATCAGATCTGGAACCAAACTGAGATCTCTAGCATTCATCCCATATGACCCTTCTTCTTCCTCCTTTGTTCGGAATTTCTCCTCGAGGTCCTTCCGTGTTTCTTCTAGTTGTTTCGAGAACTCTGCCTTTACCTTGTTCAAATTCTCAATCTCATCCAAATCTGGGACACTATCCCCAACATTCTCTACATGATTAAAAACCAGACCCGATGGAGCATGGGTAGAGGCGCCCGCCTGATGCGATGTTGTCCCATCTCCTTGAGTAGTTGCTCCTTGCGAGGGCTTAGGGGTATCGGTGACAAAACCAGGGGAATACGAGGTGTCTCCCCTCTCTTGACTAGGGTTTCCAGCAACACTCTTCCCTCTTGGATTGGCTCGTAGCAACTGAAATATCTCTATCATCATATCTTGTTGGGATTTGATGATGGTGTCCCTCAATTCTTGTTGAGCTCGCTCCAACTGACCCCTTAAATCAGCTTCCAACTTAGCAAAACTCTCCTCCATTTGCTTCTTTTGATGGCGAGTAAAGTGTGGATACAAAATCTTCGATATTCAAGAATGTTGCCATGACCCCGAACAATTAATCTCATGTGCTTTATGACTTAATTCATGCAATGTGTTGTATGCATAACAAAAATAGATGACTAAAGGCAATAAATTAAAAAACAGAATCGAATGCGAGGAAATGTTGATTCGACGAACATCCTCAATAAACAACTTTTCATAACGGAGATCAAGTCTTGTTACAACGAGGTAAGAAAATAAATACATAGGGTACGATTTCCCATAAGTTTTGCTCGTCCCCTTAACATGTACCGGAATTTCTGTTGCCATGGACTCTTTCTCTCGTTATGGCAGTTTTCAATTTTAGTCTGTTCTCGAATAAACACTTCGTATGAACATGCCATGAATATGCAAAAAAAAACAAGACAGAAAGGGAAATGGATTAGTAAGAAAAATAATGAATGTTGAATACAAAAACGAATGAAAACACATCGAAGCATATTAACAATGCAAGACCTATTTGCATGAATTCTAATTCTACGTTTATCCGCATGGCTCTAATAGGGTGGGCTTCTTAAATTCTCACACATGTGGGCTCGGTTCTAAAAAATGGTACCCAAACCTATCTTATCACCTACTAAGGCAACAAGAACCCCAATTCTGGCCCATTACAAGCTTGCGAATTGGTTTCAGTACGAGGGAAAGCACGACCTAATGACATGGAGGGCTGCTCACCTGTCAAAGGTGCGGATTCCAAAAGTGAATTACCGACCCGTGGATGGATACTCACGTGGGTAAGGGCGTTTTACTCCCACTTAAGGGACGGAGCTCCGGTATAGAGCTTAACGATCATGATGCAACACATGTCGGTGATTTCCTTAGAAATTAAATGAGAAATTAATTCAAATACCACTAATTGTCAAAGCTCGTATAATTCTAGTCACATTTTCAAAGAAGAACATCCTCGTTAAATTTCAAATTAAATTTCATAAATTTCCATCATTAAAGGCAACAATATTTTTGGCCTAAATCTCTTTCGTTTTGTAAAACAAAATTTGTCCCTACAGAGTCGACATGTTGTGATGAGGTTTTTTTCTTGGAAACCTTAAAGGGTCCCACATTTTTAGAAAATCCGATTAAAAGGGGAAAATTTTCGTGTTTTGGAAAAACCTTACAAAAAAATTTTGGAGTCGCCACCGGCCACTAAGGTAGGTCGGACACCATAACAACTAAACACGATATTCGTTTAAAAGGGTTCAGGAGTTGGTTACATGTGGGGAAGGGTTAGCACCCCCATCACGCCCGAAAATCGATACCAAAATAATTGATGCTTTTAGTCGATGGAAATTATTTAAAATTTAAAATAAATTTAATTAGGGGTTCTTAATTGAAAATTAGACTTTAATTGTACGAGCTTTATCAAATTGGCGGTTTCAAATTAATTAGACATTTAATTAAAAAGGATGACAGTACAACGGACCAAAGAATAAACTGAAACTATATAAGTTAGACTGTCGTGTTAGTTTAGGGTTTGGATCTTGTACGTCACCTTTATGCATGATGCAAGCTGATAAAATAGGGTGTCATGGTCTTGTTCGTTTTAATTATTTACGAATTTACCTTTAGACGATGCGAATTAATCCGAATATTTGGGGAATATCCAATAAGCTAGGATATTTCGACCTGAATACGCGAATTAATAAGTATCTCCTTTTTATAATTAGAATTAATTAACATGCAAATTAAAACATTAAAGTTCACATGAATGACGATTAAAAAGTGCATGCCAAATACATATTCGAACAATATAAAAAGACTAAGATATGCGCATATTAGAATCATATACTACATACATAATAAAACTATATTATATGCATGAAACTATATATTATAAAAAGCACATGTTAAACAAAATTATATAAAAGGCATACAATCACATGTTATAAAATAAACAACATAAGATATGTCGCATATTATAAATCCATTAACATAAACATTATATAAACACATAAAACGAGAACTAAAATTGAGGAAATATAAATACGATGCAAAAAATTAAAATGCATGAAATATGAAAACATTGCACTGAAAAAGGGCCTGAAATTGAACTCGGGACAGACTCTAGGGACACAAACAGTAATAAAATCATTAAAACTAATTCAATTGCAAAACGAAGGACCAAATTAAAAAGAAGCGGAAACCTAAAAGAACCAAAATGGTGATTTGACCAATCAAAAATCAATTATCATAAGAACAAGAACGAAATTAAAAGTTTTTGAAAAGTTGGAGGGACTGCGGAGGGGATTTTGAAATGCGGAAGAGCTGATTACGGGATTAAAAAGGGACAAAGGGATTTAAGACGCATTAAACCAGTTTTAAAAAAAAACTATAAACAGCGTTTTAAGACATTTTAGACCTTTTTTAGAAAACCTAAAACGCTCTCAGCCTCCTTACCCCTCCCTTTGCTCTTTGTCGGACGACGCCACACCGGCCATCGCTATTCGACGGCCGGCGAACTTCGAAAACCCTAAAATTAAAAGAACCCCTTTTTCCAAAACCTTGCGAAACCCAAAACCAAGAAAAGCCTTTCACTTTGCGAAAACAGAACCAAAAATTTCTTTTCCCTTATCATTCGAAAACCGAAACAAAAAAAGGTTTTAAAAAACCTTAGCTTCCTCACCGATTCACCATGTATGATCTGTAGAGAGACCAAAAGGTTTGTCACCGGCGAGGGGAAGCGAATCGACGCGGAGAAGACAGATCGACAAAGGTAAAAACTCAAACCTTTGCTTTATTTTTTGTTTTCTTTTTGTGCTTCGAAATGAAAAAGGAAGGCGATAATGATACCTCTGAAAACTTGAGGTTTTTCTTCTCTATTGCTCTTTGTATTTTTTCCGAATGATGCCCTTTACAATGGTTTGGTTTCGAGTTTTATAACGCCGAAATTACATTTTTTCGTATTACATAAAATCAAAGTGAAAACGCTATTGGCTCTGCTTTTCTTGTTTGTATTCATTTCTGGTTTCTTGTTATTTTTCTCTCTGAAATTTTGGCTATCTTGTTGCATTCTTCTGACATTCTTTGTTTTGTTGCCTGTGACAGTCGGCTGCTAAGAGGGGACCATGGGAGAGCTAAGGGACGTGGATGGTCGTGCGGGAGCTGGAACGGATCTGGACGATTGAAACGGCGTACGTGTGGGAAAAACTAGGAGCTGAACCGACTCGCGTGGCCTCAACGTGGGTCGGGGAGCGACGTGCACGCGCGCGTATGGGAGTACGAGTGTCGCGCGTATGGGAGGTTCTGGAGGCTTCATTGCTTCGATCCTGGTCGTTGATGGTGATCTCGATCTAACGGCTCGAGTTCTGGCGGCGGGGAGCAAATGTTAAGGCACCCTAGGGTTCCCATCCGCGGCGCAATCTGGATCGTCAGATCTAAATGAGATCTGACGATGGTGCTTTGGTTGCGCAAGACACAAAAGAAATCAGATTAGGGTTTTTTTTGTTTTAATTATTCGAGCCTATTGGGCCATGTAATATATACATATATTTTAGGCTTTTTAATGTTTGTAAATGGACTCTTTAATATAAATAAACAAGGCTTTAATTTTGTATATTGGACTTTATTTATAAACTTGTGCTTATACTTTTATTATTTTTGTGTTTTCAGATTTGTTTCATAATATTAATAATGATAACAATAGTGTTAATAATAATATTATTATTATTATTATAATTATAATAACTATAATAATAACTTTGATGATGATAATAATAATAATAATATAGTAAATAATACTAATAGTAATAATAATAGACATATAATAATATTAGTAGTAATATTTGGGGTTTTTCAAATGGACAATAATGTAATAATAAAAAACAATTGCATCACACATATATATTGCTAATAATATTTATCTTTTTGTTTGTTTTTTTAGTTTTTAATCATACAATATGTATAATTAAGAAAAGTAACCAAGCCCATTATTTACAAAAAATAAAAACGGGTTAACACCCCGGACAAAATTAGTGATTACACCTGGTTCTTCAAATTAGGAGGAAAAAAGCCACTAACAAGAAAGTTGACAATATCAACATAGCATGGAATTGTTGTAGCATATAGGATTTTCTCATCAGTGAATTCTTCCTTATTTTCTAGGTTATCCTTACTTTCAACCTTGTTTTCTAGCCTAGATAGATGATCAACAACTTGATTTTCACAACTATTTCTATCCCTAATCTCTAAGTCAAATTCTTACAAGAGAAGTATCCACCTAATAAGTCTAGGCTTAGCATCCTTTTTAGTCACTAAGTACTTAATATCAGAATGATCGGTATGCATAATGACCTTAGTGCCTATCAAGTATGCTCTAAACTTATCAAAGGAAAACACAACATCAAGAATTTATTTTTCAGTGGTCTTGTAATTGATTTCTGCATCATTTAGAATGCGCCTAGCGTAATAAATAACATGGAAGAGTTTACCTTGGCGTTGTCCAAATGTCTCCCCCACTGCATAGTCACTTGCATCACACATAAGCTCGAATGGTGAGGTCCAACCTAGGGGAACAACTATGGGTGCTGAGATAACTTTCTCCTTGAGTTCCTTGAATACACTGTGGCAAGCATCATCAAACATGAAAGGCTGATTTTGTTGTAGCAAAGTTCACAATGGCTTTGAAACTTTGGAGAAGTCCTTGATGAACCTCTTATAGAAGCCAGCATGGCCCATGAAACTTCGAATGCCTTTCACGGTGGTTGGAGGAGGTAGCTTCTCGATCACTTCAACCTTGGCCTTGTCCACCTCTATTCCTTTTTGTGAGATCTTGTGGCCAATAACAGTCCCTTCAGCCACCATAAAATTTCATTTTCCCAATTGAGTACCAAGTCCGCTTCTTCACATCTCTTAAGCACCTTCGCTAAATTACCCAAGCATGACTCGAAGTCATCTCCGGAGACTGAAAAATCATCCATGAATATATCCAAAAACTCTTTAGGCATATCCGATAAGATGGCTTGTAACGCCCCGATTTTGGGCTTAGGAGTTTTGGGCGTTGACCGGTTTGGTCAAAGTGCTGTTCGAATCTAAAGAGGTGAAATTAGGAAAGCCTAGTTCGGGTTGCATTAAAAAAATGGAAAAATGTTCTAAAATCATCTTTTAATATAATTAAGTGAACTGTGAAATCAATTTTGGAAAAAGAGTTTTGGAAGTGTGACATTTTGGCTAGTGACCAAAATGTAATTTTCAAAAGTTTGGCGACTGTTTTATAAAGGGTTGGAACTTTGAATCTTTAAGGAGCTATTATTCCAAAAGTAGTTTCTCCAGATTTTTCTAAGATATTTTAAGCTATATTCTGATTTTAAACATATTAAAAGTGGAGGGAAAGCCATTTTGGCTATTTTGGATAACTAACTTTCCATTTTCTTTCTCTCATTTTCTCTCAACCCAAACACTTTCTCTCCAGAGAATTTGATCTGATTATCTCACCTAAATTCCTCCTTTCCACTCTCTTTTAATTCCTAATCATAATATCTACAAAACCTCATCATTTGCTACTTGATTCATCAAGGTTTTTGATTCCAAAAAGAGGAGAAACTCAAGTTTGGAGGTAAGAACGTCCTTCTCCTCTAAACTATCAGTTCTTTACTGAAATTCCTAAGTTTTCAATCCTTAATTGATGTTTTATTAAATGCTTTTGAGTTGTGAATTGGATCTTGGCTTATAATGCAAGATTTGGTGATTTTTGATGATTTTCGTTTGATCTGTTAAATCTGAGATTTGAGATGTGTTTTTGATGTTATTTGGACTCTAAATTGATAAGGAATTGAGTTTTGATTAATGCAATCCCGGATAAGTTGAGTTTCCTAAGTTTAGCTTGTGTTTCTTGATTGTTTTTGAGGTGATCTTGTGGATCTGGTGTTGCTGGAGGTATAAGGATGTTAGTAGGTTCTTTTTAGGTATTAAATGGGTTTATTAGATGTTTGGTTTTGATGGTTTATGGCTGGGCTTTGTTGAGAAGTGGTTTGGATGCATTTTCGGTTGTGTTTGGTGGCCGAAAAAGGAGTGTGGATGAGAGCAGCGAGTTTAGGTGCTTTCATTGAAGCAATTAATGCATGATGATGCATTAATCCTCTGCTTTGATGTGTTAAAACAGGGGAGGCATCTTTGGATCCAAGAGTTGTTGATCCGGAAGCTTGATTTGGTGCTTCGGCAAGAGGCGAAGTGGAATCGGTGAGTGAAATTGGGTTTTCGGCTTTGAAACCAATGTCTTGGGAGCTTAGTTTAAGTCTAAACAACTTTGCTAAGCTCAAGTGTAAGTTTTCAGAAATACTCTCTAGTGGTGGCCATGATTTGATTGTTGTGCAATGTGTTTATTGCATGGTTTAAATTCTGTTTTGAAAGCATGATTTAGCATGGTTAATGCTGTTTTTGTAAGCCATATGTTGAAGGAAGCTCAAGGAAAGAGTTCCTTGTTTTTGAACATTGATTAAATGTGGTTTGATGCTTTAAATGCATGATGAATATGGCTTGGTTTAAATGATTTAAAACAATGGATAAATTGATGATAATGATGTATATTGGCAAGTGATGATTTGAAAAGGTTAAGGTCACTAAGGTGGTTAAAAGTCCTTGAGTGAGCCTTGTTTACTTAAGAACATCAAAGGTGGTTAAAAGTCCTTGGATGATTCTTGATACGGACACAAAGGTGGTTAAAAGTCCTTGTGTGATCCTTTCCATGGTGTTTAAAAGTCCATGGGCCAAGGTGTTTAAAATTCTTTGGGACCAAGGTGTTTAAAACTCCTTGGGGTGAAACTTGATACGGACACAAAGGTGGTTAAAAGTCCTTGTGTGATCCTTTCCATGGTGTTTAAAAGTCCATGGGGCCAAGGTGTTTAAAAGTCCTTGGGGCCAAGGTGTTTAAAAGTCCTTGGGGTGAAAGTTGATGAACTTGTTTTAAAGAAATGAAATTTATCACTTGTGGCCAATATGACATGTTATGATATGAAGCATGAGATGCTTGTTTAAAGTATGCTTTTGAGCATGTGTAAATGTTGATTTGAAGCATGATTTATAAAGTGTTTTATAAATGCATTATTGAATGGTTTTAATGAGCATTCCTCACTAAGCTTTTGCTTATGCTCTCTATCGTTTTCTTAAATCAATAATGCAGAGCATTAGAGTACTTTGGGGGCAGCAAGGAGGGCAAGCATTCAAGTGAAAGTAAAGCTCAAAGTTTGGAAGGTTTCTTGAGTACATTTCTTTTAGCTTTTGGTAATTTGGCAATGGGGGACTTATGTGTATGTTTTGGGAGAGGTTTTGAACTCCCTAAGTATGTTGAATGTTGTTGAGAATGTTGGTTTTTGAGTTTGGCCATTATATGCTTGTTTTGGAAGGTTATGCTTGAATGGTTTGCTTGTGTAGGAAGCATGCCTATAGATTTGGGGCTTTTCATATACGTTGGTATTTTGATGATTGGTTGATACATATATGTCTCTTGTATGATGTTTAAGTTGCTGGTAAAGTTCGGTAGAAATTGGAGCATGATTAGTTGGTCAATTGCATGTTTAGGGAAGCCTTTTGTTGCATTCTGTGCAGGGCGTTTCGGAACAGTTGCTACCGTTTCGGAACGGGTGCCTTGAATCAACCCAGGCGTCCGGAACGGTAGGCACCGTTTCGAAACGAAAAGCTCTCTGCCAGCCCGTGTTCTGGTACGCGTTGTGGAACGGCCCGTGTTTCGAAACGGGCTCTGCCTGTTTCGGAACGGTCGACCGTTGGGGGCTGACATTGGCAGTTAAATATTTTGAAATGTTTGCGTTTTAGTCCTGAATCTTGTTTGTGCAATTGTATGAGTTCGAGAAGTCCTTTTGAGCTGAAATTTCACAGAGAAGCATGAAATCTGACTAATTTCAAGTTGGTAACTTTAATTTGGGTTAAGTCCTCCTTTTTATCAGAAATTACAATTTGGTCCCTAAAGTTGTAATTTGTTCAATTGGGTCCCTGTTTGATCTCTGATGTTTGTGATCTTTGAATATGTTGTTGAGTGATCACAATTAGGGCTAATGTGCATCTAGACAAGTTTAAAAAGAAAAAAAAGGGTCGTTAATCAAGGTTGACTTTCGGGTTGACTTTGGTTTTCCCCGTGTGACTTTCTTAATTCTGGTCAACCGTCTAGGCCGGGTTAAGGGGGTTACATTTGGTGGTATCAGAGTTGAGTTCTCGAGTATTTGGGAATGAATGTATGCATGATTGAAGTATGTTTGGCTTGTATGCTTGTTGATTGAAAGCATGTTTAGTGGCTTGTGATTTGGATGCAATTGAGTTGTATGCTGTGATGTAGCATGATGTGGGTACCCATTGCCAAATCGAAGCTAATGAAATGTTGTTGATTTTGAATGAAATTGAGCTTGAATACTTGGATTGCTTACCTTGCTGGGCCTGACTTTGTTTTATTTGCATTGTGATTGCATGGTAATAGTATGGCACCACGTAGAGAGTTACGAGGTAGTGTGCGAGCTACGGCAAGGTGCGAGAGGTTCTGTTATGGTCTTGTGACGGATGTGAAAATGTATGTGCTGGCCACCGAGTATGATGATTTTGATGTGTTGGTGGGCCGAGCCAAGGACATTGAGATGAACTTGGGTGTATCTGCGAAAGGTGCTGGAGCAAGTTCTGGCAAGAGAGCTGCTGAGTTTAGTTCCGGAGGTGGACAGAACAAGAGGGGACGTGATCAGAAGTATCAGTCCTCAGCTAAGAGAGGTGGTGGTGCACCTGCTAGAGGAGGCAATGCTTGAGCTGATCCGAGTGCTTGCTGGATCTGTGGTTCACGTGGTCACATGAAGTGTGACTGTCCTCGTGCTGTGAGGGAGGTGCAAGCTCCTGTTGCGGCAGCTGGGAATGGATATTGGAATTGTGGTTCTGTAGACCACTTGAGGCGAGATTGTCCTAGGTTGGCTGGTGATCAGGTGCGTGCTCCTGCTGTTGCTGCACCACAGAGAGGTCGTGGGCGCGGCCGTGGTAATTTCCAGAGGCGAGAGGAAGGTGGTCGTGGAGTAGCCCATGTTGTGGCTATTCAGCAGGAGGGTGGAGGCCAAGCTAGGGTGTATGCTCAGCGTGAGGGAAGGAATGATGCGGATGTGATTGTAGGTACCTTTACTTTGCAATCCTTGTCATTGCTTTCTTTGATTGATTCTGGATCTACGCATTCATATATTTTGCGTGAGCATGCGGAATTGCTTGGTTTGCCTGTTGAGTCTTTGGATGTTGGTGTTCGTGTCACTAGTTCTTTTGGTGAAACTGTTGTGACTCGAAAACTTTATAGAAGGTGTCCCTTGGTTGTTCAAGAACATGTTTTCCATGTTGATCTTATGGAGTTGCCCTTCTATGGTTTTGATGTGATCCTTGGTATGGATTGGCTTGCTGAGCATCGTGCTGTTGTGGATTGTGAAAATAAGCGGGTTTCGCTTAAGCTTGCGGATGATTATGAAGTTGTGATTGGTGAGAATGTGAAGTTTCTTGCCAATGTGGTGTCTACCTTGGAGGCGAGCAGGATGCTGAGGCAAGGTTGCGAAGCTTATCTAGCTTTTGTGATGAATCCTAGCTCTAAGGAGTTGAGGGTGCAAGATATCAGGGTTGTGAAGGAGTTTCCTGGAGTGTTTCCTGAGGAGTTGCCTGGTTTACCTCCTAATCGCGAGGTGGAGTTTGGAATTGAGCTGTATGAGAATACAACTCCTGTGTCCATTACTCCCTATAGAATGGCACCTAAGGAGTTGAAAGAGCTGAAGACGCAGTTGCAAGAGTTGCTTGATCGTGGTTTCATCCGGCCGAGTGTGTCGCCTTGGGGTGCACCAGTCTTGTTTGTGAAGAAGAACGATGGCACTATGAGAATGTGCATTGATTACCGTCAGCTGAACAAGTTGACTATCAAGAATCGGTATCCTTTGCCGAGGATTGATGATCTCTTTGATCAATTTCGGGGAGCTGCTATGTTCTCTAAGATTGACTTGAGGTCAGGGTATTATCAGTTGAAGGTGAAGGATGTGGATGTGCCTAAGACAGCTTTTAGGACAAGGTATGGGCATTATGAGTTTCTTGTGATGCCGTTTGGTTTGACAAATGCTCCTGCTGCTTTCATGGATATGATGAACCGTGTGTTTCATGAGTACCTGGACAAGTTCGTTGTGATGTTCATTGATGATATCCTCGTGTACTCGCGTACTGAGGAGGAGCACGAAGAGCATTTGAGGATTGTTTTGCAAGCCTTGTTGGAGAATCAGCTTTATGCTAAGCTGAGCAAGTGTGAGTTCTGGCTTAAGGAGGTGGTGTTTCTTGGGCATGTTGTTTCTGCTGAAGGGATTCGTGTTGATCCTCAGAAGATTGAGGCGGTGATGAATTGGAAAGTTCCTAAGTCTGTTCATGAGGTCCGTAGTTTCCTTGGTTTGGCGGGATACTACCGAAGGTTTGTGGATGGTTTTTCCAAGATTGCTGCTCCTTTGACGAAGCTGTTGCAAAAGGATGTTAAGTATGAGTGGACGGAAGCGAGACAGCAGGCTTTTGAGAAGCTTAAGGCGGCTTTGACGCAAGCTCCTATCTTGGTTCAGCCTGAATCAGGGAAAGAGTTTGTGGTCTATAGTGATGCATCCTTTGTTGGTTTGGGATGTGTGCTGATGCAAGAGGGTAAGGTTGTGGCTTATGCATCGCGGCAGTTGAAAGTGCATGAGCGCAACTATCCTACGCATGATATTGAGCTGGCTGCAGTGGTTTTTGCTCTGAAGATCTGGAGACATTATCTGTATGGTGAGAAGTGTACTGTGTACACGGATCACAAGAGTTTGAGGTATCTGATGTCTCAGAAGGAGTTGAATCTTAGGCAGCGGCGATGGTTGGAGTTGCTCAAGGATTATGATCTGACGATTGAGTATCATCCTGGTAAAGCTAATGTTGTTGCGGATGCCTTGAGTAGGAAGGTAGCTGTTGAGCTGAGGGCTATGTTTGCTAGCTTGAGCATATCGCGAGATGGTGGTCTTGTCGCTGAGTTGCAAGTGAAACCATCTTTGGTTCAGTTGATCAAGGAAAAGCAGTTGCTGGATGATTCCTTGGTGTCTCATGTTCAGGATATCGCGGAGGGTAGGCCTTCGGATTTCTGCTTTAATGATGATGGTGTGTTGTGTTTTGGGAGTCGGATAGTAGTGCCTGCTGATGCTGAGTTGAGGCGTGCTATTCTGACTGAAGGTCATAGTAGTCCTTTTGCTATGCACCCTGGTAGTACTAAGATGTATCGTGATCTTCGTGATGAGTACTATTGGGTGGGTTTGAAGAAGGATGTTGCAGAGTTTGTGAGCAAGTGTTTGGTGTGTCAGCGAGTTAAGGCTGAACATCAGGTTCCTTCAGGGTTGTTGCAACCGTTGAAAATCCCTGAATGGAAGTGGGAGAGGGTTACCATGGATTTTGTATCTGGTTTACCTTTGTCTCCTTCGAAGAAGAATTCTGTTTGGGTGATTGTGGATAGCTTGACGAAGTGTGCGCATTTCTTGCCTGTGCATACTACGTTTTCTTTGGACAAGCTGGCAGAGCTGTACATTGCTGAGATTGTGCGGCTACATGGTGTGCCTAAGTCGATTGTGTCGGATAGGGATCCGAGGTTCACATCGCGTTTCTGGCAGTGTTTGCATCAAGCTCTGGGTACAAGGTTGCATTTCAGTACATCCTATCATCCTCAGTCGGATGGTCAGTCTGAGCGAGTTATCCAGATTTTGGAGGATATGTTGAGGTGCTGCGTGATTGAGTTCCAAGGTTCTTGGGAGAAGCATCTGCCTTTGGTTGAGTTCGCTTATAACAATAGTTATCAGGCGAGTATACAGATGGCACCTTATGAGGCTTTGTACGGGAGGAAGTGTAGGACTCCTCTTTGTTGGGCTGAAACTGGTCAAAAGTTGGTTTCGATGCCGGCTTTGTTGAAAGGGACCACAGAGAAGGTGAAGCTCATTTGTGAGCGGTTGAAGGCAGCCTCTGATCGGCAAAAGTCTTACGCGGACTTGAAGCGTAAGGAGATAGAGTATGCGGTGGGTGACAGTGTGTTCTTGAAGGTTTCGCCTTGGAAGAAGGTGATGAGGTTTGGCCGAAAGGGTAAGTTGAGCCCTAGGTACATTGGACCATATGAGGTGGTTGAGCGTGTGGGTCCTATTGCGTATCGGTTGAGGTTACCTCAAGAGTTGGAGAAGATTCATGATGTGTTCCATGTTTCTATGCTCCGGAGGTATAGATCTGATCCTTCGCATGTGATGCCTGTGGAGGAAGTGGAATTGAATCCGGATTTGACCTATGATGAGGAACCGGTGAAGGTTCTGGATTCGGATAGTAAGGTTCTTCGTGGCAAGACCATTGAATTGGTGAAAATGCTGTGGAAGCATCGAGGTGTTGAGGAGGCCACGTGGGTGCGGAAGGAAGACATGCTGAAGCAGTTTCCTTATCTCTTTCCTTCAGGTAAATTTCGAGGACGAAATTTCTTAAGGGGGGGGGAGAGTTGTAACGCCCCGGTTTTGGGCTTAGGAGTTTTGGGCATTGACCGGTTTGGTCAAAGTGCTGTTCGAATCTAAAGAGGTGAAATTAGGAAAGCCTAGTTCGGGTTGCATTAAAAATATGGAAAAATGTTCTAAAATCATCTTTTAATATAATTAAGTGAACTGTGAAATCAATTTTGGAAAAAGAGTTTTGGAAGTGTGACATTTTGGCTAGTGACCAAAATGTAATTTTCGAAAGTTTGGTGACTGTTTTATAAAGGGTTGGAACTTTGAATCTTTAAGGAGCTATTATTCCAAAAGTAGTTTCTCCAGATTTTTCTAAGATATTTTAAGCTATATTCTGATTTTAAACATATTAAAAGTGGAGGGAAAGCCATTTTGGCTATTTTGGATAACTAACTTTCCATTTTCTTTCTCTCATTTTCTCTCAACCCAAACACTTTCTCTCCAGAGAATTTGATCTGATTTTCTCACCTAAATTCCTCCTTTCAACTCTCTTTTGATTCCTAATCATAATATCTACAAAACCTCATCATTTGCTACTTGATTCATCAAGGTTTTTGATTCCAAAAAGAGGAGAAACTCAAGTTTGGAGGTAAGAACGTCCTTCTCCTCTAAACTATCAGTTCTTTACTGAAATTCCTAAGTTTTCAATCCTTAATTGATGTTTTATTAAAGGCTTTTGAGTTGTGAATTGGATCTTGGCTTATAATGCAAGATTTGGTGATTTTTGATGATTTTCGTTTGATCTGTTAAATCTGAGATTTGAGATGTGTTTTTGATGTTATTTGGACTCTAAATTGATAAGGAATTGAGTTTTGATTAATGCAATCCCGGATAGGTTGAGTTTCCTAAGTTTAGCTTGTGTTTCTTGATTGTTTTTGAGGTGATCTTGTGGATCTGGTGTTGCTGGAGGTATAAGGATGTTAGTAGGTTCTTTTTAGGTGTTAATTGGTGTTATTAGATGTTTGGTTTTGATGGTTTATGGCTGGGCTTTGTTGAGAAGTGGTTTGGATGCATTTTCGGTTGTGTTTGGTGGCCGAAAAAGGAGTGTGGATGAGAGCAGCGAGTTTAGGTGCTTTCATTGAAGCAATTAATGCATGATGATGCATTAATCCTCTGCTTTGATGTGTTAAAACAGGGGAGGCATCTTTGGATCCAAGAGTTGTTGATCCGGAAGCTTGATTTGGTGCTTCGGCAAGAGGCGAAGTGGAATCGGTGAGTGAAATTGGGTTTTTGGCTTTGAAACCAATGTCTTGGGAGCTTAGTTTAAGTCTAAACAACTTTGCTAAGCTCAAGTGTAAGTTTTCGGAAATACTCTCTAGTGGTGGCCATGATTTGATTGTTGTGCAATGTGTTTATTGCATGGTTTAAATTCTGTTTTGAAAGCATGATTTAGCATGATTAATGCTGTTTTTGTAAGCCATATGTTGAAGGAAGCTCAAGGTAAGAGTTCCTTGTTTTTGAACATTGATTAAATGTGGTTTGATGCTTTAAATGCATGATGAATATGGCTTGGTTTAAATGCTTTAAAATAGTGGATAAATTGATGATAATGATGTATATTGGCAAGTGATGATTTGAAAAGGTTAAGGTCACTAAGGTGGTTAAAAGTCCTTGAGTGAGCCTTGTTTACTTAAGAACATCAAAGGTGGTTAAAAGTCCTTGGATGATTCTTGATACGGACACAAAGGTGGTTAAAAGTCCTTGTGTGATCCTTTCCATGGTGTTTAAAAGTCCATGGGCCAAGGTGTTTAAAATTCCTTGGGACCAAGGTGTTTAAAACTCCTTGGGGTGAAACTTGATACGGACACAAAGGTGGTTAAAAGTCCTTGTGTGATCCTTTCCATGGTGTTTAAAAGTCCATGGGGCCAAGGTGTTGAAAAGTCCTTGGGGCCAAGGTGTTTAAAAGTCCTTGGGGTGAAAGTTGATGAACTTGTTTTAAAGAAATGAAATTTATCACTTGTGGCCAATATGACATGTTATGATATGAAGCATGAGATGCTTGTTTAAAGTATGCTTTTGAGCATGTGTAAATGTTGATTTGAAGCATGATTTATAAAGTGTTTTATAAATGCATTATTGAATGGTTTTAATGAGCATTCCTCACTAAGCTTTTGCTTACGCTCTCTATCGTTTCCTTAAATCAATAATGCAGAGCATTAGAGTACTTTGGGGGCAGCAAGGAGGGCAAGCATTCAAGTGAAAGTAAAGCTCAAAGTTTGGAAGGTTTCTTGAGTACATTTCTTTTAGCTTTTTGTAATTTGGCAATGGGGGACTTATGTGTATGTTTTGGGAGAGGTTTTGAACTCCCTAAGTATGTTGAATGTTGTTGAGAATGTTGGTTTTTGAGTTTGGCCATTATATGCTTGTTTTGGAAGGTTATGCTTGAATGGTTTGCTTGTGTAGGAAGCATGCCTATAGATTTAGGGCTTCTCATATACGTTGGTATTTTGATGATTGGTTGATACATATATGTCTCTTGTATGATGTTTAAGTTGCTGGTAAAGTTCGGTAGCAATCGGATCATGATTAGTTGGTCAATTGCATGTTTAGGGAAGCCTTTTGCTGCATTCTGTGCAGGGCGTTTCGGAACAGTTGCTACCGTTTCGGAACGGGTGCCTTGAATCAACCTAGGCATCCGAAACGGTAGGCACCGTTTCGAAACGGAAAGCTCTCTGCCAGCCCGTGTTCCGGTACGCGTTGCGGAACGGCCCGTGTTTCGAAACGGGCTCTGCCAGTTTCGGAACGGTCGACCGTTGGGGGCTGACATTGGCAGTTAAATGTTTTGAAATGTTTGCGTTTTAGTCCTTAATCTTGTTTGTGCAATTGTATGAGTTCGGGAAGTCCTTTTGATATGAAATTTCACAGAAAAGCATGAAATCTGACTAATTTCAAGTTGGTAACTTTAATTTGGGTTAAGTCCTCCTTTTTATCAGAAATTACAATTTGGTCCCTAAAGTTGTAATTTGTTCAATTGGGTCCCTGTTTGATCTCTGATGTTTGTGATCTTTGAATATATTGTTGAGTGATCACAATTAGGGCTAATGTGCATCTAGACAAGTTTAAAAAGAGAAAAAAAGGGTCGTTAATCAAGGTTGACTTTCGGGTTGACTTTGGTTTTCCCCGTGTGACTTTCTTAATTCGGGTCAACCGTCTAGGCCGGGTTAAGGGGGTTACATGGCTAGCATGCATCTTTGAAAGGTGGTTGGAGCATTGCAAAGACCAAAGGGCATCCTCCAAAATGCGTAAGTACCATAAGGGCATGTGAAGGTTGCCTTCTCTTGATCCTCTGGTGTTATAGCAATTTGATTGTATCCTGAATATCCATAAAGGAAACAATAAAAAGCCTTGCCTACCAATCGATCTAGTATTTGATTGATAAACGAGAGGGGAAAATGGTCTTTCTTGGTTGCCTTGTTAAGCTTCCGACAGTCCATGAAAATCCTCTACCCCGTGACGGGTCTTGTTGGTAAGAGCTCATTGTCCTCATTGCTTACTACAGTCATGCCTCCTTTCTTTGGTACACATTGCACCGGGCTGACCCACGAACTGGTTGATTTTGGGTAAATAACTTCAGCATCGAGCCACATGATTATCTCCTTCATCACTACCTTCTTCATGATTGGATTAAGCCTTCTTTGGGGTTCAATATAATTGTCGTGGCAATCATGAAGTAGAATTTTGTACATACAAATAGTAGAGCTTATACCCTTCAAATCAGCCATAGTCCCACCTAAAGCTTTTTTATATTGAGATAACACATTTATCAAGCTAGAATCTTGCTTAGTTGTAAGACTAGAAGAGATTATCACATGAAAAGTCTCATTGCAACCCAAATAAGCATATTTAAGGTGTGATGGTAAGGGCTTTAATTCTAATGTGGGTGCATGCTCATGTGAGGGTTTTGGAGGTGTAAATTTAGAAAAAAAACTATAGGTTCAAATTGCGTAATTGGTATTGCTATGAGAAGGATGGATTGTTGTACCTCTACTAGGGACTCCTCGAGTTCCTTGAAATCTCCAAGTTCTTTGAACTCTTCAGCCTCTTCGAACTCCTCATTCTCATCTTCATTGAGCTTCATATAATCCTCAACTTGTAGAAATTTTCTGCGACAAAATTATGCAACTTCCTCCTCTGTTGTAGCATCCATGTATTGACATTCCTCATGTTCATCCACATATTTGAGGGTGTTGAATAAATTTATGGTCAGCTCTTGATTAGCCACTCTCATGGTGAATTCACCATTTTCACAGTCAATCAAGATCTAGCCGATAGTTAAGAACGGTCAACCCAAAATGATTGGTGCATTCTAATCAGCTTCACAATCAAGAATGAGGAAGTCAGCCGGGAAAACAAATTTGCCCACCTTTACCACAACATCTTCTATTCTTCCTTTCGGGCGAACATGGGATCGGTCTGCTAGTTGCAAAATGATGAAGGTAGGCCTTCCATTTCCCATACCAAGCCTCATAAACACTAACTTGGGCATCTAATTCACACTAGATCCAAGATCACATAGGGATTTTCCCACATAATTATCATCTATCGAACACGGGATGATGAAGCTGACTGGATCATTCCTTTTTGGTGGCATATTGCTCAGCACAGAATAACATTCTTTTGTTGTAGCTGAAGTCTCCAACTTTTCAACCTTTCTCTTCTTGGTGACAATATCCTTAAGAAACTTCACATAAGTAGGAATTTGATCAATTGCTTCCAAAAACGAGACATTAATATGCAGTTGGTCAAGGAAATCTTCAAATTTCTTGAAAGTTGAAGGTCTTCAATATGTTTCTTTAATCTCTGAGGGAAGGGTGGCGGGGGTCTAACTTCTTCCTCTACTGTGGAGATCTGTTTTTTGTTGTAGCAAAACTCTATCTTCCATTAGTAGGTTCACTAGTTGAGCCCTCACTATTATCCTTCTTAAGAGATGAATCTTCTTGCACATTGGGTTCTTCTTGAATAGTTTTGGGGTTGAAATCTTTAGCCTTCTTCTTCCCCCCCCCAAAAAAAAAAAAATTATCTTCCTTGTTAAGTTGGGTGCCACTCCTTAAAGTGAGTGCACTACATTCTTCCTTGCCGTGAGGTTTTGTGACTTCAGTATCACTAGGCAAACTACCATGTGGTCGAACTTGTAGAGCTTGTGTTATTTGACCTACTTGGGTTTCCAAAGCTCTCAAGAAGGAGCTATGACTTTGCAACAACGAACCCTGGCTCTTGATTGATGTTGTATGATCATGAGGTAAAGTCTTGGTGGACGACATAAAGTCTCAGAGAGTAGCTTCCAAAGAGTCGTTGTTCGCTGAAGAAGTTGTACCATGGTTGTCATTTTCCCATAGCATATTCTGCTGGAAACCTTGGGTTTAGTCTGGTTTTGTTTCCGATTCGAGCTTCTAGTATTGTTGTTTCCTTTAGTCCCCCATGAAAGATTTGGATGTTGACGCCATCCTTGGTTATAGGTGTTCGAGTAGGGGTTGTTGTTTTGATTGTAGTTCCCCACAGAGTTGGTAGATTTGGGGTTTTCCGGGCACTCGCTCACATGGTGACTTTCATCATATCGAACACAAGTGGTTGCCACTACCTTCACTTCCTTTACCTTATTTGGACGTTGGAGAGTCTTCAACATTTTTTGTAATGGCTGACAACTGAGCTAAAACAGAATCATTGGCCTCAAGCTCAAGTGTCCTATGAGTCTTACTCCCCGTTCCAAGTCTAGTTGTAGGAAATTGGTAGTCATTGTTCGCTATTTTATCATGGATACTGAATGCTTCTTCGGGTGACTTGTCCAGCAAAGTTCCATTTGATGAAGCATCTAGCATCATTCTAGTGGGAGCTTTGACACCATTGTAGAACATCACAACTTGCGTCCAATCTTGAAAATCATGATTCGTACACTTGCGAAGCAATCCTTTATATCTATCCCAACACTCGTACATCGACTCATCATCAGCTTGACGAAAGGAAGCAATGTCATTCCTTATCTTAGTGTTCATGTTGGGTGGATTGTAACAATGCAATAAGCTTTTGCATAGATCTACCCATGACTCCATAGAACCAAGGGGTACTCCACTCAACCACTCTCTTGCTCGATCATGCAATGAGTAAGGAATTAACTTGAGCTTCAACACATCTTCATGCACACCTTGTTGTTTAAATGAGCCACACACTTCCAAGAATGCACGAATGTGTTTTCTAGCATCTTCATGAGGCGATCCACCAAATTGACCAATCGAATTCAACATGTTGAGCATCACCGGTTTGAGTTTGAAGTGGGCTGTCTAAATTTCGAGAGTTACAATCCCAGGGTTGAGATCTTCCAAGATGGGATTCAAATGATCTCTTATAGCTCGTGGACGAACTACAGCTCCGCCATTTGCTACAACATCAGGGTCTTCAGGATTATCACCTTGTTGACCTCCTTGGTTAAGACCTCTATACATGACTTCTAGAGCTTGTTGTATACGCCTTCTTTCTCGGAAAATATGTTCAATCTCACGTACTAATAATAGTATGGGTTCGTTAGGTCTTCCTCGGATCATACAACAACACAACACCTGAAAAAGATAAACAAAGCAGCTAGTTAGCCTATACTAAAAGAAGAAAAATGGTGCCAATCTAAACTTAAAACAATCAATTGGCAATCTCTGGCAGTGGCACCAAAAACTTGTTGTGTGTAAGGGTGTACTATAATTGATACAGAAATAGTGCAAGTATACACGTCGAGGCAAGTAGTAAAGTGATGAGTGAGTATCGTCTCCACAGAAATTAGAGGTACTTCAAGTGAAGTTTAAGCACACAAGTAAAGTCTAAAATATAAATGTAATAGCAAATAGAAACGGTGAATAAATGCGATAGCAAATGGTAGTATGGTAAGAAACGCGATAGCAATTAACAGAAGTAAAGCTGAACTAAAACAATGATATTTTGAGGGTATTCTCACACTTACGAAACTCTCTAATGGATAGGTTGGGCTTGATAAGGACTTTTATGTCTAACCCTAAAGAATGCCTAGAACTACCTTACCCACAACATGCTTGACAGAGTTTACTAAGGTGTTTCTAAACTACCTCTAGCAAGAAACATGACAGCCAGAATGTTAAGGCAATACCTCTCTGCGTGAACCCTAGCAAGCTATTTATCGATGAAGTTCTACTCCTTTCAGTCATTGAAACTCTATCCTTATCTCTAAGGTGAGTTAGGGCTTTGCCTCTCAGCATCAAACCCTCAATGTTCACGTGGATCTAAGCCTAACTCACTCAAATATTAAGTTATCTATCATCTAAACTAAGGCTAACTCTCGAAAGCTCTTACAAGTTTAGGGCAAGCAAACAATGGACAAAAAATGTAAAGGATAAGAAAGAAAACCAAACATTCATTCAAACTTAAACATAAACATTCATAACAATCCCAAGCCACTTAAAATCTGTTCATGGATGGGAAATATCAGCCACATTCATCCATTTAAAACAACCCATCATAAATATAAGAAATTAAATAGCAAAAGCAACTAGAGTAAAAGAAACTCCCAAGCTACCTTGGACTGCCCTGAACCGCTTCAAGCTTGCTTCTTCGCTCAAAGGCCAACAAGAACACTCTTTGGAGCTTCAACGATGGAGAACACCACGCAAAGAAGATGAAGGAAAGGAGTTGCCTTTCTCTCTTTCATAGCTCACAAAAATATCCTCTTTTTCGACTCTCCCTTTAATATGGGTCTCTTGTTCTTTATATAGTGGGGCCTCCTATGGTTTTGTGACCTAAATTCCAAGGGAATATTTCCTTCACATGTGAGCTCACAGCTGGCTAATTGGTTCACGTGTCATGCTGCACAGTGTCCTCATTTCCTTATCCTCTAGTGCACTCAAAAATGATATCCAACATGTTGTAGTATTCTGCCTTTGCCCTGCTCTGCTCCTTATTTCCCTGCACATCACCACAACAACCCAAACCTTCCCAAGTAGCATCATTCAAGAAAATAAACAAAGAAAACAAAACAAGAAACACCAAATGCAACTACATGAGCTAAATGCACCTATATGTTATGAATGAGATGAAATGAGCTTGATTTCTTACAATAACCTAAGTAAAAAGGCGTAAAATGTTAACCTTTTGCAAGGTTAACATCGCCTCATTAAGAACCTCTCTAAACCTAGTTGGAGGAAAAGAGTACACTTGATAATAATTATATATACACACAAATCATCTGAAAATAACCTAGACAAATTACCATACTGCCTTAGAAGGCAACAAATCATCATGCAACGAAGAAAGGACCACATTCAGAGGAGTATTAAATGTCCGTGTATCAAACCTAGTGTCACTAAAGGAAACAACCGAACCAAATCAAGCCACCTTAGCCATTTCGTCAGCCACTCGATTCACCGTCCGACTATCACGGTGGATAATAACCTCTCACTCTTTATCCATCAACTCGTAGATAGCTTGCACAAGGAGTGGAGACCCTCCTCAAACACCCATACGCTTCAGTTCCCAAAAAATCCAAACTATCAACCTCGAGATAAATCCTACGTAAACCCATCTCCCACGCAATTTCCAATCCCTCAAACACCCCACATCTCGGCCTCCATCGCCAAGAAGATACCCACAAACCTCATGTAGTTGAGCACCCACTCTCCAACACAGTTGCGCAAAATACCACCACATGACACATGACCTGTGGCACCAGCCCTTGACTCGTCATGGTTGAGCTTGAACTATCCTACAAGAGGCAGCTGCCACTGATTTTATGGACCCACAACACTCGCTTCATACCTTTCATCCCTAATAACCGATGACAACGCCTGCACACATTGGCTCTGAACCCGTTAGCATTCCTCCAACACATATCATCCATCAAACTGATCCAGCTCAAAAATGCATGAATTCCAATATTTTCATAACGACCATAGGACAGCTCCAAAAAGATATCCCACTCTGGTATGTGTCGAGCAAAATAAGACAGATTAGCAATATTTATGTGAATCCAATCACTAAAGTCCATAGAAAGAAACTCTGCAAGATTATCCGATTGAATAGTCTGCATCCACACTGCTAACTTAGGGGACAAGAGCGAAGAAGGTGGTCAATAGACTCAACCTCGACCTCACAAACACCGCAAGTCGAGTTAATATCCATGTGCCGACGAACCCTTTTCATGTTGGTTAGTACCCTACAACACACGGCAAGCCACATGAAAATCCACACCCGGTGCAATCCCTTAAATATCGCGATGACACTCTACAAAGTATCCCTAGATTCATGAGCAACCCTGGTGCGATTGTAATGGGCCGAAGGTACTGTGAAATTACGGTTAGCATGTAACGCCCTGGTTTTGGGCCTAGATGTTTTAGATGTTGAATCGGGACGGTCAGAGACGCTTCGAACCATTGAGGTGTGTTTAGGGAACGCCTAGCTCAGGATGTTTTAAAAATATCTAAAATCCTCATTTACTATATAAGTGATTATGGATAAAAAAATTTACAAAAGGAGATTTGGAAATATTACATTTTGGCATAGTGACCAAAATGCAGTTTTTGCAAAAGTTGACTAGTGATTGTTTTGAAAAGGATTGAAACATTGAATCTGTAAGGAGCTAATTTTACCATTTGTTTTCATCATATTTCTCTTTAATTTGGGAGCATTTAATAATGATTTAATTAAAGAAATAAAAGAGAATTGAAAGAAAAATCAAAGGTTGAATTTTCATAACTAATTTCACGATAGTTTTCTCTTTTCATTTTCTCTCAACTTCCAATCAGCCAAACACTTTTCTCTCCTCAAAGAACCTATGATTTTCATTTTGTTTGCATAGATTTTATCTTCCAAAATATTTCTTATCTTTGTTTCATCAAATCCTTTTGATTCTTGCTTTGGATTTTCAAGAAAACTTGCCCAAATTGAAGAGATATCAACCATTAGAGGTAAGCTTTGTCCTTCTCCTCTAATGATCAGTTCTTTACTGAAATTCCCAAGTTATCAATCATGTGTTGATGGTTTTGAGTTGTTTTAATGTTATAAACATGAAATAGTTGTTAAATTCAAGATTCTTGATGAGATCTTCGTGATTTTCGTAATTCTATGTTAAGCACTGTTTTGAGGTTGATTTCTAACATATTTTGGATGATATTTGATGTTGAGAATGAGGTTTTAACAAATCCCAAATAGGTTTGGGTTCTTAAGTTTGAGATGGTTGATTTGTGGTTTTTTAAGTGTGTTTTTGGTGATCCGCTATTGCTGGAGGTATAAGGTTGTGTCTATGGTAATTTTTGATGTTGATTGAAGTTTAGAAAAGGTTAGAATTGGTAGATCTTGGGTGGGTTTGATTTGAAAAAGTTTGGAGGTAATTTCAGTTATTTCGGATAGCCGAAAGGCTAGTTTTAAGTAGAGCAGCGAGCTAGAATGGGTGGCTGGTGATTTTAATGCATGATGATGCATTAATCCTTTGCTCTTGTGTGTAATGAACAGGGGTGACATCATTGGACGCGTTTGGTGTTGATCCGGAAGTGCCGAAAGCTTAGAAATCATTTCGGCAAGCAAGGGAAATGTTATCAGTGAGTGCAAATGGATTTAGAAGTCTTTGAGGGACAAGGAAACAAGGTTTGAGGATTTAGGATTGGTTTGAAACACCATCCTAAGTCCAGAAGTAAATATGTTTAGATTTGCTCTAAAAAAGTAGTTGATGCCCCTAAATGCTTTTGACATGCTCTTGATTTGAGATAGACAAATTCCTACTATTTTATGCATGATTTATGACATGAAATGATGTTTCATATTGATCCCACGAGATAGAATGACATTGCAAAGAGTTTTGAGATTTTGATTAAATGCTATGCATGAATTGTGGTTTTGAAATAAGATGAGATTGATTTTAGAAATTTTGCATCAAAACAGTAGGTGAGATGATGGTTTTAATGTAATATATTGGCATAAATGATGAGAAGATTATCGGATATAATTGGTCAACCAATAGGATGTAAAATGCACTATAAACTCAAATTCGTACGTACTCTTTAGAGTCGGGCAACGGAGGTAGTGCCATCCGGATCCAAAGTGAGAATTCAATAATGAGAGATACCATCAGGGTAGGTCTTGGTGAAACACCCAAGCTTTGTGGCGAATAGAGATACCGCCATGAGAGTCTGGTGATGTGAGATTCCACCAGGGTAGGACTTGGCTCTATGTCAAGCTAATCAGTATATCCGAGTAAAGATAGAATATGAAATGCCAATATATGCGAATGTATTTGATTCACATGTACCAATGTTGAAATGATTTTTATGCTATGAGAAGTGCATATGAGATTTTGAGCTTTATGAAATGCTTTTGGATATCAAGCGTGTGTGTGGCTTTACAATGAGATTTGCATTGGTTGAATGCATGAGATAGATAGATAGATGGTACATGTAATTTTCAAATGGTGATTTGCTTTGAAATGGTTTTCAAGCATGAGATAGAAAGAGAAAGGTTTTAGACAAGGTTTTCAAGATAGAGTTTTAATGCTTGCATTGTTGTGTTGGTGTTTTTAGAGCATGCCTCGCTAAGCTATTGTACTTACGCTCTCTTTTACCAACAATGCAGATAATTGAGACATTTTAGGTAGCGAGGAGGCTTAAAGGAATCCAAGGAATAGTTAAGCTCAAGTATGGTGATGTTTTACATTTATTTTAGTAATAATATTTGGCAATGTGATTTAATGGTTTGCTTTGGGAGATGTGGATTGGACTCCCTTGTGTGGTTGCAAGTTATATGTGATCCATTTGGTTTGTAAAAGGCCATTATTTTGGTTTTGATGATTTACCTTGCCTTTTGGGATGCTTATGGTCTTTTGGTGTTTTTGACTATTAGGGAGCATGCTTTAGAAGTCAGTTTTGATGATGATGATGTTAGACGTTTTTCCTTAGCTTGTACCTTTGAGTGTTGATGCATATTTGTGTGCAAGCATGTTTAACTATATGTTGGAGTGGTTTGGATGGGTCGTTGGGGTTCAAAACCTGCATTTTGGGGATTTGAACACTGCAGCGTATCGGTACACTTTACAGAGTATCGATACGGCCTGCTTGTTTTGTGAGGGGCGTACTGGTACACGGGGTCGTACTGATACCCTCTTTAATCACTGGACGAGGGCGTACCGATACGGTACCTTAGCGTACCGATACGGTCCGGTGACGCAAGCCTGGGCAGTTTGATCATTGTGTGTGTATCGATACCCTCATTCAAAGTATCGATACGCGGGTCGTTAAGTTGGTTAAACCTCACTTGTGAATGTCTTGAAACGTTGTATTTTAGTCACTAAACTTCATGAATGCAATTGGATGTGTTTGGTTAGTCAGATTGTGATGAAAATTTATAGAGAAGTATGAAACATGACTAATTGAATGAAGGTAACTTTAAAATCAGAGAAGTCCTTGTAATTTGAAGAAATTACATTTTGGTTCCTAAATGTCTAGTTTGTGCAATTAAACCCTAAACGAAATCCGATCGATGTGAAGTTTCTTCCTATGCTCTCTGGTGATCACATAGGACTTAAGTTGCATTTAGAAAAGATAAAAAGAAAAAAGGTCGTCAATCAGAGTCGGCTTTAACGAGTTGGCTTCGGTTTTCCCCAGGTAATCACCTCTGTTCGGGTCAACCATCTAGACCGGCTAGGGGGTTATATTTGTTGGTATCATATTCAAGTTTGCGAATAATTGGGGAGTTGGTAAGTGGTTGGTAAGTGTAAATGTGAATAGTTATGATCTTTGTGAAAGCATGTTGAGTACTTATGCAACGTTTGAGCTCTAATGAGATGAAATACATGCAAGTTGATTATTTGAGATGAAATTGTGTTGTCATGCTATGATTGGGGTATAGATGGGGAACTCATTGCCATATCATTACTATTGGAAAGAATTGTTTTGAAAATGAACTTGAGCACCTTGGATTTCTTGCTTTATATTGCCTAACTAAGTTTTGTTGCATTTTGCTAGTTACATTGTTTTGAATGAGGCCACGTAGAGAGCTTATAATTAATACGGGTAATGCGGCTAAGAATGAGATGAATGAGACGAAAGAGCGTGTTGAGAATCTACCGCCTCCTCCTCCTGGTGGACCACCCGGTGGTGGTGGAGCGGGGGCTGGTGCTGCTGGAGCTGGAATAGGGGTTGCTGAACCTGAGGGAGCACGAGGGCAAGTTGCTCCCGATATGACCGTGCTGATTCAGGCTATTGCTGGAGCCTTTCAGGCAGCAGCAGTTGGTGCTCATGTGGCTGCACTTCGTGTTGGTGCTGATACGAGTTTGCCATTAGAGCGACTCCGTAGTCTCGGAGGGACTGAGTTTAGGGGGCTAACCCTTGAGGGTTCCGAACTTGGTTCGAGAGCACCAAGAGGATCCTTGGGCAGATGAACTATAATGATGGCCAGTAGTTGGGGTGCATTGTGTCCCTATTGCATAGTGATGCCTATATGTGGTGGACGACCACTATAGTTGGTTTGGAAGATGCTTAGGTGACTTGGAAATTCTTTCTGGATGCGTTCAAGAGGAAATATATGGATGCCCTTTATTTGGACGAGAAGAAGAGGGAATTCATGTCCATAGTGCAAGGTAGCATGTTTGTGGCGGAATATGAGGTGCAGTTTGTAAGCCTTAGCTAGTATGCATCGAAATTGATCCCTAATGAACGAGAGAGATGCGAGTGTTTCAGATATGGGCTGGTGGCTGATGTGAAGACATATATGCTTGCCTCAGATTACTTTGATTTTGATGTCCTGGTCACTCGAGCCAAGGACATTGAGCTGAACCTTGGTCTGGCGAGTTGAGCAGGAGAATTTAGCTCAGGGAAGCGAGCTGCGGGTTTTGATGCTAGAATGGATCGTTTTAAGAGGCCAAGGGATCGAAGGTCTCATGTAGATACTAGACGTGGGTTAGGTAATCCGGGGAGAGGTCAGTAGGGGCCGGATGCTTTCATTCGTACTCTTGAGTGTAATCGGTGTGGAAGGAGGCACACAGGAGAGTGCTGGGGCAACGTTGGTACGTGCTGGAATTTTGGTTCCCGTGGGCACATGAAACAGGATTTTCCTTAGCCGACGAGAAAGGGGTAAACTCTGGTGAGAGCAGTTGAGCCACATAGGGGTCGTGGATGTGACTGTGGCAATTTTCAGCGTAGAGATAATGGTGCGAGGAATGTAGCACATGTTGTAGCTGTTCAACTCGAAGGAGGTGGCCAGGCCAGAGTGTATGCCCATCGTCAATGGAGGAATGACACTAATGTGATCACAGGTACCTTTACTTTGCAGTCTTTATCATTACTTTCCCTGATTGATTCTGGATTTACACACTCGTACATATTGCGTGAGCATGCTCAAATGGTTGGTTTGCCTGTTGAATCTTTGGATGTTCGTGTGCGTGTGACTAGTTCTTTCGATGAAACGGTTGTAACGATGAAGTTGTATAAGAGGTGTCCCTTAAAGGTGCAAGAACATGTGTTCTTGGTGGATCTCATGGAATTGCCTTTCTATGGATTTGATGTAATCCTTGGCATGGATTGGCTAGTTGAGCATAGGGCTGTTTTGGATTTTGAGAGTAAGCGAGTTTCGTTGAAACTAGCTGAAGATTATGAAGTTATTGTGGTGGGAGAGAACATAAAGTTCCTATCTAATGTGGTTTCGACGCTTGAAGCGAGCCGGTTGTTGCGTCAAGGATGCAAAGCTTATTTAGCTTTTGTAATGAATCCTAGTACGAAGGATGTCAGGGTTCAAGATATAATGATCGTGTGTGAATTCCCTGGGGTGTTTCCAGAGGAGTTACCGGGTTTGCCGCCTAGTTGGGAGGTTGAGTTTTGAATTGAGTTGTATGAGAACACAACTCCGGTGTCCATCGCTCCCTATCGAATGACACCTAAGGAGTTGAAGGAGCTGAAGATGCAACTGCAGGAGTTGCTTGACTGAGGCTTTATTCGGCCTAGTGTGTCACCTTGGGGTGCACCGGTCTTGTTTGTAAAAAAAGAAAGATGGCATGATGAGAATGTGTATTGATTATCGTCAGCTGAATAAGTTGACTATCAAGAACAAGTATCTTATGCCAAGGATTGATGATCTTTTTGATCAGTTTCGTGGAGCGATCGTGTTCTCGAAGATTGATTTAAAGTCTGGGTACTATCAATTGAAGGTTAAGGATGTGGATGTGCCAAAAAATGCTTTTCGGACAAGGTATGGGCATTATGAATTTATGGTGATGCCTTTTGGTTTGACGAATGCTCCTACTGCATTCATGGATATGATGAACAAGGTGTTTCATGAGTTCTTGGATAAGTTCGTTGTGGTGTTCATCGATGACATCCTTGTGTACTCTCATATTGCGGAGGAGCATGAGGATTGTTTTGCAAGTGTTGCTAGAGAATCAGCTTTATGCTAAGCTGAGTAAATGTGAGTTTTGGTTGAAGGAAGTTGTTTTCCTTGGCCATGTGGTTTCGGATGAGGGGATTTGAGTTGATCCTCAGAAGATTGAGGCGGTGGTGATTGGAAGCCTCATAGGTCTATTCATGAAGTCCGTAGTTTCCTTGGTTTGACGGGTTACTATCGAAGGTTTGTGGATGGATTTTCCAAGATTGCTGCTCTTTTGACGATGTTATTGCAAAAGGATGTTAAGTTTGAATGGACGGAAGTGAGACAACAAGCTTTTGAGAGGCTAAAGGAAGCTTTGACGCAAGCTCCTATCTTGATTCAACCTAAATATGGAAAAAAGTTTGTGGTGTATAGTGATGCATCCTATGTTGGTTTGGGGTGTGTGCTGATGCAAGAAGGTAAGGTAGCAGCTTATGCATCACAATAGTTGAAGGTGCATAAGCGTAACTATCCCACGCATGATATTGAGTTAGCGGCGATGATGTTTGCCTTAAAGATTTGGAGACATTACCTATATGGTGAGAAGTGTAATGTGTACACGGATCACAAGAGTTTGAGGTATCTTATGTCTCAGAAGGATTTGAATCTCAGGCAACGACGCTGGGTGGAGTTGATTAAGGATTGTGATATAACGATTGAGTGTGCACATTTCTGTTTGGGTGATTGTTCATCGTCTTATGAAGTGTGCACATTTCTTGCCGGTGCATACTACGTATACCTTGGATAAGTTAGCTGAGTTGTACATTGCTGAGATTGTGCGGTTGCACGGTGTGCCGAAATCTGTAGTGTCGGATAGAGATCTGAAGTTCACGTCGTGGTTTTGGGTATGTTTGCATCAAGCCTTTGGTACGCGGTTGAATTTCAGTACTTCTTATCATCTGCAGATGGATGGGCAGTCAGAGCGTGTTATCCAAGTGCTTGAAGATATGTTGAGGTGTTGCGTTATTGAGTTTCAAGGATCTTGGGAGAAGCACTTACCTTTGGTTGAGTTCGCTTATAATAATAGTTACCAGGAAAGTATTCAAATGGCAACATACGAGGCTTTGTACGGGAGAAAGTGTAGAACTCCCCTTTGTTGTGCTGAAACGGGGCAAAAGTTGATTTCGATGCCAACTTTATTGAAAGGAACCACCGAGAAGGTGAAGCTCATTTGTGAGCATTTGAATGCAGCATCGGACCGGCAAAAGTCTTACACAGATTTGAAGCGTAAAGAGATAGAGTTCGCAGTTGGCGAACGCGTGTTTCTGAAAGTTTCACCTTGGAAGAAGGTGATGAGATTTGGTCAGAAGGGGAAATTGAGTTCGAGGTTCATTGGACCATATGAGGTGATAGAACGTGTGGGTCCTGCTGCTTACAAGTTGAGATTGCCTTCAGAGTTAGAAAAGATACATAATGTGCTCTATGTATCCATGCTTCGGATGTATAGATCGGATTCGTCGCATGTTATGCCTGTAGAAGTGGTTGAGCTGAATCCAGACTTGATGTATGATGATGAGCCCATTGAGATTCTGGATACGGATAGTAAGGTTCTCCGGGGTAAGACCATCGAGCTGGTCAAAGTCTTGTGGAGACATTGTGGCATTGAGGAAGCCACGTGGGAAAGGAATGATGACATGAAGAAGCAATTTCCTTACCTTTTTCCACCAGGTAAACTTCAAGGACGAAATTTCTTAAGTGGGGGAGAGTTGTAACGCCCTGGTTTTGGGCCTAGATGTTTTAGATGTTGAATAGGGACAGTCGGAGACGGTTCGAACATTTGAGGTGTATTTAGGGAACACCTAGTTCGAGATGTTTTATAAATATGGAAAAATATCTAAAAATCCTCATTTATTATATAAATGATTATGGTGAAAACAATTTTACAAAATGAGATTTGGAAATATTACATTTTGGCATAGCGACCAAAATGCAGTTTTTGCAAAAGTTGACAAGTGATTGTTTTGTAAAGGAATGAAACATTGAATCTGTAAGGAGCTAATTTTACCATTTGTTTTCATCATATTTCTCTTTAATTTGGGAGCTTTTAATAATGATTTAATTAAAGAAATAAAAGAGAATTGAAAGAAAAATCTTAGGTTGAATTTTTATAACTAATTTCACGATAGTTTTCTCTTTTCATTTTCTCTCAACTTCTAATCAGCCAAACACTTTTCGCTCATCAAAGAACCTTTGATTTTCATTTTGTTTGTAGAGATTTTATCTTCCAAAAGATTTCTTATCTTTGTTTCATCAAATCCTTTTGATTCTTGCTTTGGATTTTCAAGAAAACTTGCCCAAATTGAAGAGAGATCAACCATTAGAGGTAAGCTTCATCCTTCTACTCTAATGATCAGTTCTTTACTGAAATTCCCAAGTTATCAATCCTGTGTTGATGGTTTTGAGTTGTTTTAATGTTATAAACATGAAATAGTTGTTAAATTCAAGATTCTTGATGAGATCTTCGCGATTTTCATAATTCTATGTTAAGCATTGTTTTGAGGTTTATTTCTAACATATTTTGGATGATATTTGATGTTGAGAATGAGGTTTTAACAAATCCCAAATTGGTTTGGGTTCCTAAGTTTGAGATGGTTGATTTGTGATTTTTTAAGTGTGTTTTTGGTGATCTGCTATTACTGGAGGTATAAGGTTGTGTCTATGGTAATTTTTTATGTTGATTGAAGTTTAGAAAAGGTTAGAATTGGTAGATCTTGGGTGGGCTTTGATTTGACCAAGTTTGGAGGTAATTTCAGTTATTTCGGATAGCCGAAAGGCTAGTTTTAAGTAGAGCAGCGAGTTAGAATGGGTGGCTGGTGATTTTAATGCATGATGATGCATTAATCCTTTGCTCTTGTGTGTAATGAACAGGGGTGACATCTTTCGACGTGTTTGGTGTTGATCCGTAAGTGCCGGAAGCTTAGAAATCATTTCGGCAAGCAAGTGAAACGTTATCAGTGAGTGCAAATGGTTTTAGAAGTCTTTGAGGGACAAGGAAACAAGGTTTGAGGATTTAGGATTGGTTTGAAACATCATCCTAAGTTCGGAAGTAAGTATGTTTAGATTTGCTCTCAAAAAGTGGTTGATGCCCCTAAATGCTTTTGACATGCTCTTGATTTGAGATAGACAAATTCCTACTATTTTATGCATGATTTATGTCATGAAATGATGTTTCATATTGATCCCATGAGATAGAATGACATTGCAAAGAGTTTTGAGATTTTGATTAAATGCTATGCATGAATTGTGGTTTTGAAATAAGATGAGATTGATTTTAGAAATGTTGCATCAAAACAGTAGGTGAGATGATGATTTTAATTTAATATATTGACATAAATGATGAGAAGATTATCGGATATAATTGGTCGACTAATAGGATATAAAGTGCACTATAAACTAAAATTCGTATGTACTCTTTGGAGTCGGGCAATGGGGGTAGTGCCATCACGATCCAAAGTGAGAATCTGATGATGAGAGATACCATCGGGGTAGATCTTGGTGAAACACCCAAGCTTTGTGGTGAAGAGAGATACCGCCGTGAGAGTCTGGTGATGTGAGATTCCACCGGGGTAGGACTTGGCTATATATCAAGCTAATCCGCATATCCGAGTAAAGATAGAATATAAAATGTCAGTATATGAGAATGTATTTGATTCACATGTACCAATGTTGAAATGATTTTTATGCTATGAGAAATGCATATGAGATTTTGAGATATATGAAATGCTTTTGAATATCAAGCATGTGTATGGCTTTGCCATGAGATTTGCATTGGTTGAATGCACGAGATAGATAGATAGATGGTACATGTGATTTTCAAATGGTGATTTGCTATGAAATGGTTTTCAAGTATGAGATAGAAAGAGCATGGTTTTAGAAATGGTTTTCAAGATAGAGTTTTAATGCTTGCATTGTTGTGTTGGTGTTTTTAGAGCATGTCTCACTAAGTTATTGTGCTTACGCTCTCTTTTACCCACAATGCAGATAATTGAGATATTTTGGGTAACGAGGAGTCTTAAAGGAATCCAATGAATAGTTATGCTCTAGTATGGTGATGTTTTACATTTACTTTAGTAATAATATTTGGCAATGTGATTTAATGGTTTGCTTTGGGAGATGTGGATTGGACTCCCATGTGTTGTTGCAAGTTATATGTGCTCCATTTGGTTTGTAAAAGGCCATTATTTTGGTTTTGATGATTTACCTTGCCTTTTGGGATTCTTATGGTCTTTTGGTGCTTTTGACTCTTAGGTAGCATGCTTTAGAAGTCAATTTTGATGATGATGATGTTAGACGTTTTTCCTTAGCTTGTACCTTTGAGTGTTGATGCATATTTGAGTGCAAGCATGTTTAACTATATGTTGGAGTTGTTTGGATGGGTCGTTGGGGTTCAGAACCTGCATTTTGGGTATTTGCAGACTGCAGCGTATCGGTACACCTCATAGAGTATCGATATGGCCTACTTGTTTTGTGAGGGGTGTACCGGTACACGAGGTCGTATCGATACCCTTTTTAGTCATTGTACGAGGGCATACCGATACGGTACCTCAGCGTACCAATACGGTCTGTTGATGCAAGCCTGGGCAGTTTGATCATTGAGTGCGTATCGATACCCTCCTTGAGCGTATCGATACGTGGGTCGTTAAGTTGGTTAAACCTCACTTGTTAATGTCTTGAAACGTTTCGTTTCAGTTCCTAAACTTCATGAATGCAATTGGATGTGTTTGGTTAGTCAGATTGTGCTAAAAATTTAAAGAGAAGTATGAAATATGACTAATTGAATGAAGGTAACTTTAAAATCTGAGAAGTCCTTTTAATTTGTAGAAATTACATTTTGGTCCCTAAATGTCTAGTTTGTGCAATTAAACCCCTAAACGAAATCCGATCGGTGTGTCTTTTCTTCCTATGATCTTTGGTGATCACATAGGCCTTAAGTTGCATTTAGAAAAGATAAAAAGAATAAAAGGGGTCGTCAATCGAAGTCGGCTTTAACGAGTTAGCTTCGGTTTTCCCCGTGTAATCACCTCGGTTCGGGTCAACCGTCTAGACCGGGATAAGGGGGTTACATAGCACACCACTTTACTCCCAAGAAAACCATCAACTCGAACCTGCCTAAGCGTCATAATAGATGCCAATTTGTGCAATACCGACTGGGAAACAAATGCACAAACTCACCCATCTTGTAGGACCCCATACTATCCACCATATCCGATACACTAACAACTAGCAACGAAGGAGGCTGTACGGAACCAAGAATCATGTCCTTTAAGGGATCAATATCACCCAACCATTTGTCCCTCCAAAAATTCCTGAATCGGTCGTCTCCAACAGTCCAAACCATAATATTTTGAACATTAGTCAAAACCAAGCTCATCCCTTTCCAAAGGTCCGAACAACCTGCCTTATAGATAAGTTTAGGAAGCACCCCTTGCCACTTATATTTTGAGCGCAAAACTTGCACTCATAACTGAGTCAGAGTACGTATGATATTAAATGCAATTTTCATAAAAAAAAGTAGTGTTTTGCTACTCTAAGGACTTGAAACTCAAACCTCCTTTTAATACCCATTTAACCAAATTAACACTATCTCTCATATTAGTACGGCCCCAAACGAAACACAAATAATCTTCTCAATATTTAAACAAACATATTTCGACAAAAGCATATATTTCGTAGAGTACTATGGAATAGAGGGTGGTGCCGACTTAGGGAGTGTGATACGTCCCGCCAATGATAAGATCATAGTTGACCAACCTGACAATCTATCACGCACATGCTTGTCACAACCCTTTCTCGAGCCTGGCTTTTTGAAAATGAAAATAAGAGAGTCGCCACCAATGTTTTTGAAAAATGTGTGATTGGATCACTTTTTAAAAGGGATGTCATTTTAATAGAACATTTTATTTATTAAAACAACAGTTTAGGTCTGTAAAACCAAAACAACGGGTTCAGGAGTCGGTTACGCGCGGGGAAGGGTTAGCACCCCCATAACGCCTAAAAAATTAGTACTTGGTCGTTTACAAAAACGTTTTAAGGTTGGAATTCGCAAGTTCACGAGAAATTTGATTTATTCATCCGTTTATGAATATAAATCTAGTTTAATGGCCTTACCGCTTGAAAAATGAACTCCAATCACTGTCAACACTTATGGCGCTAACCCGTCATTTCCGTTTGGTAAAACTCCGCAATAATTAATTTTCACTTTTTAGCAAACCAACAAAGTCGATTAAGTGTGTTGAAGTTTTTAATTAAAATTTTGTTAGTGATTAATAACCCTAAAAATGTCTACATTAATTTTTACCTATTGGGATTTAAGTAAAATTAAGTGTATTTTATTTTAAAATATGAAGAAAATTTTTCATCACTCAAGGGCTCTAACTAAGTTTTAATAACCTATTCCTAAAGATCGAAAAAAAACTAGACTAAACATGAATCAAATGAAGAAGATTAAAGTAAGGAAGCAAAATTAAATTACTTTGATTAAGCAATTGAACATAAATATGAAAATTCAAGTAAAGAAAAGGGATGTAGAAATACAAAGAACCTCTTTATTCTCTATATATTAAAGATATAAAGTGAATTGGTGACAAAATTGAAAGGAAAACAAAATGTGATGGTTTAATTACAAATAAGCGAACTAAATTAAAAGGATTAAAAACTGAAAAGCCACGGTAGAAGATCCACTAAAGTAGGGCGCGAGTCTAAGGGTGGATACGAACCGGGTCACCAGTCACTATATATATATATATATATATATATATATATATATATATATATATATATTAAAAAAGTTATTATCTTCAAATCTCATCACACCAGACCCCTTTGTTTATTATTCTCCGAGTCTCCTTTCATGTCCTCCATAGATATGGTGGCCATGGTAGTCGTCCGCCACGCCGACCACCATTAATTAGTGACGCCCGTTGTTGCCAGTAACAAAAATATGAGCCTTTCAATCTCGTTTAAAACCTCCAACCCCAAAAGCGTTTTTAAACTTTGATTCCCCCTTAAAAATGAATTTTAGAGATCGAAACCCAAACTCACTTTCTTTTTAAAAACAATTTTCCAGATTCCGATAAGCAACAGGACATGCAACCGTCATCGGAATTTAGTCGCAGAAGCTTTTCAAGGACGGCAAACATTTTTAGAGAAAGGTAAACTTCATCCCTTTCACTTGAATTAAAAAAATGGAAGAATAAAATTACCAGAAAAGAAGGCTTGCTTTATTCCTCTGAGAAATTCCTTACAACCTTTGCTTGCTACACTTGAATCTGAATGCTGAGCATATTGTGTATCTATTGTGTGTTTTTGTTGTTGTGTATTGTGTGTGTTGCATGAACAATTACATGTGTTTATATAGTTACATGTTTGCTTGAATTACAAGAATGAATCCTTGATTTTCCACCCCAAATTGTCTCTGATTTGATTCAGATTAAGCTTGATTTTGGCCATTGCTTCATTTTAGGGGTTTGCTCTTTGACTTTGCTTTTGTCTAGGGATTTAACCCTCCTTGTTTCCTTTTTGCATGTTTCTAGTAGTTTCAAACAATGCCAGCGAGGAGTAATTTCTAAAGGAATCGGCTCGGGTGTTCCTCGAAGAAGATGAATCGGCTTGTGGAAGGTGGAACGATGAGCGCATGGCTGCCACACGCGAGTGAAGATCTGTGTGCCCTACTTCCGAGTGATATGAGCCGTTGGATTGCCCTCGATCAAGTGGTTGGGAGGATGTGGCGCTTACCCTTCATTTTACCCGACATGCTTTGCGTTGTTGGATGAGCCCCTCGATCCAACGGTCTTCCCTTGGCTGCGCGTAAACAAAGAAAGGCGGGATTAGGGCTTAGCTTAGAAATGGGTCGAACATGCCTACTTTGTAAATGGACATGTATTTTTGGTTTAATGGACTCTTTTAATCTAATGTACACTAATGTATATTTGAAAAAAATGTAACGGGCTTTACTTTATTATAAAGGGACTATTTATTTATTCTTTGGGTTTTAGAATTATATAATATTAATAATAATAATAGCAATAATATCGATAATACAATGATAAAGGGAAAATAATAATACAACAACAACAATATATAAAAGATCAAAGTGAAAAAAAACCAGTGACAACAGCGCTGAATAACATACTAATAAGATGCCTTTGTAACTCGCGAGTGCAGTAGCGGCACACTAAGATACTTCCCTAAATCATTCACCTCCCGAAAGCCTAAACTATCAATAATGCTATGTCGTAACTAAACATCATTATTTTTAGAGAAATAGATGTTTGTTTTCTGCAAACTAACCTTTTGTCAGAAATTCAGAACAAAACTCACACAGAATCTCATTAATAGCTGAAACTTGTGAAGAGGAGGCTTCTGCAAACAATATCATGTCATCAGCAAAAAAAACAAATGACAAATACCAGGTCCTAATCTTACTAACCTTAAAGATTTCCACTCCCCACTATGAACCTTCGCATGCACAGCATGCACCAAACGTTCCATGCAAAGGACGAAGATATGGCGATAGGGGTCCCCTTGCCTAATCCCTCTCGTAGGGAAGGAAGTTTTAGACACCGAGCCATTCCACGGCACCTACATCAATACCGACATCACACATCTCATTATTAAAAGCTGAAAAATCTCTAGAAGACCAATATCCTGCAACGTATCATCGATGAAAGCCCACTCAAGCCTATCATATGCTTTCTCAAGATAAATCTTGTAAGCTATAAACCATTGCTTTCCTCTTTTCCTCCTCATAGAATGGATAACCTCTTGAGCAATAACTATATTATCAATAACCGATCGCCCCGAAACAAAACTCATATGGTTCATTTACACCCATTCTGGAAGAAACGGCTTAAGTTGACTAACAATAGTTTTCGTTCTAATTTTATACAACACCGAGCAAAGGCTGATTGGGTGAAATTGAGTAATGAACTCAGGTGCCTTCACCTCAGGCAAAATGTAACCCCCTAAACCCAACCCGAACAAAATGGGTCGAATCTAGAAAGTCACGATTGAATATCCGAAAATAGCTTTATAAATACATGCATCTAATAAAACTCAAATTATAAACAATCACAAAGTCTGATTACATAAATATTCCAAAACAATATTAAAACAATAGTCTAAAATACTCAAAAAAGAATTCATACTGAATTTTAAAAATGATCTGAATAAGAGTGAGATGCTCCAAGTACCAAGTCGCCTAAAAGAGTCTGAGTATCTAAAAGAGAAAGATTATAGGCGTGTAAGTTAAAGAGCTTAGTGTGTCTAAAGTACAAACAACCATAAAATAAAATAAAATAATATTTGTTTATGATAAACTTTATTCTAAAAACACAACAAAACTGAATCATGATGATATGATGTCTGATGCACATGAACCACGATACTCAATCTCTAATACACCAAAAATTAAGGTTCTGCATAACCTACTCTCTCCTTCATCACCATCCGAAGTGGAACTCAGCCCGAAGGGTAGAACCAATGATCCGAAGCAAAATTTAGCGCGAAGGGTGAAACTGCTGACTTCTCCAAACAAAACCCAATCTATGTACACAAAATGATATGATGCTGATTTTAAAATCCGAGTCTCCTCCGAAACTTGAATTATTGAAAATTCAAGTTGTAGAAATCTATAAATCCAACATTTCACAATCTGATAAATCTGAAGTTTCATAATTTTGGAAATCTGATATCTCATAGTTCGGTAAATCTAATTTATTAGTTAAATCACAGTATGACATGTTATGTATGATGTCTGAAATCTTTCACCAATCACAACAGAATAATGCACACAAATTGCATAGAGATATTTATTTATAGCACCAAAGAAATTACAAGTTAATAGCACAGGAAGAGACCCACCTTTAGCGGGCAGAAGCTCTAATATCAAGAAGGATGTGAATTGCGCTAAGGTCTAGCACCAGGCCTAACTGAAACGAAACCTATGAGGTAAGATCTTTATATCAGAACTAACATTATCACTAAGCCACCAACTAAAACATGAGTACTAAACTGAATGAATACTCACGCGAAGATCTGAAAGACGTGCACGGTCAGTCTGAACATGATAAGGTAACTCGTCAGCCTTCGAGTCGATACCTGAACATGAGGATAACTCGGTCAATCAGATATTCAATTCATTTAAAAAATTACTAAGTACAAATTACTTGTAAATAATAAAACGGAGCTTTTGGGTTTGAATTTGACAAAACGGACAACCAATACAGACTCAGGACGTCGAAAAAGATCAAAATAAAGGTTGTCCGAAAAAGTCAACTTAGGTCAAAGTCAACTCTAACAGACAAAGTCAAATGTCCAAGGCCAACGATCAACTTAGTTAAAAGCCAAAGGGTTGGGTCTTGTCAAACAAGCTAGTCAAAAGTCAAAAAGTCAACTATTCAAATGTCAATGATGACGTCACGTCCATGTCAATGCTGATGTCATACAATCAAAGGTTGGTCAAATGGTCAACGGTCAACAATAGGATCATGGTCAAAATCGGGTTTAATAACAGGTTTGGTCTAATAACAGGTTCAAATTTGGGCTTAATAGTCTGGTTCGGTCAACGATCAACAATAGGTTCATGGTTAAAATCGGCTTAGGTCTAGTTCACGGTCTAGTTCAGATCACAAGTTTAGTTCGGTCCAACACACAGGTTCAGATCATCCATTGGTTCTTATCTAGTTTAGGTCACATATGGGTCTGGCCACACACATATGGATTGGGTTCTTCAACCAAACCCATACACACAGCCCACTATCCTTTAAGGTTTCATCCATATGTTACCATTTTAGGTTTTGCAGAATCCAAACAGCGACGACGATGCAACCAGGCGATGGCGAGATGAACGACGATAGCGTAACCACGTGGCGATAAGAAGAACGATGTTGAGTGTGTAAAAGTTCTATTATTTACCCTCTATTTAACCCATATTTCTGCTGCATTCAAGCATAATTCATTGCATTTATGTTAGATTTCATTTATACATAACAAATATATTAAATGGCACAGTTACTACTGAAATTGGTTGCTTTTGCAGGTAGCTGCTGTAGCAGATGGAGAAGCAGACGCTGGGCAGTGAAGAAGCAGAGCTGGAACTGGATGTGCAGACGAGGAGGACGATGCTGCCATGGTCGCTGCCGTGGCAGCCAAGGACGACAGTAGTGGTGAAGAGAAAAGTAAAGTGGGCCTCAACAGAAAGAGAAAATTAAGTCGGTCTATCGTGGAACACCCTTATATTTTTCCAAGACCTAGATCAGAATGAAGGCCAAGCCCAAAGTTCAAGGAAGAAAATCCAAGCAAGAAGGAAGGACGAATTAAAGACATATGCTCTGAAGATTTAGTCTTCAATAGAGTTGTACTTTAGTTCAAACTTGCATTTTTGCCATATTAGAAAACTTGAACCCAAGGCCTTTATAAAGGCATGTAATTTGACCTAGGGAAGGATATCTTCATGTCTAGCCTTCTTCCCAAAACCCTAGCCGTTTTCCCCTTCTCATCATGTTTTAAACTTCCCCTAGGGCCACGGGTTGATTTGTAAAGTAGTTGCAAGGATTGCATTTTTTTAGGAATTTTTCTGTTCAATAAAATAGACTTCAAGTTTACTTATTTTGGTTTTCAACATCTTGCAAGAGTATCGGGAGAGCATTGTGAGATTATCTATTTACTTAATATCGGGAGATTTAAGTATACGAAAGGAATAAGTACGGGTTCTCCAGTTTATGGTTGAACTATCTCGGACCTAGGGATAGGACGAGGTTAAGTGGCTAAGGAAGAATTCAACAACATCGGTGTACATCCTTCAATTCACGCCGGGAGGTATCATCAAAGACGTGTTCATCAACAGACTTGGACCTAGAGATAGGCCAAGGCATAGCAGGGATTCTTGCCAAGCTTGAAGTACAGAGTTGTGTGATCGCTGCCGCGACAGGTGCTGCCGTGATAGGTGCGACGACAGAACATATATTCCTAGACTTTGCAACACCTACACTACTGAGCAATTCAATACCGGCCCATTCTCTCTATCCTGAATCTTTTACTCTTTTATTATCAGTATTTTTTATTATTCTCGTGACAAACAATTAAACTATTTCTTTTCCTCTCGTGCAGTAATCCAAGGTGAAGCTATTAGCCCAGTCCATGTGGAGACGATATCTGATACTTACGTATCACTTTACTACTTGCGTCATGTACACTTGCACTACATTGCGATAGACACTTTTACACGCAACAAGTTTTTGGCATCGTTATCGGGGAGTGGCAACATATCTTTTCCCTATCTTTTACTAAACTTCATTTACTTTTCTGTTTTTACTTGGATTGTTCAACCTATACCTTTCATAAGGTCTTTTGTTTGCGTATGCGCAGATCTCAACGAGGAAAAGAAACTGAGCACCAGTTAGATCCTGAAATCGAACGAACGTACAATCTCAGGAAAAGAGTCTGTTACCTCGTTGAAAGAAATGAATACCTAGAGGAGCAATTAGAAGCAATGGTGAACGAAAGACGTGAAGAAAGAAGGAACAACCAAGAGAATCCCCAGGATGCTAAAAATCCTGCTGGAAACAGAGGGAATGATCCACCTGCCGACCCTCCTGTCGCTGCCGCACGCCGGTCATGCCGAGACTACATGCTCAATTATCATGTAGAACTAGAAACAACCCTGCCAAACGTAGACGTTGACAACTTTGAGCTGAAACCTGTTATGTTCAGCGTGATTAATAACGTTGGTCAATTTAGTGGTGTTGCTACAGAGGATGCTAGGGAGCATCTAAAAACGTTTCAGGAAATCTGTGGTTCGTTTAGACTACCAGGAGTTAATCCGGAGATACTGAGGCTTCGGTTATTTCCTCATTCATTGAGAGACAGGGCAAAGACTTGGTGGAATAAACTAACGTCGGGTTCAATACGAACTTGGGCAGATTTAACTCATGAATTTTTGTCTCGTTTTAATCCTTCACACTTATCTGAGCCATTACGTAACGAAATTGCTACTTTTTAATAGGAACATGATGAGCCAATGCACGAGGCCTAGGACAGATTTACCACTCTTCTAAGGAACTGCCCGATGCATGGATTCCCCGTTTGGAACCAGGTAACTAAATTTTATAATGCTGCTAACTTACAGACTCGTATAAGAATTGATTCAGCAGCGACTGGATTACTACTGGATAAAGATCTAGATGAGGCAATGGCAGTATTGAAAAATCTAGCGAAAAACGAGGAACAGTTTCCTACAGCAAGAGGGGGTAAACGAGTTCTAGTTGTAAAAGATTATGAGGCCGATAGTTCGTTAAAATCACAGGTGGCATATCTCACTAAGGCAATGAAAAAGCTGTTGAAAGAAGATTCACAACCTTCCTACTCTACTGAAGAGGTATGCAAAACTTGCGATGGAAATAACATTTCGGAAGATTGTCTGCTACAGTTAGAAGAAGGGATGTATGTTGGGAACTACAATAAACAGAACTATAATTCCAATAACTACAATCCCAACTGGAGAAAGGATCTCAAGTTCTCTTGGAGCAACCTTAATAATGTCCTAAATCCTCAAGCACGGAACACGAAGAATCAGGGGGACCTAGATTACTGACTCGGCAGCAACCGCAGCAGCAACAGCCACCAACTGCCACGACTAGTATACTGGAACAGACTTTGGCTACGTTTATGTCTCAAACAGGAACCTATATTGAGAACATGAATCACTTTGTCAAGAAGATGGAAACATTCTTGGATAAAACAGAGATGCGGATGACCAATCATGAAGCTACTCTGAAATCATTGGAGACACAGATGGGTCAGGTTTCCCAGCAGATTAAACCGAGGCAGAATGGAGGATTTCCTAGCGATACTGAAAACGCTAGACAACCCACACATGAGCAGTGTAAAGCCATCACTACTATGAGTGAGAAGAAATTACCAGGACCAGATAAGGAAGTTGAATCAGTTAAGGAACCAACCTTGGAGTCGACTATCGAGGAAGCTACCCCGACAGGTGACAAACAGCCTGCTGCCGATAAGTCTGTCACGATAGTAGAAGGGACAGAGGAGAAAGACGAAGAACCTAAACCTCCTCAGATCCGAATGCAGTGGGAAGGACGTATTGTCGACTATCGTCCTCCACCTCCTTTTCCTCAGCGGTTACAGAAATTGAAATAGGAATCACAACTTAAAAAGATCTATGATGTTTTTAAGCAATTCCATATCAACATTCTGCTGTTAGATGCTATAAAAGAGATGCCTGGTTATGCCAAATTTCTCAAGGATGTCATGTTGAAGAAATCCAGACTTGGGGAATTTGAAACGGTTAAAATGACAGAGGGATGCATAAGTATTCTGCACAAGCATCCACCCCAGAAGAAGAAGGGTCTTGGGAGCTTCATCATACCATGCATAATCGGAGACAAATTTGTGGGTAAGGCACTTTGTGATCTTGGTGCTAGTATAAATTTGATGCCCAAATATGTTTTTCAGAAATTAGGTATTGGAAAAGCTCGGCCCACAACAGTAGTACTACAGCTGGCAGACCGCTCTTACGTTCATCTAGAAGGAAAAATTGAAGATATTCTGGTAAGAGTGGATAAATTTATTTTTCTTGCTGACTTTCTTGTTCTAGATTGTGATGCAGATGAAAACGCACCAATCATCCTGGGGCGACCCTTCTTAGCCACATGAAGATCACTGATTGATGTGGAAAAAGGAGAACCCAGTATGAGAGTGAACAATCAAGAGATCAAGCTAAACGTTCTCCAGGCAATGAAACATGCTGATGCAGAAGAAGAATGCAAGGCTATCACTGAAGTTACCCTTGACCAACCCTGCATCAAGTCGGGCTGCCACGACATCAAAATTGGCCACTGCCCTAGTAGCCATTTAGAAGATTGTCACGACAGCACCGACGACAGCAGCTCCTCAGAATCTGATACTGAAGATCAAGAGGAGGTAAATTGGATATACAATCGTCCAGGTAAGTTGTTCGAGCCCTTAAACTATACCTCGGATGACCATATAGTCCAAAAGCCATCAACTGTTGAGCCCCCTGTTCTAGATCTTAAGCCCCTGCCAGGGCAGCTAAAATATGTTTTCCTTGGTTTAAATGATACGTTGCCCGTAATCATCTCTTCCAAGTTGATGCAGGAACAGGAACAGGAGCTGATAGGGATGTTGTAGCAGCACAAAAAGGCTATTGGATGGACGATAGCTGATATCCAAGGCATCAGTCTGGCACTATGCATGTATAAAATCCTTTTAGAGGATGATCATAAGCCGACCATTGATGCACAAAGACGTCTGAACGATGCTATGCGAGAGGTGGTGCGTAAGGAGATCATAAAATGGCTAGATTTTGGAATAATCTATGCCATCTTGGATAGCAAGTGGGTGAGCCCGGTGCAGTGTGTTCCCAAGAAAGGAGGAATAACCGTGGTAACCAACGAAGAAAACGAGGTAATCCCAACCAGGACTGTGACCGGTTGGAGGGTTTGTATGGACTACCGGAAGCTTAACAAAGCTACCCGGAAAGACCACTTCCCATTTCCCTTTATTGATCAAATGCTTGATAGATTAGCGGGTAAGCCTTACTATTGTTTTCTTGATGGTTACTCAGGTTATAATCAAATAGCCATCGCACCGGAAGATCAAGAAAAGACGACGTTCACATGCCCATACAGTAATTATGCTTTTCAGAGGATGCCCTTTGGACTTTGTAATGCACCAGCGACCTTTCAAAGGTGCATGATGGCAATATTCTCTTATATGGTGGAGGATTTCCTGGAGATATTCATGGATGATTTTTCTGTCTTTGGAGACAATTTTAAAAGCTGCCTAGGCAACCTACAGAAAGTGCTCGAAAGATGTGAGAAAGCAAACTCGGTCTAGAACTGGGAAAAATGTCACTTCATGGTGGATGAAGGGATAGTCCTAGGCCATATAATAAGCTGTCGCGGCATAGAAGTCGATAGAGCTAAGATCGAGGTAATCGAAAAGCTGCCACCACCCACCACAGTCATGGGAATCAGAAGTTTCTTAGGGCATGCTGGTTTTTATCGGAGGTTTATCGCGAACTTTTCGAAGATCACCAAACCTTTATGCCATCATCTAGAGCAGAACCGTCCCTTCGACTTCAACACTGAATGTACTGAGGCATTCAAGGTTCTGAAAGAAAAGCTGGTAACAGTCCCAATAGTACAGCCACCAGATTGGAAACTGCCATTTGAGATAATGTGTGATGCTAGTGACTATGCCGTCGGGGCAGCACTTGGGCAGAGGAAAGACAAGCTCTTGAATAATAGTCTCAACATTCTTACCCATATCAAATGAGTCACGTAGAAACTCATCAAACTTGTAACCCCCTTAACCCGGCCTAGACGGTTGACCCGAATTAAGAAAGTCACACGGGGAAAATCAAAGTCAACCCAAAAGTCAACCTTGATTAACGACCCTTTTTTTTTCTTTTTACTCTTGTCTAGATGCACATTAGTCCTAATTGTGATCACACAAACATCATACTCTAAGATCACAACATCAGAGATCAAACAGGGACCCAATTGAACAAATTACAACTTTAGGGACCAAATTGTAATTTCTGATAATTATAAGGACTTAACCCAAATTAATGTTACCAACTTGAAATTAGTCAGGTTTCATGCTTCCCTGTGAAATTTCAGCTCAAAAGGACTTCCCAAGCTCATGCAATTGAACAAACAAGTTTCAAGACCAAAACGCAAACATTTCAAAACATATAACTGCCAATGTCAGCCCCCAACGGTCGACCATTCCGAAACAGGTAAACCCCGTTCCGAAACACGGGCCGTTCCGCAACGGGTTCCGAAACATGGCCTTGGCAGAGACCAAACCGTTTCGAAACGGTGCATACCGTTTCGGACGCCTGGGTTCATGTAAGGCACCCGTTCCGAAACGGTGCACACTGTTCCGAAACGCCTGCACAGATTGCAGCAAAATGGCATTCCAAAACATGCAATAGATCATTCAAACATGCTCCAAATGTCACCAAACTTTACCAGCATGCAATTCAACATATATATGACTTATAGGCATTATCAAATCAACAATCTAACATCATATGCATAAAGCCCCAATTCTATAGACATGCTTCCTACACAAGCTAGCTACTCAAGCACCAAACTTCCAAAACAAGCATATAATGTTCCAATTCAAAAACAAGCATTCAAACCATCATTCAACATACTTAGGGAGTTCCAAACACCTCCCAAAACATTCACATTGGTCCCCCATTGCCAAACCACCCAAAAGCTAAAATGTTCAACAAAAACCTTCCATACATTGAGCTTTACTTGTACTTGAATTCTTGCCCTTCTTGCTGCCCTTCAAGGTTCTTTAATGCTCTGCATTATTGAATTAAGAAAACGTAGAGAGCGTAAGCAAAAGCTTAGTGAGGAATGCTCTTAAAAACCATTCAATAATGCAATTCAAAACATTTACAAAACATGCTTTAAATCAACCTTTACACATGCTCAAAAGCATACTTTAAACAAGCAATCTCATGCTTCAACATAAACATAACATGTCATATTGGCTCAAGTGATACAATCCATTTCTAAAAACAAGTTCATCAACTTCCCAAGGACTTTTAAACACCTTGGCCCCAAGGACTTTTAAACACCTTGGCCATGGACTTTTAAACACCATGAATGAGGACCACACAAGGACTTTTAACCACCTTTGTGTCCAAAGCTTGAATCACCCCAAGGACTTTTAAACACCTTGGCCCCAAGGACTTTTAAACACCTTGGCCCCATGGACTTTTAAACACCATGGCCCCATGGACTTTTAAACACCATGGAAGGATCACCTAAGGACTTTTAACCACCTTAGTGTCCGCAACAAGAACCATCCAAGGACTTTTAACCACCTTGATGTTCTTAAGTAACAAGGCTCACTCAAGGACTTTTAACCACCTTAGTGACCTTAACCTTTTTTAAAACATCACTTGCCAATATACATCATTTCATCATTTAATCCACTGTTTTAAAGCATTAAACCAAGCCATTTTCATCATGCATTTCAAAGCATCAAACCACATTATTTCAATGTACAAAATCAAGGAACTCCTACCTAGAGTTACCTTCAACATATGGCTTACATCATCAGCAAAAACCATGCTAAAACATGCTTTCAAAACAATAATTAAAACATGCAAATAATCATTTTGCATCACAACAAAATCATGGCCACCACTAGAGAGAAATTCCGAAAACTTACTCTTGAGCTTAGCTAAGTTGTTTAGACTTAAACTAAGCTCCCAAAAATTTCAAACCTTGGTTTAAAAGCTGAAAATCCAATTTCCACAAATGCACTCACCGATTACCACTTTGCTTCAAGCCAAAGCACCAAATCAAGCTTCCGGATCAACCACTCTTGGATCCAAAGATGCCTCCCCTGTTTCAACACATCAAAGTAGAGGATTAATGCATCATCATGCATTAATTGCTTCAATAAAAGCACCTAAACTCGCTCCTCTCATCCAACCTCCAATTTCGGCCACCAAACACAACCGAAAATGCATCCAAACCACTTCTAAACAAAGCCCAGCCATAAGCCAGCAAAACCACACTTCCATAAACATCAAAACACATCTAAAAACAACCTATTAACATCCTTATATCTCCAGCAACAACAGATCACCAAGATCACCTCAAAAACAACCTTGAAACACAAGCTAAACTTAGGAAACTCAACCTATCCGGGATTGCATCAATCAAAACTCAATTGCTTATCAATTTAGAGATCATTTAACATCAAAAACACCTCTCAAATCACAGATTAATCAGATCTAACGAAAATTATCAAAAATCATCAAAATCTTGCATTATAAGCCAAGATCCATTAATCAACTTAAAAGCCTTTAATTAAACATCAATTTAGGATTGAAAACTTAGGAATTTCAGTAAAGAACTGATAGTTTAGAGGAGAAGGATGTTCTTACCTCCAAACTTGAGTTTCTCCTCTTTTTGGAATCAAAATGCTTGTTGAATCAATTAGCAAATGAAGAGGTTTTGAAGATACAATGATTTGGAATCAAATGAGAGTTGAAAGGAGGGATTTAGGTGAAGAAATCAGATCTAATTCTCTGGAAAAGTAGTGTTTGGGTTGAGAGAAAATGAGAGAAAGAAAATTAGGAGAAGTTGGTTACAAAATCCAAAAATAGCCAAATGGCTTCCCTCCAATTTTAATATACTTTAAAATCAGATTTTAGACTTAAAATATCTTGGAAAAATCTGGAGAAACTCCCTTTGGGTAAATAGCTCCTTAAAGATTCAAAGTTTCAACCCTTTATAAAACAGCCACCAAACTTGCGAAAATTACATTTTGGTCACTAGCCAAAATGTCACACTTCCAAAACTCATTTTCCAAAATTGATTTCACAGTTCACTTAATTATATTAAAAGATGATTTTAGAACATTTTTCCATATTTTTAATGCAACCCGAACTAGGCTTTCCTAATTTCACCTCTTAAGATTCGAACAGCACTTTGACCAAACCGGTCAACGCCCAAAACACCTAAGCCCAAAACCGGGGCGTTACAACTCTCCCCCCCTTAAGAAATTTCGTCCTCGAAATTTACCTGAAGGAAAGAGATAAGGAAACTGCTTCAGCATGTCTTCCTTCCGCTCCCACGTGGCTTCTTCAACACCTCGATGCTTCCACAGCACCTTCACCAACTCAATGGTCTTGCCACGAAGAACCTTACTATCCGAATCCAGAACCTTCACCGGTTCCTCATCATAGGTCAAATTCGGATTCAAAACCACTTCCTCCACAGGCATCACATGCGAAGGATAAGATCTATACTTCCGGAGCATAGAAACATGGAACACATCATGAATCTTCTCCAACTCCTGAGGTAACCTCAACCGATACGCAACAGGACCCACACGCTCAACCACCTCGTATGGTCCAATGTAACAAGGGCTCAACTTACCCTTCCGGCCAAACCTCATCACCTTCTTCCAAGGCGAAACCTTCAAGAACACACGGTCACCCACTGCATACTCTATCTCCTTACGCTTCAAATCCGCGTAAGACTTTTGCCGATCAGAGGCAGCCTTCAACCGCTCACAAATGAGCTTCACCTTCTCAGTAGTCCCTTTTAACAAAGCAGGCATTGAAACCAACTTTTGACCAGTTTCAGCCCAACAAAGAGGAGTCCTACACTTCCTCCCATACAGAGCCTCATAAGGTGCCATCTGTATACTCGCCTGATAACTATTGTTATAAGGGAACTCAACCAAAGGCAGATGCTTCTCCCAAGAACCTTGGAACTCAATCACGCAGCACCTCAACATATACTCCAAAATCTGAATAACCCGCTCAGACTGACCATCCGACTGAGGATGATAGGATGTACTGAAATCCAACCTTGTACCCAGAGCTTGATGCAAACACTGCCAAAAACGCGATGTGAACCTCAGATCCCTATCCGACACAATCGACTTAGGCACACCATGCAGCCTCACAACCTCAGCAATGTACAGCTCTGCCAGCTTATCCAAAGAAAACGTAGTATGCACAGGCAAGAAATGCGCACACTTCGTCAAGCGATCCACAATCACCCAAACAGAATTCTTCTTTGACGGAGACAAAGGTAAACCATATACAAAATCCATGGTAACCCTCTCCCACTTCCATTCAGGGATTTTCAACGGTTGCAACAAACCAGAAGGAACCTGATGTTCAGCCTTAACTCGCTGACACACCAAACACTTGCTTACAAACTCAACAACATCCTTCTTCAAACCCACCCAATAGTACTCAACACGAAGATCACGATACATCTTAGTACTACCAGGGTGCATAGCAAAAGGACTACTATGACCTTCAGTTAGAATAGCACGCCTCAACTCAGCATCTGCAGGCACTACTATCCGACTACCAAAACACAACACACCATCCTCATTAAAGCAGAAATATGAAGGTCTACCCTCCGCGATATCCTGAACATGAGACACCAAGGAATCATCCAACAACTGCTTTTCCTTGATCAACTGAACCAAAGATGGTTTCACTTGCAACTCAGCAACAAGACCACCATCTCGCGATATGCTCAAGCTAGCAAACATAGCCCTCAGCTCAACAGCTACCTTCCTACTCAAGGCATCCGCAACAACATTAGCTTTACCAGGATGATACTCAATCGTCAGATCATAATCCTTGAGCAACTCCAACCAACGTCGCTGTCTAAGATTCAACTCCTTCTGAGACATCAGATACCTCAAACTCTTGTGATCCGTGTACACAGTACACTTCTCACCATACAGATAATGTCTCCAGATCTTCAGAGCAAACACCACTGCAGCCAACTCAATGTCAGCAAAAGGATAGTTGCACCCTCAACTCCTTAGAGCTAGGATTCATCACAAAAGCTAGATACGCTTCGCAACCCTGCCTCAGCATCCTACTCGCCTCCAAGGTAGACACAACATTAGCAAGAAACTTCACATTCTCACCAACCACTACAACTTCATAATCATCCGCAAGCTTAAGCGAAACCCGGTTATTTTCACAATCTACCACAGCACGATGCTCAGCAAGCCAATCCATTCCAAGGATCACATCAAAACCATAGAAGGGCAACTCCATAAGATCAACATGAAAGACATGCTCTTGAACAACCAAAGGACACCTTCTATAAAGCTTTCGAGTCACAACAGTTTCACCAAAAGAACTAGTGACACAAACACCAACATCCAAAGACTCAACAGGCAAACCAAGCAATTCAGGATGCTCACGCAAAATGTATGAATGCGTAGATCCAGAATCAATCAAAGAAAGCAATGACAAGGATTGCAAAGTAAAGGTACCTGCAATCACATCTGCATCATTCCTTCCCTCACGCTGAGCATACACCCTCGCTTGGCCTCCACCCTCAGGCTGAATAGCCACAACATGGGCTACTCCAGGACCACCTTCCTCTCTCCTCTGGAAATTACCACGGCCGCGCCCACGACCTCTCTGCTGTGCAGCAACAACAGGAGCACGCTCTTGGCCACCAGCCAACCTCGAACAATCTCGCCTCAGATGGTCAACAGAACCACAATTCCAACATCCATTACCAGCTGCCGCAACAGGAGCTTGCACCTCCCTCACAGCACGAGGACAGTCACGCTTCATGTGACCACGCGAACCATAGATCCAGCAAGCACTAGGATTAGCTCTAGCATAACCACCTCTAGCAGGTGCACCACCACCTCTCTTGGCTGAGGACTGATACTTCTGATCACGTCCCCTCTTGTTCTGTCCACCTCCGGAACTAAACTCAGCAGCTCTCTTGCCAGAACTCGCTCCAGCACCTCTAGCAGATAAACCCAAGTTCATCTCAATGTCCTTGGATCGACCAACCAACACATCAAAATCATCATATTCAGTGGCCAACACATACATCTTTACTTCCGTCACCAAACCATAACGGAACCTCTCGCACCTTGCCCGCTCATCAGGTACCAGCTCCGGTGCATACTGACTGAGTCGCACAAACTGCACTTCATACTCAGCCACACTCATGCTCCCTTGGGTAAGAGACATGAATTCACGCTTTTTCTCATCAAGATATCTCACTCCCAGATATCTCCGCTTGAACACATTTTGGAAGAATGTCCAAGTCACATCAGCTTCAGCCATCCCAGCTATGGTGGTCGTCCACCACGTATACGCATCGTCCTGCAGCAAGAACACAACACATCCCAACTTTTGCACATCCGTGCAGCTCATCTGACCCAAGATACGCTTGGTACTCTCTAGCCAAGCTTCCGAACTCTCAGCTGACATACCCCTGAACTCATTCCCACCAAGACTGCGCAGACGCTCCAAAGGTAGTCTAACTCCAGCATCTCCTTGATGCCCAGCTCCTTGAGCTCCAGCTACTGCTGCTCGAAAAGCACCCGCAATAGCTTGTACCAGCATTGACATATCAAGCATAGCTTGCCCCTGACCAACCTCTGGTCCAGCAGCTCCAGCACCAGCTGCAGCTTCGGCTCGCTCACCTCCAGCACCACCACCAGGCGGAGGAGGGGGTAACACTGCACTACCCGTGTTCTCTTCATTCTTGTTCTCATTGGGAGCCGTAGCTCGCACACTACCTCTTAACTCTCTACGTGGTGCCATACTTTTACCATGCAATCACAATGCAAAATAAAACAAGTCAGGCCCAGCAAGGTAAGCAATCCAAGTATTCAAGCTCAATTTCATTCAAAATCAATATCATTTCATTAGCTTTTGTTTGGCAATGGGTACCCTCAACATGCAACATCACAGCATACAACTCAATTGCATCAACATCTCAAGCCACTGAACATGCTTTCACACAACAAGCATACAAGCCAAACATACTTCAATCATGCATACATCCATTCCCAATTACTCGAGAACTCAGCTCTGATACCACCAAATGTAACCCCCTTAACCCGGCCTAGACGGTTGACCCAAATTAAGAAAGTCACAAGGGGGAAAATCAAAGTCAACCCGAAAGTCAACCTTGATTAACGACCCTTTTTTTTTCTTTTTACTCTTGTCTAGATGCACATTAGTCCTAATTGTGATCACACAAACATCATACTCTAAGATCACAACATCAGAGATCAAACAGGGACCCAATTGAACAAATTACAACTTTAGGGACCAAATTGTAATTTCTGATAATATTAGAGACTTAACCCAAATTAATGTTACCAACTTGAAATTAGTCAGGTTTCATGCTTCCCTGTGAAATTTCAGCTCAAAAGGACTTCCCAAGCTCATGCAATTGAACAAACAAGTTTCAGGACCAAAACGCAAACATTTCAAAACATATAACTGCCAATGTCAGCCCCCAACGGTCGACCGTTCCGAAACAGGTAAACCCCGTTCCGAAACACGGACCGTTTCGCAACGGGTTCCGAAACATGGCCTTGGCAGAGACCAAACCGTTTCGGACGCCTGGGTTCATGTAAGGCACCCGTTCCGAAACGGTGCACACTGTTCCGAAACGCCTGCACAGATTGCAGCAAAATGGCATTCCAAAACATGCAATAGATCATTCAAACATGCTCCAAATGTCACCAAACTTTACCAGCATGCAATTCAACATATATATGACTTATAGGCATTATCAAATCAACAATCTAACATCATATGCATAAAGCCCCAATTCTATAGACATGCTTCCTACACAAGCTAGCTACTCAAGCACCAAACTTCCAAAACAAGCATATAATGTTCCAATTCAAAAACAAGCATTCAAACCATCATTCCACATACTTAGGGAGTTCCAAACACCTCCCAAAACATTCACATTGGTCCCCCATTGCCAAACCACCCAAAAGCTAAAATGTTCAACAAAAACCTTCCATACATTGAGCTTTACTTGTACTTGAATTCTTGCCCTTCTTGCTAAAACATGCTAAAACATATGGCTTACATCATACTCTAAGATCACAACATCAGAGATCAAACAGGAACCCAATTGAACAAATTACAACTTTAGGGACCAAATTATAATTTCTGATAATATTAAAGACTTAACCCAAATTAATGTTACCAACTTGAAATTAGTCAGGTTTCATGCTTCCCTGTGAAATTTCAGCTCAAAAAGACTTCCCAAGCTCATGCAATTGAACAAACAAGTTTCAAGACCAAAACGCAAACATTTCAAAACATATAACTGCCAATGTCAGCCCCCAACGGTCGACCGTTCTGAAACAGGTCTGAAACAGGTAAACCCCGTTCCGAAACACGGGCCTTTCCGCAACGGGTTCCGAAACATGGCCTTGGCAGAGACCAAACCGTTTCGAAACGGTGCATACCGTTTCGGACGCCTGGGTTCATGTAAGGCACCCGTTCCGAAACGGTGCACACTGTTCCGAAACGCCTGCACAGATTGCAGCAAAATGGCATTCCAAAACATGCAATAGATCATTCAAACATGCTCCAAATGTCACCAAACTTTACCAGCATGCAATTCAACATATATATGACTTATAGGCATTATCAAATCAACAATCTAACATCATATGCATAAAGCCCCAATTCTATAGACATGCTTCCTACACAAGCTAGCTACTCAAGCACCAAACTTCAAAACAAGCATATAATGTTCCATTTCAAAAACAAGCATTCAAACCATCATTCAACATACTTAGGGAGTTCCAAACACCTCCCAAAACATTTACATTGGTCCCCCATTGCCAAACCACCCAAAAGCTAAAATGTTCAACAAAAACCTTCCATACATTGAGCTTTACTTGTACTTGAATTCTTGCCCTTCTTGCTGCCCTTCAAGATTCTTTAATGCTCTGCATTATTGAATTAAGAAAACGTAGAGAGCGTAAGCAAAAGCTTAGTGAGGAATGCTCTTAAAAACCATTCAATAATGCAATTCAAAACATTTACAAAACATGCTTTAAATCAACCTTTACACATGCTCAAAAGCATACTTTAAACAAGCAATCTCATGCTTCAACATAAACATAACATGTCATATTGGCTCAAGTGATACAATCCATTTCTTAAAACAAGTTCATCAACTTCCCAAGGACTTTTAAACACCTTGGCCCCAAGGACTTTTAAACACCTTGGCCATGGACTTTTAAACACCATGAATGAGGACCACACAAGGACTTTTAACCACCTTTGTGTCCAAAGCTTGAATCACCCCAAGGACTTTTAAACACCTTGGCCTCAAGGACTTTTAAACACCTTGGCCCCAAGGACTTTTAAACACCTTGGCCCCATGGACTTTTAAACACCATGGCCCCATGGACTTTTAAACACCATGGAAGGATCACCTAAGGACTTTTAACCATCTTAGTGTCCACAACAAGAACCATCCAAGGACTTTTAACCACCTTGATGTTCTTAAGTAACAAGGCTCACTCAAGGACTTTTAACCACCTTAGTGACCTTAACCTTTTTTAAAACATCACTTGCCAATATACATCATTTCATCATTTAATCCACTGTTTTAAAGCATTAAACCAAGCCATTTTCATCATGCATTTCAAAGCATCAAACCACATTATTTCAATGTACAAAATCAAGGAACTCCTACCTAGAGTTACCTTCAACATATGGCTTACATCATCAGCAAAAACCATGCTAAAACATGCTTTCAAAACAGTAATTAAAACATGCAAATAATCATTTTGCATCACAACAAAATCATGGCCACCACTAGAGAGAAATTCCGAAAACTTACTCTTGAGCTTAGCTAAGTTGTTTAGACTTAAACTAAGCTCTCAAAACCTTCAAACCTTGGTTTAAAAGCTGAAAATCCAATTTCCACAAATGCACTCACCGATTACCACTTTGCTTTAAAGCCAAAGCACCAAATCAAGCTTCCGGATCAACCACTCTTGGATCCAAAGATGCCTCCCCTGTTTCAACACATCAAAGCAGAGGATTAATGCATCATCATGCATTAATTGCTTCAATAAAAGCACCTAAACTCGCTGCTCTCATCCAACCTCCAATTTCGGCCACCAAACACAACCGAAAATGCATCCAAACCACTTCTAAACAAAGCCCAGCCATAAACCAGCAAAACCACACTTCCATAAACATCAAAACACATCTAAAAACAACCTATTAACATCCTTATATCTCCAGCAACAACAGATCACCAAGATCACCTCAAAAACAACCTTGAAACACAAGCTAAACTTAGGAAACTCAACCTATCCGGGATTGCATCAATCAAAACTCAATTGCTTATCAATTTAGAGATCATTTAACATCAAAAACACCTCTCAAATCACAGATTAATCAGATCTAACGAAAATCATCAAAAATCATCAAAATCTTGCATTATAAGCCAAGATCCATTAATCAACTTAAAAGCCTTTAATTAAACATCAATTTAGGATTGAAAACTTAGGAATTTCAGTAAAGAACTGATAGTTTAGAGGAGAAGGACGTTCTTACCTCCAAACTTGAGTTTCTCATCTTTTTGGAATCAAAATGCTTGTTGAATCAATTAGCAAATGAAGAGGTTTTGAAGATACAATGATTTGGAATCAAATGAGAGTTGAAAGGAGGGATTTAGGTGAAGAAATCAGATCTAATTCTCTGGAAAAGTAGTGTTTGGGTTGAGAGAAAATGAGAGAAAGAAAATTAGGAGAAGTTGGTTACAAAATCCAAAAATAGCCAAATGGCTTCCCTCCAATTTTAATATACTTTAAAATCAGATTTTAGACTTAAAATATCTTGGAAAAATCTGGAGAAACTCCCTTTGGGTAAATAGCTCCTTAAAGATTCAAAGTTTCAGCCCTTTATAAAACAGCCACCAAACTTGCGAAAATTACATTTTGGTCACTAGCCAAAATGTCACACTTCCAAAACTCATTTTCCAAAATTGATTTCACAGTTCACTTAATTATATTAAAAGATGATTTTAGAACATTTTTCCATATTTTTAATGCAACCCGAACTAGGCTTTCCTAATTTCACCTCTTAAGATTCGAACAGCACTTTGACCAAACCGGTCAACGCCCAAAACTCCTAAGCCCAAAACCGGGGCGTTACAAAACTAAGGATGGTCCTACTAAGCTGCAATAAAACGAAAAGGCATGTCCAAATGGCCATTCGATTGAAACATGCGTGAAAAAGAAGAGGACAATAGCCAGACCTCACTCTATCAAGATGCGAGATCACCGACGTGGGGAACAAATCAGCCCACCTCTAATTAAACAAAAATTTATCCAACCACTTGTGAAGCAAACCACGTTAACAAGTAAAATAATCCCCTCTGTAATCAGCTTCCAGCAACCCATTATCGAAGATAAAATCTTGGAACATCTTACTCACCCCATTACCCCTAGCCGAGCTGTCGTCCCTCTCCTCAGACCATAAGATAGTGTTGAAATCACCCCTAGTAACCAAGGGACGTCGTTCTCAGAATTAATATTCGACAAACAATCCAAAACATGTTCACGAATAGTGGCATTTGGGCTCGCATTAACTGTCGTAAAAAACACTCATCTTAAGAACCCCTTCCTCTCTAGCATGGTTATTCACAAACTGATTCAACATTTTCAACACCTCCACCTTAAGGAATTCATTCTACAATAACCAAATACCCCAGCTAAGACCACTTGCCTCAACATGAAAGGAATTGGAGAAGCCCAAGCGAGAAATCACTTTTTCAGCCCTACGACCACTTATTCTCGGTTCAATGAGAGCGACCAAATGAAGATGGTTGTTCCTATAAAAATCATTAAAATGACACCGAAATTGGAGCTATCTTCCCCTTAACAATTCCAAAAGAGAAACTTAATCATGGTAAAAAAATTGATAAGAACAGGGAGCAACACCATCTTACTAACTGGAGGGAGGAACCTACTGCCACCACCCGTAACATTATCACCCATCTTCATACTATCCGACCAAATTGAAGTTTCCAAGATAGAACCCTCCTTTAAGCCCACAACATTGTTAACAACATTCACGCTCCCACTGTTAGAATCCAACACACCTTGACTAGACACCGACAACATCCAATCAGCAAGAGTTGGTCATGATGGGGGTCGATTTTCTTTGCCCTTATGAACCTTCAAACCACTACGACCGCAATCACCGCCAATCTCCCACGAACTTACTTGCTTAGAACACTCTTGAAAGCTTCAGCCGCCTCTTCTCATTAGCTGCTTTAATGATAGCAATCGCAACGTGGCTCCCAACTATCTTGTTTACAGCATGCATGACCACCATTGGTGCTTGTACACCCCCGAAGATATACCTGAATTTGTTCTTGATGGTTATCCACCTGGAAATTGGAACGAGCCTCCTTCAAACCCTCTTCTCAATTGTCCCTGCACTTTGTCCACTAGAGTTAGGAGGTACCTGACCACGTTCCATAGCCTCGACCTCACCTCCTAGATCCTTACTCTCTCCACCAACAGAAAGAACATTAAATTGAGAGCCACTATTAAGACCCAATTTGAACCAGTCCCTTAATAAGGTTAGACTCTTTCCTAGGCCTCATCTTGCAATTCACAACTATCATCCAAGGTCTATAGACTGCCTCAGTATCCTCTGGTTCTCGCCCCACAACAGTCGAGCTCGGAGCAGCTAATGGAGCACTACGATCCATGTCACCAGCATTCTGCAAACTATCGCATATCTCCATTGCATGCCCATACAAGCCACACTTGAAACAAACCCTTTGGGGCCCCTCATATTCTAACTGATGAATCTTGCCATCAATCTTCACACACGGTACCAATGGCTTCTTCAAGTCCACCATAACCTCTAACCTCACAAAACGACATATGTCGCTGGTATGCATACTATAATCTATCTTCACAACTTGCCCAATCATACTAGGTATATAAAAAAAATGGCCTTGGAATAATACATGTAAGGTAATCCTGGGATTCACACCCAGAAAATTAATTATCTTCGCCATAAAAAATTTCGACGTGGAAAACTCCTTACTCCACGGTTTCACGGTGAGATAACTCCCAAACACCGTTCAAGGGCTACTCGTAAAAACATTCACATAATCATATTCATTGTCGAACATCACCGAATAATATTCATTCCTCAAGTCCACAACCTGAAACTTTCCCTGAGGCTGTCACAAAACCCTAATCTGCACCATCAATGTTTTGTAGCCAATGGACCAACCAAGAAGACGAACTATCAGTGATCTCCGCATGCTATGGTCTATACGCTCATGAACCTTCTTAGAAAAGGACACCGATGGATATGGGCCATTCTTATCAATCACAACATGTTCTTCTTCAACTAAGACATCATCCAAACTTGGAACTGGATCTTCCACCGCCTTTTTTGTTATACTAGAAACAACCTTTGCATATAACTTAGGGTTTACACCCTTATCATTCGTATCGCCTGTCCTGGTTCCATCATTAAGCCCTTCATCATCGCTACTCACAACCATCGGAGTATCAAACTCCATCCCACCACCCAAACTAGAACTAGACTCATCATAAGCAACCATACCCTTCATCGCCAACTATTGCTCGTCCTTAGGGAGAGGTGAACCTGGTCGTTCCGATATTGGAGGCATTTCTACCTCAACTCCATTCACCATCATGTCATCCAAACCGGTACCAATAGGAACACATGGCAGCACCAACTCAGGATCCGTCGGCGGTGCTAGGTTTTTTGGGGGTTAATATTAGGGTTACAACTAAAATCTTCCTTTGAATTTGGAGGTAAAGAAAACATGTTGACATATATATTTTCATTTTGGCTAGTTATCTCTTTTAAGAGGGGTGCAACACGAGGACTTCCCAGGAGGTCACCTATCCCAATACTATTTTCGCCCAAGCACGCTTAATTGTAGAGTTCTTATGGGATCCAATGCATTAGTGCTGGTATGATCGCACCCCACACTTGGGATGCATTAAAACATCTAAACTACCAAAATAAATCTAATAATTAAATTAAAATTGACACACATGTATTTTTAAACTAAATTTAATATATTTTTCTTTCCACGATTATTTTTTTATAATTTCATATAAATAATCATTGAATTATTTTTTAACTTTATTAAAAAAATTTATTAAAAATTTTAATTAAATTATTATATAAGTTAAATTATATTAGAAAATTTAAAATTAGATTAAAAATTCATTTAGCAAATCTAAGCTCACGAACATAATTTGAATAAATTGATATAATTTTAAATTTTTAAATTTTTTAATATTATTTAATTATTTAATTAAAAAATTTAATAAAAATTAAAATTAATAATTAAGTTAAAAAAACAATTCATTCAGTATGTATGTGAAATTAGAAAATTAAATGTAAAAAATAAAAAATAAATTTAATTTAAAAATATAAAAAATCCTTAAAAGTATTTTTATTTTAAACCATGCATTAACTATAATTGAATATATATATATATATATATAATATGTTGTCAACTTTATTTTAAGTATTAGATTTATTTTGGCGGTTCAAATGTTTTTATGTATCCCAGGTGGATCATGTTTGAGTCCTTAGATTTATTTTCTTCTCCCTTTGGATAACAACAGATGGAGACGCGTACCAAATTTGGTACTTTAAATTACGCAAGTTCACTTAACCAGAACCTTTTACACAAAGACACCCCAGGTTCGAATCCCACTAGAGCCTTGTTGCTTTATTTATTTTCTTTCTTTAAATTAACTTAAATATAAATAGTTAAAGTCTTTTAATGAGGTAGCGACATGTGTCACCACTTAATTATTTAATTAATTTATTTTATTAAATTAAAATTATGACTAAATTAATAGAATTTACAAATAGTAGGGATTAAATGTATAATTATACAAAATTCTTTTAAATGTCATGTCATCCCGTTAAGTTTTAATGGTAGGTGACTTGATTGATACAATTTAAATAGTTAAATAGTAATAATGTCAAAATAAGAAGTATGATAATCATATTGACACTTACCTTATAGTTAAATGGTCATTTGAGTAGTTTACCAAAAACTAACAAGGCAGTACAAGGAATGTGCTGATGCTTAGACAAATCAGTTTATGCACTTTGAAGTATATTTGGAATCTGCGAATTAATTAAAATAATTTTAATTTGGTGATAATTTATTCCTTAAAAAATTTATACTTTCAATTTCTAGATTGTCATTTGTTATTAAGATATACTATTAATATTGAAGTATATGTATATCAATGGGAAATGTTTCATGTTAAGTGATATTTTCTTATAGCTTTATCACATATTAAGTATTATTTAAGAGCTTATATTAAATATAAGATTTTATTTTAAAAAAAATACTCAATCATTTAATGTATTATAAAACTTTAAAAGATTTTATTAAAAAAATTCTCATATAATGTTTTAAGGGTTTTATGGTTTAGAGTTTAGGATTTATAATTTAGAGTTTTTGTGTTATGGTTTAAGATTTAGGGTTTTATTGTTTATGGTCTTAGGGTTTATGGCTAAGGGTTTAGAGTTTAATTTTTTATGATTTTATGTTTTAAGGTTTAGTGATACATTGAATGAGAGTTTTTTTTTCAATAGAATAATCTAAGTTATTGTAATACATTGAATGATAGGATTTTTTCTAATAGAATTTTGTATTTAGTGCAAGTTCTTAAATGACCCACTAACCCTTTTCTTATTTAATGAACTTTTAATTGAATCTTTAAATTCCCTAAACTCTAATCCTAAATTCTAATCTTAACTCTAAACCCTAAATCTATTTTTTTAGTATAGAAGAATAAATAAGGAGAGGAAAAAAATATAATTTCTATTCCATGACATTGTGGTAGGGGTTTAACGGAAAATGCAAAACTTAACATAACCACAAATCTTGCAATATCAATCTTAGTCCTCAAAACAAGCAAAACCAAACGAACTTTAAGCTCACAAAAAGAAAATTCTCTAAAAATATACAAGGGTTTTACCTTTAAAATCCACCTTACCTTCATCTTTGTTCTTCAGACCTGCGAGAAAAACACAAACAAAATCCAAAGGTTTTGTTTTATCATCGCCACAGGTCTCTCGATAAGCTTATTCTTCAATACCATGGACATGAAGAAGATCTCATGTGCTATCGTCGTCGCCGCCTCCTCTATGAGCGCTGTCATGGCCGCTGACGTCCCAGCTTCTGCCCCAGGCTTGGGTCCTGCCCCTGGCTCGGCTTCTGCCCCAGGCTCGGGTCCTGCCCCCGGCCCAGATAGCGGCATTGCAATCTCAATATTGCCTGGCCTAGGGTCCTTGGTTGGAGCCTCCCTTGTTTCTTTCTTTGCTTACTATTTGTACTGAGCCAGAAATATCTTTGTAACAATGAAGTATTGAAGAATCAAAATGGCATTTAATAATGTAAAATATTACTTGGGGTTCAATCCTTTTTTATGCTTTTTTTCACTTTATTTTATTTGTACATCTAAGAAAAACTTGAATTCCATGTAATACTTTGCACACACAAAATATTTGTTTTTTTTTTCTTGTTTGTTTTTATTTCTTAAAATGGGACCATTTGAGATTTCTATGTTCGTCAGATCAACTCGTCTGCCAGCTCTAATACGATTGCCCAACTTCGTTTGTTGAAGAGATATGGTCATTTACAAATGGCTTAAATGGAAATTTATCCAGCAATCTGTTTACTTTTAGTCTTTAAATTATTTTTTTGATAAAATAAGTATTTAAATTATTATTTTTTATCATTTAAAGTCCAGCGGTCATCTAAGTTAATTTTTTTTGTCAATTAGATGTTGACACGTCATAATGATTTAGGTGCTTGTTTTGACAGAAAAGATAATTTAGAGACTAAAAGTGAGAAATTATATTTTAGATATTTTTGACAAAAAATAATTTAAGCACTTAAAATGATAAAAATAATATTTTAAATATTTATTTTGAGCTAAAAAAAGTTTAAAGACTAAAAAGAAAAAAAAACAAATAATTTAAGTGTTGATGTTTTATTTAAGCCTTTATCAAATGATAAAAAAAAGATGACATATTTAATAATGATGAAAATTAAGAGATCCACTAATTAACTTATTGACTAATGATGCTTGTATTATCTTATTTTATATGAATTTAAATCATGATATAAGAATGTAATATATCTTTATTTAATAAAAATAATTAAGAAAATTAGTGTATAATATATTTGATATATGAAAAGAATTCAGTAAACATAATTTATATAATTCAAGTTTGCCCTTTAGATATCATAATGTTGACTAAAATAATTAAAAATTTAGAAAAGATTAATATTTGTAGATGTAAAACGAACATAACAAATACATTAATTAAAAATATATAAATAATATTAATTCATATTGTATGTGTTAGAGATTTTAACAAGTTGAATAATCTGTATTATGTTAATATTTAGGGTAAACTAAACTTACCAAACTAGTTTAGTTTTTGGCTAGTTTTTTTTACTATTGAATTTTTAATTAGTCTAAATTTAACACTAAATTTTAGTTTTCGACTCGTTTATGTTACTCTGTCATTAAATTCATAATTGTACAGTGATGTGATTAAGAATGGCTGATGTGGACGCTGAACCAAAACCACGCCTTTTGGGTGAGGTTATTTTAATGCTTATATCACCAAAATAGTGTCGTTTTAAGAGAGAGAAAATAGAGTTTTACATCTAAGGGGATTTAACTCAGGTCATAAAGAAAGAAAGAAAAGTTTAACCACAAGATCATCTTGAGATTTGATAATATTTTAACACATAATATATATGTCAAACTATAATTGAGATTAACATAGTTTTCAAATGATTATATTTTTGCTTACTTTAGTCTTTAAATTTTTATTTAATCCAAAATCAACCTCTATTTGTTTCTAATTTTTATAATCTATTCTAATATTTATCATATAGATTTATTTTTTTCAATCTAGTCCCTAAAAATTATATTTAATTTGAAATTGAACCAAATTTGCTTCTAATTTTTATAATATATTACGATTTTTAATAGAGTTTTGTTTTTCTTCAGTTTAGTCTCTAAAGTTTTTAGTTAATCCGAAACCGACCCTATTTGTTTCAAATTTTTATAATTTACTATGATATTTTTAGGGTAAACTACATAAATAATCCCCCAATTATGCTCCAATTATCTTTTGCGTCCCTGACTATCAGAAGTTACAAACTGGTCCCCCCGACTATAAAAAAAGTAACAAATTGGTCCAACGCCGTTAAAGATTTAACGACTAATGACGTGACAGTTAATATAAATTGATATAATTACATATTTAGCCCTCAAGTTCTACACTTATTTTAATTTGACCCTAATTCTAAAAATTAACTCACATAATTTTAATGCTCTATCAATTTAGTCCATCTTCCTTTCTACGAAAGAGTTCCTTTTCTTCCCTTTTATATTGAAAAACGTATAATTACATAATTAGCCCTCAAGTTCTACACTTATTTTAATTTGACCCTAATTCTAAAAATTAACTCACATAATTTTAATGCTCTATCAATTTAGTCCATCTTCCTTTCTACGAAAGAGTTCCTTTTCTTCCCTTTTATATTTCAAAAACGTATAACCATGGAAAATCATTAGCTCTATCGATGCCCCTCTCACCAGTTTCACCAAATCAAACATGCGGGGTTTTGCTTTGACTCTTTCACAATCATTCAATTCCATCTTCGTTTCCCCAAGATCTCATTGTTCCTCTTGTCGATGACTACTCTATTTCGAGATGTATTCATCTTTTTTCAACTTTTAAAACTGTTTTCTTGTTCCCGTTATTTACTTAGATCAATACCCATATCTCACTTCTGTATTTTGTTATAATTTCGACTTCTACATATGCCTTATCTCAATTTTGCCTAAGATCTACTGATTTTAGCTTTTGAGTGTTTGCTTAGCACGAACGGATTTCTTATCATCGGTGGCCAGTTCCTCTCTTACCTCATCAACTTCGCATTTACAAAGGTAAGTTGCCAAATGAACATGTAAAGGTTAAAAGTGTTGAACTTTGATGGCATTTTTGTTTTCTCCAAGGGCTAGGGACATGGCGGCGGATGCTCGGAATTGCAGGTCTTCCGGTGTAACACCCTGAATTCTACCCTAAATTAAAACCCTAAATTGATTAAATCTCTAATTCATAACCCTAAATTTTGGGAAATTTTAATTGGAAATTTTCGGAATTTTAGTGACCAAATTGCAAAGGTTTCAAAACTTAAGTTTCGTTTCATAAACCCTAGAAAGTTCGATGGCACGCATTGTGATTTACCTTTTTGTTAGGGTGTTTATACGCATTTTGACACCCATTTCAGATTTTTGGGTTTTGCTGCGCTGCACTCCATTTACCATCTCTTTCGTGTTTTCTTCGAACAACCACCCTCAACCTTTCATTTCTGTTTACCGTCTGGCCAAGGGCCGAGCACCAGTCGTTCTTTGTTTCGAGACCAGCAACTGCATCTTCATGGCCGCGCCACCAAAACCCAACCCTCATCGTTGTCTTTGTCGTCGCTCTTACTCGGAATCGGTTGGAACCATTTTCGGTTTCGTTTTAGGATTTTCCTCGTCGTTTTGGTGTTTCGGGTAAGGGATTACTCAGATTTTGGGGTTAATCCAAGTTTGGGGTATGAGTCTCTATGTGTTTTGGCTGGAAATCAAGTTTTTGGGTCATCGGCGTGCGTTTCCGGCAATGAGATCCTATTAAGGGAAACCCTAATTTTCAAATCAGTAGTAAAAAGGGGGATTTTTGGCTTGGACTGGACTAAACCGGTCCAGAAAGTCGAACCGGATTGAACCGGGTTTACAGAACCGAATTGGTCTGTCTTATAAAGAGCTGGCTGACGTCAGCGATGACATTAGCGTTGACCATTGACTTTTTCAGAAAAGGCATATTTCATGTTTTTCGACGTCCTGATTCTGATTCCGCTTCCCATTTTCCCAAATTCGTACCCGAAAGACCGTTTTGACCACTTTTGTTCGATTGTGCTTAGTATTTAAAGATTTGAATATCGGGAAATTAATTTGAATTATTCGTATTTGCAGATGACATTGTGATACACGGGTGTTGATAGTGAAAACAACATTCCTCATTCATTCACGGATCTAGGATAATAGCAAGTATTTCTCTACAACAGAAACAAACATGGTTGTGTATTTAGATGTCGAAAATAAAGAAAAGAAGAAGAAAAAAAATGAAAGAAAAATCAATAATGGGAAAAGAAGAAAGTTGCGGAAATAATTTAAGGACTAGGTGAAAGGTTGAAGATGATATCTTCAAGCATTCAACAATGGCAGCAATGTTCTTGGACTTGACACGAAGAACTTTAAAGAACTTGCATAATCTGTTATGCAAACCCGGATCGAATCTGATCTACAATGTCGAAAGATGAACAAAATCCAAGGAAGAACTCGAACAATCTGTTGAATGAACCCGAACCTTATCTTGAATTTGTTCGAACAAAGCACTTGGACCCTTCAATACTCAAACAATTGAGAACCCGAAGTATCAAGGAAAAAGTTCTAAAAAGAACTAACTTTGAGAGAAAATTCTCACAATATATTTGATTCACAAAACGGTCTAACCAAATTACATTGTTTAAACACATATATATAGGTACAAGGGCTGCCAAATTCGTTTAAGTTGTGTGCTGATATTAAAAGGAGTTTAAAAATTGAATTTGAGTGGAAATAACTCCTTTTGGGCGGACTCAATTGGCAGCCACAAGTTTAGGCGCCTTAAAACACATGAAAATCACATTTAACATGTGATTTTTATGTTTGAAATTCAAACATAACCACTCGGGCTTATCCTTTCTTGCAAATGGCGCATAATGAAGGAGAAAACGGGCTGATTCGGTTGCACATTCACACACATGTGTCAAGCTGCCACGTGGGTGCTGGAGATGACCGGATGCCACCTAGGCTGCCACATGTGCACTAGCACACTCCCCGATATGCAAGACGCTTTTCAACTACTTCTGGACTTGCCAACTGAAGTTGAGCTAGTGGAGCTAAAGTTGAGCTGAAATGAGCTAACTGAAAGTGTCAAGAGTTGAACTGAGCTGCCTTGAGCTGGAGTTGAGCTGCCTACACTCACATGAGCTGGAATTGAGCTGCCTACACTCACTTGAGCTAGAGTTGAGCTAGCTACACACTCCTGAGCTAATGTCCTCCTAAGTACCTACATGAAAACAAAGCAAACACACATAAACAACCATGTATTCTTATTCAAAACTTACAAACACACTTAGAAACAAAATGTAACACACCATACATAATAGATATGTACTAAAACACCTACTAAGTAAGTAAACTACATGTATGCCACTTATCAGCAAGTAACACGTTATAAACACAAGGAACTAAGGCATGAATGTTCTCAAATGAATCAAAAATGCTAGCACAAGTAAGGAAAAAGGGCTTCCCGGAACTTATTTGCCTTAGAACGGGTAATAGGTCCTGTTGGTAAGACCTCCGGATCAACTTGAACGTTCTGAATGGATGTGCTCACATCACATTGACTCAGATACTGAGATCCTTGCTCCTCCTCCACCTAGACGACCTCCTGTTGCTCAGACATCGGGATCCGCTCGTGAGTTTAATTAAAAATATATTCAATATTTACATTATCAATGTCTTGGCATAGTAGTAGTATCTTTGATGGTGTATTTAATTGCTATAGGAGCTAACTCTGACCGACCTAGATATAGAGCTAAGCGTGGGAGACGTCACCGTCGACGTTGAGTGTTAGCTACCTAAGGTGTGTTCTCTTCTGTGCTTTTTGTTTACAGTACTCTGTATGTAAATGTGTTGATGGGCTAAAATGTATACATGATGTGGTCAAATGATGTATGACAATAATATTATGTTGATCTGTGATATCTGACTTGTTCAGCAATCTGTTACATTATGCAATATTTATATATGTTATCAGATTCAGATTATTTTATATCAGATTATATGATTATGCATTTATGTTGATAAACAATGCATTCATATTTAGAACTCGGATTTTATGTCATCTCATTATGGTTGGGATTCTGTTCGGGGAAGTTTGTAGCTTCATCCTTCGGGTTGATGTCTACTTCGGATCAGTGGTTTCACCCTACGGGCTGGATTCCACTTCGGATGGTGACGAGGTTGAGAGTGGTTCTGGGGAACCTTACTCTTCGGATGGTGATGTAGTTGGGTGCATGTCACTTTATGTTGCATATTCATTCATATCTGTTTACCTGATTGATTTGATTCTTGATGGAAAATTGTATTACGATAATGTCTGGTTGACTCCGTTGATATGATGATTCTGTTAGTTCTGTTTGCACTGTAGAGACACATTGAGCGTTTTCATTGACTTCCCCTTAGTTTCTATTTCAGGTACTCGGGTCTAGGCTACGGTACTTGGAGGACCTCGTTTTTCATCTTTATTTGTTATTATTAGTATGATACTTGGAACTATTTACATTATATGTTTTATCAGATTGTATTTAATTTTTAGATTTCGGACGTTTTATTCAGGTTATTACGTTTTATCATGCATTTACATTTTGAGCATTTAATATTTTCAAGAATATTTTATCAATATGTATTGCGTGATATTATTATTATCCATTTTAGAATTAATGTTTTTTAATCAGGTTACTTACATGAGGGACAAGCTTTGAGCTTGACTCCTTATATTCGACCCAGTTCCTTTGGGTTGGGTTTAAGGGTTATATTTAGTTGTATCATAGCTAGGTTCAAAACTCGGCCTGAGTGATTTGAATCCATTTTAAATTGAAAATAAATTTTTGCATGCATTATCAAATGTTTTCGGGTAAAACGAGAATTTCAGAAAAACTTATGATCTTTTATGAAAAATATTTATACATATTCTGAATAAGGTCTCCAAGTACCGATTCTAATCTTAGGATTCTGTCTTTTGTAGATATACTACTATGCCACCTCGAAGAAGTTCTAGAGTAGCAGCCGATCGAGGTCGTGGCCGAGGTCGTACCGCGACTATATATAGTGACGTTCCACCTTTTTAGGGTTCGATACAAAATCAGGATGAGGTCCAGGGTGCGAATGTGGAGGAACAACATGTGCAACAGACATGAGCTCAGCAGACTGGTGGAGGAGACCCACATGTTCAGCCTGCTCAGAGTAGTGGTCATCGTGATTCAGGGGATAGTGAGACAGTGGGCACGAATGTTGTTACTGTTCAGAGAGAGCTATTGAGATACATTCGTCAGTCTGAGGGTGTTCGGAGACCCATATCCACAGAGTTTCTAGCTGCCGGGATGACTATGTTCGATGGAAAGAAGGGTACAGACCCGACAAATGCAAAATACTGGCTGAAAAAGCTTCAGTGACTATTTGTTGAGATGGATTATCCTACAGATCGAAAACTCAAGGCTGCCATTTCACTGCTACAGAGTGAAGCCCAGAATTGGTGGGAGGCTGAGGAGCTTGTTACTCCAGCTAGTAAGGTCACTTGGGATCATTTCAGACAGGCTTTCCGTGTTCGATATGTCAGAGCTGAATATATAGTTAAGTGCAGAGATGATTTTATGAATCTGAGGCAGAATGATATGACCGTTAATGACTACGAGATCGAATTTATGAGATTGATTAAGTACGTCCCAGGGTTAGTGACCACAAAAAAAGACAAGTGTGATTGGTTTCTGAAGGGATTACATCCTACGATAAAGGCCGGTGTTGCTTTATATATGGACAATGAATACAAAGATATTACTCGACGAGCTAGAACAGCTGAGCATAATGAGGCAGAGTTGAGACAACTTGAGTTGCATGGATCTAATAGAGAAAAGAGACCAGTGTCAGGGCCAGTTCAACATAGTCAGGGGAATCAATCTAGGAAGAGAGTCAAACTATCAGATTTATTCGAAAGCTAGACCAGTGACTTCTTCTGTTCTGACTGCTAGTGCTAGTGGTTCGACCGGTACTCGAGGGGTGCCAAAATGTTCTTTTTGTAAGAAGTGGCATTCGGGAGAGTGTAGGAGGCAGACTGGAGCTTGTTTCATATGTGATTCATTCGAGCACCATTTTAGAGATTGTCCGGTTCCACCTCCCTCAGCTTTTACTACTACTCAGTCTCAGGCATCAGTACAGACTCCCGCCAGGGGAAGAGGTCAGGTCAGATCTGTTGTTACTTCGGGTTCTGCTAGTAGAGGCAGACCAACTCCGAGTAGAGGATCAGTAGGATCAGGGGCTAGACAGCCGAGGTTAGTTTATTCTATTAGGAGTCACGAGAATCATGATGAGCCAGATGTTATTGCCGGTACATTCTCTATCCATTCTATTTCGTACTTTTCTCTGCTATATAATGGTTCGACTCATTCATATGTTGCGAGTTCTGTGTCTGGTGGTCTTGAGATTTCTGTTGAGGATATTGTTAGTGCTATTACTATACACAATCAAGTGGGTAATCCAGTTGAAGGTCTAAAGTATACCGAAATTGTCCTCTTGAGATTCAAGGGGAGATCTTTCCAGCTGATTTGATGGAGTTACCCTTTGGGGAGTTTGATCTTATCCTAGGTATGGATTGGTTGTCTGCTCACCGTGTTACTTTAGATTGTGAAAAGAAAAGGGCTACACTGAGAACTTTTGATGATCGTGAGATGATTCTAATTGGTGAGCGTAGAGGATTCCTATGTAATATCATTTCAGCTCTCAAAGCTGAGAAAATGATTAGGAAATGTTCTATCGCTTATCTTGCCTATATCCTTGATCCGAGACAATCTGATTTTGTTTTAGATAAGATTCAAGTTGTGAAAGAGTTTCCAGACGTTTTTTCGGAAGAATTACCTAGTGTACTGCCAAAACGGGATAAGGTTGAGTTTGGCATAATGGTTTATCCGGGTACAGTTGCTGTGTCTATGGCACCTTATTGGATGGCACCAAAAGAATTTAAAGAGTTGAAGATTCAATTGCAAGAACTGTTGGATAGAGGTTTCATTCGACCTGGTGGTTCTCCTTGGGGAGCTCCTGTTTTGTTTGTTTAGAAGAATAATGGGACACTTCGACTCTGTATAGATTATCAGAAGCTGAACAAGATGACGATCAAGAACAAATATCCTCTTCCTCGTATTGATGATCTGTCTGACCAGTTCCGGGGAGCTACGATATTCTCTAAGATAGACCTGAGTTATGGTTATTACCAACTCAAGGTTAAGTATTTTGATATGTTCAAAACAATTTTTCGGACACCATATGGTCATTATGAGTTCCTTGTGATGCCTTTTGGGTTGACTAACGCCCCTGCCGCTTTTATGAATATGATGAACAAGGTGTTTCAACCCTATCTTGACCAGTTTGTTGTAGTATTTATTGATGATATACTGATATATTCTAGATCTGAGGCAGAACATGAGGAACTTCTTCACATTGTGTTACAGACTCTACGAGAGAAATAGTTGTATGCAAAATTCAGTAAGTGTGAATTCTGGCTTTCTGAGGTTATGTTTCTGGGTCATATAGTTCTGCTCAGGGTATTCATGTTGATCAGATGAAGGTTGAGGCTATTATGAGTTGGAAGCAGCCCAAGAATGTTCTTGAGGTTTGAAACTTCTTGGGTTTAGCTGGTTATTATCGAAGATTCATTGAGGGTTTCTCTTCTATTGCAGCTCCGTTGACTAAGCTTCTGAGGAAGGATGTTCCCTTCATTTGGACTGAGGCTCAGCGGTCTAGTTTCAAGAAGCTAAAGTCTGTGTTGACTGAAGCACTAGTTTTGATTCAGCCTGAGCCTGGTAAGGCTTATACAGTTTACAGTGATGCTTCGTACACCGGATTGGGGTGTGTTTTGATGCAGGACGAAAAAGTAGTGGCTTATGCGTCTCAACAGTTGAAATCGCATGAGTGCAACTATCCTACCCATGATCTAAAGCTTGTTGCTGTTATTTTTACACTTAAGATCTGGAGACACTATGTCTACGAAGAGAAGAGTTATATCTTTATAGACCATAAGAGTCTGAAATACCTCCTCACTCAGAAAGAGCTTAATACGAGACAACATCGCTGGTTAGAGCTTCTCAAGGATTATGATTTTGAGATTGAGTATCATCCTGGTAAAGCTAATGTCGTTGTTGATGCACTAAGTCATAACACCATTTCAGATTTGAGAGCTTTGTTTGCTCGGATGAGTTTGTACGACGATGGCAGTCTGTTGGCAGAACTTCGGGTTTATCCTACATTGATTTCTGATATTCGAGCTGAGCAACCTAGTGATCCGTTTTTGATGCATCGTATCAGGAGTTGCGTGAGGGTACATCTCCGGATTTCTCTATTGATCACGATAGGGTATTATGTTTCTGTGGTTGGTATTGTATTCTAAGGAAATCTGGGTTAAAACAGGTTATTCTCCGTGAGGCTCATGACAGTCCTTATTGTATGCATCCTGGTGGTGACAAGATGTATAAGAATCTTTGTGAAAGGTACTGGTGGAAAGGTCTCAAGCAGGACGTCGTCGGATTTGTATCGAGATGTTTGACTTGTCAGAAAGTCAAAGCAGAGCATCAACGTCTATTTGGGTTACTATCGCATATTGAGATTCCTCAGTGGAAGTGGGAGCGCGTGACTATGAACTTTGTTAGTGGACTTCGTTTGACTTCGTTGAAGAAGGATTACATCTGGGTTATTATTGATCGTCTGACAAAGTCTGCGCATTTCATTCCTGTTCGAGTTGACTATTCTTTGAGTAAGTAAGCTCAACTTTATATTTACGAGATTGTACGACTTCACGGGGTACCGTCATCTATTATTTTTCACAGAGATCCGAGGTTCACTTCAAAATTCTAGAAGTCTCTTCATTGTGCTTTGGGTATTCTGTTGAACTTCAGTACATCTAATCATCCGCAGACAGATGGTCAGTCTGAGCGTGTGATCAAGATTCTAGAGGATATACTGAGGGGCTGTATTCTTGATTTCATAGGCAGTTGGGAGGATTTCCTGCCGCTTGCAGAGTTTGCTTATAATAACAGTTATCAGGCCAATATTAAGATGGCATGGTATGAGGCTCTGTATGAGCGTAGGTTTCGTTCACTTATTGGTTGGACTGAGTTGAATAAGCACATATTGTTGGGACCTAAGATTGTGCATGAGGCTGAGAAGACTGTCAGATTGATTTGAGATCGACTTAAGGCTGCTTTTGACAGACAAAAGACTTACGCCGATTTGAGACATCGTGATCTTGAGTTTGAGGTGGGTGATGAGGTTTTCTTGAAAGTATCTCCTTGGAGGACAGTACTTCAGTTTGGTCGGAAGGGCAAGTTGAGTCCTGGTTACATTGGCCCTTATCAAATTATTCGTCGAGTCGGACCACTTGCCTATCAGCTAGAGCTACCACCAGAGCTTCAACGTATTCATGATCTCTTTCATATTTAAGTGTTGAGACGTTATCATCCTGATCCGTCACATGTTATGCCTGTTGAGGATATTGAGGTCAGTCCTAATTTGCGTTTTGAGGAGGAGCCTATTGAGATTCTTGCTAAGGATAAAAAGGTTCTTAGAAAGAAGACCATTAAGATGGTCAAAGTCCTGTGGCATGGTCATAGTCATGATGAGGCTACATGGGAGCCCAAGGCTGTCATCCGAGCTCAATATTCGCATCTTTTTGCTCTAGGTAAATTTCGAGGCCGAAATTTCTTTTTAACGGGGGGAGAGTTGTAACACCCCGAATTTTACCCTAAATTAAAACCCTAAATTGATTAAAATCTCTAATTCAAAACCCTAAAATTTGGGAAATTTTAATTGGAAATTTTCGGAATTTTAGTGACCAAATTGTAAAGGTTGCAAAACTTAAGTGTCGTTTAATAAAACCTACAAAGTTCGATGGCACACATTGTGATTTACCCATTTGTTAGGGTATTTGTACTCATTTCGACACCCATTTTAGATTTTTGGGTTTTGCTGCGTCGCACTACTTTTCCCCTCTCTTTCGTGTTTTCTTCGAACAACCACCCTCAACCTTTCATTTCCGTTTACCGTTCGGCTAAGGGCCAAGCGCCGGCCGTTCTTTGTTCCGAGACCGGCAACCGCCTCTCCGTGGCCGCACGACCAAAACCCCACCCTCATCGTTGTCTTTGTGGCTGCCCTTACTCGGAATTCGTTCGAACCATTTTTAGTTTCGTTTCAGGATTTTCCTGGTCGTTTTGGTGTTTGGGTAATGAATTACTAAGATTTTGGGGTTAATCCAAGTTTGGGGTATGAGTCTCTATGTGTTTTGGCCGGAAATCAAGTTTTTGGGTCACCGACATGCATTTCCAGCGATGAGATCAGATTAGGGGAAACCCTAATTTTCAAATTGATAGTAAAAAGATGGATTTTTGGCTTTGACCGAACTGAACCGGTCCAAAAGGCCAAACCAAATTGAACCAGGTTTACAAAACCGAACCGGTCTGTCCTATAAAGAACCGGCTAACGTCAGCGATGACGTTAGCGTTGACCGTTGAGTTTTTCAAAAATGCCTATTTTATGTTTTTGACGTTCTAATTCCGATTACGCTGCACGTTTTCTCAAATTAAAACTCGAAAGACCGTTTTGACCACTTTAGTTCGATTATGCTTAGTAATTAAAGATTTGAATATCATGAAATTAATTGGAATTATTCGTATTTGCAAACGACATTGACTCGGATACTGAGATCCTTTCTCCTCCTCCACCTGGACGATCTCCTGTTGCTCATACATCGGGATCTGCGTGCGAGTTTAATTAATAATATATTCGATATTTACATTATCAATGTCTTGGCATAATAGTAGTATCTTTGATGGTGTATTTAATTGTTATAGGAGCTGACTCTGACCGACCTAGAGATAGAGCTGAGCGTGGGAGACGTCACCGTCGACGTTGAGTGTTACCTACCTGAGGTGTGTTCTCTTCTATGCTGTCTGTTTACAGTGCTCTGTATGAAAATGTGTTGATGGGCTGAAATGTATACATAATGTGGTCTGATGATGTATGATAATAATATTCTGTTGATCTGTGATATCTGACTTGTTTAGCATTCTGTTACATTATGCAATATTTATATATGTTATCGGATTCAGATTATTGTATATCGAATTATATGATTATGCATTTCTGTTGATAAACAATGCATTCAGATTCACAACTCGGATTTTATGTCATCTCATTATGGTTGGGATTCTGTGCGGGGAAGTTAGTAACTTCATCCTTCGGGTTGATGTCTACTTCAGATCAGTGGTTTTTCCCTACGGGTGGGATTCCACTCCAGATGGTGACGAGGTTGAGAGTGGTTCTGGGGAACCTTACTCTTCGGATGATGATGTAGTTGGGTGCATGTCATATTGTGTTGCATATTCATTCATATATGTTTACGTGATTGATTTTATTCTTGATGGAAAATTGTATTATGATAATGTCTGGTTGACTCTGTTGATATGATGATTCTGTTTGTTCTGTTTGCACTGTAGAGACACACTGAGCGTTTCCGCTGACTTCCCCTTAGTTTCTATTTCAGATACTCAAGTCTAGGCTATGATACTTGGAGGACCTCGTTTTTCAGCTTTATTTGTTATTATTAGTATGATACTTGGAACTATTTATATTATACGTTTTATTAGATTGTATTTAATTTTCAGTTTTCAGACGTTTTATTTGGGTTATTATGTTTTATCATGCATTTATATTTCGAGCATTTAATATTTTCAGGAATATTTTATCAATATGTATTACGCGATATTATTATTATCTATTTTAGAATTAAAGTTTTTGAATCAGGTTACTTATGTGAGGGACAAGCTTTGAGCTTGACTCCTTATATTCGATCCAGTTCCTCCAGGTCTGGTTTAGGGGGTTACATCCGACACTTGTGTAGTTCATTCTCATGTTGCTTCTTCCAGAATCGCCCCGTTGGCTATACAACAAGGTTTGTGGCCACATTCATAATACCTTGAATTGTTAACTCGATGTTCACATATTACAATGGAAAATTGAACCCATCATAAAACTATACTCGGTGGGTATTTTGCAAAGCTTTTAATAGTAGTTCAAGAACAAATTTTTCTGGGTTTTTTTAGAGAATTGAATAATTGTCAAACAAAGTAAATGCTTTCTTCACCACAACCATTGTGCCTGAAGTCTGCGTTGGATTAAAAGAGAAAAAACAACCCTTCAAGGCCCTCCTTTGGACCAAAAAGGAAATTTTCCAATTGCAGAAAACAAGCCAAAAAATAGGAAAATAGATTTCAATTTGACACCAAAAACAGAAGAAAATAAACTCTTTTTTAGGAAAAAAGATAAACTAAATTGATTAATTATTAAAATTATGTGGGTCAATATTTTAGAATTATGGTCAAATTAAAATAAGTGTAGAACTTGAAAGCTAATTATGTAATTATATCAATTTATATTAACTACCACGTCATCAGCCGTTGATTCTTTAACGACATCGGACCAATTTGTTACTTTTTTAATTATGGGGGTCAATTTGTAATTTTTGATAGTCGGGGGACGCAAAAGATAATTGAGCTTAATCAGGGGACCATTCATGTAGTTTACTCATTTTTTAATAGACTTTTTTTTTCAATTTAGTCCCTAATTTTTTAGTTAATCTAAAATTGAATCCTATTTGTTTCTAATTTTTATAATTTTGTCTGATATTTTTAATATAGTTTTATTTTTTTAGTTTAGTCCCTAAGGTTCTTATTTAATATGAAGTTGACCTACATTTGTTTCTAATTTTTATAATCTAATCCAATATTTTTAATATAGTTTTATTATTATTTAGTTTAGTCCCTAAAGTTTTTTATTTGATTAGAAATTAACCCCTATTTTTTCTTATTTTTATCATCTATTCCAATTTTAGGGACCCAATTTTGGATTAAAAAAGTTTAGGAAATAAACTGAACACAAATAAAATTATATTAAAAATAGTGTACTAAATTATAAAAAATAGAAACAAATAAGGGCTAGTTTCGGATTAATTAAAAACTTTAAGGACTAAAATAAAAAATAAAAAATATATATTGAAAAATTGGAATAGATTATACAAATTAGAAACAAATAGCAGTCAATTTTGGATTAAATAAAAACTTTAGGGACTAAATTAAATAGAATAAAAATATATTAAAAACACTAGTCTAGATTATAAAAATTAAACACAAATAGGGTTAATTTCATATTCAATAAAAAATTTAGGGACTCAATTGAAAAAAATAAAATCATATGAAAATCATGTTAATCTAAATCATATTTTGACATATAAAATATTTGTGTTAAAATATTATCAAATCTTCAGTTTGTTTAATAGTTAAGCATTTGCTTTTCTTTCCTTAAGACTTTGGTTCAACATCCACATCAGCCACTATTAGCTATGCCACTATCAGCCACTATTTGCTGATTCGGTTTTTCCACTAACCTTCTAAAATATTCAAATCTAATACTAAACTTACTTTCTAACTCGTTTATGCCACTCCACCTTTAAGTCCTTAACGAGATAGTGGCGTGGCTAAAGACTCAATTGTAATACCCTTAAAATCGAGTTAATATTTATCAGAGATACTTTCCAATAATCTAAGGCATTCTTGTGAGATCTTATGAAGTATTTGGAATTATTGATTAAATTAGTTAGTAAATCGAAGTGAATTGTTAAGAAATAGAGTAAATTTGAATGATTAAGGATCATGTTATGAAGAATCATTAATAAAGAAAGGACTAAATAAGAAGTAAGGAAAAGTAGCCATTCATTTATAAAAAAGGTACTAAAATGAATGTCATGCAAAACTAGGATTTTTGCATGCAAAATAAGAAGAGATACAAGGACTAAGACACGTGTAAGTAAATGGGGGAGGGAAAAATGTTGATGGGTTCAGTTTTTGAAGGATACTTTCCTTCTCATCTCCTTCTCCCAAAACCGATCTCTCATGTGAAAAGGAGGGAGAGAAAGCTTGAAGAGATCCATTGAAAATTTAGGAATTAGTCGATTGACCTAAGCTTCTAAAGTCTTTGGTTGAGAAAACTTAAGAAGGGGGGTAAGAAAACTCTCCATTTCTTCTAATTTTTAAGTTCAATTGAGAATTTGGTTGATTATCTCTCATGAGCTATGTTGTTCTTGTGCTTTGAATGATTAATATATGGTAGGAATCATCTTTATATCAATTAAGTAATTCATGCATTAATTTGAACCATGCATGTAGCTTGTAGAAAGAAACTATGTATATTCTCTCTTTTGATCATTGATTTCGTGTATTGAGTGAAACTCTTGATCATTCGAATGATAAGCTTGCCTAATTGGATCATTAATCAATCTTATAGTTGAGTTGGAACTAGGATTTAATCATGTTACTTATTAATTGCACCCAAACTATTTTGAGCACATGTATAAGCATGTTGTTGAGTGCATAAATGTTCTATATTTTAACCCTCATTTACCCATATTATTGAAGCAATCAAGCATGTTTAATTGAAATTTAGGATAGATTTTACATAAACATCACAAATGGATAATATTGCACAGATGCTGCTGATTTTGGTTTATTCTTGCAGGTACCTGCCGTGGCAGCAATCCAAGGCAGCATAGGATCAGAAGTTAGCTGCAGAGCTGGAGCAAAGGAGTGAAGGAGACTGTCAATTACAACGCTGTCGTCGCATCTGCCGTGACAGAAGAGACGACAGTGAAGACCATGGTGAGGGAAAATGCAAAGTAGAGTTCGACTGATAGAGCATTTAAAGCCTGATTTCTGTGGACCACTTGCATAACTGTCGGAGCTCAGTAACACAAGGAAGGTCTGGTCCTAAGTTTGAGGAAAAAGTCAAAGCAAGAAGATAGGGCGAATTAAGAGACATCTACTCAGAGATTTAGTCTTTAATATAAGTTTTACTTTAATTCAAACTTGTATTCTTGGCCATTAAGAAAACTTAAGACCAAGGCCTATATATATGATTGTAATTCGACAAGGCAAAAGATATCTAGCTCCTAGCCGTCTTCCCCCAAAACCCTAGTCATTTCTCTCTCTCTATCATGTTCTAAACTTCCCCTTGAGCAAGGGGTTGATCTTGTAACATAGTTATAAGGGTTGTACTGTTTTTAGGATTTTTTCTGTTCAATTCAATAAAAGCTTCAAGTTTATTTACTCTGGTTTTGACATCTCATAAGAGTTTTGGGAGAGCATTGTGACTTAATATCGGGAGAGTTAAGTATACGAAAGGAGTAGGTACGAGTTTTCCAATTTATGGTTAAACCATCTTGGCCTAGGGATAGGTACAAGGTTAAGCAGCTATGGAAGAATTCACAAACATCGGTGTTCATCCTTCGATTCACGCCAGGAGGTTTCATCAAAGACGTGTTCATCTACATAACTTGGGCCTAGGGATAGGACAAGTCACAACAGGGATTCTTGCTGAAGTTGAAGTACAGAGTTGTTGATCGCTGCCGCGACAACAACAGACCTCTGTCGCGACAGGTGCTGTCAGGACAGGCTCGAAGACAGCCGCAACAGAAAGCCTTTGAATAGTGCAATACCTGCACTACCGAGCAAATCAATACCAACCTATTTTATCAAACTGAATTCCTCTTTTATTTTAGTTTATTATCAAAATTACTCAAAACATTTTATTAAACTTATTTCTTTTCTTGTGCAGAGATTCAAGGATAAAAGTATTTCCAGTCCCTGTGGAGATGATATCTGATACTTAGTATCACTTTATTACTTGCGACATGTACACTTGCACCTATTTGCAATAGACTATTTTACATGCAACAAGTTTTTGGCGTCGTTGCCGAGGACTGGCAACATTCCTTTACCTTTAATTATTGCACTTTTTTTTATTTCTTTTCTAGTTGTTTTATTTTTCACGTGCGTTTCACAAGGTTTTTTTATTGCTTATGCGTAGATCGAGATGTGGCAAAGAACCTTAGTACAAATTAGACCCAGAAATTGATCGGACATACCATCTCAGGAACCAAGCCCGAGTCTTAATAGAGAGAAACAATTATCTCGAGGAAAGACTCAAAGAAATGGTGAACGAGAGACAACGCAACAAGGCAGATAACAACAACAACAACAACCCTAGGGTTGATGAAGATCCTTCTATTGATGCCCAAAACAATCGAAAACCGCCTGCTGCCCCAGCAGCACGACAGACATGACGAGAGTATACGGACAACGATCATGTTTAGCTGCAAACTACGCTGCCAGATGTAGGGGTAGGAATTGTCGGGTACCCGGGTTTCGGGTACCCGGTTTTTCGGGTACCCGGTTCATCCGGGTACCTCAAATAAAGGCCCGTGTCCCGGCCCGCCTTTTCCGGGTACTCGAGATTCGGGTACCCGACACACCCGGGTACCCGTCTAATCGGGTACCCGACACACCCGGGTACCCGCCAGTTTCTTTTTTTTTTAATTCGAATGATTTAAATATACCTAAAAAAAAGAAAAATTCGAATTATATAATCCAACATAAAGTTTAATATTCTAAATATCAAACCCAAATAACATTAGAGTCAATAATTCTAATAAAAAACACAAACAACATTAAAATCCATAATCTTAAACAAGTTTCAAACACACAAATATAAGTCTCTAACAAGTTTCAAACACACAAATATAAGTCTCTAACAAGTTTCAAACACACAAATATAAGTCTCTAACAAGTTTCAAACACACAAATATAAGTCTCTAACAAGTTTCAAACACACAAATACCATATTACCATAATCTTAAACAAGATCCTTCGAATATAAGTCTCTAACAAGTTTCAAACACATAAGTTTCAAACACACAAACACACAAATATAAGTCTCTAACAAGCTTCTTGGATCCTTCGAAATGCTTTCCAAGATCCTGTAAAATAGCACAAAAGAATGAATTTTCAGAAAAGAAAAATGATATATATTCAAAGAGATCAAAATCCAACATGTTGCAAAAACATCATATCAAGTCTACTACATCGCATAATTTAACTCTAAGTCTCTAACATATGATTTATTCTTATCAAAACTCAAAAGAGTTCAAATAATATACTATAGAATTTATTGCTTACCAAAGTCTATGACACTTCGAGTGCGGTCTCTGAAACTTCAGTTGTCTCATCAATGACAATTGTTGGTTGCTCCAATGTCAAATCTTCCATCTCTGCATAACAAATTTTATGTATACAATAAGTCAATAACAATGTCAAAAGAGTTCAAACATAAATATTTAAAATCTAAACTTGAAATCGAAGACAAACCTATTTCTATATTCTCCAATAATTGCAAGTTCTCCTCTATTACAATAGGGTCATGAGAAGAAAGAATCCAATCTTGAGTGCAAATAAGAGCTTCCACCAATCTAGGAGTCAAAGACGTGCGAAATGAATCAAGAACACGTCCTCCGGTGCTAAAAGCGGACTCCGAAGCAACGGTAGAAACTGGAATTGCAAGAACATCACGTGCCAATCTCATAAGAATTGGATAGTTGTTTTTTTGCATAGACCACCAAACCAAGATATCAAAATCATCACTCTCAGGAACACATTTATCGCCCAAATATCTGTCTAGCTCAGTCATTGTTTCAAAAGTATCAGCAGATTCAATCTCAGTCACATAGTCCTTTCTCAAATTTGTTCCTTTTAACTTCCTTATTCCTCCCTCACCATCTTGACCACTAGAAGTAGGATTTGCAGAGCAATGTGTCTTTTGTGTTGAAGAAGGTTGCATAGAAGCATAAAAATCAAACAACGATGTCAAAACATCTTTAATCCGTTGACACAAGACATAAGAATTGCTAGGATCATAAGAACGACGAACGATCCACTCAACATATCTTAACTTATGCCTAGGGTCAAGAACTAAAGTAATGAACATCAAGACATTCAAACTATTAACATTCGCCCAATATTTATCAAACTTCAACTTCATTTGGCGTGTCATGCTCCTAAGCCCATCACTCAATTGCAAGTCATCAACATAACGATTAATTGTATACCCAATATCATATATTTGTTCGACAAAGGTATTACCAGTCACATACCTTGATCTAGAGAAGCTCAATGTAGTATCATAAAATATCTCAAGGAAAGGCAAGAATGAAGAAACCTTATCCCAATCTTCATCATCAGGAGCACCACCAACCTTCCTAAGCTCCTTTGTGTAAGGAAGGTACTTAGTCTTCAAATTTCTGAATGCTTTCTTAAACACTAAAGCACTTTTGAGCATGGAATAGGTGGAATTCCACCTTGTTTCAACATCCAAGCAAACAAGAGCTTTGCTATCTATATTCTCCTCTTTGACACAAGATTGAAACTTTTGAAGTCTTGCAGGAGAGGACCTCACGTACTTCACAGCAGCACGAACCCTCATAACAGAAGAATCAACATCTTTCAGCCCATCTTTAACAACCAAATTCAGAATATGTGTAGCACATCTCGTATGCAAAAATTCACCATTCAACACACTTCCATCCCACAAGTTCAGAATCTGCTTCAAATACTTGATTGCTAGATCATTAGAACTAGCATTATCAACTGTCACCGTTAAGATCTTTTTAAGATCCCACTCTTGCAAGCACTTTTCAACTGCCCTACCAATAAGCTCTCCAAAATGACCGACAATTGGGCAAAAGTTGATAATCTTCTTATGCAACTTCCAAGCATCATCTATAAAGTGGGCAGTAAGGCACATATACGACAAGTTCTGAGAAGATGTCCATGTGTATGTCGTAAGACATACCCTAGAGGATAAATTACTGAAGAAGTTCTTCAACGTTCTCCTCTTTTCAATAAAAAGAGCATAGCAGTCTTTTGTAATAATACCACGTGAAGGAGGAACAAAGTCAGGAATAGCAACTTTGCAAAACATGCGAAAGCCTTCACGTTCAACAAAACTAAATGGCAACTCATCCATAATCACCATTTTAGCGAGTGCTTGTCTAATCTGCTCTTGATCAAAACGCCAAAGTTTAGGAACACTAATTGTTTCTATTGTTCCATCTGTGTTGCACTTTGTCTTGGACTCAAAATCTAGGATTGTTTGTGTTTTGTCCAAGTTGAAAGGAGCTTTCTTGCATCGATTCGTGTGACGCTTCATGGCATTGGTTCCATTGGCAGTTGAACAAGATATCTTTGTAGCGCAATAAATGCATTCAGCTCGGTCTTTATCACCATCAATTGCTTTAAAATGATCCCAAGCAGCAGAAGTTTTTTTCCTTTTACCTCCTTTAGTTGGTGAAGCTTCAACATGCTTCTTTCCCTTCCTTTTCTTGGTTTCAATTCTACTTGTTGGAGTCTTCTCATTCTTTTCATGTTCTTTAGGTGACTCAGTTGAGGAAGATAGAGTCACATCAACATTTTCTCCAGTCATCGACATATCTTAAAAGGAGAAGATAAAATTCAACATTTGTGTTCTCTTAACTTTCTAGTTCACAAAACAATATAAATTCAAGAAAACAAATAAACAAGAGGCAACCATATCCAAATGAAGCTGTCAAGTGTCAACCATGGAAAATCTAGTACAAGGGAAAATCTAGAATATGCACAAGATCACACGGTTCAATTCAGCTTATACAGTTCCTTTTGTGAAAATTACAATAACTAAGCATTCATTTAATCAAAATGTTCAAGGATGGACAAGGGAGCAAGAATTCATTTAATTAAAATAAAGATCAATAGCTCCTAATTTTTGTGTAAGAAGGAAGTATTATATTGTTGGCCGATACAGAACTTAAATAAGAAAAAAAGTGAACTTGATGATAATGAGAGATGATCATGATGTATGTTAATTGTTAATCTTACAAGCTTATCATGTTTCTTTTCAAGATGACTAGCATAGGAGTTTACTAACTCACTGAAACAACAACCAAAGAAAACAAAAGGGAATGATTAGCAAAGCAAGCATTGGAACATTTTGATCAACTATGAGATTGATAGTGTGCGCCCATCTACTTGAGTACGAGAAAAAAAGTCAAAAATCATTCATGTCAACTGTCAAGTGTCAAGGCAGTAAGTAATATACCAAAAGACTTGGCAACGGTAGAATCAAGAATGAACCACCTTATTGTGTTACATAAGAGATTTCATTAATGGATGAAAGCATAGAATTACAAGGTTTTTTCCCTGAAGATCATCCAATAATCTAAGGTAGCAGTAACAAAAAATAGGAGACACTTGGAGACACCTTGAGTTACACCAAATTACAGTAACATACTAACAAACAAATAAGCATACAAACAAATTACTGAAATTACAGTAACATACAAACAAAACTGCCTCATTTGCTTGATTAAAATAAGCATACAAACAAATTACAGTAACATACTAAGTTACTAACATTGAACTCAGCAATCAACATTCATTAAGCAACTGAAACTCAACATAAAACAAGACTGACCGGTGGCGGTGGGCGAACAACTGACCGGTGGCGGTGGGCGAACGACAGACCGGGCGGTGGCAGGCTTCTGCTCGACTGCAAACCAGTGGCGAACGACGGACCAGGGCTTCTGCTCGACTGCTGCAGTGCTGCTGACTTGCTGATGCTGACTACTGAGTGCTGAAGCCAGCGGCGACGAGTCGACGACAAGGTGGAGCCGTGGTGGAGGACCGCCGGGGAGTGGGGGGATTTGGTCGGATTAGGGATTTGAGGAGATTTGGGGGAAAAATTCAAATTGTGGGACTTAGGGCAGACTCGTGAATCGTGATGTTTTTGTTTTTGGATAGTTTTAATTTTATTTTTTTAATTAAAAATAATAAAATAAAATATATATTATAACAATTATAATTATATATATATATATATATATATATATATATATATATATAATCGGGTCACCGGGTACCCGACTGGGACCATTTTTTCGGCCCAGTCCCGACCCGAGTACCCAGGATAAAAACCGGGCTGGGTACCCGACCCGAAAAAAAAATTTCTTAGGGTATTACCTGTCTAATTTAATTCGGGTCATCGGGTATTTGGGTCGGGTCAATCGAGTCTGGTAATTTCTCCCACCCCTAGCCAGATGTGGAAGGTGAACACTTTGAATTAAAACTTGTGATGTTTAGCATGATAAACTTTGCTTGACAATTTGGTGGCTCTGCTATAGAGGATGCACGTGAACATCTAAAAACCTTCCAAGAGATCTATGGATCATTCAGACAACCAGGAATAAGCCCGGAAGTACTAAGACTTCAGCTATTTCCTCATTCATTGAGGGATAGAGCGAAAACCTAGCGGAACAAGTTAACACCGGGTTCAATAAGAATTTGGACGGATTTTTGTCGTGAATTTATCTCTCATTTTAATCCTTCCCTCTTATCTGAAAGGTTACGTAACGAGATTGCTACTTTTCAACAGGAAGATGACGAACCAATGCCGCGGGACCGATTTACAACTCTCTTACGAAACTGCCCGATGCATGGATTCCCCGTATGGAATCAGGTTATCAAATTCTATAATGATGCCAATGCACACACTCAGATGAGGATAGACTCAGCAGCAAACGGCTTGTTACTAGACAAGGAACCAGAATATGCAATGCTGGTGTTGAAAAAGTTAACAAAGAACGATGAACAGTTCCCCATAGCTCGAAGAGGAGGGAGACGAGGAGTATCAGTCAAGGAATATGAATCTAACAACTTGGTAAAAACTCAAATTGCATACCTTACCAAGGTAGTTGAAAACTTGCAACGCAAGGACCCAAAATTTTCACGAAGTAACCCAAACAATGCATTGAATCCTCCGATCTAGAATAACCATAACCAAGGAGGTCCCAGAATTCAGTCACGACAGCAACCACAACAGCAGCTAGCAGCCACAACAAGCATATTGTAACAGACCCTGGAAACCTTCATGTCTCAAACAGGGGTATATATGGCGAACATGGATCACTTTGTCAAGAAAAATGAATCCTTCATGGATAAGACAGAGATGAGAATGACAAACCATGAGGCTACCTTAAAATCCCTAGAGACACAGATGGGCCAGGTTTCACAGTTCATCAACCCAAGGCAGAATGGAGGATTCCCTAGTGATACTGAGGTCACTAGAAAACCCACACATGAGCAGTGCAAAGCAATTACAACGAGAAGTGGGAAACAGCTACAAGGGCCGATAATTAAAGAAACATCTGGTAAGGAATCGACCCTACAGACACCTGCCGAGAACACTGCCCCGACATAAGTGAAACAACATGCTGTCGCCACCCCTGCCACGAAAACAGAAGAAATAGAGGAGCAGACAGAAGAAACTGAAGATTGTGAGCCTCCTCAGATCTGATTCCCATGTGGAGGACACCTCGAAGACTGCCGTCCTCCACCCCCTTTTCCGTAGCGATTGAAAAAACAGAAACAGTAGTACCAGCTTAAGAAAATCTATGATGTTTTTAAGCAAGTACACATCAACATTCTGCTGTCGGAAGCCATTAAGCAGATGCCTGGTTATGCAAAGTTCCTTAAAGATGTACTGTCCAGGAGATCCAGACTTGGGGAGTTTGAAACAGTGATGATGACAGACGGATGCATGGCAATTCTACATAAGCGTCCACCCCCAAAGAAGAAGGATCTCGAGAGTTTCATCATACCATGCATAATTGGTGATAAGTTTGTGGGTAAGGCACTTTGTGATCTTGGTGCTAGTATTAATATAATGCCCAAATATGTATTTCAGAAGCTAGGTATTGGATAAGCAAGACCCACAATAGTCATGCTGCAACTGGCACACCGCTCTTATGTTCAGCCGGAAGGGAAGATTGAAGATATTTTGGTAAGAGTGGATAAGTTTATATTTCCTGCTGACTTTCTTGTTTTAGACTGTGAAGCAGATGAAAACGCACCGATCATCCTGGGATGACCCTTCCTAGCCACAAGAAGAACAATGATCAATGTAGAGAAGGGAGAACTAAGTATGAGAGTCAATGACCAGCAGATAAAGCTAAATGTTCTCCAAGCTATTGAACAAGCTGATGCAAAGGAAGAATCTAAGGCAATATCATAAGTAATCATAGACCAACCCTGCATCAGAACAAGCTGTCACGACAGACAACTTGGTCACTGCCACCGCAGTCACCTAGAAGACTGCCACGACAACGACTCCTTAGACAATAATACATCCGATACTGAAGGTCATGAGGAGGTAAATTGGATAGGCACACGTTCAGGTAAGTTCTTTGAACCTTTGAACTATACCTCGAATGACATGTGATTCAAAAGCCTTCCATTGACCATCCACCTGTTTTAGACCTTAAGCCCCTGCTAGGGCAACTTAAATATGTTTTTCTTGGTCTCAATGATACGTTTCCCGTAATCATCTCTTCTAAGTTGATGTAGGAACAGGAACAACAGCTGATCAGGATGCTACAGTAGCATAAGAAGGCGATTGGATGGACCATTGCCGACATCCAAGGCATCAGTCCGGAAATTTGTATGCATAAAATCCTCTTGGAGGATGACTATAAGCCGACAATTGATGCCCATAGAAGACTAAATGAAGCTATGCGATAAGTGGTACGAAAAGAGATCATCAAGTGGCTTGATGCTGGAATTATCTACGGCATCTCAAATAGCAAGTGGGTGAGCCTAGTGCAATGCGTACCCAAGAAGGGAGGCATAACGGTGGTAACCAACAAGGACAACGAGCTAATCCCAACTAGGACTGTGACCGGTTGGAGGGTTTGTATGGACTATCGAAAGCTTAATAAAGCTACCCGGAAGGACAACTTCCCCTTACCCTTTATTGATCAAATGTTAGATAGATTAGTAGGGAAGCCTTACTATTGTTTCCTTGATGGTTACTCAGGTTACAATCAAATTACAATTGCACCCGAGGATCAAGAGAAAACAACCTTCACATGCCCATACAGAACATACGCCTTTCGAAGAATGTCATTTGGACTATGCAATGCACCAGCAACGTTCCAGCGGTGTATGATGGCAATATTCTCGAATATGGTGGAAGATTTCCTGGAGATCTTCATGGATGACTTTTCCGTCTTTGGAGAAAGTTTCAACGATTGTCTAGGCAATTTGAAAAAGGTCATTGAAAGATGTAAGGAGGCCAACCTTGTATTGAACTGGGAAAATGTCACTTTATGGTGGACGAGGGCATAGTGCTGGGACACAAGGTCTCTTGCCGCGGAATAGAAGTAGACAGAGCAAAAATAGAAGTTATTGAAAAACTGCCACCACCCACAATAGCCAAGGGCATTAGAAGTTTCTTAGGACACTCAGGGTTTTATTATGGATTCATTGTAAATTTTTATAAAATCACTAAACCCCTGTGTCTTCTGTTGGAACAGAATAGGGCCTTTGATTTCAACACTGAATGTACTGAAGCATTCAGGAAACTGAAGGAAAAGCTGGTAACAACCCCAATAGTGCAGCCACCGGACTAGAGTTTACCATTCGAGATCATGTGTGACGCCAGTGACTATGCTGTCGGGGCAGCACTGAGGCAGTGGAAGGAGAAACTCTTCCATGTTATATATTATGTTAGCAAGACTTTAAACGATGCCCAAATAAACTACACCACAAGTGGTGTTTGCTTTTGACAAGTTCTGACCATACATACTTGGAACAAAAGTGGTGGTCCATACGGATCATTCAGCATTGAAATATCTGTTCACCAAGAAGGATGCAAAACCACAGTTGATACGTTGGATTTTGCTATTGCAAGAATTCGATATAGACATCAAGGACAAGAAGGGAACATAAAACCAAGTAGCATATCACTTGTCAAGACTAGAGATGGGAAAAGACCAAGCTAAAGACAAGATCAACATATACGAGACATTCCCAGACGAGCAGTTATTCACTATCACCAGCACTGCCGCGACAGCCATGGCGGCAAGTAATCTACTCAAAATCCCTTGGTATGCTGACATAGTAAATTACATTGTGAGTGGGTTATTACCTCCTGAACATAATTACCAAGCAAGGAAGAGGTTCCAAAATGATACAAAACATTATTATTGGGACGAACCTCTTCTATTTAAGCAATGTGCAAATTAGATCATCAGGAGGTGCATACCACAGGAAGAAGTGCTCCACCACTGCCATGCTGCTCCTTATGGGGGACACTTTGGAGGAAACAAAACTACTGCCAAAGTTCTGCAGTCTGTTTTCTTTTAGCCTACACTATTCAAAGATGCACAAGCCTTTTACAAGCATTGTGACAAATGCCAAAGAATTGGAAACATCTCTAGAAGGCATGAGATGCCCATGCAGAACATTCTTGAAGTCAAAATTTTCGATGTTTTGAGAATCGACTTAATGGGACCATTCCCAGCCTCTTATGAGAATTTATACATACTGTTAGCAGTAGACTACGTGTCCAAGTGGGTAGAGGCTATCACCACACAAAAGAATGATGCCAAGACCGTGAAAAGATTTCTCCACAAACATATCTTCTCAAGGTTTGGTATCCCAATGGCGATCATTAGTGATGAGGGTAGGCACTTTGACAACAGGTTAATTGCTAGTGACTGAAGAAATATAGAGTTACGCACAAGATCGCAACATCATATCACCCTCACACCAATGGGCAAGGTGAAATCTCAAACAGAGAAGTGAAGAACATCTTGGAAAAAATAGTTAAACCAACTAGAAAAGATTGGTCTCTTCACATGAATGATGCACTATGGGCTTACAGAACTGCATTTAAGACACCATTGGGAATGTCGCCCTACCACCTCATTTACGGATAAACCTACCACCTACCTGTCGAAATAGAACATACGACATATTGGGCTATCAAGACAATTAACATAGAGTGGAACAAAGCAAGGCAGAAAAGGCTGCTGGACTTGAATGAAATTGAAGAAATTCGAGTCATGGCTTACGACAACGCTAGGATTTATAAGGACAAAACAAAGAAGTGGCACGACAAAAAACTGTTGCCACGACAGTTTAGCACAGGGCAGAAGGTGTTGTTATTCAACTCTAGGTTGAATCTTTTCCCATGAAAGTTAAAGTCTAGGTGGTTTGGACCCTTCCAAGTAGTCCAGGTCTTTCCTCATGGTGCCATCACAATCAGATCAATTAAGGACGGGCACCAATTCAAAGTGAATGGACAAAGGTTAAAGCATTATTAGGGGACTGAAGCCCAAAGAGAGCAGGAAGTAGTTACTTTAGGAGATGCCCCTCAAGGCATCCCTAATTTAACTTAGTTTTATTTTATTTATTTGTATTTTTATTGTTTTAAGAAATAAGAATTTAATATTTTGTTTATTTTAGTTTTCAGGTAAATAATAGAAGCAGAGTAAAGAGAAAGAGTGAACCAGCCCACCATACTCACAATAGCCCAAGAAGCCCAATGGTAGCAAGGCTGTCATGACAGCCGATCACCAGCTGTCGCGGCAGACGCGCAAAAACAGCCTGTCACCATGCTGTCGCGACAAACATAGAAACACGTAATAGATGCGCAGTAGACACAGAAATGCGTAACAGATGCCTCAGAAAACCGCTTGACAGTTGGCTCCATTTTTCACGCCACCTGTTACGGCTTCAACGGGCAGAACCCCGTTCTATATAAACCACCAACTCCATTTCACTTTTCACCTCATTCTCTTCTCTCTACTTTGTTTCCAAGAATTTTAGCTTTTTAGTTATTTTCTTTCATTTCTACAGTTCCTTACAAAGACAACAAGATCGACCAGAAGAAGTGTTGCCTTCTCATCTGTCGCGGCAGTCTCTACTCCCAGCCACAACAGAATCCACAGAAGGTTCGTCTCGGTAGACTCAGAGAAGAGATACTATGATTCTTTTCAAAAACGGGAGATGTGGGGAGAAAGAGGCTTCACTTACACGAAGAAAATATGAGATCTAGGGCTCGAAGGGTTCATATCCAAACGGATCGTGGCACTAAAGTGGCAGATGTTCACAGCACAACCAGAAGAGATGAACATTACACTAGTACACGAGTTTTATGCTGCCGTCACATCCAAAGATGCCACGACAGTAACTGTTAGGGTTAAGGAAATCTCTCTTGAGCCAGCCTACATCAATACACTTTATGGCATTTATGTGGGCAGAAAGGAGGATGCACACAATAGGTTTATTAGTAGTCTATCACCGGCAGACTACAACGACATCATGGCAGACCTGATTGAAGAGGGCACCAACTAGAACGATGATCCAAAACACAGATGGATGGTGCGAAGAACCTAACTCACACCTCCTGCAAAGCTCTGGAACCACTTCCTAAAGAAGAGTCTCATGCCGACATCATACAATACAATAGTGGATCAACAGAGGCTTGCCCTCGTACACTCCATCATTAACGAACGACAAATCAACGTAGGTAAATACATCCTCAACGACATCCATGAGTGTGCACTAAGAGGAATGGGTCCCCTCTTCTTCCCCTACCTCATCACATCCCTCTGTCGAGCCCACAATGTGCCCGAAATTGATGAAGACGTGAAGATCCAGGGTAAACGGTGGACGCAGCAGAACATCTACAGCTTGATGGAATTGAAGGTAGCCTCCCCAATGGCTTCTGTAGATCCTTTTGATGCGATAGAGCCGACGACAGAACCAGACTCCACAGAACCTGTCGCGACAGAGCCTAAGCCGAAAGAACCTACACAACCAGAAGCCACCTCCTCCAACCATATAATTCAACTGCTCTCGAAGATGGAGGCACGACAGTTGGGATTCATGGAGTACATGAGGGACTTCACCACTACCACGGTAAACTTTATAAAAGTTGAGTTAAATTATCCAAACGTGCAGTTTCCTTTTTTTCGAGAAACCCTTCTTGCCACCCCTACACCTGCTGTCAGCCCTAAGACGCCCACACTAATAGTTGCCTCTACTTCACCCTCTGCCACGGCCGGAGACGGTGACAGACGAGCTGCCACCTCTTGAGGAACCAAACGAAAGGAACCACTGCCAGAAATAGATCCCAAATATTTCGAAGGTTTCTCTTCATCCTCAGTCTGGTAGGATGACTCTGACTTCGAACCCTCTGTCGTCTAGGAGATAGCGAAGGATTTCCCTTAAATGAAGAAGAAAAAGCTTAACATTGACGTTGAGGGATCCTGTCGTGACAGAGTAAACGACAGCAGCAGTGATAGCGAACTCGAGGTCCTGGACAAGGCCCCAAAAATCTTACCTACTAGAGTCCAGCCACCTCGAGAGGCCAAGAAGAAGGTAGCCTCACCATCTCCAACTCCAAAGCAAACCTCTGCCACCAAAGTAACTGTCTGCAGGCAGCTCCGCATCGACAAAAACATCGATGACAGCTCTTCAACTTAAGTTCTTTTACTCTTTTTGTCCTCTTTGTTTTTATTTGATACTTGTGATGTTTTTATTTTGTGTTGTGTCATGCATTGAGGGTAATGTAGCCCTCGAGTTTGGGAGTAGGAAGTCATCCTTTAATTAATGAACTTACTTTAATTTGTGTCTCCATTCGAGATAATTTTTCTGTCAAAACTAATTTGGCTTAAGTTTTTGAACTGCGCTTACCTGCCGCGGCAGTCTTTGTCGTGACAGTGTCTTTATGGTGTTAGGAATTATGTAGAGCCTTACTATAGTTTTGAACTTTAAAAACACCTTTGTGACTTATATGATGTCCAGGCTATTGTTAGTAAACTTAGAATAAGAAGCTTAACCACTTGAGTTAGAAAAAAAGAAGAAGAAGAAAAGCTTAGACTCAGTTGCCCCTAGAGGTGCCTAACACCAGCTCTAGGAAGATAGCTAGAGGTGCCCAAAACCGACTCTAGTAGAAATAAGAAAAACTTTATCCAAGTTAGGAAAACACTAAAGGGGCCTAAGAATTGCCTCCAGTTAAAAATTAGTTTGAAATAAAACTTAAGTGAGTAGCATAATTGTTCTAGTTACTTAGTAAGTCAAGGCATACATATGTTCACAAAACCTGCACACACGTGCACGAGAATATAGCATTGCTCCGAAAAAGTCCATAAACACCCGAAAAGGTACTGCTCTTGATAGTGAAGGTTCTGTAGGTAATAGTAGTTCACTGAGTTAAGCCAAGCCAAAAAGTTTCATTCTTAGTTAGGTTACATTTGCTTGAGGACAAGCAATAACTTGAGTTTGGGGGTGTGTTGAGTGCATAAATGTTCTATATTTTAACCCTCATTTACCCATATTATTAAAACACTCAAGCATGTTTAATTGCATTTTATGATAGATTTTACATAAACATCACAAATGGATAATATTGCACAGATGCTTCTGATTTTGGTTTATTCTTGCATGTACCTGCCGTGCCAACAATCCAAAGCAGCAGAGGATCAGAAGTTAACTGCAGAGCTGGAGCAAAGGAATGAAGGAGACTGTCAATTACAATGTTGTCGTCACATCTGTCGTGACAGAAAAGACAACAGTGAAGACCATGGTGAGGGAAAATGCAAAGTGGAGTTCGACTGATAGAGCATTTAAAGCCCGATTTCCGTGGACCACTTGCATAAATGTCGGAGCCTAGCAGCCCAAGGAAGGCCTGGTCCTAAGTTTGAGGAAAAAGTCAAAGCAAGAAGATAGGGCGAATTAAAAGACAACTACTCAAAGATTTAGTCTTTAATAGAGTTGTACTTTAATTCAAACTTGTATTCGTGGCCATTAAGAAAACTCAAGACCAAGGCCTATATATGTGATTGTAATTCGACAAGGCAAAGGATATCTAGCTCCTAGCCGTCTTCCCCCAAAACCCTTGTCGTTTCTCTCTCTCCATCATCTTCTAAACTTCCCCTAGGGCAAAAGGTTGATCTTGTAACGTAGTTGTAAGGGTTGTACTGTTTTTAGGATTTTTTCTGTTCAATTCAATAAAAGTTTCAAGTTTATTTACTCTGGTTTCAACATCTCATAAGAGTTTCGGGAGAGCATTGTGAGGTCATCCATTTACTTAATATCAGGAAAGTTAAGTATACGAAATGAGTAAGTACGAGTTTTCCAGTTTATTGTTAAACCATCTTGGCCTAAGGATAGGTACAAGGTTAAGTAGCTAAGGAAGAATTCACAAACATCGGTGTTCATCCTTCGATTCACGCTGGGAGGTATCATCAAAGACGTGTTCATCGACAGAACTTGGGTTTAGGGATAGGACAAGTCACAACAGGGATTCTTGTTGAACTTGAAGTACATAGTTGTTGATCGCTGCCGGGAAAACAACAGACCTCTGCTGCGACAGGTGCTATCGCGATAGGCTCGAGGACAACCGCAACAGAAAGCCTTTGAATAGTGCAATACTTGCACTACCGAGCAAATCAATACCAGCCTATTTTATCAAACTGAATTCCTCTTTTATTTTAGTTTATTCTCAAAATAACTCAAAACATTTTATTAAACTTATTTCTTTTCTTGTGCATATATTCAAGGATAAAAGTATTTCCAGTCCCTGTGGAGACGATATCCGATACTTAGTATCATTTTATTACTTGCGATGTGTACACTTACACCTATTTGCGATAAACTATTTTACACGCAACACATGTATATGTGTAAGGGATTGATATGCAATTATAACAGATTAATTAGGCACGAGTATAAATATTAGAGGACTATTTTGAATGCCCATTTATGTATAAAGGGCTGTTTTGAACATGTAAGTGCATATCAAAATGATGCCCTATTTTCATGGTTATATATATATATATATATATATATATATAAGATAGTATTTTTTTTAAGTTGTCCCTGTAACCCCCTTGACTCGGTCTAACCATTTTACCGACTCGAGTGAGTTACACAGGGAATATTAAAGTAACCCAGTGAAGATTCACCTCAATAAACGACCCTAATTTTTTTATTTTTGTCTTGTCCATATGCTCTTAACGAATCCAAAGGTGATCATGCTCATAGCGGATAAAGTTACAACTCGAACGAGATCGATTGATCATTTGGTTAAGATTGAATAGGCTTTAGGGACCATTTTGTAACACATACAAAATTTAGGGACCTAATTTGAAATTAAAGTTACTGATATTCAATTTGTCATATTTCATTCTCACATGTCAATTTTCAGCTTTTTTCGATCATCCAAACTCATTCAATTGAACATCTAAATATTCAATGACCAAAACGTAAGAAAACAAAACATCAAAAAGCTTCAAATAACCAACTTAACGGCTAAGCGTATCGATAAGCTCTTATCTCATCAATTTCTCATATTTTCAGTGGCACAAAAGGATATCGATATGGTCCTGTGTACCGATACGGTTCCTCATTTTTCCTTTAGCCGTATCGATACGGTCTACCCCCTACCGATACAATATGCCTGATTTGGCTATACTATACCGATACGGTGTCCCGTTTATTGATATGCATAGGCCTGTAAGTTCATATTTTGCTGGTTTTACATGTCAAAACACATCCGATATCAATATCACATGTTATCAAAGAATAAGTAATCTCTTAGATGATGATTCTAAAGGCAAATAACACCAAGGCATGCTTTCAAGATCAACACAACATTTTTATCAATCTATAGGCAAGCTTCCTAAGCAAAATAGCCATTTAAGTATCAAAATGCAAACTAAACCAAATACCAGCAATTAAATGTCATTGACAAATCATAATAGGCATATAAAACTTGCCACAAACCAGGGAGTTTCAAAACACACTCTCTCAAAACATAAAGGCATCCTGCCATTTCCAATTATTATTATCAAAATGCAAACTAATTTTCTGCATTGTTGTAAAAAGAGAGCGTAAGCACATTTGCTTAGTGTGGGATGCTCAAATTAAAACCAACAACAATGCATTTAAAAAAACATTTCTCAAATAGAAATCTCTTTCACATCATGCTCATTTAATCTTATGCTCTAAACCAATTTCAAAGCAAATCAACAATCTTTAAACCACATGTATCATAAGTCCCAAACATTAACCTTAATACAAATCTCAAGCCAAAGCTACTCATGCTTGTTTCTCAAAAAGCATTTCTCATGATATAATCTTATGTCTAAGACACATTATGTAAAACATTTATAAACTATAATACATGTGAATCTCATATATTGGCATTCAAGTGATCTGGAGGGCTACACTCCATCCTCAAACATATGGTGTGACAACTCCCACCATAAGTACGACAGAACACATGGTGTGGCTGCTCCCACCAAAGTGTTTACAGGGTGTGGCTGCTCCCACCTTAATGCTCGTAAAGTGTGGCTGCTCCCATTTTACGACTCACATGACGTGGCTGCACTCATCATGTTTTATCTCACGTACGTACAAATTTTACTTACATTTTATTGGGCACTCTCAACCTATTGGTCGACCAATTATATCCGGTTATAATAAGCATCATCACTTGCCAATATACTTCTTAAAACTATGTTACCCTACTATTTTCAATGCATAAATACAAACCATATCGCATCCCATTTTAAAGAATACTCAATGCATAACATTTTCTCAACAAGACATAGTCTTTTCAAAAGCATAAATCAATCACATGGGATCCCAAGAATCATTTAACAATTCATAAAATCCTGCACAACAATAGGTAACAAATCTTTCATCAAAACATGAGCATGTTAATCCAAAACAATGGGAAAAGCCGAGAATTCAGAGCGAAACCAATTATACTTACTTCCGAACTTAAATAGCGTTTCAAGCTTAATCGAAACCCCAAACCTTGTTTTCAAACATTTGAAAAGCTTTCAAACCAGATTCACTCACCAACTTGATATCGCCTCGAAGACAATGTCTCAAAGGCAACGCCTCAACGACTATCGAACAACGTTCGAACACTCGCCAACTTCCAATAGAAAATGCAAGGGTCAATATAAATTGTACCCCATCAAAATAACCAATTTACTATATCACCCCAACACAAATATTCGAACTAATTTCTATTCAAACAACCCCTTTTACTTCCACGCCTCTCCCTGCGCAATTTCCTTCAAATCTCCTTTTCTTTTTTTTTTTCTTTTTTTTTAAATAATCATCACGCAAATGCTTGATTGCAGCAGCCCCTTAATTTCCCCAAATCAATTCCCACGCTCTAATGAGCGCTCCAGCCATGCACCCAAACACGCACAGCCCTTAGCCATTATCTCATTTGCGCCCAGCGCGCTATTTCGAAGAGCAGGGCAGTAGCCCCTGCTTCGAACCATATTTTATTCTTTGTTTTCTTTCAAACATTTAATCAAACATGTATGTTGCATCTAACATTTAATCTAATAATTCAATTAAACATTCAGCAAATTTCTCCAATCAAGAATCCAAATCTAAAATTAAACAATTAGATTAATTACCCTTAATAAAGCCCAACTAAATCAAAATATTACCAAGTAATCATCAAATCAAATTAAAAACTAAAACAAAAGAATGAAAGACTTGAGAATTTCAATAAATAACCTTTTATTAGAGGAGAGAAAAGAAAGATCTCCTCTAACACAAGTTTTTCCCTTGATTGCCAATGATTTAGATGAAAACCTTCAATAAATCCAAAGGTAGTTTGGCTGATGGATAAGTTGAGAGAAAAAAATTGGGAGAAAAGAAGTTACGTAAGAAATGTTTTAGCTTTTTAAAATATTTTTTTTATTAAAAACACATTTAATAAATCAATTAATTAAATCATTTAAAACATACATAAACAAGGAAAAAGGCTGATACACATTAGTGTAATAGTTCCCTAAAGATTCTAAGCCTCGACTCTTTTTAATTTAGTCATTAAAACGTAATTTGCAATTTTTACGATTTAGTCACCGTTTTAAAAATATCAATTAATTCAGTCCAATTTTATCAAATTGAACTATCCACAACCTTCAAAACATTATTTTAGGATTTTAGAATATTTTTCATATTTTATCTCCCTCAAAAACTATTTATTTCAAATTATACCTGAAGCTATATAACCCGTAAGAACTGGTTCACACGAACCGCTTAGCCAAACCCAGCTATCTCCTAAGCCCAAAATTGGGGCGTTACAACTCTCCCACTTAAGAAATTCCGTCCTCGAAATTTACATGGTGATAAAAGATAAGGGAATTGCTTCTTCATGTCATCCTTCCTTTCCAGCTTGGCTTCCTCAACACCTCGATGTCGCCACAATACCTTAACTAACTCAATGGTCTTACCACGAAGAACTTTACTATCCGTAGCTAAGATCTCAACTGGTTCCTCTTCATAAGATAAACCCGGATTCAATTCAATCTCCTCAACAGGCATAACATGCGACGGATCTGATCTATATTTCCGAAGCATGGATACATGGAAAACATCATGTATCTTTTCTAATTCAGGTGGCAACCTTAATCTATAAGCTACTGAACCAACTCGCTCCAATATCTCATAAGGTCTAATAAACCTCTAGCTTAACTTGCCTTTCCGACAAAATCTCATCACCTTTTTCCAACATACTCAATTTCTCTACGCCTTAAATCCGCGTAAGACTTTTGTCGATCTGAAGCCGCTTTCAACCTTTCACTACTAAGCTTTACCTTCTCACTAGTCTTCTTTAACACACGAGGCAATGAAACATATTTCTCGCCTACCTCCGCCGAACATAGAGGCGTACGACACCTCCTACCATACAAAGCTTCATAAGGTGCCATTTGAATGCTCGCTTGATAACTGTTATTATAAGCGAACTCTATCAAAGGCAAGTGCTTCCCCTAAGATCCTTGAAAATCAATTATGTAATATCTCAACATATCTTCCAACACTTGAATAACACGCTCAGACTGACCATCCGTCTGAGGATGATACAAAGTACTGAAATTCAATCTTGTACCCAAGGCTTGATGCAAACACTCCCAAAACCTTGGCATAAAACACGGATCCCTATCCGATACGATAGACTTAGGCACTCTGTGCAAACGCACGATCTTCGAGATGTACAAATCTGCTAGCTTATCCAACATATACGTAGTATGCACAGGCAGAAAATGCGCACACTTCGTAAAACAACCCAGTATCACCCAAATAGAATATTTCTTTGACGGTGTCAAAGGAAACCCTGACACAAAATCCATGGTAATCCTCTCTCATTTCCATTATAGTATCCTCAACAGTTGTAACAACCTAGAATGAAACCGATGCTCTACGTTAACTCGCTGACACACCATGCACTTACCAACAAACTCGGCCACGTCTTTCTTTAAACCAACCCAATAGTACTCTTCCTTCAACACACGATACATCTTATTATTACTCGGGTGCATAGCAAAAGGGATACTATGCACTTTTGTCAAAATAATGCGTCGTAACTAATCATCATCCTCCACAACTACTCGACTCTTAAAATATAAAACTCCATCATCATTAAAACAACAGTCCGTTGGATTACCATCCGCTATGTCCTGGACATGAGGTACCAACGAATAATCCAACAACTGCTTATCTTTAACCATTTGCACCAAAGAAGGCTTCACTTGCAACTCAACAACTAACCCACCATCTCGCGACACATCCAATCAAGCAAACATCACTCTCAACTATACTGCCACCTTTCTATTCAAGGCATCGACCACAACATTGGCCTTTCCAAGGTGATACTCTACCATCAAGTCATAATCTTTAAGCAACTCCAACCATTCCCAGTGCCTAAGATTCAACTCCTTTTGCAACATCAAATACTTTAAACTCTTATTATCTGTATATACCACACAGTTTTCACCATAAAGATAATACCCCTAAATCTTTAGCGCAAACACCACCGCAACCAATTCTATATGATGAGTAGGATAATTGCGCTCGTGCACCTTCAAATGCCTAGATGCATAAGCCACAACTCTATCACCCTGCATCAACACACATCCTAAACCAACATAAGATGCATCACTATAGATCACAAACTCTTTCCCTGACTCAGGTTGAATAAGATTGGAGATTGCGTCAAAGCTTCCTTCAACTTCTCGAAAGCTTGAGGTTTAGCTTCCGTCCACTCAAAACGAACATCTTTTTGCAACAACTTCGTCAAAGGAGCAACAACCTTTGAAAAACCACCCACAAATTAACGATAATACCCTGCCAAACCTAAGAAACTACGAACCTCTATCACCGACTTAGGTTGTTTCCAATTTACAATCGCTTTAACCTTATATGGATCTACATGAATTCCTTCGGCCGATATAACATGACCAAGGAAAATCACTTTCTTAATCCAAAACTCACACTTACTCAACTTAGCATAAAGCTGATTATCCAACAAGATTTGTAAAACAATCCTCAAATGCTTATCATGATCCTTCTCCGTACGAGAATACACAATGATGCCATCAATAAACACCACTACAAATTGATCCAAGAATTCATAGAACACCCTATTCATCATATCCATGTAAGCTTCAGGCGCATTTGTCAACCCAAACGACATCACCAAAAATTCAGAATGCTCGTAACGTGTCTAAAATGTTGTCTTTGGAACATCTTTATCCTTCACCTTCAATTGATAGTATCCTGATCTCAAATCAATCTTAGAAAGCACTGATGCATCTCAGAGTTGATTGAATAGGTCGTCAATCCATGGCAAAGGATACTTATTCTTAATCATCAACTTCTTTAGTTGCCGATAATCAATGCACATTCTCATAGTGTCATCCTTCTTCTTCACAAACAACACATGCGCTCCCAAGGCGAAACACTATGACGAATAAAACCATAGTCCAACAACTCTTTAGGCACCATGCGGTACGAAGCAATGGACATTAGATTCGTATCTGCATACGTCTCAAAACAAAACTCTACTTCCATGTCCGACGGTAAATCAAACAACTCTTCCGGAAACACTCCCGGAAAATCATAAACGGTGCTAAAATCCTGGGGTCGTGCCTTCTTCATATTCGGATTTATAACATATGCCAAGTATGCTTGCCACCTAACCTCTAACAACTTTTGTGCTACTAAAGTCGAAACAACATTGGATAAGAACTTGACATTCTCACCCACCACCACAACTTCATAATCATCGGTAAGTTTCAACGAAACTCGCTTAAATTCAAAATCAACCACAGATTTGTATTTAGTCAACCAATCCATACCCAAGATAACATCAAAACCATAGAATGACAACTCCATCAAATCAACAGAAAACACATGAATTTGCACTGTCAAAGGCATCTCTAATGTCGCAACTCTGCCAATGGCGTTACAACTTAAGAAAATTTCCTCAACGAACTTCATTAGCAGCAACTAATCCCAGAGAAAGACCTCATACTCCAACCACCAACGTCAGTGAACCACCTTAAGCACCTCTTTTACTCTTCAAAATCTTAAAGAATCTTTTTGCGAAAGCTACTCACATCTCATCTTCATCGATCTCCGAGAAATCATCCATAAGTGTGAACATATGCATATATGCCTAACTACATGCCCTCATAGATGCCTATGCATATGTATGCAAAATTTTCTAATGTCATACCCAAAGGCATGCATGTAATGACATATTTAAATATATACATATAAGTGTTTTGTACTGTGCATGATTATAAATTCACACTTACCAACAATATTCTCGGGTCGATCACTTGCTACCAAATTTGCATCCCCAGAGCACCTCATATAAGTCTGAAAACGCATGTAAAAATATTAAGTCTCAAATCCGATATCACATTAAAATCCCAAAATAATCTTAATAATAAAATACTCCCAAAAGTAAAGTATATCCATACTGAAGATAAAATGGATTCAATAAAAATAAAGAGATCCTCTGAGTACCAAGTCACCTAGAGTCCAGGATATCTGAAAAAGGAAAACTATGGGGGAGTAAGCTAAAGAACTTAGTGTGTCTCTAAAGTGCAAGAAAATCATAGTCGTAAAAAACATAGTAATATTTTCTTAAAATTCTTTAAAGAATAACACACAAATCACAAGCGCAATGCAATGCACCCAGCTACAACCGCCAAGAATAAAGTTCCCCAAAACTTTTCACTACAACCACCAATCCAATGTGGAATTCAGCCTAAAAGGTGAAACCACTGAACTTCTCCGAACAAATCCCAACTCATGCTCGTACAATGATATGATAATTAGAAATTAAATTTTATAAACAAAGTTCTATAAACCCGATATTCTGTAAACATACTTCATAAATCATAGTCCATAAGTCCATAAATCATAGTTCATAAATCATAGTCCATAAATTACAGTTAGTAAATCATAGTAAAAACATATTCTGAAAACGTATGCATGTGATCTCAACCATAAAAATCATAAACATATAAATAACCACATAAAGGGTAAAACACCAACATATAAAAAATATAATGTATTTATAACACTGGAAGTAACAGACCTCAAGCAACAATAGCTCTAACGTCGGGAAGCCTCACATTTTAATTGATAGAGTAATTGAATTCGTAAAGCACTTGGAAGAGATACAATGAATTGATTGGTGTGGGTGATCTAGAGAAATCGTGAGAATATATATATATATATATATATATATATATATATATATATATATATATATATATATATATATATATATATATATATATATATGCGGTTGAATTGACATAAACTATAGGGTTTCGATGATATATACATGGGTTGGGATTTTTAGAATAAAATAATAATATAAAGGAATTATAGTTATAAAGAAAGAAAATGATAGTCACAAAAAAAAAAAGAAAGAAAACGCAGAAGTTGATTTGAATTTAATAACAAAATAGATTAATCACCCAAAAGGTCCCAAACTTCTAAGGTCGTAAAAGTATGATTAAAGATCATTTAACTATCAAAATTCTCAATTTGGCCATAAGAATTTATTTTAAAGTTTAATTTAGCCCCTTAGCAAATTAGGGTTTTTGAATTAAAATTCCCCAAAAAAGGTTTTGAATTTAGAGATTTAAAAATTAGGTTTCTAAATTAAAGATTTTACGATTACAATTTGGGAAAAAATTTTGGGGTGTTAAATGATCAAAGTCTACTTCTTAGTTAGGTCATATTAATCATGATATCAGTATGTGTGTTTGTTTCTTAACACCTCCTAGTTTGATTTTCTTCTAAACCGGGTTAGGGGTGTTACATTAATGGCATGATTTCTGCACCAAAACGACGTCATTTTGGTAAAATTATTTTGATGCCCAAAACCCAAAAACGATATCGTTTTGATAGAGAAAATGTAGAAAAATTGCACTCAAACGGATTTAAACAAAAAACCTTGAAATTTAAGGTAAACACCTAACTAGTAAGCTAACTTAACATCTTTAATTTAGTTCTAACACACACACACATATATATGTATATGTATATATATATATATATATATATAAGAGATTTATACACATGTAATATAAATAAAATATTTATACATAAATAAAATATTTTTATATTCCAAACAATATTAATATAAATAATATAATATAATATATAAATAAATAAAAAATTTAACCTATATCTAAAAACTAAAAAATTAATTTTCAAAAAAAAAACTCACAAAAATTTCAAAATTGCCAAAAGAAACCACCAAAACCCTAATCTATAAACCCCAAAACCACCAATTACCATAATCAATCTTCACACTATCGTTGTTCCTCTAAAGATATTTCTGCTCACTGCACATGTCATTTATTGTTCGCATATCCTTGTTCTTCGTTCATCACACAATTTCGTTGTTCGATTGAAATTTTCGCGTTTGACATTTGGTGGTCGATTGATACATTATTCATTGATTTCCAGCAACATGGGAGTGGTGCAACCGGTCATGAACGTTCAACAAAGAAAGGGGTGGGCGGAGAGATGGAGATCAGCAACGATGTTGGGTAGTGATCGGTGAATAATTGTCACACGTACTGTGGAAGCGTACACTGCCGATGCAAGTATAGTTAACATGTGGGTCCTGTTAGATATCGATCCCACGAGGATAGGTATTCACTCGTACTATTACAGTATACAAGCAATTCCATAAATCGAAATATTGTGAGTGTAATGGTGGTTGTAACAGGGAAATAAAGTATTGAATGTAAGAACAATTGTGATAGCAAGAACAAACAATTATAAAAAAGGTAAAAAGAAATATTAAGTGAAGATCTAAATTCCCTCGGCTCAGCTCGACAAAACATCAAGTGCAACAAGGAAATAATATATGATGGTTCATTTGACAAGTACAATAATAAGCTTGCTCAACCGAAGACCCAAAGATGTAGATCAACCATAACTCTCGTTGTTCATCAAAACTACAAATCTGCAAACAAGTGGATCAACTCTCTTTGTATCCCCATTCAACTCTTGTTGTAATAGCTTGTTAACATGACTTGTCACAACATCTCTGAATGTTAATGACGATGTTTAACACTCTCACGCAAACAAATATTAGATCCAGTAGTTGAAATAAGAAGAAAGCTAATAATAATATATGAACTGAAAAACGAAGTTTAAACAAGTTTATACAAAGCTTAAAGAGTTAAACCATCATCATTAACAGAAGAAATATTATAAAATCTCCAATAAACATCTATCTCTAGAATGATTTAAAGAATATAACACATATTTCTCCTTGATCTATCACTTGAATCCTCTTTTCCTCAGATATTTTTGCCTTGCTTCACCTTGAATCTCCAGAAATAGAGTTTAAGCCGCCATGGGATGAGAGCTCAGAAGGTTGAAGATGATAGGAAAATTAATATCGCGTGATTTATGTTCTCTCTCCTCCAAAAGTGTTGTTTTATAGGCTACTGAGGTAAGGACACCTGTCCTTCGGGTGATTTGTGTGAATTTCTACCGTACATAATTTGTTGTAACAGAAAATCCAACTGGAAGATTCGTTCTTATGCTTGACAGTCTGGATAGCTGGCCGCTACAGTGTCGAACTAGCTGCAATGATGAAACTTCCTTTGTAAGGACATTAGTAATATAAAGACAACATAGTAAAAAGGCAAAAATATGTACAACAAGAGCAACTATGACTTGAGTTAGACAAAATGCAGAAAGTAAACATGAAAATGCAGAAATGGATGCATGAAACATTAATGTGGGGACAATTGAATCCATAAATTGAGGGAAAATGTGCTCTCTTTAGAGAGCTATCAAACCCCCAAACTTGAGTTTTTACTTGTCCTAAGTAAAATTAAAATCAACAAGCTCTAACAAAATTTTAAAGACATTCTAGCTACTTGAATCATTCCAACCAATCAATGAATCAACTGCATCAATATGATAGATGATTGCATTAACAACTCAAACATAAACATATGAACACGAAATTCAACAAAACCTAGCATCATACCTATCATCTCAGATTCTTTCCACTTAACAGCATTTATTTAATACAACTAATAACCAAATATAAATATCAACATATATATATATATATCATTTTCTTTTTCTCTTTTTTTTATTTAGTGAGATATATCGAACAATGAATGCACTCTAAACCCTGAGAAGTATGATGTTGTGCAACGAACCCCCAAAAGTATTTCATTGCTTCGACACACACTCATGCAACGACAACCTTTGGCCATATTCATTTTTCTAACACATGTACAAGAGTGTTCCCCCTTTGAAGTAAGGGGTCGACTGGGTGCATCCGCTATGTCCCACGGTTTCGACCCTTTCCTGAAAGATCTTATTGTGGTGCGAGACTGATGCATTGCTTGCTTATTATGAACAAATCTATCAAGAATGAAGGCTGGCTTGTTCAATTATGACACTCACATTGGAATGTCATTTGTTGTCACTAAATTTTCACCTTAATTTTTAATAATCAAAGGAAAGGAAAAAAGAAAAATATATTAAAAAAATAAAATCCTTTTGAAGCCCACTTTTTAAATAAGCAAAGACCCATCCTTAAAAAGCCCATTATAAAGCCCACTTTTAAATAAAAAAAAAAGAACAAGGTCCATTTTTTATTCTGAAGCCCACTTTTTAAAAAAAGGAAAAAGAGGGAAAAGGCAAAAGGAAAATAATAATTATTATGGTGCAAAATAATAAAGTGAGGTGAAAAAACAATAAATGAGATATAAAAAACAGCAAAAAAACAACCAAAAATTAGCAAAAAAGAAAGAAAATAAAATAAATAAATAAATAAGGGGAACCAGCGCGCGCCACGCACTAGCACGTGGGCTAGTTCCCCAACCAAACCCTTATCGCGACTGTAACCCCCTTAGCCCTGTCTAGACGATTGACCCGAACCGAGGTGATTACACGGGGAAAACCGAAGCCAACTTGTTAGAGCCGACTCCGATCGACGACCCATTTTTTTTTCTTTTTTTCTTTTCTAGATGCAACATTAGACCTATGTGAACACCAAAGAGCATAGGAAGAAACGGCACAACGATCAGATCTCGTTTAGGGGTTTAATTGTACAAACTAGACATTTAGGGACCAAAATGTAATTTCTGAGAATTACAAAGACTTCTCTGATTTTAGGTTCACCTTTACTCAACTAGTCATGTTTCATGCTTCTTTGTAAATTTTCATCATAAACCGACTAACCAAACACATCCAATTGCATACTTGAAAATGAAGAACTAAAATGCAACAATTTCAAACTTCTAAAGATGCCATTAACAGAATTAACGGTCGCGTATCGGTACGCCTGGGTCCGTACCAATACGCGGGATGGCAATGGCCAAAGTCATAGAAAGTGTATCGATACGCTTCCCCGCGTATCGGTATGCCCTTCAAACACGTATCGAAACACTTCTCAAACGTACCGAAACGCCTGTGTAGAAAGCATATATTTGGCCTATGCGTATCGATACGCAGGCCCATGTATCGGTACGCATACCAGAACTGTCCCAAAAACAGCCTCAAAATCATTTCAAACTTCAACAAATCATCCTCAAATCATAAATACATGCTTATGGCATCCACTCAAACATATAGACATGCAATTCCAAATACATAACATCATTTAATTGATTAACTCAAGCATAACAAGGCAAATGATTAAGCATGCTTAAGACACAAACCATAATCACACCAAATAACAAGAATAAGCACCAAAACCAAAATAAAGGCCTCTTACAAACCATATAAACCATACAAAACTTGCATCAACCACAGATAGTCCAAAATACATCTCCCAAAGCAAACCAATAGTTCCCATTGCCAAATGTCATTACTAAAGTAAATGCAAAACATCACCATACTTGAGATTTACTATTCCATGGATCTTCTTATGCCTCCTTGCTGCCCAAAGTATCTCAATTATCTGCATTGTTGATAAAAGAGAGCGTAAGCACGAGAGCTTAGTGAGGCATGCTCTAAAAACACTAACGCAACAATACAAGCTTTTAAAACTCTTTCTCGAAAACCATTTCTACAACATGCTCTTTCTTTCTCATGCTTGAAAACCATTTCAAAGCAAATTCTCATTTGAAAATCACATGTACCATCTATCTATCTATCTATCTCATGCATTCAACCAATGCAAATTTCATGGCAAAGCCATACATGCTTGACATTCAAAAGCATTTCATAAATCTCAAAATCTCATATGCATTTCTCATAGCATAAAATCATTTTAATATTGGTACATGTGAATCAAATACAATCTCATATATTGGCATTTCATATTTTATATTTACTCAGATATGCGGATTAGCTTGACATAAAGCCAAGTCCTACATCGGTAGAATCTCACATCACCGGACTCTCATGGCGGTATCTCTCTTCGCCACAAAGCTTGGGTGTTTCCCCAAGACCTACCCTGATGGTATTTCTCATCATCGGATTCTCACCTTGGATCGGTATGACACTACCCCCATTGCCCGACTCCAAAGAGCACGTACAAATTTTAGTTTATAGTGCACTTTACGTCCTATTGGTCGATCAATTATATCCGGTAATCATCTCATCATTTATGCCAATATATTACATTAAAATCATCATCTCACCTATTATTTTGATGCAACATTTCTCAAATCTATCTCATCCCATTGCAAACCACAATTCATGCATACCATTTAATCAAAATCTTAAAACTCTTTACAAAGTCATGCTATCTCATGGGATCAATACATAACATCATTTCATGTTACAAATCATGCATAAAACAGTAGGAATTTGTCTATATTAAATCAAGAGCATGCCAAAAGCATTTAGGGGCATCAATCACTTTTCTAGAGCAAATTCTAAACATACTTACTTCCAGACTTAGGATGGTGTTTCAAATCAATCCTAAATCCCCAAACCTCGTTTCCTTGTCCTTCAAGGACTTCTAAAACCATTTGCACTCACCGATTACGTTTTGCTCGCTTGCCGAAATGATTTCTAGGCTTCCGACACTTTCAGATCAACACCAAATGCATCCGATAAAGTCTACCCTTTTCATTACACATAAGAGCAGAGGATTAATGCATCATCATGCATTAAAATCACCAACCACTCATTCTAACTCGCTGCACTACTCAAAACCAACATTTCGGCTATCCGAAATAACCGAAATCACCTCCAAACTTTCTCAAATCAAAGTCCATCCAAGATCTATCAATCCTAACCCTTTCTAAACCTCAATCAACATCAAAAATCATCACAAACACGACCTTATATCTCCAACAATAACAGATCACCAAAAACACCTCAAAAACACAAATCTAACATCTAAAACTTAGGAACCCAAACCTATTCGGGATTTAATTGTTAAAACCTCAATCTCAACATCAAATATATTTTAAAACATGTTAGAAATCAACCTCAAAACAGAGTTTAACTTAGAAATACGAAAATCATCAAAATCACATCAAGAACCTTGAATTTAGCAACTATTTCTTGTTTATAACATTAAAACAACTTAAAAACCATTAAAAAGGATTGATAACTTGAGAATTTCAGTAAAAAACTGATCATTAGAGGAGAAGGACGAAGCTTACCTCTAATGACTGATTTCTCCTTAATTTGATCAAGTATCTTGAAAATCCAAAGCAAAACAAAAAGGATTTGATGAAGCAAAGATAGGAAATCCTTTGGAAGATGAAATCTCAACAAATGAGATGAAAATAAGAGGTTCTTTGGTGAGGGAAAAGTGTTTGGCTGATTGGAAGTTGAGAGAAAATGAAAAGAGAGAAAAGTATCGTAAAGTAGTTATGAAAAGTCAAGCTTTGATATTTCTTTTAATTCCTTTAATTAAATCATTATTAAAAGCTCCCAAAATAAAGAGAAATCTGGTGAAAAACAATTGGTAAAATTAGCTCCTTAAAGATTCAAAGTTTCAATCCTTTACAAAATATTCACTAGTCAACTTTTGCAAAAACTGCATTTTGGTCACTACACCAAAATGTAATATTTCCAAATCACACCATATTAATTTATATAATAAATGAGGATTTTTATATATTTTCCATATTTTTAGAAAATCTCGAACTAGGTGTTCCCTAAACCAACCTTAAGGGTTCAAACCGTTCCCGACCGACCCGATTCAACATCTAAAACATCTAGGCCCAAAACTAGGGCGTTACAACGACTTTCATGGTGGCCGACCAGCATCTACCGGCCATGGCTGCCGACGCCGCTGGTATCGGCCGGTCTGTCTCTCCGCTACTGACCCAATGCCACCAACCCCGCTCGCCGCCGCCGCCTGTGCTCGTCGGAATCTGCAAAAAATAGTGTGAAAGGAGTGAAACCCTAGGCTCGAATCAAGGGGAAATTCGATCCCGATTTTGAACCTAATCAGGAAATTTTTAGGGGGTTTTCCAAGGATCAAGCCATTGGTTTGATATTGGCTCCAATTTGGGGATTGAAACACCTCCTCTTTACCCATTTGTGCAACGTACAATTGGAAGTGAAAAACCACTTGAAGAAACTTAGGGAAAAAATCCAAAAATTCTCTAAAAATTGTTCAAGAGTTGTTGGAGTTTTTGAGTAGAAGTTCGAGCTTGGAAGCAATTTTCTGGAGGCGATTTGGAGCGTTTCGAGATGCTCGGATTCGAGTTCTTCGTTCGTTGTTTTTTGGTAAAATTTCTAGATTTCCTTTCATTTATTTTTATTTGATTTTTTCTTGTTCTTGGATGAATTTTTGGTGTTTGTGTTTGTGTTGTTTGTGGATTTTAGGTTGCTTTCTCAAAGTCGGAAAATCGTTCACGATTCTAGTAACTTTTTTGTTTTAAATTTCCGTTTTAATTTTAGTTTGATCATTAAAAAAATTTGCATGCTTAAAAAATGTTGTTAGGATTGTTTTTTATCTCTAGGAATGTAAAAATAAATTTTAGAAGTGTTTAAATTAACATGCAAGAATAAAATGAATAAAGGTGGCTTAGTTGAAAAAAACTTAAAGTTAGGGATTTAATTAGGGGAAATAAAAATTTGTTGGTACAAATAATAAAGGGGCTTGATTTTCATTTTTTTAAAATAAATATAAAAATATTTTTTTATGAAATTTAATTTAAATAATAAATGGGTTGTGATTTTGGAAAAATAAAGAGTATAAATAAGTTTTTTTTTTGAAAAAAATAAGTCATAAAGTTTTTTTTTGGAAAAATAAAATAAAATGGATTTACAAATAGAGTTTAGTGTTTAGGAAAAAGATAAGTTATGAAAAAAAAACTTAAAAGGAAGTCCTCTAGGAAAAAATAAAGTTTATTTTAAAAAAGGGTCGTTTTAAAAGAAATACTAAAAAATGAAAAATGAAAATAAGTTGTTTTTTTAAATAGAATTTATTTTAAAGAAAAAATATAAAGAGTAAAAAACGTAAAAATGAAAAGGTAAAAAATGTAAAAAGAGTCTTGGCTTTTAAAAGGTAAAAAGGAAATAATGTTCTTTTAGAGGAATAATAAAAGAAAAGAAGCGTAAAAAGAGTTTGCTTGTTTGTTGTTTTTTTAGAAATAAGTTTTAGAACTTAGGATTAGGGACTAAAGCTTAGTAAGAGACATGTTTTGTTGGAAAATGTTCTCCACAAAAAATAATAAAATACACTTAAGAACACTTGAATTTTAATTTAGGAATAAAAGACTTTGATGTTTTTTAGGTTTTCCTTTATAATCGAACTTAGAAATGAATAAAATGCTCAACACACTAAATCTCTTTGTTGTTTGAAAAAGTAAAATTAATTTAATGCGATGTCTTCTCAAACGGAAATGACGGGTTAGCACCAGAAATATTGGCAGTGATTAAAGTTCAACTCCCGGGCGATAAGGCCGTTAAAATAGACTAATATTCATTAAACGAACAAGTAAAGTCGAACCTTTGTGAACTTGCAAATTCCAGTTTTTAAAACGATTTAAAACTAATTAGGTACCAATTTTGGGCGTCGTGGGGTTGCTAACCCTTCCCCACGCGTAACCGACTACCAAACCTGTTTTCTGATTTTTCGCAGACCAATATTGTTGTTTTATTAAAACAACCCTTTCTTTAAAAGTGATACAATCACATTTTTTTCAAAAAGATTGGTGGCGACTCCGTGTTTTTAAGTTTTCAAAAGGTCGAAGCTCCTAAAAAGTGTTGCGACACCATTTATTTACACATAATAAGAACTACTATCATATACAAAACAAGCTGAACTGTAACCCCCTAAACCTGCCTAGGAGAAAAGACCGAATTTAGGAAGTTAGGTTTGGAAACTTTTCCCTCAAGAAAACTAATTTTAAAAAGATATAATTTAAATTAAAATAAAATAACATAAATTTAATAATAAATAAAAATAAAAATATCATAATCAATATTTGAATGTTTACATGAAAATCAATGAAATAAAACTATAATAAAGGAATGTTTAAAAATTATCTGGAAACATAAATAATCCAAATAGTCTAAAATTACATCCATGTCCCAAAATAATAAATAGAAATCTGATTAAACTAAAATAGTTTCGTACTAAATAATAAAATAACCGAATAAAATCTGAGATCCTCCAAGTACCACGACGCCTAAAGCCCAAAGATATCTGTAAGAGGAAACTATGGGGGAGTAAGCTAAAGAGCTTAGTGTGTCTCTAAAGTGCAAGAAAAACCATAATTATAAAACATAATATTATTTTGAATAAAATCTTTTAAAGCATAACACAAATCACAAGCGCAATGCAATGCACCCAACTACATCACCGTCCGAAGAGTAAAGTTCCCCAGAACCACTCTCTACATCGTCACCAATCCGAAGTGGAACTCAGCCCGAAGGGTGGAACCACTGATCCGAAGTGAAATTCAGCCCGAAAGATGAAACCACTGAACTTCCTCCGTACAAATCCCAACCCATGCTCATACATATATGATGTTTAAAAATCAAATTCCATAAACACAGTTCCATAAATCCGATATTCCGTAAAAATACTTCATAAACCATAGTCCATAAATTCATAAATCATAGTCCGAAAATCCGATGTTTCATAAATCAAATATTCCATAAATCATAATTAAAACACATTCTGAAATCGTATGCATATGATGTCAACCATACAAACCATGATACATATAAATAATCACAAAGAGGTAAAACAACACATAGAAAATAAGTATATAATTTAATTATAGCACCGGAAGAAAACACACCTTAAGAGGCAATAGCTCTAACGAAAAACAAAGAGACGTTGCGACTTCGATGTAAGGTGATGACAACATCAATTCGAGAAGAATTCATAAAACAAGGGAATAACTAAAAGCGACAACACTTTAAAACTTAAGGCTTAGGTTTATTTCTGTACAGAATAACTATGACTATATATAGAGATAGTTGAGAGTTGGTAATCTAAACAAATTAGGTTTAGAATAATAATAATAATAATAATAATAATTATAATAATAATAATAATAATAATAATAGTAATAAAACAAGAATTTAAGTTGAAAAAGGAGAGTCAATTCAACTGTGAGTAAAAAGGAGAATTAGAATTCAATTTTAAATTAAAAGATTAAATATATATATATATATATATATATTGTATGGTTATAATTAATTATAATAATAATAATAATTAAAAAAAAGGAAGATACCGACGGTAGTAAACAATTTGATTTAGAATTCAATTTCATAAAAAATGGTTAATTACAAAGTCAATCCTAGACTTTTCAAGAAATTTCAAATTAATTTGTAAGTTTCATAAAAATTCTTATTTAGTCCCTCATAGAAAATTAAGGTTTTTAATTAAAAATTTATAATTGTTAGGGTTTTCAATTAGGGATTTCAAAAGTAGGTTTCTAAATTAGGGATTTTTCGAATCTAGGGTTTACAATTTGGGCATAATTTTTGGGGTGTTACAACTCTCCCACACTTAAAAGAAATTTTGTCCTCCAAATTTTCAGACTAACAACATACTTAAAAAAAGGTTTTGATAACAATTTTAAAAAGACATTTTAGATTAGATCACAAATGACAACACATGGCTTTTAGATAGACTTTGATCTCAATTTCATAAGAACGAGTATGATCACGATCAATCGCTAATATAGAGATCCTACGAGATGACATAGTAATCTATCTACAAAAGGGACAATATTAGAATTAGAGTTGGTACTTGGAGTCTCTATTCAAAACATATCTTTAATTCTTTAAAATAATAAATTTATCAGAAAATCTCATTTTGCCCGAAAACATTTAATATGCATGCAAAATCATTTTTGACTTAAAATTTTAAGTGAGCCTCACAGTCCGAGGGTTGAACTTAGCTCTGATACCACTAAATGTAACCCCCTAAACCCGGCCTAGGAGAAAAGACCGAATTTAGGAAGTTAGGTTTGGAAACTTTTCCCTCAAGAAAACTAATTTTAAAAAGATATAATTTAAATTAAAATAAAATAACATAAATTTAATAATAAATATAAATATAAATATCATAATCAATATTTGAATGTTTACATGAAAATCAATGAAATAAAACTATAATAAAGGAATGTTTAAAAATTATCTGGAAACATAAATAATCCAAATAGTCTAAAATTACATCCATGTCCCAAAATAATAAATAGAAATCTGATTAAACTAAAATAGTTTCGTACTAAATAATAAAATAACCGAATAAAATCTGAGATCCTCCAAGTACCACGACGCCTAAAGCCCAAAGATATCTGTAAGAGGAAACTATGGGGGAGTAAGCTAAAGAGCTTAGTGTGCCTCTAAAGTCCAAGAAAAACCATAATTATAAAACATAATATTGTTTTGAATAAAATCTTTTAAAGCATAACACAAATCACAAGCGCAATGCAATGCACCCAACTACATCACCGTCTGAAGAGTAAAGTTCCCCAGAACCACTCTCTACATCGTCACCAATCCGAAGTGGAACTCAGCCCGAAGGGTGGAACCATTGATCCGAAGTGGAATTCAGCCCGAAGGATGAAACCACTTAACTTCCTCCGTACAAATCCCAACCCATGCTCATACATATATGATGTTTAAAAATCAAATTCCATAAACACAGTTCCATAAATCCGATATTCCGTAAAAATACTTCATAAACCATAGTCCATAAATTCATAAATCATAGTCCGAAAATCCGATGTTTCATAAATCAAATATTCCATAAATCATAATTAAAACACATTCTGAAATCGTATGCATATGATGTCAACCATACAAACCATGATACATATAAATAATCACAAAGAGGTAAAACAACACATAGAAAAATAGTATATAATTTAATTTTAGCACCGGAAGAAAACACACCTTAAGAGGCAATAGCTCTAACGAAAAACAAAGAGAGGTTGCGACTTCGATGTAAGGTGATGACAACGTCAATTCGAGAAGAATTCATAAAACAAGGGAATAACTAAAAGCGACAACACTTTAAAACTTAAGGCTTAGGTTTATTTCTGTACATAATAACTATGAATATATATAGAGATAGTTGAGAGTTGGTAATCTAAACAAATTAGGTTTATAATAATAATAATAATAATAATAATAATAATAATAATAAAACAAGAATTTAAGTTGAAAAAGGAGAGTCAATTCAACTGTGAGTAAAAAGGAGAATTAGAATTCAATTTTAAATTAAAAGATTAAATATATATATATATATATTGTACGGTTATAATTAATTATAATAATAATAATAATTATTAAAAAAAGAGAGGAAGATACTGACGGTAGTAAACAATTTGATTTAGAATTCAATTTAATAAAAAAAGGTTAATTACAAAGTCAATCCTTGACTTTTCAATAAATTTCAAATTAATTTGTAAGTTTCATAAAAATTCTTATTTAGTCCCTCATAGAAAATTAAGGTTTTTAATTAAAAATTTCCAATTGTTAGGGTTTTCAATTAGGGATTTCAAAAGTAGGTTTCTAAATTAGGGATTTTTCGAATCTAGGGTTTACAATTTGTGCATAATTTTTGGGGTGTTACATGAACAAAGCAGAATTCATCCAAAATCAAAGAGATGATGCTAGATATTCTTTATTCAAACAAGTATATATATTTATGAAGAGCTATCATACAATCATCCATCATTTATATCCAACCAATTCATCAACAATTACAATGATTCAAGGTTTACACATCGAATGCAAGCAAAAGATTTTCACACACAAAAATCTTGTGTTTGCTTAGACTTTTTTTTTGAAATGGGGGTGCATTTCAACTCCTAGGTGTATACCCCAAAACTTAAAAATTATATTGTCCCCAATGAAAAAATAGAATGCAATGATAGAATATGGTTACAATGAAGAATACAATGACAATAAAACTAAATGCAGTTACAATGACAATGCAGATGTCATGACAATACAGAGAACAAAATGAAATTACACTATATGATATGCATGCCTACAAAAACTAAAAACTAACTCAGTCCTTCAGGGCTCTAGAGAGGAGATGGAATAGCGACGCTTCTTCTTTGTGCTCCTCTTTTCTTCCTTGCACTTCTTCTTGGTCTTATCCTTGGATTTTAACTGATTGTGTTTCTTCTTTTCTTGCGAAAAGAGGCCTCATCTTCCTGATTAAGCTCCTTTTCATTCTCGGGCTCCTCTTCTTTGTCGGCATCACCGGCTGTAACTACAATGGGGATGAACTAGGGTGGTACTTTGTAGACCACCATTGCAAGAGGGTTTTCCTCATGTTCTTCTGTTGCATAGACAACTTTAGCCGGTATTGCAGAATCTCAAACAAACTCTGGTCCTTCAAAGGTTGCATCCACTACCTTGGATGCAACAGACTTTCCTTCTGCAAAAATTTCTTCAGCATCAACCTTCTCAACTTTGGTGCTTTCTTCTTCATATTTGACGACTTTGCAGATATCCTATTTTGCATACCTTTTTTACTTGACTTTTGCATGTTTTCAAGCTCATTAAGTTGCATTTAAGTAAGATTGCATATAGTTTTCATGTAGATAGGGAGTTATACTGCATGTGCTTAAATATTATATATTTTGATGCTATTCATGGGAATGGTAGTGGTTTTTAGTGTTGCTTGCGTAAGAAGTAACTGAGCAGTGGAGCAATGGAACATTGTAGCAACATTCTCTCGTGATGGATTCGATGCTACAACATCTGCTGCGATGCTGAAGATAAATCTTGGATTCTTTAAAGTGATTTAATGTGTGGTCCCTTCTCCTTTATTGAGCCATTAATGATGTGAAAAACAAATATCCTCTTTGCTGGATCACATGAGATTTTATTAAAAGCATGTGACAAGATATTCTTTTATTGATCAATTAATGATGTAGAAAAGCAAGATCCTTATTAAATGATTAGTTGAACTCTAGGGTTTTTGAAACTATAGAATACCTACCTCTATATAAAGACATTAAAGGAAACAATTAAAGGAAGCTGCACTTAACGCAAAAACACGTAGAAAAGAAGCATTATTCGAGGAACAATCCCTTTGTCTTCCACGATGGAGAACCACTATTGTCAAAGATCTAGAGGATTCTTCACACGACGAAAGCTACCGAGAGAGGCTTGAGGAGTTTGGAGCGTTGTAGTATCGATTCGTGGGAACAAAGGGGGATTCTTAAGACGCTTTGATTCTATTCTTTGTTTCTTTATTTGACTACCATGACTTATATTTTTATTATTATGGATAATATTTGGTCAGACATGAGTTAAATACTTTGTAGGAAAATGTCAATGTACCTCGACAATGAGAAGTTTCTCATTCATTGCTTTCAAGACAGTTTAGTAGGATATATTGTACGTTGGTATTCACAATTAAGTCGGGTGAACATCAAATCATGGATGGATCTGTCCAGAGCCTTCAGTGAGCAATACAAGCATGTTTCAGATATGGTTCCAACCCGTTTGGTCTTGCAAGGGATGGAGCAAAATCACCACGAGAGCTTCCAACAATACGCTCAAAGGTGGAGGGATGTAGCTGCACAAGTGCAGCTACCGTTGCTAGAAAACGAGATTACCCTGATGTTCGTGGAAACTCTAAAAGGGTCTTTTTTATGATCGCATGCTCAATCATGCTATGAAGAACTTTGCGGACATGTTAATGAATGTCGAACTCATCCTAGCAGCCATGAAGAGCGGAAGGTTGGACAGTGGGGAAACGAAGAAGACATATAAAAGGAAGGACAACAATAAAGTCAATACAATGAATGTCTACAACCCCAATTACTCAACATGTGCGGTGTTCAACAAACCCAACACTTTCAACAAGCCCAACACCTCAGCTCTGCGGTTGCAAATGCCCAAACAGGAGAGCGAAGATATTAAGGAAATTCGAGACCCTACTTTCCTCCCATCCCAATGACGTATGTGGAGTTGTTCACCGAGTTAGTCAAATCACAAATGGTACTGCCAAGACATGTCCCTCCATTATCACCTCCTTATCCACCATGGTACGATGAGAAGGCATGTAACCCCCTCGTCTCGGGTTAGACAACATACCGGTCCGAGCAGGTTACACGGGGAAAACCAAAGCGAAACCAATTAAGGCTCCACTTTGATTAACAACCTAGAAAATTTTCTTTTCATTATCTTGTCTAAATTATTACATTCAGTCCTATGTGTGAAACATCAGCGGAAACGATAACGAAATGATACAAGAAGAACATAAGATAACTTTAAATTTACTGAGTGACATATTAGTCTGATTGCTTGCATAAGAAACCAAAACCGCTAAGAAAGATGCATATAACTTAATGAGACAGCAAACAAACAAACGAGACCGAAATACCACCTCCGAGAACCTTTGAAGATGCTTAAAAGCCCAATTACAAGCCTGCGTTTTGAAACAGGCTTGCCCATTTCGATACGCGGGCACCAGTTTAAAAGCCAGACCAGGCCGTACCGATACGGTCCACTCTGTTGTGGTACGGGGGTCTCCAGTGTTGAAACATCCCGGAATAGGTTTCGAAACGAGCACTTAGAGAGGTAAACCGTATCGAAACACGTACCGAAACGGGAGCTCACAGTGTCAAATCGTATCGAAACAACACCACCCCCGTTCCGAAACGAGTATCCCTAGAGCTACACCCGTTTCGAAACAACCACGAGCGTTTCGAAACGCCTGCACACTATGTGACCCTGAAAATAGTTTTCTACATCTCCAAACTTTCCCAAACATGCCCCAAAACCACAAGAATCATGAAACAACAAACAAGCATACATTCTATAGGCATTACACCCTACTTAAAGCATGATCAAACATATACACATACATAACAAGGCCATTTCATTCACGGGAACATGCATCCACATAAACATAGCATAAGCAAGGTTACATGTCTTTAATACAAAACATAAACATTCATAAAACAAGGCTTACATGCTTTTTCACATAAACACATAAACATCTCATAAAGCATGGTTTAGAAATCTACAACACAAAAGCATCAACAAAATAGAAGTCTAACACATGCTCCTACCACACTTAGCATCCCCATTGCTAAACTACTACATTATTCCATAAAACCAAACTTGAGCAACCACCCCACACTTGGATGCCCTTTCCTTGCTCCTTGCTAACTCCACAATAATGACCTGCATTGTCGAAAACAAGAGGGTAAGCTAGAAGCTTAGTGAGGGAGCTCTAAAACAAAACATCGACAATGCAGGGTTCAAGCATGATATCCATTAAACTTTCACAAGGCATACATCTACACTAACATAGAAACATAGCTAAACACCACAAAAATGCATGAACATGACATCTTACCTCAGGTTATGCTAAACAAGAATGTATCAAAATATCTTATCATAGCCACCACACATATACAAGTATATTGGCAACTATATACTACTAGGATATGCGGATAACTTCTGTTGGGATTTTCGCCCCAACGTACTCAACAACCATATTACCTTCCGGTGGGATTACACACATCATCGTTTTTACTCATGGATGGGATTACACTCATCATCACATGCTAACATTTTCCGATGGAATAATACCTCACCGTACTCCTCCTTGATGACTACACGTCACCAAGGCAACGCCCGAATTTGACTCTTACCGTGTGCACACTCATCCTAATGATCGATCATTTATATCCGGGAATTATATCTAATACCAATTATACTAAGCAAGTCTCACCATGATTTCACAATCATGCAACACCACATATCATCACCAATAAACAACATCAATATATATATCAACATGCATAGCGAACACATACTACAGAAGTCCACGTTTATGCACAATAAGCAAGAACTCATAAAGTCAATCAAAGATTAAGCTACAAACTTAATCCCCACATTAGATTGGCCTATCGAGCACAATCTAACACTTCAACCACACACTTGAACCAATTTAAAACCATTTTGAGTAATCCACTCACCGAACTCCCTTAAGCAAACCGAGAAAGCCGATCAAACCTCCAAACTTCCCGAAATCGAGCCCGAAGCTTCTCCAATGGTTTCCCTTGATTCTAATCAACCAAAAACAACATATTACTACACAAAGAATCCACAAAACCACTGTTACATAACAGATTTCAACCACAAGACCAATTCTCTATATTTTCAAGCCAAAACTAACACAAAATCCCCATTTTCGGACTTGGACTTAATCCAGCAGAATTCCATCAAAACCCACAACCAAATCATCATTAAACACCTTCAAAACAACCATCAAGCACCACCAAGACATCAGCCCAACTCTCCTACATCAAACTACCTCAAAAACCCTAGTTTTTAACCCTTTAAAACACCCACAAGAACTCATTTCGGGATTTTCATCAAAACCCCACCATTTTCACATAAAATACTCTTTAGGGCAAGATTAAAACATAAATTAACTTTACAAATCAAAAGCTCTTTTTACAAATCTTATTCCTTTTATTTAAAAATTACAATTTTGCCCTTAATAAACCACAAGCTCTTTATAAGTTTAAAGCAAAGCCCATTTTAATTAAAACGAGTCCAACGACTCGAACCCGATTCACACACTCAACTCCCGACCCCTAAACCCGGGGTGTTACAACTTTCCTCCACTTAAGGAATTTTTTCCTCAAAATTACTTGACTGAAAGAGATACGGGAACTGCCTCCCTATATCCTCCTTTCTTTCCCAAGTGGCCTCGTCCATACCTTGACATTGCCACCTCACTTTGACCAACTCAATCTGTCTACCACGCAACACCTTACTATCCGATGCTAAGATCTCAACTTGTTCTTCATCATAGATCAAGTCTGGATTCAACTCAATCTCTTCCACATGCATAACATGCGACAAATCTGATCTATACTTAGGAAGCATCGAAACATGGAACACATTGTGAATCTTCTCTAAATCGGATGGCGAACATAACTAATAAGCAACTGGACCGATTCGCTTCACAATCTCATACGACCTAATGTACCTCTGACTCAATTTCCCTTTTCTGCCAAACCTCATAACTTTCTTCCACGAAGAGACTTTCAAGAACACTCTATCTCCCACGACATACTCAACTTCTTTCCTCTTCAAATCGGCATAGGACTTCTGCCTATCCGGAGCTGCCTTCAAGCAATCACAAATTAACTTCACCATATCGGTAGTCCTCTTAAGCAAATCCGGCATCGGTAACAACTTCTGACCTGCTTCGGCCCAACAAATTGGAGTTCTACATTTTCTACCATACAATGCCTCATACGGAGCCATCTGAATGCTCGACTGAAAACCGTTATTGTATGTGAACTCGACCAAAGGCAAGCGTTTCTCCCAAGTACCCTGAAAATCAATAATGTAACAACGCAACATGTCCTCTAAAATAATTATAACCCTCTTTGACTAACCATCTGACTGAGGTTAATACGACGTGCTGAAATTCAATCGGGTACCCAAAGCTGTATGCAAACACTCCCAAAATATGGCTGTGAATCTCGGATCTCTGTCAGACACAATCGACTTCGGCACACCATGCAGTCTCACTATCTCAGTGATGCACAAATCGGCCAACCCATCTAAGGAGTAAGTCTTATTAACAGCTAAAAAGTGAGCGTACTTCATGAAACGGTCAACTATAACCTAAACTGAGTTTTTCTTCGAAGGAGTCAAAGGCAAACCCGAAACAAAGTCTATGGTGATATTTTCCCACTTCCTTTCCGGAATCCTCAACAGTTGCAACAAACCTGAAGGAACCTGATGTTTTGCCTTCACTCTCTGGCATACCATACACTTACTCACGAAATCGACCACGTCTTTCTTAAAACCAACCCAATAGTATTCATTCTTCAAATGACGATACATATTTGTACTACCGGGATGCATAGGAAACAGGCTATTATGTGCTTCAGTCAAGATAATACGTCTCAAATCACTGTCATCTGGCACAACTATCCTATCTCTAAAACACAAGACCCCATCAACACTGAAACTTTAGTTCGATGGTCTACCCTCGGCTATATCATGCACGTGAGGTGCCAAAGATCTATCTAACAACTGTTTCTCTCTAATCAACTGGCCTAAGGTAGGTCTAACCTGAAGCTCGGCCACTAGACCACCATCACCGGACAAGCTCAAATTAGCAAACATAGCTCTCAACTCGACAGCAGCCTTCCTACTCAAAGCATCTGCCACTACATTGGCTTTACCTGGATGGCACTCAATCGTGAGATCGTAGTCCTTGAAAAACTCTAGCCACCTACGTTGTCTAAGATTCAACTCTCGTTGTGTCATGATATACTTCAAACTCTTGTGATCCGTATACATTGTGTATTTCTCACCATACAAATAATGTCTCAAAATCTTCAAGGCAAACACAACTGCGGCTAGCTCTATGTTGTGTGTCAGATAATTACGCTCGTGAGTCTTCAACTGTTTCGAGGCATAAGGCACAACTCTTCCGTCTTGCATGAGCACACAACCTAACCCTACATAAGAAGCATCGATGTAGATCACATAATCTTTCCCCGCCTTTGGCTGAATCAAAATCGGTGCATTGGTCAAATGATACATGCATGGAAGGGGTGAAACTAATCATCTTGGAAAAGAAGTTAAAACTATTTTGCAAGTCAGAAACGTCAGTCAACTTGCGACCTCTTTTTGGATGGGATCCAGGCATTTACGGGTCGACATGTCTTCTTCAAACTTGTCCGATTGTTAATTAGATTTTCAACAGATCTTGAAATGCCTCAATCAGACATCTGAAACTCAAGATATGTCTATTTTAGCAGCGACAGCGCATGCAGAAATTCCTATACGAGATTAATACGAGATTTTTGGATAATTACGAATTTTCAAGAATTTATTTGATTATTTGTAATTTACATCAATATAGGATTCTACAATATCTATTAGGGACAGATTTATTTAAGTAGGATTTTATTTTCAATATTTATTTATTATTAAAAGTTACTTATGTAATTAGGATATTAGATTTCATCATTTATTTATTGTATTTAATTTCTTAAGTTTACTAGGATTAGAACTTCTCCAAGACTTATATAATAAGGCTTCAACCACATTGTAATTCAGATTTGAATGATTAAATAAAGTTCTCTTTTGAGTTCATACTTGCAAGAAGTATAACTTGTGTTCTTTATTTTAGAAGCGATTCTTCAAGTTCGTCAGAATTTGTTGTGATCTTCACACTCATGCTTGCCTAGGTAACTGCGTCTAAGAGGGTGGGTTAGAGCTGCTTGAGGTTGCTTGCTTGGTTAATTGCAATCAAGAATGTGTCGAGGACAATTAATCCATTTATCTTTCATCTCCATCGTCATCGCCTATCTTCATCCATCTTTTCACCGATCCAACATTCGCGCCAACATCCTTATCTGCTTCTGCAAGCTCAACGTTCATGTATACGGGGCTGAGTCCGTATCATTTTGTATCAGATTCAAATCATTCTTGAGGATGTCATTGAGCAACGTATTGAATTTTACTCTTTTGGGGACTCGATGTCATTATTATTGTCGTCTAGATCATTCCGGGTATGATTGTCCAGATAAGTCTTATTTTCAAGAAATTTTTTTGAGAGATATGTTGTCTGAAATCATGTCTTCTAATGATATTGAAATATGTGTTTCGGAATATGATAAATAAATTTGTTCTCCTAAAGAACATGAAGAAGGCGATACCATCGAGAGTTTAACCTTGCCTATTGATGAGGAAGAAATTCTATGTGGTGTGTTTGGTTCCAGTGACAAACCTACTATTTTGGTTCAAGATGATCATCAAACGACAAACACCGACGAAGGTACACTACAATCAAAAGGTACCATTGATTGTTTTCAAGTTTCTATTTATGCTTATTCCTCTTCTAGCATTGATAATAATTTTGAAGATGAGAATGAGTCACTTTGGAACCAAAAGAACAATAGTGATGATCTCAATGAGAAGGAAATTGTAAATTACATTACAAAAAGAAACTATGCGCAAGGATCCTTCAAGAAATCTTCTATTTCCTGGTACTTTGATGAACTTCCTCCATTTACCGGTTTAGGTTCGAGGGAGAATCTTTTTGAGGAGTGGGGGAATGATACATTCATGAGAGAGGTGAAACTAATCATCTTGGAAAAGAAGTTAAAACTATTTTGCAAGTCAGAAACGTCAGTCAACTTGCGACTCCTTTTTAGATAGGATCCAGGCATTTATGGGTCGACATGTCTTCTTGAAACTTGTCCGGGTGTCAATTAGCTTTCCAACAGATCTTGAAACGCCTCAATCGTTCATCTAGAACACAAGATACATCTATATGGATGGGATTAAAGCTTGTTTCAATTTCTCAAAGGCTTGACGACTCACATCTAACCACTCAAAGTGAACATTCTTCTGAAGCAATTTTGTCAAAGGAGCGGCTATCTTTGAGTAACCATTTACAAACCTTCTATAGTAACCTGCTAAGCCTAGGAAACTACGAATCTCTGTCACAGACTTTGGTTGCTTCCACTCAAAAATGGCTTATATCTTCTTCAGATCGACTCTAATCCCCTCGGCTGACACTACATGTCCTAGAAAGACTACTTCTCTGATCCAGAACTCACACTTACTCAACTTAGCATACAACTGGTTGTCTAGCAAAGTCTGCAAAACTAACCTCAAATGTCGGTCATGATCTTCCTCGGTACGCGAATACACCAAAATATCATCTTTGAAAACAACCACAAACTGATCTAAGTACTGATGGAAGATCCTATTCATCAAGTCCATGAAAGCAGCCGGTGCGTTTGTCAACCAAAATGGCATAACTAAGAACTCGTAGTGACCATACCTAGTCCTGAAAGTTGTCTTCGGTAAATCAACATCTTTTACCTTCAACTGGTAATAATCGGATCTCAAATCAATCTTTGAAAAGACCGATGCTCCTCTCAACTGTTCAAACAAATCATCGATACACAATAAGGGATACTTGTTTTTCACTATCAACTGATTCAACTGTCTGTAATCAATGTACATTATCATACTACCGTCTTTCTTCTTCACAAACAATACCGGAGTGCCCCAAGGCGAAGAACTCGAACGGATAAAACCTCTATCTGACAACTATTGTAACTGAGTCTTCAACTTTTTCAATTCTTTCGGTGCCATAGGGTACAGAGCAATCGAAATAGGAGCAGAATCTGAATATGTCTCTATCGCAAACTCTACCTCTCTATCAGGCGGTAAACCAGGTAACTCTTCCGAAAACACACTCGGAAAATCACACACTGTTCTGATATCCTGAGGTCTAACTTCATTCATGTTCGAATTCATCATGTAGGCCAAGTACGCCTCACAACCCAACTCAACTAATCTTTGAGCCTCTAAGGCTGAAACAACATTCGATAAGAATTTTACATTCTCACCTACTACTACAATCTCGTAGTCATTCGCAAGCTTCAAGTAGACTCTCTTTGTTTCAAAATCTATCCTAGCTCTATGTTCTGTAAGCCAGTCCATGCCCAAAATCACATCGAATTCATAAAACGATAACTCCATCATGTCCACTGGAAACATATGCCCCTAAACCATTAATGGACACCTTATGTACATTTTCCTAACCACTACTATATCCCCAAAGGAACTAGTAACACTAACACCTACCTCTAGTACCTCACAAGGTATATTCAACATCTTTGCATGCTCACTCAAAGTATATGAATGTGTAGACCCAAAGTCAATCAAGGAAAGAAAACTCAGAGACTGTATCGAGAAATTACTTGCAATCACATTCGTGTCGTTCTGTCCCTCTGGCTGAGCATAAACTCTAGCCTGACCTCTGCCCTCTGACTGAACCACAACTACATGTGCTATATTCCTCTGGCCATCATTCTTCAGCTGGAAGTTACATCGACTTTGCCCACGGCCTCTCGGATAATCAATAGCTCTAGCAGGAGCCTGAACCTGAACTGGTGCATACCCAGCCTGATGTGGAAAATCACGCCTAAGGTGATCTCTAGCTTCACACTTCCAACACGAATGAAAGTTTCCCCAACACTCTCCAGTGTGATGCCTCCCGCATCTAGTACACTCGGGCAAACGCCCACCAGCTCTCTGGTCCTTACGGCCTCTACCGTGGTTACCACCACCATCTTTATGATCGAAATGATGCCTTTTGTCCTAGTGTCTCTTGGCATCACCTCTATCAAAGTCAGTAGACCTCTTCCCTGAATAGAACCACCAGAACGTTTGGTTAGACCCAAACTATGCTCTATATCCTTGGCCCTAGCGACCAAGACATCAAACTCTGTGTAGTCCGTAGCCAAAGTGTACCTCTTTATCTCCTCACTCAACCCGTAACGAAAACGGTCGCAACGTTCCCTCTCTGTAGGAACTAGCTTAGACGCATACTGACTCAATATGACAAATCGTACCTCATACTCGATCACTGTCATGTTACCCTGAAGCAAAGCCATGAACTCTCTCTTCTTCTCATCAAGATAACGAGGACCCAAGTACTTCTTGCGGAAAGTAGACTCAAAGAACTCCCAAGTGATCTCGGCATCTGGCATGCCTGTAGTAATGGGGACCCACCAAGTGTAGGGATCACCCTGAAGCAGAGAAACAACACACCCAAGTTTGCGTGCTCCAGTACAACCCATTTGAGACAAAATACGAACAGTCTTGTCAAACCAAGCATCTGATCTCTTAGGCGCCAACCCTCGGAATTCTTCACCTCTCAATCTACGGAGCCTCTCAAGTGGCAAACTAGTGCCCTCACCCTGAGGTTGTGCCGCTACTTGTCCCCCGGGCACTGCTGCCTGAAAAGCCCTAGCTATAGCCTAAACTAACAGAGCTAGATCTATACCAGTCGGACCTTGGCCAACCTAGGGTCCCACACCCTCAGCTCTCGCCTCATCTCCCGATTGCCGAGGAGGAGAAGGAGGAGGTGGAGGAGCCTCCGCCTCAACAACCGACTCAACTTTCGGAGCTGCTGCCATTGGTTCCAGATTAACCATCCTATGCCTGCCTCTAGGTCTCATCTTACGACTAGCAAGATAAGAACTACAAAAAAAAAGCACACAAGGATTAGTTTAGCAAAGGCAAGTGTCCAACGTGGTCAAGTATTCTTTTACTTCAAATCTTTTCAAATAAGTAATAGTAGCAATGAGAACTCAACACTACGCCTCAACACATCAACCATACTAACACATGCTTTCAAACACCGACAAGCAAGCAAACAATAGGCATACATAGCAAAACAAGCTTACCTTACTTACCTACCCGAGGTCGCGGATAACCTCAGGCTCTGATACCAACAAATGTAGCCCTTTCGTCCCGTGTTAGACGACAGATCGGTTCGACGAGGTTACACAGGGAAAACCGAAGCGAAACCCGTTAAGGCTCCACTTAGATTAACAATCCTAGAAAATTTTCTTTTCATTATCTTGTCTAAATTATTACATTCATTCCTATGTGTGGAACATTAGCGGAAACGATAACGAAACGATACAAGTAGAACGTAAGGTAACTTGAAATTTACCGAGTGACATATTAGTCCGATTGCTTGCATACGAAACCAAAACCACTTATAATAAATGCATTTAACTTAACGAGGTAACAAAAAAACAAGCGGGACTAAAATACCACCTCCGAGAATCTTTGAAGATGCCTAAAAGTCTAATTACAAGCTTAAGTTTTGAAAAAGCTTGCCTATTTCGATACGCGGGCACCCGTTTAAAAGCTAGACCAAGTTGTACCGATATTGTCCACTCCCTTTCGGTACGAGGGTCTCTAGTGTTAAAACGTTCCAGAACAAGTTTCGAAACGGGCACTCACAGAGGTAAACCGTATCGAAAGGCGTACCGAAACTGGAGCTCACAGTGTCAAATCGTATCGAAACGACACCACCCCTGTTCCAATACGAGTATCCCCGAAGTTACACCCGCTCTAAAATAACCACAACCGTTTCGAAACGCCTGCACACTGTGTGACCCTGAAAATAGTTTTCTGCATCTCCAAACTTTCCCAAACATGCCCCCAAACCAAAAGAATAATGAAACAGCAAACAAGCATACAATCTATATGCATTACACCCTACTTCAATCATGATCAAACATATACACATGTATAACAAGGCCATTTCATTCATAGGAACATGCATCCACATAAACATAGCATAAGCAAGGTTACATGTCTTTAATACAAAACATAAACATTCATAAAACAAGGCTTGCATGCTTTTTCATATAAACACATAAACATCTCATAAAGCATGGTTTACAAATCCACAACACAAAAGCATTAACAAAATAAGAGTCTAACACATTCTCCTAAAACACGTAGCATCCCCATTGCTAAACTACTACATTATTCCATAAAACCATACTTGAGCAACCACCCCACGCTTGGATGCCCTTTCCTTGCTCCTTGCTAACTCCACACTAATGATCCGCATTGTCGAAAACGAGAGCGTAAGCTAGAATCTTAGTGAGGGAGCTCTAAAAATAAACATCGACAATGCAGGGTTCAAGCATGATATCCTTAAAACATTCACAAGGCATACATCTACACTAACATAGCAACATAGCAATACTCCAAAAAAATGCAAGAACATGACATCTTACCTAATGTTATGCTAAACAAGACTATATCAAAACATCATATCACAACCACCATAAAAAGACAAGTATATTGGCAACTATATACTACTCGGATATGCGGATAACTTCCGTTGGGATTTTCGCACCAACGTACTCAACAACCATATTACCTTCCGGTGGGATTACACACATCACCGTTTTCACTCATGGATGGGATTACACTCATCATCACATGCTAACATTTTCCAGCGGAATATTACCTCACCGTACTCCTCCTTGATGACTACACGTCACCAAGGTCACGCGCGAATTTGACTCTTACCGTGTGCACACTCATCCTAATGATCGATCATTTATATCCGGTAATTATATCTAGTGCCAATTATACTAAGCAAGTCTCACCATGATTTCACAATCATGCAACACCACATATCATCACCAATAAACAACATCAATATATATATCAACATGCATAGCGAACACATACTACACAAGTCCACGTTTATGCGCAATAAGCAAGAACTCATAAAGTCAACCAAGAGATTAAGGTACCGACTTAATCCCCACACTTGATTGGCCTACCAAGCACAATCTAACACTTCAACCACACACTTGAACCAATTTAAAACTATTTTGAATAATCCACTCACCAAACTCCCTTAAGCATACCGAGAAAGCTGATCAAACCTCCAAACATCCCGGAATCGAACCCGAAGCTTCTCCAACGGTTTCCCTTGATTCTAATCAACCAAAAACAACACATTACTACACAAAGCATCCACAAAACCACTGTCACATAACATATTTCAACCACAAGACTAATTCTCTACATTTTCAAGCCAAAACTAAAATAAAATCTCCATTTTTGGACTTGGACAAATCCATCAAAACCCACACCCAAATCATCATTAAATACCTTCAAACCAACCCTCAAGAATCACCAAGACATCATGTCAACTCTCCTACATCAAACTACCACAAAACCTATGTTTTTAACCCTTTAAAACGCCCACAAGAACCCATTTCGGGATTTTCATCAAAACCCCACCTTTTTCACATATAATACTCTTTACGGCAAGATTAAAACATAAATTAACTTTACAAATCAAAAGCTAAACGAAAAACCATTAAAGCTCCCACCTTTTACTTGAAAATTTGAAAACATGAACCCAAAAATGAAGCTTATGAAAATCTAAAGCCATGGAAACGTTTGGAATGATGAGGAGAAGTCAAAAATGCTCTTAACTTGATGAAAACACTTGAATTTGATGAATGAAAGAATGGAACACTAACTAAAGGTTGAAGGGGGGGTTTTGTCGTGAAAAGTTTAAAGGAAGAAGATGAAGAGGACTTTCAAAAATGTCCCTTTTTACTCATCTTATTCCCATTATTTAAAAATTACAATTTTTCCCTTAATGAACCACAAGCTCTTTTTAAGTTCAAAGCAAATCCCATTTTAATTAAAACGAGTCCAACGACTCGAACCCGATTCACACACTTAACAATCGACCCCTAAACACGGGTGTTACAAGGCCCAATGCGAATAGCATGAAGGAGTGAGTGGGCATACCATCGAAAATTGTACCGCATTCAAAAGGGTGGTGGATGATTTAAGAAAATCAGGTATGTTGTCATTTGAATCTTCGGAGGATAAAGGAAACCCTTTGCCAAACCACCAAAAGACGGAGGTGAATGTCATGCTCGAGGAAGAGAAGAGAGCGATTAAGAAATATGTTGAAGAGATTAAAGCGCCCATGAATTGGGTATGAGCTCAATTAGTAGCAGCTGGATATTAAAGGAAGAGATTCCAAAGATGAATGTCGTTGAAAAACCATACTGCGAATACCATGAAGCTGAAGAACATGAGATCCAGTGTTTAAGCAAGTGGTTCAAGCCAAAATGAATAGCAAGGAACTTGTGTTCTTCGAGAAGGGAGATGTTGAGCATGAATCATATGTGTGTGTCGGAGGAAATTTCCTTTGGGAAGCAAGGAGATGAAGTTAAAGAAGAAAGACGAGGAAAGGTTTATCCTGTGGTGATCCCAATGAAGAGGGATCGATTCAGTTTGGGCTTTAGGTTCGATAAATGGCAAATGAAAGCTGAGAAGTAGCATGAAAGCATGAAAATGAAGCAGAAGGAAGAAGAAGTTGAAGGGGAGCCAATGATGTACCCACCCATAAGTGTTACTTTCAAGGCTGGAGGGCTTTTAGACCCTAATGCCCGCTTTGACGAGAAGTAGAAAGGAAAAGATGAGTTATGCGAGGTTTTCGAGAGTTTGAGCATTAACGACATCAGAGGGAGGAAGAAGAAAATAAATATTTTCCAAGATTTGCCCTTGCGTTGAACTGAAGAACTAGACTGCGGAAGTGGTCCCTGAAGTTTTTAAGACTACCTCAGAGTAATTCTCAAAACCAACTCTTTTACCCTTAGGCCCTGTGGTAATTAGAGATCTTATTTAAAAAGGGTCTATGTCAAAACCATGATTCAGATTTCAATAAAAGATGCATTTCCCCAATTATATATTGTGGCAAACTTTCTCTCACAACAAAAAAAAAAACCAAAAGATCATAAAAACCAAAAAACAAAAACAAACCCTTAAAACATAATAAATCATATCATTTCATTTATTCTTTCTTGGTATATATTTTTGTCTCTTTTTATTTGCAGGTTTTTAGATATCAATGGTTCAAATGACTTCGAATCAGATTCCGAGGTTAATTTTGAGCTACAATTATGTTTAGAGGAAGTTGAGAGTACTAGTGATGAAGAAGGGTATGACTTGTCAGATGATTTGCTTAGAATGGTAGAAGAAGAGGAAAAGCAAATCTTGCCCCACAAAGAAGAGTTAGAGGTTTTGATTCTTGGGACTAAAGAAGAAAAACGAGAAGTGAAGATTAGTACCACCATCTTAGTTGAGACACGACAACATTTGATTGAGCTTCTACAGGAATATAAAGACATCTTTGCCTGGTCATATCAGGATATGCCTAGTCTCGACATAGATACTACCATCCAAAGGCTTTCTATAAGAGAAGGATGGGAGCCAGTGAAGCAAAATCTTAGAAGAATGAAGGATGATACACTCTTGAAAATCAAAGACGAGGTCAAGAAGTAATACAATGCAGGATTCCTCGAAGTAGCTAAATATCCATTATGGGTGGCAAACATCGACCCAGTGCCTAAGAAGGATGGAAAAGTAAGAATGTGCGTCGACTACAGGGATCTTAATAAAGCAATCCCCAAAGACAACTTTTCGCTTCCACATATTGACACCTGGGTCAACAATACAGCTAGCCATTCCCTTTTCTCGTTCATGGACAAATTTTCTAGTTACAATCAAATAAAGATGTGCCCAGAAGACATGGAAAAGACTAATTTCGTAATGCTTTGGGGAACCTTCTCTTATAAGGTAATGCCTTTTGGTTTGAAGAATGCAGGGGCAACATATCAAAGAGCTATGGTCACTCTTTTCCATGACATGATGCACATGGAAATATAAGTTTATGTGGATGATATGAAGGCCAAGTCCAGAATTGAAGAAGAGCATCTAATGAACCTAAATAATCTTTTTCAAAGATTGAGAAAGTTTCAGTTAAAGCTTAATCCTGCCAAGTGCATATTTGGGGTTACATCTATGAAATTGTTAGGCTTTGTAGTAAGCATAAGAGGAAGTGAAATCGACCCAAACAAGATAAATGCCATACAAGAGTTCCCACCTCCTCAAACAAAGAAGCAAGTTCGAGGATTCTTGGGAAGGTTGAATTACATAGCTCGTTTTATTTCCCAACTTAAGAATAAGTGTGATCCAATATTCATGTTGCTTAGAAAGAATAACCCAGGGACCTGGAATGAAGAATGCCAAGCAACTTTAGCAAAGATCAAGGAGCAATTAACTAATCCTCCACTGTTAGTGCCCCTTGTTTCGAGGAAACCGTTAATGCTCTATCTAACATTGTTTGAAAAATTTAATAGGTTGTGTACTAGGTCAGCATGACGAAACTAGAAGGAAGGAAAGGGCGATATATTATGTGAGCAAGAAGTTTACTGATTGTGAAACAAGATATACCCTAATTGAAAAAGTATGTTGTGCTTTGCTCTGGGCCACTAAGAGGCTTAGGTAGTATTTGTTGTATCACACCACATCGTTGATCTCATTGTTAGATCCATTAAATTTTATGATGGAAGCTCCAACCTTATCAGGAAGAATACCGTGATGACAGATGTTGCTTTCAGAATACGACATTCAATATGTGAATCAGAAAGCGGTAAAAGGAAGTGTCATAGCAGCTTTTCTTACCAGTCGTGCACAAGACGATTATGAGGCATTATATTTCAGTTTCCTCGATGAGGATTTGATGTATATTATGAAAGATGAAGAGTCACCAACAGAATCCTGGGTCATGCATTTCGATGGTGCTGTGAATGCTTTGGGACGAGGAATTGGAGCAATTTTAGTTTCAGCAGAAGGAGATTATTATCCTTTTACTTATCGTTTGAAATTCTTCTACACTAATAATATGGCAAAATATGAGGCATGCATATTGGGCCTAAGGGAAGCCATCGACAGAGAAATCCGAAAGTTGAAAGTCTATGGAGATTCAACATTAATCATCTACCAAACACGCGACGAATGGGAAACAAAAGATGCAAAATTGATAGCATATCACAATTTGGTCCTTGAGTTAACTAAAGAATTCAAGGTGGTTACTTTTAAGCATCTCCCAAGAGAAGACAACCAGATGGCTGACGTGTTAGCTACGTTGGTTGCCACGTTTAAAACAAGTGAGGGTTAGGAGATGATACCCATTAAGTTACAAATGATGGAGTCCCCATCATATTGTCTTAATGTGGAAAAAGAAGAAGATGGTTTACCATGGTTCCATGATATCTTACAGTACTTAAAGCTTCAACAATACCCATCACATGCTTTCGAAAATGATTAGGAAAATGGCATCATGATACATCGTTGATGGGGAGATCCTTTACAAACGAAGTCGAGACCAGGGATTACTAAGATGTGTGGATGCAAAAGGAGCGCAATTGATTTTGGAAGAAGTCCATGAGGGAATTTGTGGAACCCACCATAATGGTTTAACTATGGCAAGAAGAATTATGTGTTTCGGATATTACTAGTCAACAATGGAAGGGGATTCCGTTAATTATTCCCGTAAATGCCACAAGGGCCAGGTTTACACTGACAAGGTTCATGTGCCTCCTCAGTCTCTTCATGTCAAGTCATCTCCATGGTCGTTCTCTATGTGGGGCATAAATGTCATTGGACAGATTCATCCGAAAGCGTCAAATGGTCATCGCTTTATCTTGTTAGCTATTGATTACTTCACAAAGTGGGTGGAAGCGGCCTCATATGCAAATGTAACTAGGTCTACCATTTGTAATTTCTTAAGGAAAGAGATCATTTGTCGATATGGTCTACCAGAAAGCCTAATTACTGACAATGCCTCTAATTTGAACAACCGAATGATTGCTGGAGTTTGTGAGCAGTTCAACATTAAGCATCGCAACTCAGTAGTATACCCCCAAAGATGAATGGAGCAGTAGAAGCGACCAATAAGAATCAATGGATTTGACAATCATTTATATATGCAAAAGATCAATGGATTTTTCTTGTTTCCTTCCCTAGCATCTTGCTTTGAAATAAGGACCAATGGTTTTGACAATCATTTATATATGCATAAGACTTTAAAGCATTACTTTGAGAATGTTTTAAAAGTTCAGGGACTATGGAGTGTTCCATGATTATTATTTGTGGTATATGGTGTTAAAATGCTTAATGAAGAAAAAGTAAAGCCTTGTTGCAAAATGTTTTAAAAGAAAGAAAAGCCATGTGAATGTCTGCGAGCTTAAACAACATTTCTTAGCCACCAGCCTTCCATATAAGATGATAAGAGCAGTCTTACAAGGTCGAAACTTGACTTAGGAAGTTTTTCCTTGAATATGAAAATGTTGACTAGGATGATAGATAAGGATTAAATATTTCCAATGAAGTGAGAATAGGATGTAAAGATGGAACCAGTCAGTAGAAGATCAGAAAGTGAAGCAAAAGCTAGAGTTGTTCATAACTCACGAGTGAATTCCAAAACAAAAAATATGGCCTTATCCCATGGAATGGTGATTTCGAAGCCAAAAAGGGTTGGAAGGAAAGTGAAGCAAACCGTTTACCCACGCAAGTTCAGAAGAGAGTTCTTGTTAATCGGTTTGGCCTTGAAACCCACAATTCCATTAAAATCAAGACAACGATTTAAGTAAAAGGAGTTTTAAAAGGAAAACTTGTCATGCATTCATATTCTAGACATCCCTATAGGCATGCACATCAGAAATGTATTGCATGTTGCATTTTGTTTTTTCAGGTACATAGTAGACATGTTTAAATGGGAATTTGCTTATTCATCCAAGCGTAAGAAGGATGAAGTATTTAAGAAGATCCGCCTACCCGTTCAGGCAAAAGGGGAATGGAGTTTGCTTATTCATCCAAGCATAAGGAGGGTGAAGTGTTTAAGAAGATCCGCCTATTTGTTCAGGCAAAAGGAGAATGTAGTTTGCTTATTAATCCAAGCATAAGAAGGATGAAGTGTTTTGGAAGATTTGCCTATTCGTTCGGGCATAGGGAGAATGGAGCTTGCTTATTTATCCAAGCATAAGGAGGATGAAAGTTTCAGAAGACTTGGCCTAATTGAGCATTTGGGAGAACAAAGCCCAGTTCAGCTGTTTAGGCATTTTGGGAGAATAGAACCCAGCTTAGCTATTCAAGCATTAGGAGAATAGAACCAACCTATTCGTTCGGGCATATGGAGAATGGAACCCAGCTCCGATATTCGAGTGTTAGGAGAATAGAGCACACCTATCCATTCGGGCATTTGGAGAATGGAGCCAACCAGTAAATCGGTGAAAATTAGTGTCTTCTTGTCTTTGCTTTATCTTTGTTGCACATAGATAAGCAAAGAGGGGCAGTTGTTGTCACTAAATTTTCACCTTAATTTTTAATAATAAAAAAGGGAAAAGAAAAATATATTAAAAAATAAAAAAATCCTTTTAAAGCCCATTTTAAAGCCCACTTTTAAATAAAAAAGAACAAGGCCCATTTTTTATTATGAAGCTCACTTTTAAAAAAGAGGGAAAAAGGGAAAAGAAAAAAATAATAATAATTATGGTGCAAAATATTAAAGTGAGGTGAAAAAAATAAACGAGATAAAATAATAGCCAAAAATAGCCAAAAATCAGCAAAAAAAGAAAAAAAGAAAAAATTTAAAAAAATAAAAGGAAATGTAACCCCCTTAGCCGAGTTTAAACGGTTGACCCGAACCGAGGTGATTACACGGGGAAAACCGAAGCCAACTCGTTAAAGCTGACTCCAATAGACGACCCTTTTTTTCTTTTTATCTTTTCTAAATGCAAGTTAAGTCCTATGTGATCACCAAAGAGTATAGGAAGAAAGGACACAGCGATCAGATTTTGATTAGGGGTTTGATTGCACGAACTAGAATTTAAGAACCAAAACGTAATTTCTCCAAATTACAATGACTTTGATGGTTTTAAAGTTATCTTTATTCAATTAGACATATTTCATGCTTCTCTGTAAAATTTCATCACAAACCGATTATCCAAACACATCCAATTGCATACATGATAATTAGGGACTAAAATGCAACAATTTCAAACTTAAAAAGATGCCATTAACAGAATTAACGGTCGCGTATCGGTACGCCTAGGGACCGTATCGATACGCGGGATGGCAGTGACCAAAGTCGTAGATAATGTATCGATACACTCTCTCGCGTTTCGGTAAACCCTTTCAAGCCCGTATCGAAACACTCCTCAACCGAACCGAAACGCCTGTGCAGAAAAGAACAAATTTAGCTTATGTGTATCGATACGCATACCAGAACTATCCCAAAATAAGCCTCGAAATCATTTCAAACTTCAACAAATCATCAACAAATTACTTAGACACGTTTATGGCATCCACTCAATCACTTAAACATGCAATCCAAAAGACATGGTAGCATCTAATTGATTAACTCAAGCATAGCAAGGCATATAATGAAACATGCATAAACCACAAACCAAGAGCATTCTAAAAGCAAGACATAACATCAAAACCAACACAAAGGCCTTTTACAAACCATATAAACCATACAAAACTTGCATCGACAATAGGGAGTCCAAAACGCATCTACCAAAGAAAACCATTAAACCCCATTGCCAAATATCATTACTAAAGAAAATGTAAAACATCACCATACTTGAGCTTAGCTAATCCTTGGATCCTCTCAAAACGCATCTATCTATCTATCTATCTATCTATCTATCTATCTATCTATCTATCTATCTATCTATCTATCTATCTATCTATCTATCTATCTATCTATCTATCTATCTATCTATCTATCTATCTATCTATCTATCTATCTATCTATCTATCTATCTATCTATCTATCTATCTATCTATCTATCTATCTATCTATCTATCTATCTATCTATCTATCTATCTATCTATCTATCTATCTATCTATCTATCTATCTATCTATCTATCTATCTATCTATCTATCTATCTATCTATCTATCTATCTATCTATCTATCTATCTATCTATCTATCTATCTATCTATCTATCTATCTATCTATCTATCTATCTATCTATCTATCTATCTATCTATCTATCTATCTATCTATCTATCTATCTATCTATCTATCTATCTATCTATCTATCTATCTATCTATCTATCTATCTATCTATCTATCTATCTATCTATCTATCTATCTATCTATCTATCTATCTATCTATCTATCTATCTATCTATCTATCTATCTATCTATCTATCTATCTATCTATCTATCTATCTATCTATCTATCTATCTATCTATCTATCTATCTATCTATCTATCTATCTATCTATCTATCTATCTATCTATCTATCTATCTATCTATCTATCTATCTATCTATCTATCTATCTATCTATCTATCTATCTATCTATCTATCTATCTATCTATCTATCTATCTATCTATCTATCTATCTATCTATCTATCTATCTATCTATCTATCTATCTATCTATCTATCTATCTATCTATCTATCTATCTATCTATCTATCTATCTATCTATCTATCTATCTATCTATCTATCTATCTATCTATCTATCTATCTATCTATCTATCTATCTATCTATCTATCTATCTATCTATCTATCTATCTATCTATCTATCTATCTATCTATCTATCTATCTATCTATCTATCTATCTATCTATCTATCTATCTATCTATCTATCTATCTATCTATCTATCTATCTATCTATCTATCTATCTATCTATCTATCTATCTATCTATCTATCTATCTATCTATCTATCTATCTATCTATCTATCTATCTATCTATCTATCTATCTATCTATCTATCTATCTATCTATCTATCTATCTATCTATCTATCTATCTATCTATCTATCTATCTATCTATCTATCTATCTATCTATCTATCTATCTATCTATCTATCTATCTATCTATCTATCTATCTATCTATCTATCTATCTATCTATCTATCTATCTATCTATCTATCTATCTATCTATCTATCTATCTATCTATCTATCTATCTATCTATCTATCTATCTATCTATCTATCTATCTATCTATCTATCTATCTATCTATCTATCTATCTATCTATCTATCTATCTATCTATCTATCTATCTATCTATCTATCTATCTATCTATCTATCTATCTATCTATCTATCTATCTATCTATCTATCTATCTATCTATCTATCTATCTATCTATCTATCTATCTATCTATCTATCTATCTATCTATCTATCTATCTATCTATCTATCTATCTATCTATCTATCTATCTATCTATCTATCTATCTATCTATCTATCTATCTATCTATCTATCTATCTATCTATCTATCTATCTATCTATCTATCTATCTATCTATCTATCTATCTATCTATCTATCTATCTATCTATCTATCTATCTATCTATCTATCTATCTATCTATCTATCTATCTATCTATCTATCTATCTATCTATCTATCTAAACCACAAACCAAAAGCATTCTAAAAGCAAGACATAACATCAAAACCAACACAAAGGCTTTTTTCCAACCATATAAACCATACAAAACTTGCATCGACAACAGAGAGTCCAAAACACATCTCACAAAGGAAACCATTAAACCCCATTGCCAAATATCATTACTAAAGAAAATGTAAAACATAACCATACTTGAGCTTAGCTAATCCTTGGATCCTCTCAAGCCTCCTTGCTGCCCAAAATGTCTCAATTATCTGCATTGTTGGTAAAAGAGAACGTAAGCACGATAGCTTAGTGAGGCATGTTCTAAAAACACAAACACAACAATGCAAGCTTTTAAATCTCTTTCTTAAAATCCATTTCAAAGACCATGCTCTTTTTATCTCATGCTTGAAAACCATTTCAAAGAAAATCACCATTTGAAAATCACATGTACGATCTATCTATCTATCTCATGCATTCAACCAATGCAAATCTCATGGCAAAGCCATACACATGCTTGATATTCAAAAGCATTTCATAAATCTCAAAATCTCATATGCATTTCTCATAGCATAAAAATCATTTCAACATTGGTACATGTGAATCAAATACATTCTCATATATTGGCATTTCATATTCTATCTTTACTCGTATATGCGGATTAGCTTGAAATAAGTCAAGTCCTACCCCGGTGGAGTCTCACATCATCGGACTCTCATGGCGGTATCTCTCTTTGCCACAAAGCTTGGATGTTTCACCAAGACCTACCCGATGGTATCTCTCATCATCAGATTCTCACTTTGGATCGGGATGGCACTACCCCCATTGCCCGACTCCAAAGAGCACGGACGAATTTTTAGTTTATAGTGCACTTTACATCCTATTGGTCGACCAATTACATTTGGTAATCTTCTCATCATTTATGCCAATATATTACATTAGAATCGTCATCTCACCTATTGTTTTGATACAACATTTCTCAAATCTATCTCATCCCATTTCAAAACCACAATTCATGCATAGCATTTAGTAAAAATCTCAAAACTCTTCGCAATGTCATTCTATCTCATAGGATCAATATGAAACATCATTTCATGTCACAAATCATGCATAAAACAGTAGGAATTTGTCTATCTCAAAACAAGAGCATGCCAAAAGCATTCAGGGGCATCAACCACTTTTCGAGAGCAAATCTAAGCATACTTACTTCCGGACTTAGGATGGTATTTCAAACCAATCCTAAATCCCAAAACCTTGGTTACATTCCCCCCAAGGACTTCTAAAACCATTTGCACTCACCGATAATGTTTCGCTTGCTCGCCGAAACGATTTCTAGGCTTCTGGCACTTCCGGATCAACACCAAATGCTTCCGAAGATACCTCCCCTGGTCATTACACATAAGAGCAGAGGATTAATGCATTATCATGCATTAAAATCACCATCCACTCATTCTAACTCGCTGTTCCACACAAAACTAGCACTTCGGCTATCCGATATAACCGAAATCACCTCCAAACTTTCTCACAACAAAGCTCAGCCAAGATCTATCAATTCTAACCCTTTCTAAACTTCAATCCACAACAAAAATCAACATAAGCACAACAATAAATCTCCAACAATAGTAGATCACCAAAAACACCTCAAAAACCACCAATCTAACATCTCAAACTTAGGAATCCAAACCTATTCGGGATTTATTTGTTAAAACCTCATTTTCAACATCAAATATCATCCAAAATATATTAGAAATCAACCTCAAAACAAAGCTTAACATAGAAATACGAAAATCACCAAGATCTCATCAAGAATCTTGAAAATAACAACTATTTCATGTTTATAACATTAAAACAACTCAAAAGCCATTAACAAAGGATTGATAATTTGGGAATTTCAGTAAGGAACCGGTCATTGGAGGAGAAGGATGAAGCTTACCTCTAATGGTTGATTTCTCCTCAGTTTGGGCAAGATTTCTTGAAATCCAAAGCAAAAATCAAAAGGTTTTATTGAAACAATGATCGGAATTCATTTAGAAGATTAAATCTCAGCAAACAAAATGAAAATTGATGAGATAAAAGTGTTTGGCTGATTGGAAGTTGAGAGAAAATGAAAAGAGAAAACTATCGTAAAATTAGTTATGAAAAAGTCAACTTTGATTTCCTTTTTAATTCTCTTTTATTTTTTTAATTAAATCATTATTAAAAACTCCCCAATTAAAGAGAAATATGATAAAAACATTTGGTAAAAATTAGCTCCTTAAAGATTCAAAGATCCAATCCTTTGCAAAATAGTCACTAGTCAAGCTTTGCAAAAACTGCATTTTGGTCACTATACCAAAATGTAATATTTCCAAATCACATTTTGTAAAATTGTTTTCACCATAATCATTTATATAATAAATGAGGATTGTTAGATATTTTCCCATATTTTAAAAGCATCTCGAATTAGGTGTTCTCTAAATCGACCTCAAAGGGTTCGAACCATCCCCGACCGGCCCAATTCAACATCTACAAATCTAGGCCCAAAATCAGGGCATTACAAAATAGTCACTAGTAAACCTTTGCAAAAACTGCATTGTGTTCACTATACCAAAATGTAATATTTCCAAATCACATTTTGTAAAATTGTTTTCACCATAATCATTTATATAATAAATGAGTATTTTTAGATATTTTACCACATTTTTAAAGCAACCCGAACTAGCTGTTCCCTAAACCGACCTCAAAGGGTTCGAACCATCCCTGACCGGCCCGATTCAACATCTAAAACATCTAGGCCCAAAATCAGGGCGTTACAAGAAAAAAGAGGAACCAGCGCGCGACACGCGTCAGCCCGTGGGATGCACGCGCGGGGGTTGGTTCCCCAACCAAACCCTTATCGCGACCTTCGAGGTGGGCGGTCGGCGTCTACCGGCCACAGCTGTCGACGCCACCAGTATCGGTCGGTCCGTATCAAAGCCGCCGACCCAATGCCACCGACCCCGCTTGCCGCCGCCGCCTGTGATCGTCGGAATCTGCAAAAAACAGTGTGAAAGGAGTCAAACCCTAGGCTCGAATCAAGGGGAAATTTGTTTTCGATTTTGAACCAAATTGGGATATTTTTGAAGGATTTTTCCGAGGATCAAGCCATCGGTATGATTTTGGCTCCAATTTGGGGATTGAAACTCGGATTATAGCTTAATTTGCAAGCTCAAAATAGCTATAAGAACCCCCTTCACCCATTTGTTCAACACACAATTGGAAGTGAAAAACCACTTGAAAAAGCTTAGGGAAAAAATCTGAAAATCCTCTGAAAATTGTTCAAGAGTTGTTGGAATTTTTTAGTAAAAGTTTGAGTTTGGAAGCAATTTTCCGGAGGTAATTTGGAGCATTTTGAGATGCCTGGATTCTAGTTCTTCATTCGTTGTTTTTCGGTAAAATTTCTAGCTTTCTTTTCATTTATTTTTATTTTATTTTTTTTCTTGTTCTTGGATGAATTTTTGATGTTTGTGTTTGTGTTGTTTGTGAATTTTAGGTTGCTTTCTCAAAGTCGGAAAATCGTTCACGATTCCGGTAACTTTTTTGTTTTAAATTTCCGTTTTAATTTTAGTTTGATCTTAAAAAAAATTTGCATGCTTAAAAAATGTTGTTAGGATTGTTTTGATCTTTAGGAATGTAAAAATAAATTTTAAAAGTGCTTAAATTAACATGCAAGAATAAAATGAATAAATGTGGCTTAATTGAAAAAACTTAAAATTAGGGATTTAATTACGGAAAATAACAATGTGTGGGTAGAAATAATAAAGGGGCTTGATTTTCATTTTAAAAAAATAAATATAAAAATATTTTTATGAAATTTAATTTAAATAATAAATTAGTTGTGATTTTAGAAAAATAAAGAGAATAAATAAGTTTTTTTTTGAAAAAAATTAAATAAGTCATAAAGTTTTTTTGGAAAAATAAAATAAAATGGATTTACAAATAGAGTTTAGGGTTTATGATAAAGATAAATAATGAAAAAAATTAAAAGGAAGTCCTCTAGGAAAAAAATAAAGTTTATTTTAAAAAGGGTCGTTTTAAAAGAAAAACTATAAAAAATGAAAAATGAAAATAAGTTGTTTTTTATAAAAGAGAAATTTATTTAAAGGAAAAATATAAAGAGAAAAAAACGTAAAAATAAAAAGGTAAAAAATGTAAAAAGAGTCCTCGCTTTTAAAAGCTAAATAAGAAATAAAGTTTTTAAGAAGAATAATAAAAGAAAAGAAGCGTAAAAAAAGTTTGCTTGCTTGTTGTTTTTTAGAAATAAGTTTTAAAACTTAGAATTAGGGACTAAAGCTTAGATAGAGATATGTTTTGTTGAAAAATGTTCTTCACAAAAAATAATAAAATACATTTAAGCATGCTTGAATTTTAATTTAGGAATAAAAGACTTAGACGTTTTTTAGGTTTTTCTTTATAATCAAACTTAGAAATGAATAAAATGCTCAACACACTAAATCTCTTTGTTGTTTGAAAAAGTGAAATTAATTTAATGTGGTGTCTTATCAAATGGGAATGACAGATTAGCGCCAGAAATGTTGGCGGTGATTAAAGTTCATCTCCCAGGCGATAAGGCCGTTAAAATAGACTAATATTCATTAAACGGACAAGTAAAGTCAAACCTTTGTGAACTTGCAAATTCCAGTTTTAAAAACGATTTTAAAACCAATTAGGTAACAATTTTGTGCGTCGTGGGGGTGCTAACCCTTCCCCACGAGTAATCGACCCCCGAACATTTTTTCTGATTTTTCGCAGAACAAAATTGTTGTTTTATTAAAACGAAATGTTTTATTAAAATAACACTTTCTTTAAAAGTGATCCAATCACACTTTTTTTTTCAAAAAGATTGGTGGCGATTCCGTGTTTTTAAGTTTTCAAAAGGTCGAAGCTCCTAAAAAGAGTTGCGACTTCATTTATTTACCCATAATATGAACTACTATCATATATAACACAAGCTACAGGAAGCAGAATTCATCCAAAATCAAAGAGATGATGCTAGATATTCTTTATTCAAACAAGTAGTTATATTTATGCAGAGCTATCATGCAATCATCCATCATATATATCCAACCAATTTATCAACAATTACAATGATTCAAGGTTTACACATCGAATGCAAGCAAAATATTTTCAACACACAAAGAACCTTGTGTTTGCTTAGACTTTTTTTTTGAAATGAGGGTGCATTTCAACTCCTAGGTGTATACCCCAAAACTTAAAGATTATATTGTCCCCAATGCAAAAATAGAATGCAATGATAGAATGTGGTTATAATGAAGAATACAATGACAATAAAACTAAATGCAGTTACAATGACAACGCAGATGTCATGACAATACTGTGATGAGGTTTTTTCTTTGGAAAACAAAAGCTTTTAAGTGTCCCCCATTTTTGAAACATTTATTAAAAGGGGAAAATTCGCGTTTTTGAAAAAAACCTTAAAAAATATTTTGGGGTTGGAGTCGCCACCGGCAACTAAGGTAGGTCGGACACCGTAAAATCTAAAACCATAGATTCATTTGAAAGGGTTCGAGAGTTGGTTACGTGTGGGGAAGGGTTAGCACCCCCATCACGCCCGAAAATCGGTACCAAAACAATTGTTGCTTTTAATTGATGGAAATTTTTTTAAATTTAAAATGAAATTAATTAGGGGTTTTTAATTGAAAATTGGACTTTAATCATACTAGTCTTTTCAAATTGGTGGTTTCGAATTAATTAATCATTTAATTAAAAAGGATAACGGTATAACGAACAAAAGACTAAACCGACATCATATAAGTTAGACTGTCGTGTTAATTAATCAGAATATTCGAGGAATATCCAATGAGCTAGGATATTTCGACTCGAATACGCGAATTAATAAGTATCTCATTTTTATAATTAAAATTAATTATTATACGCATAAAATATCAAAAGTCACATGTAATGACATTAAAATGCATGCCACGAAAAATATGTTCGAATGACATAAAAACTAGCTAAAAACACATACCACATGCACATATTAAGCAAGGCTAAAAACATACGATTATATATTATATCATAAAATGCACATGCCACATATTATAAAACCATATATTATATGCATAATATACATCATTTATAACCATATATATATACATCAATAAAAATATTATATCAACATGGCAATCCCATACATATACATAACATGTATTTAAACAATATGGCAAAATGCATAAAGAACATGAATATAATATAACAAAAATAAAAATGCTAAAAAAGCAAACTGAAAGAGACCACAATAGTAATAAACAAATAAAAAACCAATTAAAAAAGCGAAACAGGACCCAATTAAAAAGGTGTGGAAACTTACAAGGACTAAATATGTGATTTGACCACTCGAAAACTGATTGAAGCCAAATTAGGGACGCAATTGAAAGCATTTAAAAACCTGAAGAGACCTGGGACGGGATTTAAAAACACGGAGACCCTTTGCACATAATAACGACGACGCGAAGGGGTTAAAAACTGATTAAACCAATTTTAAGGTTTTATAAAACTATAAAACCTAAGTTTAAAACATTTGACCCCTTTTTTATTTTCGTTAACCCTAAAATCCTCTAAAAGCCTTTCCCCATTCCTTTGTTTTTCCCAGTGCCGTCATCGTTCAGATCGCCGTTTCCGGCGCCAGAACCCTAAAAAAACTTTCGACCCTTTTTCCTTTGTATAAACAAAACCGAAAAGTTCCTTTCGTCCCCAAAATCAAGACCCCAAAAAGACCTTTTCAAAACTGTTTTTTTGTTACAAAACCCAAAAACGATCCCTCCTCCTTTGTTTCACCACCCTCACCGGCTCACAATGCAAGGCCTCAAAAAGGCCAGGAGGCTTATCGACGGTGAGATGGGCAGCCGGGGAAGGCAAGGCGTCGCGAAGGTAAAAAAAAGGAGAAACCTAAAAGGTTTTTTTATTATTTTTTATGCTTCGAAACTAAAAAAAGAGATTTAATACCTCTGAAACTCTAAGGTTTTCTGCTTGTATTACTCTAGAATTCTCGATTACAACTTGCTATTCTTTTTTTGAATGATCCCCTTACATTGTGTGTGATTTCGGCTTTTATATAGCTCGAGATATTACATATTTTGTATTACATGCAAATTGAATGAAAAAGACCCTATTGGTTCTGCCTATTCTTGTCGATATTCATCTGTGATTTTTGTTTTTTGCCTCTTTGTGATTTTGGTTTGTTGCATGTCCTTTTCTGACGTTTTTGGTTGTTCTGTTGCGTGCGAGGGCAGGTACGAGGGGACCAGAGGAGGGCTTGGTGGCTAACGAATCGGCATCGCGAAGCAATTCTGACCGTCAGTGAAATCTGGACGGTCGCAAGAGTCTGAAGGGGCAATCGGTGTACTGCATGCGCGCGTCTGGAAAGTGGGGAGTCGGGCGTGAATCGCACGCACGTGAGGGGATCGATCTTGGCCATCCGATCATGATCCCGATTTAACGGTTGAGACGTTGCGGCGATAAGACTTGGGGAAGGGCTGCTAGGGTTTTCGCTCGAGCCTCAATCTGGACCGTCAGATCTAGATTAGATCTGACGGTGGAGAGCCAGCTACGCAACAAAAGAAAACATATTAGGGTTTTTTTATCTTAATTATTCGGGCCTATTGGGCCATGTAATTCAGACTTATATTTTTTGAGCTTTTTAATGTTAAATGGACTCTTATAAATAAACAATTGGGCTTTTATTTATTATAAATATATTGGACTTTATTTATATATTAGTTTTCTTTTCAGATTTTCAGATTTAATAATAGTAATAATATTAATATTAATATTAATAGTAATAATAGTGATAATAGTGGATGACAATATTGGTGATAATAATACGTAATAAAACAATGTTTAATAATAATGATAATATAGTAATAATAATTAATAATGATAATGGATAATAGGTAACGATGATAAGAAAAATAGATAACAATATGTTAATAATATAGTATTAATAATAATAATAATAATAATAATAATAATAATAATAATAATAATAATAATAATAATATCAATAACTCTAATAGTAATAATAATATATATATGTACTATTTTTTTCTTTTTTTAGTTCTTAGTTTTAACCACAATATATAATTAAAGCCCATTATTTAAAAGAAGTAAACGGGTTAACACCCTAGAAAAAATAGGTGATTACAGCTGCCCTTTGCTTATACTTGTGGAACTAGAATAATGCAAAGGCCATAGGCACCAATTTTGTCTGACTTCCCAGTTTTGATCCCGAGTCACCATGCACTTGAACTACTGGCGGTTCAGAAGTCAGTACGAGAAAATGAAATGATCGCTGAGGCCTGAAGCTGTTTTTCTCATTTCAACATTCTTTAATCCTTCAAGGTCCGGATATAAGCTCCGTTCTCAAAGTGCCCGTATGAATAGGCAGATTCCATTCTCCAAAAGCCCGAACGAATAGGCGGGTTTCATTCTCCTCATGCTTGAACGGATATGCGGGTTCCATTCACCAAAAGCTCGAACAGATAGACGGGTTCCATTCTCCAAAAACCCGAGCGGATAGGCGGGTTCCATTCTCCAAAAGCCCGAGCGGATAGGCGGGTTCCATTCTCCAAAATCCTGACGGATAAGTGGGTTCTATTCTCCTCATGCCTGAACGAATAGGCAGATTCCATTCTCCAAAAGCCCGAACGGATAGGCGGGTTCCATTCTCCAAAAGCCCGAATGGATAGGCGGGTTCCATTCTCCAAAAACCCGAACAGATAGGCGGGTTCCTTTCTCCAAAAGCCCAAACGGATAGACGTGTTCCATTCTCCAAAAGCCCGAACGGATAGGCGGGTTCCATTCTCCAAAAGCTCGAACGAATAGGCGGGTTCCATTCTCCTCATGCCTGAACGGATAGGCGGGTTCCATTTACTGGAAAAGCTTTAATATACCTGTCAAAAATAGGAAGAAAAAGATATGATGATGTGAGTTAGCATGGCCCTAATCCTAGGGATGCCTAACTACAAATGATGAATGAATTATGATTTCAAAATTGATCGGCCGCTTCCACTCTTCGGATCTGTCACTCTTGACCCTCTTCTTGTCTTCTTATTTTTCTCGTTTGGCCTTCTCATTTATGCCAAATCTCCATCCTTCGTCTCCCATCGAAAGATGACTGCTGACTTCCACTGGTCATGATAGGCGTAACACTTCTCGTAGTGTTCGTTCTCAAAACATTGCCCCCTATTCAAACTGGGTGCTCAACTATACTTCTCGTCTTAATCAACACGATGACTTTTCTCTCTTTTCAACATTAGGGGAAGCACATGCCCCCAAGTCCCTGAACTTTTCCCCTAAGTTCATTAAGGTCCACTTTTATTTTCTGAACCAATCAAGGCATTCCGAAAGAAATTCGCTTCAAGTCTCTGAACTATAGTTTGTAGAAATCTACTACTCTCCTAACTATGGGCACTGACAAGCTGTCATTCATACTCATGGCATTGCATTCTAGACTTTATCCCCGAAGCAATGGGAAGAAATATTTTGTGCTCACAAAAAGATTTAGATTGCATCTTCTAAATTCAAAATGAGATGCATTTTCGAAAACTAGACATTCTTTCAAAATTATGGATATATCAAGCCAGACTAAATATCCCGAATATCAAGTGCACGAACGACATTATTATGGCTTACCAAGGATTGCCTCGAGCATCATGTGTCTAGGAGATCTCGAAAGCTGAGCTGATGTATGAAAATGTGACATACTCTTCGAGCTATTTCGGTTTTTCAATCAATTAGACTTACCTTCAATAGGCTTTGTCTTTATCATTTTTACTTCGTCTCAATTCTTTATGATTTTGGGGAAGTCAACTCATCACATTCCTTTGGCTCGAAATAAATGATGGAGCAAACAACAAAACCCCGAGCTACTCGGCATTGTCATGATTTGAAAATATTACCATCACTCATGAAGCAAAAGTTTTTTCGATTCGAATGGTGCATAGCAACCTTATTGGTCTTTTTTCTACATCGGAGTGCCCCAAAAATTCCACACTCATATCCGAAAATGCCTATTACTAGGCTTCGAACATTGGAGTGCTTTTGTTATGCTTTTATTATTCTCTCTTTTTCATCTTTTTCTTTTTTCTCTTTTTTTCTTCTCTTTTTTTCTTCCTTTTTCTTCTTCTTCTTCTTCTTCTTCTTCTTCTTCTTCTTCTTCTTTTAGCACGGAATATTTCTGGTTGTTCTCCTGAAGGCCCTAATGCTATGTGTACTTAATAAATGACCAAATTAAACCTTTGGGGTCAAGGTCAATGTCCCTTGTGCAATTGATTTCCATGGACTCAAATAGACAAATATATATACACAAAAAGAAGAGATGATTGAAACATAAAACATAATGCATCCTTTCATTGAAATTCAAAAACATGCAGTCTTAGGCCCTTACAAAAAGATCTTTGCTACCTTCGGGCAAAGCGTAGCAAAGTTTATTCCACACATTACTTCAAGAAAAAATATTAAAATGCAATGAAATGAAAACAAGCAAACTTGGACGCATAAAACCCTTGACTACTGCTAGACTGGCCATCCATCCCAAGCCTTAAGGTTCCTCGAGGAACTTGATCTCCTTATTGTCCATCAGTTCCTGAACCAACTACTTAATTTCTGGACAAATCTGAATCTTATGCTCCGCAGTCTGATGGTACTCGCAAAATGACTCATGGCCGTCACATGCCCCATTTGGACCCTTCTAAATTAAGTCTGATGTACACAACTGTTCGTACACCCAACTCAGAGGTGACTTGATTTCCGACACCTCTACTCTTACCTTCCTCGCATCTACCTCTTCGAGGGCATTCACGCCTCATCCTCTATGGTTTGGAAGCGGATTGGTCGCCACATTGGGTTTCTCTAACTCGAGGACCCCGATATTGATCATGTTTTGCACAAGCCTCTTGAATACCGTGCAATTATCTATTGTGTGCCCTGGTACTCCACCAGGGTACTCACAATGTGCTTTCTTGTCGTACCATGAAGAGAAAGGCGGCTGGAATGGAGTAACATGATATGGATGAACCAGATCAGCCTCATATAGGTGTTTGTACACATCCTTGGATGACATGGGTAGAGGGGTGAAGAACATCTTCTCTTGTTCCCTCTTGGGATCCCTATTCTCTCTTCTGTTTGAGCTTTTCGCATTCCCGATTGCGCCTTGAGGCGGTGAGATGGTGAGGTGCTTAGAAGCCTCGTAGGTACCGATGTTGTTCACTTCATGATCTTTCTTCTTGAAATGCTTTCGGGCATTCTCTCCTCCATTAATTCTACCACTCTTGATAGCTGCCTCAATACGCTCACCGATCATAACCATATCTGAGAAATTACCAATAGGGTTGCTTATAATGCGGTCATAGAGGGATTTCTTCAAAGTATCAACAAACATAGGGGAGATCTCATTCTAGCGAAGTGGGGGTTGGACCTATGCCACCACATCTCGCCAACGCTGGGCGTATTCACGGAGGCTCTCATTGTGCCTTTTCTCCAAACCTTGTAGCATGAGTCGGTCTGGGACCATATCGGTTATGTGCCTATACTGATCTGTGAAAGCCTTGGTCAAATCCTTCCATGACCTAATATGAGCACGAGTCAACTGATTGTACCACCTCACCGACAGGCCCCGCTAAGCTGTCTTGAATGCAGTGAATGAGCAACTTCTCGTTGTTGATGAAACTCGTCATCTTTCTACAGAACATGGTTATGTGGGCAGTAAGGCAAGTCGTCTCGTAAGACTTCTCAAACTCCGGAGTCTTGAACTTGGGCGGTATTATCATATCTGGAACCAAACTGAGATCCCTAGCATTCATCCCATATGCCCCCTCTTCTCCTCCTTTGTCTGGAATTTCTCCTCGAGGTCCATCCGGGTCTCTTCTAGTTCCTTCGAGAACTCCGCCTTGACATTGTTCGAATTCTAAATCTCATCCAAATCTGGGACACTATCCCTGACATTCTCCACATGGTTAAAGACTAGACCTAATGGAGCATGGGTAGAGGCTCCCGCCTGATGCGATGTTGCCCCATCTCCTTGAGTAGCCACTCCTTGCGAGGGCTTAGGGGTATCAGTGACAAAACTAGGGGAAAACGAGGGGTCTCCCCTTTCATGACTAGGGTTTCCAACAACACCCTTTCCTTGTAGCAACTGAGATATCTTTTCATTATATCTTGTTTGGACTTGATGATGGTGTCCCTCAATTCTTGCTGAGCTTCCTCCAACTGACCTCTCAAGTCAGCTTCCAACTTAGCCAAACTCTCCTCCATTTTCTTCCATTGATGGCGAGTAAAGTGTGGGTGCGGAATCTTCGGTATTCAAAAATATTGTCATGACCCTGAACAATTAAACTCATGTCTTAATGATGTAATGCATGCAATGTCGTATGCATCACAGAAAAAGATGATTAAAGGCGATAAATTAAAAAACAAAATCGAATGCAAGGAAATGTTGATTCGACGAACATCCTCATCAAACAACTTTTCACAACGGAGATCAAGTTTTCTTATAACGAGGCTAGAAAATAAAGACATAGGGTACGATTTTTCAATAAATTTTGTTCGTCCACTGCATTAAACTAGGGTTCCGAAAACTCCGTTGTTGTGGACTCTTTCTTTCATTGTGAAAGTTTTCAACTTTGGACTATTCTCGAATCAACACTTCATATGACAATGTGATGAATATGTAAAAAATAAGCAAAACAAGGTAAAAAGGCAACTAGATTAGTAACAAAAATAATGTATATTGAATACAATAACGAATGAAAATACCAAAGGAGATTAACAAAGAAAGACCCACTAGCATGAATTTTAATTCTACGGTTATCCACATGGCTCTAATCGGGGTGGGATTCTTAGATTCTCACACATGTGGGCTCGGTTCTAATGAGGGTACCCGAAACCTATCTTATCACCTACTAAGGTAACAAGAGCCCCAATTCTGGCCCATTACAAGCTTGCAAATTTGTTTAGGTTTGAGGGAAAGCACGACCTAGTGACGTGGAGGGCTGTTCACGTGTCAAAGGCGTGGATTCCGAAAGTGAATTACCGACCCGTAGAGGGATGCTCACGTGGGTATGGGCGTTTCACTCCCACTTAAGGGACGAAGCTCGGGTATAGAGCTTAATTATCGTGATGCAACACATGTCCGCGATTCCTTTGAAATTAAATGAAAAATTAATTCAAAAACCACCAATTATCGGAGCTCGTATAATTCAAGTCCCATTTTCAAGGAAGAACCACCTCACTAAAGTCAAATTAAATTTCAAAAATTTCCATCATTAAAAGCAACAATTATTTTTCTGGCTTAACTCTCTTTTTGTTTTATAAAACAAAATTTGTCCCTAGCAGAGTCGCCACGCTGTGATGAGTTTTTTTCTCTAAAAGGGTCCCCACTTTTTGGAACATTTTATTAAATGGGAAAAATCGCATTTTTGAAAAAACCTTAAAAACTCTTTTTTTGGTTGGAGTCGCCACCGACCACTGAGGTAGGCCGGACACTGTAAAAACTAAAACCAGAGATTCGTTTGAAAGGGTTCGGGAGTTGGTTACATGTGGGAAAGGGTTAGCACCCCCATCACGCCCGGAAATCGGTACCAAAACAATTGTTTCTTTTAATTGATGGAAATTATCTGAAATTTAAAATGAATTTAATCAGGGGTTCTTAATTGAAAATCAGACTTTAATTGTACGAGCTTTATCAAATCGGAGGTTTCGAATTAATTCGTCATTTAATTAAAAAGGATGACGCTACATCGGACCAAAGACTAAACCGACATCATATAAGTCTAACTATCGTGTTAGTTTAGGGTTCAGATCCCATACGTCACCTTTATGCATGATGCAAGCGAATAAAGTATGATGTCATGGTCTTGTTCATTTTAATTATGAGTTTTACCTTTAGACAATTTGAATTAATCCGAATATTCGAGAAATATCCAATAAGCTAGGATATTTCGACCCGAATACGCGAATTAATAAGTATCTCCTTTTTATAATTAATTATTAATTAACATACAAATTGGAATCTTAATGGTCACATGAAATGACATATAGGAGGCATGCCACAAAAGACCTATCCGAGCAATTAAGCTATGTACACATTAGAACCACATTCCATTTTAAAACTATATATAAAAAAAACATACGATCATGTTAAAACATACGGACCAACATGATAGGGGCTGAAATGTAATAAATGTAAAATGCAAGACAAAGGAATAAATGCGTGATACAGAGACCAAAATAGCAATAAAACCATTTAAAACATTAATTAAAAATGTAAAATGGGACTAAATTGAAAAGACGCAGAAACTTTAAAGGACCAAAAAAGTAATTATCCCACTGGAAGTTTAATTGAAACATGTTAGGGACGAAATTAAAAAAGCTCAAAGAACTCTAGGGACCACGGACGGAAATTAAACAAGCGGAAGCCCTCTCTCGCGTAATAAAGGAGATGCGGAGGGGCTTAAAACTAAATTAAACCATTTTAAAATACATAGAACAAAATGAAATTACACTATATGATATGCATGCCTACAAAAACTAAAAACTAACTCAATCCTTCAAGGCTCTTGAGAGGAGATGGCAGAGCGACGCTTCTTCTTCGTGCTCCTCTTTTCTTCTTTGAGCTTCTTCTTGGTCTTATCCTTGGATTTTAAATGATTGTGTTTCTTCTTTTCTTGCGAAGAGAGGCCTCCTCTTCCTGATCAAGCTCCTCTTCATTCCCGGGCTCCTTTTCTTTGTCAACATCACCGACTGTAACTACAATGGGGATGAACTGGGGTGGTACTTTGTAGACCGCCATCGCAAGAGGGTTGTCTTCTTGTTCATCTGTTGAAGAGAAAACTTTAGCCGGTCTCGCATAATCTCAAACAAACTATGGTCCTTCAAAGGTTGCATCCACAACCTTGGATGCAATAGACTTTCCTTCAACAAAAATTTCTTCAGCATCAACCTTCTCAACTTGGGTGCTTTCTTCTTCATATTTGATGACTTTCCAGATATCGTATTTTGCATACCCTTTTTGCTTGACTTTTGCATGTTTTCAAGCTCATTAAGTTGCATTTAGGTAAGATCGCATATAGTTTTCATGTAGATAGGGGAGTTACACTGCATGTGCTTAAACATTATATATTTTGTTGCTATTCATGGGAAAGGTTGTGATTTTTAGTGTTGCTTGTGTAAGAAGTAACGGAGTAGTGGAGCGCTGGAACATTGTAGCAGCATTCTCTCGTGATGGATTGGATGCAACATCATCTGTTGCGACGTTGAAGATACATCCTGGATTCTTTAATGTGATTTAATGTGTGGTCCCTTCTCCTTTATTGAGTCATTAATGATGTGAAAAGAAAAGATCCCCTTTGCTGGATCACATGACACTTTATTAAAAGCATGTGACAAGATATTCTTTTATTGAGCAATTAATGATGTAGAAAAGCAAGATCCTCATTAAATGATTAGTTGCACTTTAGGGTTTTTAAAACTATAGGATACCTACCTCTATATAAAGACATCAAAGGCAACAATTAAAGGAACCTGCACTTAGCGCAAAAACACGTAGAAAATAAGCATTATTCGAGGAACAACCCCTTTGCCTTCCACGACGGAGAACCAATATTGTCAAAGATTTAGAGGATTCTTCACACGCCGAAAGCTATCGAGAGAGGCTTGAGGAGTTTGAAGCGTTGTAGTATCGATTCATGGGAACAAAGGGGGATTCTTAGGACGCTTTGATTCTATTCTTTGTTTCTTTATTTGACTACCATGACTTATATTTTTTATTATTATGGATAATATTTGGTCAGACATGAGCTAAATACTTTGTTTGGGTTTATTGTTTTACGATACCGTGTATTAATTACTTGTTCAATGTTATACTTTTTTCTTTATCTATCTTGTTTATTGTTCTTCATGCATGATTATTGTAAGAGCTATCGAGAGAGGCCTTTTAATTATGATTCATGGCTTAATATCGAGAGAGTTAAGTTAGAAAAACATGAACAATGGAGCTTAAGATGTTAACTTAGGGTCTAATCCGTCTTAGACATAAGCTTAGGATTTCAACGACTAATAAGGGGAACTTGAATAAACAATAAGTTGTTAGGGTTCACGTAGACATGTATTGATATAGATTTTTGTTGTTAACTTCTATGTATCGAGAGAGTCTATGAGTTTATTAAAAAAACCCATCAAATTGATAAGTATCAAGAGAGTCTAGGTGTTTATTAGAAAACCCTATCGAACAGATATGGATATAATTGGTTTACATACACCTGTATTGCCCACTGTTATAGTATTAAAATGGTAATTAGAATAGTTCTTAGACAATAAACCTAACATCCATAATCATTAAAATATTTGATGCAATATATGTTTGACCTTTGATCATTGCTTCATCGTTACTTTTTATCGCATTTAGTTTATAGTTTCATCACCATATCATCTTATCATTATTTCACTAACTTTAAGTGTGATTGCTTTGAGTTTATCACTCCAATCCTTGTGGGTTCCACAATCGATACTTATCACTTTATTACTTGTGCGACGAGTATACTTCGTTTAATTGCGCATACTATATTTTACACATCAAGTTTTGGGTGTCGTTGTCGGGGATTGGCGATTGATAATATCTTAGTAGTTGCACTTAAATTTTAGTTTAATTCTAACTTTTATTTTCTTTTAGGTGTGTTACATGTGAAGGGGCATCAACATAAAAAGAAGTAAAGGTTCATCTATTCGAGAGTATGTTACATCCTCCATTGATGACCTACACTCACCACTAGAGCTTTTCGAGAGAGAAGAATAGATAATTTTTATGGAAATGATGATTTTACATGTCTCTCGACAAAAATTGCGGCATTGAGCAACACGATCACACCAATGCAAATGATGAGAGCAACCCAAAGAGTTCACGTCGTGGAAAATTCTTGTGATTATTTTGGGGGAAAACATTTGTGGGAAAATTGCCCATGCAACCCTGATGCATATTGCTACAAGGAGGACCGGAATTTTTTATTAATATATTAGCTTTGCTACTGCTACACACTTGTCATGGAAAATTAGTCCTCATCGGCAACCAAGATGCTCATATAATGCTCAAGAAGGTGACAATTTTTATGCACCTTATAACCATGCTGCACCATTAGAGTTCAATCAATTGCTACAACAACGTAGTAATTATCAGACTCAATCAAATTCCATAAAGGCTATGAAAGCCTGGATAGAAGTTGAACTTCAAAATTTTGCTGAAACATTGAGAAATGTTGAAAATCACACAGCTTAGATTTCTAATATCTTGAATATCATGTCTCAACCACCAATTCAAGAGGTTACTAAAATCCCAAGTCAAGAGAACGAGGGACAATGCGAAGAGATCTCACCAACGTGTGGGGAACAACTAGAACATCCGAGTCGAGAGCATGAGAAAGAATGCCGAGCAATGGATAAGCCTGAACAACGAGTTGCCACATCAAAGCTCGAGGAGTTTAAATAGCGAAATGACATAACAACACTCGATGAGGCTGAGAAGAGTAATGCTACAATAATGTCTGAGGAATTAAATGCCCAGACTGTTCCAACAACATTGATGCTAGAACACAAGACTACTCTTACCCACAATGGCTAGAACACATGCAAGATTTGATACCATCAAAGCTAGGGTATGCTCAATTAGGAGATGAAACTTTATCCACGGTGATTCCCTCCGATCTTGGTGTTGCACCAAAATCTCTACTAACGGAGATGTTTGAAAAGCTTAAAGAAATTGGTAGTTGGATACTTGAAAACTTCGAAACAATTGATCATTTATTTGACTTACACAAGATCCTAACAGAGGAATACCACAACAATTGGCTACAATAGCAATTGACACAACAACGAAGGCTACACCCAACATTGGAGGAAGTCGATGAGAATGAAGTAATCAAATGGTTGGGTGTTGGTATAATCGTTTCCATCAAAGAATTGATGCCTTCAAGAATAATAGAAAGGTGGAGGGTATGCATGGACTACAAAAGAACAAGAAAGAAAGATATCTCAACCAAGGTTCCACAAGGGGAAGTAGTTTCAAGCACCTTGTCTCAACTCGTTTTTGGAAGAATTTTCACTCGATGGAGGGTGCAGATGGACTATAAGAAGTACAAGAAACAACTCTCATCCAACATAACATGATGCTTAAACCCCTATTTTATTTTTTTTCTTTGATTTTGTTTTTATTTGTTTTATTTTGTTATTGATGCTTCAACACTTTATTACGTTATTTCGTTTCACTGCAGCATTGATTTAATTATTTTTGTTTTTTTCTTTTATTTTGCAACCACAAAGCAAGAAAGAGAATCATATTTTTATGGGATTTGGAGAAAAGTTGAGTTTTGGCAGTATATGTTCCTAAATATTTTGGGCGGTTACAACACACAAAAAGGAAGAGGATCTATGGCATTTAATGTCGAGATTTTTTCAATATTCCCTAATCATTAAACCCTCTACACGCTTTCTTACTTTGTAGGTGTTCTAATCTCATGTCGTCACATGTCCAAAACCCTCTTCCACAAGCCATATCTTTCAATCTTTATCTCGTCCAACACCTTCGAAAAACAAAAGAGTGAATTTTTTAAGCCAAACTTGCTTTTCCATCTCTTTATTCTTTGTCCAAGCTACGCCCTATTTCTTGTGCCCTAATCTTCATCCTCCACTTTTGCTCATGTTCAAAGGGATGCCCAAGTATCTGCTGCACCATTGGCTACTTAAGAGCATGCACCATCTGCGTCCCATAATAGAATGAGAACTAAATGCCAGGCACGACAAACTGAAACTTCTCCACCATCCAGTAACTCCCTAGGTAACATTTTTTTTTAAATTTTGCATTTTTCTTATAGTTTTTCATATGTCATGTTTATTTTATGTTTTCTTTTCTTTCTTCTTTTTGCATTGGGAAAAATGCTCTTCTCAAGCTTGGGGGAGTATTATTCCATGTATATATTAGGTTAAATAGTCTAATATATTTTCATGGTTCCCTTTACATGACACTTTATTAAAAGCACGTGACAAGATACTCTTTTATTGAGCGATTAATGATGTAGAAAAGAAAGATCCTCATTAAAAGATTACTTGCACTTTAGGGGTTTTAAAACAATAGGAGAGCCACCTCTATATAAAGACATCAAGGGCAACAATTAAAGGAAGCTGCACTTAATGCAAAAACATGCAGAAAAGAAGCATTATTCGAGGAACAATCCATTTGTCTTCCACGGCGGAGAACCACCGTCGTTGAATATCTAGAGGAGTCTCCGCGTGACGAAAGCTATCAAGAGAGGCTTGAGGAGTTTCGAGTGTTGTAGTATCGATTCAGGGGCACAAAGAGGGATTCTTATGACGTTTTTATTCTTTTCTTTGTTTCTTTACTTGACTGCCATGACTTATATTTCTATTATTATGGATGATATTTGCTCAAACAAGAGTTAAACATTTTGTTTTGGTTTTGTTTTATGATATTATGTTTTAATTACTTGTTCAATGTTAAAACTTTTTTCCTTTATCTATCATGTTCATTGTTCTTCATGCATAATTTTTGTAAGAGCTATCAAGAGAGTATAGAGATTTGAATTAGGTTCTAATCTTTTTCAATACATCTCGGTTCAGTGAAGATGTATAGATATTTGAAGAGCCTTTACTAGTGGCCCTGGATGAAGTATGCTATAACTGATTTTGCATCTAAATGTTTAATATGCCAAAAGGTGAAAGATGAGCATCAAGTTCCTTCGGGATTATTGCAACCAATTAAAATTCCACAATGGAAATGGGAGCAAATAACAATGGATTTCGTTAGTGGCCTGCCCTTATTACCAAAGAAGAAGGATGCGATATGGGTGATCGTAGATAAGTTTTCGAAGTCAGCTCAATTCCTTCTTGTTCGTATGACCTTGAGCATGGATCAATTGGCAAAACTTTACATCCGGGAGATAATAAGACTACATGGTTTTCCTACTTTTATAATCTTCGATCGAGACTCTAGATTTACTTCTAGATTCTTAAAATCTCTTTAGAAAGCTCTCGGAACCAAAACAAACCTCAGCATTGCTTTCCATCCTTAAATTGATGGCCAATCAGAGAGAACTATACAAGTCTTAGAAGACATGTTCCAAGCCTGTATACTTGACTTTGGGAAGAACTGGGAAAAAGCTTTACCATTAGCTGAATTCTCGTATAACAATAGCTACCAATCATCTTATTGAATGTCTCCCTTCGAAGCTCTGTATGGAAGGAAATGCATGACACCTTTCTATTGGTTGTAGTTGGGGGAAAACAAAGCTTTGGGACCCCAATTGCTTCGAGAAACAGAAGAGCAAGTACAAGTCATCTGCAATCAGTTGAAGGAAGCCTTCGATCAACAGAAAGCATATGCAGATCGTAAGAGAAAGCTTGTTCAACATAATGTGGGAGATAGAGTGTTTCTTAAATTATCTCCATGGAAGAAGGTGTTTCGATTTGGAAAGAATGGGAAACTTAGTCCTAGATTCATAGGACCTTTCGAAATAATTGAAAGAATTGGCCCTGTTTCTTACCAGTTGGCTCTTTTGAAAGAATTCAGCAAACTACATAACGTGTTTCACGTATCAATTTTACGTAGCTATCGATCTGATCCTTCTTATTTTCTTGAGCCAGAAAAAGTTGAATTGAATCTGGATTTATCCTACAAAGAGAAACCAATTCAAATTCTTGACCGAGAAGAAAGGAGATTAAGGAACATGATAATATCCTTTGTAAAGGTTATATGGAAGAATCATGGAAGCAAAGAAGCTACCTGGGAACCTGAATCTACCATGAGAGACCAATATCCTCATCTGTTTATTTCAAGAAAATTCGAGGACGAATTTCATTAAAGGGGAGGGAATTCTAACACCCCAAATTCCACCCTAGAAGAATGCTATGTTGCAAATTATAATTAAATTGAATTGCTAGCCAATCAAAAGGATCTTTTTATTTTTGAACTTAGGATCGAAGTGAAATGATTGAAAAACAAGGGACAAAAATCAAGTGGTTAAAGAGTTGGATTAGCTAATTTTGGTAATTGCATGTAAAATCCTTATTGACTAGGGTCCCTAACACATGTCAACCTTGTAATTAACTAGGAGACAATGAAAGGATGACTCGGTAGAGAGTCATCTTCTTCCTCCAAACCCGATAGTTAAGAAGTTAGTGAGAGAGAGTGCTATGGTTAGAAGATTAGAAGAACTCAACAAGGAAGCAAGGAATATATTCGGTTTTTGTTGAAATCCAGCTCAATTAAGGTATGAGAAATCATCTCCTTTCTAGATTGGTTAGTAAGAAAGTACTTTGTATATACCTTGCTTGATAATATGCTTGATTATGATGGAACGATTAGTTAAAATGTTAGAAATCTTGAGAACATTCAAAAACTTCAATTTGATGTACAATGGTATGTGAATTAATATGTTAGTCAAATTGTTAGGCTTAACAATTGAGTGAATTGAAGTGATATTTGAATTGTTTAATTTTACAATGATTGAATTGAATTGTTAAGTTGGAATTAGAATTGAGTTGTTCGTGTCTAAAATTTTCTCGATTTCGAGGTGTTAAGGCTGGATTGATTCTATTTTAAGTTGCCCTATTTTTTGTATACAAGAAACCACATTTGGTCAGTTTTAAAAGAAAGATAATATGAAAGCTTGAGGAAGTGTTAGAGATGTTGGAAAGTCTCTAAAAATAGATGGAAATCTTCCTTATTTCGGGCAGTTTCGAATAACCCTTATATTAAGGGACTGTTTTATTCAATTGAGTTATGAGTCATACTAGAAATTGTTAAATTAGGTTATTGAATATTATGATTGAAGATTGCGAGTAGGCATTGAATATATTCAAGCTTAAAAAGGGCTGCTTGGGCAAAAAGTTTGATAGTTAGTTAAAAAAGATTAAGTGTACATGAACTGATTCTAATGCATCATTGAACTCTTATCATAATAGACAAGGAGGAGTTGGATCAAGGGGAAGAACGACAGAAAGGACTAGGGATACAAGATCAAGCTTTGCTCGGAGTAACTATAAGCGTAACTTGCATTTTAAGTAACTCATTTATGTATAAAAGTTAATTTATTCGAATGCTCAAGGAGGCTTTATTGCCTTACTTTTTTATGCTTGCTTGAGACTTTGAGAGGTATGTGCCAAGGTAAGGTGTATTCTAATTGCTAGATTCAAGCATTACTTATGAGTAGTAGAGATATGCTTCATGTGCATCTTGAATGTTGAGTATACATAGTGTTCTGAGAATAAGATTATTGAGTTAATAAGGTCCTTTAGAGAGAGTCTTAACTAGTCTTGATTTAGTTCGATTGGCATGACAATAGTGTGTCTTGAGATCAGCCTAGAATTTAGACTACGGTCTCCTGATAGGTACAAGTGTACCCCTAAACAATGTAAATGAGATTCTAGTTCAATGGTATGAAATGGCCATTGCCTGATAATATGGTTAATGATATCTAATCTCTAGATCAATTGAGCAAATTTGTATGATTCAACTAAGGTTGCATGGTTATATTTGTTGTTAAAGGAATAAACTGCCTTGTTAATAAACTCAAAGGAGTTGCTTGACAATGAAACCTACACCTCTGTAACTTGTTGACTGAATAAGTTAAATTGAGTCTATAGTGACACACTGTTGAATGTTTGTTGAGCTTACATTTTGAATTGATATTGCCATGGGAGAAGGATAATTTCGTGTATTACCTGCCTCAATGTGAATGTTTATAATCTAAAACAAACTGTTATATTATGCTTTATTTGTAGTCGAGGTTGATATTCTTACTACTCACCATGTTATCTTACAGGAAATGTTGTTTGTTGAGAAAACTAGAGGCAGATTTTGCAAGGTCACTAAAGGCATCAAATGTATAATTTGTTTTTGTTTAGCTAAACTACTAGAAGGTGGCACTAATTTGAAAGGTTATGCTAATATATTTTGTTTAACTTAAGGGGTTGTAAATAATACCTTATAAAGGCTTGTATATACTTATGTGTTTGTTCTAGATTGCTTGTTAATGGGTGATGATGTTGAGATTGGTTTGCTATTAGATTCGAACGACTTAGGAGATCTTAAAGGCTTATAACTTGAATGCATGATAGTAGTAAGATGTGGATGTTAGATGGTTGTGTATGATTGAGGTATATTGAATCCTATTGAGTTAAGAATAGAAATAGAAAAGGGCATGTGTAGCGCATTAATTGAATATAAAGTTGGAAGCTCATCATGTCCATGTAAGATTTGGTTAAATCACATTATTAGGAAGGTCATGGATCTTTGTTGTTTCAAAGTAGCTTTAAAATGCTTAAATTGGCATGTCTTGCATATATTGGTTCTTAACCGAGTATTATGACATAAATAATTAATATACTTGTGATTCCATCCTTGTTAAGTATAAAATTTAAAATGCTCATCTTGCTATGCCATTCGTGATCTAGAAATTTTAGTATTTCTTTGTGACTTTGGTTGTACTATATGCTTGTTTCTCAAGGATAAAGTTTGTTAATCCTTGTCTTGTTCGAACACTAGCTTGTTATGCAAGTTAAATATCTACATTCTCCTTCTACAATGCAATCCCTTTTAATGACAAGATTAGTCCCTTGTTTAAGCACATAAAGTAGCCCACCATTTTGGCAAAATAGGCCCTATACATAAATATATATACAAAAAAGACCCTTGTTTTTAATAGGTAAAATCTGTCCAATTTTTCTTGTGAAAATAGTCCAATTTATTTCTTTAAATCAATAAAACAGTTCCTGAAATTCAGCTACCAAATTCTTATCTCAATTCCACATTTTAGCCCCTTTTAATTGCTTATACAATCACTAATCAATTTATTCATTACAAAACTACCCAAATTTTACCTATGTTTTCTTTAATAGTTCTATCAACACAAAACCTTCTCAATTAGCCTTAGTTCTTTTATAATTTATTCATAGATTGATATGAAAAATTTTACCCTATTTTTACTCTATTCAAACATCCCTTAAACATTTTCAATTCAGCCTTCAAGACCCCTTTACAATCGGAAGTTCTAAAACAATCCATGATTCAATCCTATACTAGAATTGTAATCACAAATTGAATACAAACACAATCACTTTATCAACAAGATTATAACTGCATTTTCCATGTATTCATTCGAATATTTAACTGTCAACAATCCTAATTCACCTTTAACAATCAAGCTACTAGAACTAACATACAATAATTTAACTAAAACAATGCTCCTCACTTATATTATTCGAAAATGCTTGAGTTTTCCTATCATGCATTCAATTCATATTTTTTCTTCTTAATCTAAACATAGAACCTACTTAATCAAGAAAGAAATTAGATAGTTACCTTGATGATTGGTTCTACTTTCGATCTATACAATGAAATGAAGGAGAAACATCAACATTCTATTGTCTCTTTAAGCTTCAATCGAATATGGTGGGTTTTGGATAGAAGAATATGGTGAGAATTTCCCTTTTTTCTCAACTATCGTAAAAAAATGAATTGACTGATTCATCATCTTCCCAACTTAACATAGCTCAAAGAAAGCCAAGTGTCCAAATCCTTCCTTTCTTTATAACATTATATGCAATCCTCACACATTATAATATAATCTATTGAGTCATTTAATTTGGCCTGCGCAAGCTTCTTTTTATTCAAATCTAGTCTCATGCCCTCTGTAGCAACTTATGAATCAATTTGAAATTAATTCAACCATTTAGAATCCTGATAATTATTCTAAGTCACTATTTGGGGTATTACAAAAAGGCATTGGATCATGATCCTAATTATCGCCATCCATTGAAGAGTCAAATACAGGTGTCTCTTGACTTTCCTTCTTCCATCTCTTGTTATTCTAATCCTCTCCAAATGACTTGGACAATGCTTCCTCTCTAAGCTCCAAGTTGGCATGCCACTTGTACACTTATATGGTTAAATAAAACACATTAATGTGTGACATATAAATGCTAAAATTAAATTATAAAATGTGGTTTTAAAACATAAAAAAAATAATCACATGACTCACTAAATAAAATGCTGGAAATTTAAAGAAAAAACTAGGCACAAAGCAAACAACAATGTGTCCAAAAATTAAACAAACAACGATGACTAAAATTTAAACTAAATGCAACAAAGTGCATGTCTTGCATGGCTCTTCACTACCATTGCCTCCAAGTCCAACACCCTTTTGAAACCCAACGTCCCAAACTCGCTTGATTAAGATTGTGAGAGCGTCCTTGAATTGTTTAGCCCTTGCCCAAGAGATTGGACCTTGAGGAACTTCTATCGGGTCTCTCTTAGGTGTAGTATTGATGTCTGCATCACATATTCTCATCCTTTACGTAGGTTTTCATGCATTTTATCTTGTTTTTCGTTTGTTGACGAGTGCTTATTTGTTATATTTTATGTGCCCATATTCATTGACTTTTTACCTGTTTCAAGCTCATATAAGTTGCATTCATGATAAAATGTACATATTTGCATGTAGATAGGGAGTTACACCGCTTGTGCTAAAATTTTCATATATATTGGTGCTTTTCACAAGAAAGGTGGTGTTTTGTGGTGGTTGTGTAGGACTCTGGTGGCTGTTGGAGGATTGCTGGAGAAAAGCATATCGCATGACTAGAGCTGACAAGGCATTAAGAGTTGGAGATGAATCTACCTTTGCCCACATGGACTTTCTCTCAGATACGCAACATTTAATCAAGCGGGAAACAATTGGCTTTCTTTAATGAAGCCATGCAACTTTAGAGCACTGAAGCCCTAGTTTCATCGCATATATAAGGAAGACTTAGACGCTACTCAAGAGAGAGACATATCGATAGAGAGTAGGATTCAGATGATAGTTCTAGTCGTAGCTTATGGAGAACCATCAGGGTGAAGCTAGATGATTCTCCTTATTGAACGAAGCCATCAAGAGAGGTTGATGGAGTGGAGGTCTACAACACAGTTGGACGGCACATAGGGAGTTTTGTCGAGGATGATCGACTTATTTCTTTTCTTGTCGGATAAATTGACGTACTTTATACTTTTAATTATGGTTATTTTACGCTCAATCATGACCTAAACTTTTTAATTAGGATTATTGTGTCCAAGGATTTTATTTTTTGATTATTTATATTTCAATGCTTTAGTTGTTTTCATCTTCATCTATTCTATTCATGTGCTTAATACGTAGTTAATCGTAAGAGCTATTCGAGAGAGTTATGTTAACTATTGATTTGTGGCTTAATATTCAAGAGAGTTAAGTTATACAAACCTGAGCAATGGGGCTAAGCTGTCAACTTAGTCTTAATCTGGCTTATATATAAGTTTAGGGTTTAAACGACTAAAAAGGAGTTCTTAACAACTAATAGAGTAGTTAGGGTTAACACAGACATGTATCACCTTAATTACAAAGTTATTAACTTTTAGGAATCGAGAGAGTCAGAATTTCTTTAGAAAATCATGTCCAGTAGATGAAGAACCTTAGGGTTTATGCACACATGTATTGCTCGTTGCTATAGCATTGAAATAGTTAATCAAACATAAATCCTTAGCAATAGTCCCAACCTCCATAATTAATTGTTAGGTTGTTGTAGTTGTTTGTCTTTATCATTTTTATCTTTAGATTAGTTGATTTAGTTTACTTAAACCAACCTTCACCAAATCTTGCAAACCCATTCCTAAGTATAAAAGCCTCATATTTATTAATCCAATTCTCGTGGGTTCGACACTCTACTCTCACTTTATTACTTGATACGATGAGTATACTTGATCCAAAGTGCAGCATTGTTAGAAAAACACCAATTTTTGGCACTATTGTCGGGGATTGGCACTTGATAATTACATTGTAATTACACTTAGTAAATTTATTTTTATTGCATTTAATATTTGTTTTTATTTTTCTTTTTATCCTCAGGTACGTTCCAGTGCATGACCAGAAGGTCCACCAAAGAACCTATTCTTCCAATCAATCTGGAAATCGAAAGAACCTTTCAGAGACTCTTACGTGAAAAACAAGAATATGGTGAACAAGAATGAGAACCCCCCTGAGGACGCGCAAGACATAGGCATACCCTTGGTTGATGAACAAAGAATTGCTGGAGTGGGAGAGAATGGCCGACAGGTGGATCCACCACCTTCCAGGGCCAGAAGATATATATGAGATATCGTTGAGTCAGTTATCAACAATCTCAACCCACCAATTGTTGTACCTGGTCTAGGGAGAACGCACTTTGAGCTAAATCCCATTATGTTCAACATGATCAATAAAATTGGATAATTTGGAGGATCTGCAAGAGAAGATGCTCGTGAGCGCATCCAAGCTTTCTTGAAAGTCTGTGATTATTTCAGGCAACCAGACATACCTACAGATGCCTTGAAACTCAAGCTATTTCTTTTCTCGTCGCGTGATCGAGCCAGAGCATGGTTGAAAACTTGTTTCGCGGGATCTATTACATCCTGAGATGACTTGTGTAGAAAGTTTTTACACCGATATGTTCCACAAAACATGCACAATCAAAAGAGAAGCGATACCATCTCCTTCTAGGAATATGATAATGAATCCATGTATGAGGCATGGAATAGATACAAGGATATGGTTCGCAAGTGCTCAATACTTGGATTCACAGATTGGCTACAAGTCATGGCGTCAATGCACCTACAAGGATGATGATTGACTCATCAGCTAATTGTCACGAACTTATTCTCTCAAACTCAATCTGTGCGGCAGTAGCACTCTCGAGACAGTGCTAGTAAGCCTTTCCCACGCGAATGCTATGACTAAACGCACACAAGATTGGAGAAGGCAAGAGAGTTACAAGGAAAGGAACCTTATATTGAACTCTTAAGAAAGCTTTACAAGAGAGAGCTAAACTTATGAAGTTGTAGGATGATTTACAAATGACCCTAACAAGCCTATTTATAGTCTCCAACCACTTCAATGGAGTGTGGAGATTTATTTGATCAGATGACTCACATTTCGCCTCCCAAAATATCTACAACACCTAGGATTATCTAGATAATTCCATACATATCTAGTTATATCCTAAATGGTCTAAAAGCTCTACAATATTCTAAAGGCTTCTAGAATGTTCCGGAGATGTCCAGACTTATCTCGAGCCTTCCGGAGCTGTCTCGGTGCTTCCACAACTCTTCCAAGCATTCTAGGTCCTTCCGGGTGTGCCTAGATGGTTGTGGAGTGTCTTGGAACCTCCTAGAACATGGTGGAGACGTTTTAAAAGGGTTGAAGGCCTTTCTAGGCCGTTCTAGGTGATTCCTTGGGGCTTGCCTTGCTTTAAGTTGCCCAAGGTTGCATGGTGCACGCCCAAGGCTCTTCTTCTGGCCTAGGTTGGTCTTGGTGCTTAAGGATGGGGCATGACTTCCTCCCCACCTAAGCTCGTGACGCCCTCGTCGCGTTTTGGTTGAGCTGCTGCGGTGTTGCTAGTGTGCCTCCTTTGGCTCCTAGCTTGCCTCGTCTTTTCCCTCAGATTAACAGCTCGATCCTGGGATATCATACCAGGTTGTGCCTTGGCATCAACTCCTTTGATGAAGGAAACAAGTTGCTTTCGTATGGGACATGACCTCATCACATGATGTCCTTCACATAGGTAGCACTTCACCCTTTTGCTAGCCTTTGCCATGGAATTAGACTTCATGTTGCCATGATTCTCTCTCGTGGGCTTACCCTTGTTGACGCCACCTTGCTTACCACTTGCAAGCTTGGTCGGTGACTCGGCCTTACCTTCGGCCTTTGGAGATGATGGGTCGTCTTATTGCTCCATGTCGAGCATTGAACCTGGCTTAAGTCCCTTGGCGCAATGTCCCTTATGGGTGGAACTTCCCTTGTTCCTATCGCTGTCCTCAACCGATCGAAGTGCTGAAATCATCTGCATGGATCCCATCTGTGCACCCTCATCGCCACTGTCGGTGTCACTACCTTTTTGATGCTTGGCTAGGAGTGAACTAAGTGCTTGTCGTTGTGGGCATTCACGGGTCCAATGGTCACCGTCGCAAATGATGCAACTGCTTGGCGGTGGCTTCCTCGTTCCTTGGAACTCCTTGGACTTACCCTTGTCCTTTCCCTTCCAAGGGGACGAGTCTCGGTGCCTAGGCGAGTGGCCTTCTTGATGGCTCTCCTTGTGATGGCCCTTGTCTCCCCTGCCTTTAGCATGACCACCCTTCTCATCCCTCGACTTTAGGGTGGTCTCCTTGTGGCTAGAGTAGTCGATAAGGATCTCGGCCACAACAATTGCATTGGCAAGGGTTTGGACTCTCCTTCGCCTTAGTTCGGTCTTGGCCCAACTCTGGAGATCATCTATGAAGTTGAAGAGCGAGTCTTTTTCGGACAGATCGGGGATCTCGAGCACCAAACTAGCGAACTCCATAACATAGTCGTGGATGCTCCCCGATTGCTTCAACCGTCGTAGCTGAGCTCTTGACTCATCCTCGGCATTCTCCTGATAGAATTGCCTTTTAAGCTCCCTCTTAAAATCACTGAAGGTAGAGATGGTGCACGTGCCTCTCTCAACATCTAACCGCCTCCTCCTCCACCAAAGCATGGCAGTGTCGGTAAGATAAAGAGCATCTGTCTAAATCAGAGAGTCCTCATCCACAAGGTCAACGGCTCCAAGATATTGCTCCAAGCCATATAAGAAGTTATCCACTTCTTTCGCATCACGTGACCCTAAAAACGTTTGAGGCTTGGGCACCTCGACCCTTCTAGCCTCCACGATGGTGCTTGGCTCCGCTGCCAAAGAACGTTTGCACAAGGCAACATCGCCTTGTAGTTCCTCAAGCTTGGCACGCATACTTTCAAGTTCTTGTTGGCAAGAATCATGTACCTTCGAGAGCTATCCCATGAGAAGATCGCAGATTTTCCCAATCTCCGCGCGTAGGGTCTCCTCTATCTTGATCCTCATTGCCCTCACAGTTGTGAGGATCTCGACATCCTCCGCCTCTAGGCCTTCCACTCGTTGGGTAAGGTCGTCCACCTGGGTACTTACACCTACCACGTTCTCCTCGACGTGGGTTTGACGAGTCTCCAAGCTAGAGATCGTATCACTTGAATTGGCCCTTGGCCTTGTCGTCGCAGGGTCGACCATCTCCTCAAGCCCTTGTTTCTCAATAATGACCTCCATGTCAGATGAGCATACCACTTTGCTCTTGCCCGATTTAGCCATGTCCCGAGTGAATCGAACTTGCTCTGATACCAACTGTCAAGAAATTATTCTCTCAAACTCAATCTGTGCGGCACTAGCACTCCCGAGACAATGCTAGTAAGCCTTCCCCACACGAATGCTATGGATAAACGCACACAAGAATGGAGAAGGCAAGAGAGTTACAAGGAAAGGAACCTTGTATTGAACTATTAAGAAAGCTTTACAAGAGAGAGCTAAACTTATGAAGTTGTAGGATGATTTACAAATGACCCTAACTAGCCTATTTATAGTCTCCAACCTCTTCAATGGAGGGTGGAGATTTATTTGATCAGACGGCTCACATTTCGCCTCCCAAAATATCTACAACACCTAGGATTATCTAGATAATTCCATACTTATGTAGTTATATCCTAAATGGTCTAAAAGCTCTACAATATTCTAAAGGCTTCTAGAATGTTCCGGAGATGTCCAGACTTATCTCGAGCCTTCTGGAGTTGTCCCAAGCCTTCTGAAGCTGTCTTGATGCTTCCACAACTCTCCCGGGCATTCTAGGTCCTTCCGCGTGTGCCTAGATGGTTGTGGAGTGTCTTGGAACCTCCTAGAACATGGTGGAGACGTTTCAAAAGGGTTAGAGGCCATTCTAGGCCGTTCTAGGTGCTTTCTTGGGGCTTGCCTTACTTTAAATTGCCCAAGGTTGCATGGTGCACGCCCAAGGCTCTTCTTCTGGTCTTGGTTGGTCTTGGTGCTCAAGGATGGGGCGTGACATAATGGTACCCTACTCGACAGAGAACCTGGCGAGGCTTTCTAGACCCTTGATAGGATAGCTAATGTCGGCTACCATTTCCCATGAGGGAGGTTGAAGCTTGGACCTAAAGCAGCTGGCACACTCCAATTTGATGAATCTTATACTGTAGCAGCTTAACTCTCTACCATCACAAACACACTTAAGAACATACAAGGAACCTCTAATGTCTGATAGGCAAAGGTGGTCCAATACATGTGTGAGCATTGTGATAGGGAACACTCGTCGAGCGAATGCCCTCAACAATAGGATCTGGATGCTATGTACGGAACACCATCGCAACACTAATCCTTATTCCAACAACTACAATCCAAGGTGGAAGCAACATCCAAATTTTGGTTGGGGAGGCAATAAGGGAAATCAAGAAGTGCATCCATCTACATCAACTGACCCTCTTGGATTCCAAAAGACTCAGATAAAGAACATGGAGCTTCTAACTCCAATTTAAATTCTTATGATAATACTTATCAAAATTTTAAGGAAATTGCCCATGTCATTATGCAGGACCAAGTAGCCCACCTAAATAACCATAGTGTGATGCTCACAACGCAGGCTGCCATGTTGCAAAACCAGCATGCGATCATACAAAACAACATCACCTCGATTAGGTCTTTGGAGACTTAAGTTGGGTAGATTGCCAAGATGCTAAAGGAGAGACCACCTGACGGATTACCTAGTGATACTGAAGTCACTAAGGCCTTTAATGCAGAGCAATGCAATGCCATCGCTCTTCGTAGTGGCACGTAGTTGAGGACATAAACCAAGTTTGGGGGAAGCTCTTCCATAGACCCTACTCCAAGCAAGCAATCCATCGATGCTCATGAACCAAAAGAACCCACTCCTGTGTCTGATATAGAGAGTAACCTTTCTACTGATGGCAAGAAAGAAAAACCAAGGATGCACCTGCATCCTGTAAGCCACAAGACAAGCCCTGACCACCCCCTCCTTTCCCACAGAGATTGAAAGCTCAAATATAGGATGCCTAGTACTAGAAATATTTGGAGATGCTCAAACAGTTGCACATCAATGTCCCACTTTTGGAGGACATTGATCAAATGCCAATCTATGCTAAGTTTCTGAAGGAGATTGTGACAAAAAAGTGGAAGGTGAGCGATGTTGAAACTTTAACATGAGCGAGTTTGTGGTTGTGTTGATTGACTTGCCACCCAAGATGAAGGACCCTGGAAGCTTCACCATTCCATGCTTTATAGGCCACAACTACTCATGCCATGCCATATGTGATCTCGGTGCGAGCGTGAACTTGATGCCGAAATATGTGTTTAAAAGATTATGAGTGGGAAAATCAAGGCTAACATCAGTGATCCTATAGTTGGCAGATCGATCTCAAATCTAACCCAATGTTAGATAAGTCTGTTTTCCCAGCAGACTTTATCACCCTTGATTGTGAGGCTGATGAGAATGCTTCCATCATCTTGGGAAGACCTTTCCTAGCCACCAGATAGATCGTGATTGACTATGAGAAAAAAAACTTCACTATGAAGATGAATGATGAAAAGATCACCTTCAACATCTTGAACACACCCACGTATGTAGATGAATATGAAGACTACCAACTAGTAAATACTGAAATAGTCCCACTTCGAGAATATTTAGCTGAGATGTTCTGTGGCAATAGGCTCAGCCCTGATGAATACATTAATCTTGGTTGAGCTACACATGAAGCTAAAGAAAAAGGTACAGTTGATATCAAAATGTTTGCTGCTGTGCTTTATAAGCCAGGTGTTCCCAACAGAAGGATGATACCAATATGGAAACCGGTTTCAATTGAAAAAACTGTGGATGAATTGGAGATTATCAAATGGGATGATGGTCTTGTTTGCCTTATCTCAGATACTTCTTGGGATCACCATCAATTACTATTTCCCAACCTGGGAAAACTTAATGAGTTATTGAAATGGTTGATCATTTTTACTGGAGCACCAGTCCTACGTGATAAGACTAATATTTCGTTATCGGATGCCTAACACATCATCTTCCAATCCCTCTTTACTTTTCTGCATTTATTTTATGCAATTTAGTTTCCACATTTTTGTTTTTAGCTTTCCATTTCTTTTAAAAGTTTCCTTTAGTAATTTTTGGCAACTATCACACAAGGTTATTTGCAGCGCCCTCCACAAGGCAGGAAAAAAAGAGTTTAAGAGAAAAGGATATTCCTTGGAAATCACGAAGAAGGATTTTTACCCACTTTTATACCAATCCACATTCTACACACTTTTCTCCTGCAGCCACAAGCCTCCTATCAATCACACACAATTAAAAACCCTTCCTCCCTTCTTCAACACTTTACCCAAAACCATTCATCAACTTAACTCGCTTAATCCTTCTTCATTCTTGCACTCTTAATTTCCACCTATCCCTCTACTAATCTTCTTCCCAAACTTCATACCTTCTTATGAAAATTGCAAAAACATGATCGACAAACCACATTCATACCAATGCTTCACCGGTAACTCCGAAGTCCACTCCATCCAGAAAAACCCATGCCTCGACCTCTCGCCGAGCCTCGAAAAGCCCACGAGAGGCCAACCTTAAAGGACCTTTTCCACTCCCGAGATGGAGCATATATATGAGACCTTCAAAACCCAACAATTGCTCCCAAGGAAAGACTGAAGTGTATTGGCGTTCACCGGACCCAATTTAACGATAACATTCGTTTTGTAATTGAGACCCATGGATGAGAAGAGTTTGTCCAATGCCCGGGGTGAATCAATGTTTCGTGGGTACGCGAGTTCTACACTCACATCACCAAAGCCACAGACACTACAACATTTTTCTATGGGAAAATGGTAAGTTTCTCTGCTGAGACTATCAATACGATATATGACCTTGATAATTAAAGAGAATGACCATGAAGGCTTTGTGGCAACGGCAACTAACGCCATCCATAACGATGTCCTGTGAGATTTGTGTATTCCAAATATTGCATGGATATGGCAATCTACTAATCACAAGATCGTGAAACGGGTCAACTTGAAACTAGACCCTATATTCTGGATTCACTTTATGAACTCAAGAATGGGCCCCACCGGACACCACTCCACAATCCTTGCCAAGATAATGCTTCTCCTACACTCTATAATGAAAAGACGATGAATCAACATTGGTTGGATGACCTACGACTCCATTGTTAACATAGCAATTTCTTTTGGCAAGAAAAGTCCCCTACTCTTTCATATCCTGATAACGGCTTTATGCGAAAAGACACGAGTTCGAACCAACCCATATGATGAGATCATAAAAGCCTCTATCGAGACACTTCCAAAGGAAATACCCAGGCTCAAGGAACTGGTGTCTAGCTCAACAACCTTCAGCACCACCTCCACGAATTCGATGTGCACCACTTTAATGGGTGCAATGGCATAATTTTTCAGGTCATTCTTTGAATATATCCGAGTAAATGATCTAGCTACGAGAGTCGTGCTAAACCAGCTGTCCCCAGGATCTACTAAAGACTTCTTGGTATTCCTATAATAGTATTTCACTAAGTTCCTTAATAACCGATCACACATAGAAGACAATGATAGAGAAGAAGAAGAAGAAGAAAGAGTAGAAGAAGAAGAAGAAGAAGACGAGTGTAAAGTGCTCATAAGTCTTATATTTTGTATGCATTCCATCTCATATTATTGCTATTCTCAGGTGTATTTTAGGCATATTTAGGTGCATGCATGCATTATTTATAGTATTCTTTGCTTTGCTTTGTTTTTATTGAATATATTTGATTTGGTTAGAAAGGATATTGTTTAAGTTTTGTTTTAGTTTCAGATGCTAGAAGCTGTCAGGAGGAGGAGAAATAAAAGGAGTGGATGCTTAAGTAGAAAACCAAGGAGCTGTACTGAAGTAGTTCAATTTAGAGAAAGACGATGCCGAGTGGTTGCCGCTGCCATATCAGCCGCCTAGTGCAGCAACTTGGGGAATTGACAAATTGGAGTGCGATTGGAAGAGCATAAATTTTTAAGTCCAATGAGCCCATCCACACAATTTACTGATGCCGAAAAAAGTGGACAGAGCCGCCAAAGGAGAAGATCAAGTCAAAGAAGCCAGAATTAAAGGATGCATTTTATGCAAAAGCTACTTTATCATGAGGAAGACTTCTACTCCAAGGAGGACTTAACCAAGGCCATGCCCTATATATACTTGATCATATTTTGTATCTTAGGAGAGGATAGTCTGCATAGCTTAGATTCTCTTGCGTTTTCTTGCCGCCATTATGTTATAAATTCTATAGGGTTTGGGTTGTGTTGTAAAGTAGCTGTGAGAATGATTGTTTAGGTTTAAGTTTATTATTGCAATAAATTCAAGGTTTGCTTATTTTATGTTCTTCAATGTTTTTAATTGAGTTCAAAAGATCGATTGTAAGCAATCCATTTGTTTGGCACCGAGATAGTCAAACTCACGAAAGAAGTAAGCATGATCTCATCCATACCAGGCATTGATCAATCCAGCCTAGACATAGGTTAGGGTTTCAAGTGGCTAAAAGAGGACGAACCAAGTGTTGCTGTTCATTGCAAGATTCACGCTGACGAGTATTATCTACAGCGGGCATCAATAGTATTCTTACTTAGACATAAGCAAAATCATTCTTGAAGTGTTCTGCCGAGCCTTGAAGGTCTGCCGAGTTTGCCGCCGAGCCGATCATCCGTTCCACCTGCCGAGGTAGTGAAAGTTGTTAAAGCACCAATCTGCCATCTTTCGTTGAGGCAGCAAAGTCTGGCAGTGCAATACAACTTGACTTATTTAACGCAGTTTCACGCTAGGGAGCAGCATAACCTGACCCATTCCATCAATATGATCTCTTCTCTTAATTACTTGCGTTTCTTTAATTTATAATCTCTTACAAACTAAAATTGACTTGTGCATTTAATATTCTTTATAAAGGAATTTATATTCGAAATAGCTGTCCAATCCTCGTGAGAGACGATATCTTTTATATTATAACTTGACAAGAGTTTGCACTTGCGCTCTTAATTAGAGAACACCCAAACGTTCTACAAGTTTTTTGCACTATTGCTGAGGATTAGAAACAGTAAATTTACCTTTATTTTTCTGCACTTCTATTTTATTGCATTTAAATTCACTTTTTATTTTTCCTTTTTATTCGAAAAAATGGAATTTTAGTTTTTTTATCTAGTGTATGAACAGAGCCAACCCGTCATTTGAAACTAAAGAAAAAAGCAAGAGAAGCCCTCGGAAAAGCTAAGGAAAAAGGAAAAGCAGAGGCAGCCATAAACGGCCAAGACAACAACCCTGCCAACAATGCCCGAAACACCATTGACGGGCAGCAAGATCTGCCGCATGGGCAGCAACCCACAATTCATCCAAGACAACAATAGTATGTGCACACCACTAGGGACTACTTGGAGCATGACTTCAGAGGATTTGATCCAACTGTGGCAGAGCCTGAAATTGAAGCATATCACTTCGAGCTGAAACCAGTGATGTTCAACATGATAAACACATTGGGACAATTTGGAGGAACTGCCATGCAAGATGCTCGGCAGCACTTGAGAGGGTTCCTTGACATTTGCATATCTTTCAAGATACATGGATTCCAGCAAGATGTGTTGAAGCTGAGACTATTTCCCTATTCATTAAGGGATAGGGCAAAACAATGGCTAAACAACCAACCGGCGGGATCATTCAACACTTGGGCAGAGTTGTGCAAGGAGTTCTTTGACTGTTTCATCCCTTCAAACGTAACAGACAGATTAAGAAACTAAATCAATGCCTTCCACCAAGGAGATGACGAACCAATTAATGAAGCTTGGGAGAGATACCAACAGATTCTAAACAACTACCCGCTTCACGGTTTCCCCACATGGACTCAAATGTCGATGTTCTACAATGGAGTAAATCAACCGACGAGAATGATGCTTGACGCTTCAGCCAATGGAATCATCCTAGACAGATCATCTGAGGAGGCACTACAGATTTTGAACAGAATAGTGAAAACACTACAAGTTCCCTACATCCTGCTACGGCGGCATAAGGCTGCTAGCTATTGTGAATGAAGTAGAAACCATTGAATCTGTCACTGCTCGCCTGGACAAACTGACACAACTAGTGATGAATATAGCCAAACCCACTAGTAAAACATATGAGGCTAAAGTTGTGGAGCCCTTATGTGATGAGTGTGGGGGCAACCATGATTCCTGCGAATGCAATGTATCCGCCAACTTCATGGGGACCTATTAGAGGAACAGTAGACCCAACCCAAACACATAAAATTCGGGCTAGAGAAAGCATCCAAATTTCTCCTAGAGTAATCCTAACACGGATGCAAATCCAACCCAACAACCAGGAGGATATCAACAGAACATGTCCCGACAGCAACCTCAACAGCAACAAAATACGAACAATAATTCACTTGAATCTACTTTACATACTTTTATATCTTGCACTAGTGATTTTATTGTTCATACTAATAAATTTAGTCACAAGACTGAATCTTTTATGGACAAGATTGAGATGCGGTTGCAGAATCAAGAGGCAGCAACCAAAAACCTGGAGACCCAGTTCGGTTAGTTTACTCGGATCATAAACAACAGGTCAATGGATGCATCATCTAGTAACACGGAGGCCAAAACAAAACCCACTTATGAGCAGTGTAAAGCAATAACAACAAGAAGTGGGAAAGAATTGGATGATCCCAGTGTAAAGCAGCCAAAGGAAAAGTAACCAGAACAGCCCACCGTAGCAACACACGAACAACCTACTGTGGCAGCAAAACAAACTGATGCCTAGGCTGAGAAGACAAGCAGCAACCCTAAGACAGATGATCATGAACCCCTACAGATCAGATTTCCCTGTAAGGAACATATACAAGACATATGTCTGCCGTCCCCCTTCCCCCAAAGACTCAAACAGAAAAAGCAAGAGCACTAGTTCAAGAAATTTCTAGATATACTCAAGCAGGTGCACATCAACATCTCACTCATGGAAGCCATTCAAAACATGCCAAATTATGCAAAATATTTGAAAGATATGGTTTCCAAGAGAAAGAGAGTTGGGGAATTCGAGACAGTGGCAGTAATTAAAGAGTGCATGGCAATGCTGCATAAAAAGGTGCCGCCCAAGAGGACGGATCTAGGTAGCTTTAACATTCCATGCAAGACAGGAAGCAACCATGATATGAGAGCTCTATGTGACCTAGGAGCAAGCATTAATCTGATGCCCAAGGTTGTCTTCAACAAATTAGGAATCGGAAAAGCAAAACAAACCTCCATCATGCTCCAATTTGTTGGCCATTCCTTTGTGCAACCGGAAGGAAAATTTGAAGGCATCCTTGTACGAGTGGGCAACTTCATTTTTCCAGCTGATTTCCTTATCTTGAACTGTGAGGCAGACGAGAACTCTCCCATCATTCTTGGGCGACCATTCTTAGCTACGGGCAGAACATTAATAGATGTAGAGAATGGGGAACTCATAGTGAGGGTTTACAATCAGAACATAAAGATACATGTTTTCCAGCCCATGAAACCAGCCAAGGAAAAAGAATTATGCCAAGACACACATCCCTCCAAGGTCAGCACAAAAACAGAGCAAGGCAGCAGCCTCCAGGGAAGAAATCAGGGTAGCAAGAAATATCTCGAGGAGCAAGATGGCTCACCTGGGCGAAAAGCAAATCACAACCAACTCAGGAAGTGGTTATGTTTGGGAGATGCATCTCAATGCACTCCCAACATAACTTAATTTATTTTTAATATCTTTCTTTTTCTTTCTATGTTTTAGGATTAGATTTAAATTTATTATTTTTCACATTTTTATTTTTCATATTTTAAGTTTTCATCAGTTAATTATTTTTATTTTAGGTTTAGGAATAAATAAGCAGGACCAAGAAGAAGTCCCAACAAGGAACTCGCTCACCATGCCGCCAAAACAGCTGAGGGCAGCCTAACAGAAAAATGTGTAACGGCTAGAATATCGCTAACGGCTAGCTGCCAACAACTACAGTGTAACGAGCATTTAATCCCGTAACGTGTCTCAAAAAATCTACTCGTTGGGATTTTAATGCCGCCGCGACATCTCTCGGCAACCCCTATATATACCTCACTATTTCATTCATTTTCTTCACTTCATCTCCTTGTTTAAACCTCTTCTTTGTCAACTTGCTTTCTTACTATTTTTTATTTTCAGTTTACTTTCAGACTACAACCGTCTCACCATGGCATCATCACAACCTAAGCCCTCTTTCCAGCGTTTCTTCTCCAAGTTAGATCAAAAGAGGCACATGATGCAATTTTCCAATCGATCGGTATGGGAGGAGCAAGGGTTCCACTACTCACAACAAACGGGGGATTTAGGTCTCGAGCCCATCCTCTTTGAGAAGACACATAGCCAAGGATGGGAGATTTTTGCAAAGTAGCTCGGAGTGGCCAATATCACCCTCGTCTGAGAGTTTTACGCCCACCAACCCCACCAAGAAATTTTGTTTTTCTTCGTCCGATGGGAGGTAATAAAACTCAACGCCGCCACCATCAATAGATTTTACGGGCTGGAGATGGAGGACAATTTCCATGAGGACTGGCGAAAGACATTGACAGCCGTTGACTATGACAGAATGAAGGTCAGGCTTTGTGAACAAAACACTATGTGGCTAGCAGGGAAACACAGCGGGTCTGTGCAGCGTTGTCATCTGCTGCTGGAGGCAATGTTGTGGAACACCTTCATCAAAAGACGCCTGCTGCCCATCTCCCACAACACAACAGTTGCTCGACCTCGTCTCGCCCAAATCCACTCGATTACGAACAACCAGCCGATTAACGTGGGAGACATAATCTGCAAAGAGATCTACAGTTGTTACCGGAAGTCGAAGGGCAGACTCTATTTCCCCTCCCTCATCAAAGGCTTGTGCACGAACTTCAACGTACCCACCGACTCCAAGGATGTGATGACACCATCAAGAGAGGTTTGGACCAGAAAAATCAGGCTTCAGATGATGCAGGCGCTGGAAACATAGCCAATCACACCATCTCAGCCATCTGCCACCCACATAGCCACACCGGCAGCAAGAGGCAGTACTGAGGCTGCCCTAAACCTTGAGGTCATCCAGCTGCTCCATACACTAATCGAAAGCAATAAGAGAATTGAGCAGCATTAGCTGACCTTCATGAAGTACGTAGGGGAAGTTCAAGAGGCCTTTGTGGCCTATCTTTTGCAAAAGTTGCCCATGACGGCCCCTCACTGCCTAGATTTCCAGAGGACTTGGCCGCCGCAACTGAACCACGAGAGGCTACACCTCCATAAGCTACTTCCCGACATGCCTCATTCCACCGCCAGATGCCTTCTCCCGCAAGATACCCGTCATACTCTGCCACCTCCTCTTCCCACACGGTGGCAGACACTCTAGAGAGGCATCACCAACAATTCTCTCCTGCTATCACATCGGCAACAATGGCAGACACCTCCCCTCCAAGGATTCTATGATGTAGATGGTAGAAACCAGGGAACCAATGGCCACAGTAGAACCATCGGCAACACCCATGGCGAAACCAAGCAGGAAAAGGAAGCGGCATATAATCTCGGACGAGCCATAGGATGAGGACTCAGAAATTGAATTGTTCCACATTGAAGCTCCTCGCCCTACGCCCAAGAGAGTCCAGACGTCGCGCACAGCAAAGATTTCACCTGCCAAGCTTGCTGCCACGACCTCTGCAACAGCCGCCAGATCATCCAATCATCATCTACCTCCTCTACCTCAGAAAATCCAACAACATCTCTACAATCAGACAACTTCTAGCGTTGTTTTCTTTTCTTTCTTTTTATTTATTGTTTTTCTGTTTTAATTATTTTTCTTGTCTTTTATTTTTTCTATTTTTTATTTTGTGCATTGAGGGCGATGCCCATCTCGAGTTTGGGGGGAATTAGCACTCATTGTTTAGGCATACTTAGATCATTTAGTTGCATATGTACTTGCCTTTAAATTAATCAAGAAGAATTTTTTTTATTAGAACTTGTGTCTATGATAGGATAGCCGATTAAATTTTTCGCACCATTGAATAAAATGAACTTAACTTTTGGGAAAGCATGAAGAAAACGTAGAATTTTTCTATAATTGCCAACAATCAAAAACACCACTGTTACTTGCTTAATTTGATTGAATTTTTGATAAACATTGCCTGATTGAATTATTTGTAAAATTCTAACATAGTTGTAGGTAGCTGTCGCGGCGGACAACAATCAAAAAAAGAAAAGAACTGTCGCGGCAGGAAAAAAAGAAAGATATGTTGTTTTACCCTAGAGATGCCCGAAACATGCTCTAGGAAGAATCATGTGCCAAGGACACTCTGCTGCTATCAAAATCCATGAATCTGGAAATTTTCGAAGTGACGGACAAATTAGCATGAGTGAATGAAAGTCTTCACGGGATAACTCTACTCAATGGCTTCGGGGTTTTGTAGTTTGCCCTTATCTTAATTTCAGACCTAAAGAGTAGTTGTGATAAGCTGAAGCCCTTAGTGCCATGATTGTAAATTGTGCTACCTCGGCAGCAATCTTATATTACCTTGACAACATCATTGTTTACTTAGAATATTCTTCAGATTCAGCATGTACACAGTTTCTGAACACACACACTACATTGGCATTATAATCTAATTCTAAGGTAATTCATGTTATTTTCCTTTCACTAATCTAATGATAGGTGCCACGCCCTTGAGGTGCTGAAACAAGTTTAAAACATGTTTTTCCTTTCTGATTAGTGCAAGGGCAAGTATGTTTAGGATCACATTGCTTGAGGACAAGCAATAGTTCGAGTTTGGGGGTGTGTAAAGTTCTCATAAGTCTTATATTTTGTATGCATTCCATCTCATATTATTGCTATTCTCAAGTGAATTTATGCATATTTAGGTACATGCATTATTTACGGTATTCTTTGCTTTGCCTTGTATTTATTGAATATCTTTGATTTAGTAAGAAAATATATTGTTTTAGTTTAGTATTATTTTCAGATTCTAGAAGCTTACAGGAGAAGGAGAAATCAGAGGAGCGGATAACGAGGCAACAAACCAAGGACTTGTACTGAAACAGTTAAATTCAGATATAGACGCTACCGAGTGGCTGCCGCCGCCATATCTACCGCCTTGAACAGAAAATTGGGGAATTGTAAAATTGGAGTGCTATTGGAAGAGCATAATTTTCTAAGTCCAATGAGCCCATCAACGCAATTTACAAATGTCGGAAATAGCAAACAGAGCCGCCAAAGGATAAGATCAAGGCTTGCTTGCAGCACAAGGCAACGACAAGATGAGTCCAAATTCAAGTCAAAGAAGTCAGAATTAAAGGATGCATTCAATGCAAAAGCTACTTTATCATGAGGAAGACTTCTACTCCAAGGAGGACTTAACCTAGGCCATGCTCTATATATACTTGATCATATTTTGTAATATTGGAGAGGATAGTCGGCATAGCTTAGTTTCTCTTGTGTTTTCTTGCCGCCAATATGTTCTAAATTCTCTAGAGTTTGGGTTGTGTAGTAAAATAGTTGTGAGAACGATTGTTTAGGTTTAAGTTTGTTATTGCAATAAATTCAAGGTTTGCTTATTTCATGTTCTTCATTGTTTTAAATTAAGTTCAAAAGATCGATTGTGAGCAATCCATTTGTTTGGCATCGAGAGAGTCAAACTCACGAAAGAAGTAAGCACGGTCTTATCCATGCGAGGTGTTGATAAATCCAGCCTAGACATAGGTTAGGGTTTCAAGCGGCTAAAAGAGGACGAAGCAAAGGTTGTTGTTCATTGCACGATTTACACCGACGGGTATTATTTGCAGCGGGCATCAATAGTATTCTGACTTAGACATAAGCATAATCATTCTCGAAGTGTTCAACCAATCCTTGAAGGTCTACCGAGTATGTCGCCGAGCGGATCATTCGTTCCACCTGCCGAGGCAGCAAAGTCTGGAAACGCAATACAACTTGACTTATTCAACGCAGTTTCACGCTGCGGAGTAGCATAACCTGACCCATTCCATCAATCTGATCTCTTCTCTTAATTACATGTGTTTCTTTAATTTAGAATCTCTTACAAACTGAAATTGACATGTGCACTTAATATTCTTTGTGCAAGAATTTATATTTGAAATAGTTGTCCAATCCTCATGGGAGACGATATGTAACGCCCTTAGCCCGGACTAGACGCCCGACCCGAACTAAGAAGATTACACGTGGAAAACCAAAGTAAACTCATTAATGTCAACCTTGATTAACATCCCTTTTTTTCTTTTTATCTTCTCTAGATGCACAATATTAACCTATGTGTTCAGTAAGACCATTAGAAAGAAACGGCACAGCGATCAGAGTTCAATTAGGGGTTCAATTGCATAATTATGACTTTTAGGGACTATTTTGGAAATTACAGAAAATACAGAGATTTTTCAGATTTTAAAATTACCGATCCTTAATTACTCATGTAACATGCCTTCACGTCAAATTTCAGCTCAAACTGGTCATCCAAACTCATCCAATTGATCAAATAACATTCAAGGACCAAAACGTACCATTTCAAGACTTTAGAAGATACTTTTAACCGAATTTTAACTACTCGTATCGATACACCTGAGCCTGTATCGATATGCGAGAAGGCAGTAGCAAAAGATGGGAAGGGCGTATCAATACGCTTCCCCGTGTATCTGTACGGCCTTCAAACTTGGCTTGGGCATTTCGATACGTGGGCAATCCGTACCGATACCCCTGTACCAAAAAGCTTGGATTTGGCCTTAGTGTATCGATACACTTTCCCCCTGTATCGATACGCATACAATAAAAACACATTACAAAGGCATTTAAACATGCTTAATCATATTCAAATAAGCTTAAATCATGCATACAAGTCATAATCTACCTAATAGACAAGTAAACATCAAGCAGTAAATTATACTCATCAACCACATCAAACCATGATGATACTTTAGCTATTTAAGCATGGTTAAGAAAACAAGCTAAAGCATAGACAAAACACCATAAGCAAAACATGAACCAATTAGAGGCCGATAACAAGTCCAAATCAGAAACCAAACATGCTTAAGATAGTAAACATCACCAACAAATCTAGAAAGTAAGAATCCCCACCCATTACCTCTTATTACACTAAGGGTGAACCACATACATTGCTTAACCAAAACTCTTGGAATCTTATTGTTATTGGGCTGCCTTGAATGTTCAATTCTCTGCATTGATGAAACAAATAAGCGTAAGCATATAACTTACTGAGGATCGCTAAAACAACATTCATCGATGCATTTCATTAAACCATTGCAACATCATTTGCAAACTCATGCCTTTCTTTAAAACTTGCTCATTTAAGCATTCAAAGCACTTTTAAAACCACATGCATATTGCATCATTAAACCAAGCATCACATGCATTCTTGCATCATTCACAAGCATCTCATGCTTAACCATTAATCATTAACATTATATTGGCTCTAAAGTGATAATCCTCAAACCATACCAAAACAAATGACACAATCGAATACGCGGATTACAAGCGTTGTCCCACACGCCTCACACATACTACCAGACAACCCAAGGTGGAGATCAATGGCACAATCACAGCCCCTCAACACACGTGATGGAGATTAATGGCACAATCACAACCCCTCAACATCACTCATCGGTAGTTGTATAATTCCAATAACGAGAGTACGAGACACATACCACAAGACTCACACACGGGATTAAACTATTCACCATTGTGATCTTAGCCTCAATCGTTAGGGTACTTGGATGGAGATTATGGAACAATCTCAACCCCTTGACATCCAAGGCGACTTTATTCATGGTGCACCCAATCCTATAGCCGGCTAACTATATCTTATTAAAGTAACCAAAAACTATTTCCATCACTTGCCAATATAATCGTGTAACATCAATATTCCACTATTTTACAAGCATAAACACAATTCCAGTTTCACAAGCATAAACATGCTTAATATCAAATGCATTTATCACATAAACCCAAGGATCACCTACCAAATGCATCCTTAACAAAATGGCATTCAAATCCGGCATCATTCATGCTTAAAACATGCTTTAAATCAGTAATCAAAACCACATTAAACTTAAGTGCATTTCCATCAAAACATAGCACATTTCCGAGAGAGACTTTCGAATCACTTACTCTTGAGCTTAGCTAAGTGTTTCAAACTTACACTAAGCTCACAAGACCACGCTCAAAGCCTTAAAAAGCTGGGAAATCCATTTCCACTCACCGATACGTGAAGCCTTGCTCGCCGACACGAAAATTACTCTTTTGGAGCCTCCAACAATGTCTCGTTTGCTCCTAGATCAAGATCCCATGTTTTCACATCATCGAAACGGAGATCCAAATGCATTAAAATGCATTTCAACACCACCAACCAATCACAAACTCGTTGCTCACCCAAACTACACCAATTTACCCATCCGAAACAACCGAAAACTCAATCAATTGCTTCCTAAACCAAGCCCAACCAACATAAATCATTTCCAATCAATTATAAACATCAAAACACATCTAAAATCAATCTAAACACATCCTTATACCTCAAGCAAACATTACTTCAACAATTCACCTCAAAAACCCAACTAGAACTATCAAGAAACTCAAGGATCTCAAGGATTTCGAGATCTGTATCAACAAAAGCTCTTTTCAACATATTAACCAACACAAAACTCAATTAAAATCAATCTAAAACAGAGCTTAACAAAACAAGTCCGAAAATAAAGAGTTTCATCATATTTTTGCAAGATTTCAATCTCAAATCAATACCATATTAAAAATGCAACCAAAACATTAATTAGAAGCCAAAGATCTTGGGAATTTCAATAAAAAACCTAGATTGAAGGTTGAGAACGAGATATACCTCCAATCCTTGCTTTCCTCAATGAATGACAAGTTTTCCTTAGCAAAAATCTTGAAGAACTTGAAAGAACTATTGTAATTTGTTTAGAAAATGATGAGAGAGTGAAGAATTCTTAAGAAAATAAGTTAGAGTTGTGTTTGGCTGAAAATGAGAAGAGAATGATAGTTACGTCAAGTGAAATCTCATTTTTCTAATTTAATTAACTTTAATTTAATAAAAATCCTTTTATTAAATCACTTTAAAAAACTCTTTTAAAACACATGTCATATTAAGGAAAGACTAAATTACCATAAAGCAACTACCTAAAGATTCTAAGATTTTGGCTCCTCTTTTAAATTCACATTTTTCGACAGTTTTGAAACTTTACATTTTGGTCACTACCCAAAATGTACCTCTTCCGGAACTCTTTTTGTAAAATTGATTCGACCAACCTCTTAAACATAATTTTAGAGGATTTTAGCAATTTTTACCATATTTTTATCCTATCCAGATCCTTGAATTCAGTAAATCACCTAACGCAACTCGAACTGTTTCCGACCGGTCCAGTCCGATGTCCAAAACATCTAGGCCCAAAACTAGAGCGTTACAACTCTCCCCCACTTAGGAAATTTCGTCCTCGAAATCTTACCTGATGGAAAAAGGTGCGGAAACTGTTTTAGCATGTCCGCCTTGCTTTCCCACGTGGCCTCCTCAACTCCTCGGTGTCGCCACAACACCTTCACTAGCTCTATCGTCTTGCCACGAAGAACTTTACTGCTTACATCCAGAACCCTCACTGGTTCCTCATCATATGACAGATCCGGATTCAATTCTATCTCCTCAACAGACATCACATGCGAAGGATTCGATATGTACGTCCGCAACATCGAGACATGGAACACATCATGTATATTTTCCAGCTCCGAAGGCAAACTCAACCGATATGCCATAGGACCAATACGCTCTACAACCTCATAAGGTCTAACGAACCTTGGGCTAAGCTTACCCTTACGCCCAAATCTCATCACCTTCTTCCAAGGTGATACCTTCAAAAACACACGTTCGCCAACCGCAAACTCAATCTCTTTACGCTTCAGATCCGCGTAAGACTTTTGCCTATCCGATGCTGCCTTCAAGCGCTCACAAATGAGCTTCACCTTCTCGGTGGATCCCTTTAACATAGATGGCATCGAAATCAACTTTTGCCCAGCTTCTACCCAACAAAGAGGGGTTCTACATCTTCTCCCATGCAAAGCCTCGTATGGAGCCATTTGAATATTTGCCTGGTAACTATTATTTGAAGCAAACTCAACCAACGGTAAGTGTTTCTCCCAAGAACCTTGAAAATCTATCACGCAGCATCTCAACATGTCCTCAAGCACCTGGATCACACGTTCCGACTGTCCATCCGTCTGAGGATGATAGGAAGTACTGAAATTCAACCGTGTACCCAAGGCTTGATGCAAACATTCCCAAAATCACGCTGTAAACCTCAGATCCCTATTCGACACTATGGACTTTGGCACACAGTGCAACTTAATCTCAGCAATGTACAACTCAACCAACTTCTCCAGTGTATACATAGTATGCACAGGCAGGAAATGTGCACACTTCGTAAGGCATTCAACAATCATCCAAACCGAATTCTTCTTTGACGGTGACAACGGTAACCCAGACACAAAATCCATGGTAATTCTCTCCCACTTCCATTCTGGGATTCTCAAAGGCTGCAACAACCCAGAAGGAACCAGATGTTCAGCTTTCACTCATTGAAACACAATGCACTTACTAACGAACTCAGCAACATCCTTTTTCAACCCAACCTAGTAGTACTCATCTTTCAAATCACGATACATCTTAGTACTACCAGGATGCATAGCAAAGGACTACTATGAGCTTCAGTCAGAATATTGTGCCTCAACTCAACATCATCTGGCACCACTATTCGACTTCCAAAGCATAGAACACCATCATCACTAAAACTGAAATCCGAAGGTCTACCCTTCGCAATGTCCTGAACATGAGGAACAAGAGAATCATCAAACAAATTCTTGTCCTTGATCAACTGAATCAAAGTTGGTTTCACTTGCAATTCAGCGATAAGACCACCATCATGTGATATGCTCAAGCGAGCAAACATCACCCTCAACTCCACGGCTACTTTCCGGCTCAAAGCATCAGCCACAACATTAGCCTTGCTCGGGTGATACTCGATAGTTAGATCATAATCCTTAAGCAACTCCACCCAACGACGTTGCCTAAGATTCAAATCTTTCTGAGACATAAGATACTTCAAGCTCTTATGATCCGTGAACACAACACACTTTTCGTTGTACATGTAATGCCTCCAGATCTTCAAAGAAAACACCACAGCCGCAAGTTCAAGATCATGAGTAGGGTAGTTACGCTCATGCACCTTCAACTGTCTAGATGCAAGGGCTACCACCTTACCCTCTTGCATCAACACACAGCCCAAACCAACAATGAACGCATCACTATAGACCACAAACTCCTTACCAGACTCAGGTTGAATCAGAACATGAGCTTGCGTCAAAGCTTCCTTCAGCTTCTCAAAAGCTTGCTGCCTCGCATCTGTCCACTCAAAGCAAACATTCTTCTGCAGCAACTTGGTCAAAGGTGCAGCTATCTTCGAGAAACCCTCGACAAACCTAGGGTAATACCCAGCTAAACCAAGGAAACTTCGTACCTCTGTTACCGACTTAGGTACCTTCCAACTCATCACAACCTCTACTTTCTGCGAATCAACGCAAATACCCTCAGCTGACACAACATGTTCAAGGAAGACCACCTCCTTAAGCCAAAACTCACTCTTACTTAGCTTGGCATACAACTGATTTTCCATCAACGCTTGCAAAACTATTCTCAAGCGTCTATCATGATCCTCCTCGGTACGTGAATACACAAGGATATCATCGATGAACACCACCACAAACTGATCCAAGAATTCATGGAACACGCAATTCATCATGTCCATGAAAGCAGCAGGTGCGTTGGTCAAACCAAATGGCATCACTAAGAACTCGTAATACTCATACCTTGTCCTAAAACATGTCTTAGGTACGTCTACATCCTTCACCTTCAGCTTGTAATATCCTGACCTCAAGTCTATCTTACAAAACACCGAGGCTCCTCGAAACTGATCAAAGATATCATCAATTCTAGGCAAAGGATACTTGTTCTTGATCGTCAACTTGTTCAGCTCCCGATAATCTATGCACATCCGCATTCTCCCATCTTTCTTCTTTACAAACAAGACCAGTGCACTTTAAGGTGACACACTCGGCATGATGAACCCTCGATCCAACAACTCCCGCAGCTGTGTTTTCAACTCTTTTATCTCTTTAGGTGCCATGCGATAAGGAGCAATGGACACCGAAGTCGTATTCTCATACAACTCGATACCAAACTCAACTTCTCTGTTTGGAGGCAACCCAGACAATTCTTCCGGAAAGACACCCAAAAAATCGCAAATAGTTCGGATGTCCTGCACACGTACATCCTTTGTGCTAGGATTCATCACATAGGCAAGGTAAGCCTCACAACCCAACCACAACATACGGTTCGCTTCCAAAGCCGAAATCACATTCAACAAGAATTTCACATTCTCGCCTACTATTACCACTTCATAATCATCGACAAGCTTTAAGGTGACCCTCTTGACATCAAATTCAACCACCGCTCTATGCTCAGTCAACCAATCCATACCAAGGATCACATCGAAACCTTAGAAGGGTAACTCCATAAAATTCACAAGAAAAACATGACCATACACAGATAAAGGGCATCTCTTATATACATCCTAGTGACTACAGTCTCACCAAAAGAACTAGTCACTTGCATTCCTACTTCGAGCAACTCAACAGGTATATCAAGCAAATGCGCATGCTCACTCAAGATATAAGAATGTGTTGATCCAGAATAAATCAAAGCCAGCATTGATAAAGACTGAAGAACAAAGGTACATGCGATAACATCGGTATCAATACGCTCCTCGCGCTGAGCATAGACCCTCGCAGGACCGCCTCCCTCAGGTCGAACTGCTACCACATGTGCAACGCATCGCTGCCCCTTGTCTCTCCTCTGAAAGTTCCCTCGACTGCGCCTGTGGCCTCTCTGAGGTGCAGCCACAGCAGGTGCACGTCCCTGGCCTCCACCAGCTAACAAAGGACACTCTCGCCTCATGTGATCCGCTGAACCACAGTTCCAGCACGAATTCCCCGTTACCACAACAGGAGTCTGAGCCTCTCTAGCTGCTCGAGGACAATCTCACCTCAGATGGTCCCTCGATCCACATGTCCAGCACGTGTGCTGCTCAGACCTCACTCGGCCTCCCTGGACCTGACCGCCCTGACCCAGAGCACCTCGCCTCACCTCAGGCTGATGTCTCCTATCACGACCTATTTTGTTCCGTCCACCTCCGGAACTATACTCAGCTGCTCTCTTCCCATAGCTAAAACAAATACCTCGAGACGACAAACCCAAATTTTGTTCGATGTATTTGGCTCGACATACAAGCACGTCGAATTCGGTGTAATCCGTAGCCAACATGTATGTCTTGACTTCTTGTACCAGCCTGTACCAGAAGCGATCACAACGGCGCCTCTCACTAGGTATCAGCTCAGGGGCATACTGGCTCAGACGTATGAACTGGACCTCGTACTCAGCCACGGAAAGGGTTCCTTGAACTAACGACATGAACTCGCTTTTCTTTTCATCCAAGTATCTCACTCCTAGATACTTCCTCTTAAAGGCACCCATGAAAAACATTCAATCTACTTCATTGGGTTCCATTCCATCAATGGTGGTCGTCCACCAACTATACACATCACTCTGGAGAAGAGAAACAGCGCACCTCAGCTTGCGCACATCATTACAACCCTTCTGATCCATGATACGGATCGTGCTCGCCAACCAAGCTTCTTATTCCTCAGGAGACATACCAAAGAAATCAACAGCTCCTAGTCTCCTCAACCTCTATAAAGGTAAACTCGCCTGCCCAGCTGCGAGGGCCTATACATGCGCTCCGGCTACTGCACCCTGAAACGCCCTGGTGATTTCCTGAACCAATGCCATTAGATCACCCAAACCAGAACCAGCAGGTCCTTACTGCTCCTGCTCCCCACCTCCAGGTGGTGGCGGAGGAGGTAAGTTTCCACTAGGAGGGACATTAGCCCCTTGCTCACCCTGGTCACCCTGCTCAGCTGCAGGCACTATTGTGTTCGACCTTAGCTCTCTCCTTGGACCCATAGTGCTATTTTTAACAAGGCATAACAACAAAAAACAAAAAAAAACAAATCAAACCATTTAGGCCAGCCTCAAGAAAGGATCCAAGTTTACAAAAACATTTAACTAGTGTAATAAGGAAATGGGTACCCCGATTTCTCTCAAGCATAACATAGCATACAATAGCATATCAAACTCATCATGCTTTACATCATCCACAACCAGCAATTCTCATCAACCAAGCATGGCATAAACTTCAATATTCAACCAAGATCATGTTTTTCAATCAACATACCTCAATACATACCAATTTCACAAACCAACATCCCCAATTCTTTCGAAACCTAGCTTTGATACCAACAAATGTAACCCCCTTAGCCCGACCTGAACTAAGAAGATTACACGGGGAAAACCAAAGTTAACTCGTTAATGTCAACCTTGATTAACAACCCTTTTTTTTCATTTTATCTCCTCTAGATGCACAATAGTAACCTATGTGTTCAGCAAGACCATTAGAAAGAAACGACACAACGATCGGAGTTCAATTAGAGGTTTAATTGCATACTTATGACTTTTAGGGGCCATTTTTAAAATTATAGAAAATACAGAGAACTTTTTTGATTTGAAAGTTATTGATCCTTAATTAGTCATGTAACATGCCTTCACGTCAAATTTCAGCTCAAACCGATCATCCAACCTCATCCAATTGATCAAATAACATTCAAGGACCAAAACGTAATATTCCAAGACTTTAGAAGATACTTTTAACCGAATTTTAACTACCCGGATCGATACACCTGAGCCTGTATCGATACGCAAGAAGGCAGTGGCAAAAGATGGGAAGGGCGTATAGATACGCTTCCCCGCGTATCGGTACGACCTTCAAACTTGGCTTGGGCGTATCGATACGCGGGCAATCCGTACCGATACCCTTGTATCGAAAAGCTTGGATTTGGCCTTAGAGTATCGATACACTTCCCTGTGTATCGATACACATACCATAAAAACACATTCCAAAGGCATTTAAACATGCTTAATCATATTCAAACAAGCTTAAATCGTGCATACAAGTCATAATCTACCTAATAGACAAGTAAACATCATCAAGCAGTAAATCATACTCCTCAACCACATCAAACCATGATGATACTTTAGCTATTCAAGCATGCTTAAGGAAACAAGCTAAAGCATAGACAAAACACCATAAGCAAAACATGAACCAATTAGAGGCCGATTACAAGTCCAAAATCAGAAACCAAACATGCTTAAGATAGTAAACATCACCAACAAATCCAGAAAGTAAGAATCCCCACCAATTACCTCTTATTACACTAAGGGTGAACCACATACATTGCTTAACCAAAACTCTTGGAATCCTCTTGCTATTGGGCTGCCTTGAATGCTCAATTCTCTGCATTGATGAAACAAATGAGCGTAAGCATATACCTTAGTGAGGATCGCTAAAACAACATTCATCGATGCATGTCATTAAACCATTGCAACACCATTTGCAAACTCATGCATTTCTTTAAAACTTTCTCATTTAAGCATTCAATGCACTTTTAAAACCACATGCATATTGCATCATTAAAACAACAGCAAATTCCTTTGCTCATGCTTAAACCAAGCATCACATGCATTCTTGCATCATTCACAAGCATCTCATGCTTAACCATTAATCATTAACATTATATTGGCTCTCAACTGATAATCCTCAAACCATACCAAAACAAATGACACAATCGGATACGCGGATTATAAGCGTTGTCCCACACGCTTCATACATACTACCGGACTACACAAGGTGGAGATCAATGGCACAACTACAACCCCTCAACACCCGTGATGGAGATTAATGGCACAATCACAACCCCTCAACATCACTCATCGGTAGTTGTATAATTCCGCTAACGAGAGTATGGGACACATACCACAAGACTCACACACGGGATTAAACTATTCACCGTTGTGATCTTAGCCTCAATCGTCAGGGTACTTGGATGGAGATTACGACACAATATCAACCCCTCGACATCCAAGGCGACTTTATTCACAGTGCACCCAATCCTATAGTTGGCTAACTATATCCAATTGTAACTAAAAATCGTTTCCATCACTTGCCAATATAATCATTTAACATCAATATTCCACTGTTTTACAAGCATAAACACAATGCCATTTTCACAAGCATAAACATGCTTAATATCAAATGCATTTATCACATAAACCCAAGGATCACCTACCAAGTGCATCCTTAACAAAATGGCATTCAAAACCAGCATCAATCATACTTAAAACATGCTTTAAATCAATAATCAAAACCACATTAAACTTAAGTGCATTTCCATCAAAACATAGCACATTTCCGAGAGAGACTTTCGAATCACTCACTCTTGAGCTTAGCTAAGTGTTTCAAACTTACACTAAGCTCCCAAGACCATGCTCAAAGCGTTACAAAGCTGGAAAATCCATTTCCACTCACCGATACGCGAAGCCTTGCTCACAGACACGAAAAGTACTCTTTCGGAGCCTCCAAAAATGTCTCATTTGCTCCTGAATTAAGATCCCCTCTTTTCACATCATCAAAACAGAGATCCAAATGCATTAAAATGCATTTCAACACCAGCAACCAATCACAAGCTCGTTGCTCACCCAATCTACACCAATTTACCCATCCGAAACAACCAAAAACTCAATCGATTGCTTCCTAAACCAAGCCAGCCACCATACATCATTTCCAATCAATTATAAACATCAAAACACATCTAAAATTAGTCTAAACCCATCATTATACCTCCAGCAAACGTTACTTCAATATTTCACCTCAAAAACCCAACTAGAACTATCAAGAAACTCGAGGATCTCAAGGATTTCGGGATCTATATCAACAAAACCTCTTTTCAACATATTAACCAACACAAAACTCAATTAAAAGCAATCTAAAACAAAGCTTAACAAAACAAGTTTGAAAATCAAGAGTTTCATCATATTTTTGCAAGATTTCAATATCAAATCAATACCATATTGAAAACTCAACCAAAAACATTAATTAGAAGCCAAAGATCTTGGGAATTTTAATAAAGAACCTAGATTGAAGTTTCAGAACGAGATTTACCTCCAATCCTTGCTTTTCTCAGTGAATGATAAGTTTTCCTTACCAAAAATCTTGAAGAACTTGAAAGAACTCTTGTAATTTGTTTAGAAAATGATGAAGAAGTGTTTGGGAGAAAAGAATTCTGGAGAAAATGAGTTAGAATTGTGTTTGGCTGAAAATGAGAAGAGAATGGTAGTTACGTCAAGTGAAATCTCATTTTTCTAATTTAATTAATTTTAATTTAATAAAAATACTTTTATTAAATCACTTTAAAAATCTCTTTTAAAACACATGTCATATTAAGGAAAGGATAAGTTGCCATAAAGCTCCGTAAAGATTCTAAGATTTTAGCTCCTCTTTTAAAAATCACATTTTTCCACAGTTTTGAAACTTTACATTTTGGTGACTACCCAAAATGTACCTCTTCCAAAACTCTTTTTTGTAAAATTGATTTGATCAACCTCTTAAACATAATTTTAGAGGATTTTAGAAATTTTTACCATATTTTTATCCTATCCCGATCCTTGATTTTCGTAAATCACCTAATGCAACTCAAACCGTTTCCGACCGGTCCGATCCGATGTCCAAAACATGTAGTCCCAAAACCAGGGCGTTACACGATATCTTTTATATTATAACTTGACAAGAGTGTGCATTTGTGCTCATAATTAGAGAACACCCAAACGCTCTACAACGAGGAAGAAGAAATCCCTCCTAGCCCTCTAGTTATTGTTGTTAGGACCAAAAAGAGGAAGGAATGTCCTATTGTGTCTGCTCCCCACCGTATGAGTAAGCGGATGGGAGCTCAAACCAAAGGCAAGGCCCCTAGGCACCCTGATAGTAACGCCCTGAATTTGGGCCTTGAAGTTAGCCAGATAGACTAGACGATTTCGGCGAACCAGATTAGATGGTTCAGAGCAGTTTCGATGATTTAATTCAAATTAAATGGTTTTTGGTCAAAGAAAAATATGGAAAATAGTCTAAAAATATTTGAATACTATATTGAGGTTTTTGGTAAACTCAATTTGATAAAATAAACTGGGATTAAATGACATTTTGTGTTGGTGAATAAAATGTTAAGTTTTCAAAACTATTTTGGTGACTAAATTGAAAAAGGGTCAAAACTTAGAATCTTTAAGGAGCTAATAGACTAATGTTTTAATAAGACTTTTCCCTTAATATAGGTTGTTTTAAATTATTTTAAAATGGTTTATTAAATAAAAATAAAAAGGAATTGATTAAAAGAGTTTTAAAGGCTAAATCATTTTCTTTAAGGAGCTAATACACCAATGTTTTTAATCAGACTTAGAATCTTTAAAGAGATTATATACCAAACTATCTTTTTCACTCAAAAACTAAGAGGAATCAACTCTTTTGATTTCCTAATTGATTCTTGGATTTTTACACTTGATTTCTTGAAGATTTCATGCAAAACTATGCCAATTAAGGGGAAAGCAAACCATTAGAGGTAATTTTCATTTCTCTTCTCTAATCAAAGGTTCTTTACTGAAATTATCAAGTTATTGACTCTTTTGATTTGATTTATAACATGATTTGATTGCTTAATGAAGAGATATTGATTAAATTGGATTTTGTTAAAGGATTTTAATTGATCTTGTTAATGGATTGAAATGATTCTAGACTTGATTGATTTGGAAAATATCTAAAGTCTATTGTAATGATATGCAAAGAGATTTACAAAAGAAATCCTGAAACCATGTGAATTGCTAATTTTCTAGGTTGAGAAAAATTAGATTTTTGGTGTTTATGTTGTTAGAAGGTTGTTGGAGTTATATGGTGGTTATGAGGATGTTTTTAGATGATAAATTATATTGATTTGATGATCAAATCATTGGGTAATGGCTGGGAAATGTTTAAAATGGTTTTAGTGATGTTTTTAGTTGTTTTAGGAAGGTGATTGATGGTTTTTAGTTAGATGAAGTGAGGAGTTATTGTTGATGGGATTATAGATGCATAGCGGTCCATTAATCATCTGATGTTATCTGGATAAAGCAAGGGAGATTGATCCTTCATTATTTGGTGAGGTTTCGATAGCTTCGAACGCTTGATTTTGGATCGGCAAGTAGAGCTTGGTGTTGTCGGTGAGTGGAATCATGGTTTTCAGCCTTCTAAAGGTTTGAAAGTGATTTGGGGAGTTTAGATTTAGCTTGAAACGCTGATCTAAGCTCGGAAGTAAGTATTGAAAGATATCACTCTCGTTTTCAGTTTCATTAAATACATTCTCATGCTCTTGAAATATATTTGATTACTCACTATTATATGCATCTTTTAGAATTGAAAGACGTTTCAAATGTTCATATGTTGATGATTTATGAGTTTAGAAAACGATTTGCAACGTGATTTAGAAAATTCTATATACATGGTTTATTGCATTTGAAATGATATATTGGAAATTGGTTTGATTCATGTATATGAAAAATAGTGAGGCAATGTGGTTTGAAGCTATATATTGGTAAGTGGAAAATGGTTAAATGTTCTCATATATAGTTGGCATGCGATAGGGTTTAAAGTGCACTATATTAAGTCACCTCGTGTGGGTTAGAGGTAGCTCCCCCATGGGAACCGCAGTGGTTGAGGTAGAATGTGTTAGATTTCTCCCGTTGGTGGATTTATACATCATAACTGTTGAGGTGGTAATTGTTTCGATGCTCCTGTTCGAGGATGTATATAGAAAGTGGTAGAGACGCCACTTGAGAAATCCGTGTATCCGATGTGTTTTGCAAATAGAAATGGTTTTGTTTTGGGTCACTTCAAATGCCAATATGTGAGAATTAATGTATCTTGATTCATGAATAGAATTTATATAATATTTTTTATACCTGAGATACTCTTTAAGCTTTGCTTATAGATGAACAAGCATGTGAAGGCTTAAATTGAGGTTTGCTTTTGAAATTGATAGAAATCAACGATACATATTTAGACAATGGTTTATCTAACTTGTTTTAGAAAGAGAATGAAGCATGAGACGTTTTGGGCATGATTTTAGAATATACATTTTAGAACAAATGGTTTTAAAACAATGTTGAGTGTTTTCTTTGAGCATTCCTCACTAAGCTTTTATGGTTACGCTCTCTTTTCTCATCAATACAGATAAATATGTTTTCCGAGGCAGCAAGCAAGCAAGAAAGGAATTCCAAGAGTTGAATGTTTTCACAAGCATGGTTTTTCAACTAGACATGTAGTGATAATGGCAATGTGGGCTCATTGTGGTTTGGGAGTAGGTTTTGCTAAACTCTATGTTTGATCAAATTTATGTTGTTAGTTTGAACTTGTAAATGGCCTTTAAAGTTTCATAATTGCTTTGGTTGGTGTTTCGTATTGTTAAGTTATTGGTTGCTAGGAAGCATGCCTATAGTATTTCAATACGAGATTGATGATTGTTTTGAAGCATGTTTCAATTTCCTTCTATTGTGGATTTACTCCTTAATTGTTTGCCTATATGTTAGAACCATGTTGGAATGCAATTTCCTTGTTGCAAGCATAAAAAACAAGAAATTTGGGACATTTCAGGTCCAGGCGTATCAGTACGCGTGCCTTCGTATCGATACAGATAAGCTATTTTGTGCAGGCATTTTGGTACGTGGGCTAGTGTTTTAGTACATGGCTTGTGTTTCGAGTTATGTGTATCGATACACGAGAAATGGTATCGGTACGAGTTTTAGCAACTAGAATCTGAAATTTGGAATTTGAGAAATGATAAAGTGTACCAATACACTAGTTTGTGTACCGATACGGTAGCTGTTTTTATGGTTAAAGTGATATTTGAAAATTTTCATTCTTTCATTTTAGTCCCTGAATCTTATAGATGCAATTGAATGAGTTTGGATGATCGTTTTGGGCTGGAATTTAGCAAGCAAGCATGTAACATGACTAACTAAGGTTTGGTAACCTAAAATTTTGCTAAGACCTTGTAAATTTCCAGATTTGTAAATTGGTCCCTTATTGTTCGTGTTTGCAATTGAACGTCTTTTCGGTGATCGATTAGAGTGAAAATTAAATTGTTGCTAGCATGTTCACCATAGGATATTTGTAGAGCGTTTAGGTGTTCTTCTTTTATGAGCGCAAGTGCACACTCTTGTCAAGTTATAGTATAAAATATATCGTCTCCCACATGGATGGGAATAGCTCCTATGAATGGTTTCCTGCACAAAGATTTAATAAATGTGCCATTAAATCTCAAGATGTGGAAATATAAAAACACAAGTAAAGATAAAGATAGTGTTGAGAAAAGTGATAGGGAGAGATTGGGCGATAAGAAGGGTAAGGCAAGTGCGTCTTAGTAGCCTGTGGACTGCATTGCAAGGTCTTGAGTATGTTTTTCGCTTCCATAAATTGCTGCCTCGGCGGGTAAGATGGGCGGCAAACTACGACCTTGTCACACAATCGTAGAAGGTCACTGCTATAGCAAGGGTGTGTACTGCCTCGACAGGTGGAATGGGAAGAAGTCATGGCGGCAAGTCTAGCATACATTCCAAGTTCGACAGGATAGTCGAGAGTGATCCCTCCTATTTCTAGGTTAGGATGCTCGAGATTGCTTAACTTGAGGACTAGTTTGGAACCAAATTAGACAACTCAGTTGGTAATCCCATTTAGCCGCTGAAACTTGTGGACTGGTGTGGAACCAAGTTAGTCACGCCCTTGTGAGTTATGATCGTGCTTAACCCTTTCGTGAGCCTTGCAGTTTCATGCCCGAAAAATGGATTTTCTCTTCAACTGACTGGTGTGGACTAATTGAACGAACAAGAAGCATAGATTAAGCAAACTCATAACTTTATTGAAAACAACTCAAAACTATACAATTGTTCCCCAAATTACTTTACATGCACGCGCTTAAGCCCTAGGAGAGTTGGGTGGCGACCCCCAACACTCCAAATTATCTAGTTAACTCCCCTTCCTCACTCTCATCGGCAGATGTCGTCAATTCCTCACGACATGCCCCTATACCCTTACATACATTGGGTATATATAGGGCTCTTGACCTAAGTTGAGTCCTTCCTGAAGTAGAAGTTCTAAAAGTAAATTACATTAAATACATAGTCCTTTATGCTTGATTACAGACTCTTTGGACGTTACCTTCTTCAGCAAGTAAGAATAAGTGCTCCTACTTATCAGTCTTGAATTAACTCTACCGGCCGCTACAGGCTTTAGGAAGTTGCAAGACTGGGCTCATTGGGCTTAGGAAATTATCCTCATGAAATCACAACCCATCTTGGCTAAGTCGGTGTAACTCCTGCCTGGGCGGCTCTTGGCGGCAATGCTGCTTCGGTAGTGTCCTTGGCGGCAACTTGAGCTGCTTTAGTACAACTTTGTTGGTTCCAGCTTTCTTGTCTTGTCTTGTCCTCTCCTCTTCTTTCCTAGCTATAGCACCTGGAAACATAAACTAATTAAAACAGTAACTTTTCTTCACCAATCATAAGATATTCAATAAAAGCATGGTACAAGAGAATATGATGTTATAATGCATGCAATGCACCTAAATATGCCTAAATGAGCTCAAGAACAGCAATAATAAGGGCGGGAATGTGTACAAAATATAGGACTCATGGACATTCTACAATATTAAATTGCATCTAGACAAGATAAAAGAAAAAATAGTTGTTTATCGAGGTGAACCTTCACGAGTTTTCTTCAATAAACCCAGTGTAACTCACTCAGTTCGATGTAGCGATTAGACCGAGTCAAGAGGGTTACATACACTGATTTATTGACCCAACTAGCCCAGTTCAACTGATTAGTGATGATTCTATGAAGGTGCAACAGCCAATAGACCAGGCCACTCCATCTTCTATAAATACATCACCAACTCCAACTCTATCTGCAACCATTATCAGGACTCGTACCAAGGTCTCTCTCGATTGAGTTCTCGAGCTAATTGAGGAGATGGAAGTACACTTGTGGCACTAACCCCAGCTATCCACCTCCACAGGCTCCTCCATGTTCATCGTTGCTGCCAAGCAATAGGATGTCGTTGCATCTCCTGCACCCCCTGCAAACCAAAGGACACCACTAACACCTGCCCCTTCTGTGCCACACACTAGAAAAACAACAAAGAGCTTGGTCCGCCGTGCACCACCACCCCAATAACTCACGGGTTAGTTTTACTTTTCTTTTATTTATTTTAGTTTAATTTAGTTTTTCATTTCCGTCTTTGTTTTTTAATTTGCTTCTCCTTGATTTGTTTTGTTTTTCTTTTCCTCTATTTTTCTATTTCTTTTTGCATTGGGGACAATGCTTTTCTCAAGTTTGAGGGAGTACATGCCCATATAGATTAGGTTAAATTTAGGTAAAATTAAAAAAAAAACTATAATTGTAATTAGCCTAATATGCCAATAGGTTCCTTTTGCTATGATTCCCTTGATTATGAATCCGTTGATGTGATGATTATGACTTCCTATGATGATTCTAGGTTGATGCTTTTCAAGGTGTTAAGAGCTTTCTAGTTTTTTAACTTAATGATAATCTATTGTAGCCCTTAAAACCCACAAGTTGCATGCAATCAAATATTTAAGAAATCTAGGTTGACTTTCTAATGCTTAAGCATGAATTAAAGAAAAGAACTTAACTGATCAATAAAGCACAAAAGGCTAAGAACTCCTTGGAAATTAATCAAATACATAAAACAAACTGTTGAGGGACACTCTTTATGCATCTTGCTATCTTAGTACACTAGGTGAGTTGTGTTTGCTCCATTTAACTTTCCCTGGTAGGAACGATAGTATTGGCAAAGAGTGAATGTGAAAGTCTTCACGGGATGACTCTGCTCGTAGGGCTCATAGACGGTGTGTTTTCTCCACCCCATCTTCAGGCTTGAAGAGTAGGTGTGATAAGCTAAAGCTTGGAGGATATAGTTTTTAAAAGCTTAAAAGGAAAAAGTAAGAATATGCTCAAAAAGAAAAATCAATATGCAAAGGCAAAAAAGAAAGCAACCCTTAAGCTTCTCTAAGACTATTAAGTGATGAATGTGTGTAACCAAGCACACACTACACTTACAATAGATTTAATCTTTTGAATAAAACTAGAAGCTCTAATACACTTGATCATCATCAACATAGCTGAGGAATGAATTATTGTTGTAGCATAAACATGAATCATTGTAATCATAACTTAGTGGAACCTTAGGACTTATGGGTTGTTTAATGTTTTTATTTTTCTTCTTTTCATTTTGCATCGCTTGAGAAAAAGCAATAGTTCAAGTTTGGGGGTATTTGAGTTCTTAATTGTTCTATTTTATGTGCCCATATTCCTTGAGTTTTACATGTGATCAAGCTCATATAGGTTGCATTTAGGATAGAATGTACATATTTGCATGTAGATAGGGAGTTACACCGCATGTGCTTAAATTGTCATATATATTGGTGCTTTTCATGAGAAAGGTGGTGTTTTATGGTGGTTGTGCTGGATTCTGGTGGCTACTGGAGCAGGAGAAGAGTAGATCACATGGCTGGAGCTGACAAGGCATAAAGAGTTGGAGATGAATCTACCTTTCCCCACGTGGGCTTTCTCTTAGATACGTAACATTTAATAAAGCCGGAAACAATTGGCTTTCTCTAATGAAGCCAGACAACTTTAGGGTACGGAAGCCATAGTTTCATTGTCTATATAAGGAAGACGTCGACGCTACTCAAGAGAGATATAGGTCGATGTAGAGAAGGATTCAGATGACAGTCCTAGTCTGAGCATACGGAGAACTACCAGGGTGAAACTAGACGATTCTCCTCATCGAACGAAGCCATCGAGAGAGGCTGATAGAGAGAAGGTCTGCAACACAGCTGGACCGCACGGAGAGAGTTTTTTCGAGGATGCTCGGCTTATTTCTTTTCTTGCTTGATAAACTGTCGTACTTTATACTTTTAATTATGGTTGTTTTACACGTGGTTAGTTGTGAATTATATTGGCAAGTGATGTTGCAAAAATTGTTTATAAATGAAATCATATATAGTTAGCTGGCTATAAGATTGAGTGCATAATAAACAAGTCACCTTGGATGTTGAGGGGTTTATATTGTGTACTGAATACTCCATCGAAGTACCCTAATGATTGAGGAAAGTGTATGGTGTCTCATCTCTCCTTAGTCGGGCTATACATTTATCTATTTGTGGTGTTGAGGGGTTTATATAGTGTACCGAGTACTCCACAATGAGTGTCACAACGGTGGAGGGTAGCTCCCGTGTGTGAACCTTGAGATGTCGGTGAGAATGTATGAAGTGTTGAGACAACACTTGTGAATCCGCGTATCCAGTGTTGTTTTGAGAAATGAGTATGTTGATGATCACTTGTAAGCCAATATAATTGATGATGTATTATAAAATGGTTTATGATGCATAATGTGTAAATGCATGTTTTACTCTTTAAGCTTTGCATATGGTAGTTATGCATGGGAAGGCTTAAATTGAGTGTTAGCCATGGGATTTTTTTTTTATTCATAATACATGTTGCATAAGGTTTATATGCTGATTTTTTTATTAAGGAAAGTGCATGATTTTGAAGGCATGATGGTTTTCAATTGATGTTATGAAGTAATTGAAATGCGATTTCAATGTTGACATGGAAAACGATCTTAATGCATTGATGGTGTTTTGTTTTTGAGCACTCCTCACTAAGCCTTGTGTGCTCACGCTCTCATTTGTCCAACAATGCAGATAATTGAGGTTTTGGAGGCAGCAAGTAGCACGGGATTCCAACAGACTTCGTTTAAGAAAGTATGTTTCGATTTAAACTAAAGTAATAAGGGCAATGGGGGATCCGTTCTGTTCTTGGGAGATTTGTGTAAACTCCCTTTTTAGCAAGTTTGATTTACTATTTTTCACTTGTAAATGGTCTTTGGTATTTGGTTTATGTTTTACTTCTCATTTTGGTATCTTGCTTGTCTTGTTTCTACGTCGCATGCCTATAGTTTACCTTTGATGAAATTTGCCATGATATGGTGATGTATATGCCATGAATGACTAAGGACTGATGTTTAGATATGTTGTATGCATGATGGAATGATTATGATTGCATTAAAATGTGAAAAACCAACAAAAAGTGTCATTACAGGCCCAGGCGTTTCGGTACGCCTAAGGCTGTATCGAAACGGTGTGCCTGAAATGGCCTAGGGGTTTCAAAACAGGGAGGGGTGTTTCGATACGGGCTCACTTAGGTTGCCTACTAGAATATTGTGTACCGAAACGAGTTGGAGGTTGTATCGAATAGGGATCGTGTACCAAAACACCAAGACCCGTTCTGAAATAGGGTGTTTTGATACAGGGCTCTTTGTTTGAAAACACCCTGCTGTTAAGTTGGTTATTGGAATCTTTTGAAGTTTTTGTTTCTTTATGTGCAGTCCTCGAATGTTGTGGATGCAATTAAATGAGATTGGATGATCGTTTTGAGCTGAGACTGGACACAGTGGCATGTAATGTGATTAATTAAGGGTTGGTAACTTAAAAATTGAAGAAGTTTCTGTAATTTGCTAAAATTACAAAATGGTCCCTAAAACGTGTTTATAATCAATTGAGTGCCTAATTGATATCTGTTTGAGATGTTAAATGTTCTCCTGCGTGTTTTAACACTTAAGCTAATGATGTGCATCTAGACAAGATAAAAGAAAAAATAGGGTTGTTTATTGAAGTAAACCCTCCCAATTTACTTCAATATTCCCTGTGTGACTCGTTCAGTTCGGTCTTTCGCCTAGACCGGATTGAGGGGGTTACAAACATTGGCTCTAGTAAACTTAAATTCCTCGGTGATTAAATTGATAAAACATACTGTTCACGTGGAATCCTAATAGTTGGCTTGTACACAACTCCACACACACATTGCCACAAGCATTATAGTTTGATTTTGAGCAATTTTCTATACCATCTGAAAAATCAAAAGGTAATCAAACTTTGTGCCACGGTTCTGAGGATTGAAGTCAAGTATGAAGTATGTTTTTGATGGTTAAGGCCTTGGCACGTAATTGTTAGTTTTTGCATTGCTTAAGGACAATCAATAGTTCGAGTTTGGGGTGTGATGAGTGTGTAAAAGTACTGTTTTTCTTGCCTTTTTTTACTCATATTATTGTTAAACTTAGGCTCATTTTACTTGCATTGATAGGCATTCATGCATAGCTTCCTTGTTTCCTCCGTTATTAAGCTTGGTATTACATTTTAGTTGTTTTTCATGGAAAATTCAGTGCTGGTGAACTTTATTTTGTGTAGGTTAGGATTGGCGTGACAAGTGCGAATTGTCGTGGCAATTCAGGAGAATACTGAAAGAGCTGAGCTGATTGCTGAGCGGTTGCCATGGCAAGTCGGAGTTTGTGAGCTGCTGAGGATGAAGTTGAGAGAATCATGGCGCCATTAACCTTTATTTATTTCCTCTTAAATGGAATCATATGAAATTAAGGATAGGAAATAAAGCTTAAATTATTTTCATATCTTTAGATAAAGCTTGAGTTATTTTCATACCTTTAAATAAGGAAATAAAGCCTAAAGTATCACCTCAAGAAAACAAAATAATTCAAATCTCTTTAAAGACTCTTGGAGCTTTTCGTGCCTATATAAGGAGATTATCAGTAGCCCTAAAGAATGGGGAGAATCAGACGAGAGAGAGAGATCACAATGCTTCATCTTCTTTATTTTTAGTTTATGTGATTCATGTTTGGGGATTCTTTGTATATCTTTCAAACCCAATCATGAATTAATGTAAATTGGCTTGGGTTTCTTGGGATTGTGGTTTTGATAAACATTAGATTTTTTAGGTTTTTATGTTGCAATTTAATTTTAAAGTTTGTTCATTCTTTGTTCTTATTTTGATTTCGAGTGAATTGGGAGAGGATCTCGAGAATTCATCAATTTATCTAATATCGGGATGGTTAGATTCAAGAAACGAATGAGCATGTTCTTCATTCAACCGATCGTTGGTGAAGACTAATCCGACTTAAGAATAAGTTGCGGATTTCAATGGCTAAGAGAAGCGTAAGATCGGTTGTTGTTCACCCATGGTTAACGCAAGGATGTATCACCAAGGCATGCACAATTAACTAGTGTTTCGAGTTAGGGATAACAAGAAGCCATTGAAGAACTCTTCACCGAGCTTTGAAGGATGTCACCCAGTTGCCAAGGCAATCGCTCCATTTCTAGTTGCCCGACACTTATAATTGCCCAGGAAATTCGACTGGTCCTAGTTGTTAAGACAATTGAGTTACTACAACAACCAATTACTACGATGACCCAATCAACCATCACACCATGTCTCGCGATAACCCGACCTACTCTCTTATTCGATTACTATATCCTTTATTTCTATTTACTTAGTTTAATTTACTTATTATTCATCACCTTCAATATTATTTCTTTTACAACGCAGTAACTTAAGCAAAGTGGCCCAAACCAATCCTTGAGAAAACGATACTCGATACTTATCACTTTATTACTTGCGATGTGTACACTTGCACCATTTGTGTTGCACTCTAAAACTATCAGTAAAACTTAAAAAAAAACTCTTGATTTAGAATGCCGTCATATGTCTTTATATATTTATATATAGGGATATAATCCACTTACACATAATGTGAAACTTATAGTTTTACATGTGTAGTCACTAATTTTGTCCGGACTTTAAGGCCAATTTAGTTTATATTGATTAATGGGCTTCTAAACGGTTGTTAGGTAATTTAAAACTGAAAAAACAAGCAAAAAAAAGAAAAAAAGGAAAAGAGAAAAAAGAAATATACATATGTGTGCGTGTATATATATTACTAATATTATTACCTTATACTATTATTATTACTATCATTATTATTATTTATCATATTGTTATTATCTATTTGAAAAAACCCTTAAACATTACTAACATATTATGTTATCTTCCTATATTTTTATTATTATTATCCTTTAATTATTTGCTATTATTAATTATTATTACTTATTATCATTATTATTATTATTATTGTGTGTAGTGTTATCATTATTATTACTATTATTGTTACTATAACTATTGTTACTATTATTATTAATTATTATTTATGTTATTATTATTAATACACAAATAAAGATTATATATAAATAAAATAGCTCAATTTTATTACCCACAGTCCATTTACATAGAGAGCCCAAAGAAATAAACAATACATCGTTACATACTTAGCCCATTTGATCCCAAATAATTCATAGCCCATATATCTCTAATTACACAAAACCCTAATAGCCATCCTTTGTCTCTACGCAGTCGAATCCTAGCCGTCGGATTAGAGGCATGATCAACGGCCCAGATGGACCTGGAGAAGCCAAGCCCTAGAGATCGTTCACTTGACCTTGTGCCGCATCACCAAGGCAGTTGGATCGAGCCTGCAACCAACGGCCCCAATCAATTCCCCTACGCAAGTCAACGACTCAAATGGACCCGAGGAAGTTGCTATAAGAGACGCGCGAAGCCTCGGTTTCTTCCGCGCGTGTGTACCGTTGCAAGCCCTGACCATTCAATTCCCCTACTCGTCCGTACAACTTCCATGCACGATGCGTTTGTCGCTAGCACGCCTCCCTTGCCATTTCGGGCAATACCGGCAACACAGGACACAGAGACAGAAAAGTCAGATACCCGAAATGGAAACAATAAACAAAAAAATATAAAGAAATCAAAAACGATGACGCGGAGACAGATCCTAGAGGTTAACAGAAAAAAAATCAGATTGAAGTCAGCCACCGTGGTCATTTTTTCTTGTCTTTTTCTTGTAACATTGGTAATATAAACCGAAACGAACCAATCTAAACCCCAATGGGGAATTTTACCAAAAAAAGGCAATACGAAACACAAAAACACTTGAGAGGTACCATTCTTTTTACTCTTTTTCCAGATTTCATCGCAGGCAAAAATAAGAAAGGTCGGAGTTTCGATTATTTTACCTTTGGTGTTTGGTTTTCCTCAACGCTTCTTGGCCTTCCCTCTCCGTTGATAAGCCGCCCAACTTCTGTGAAGTCGCGAATGGTGAATCGAAGGAGTAGTAGGCCTTGTAAGTGTTAGGTTTTCGAGGAAGAAAGGAAATTTAGGTTTGGATCTCATAAAAAAGAACTAGGGTTTCACCATTTTTTAAGATTTGGTTTTTTTAAAAAGAAAAAAAAGAAAATGTTTTTAGGGTTGTGGGTTTGTCGGTTGATCTGGAATGCGAGAATGAGGGTGGTGACCATCTGAGTCTTCGAACCCTAGTCGTGTCTGGTAAAAGTGGGAGAGTTGGGAGAGACCCGACTGTTAAAATGGCCAAAAAGGGAAATTTTTTGACCGTTGAGGTCTATTTTATGTTTTTTAATATTTATAAATATTTTATTTACGTTTTAAGCCTCTCCATGTTTTTTAAAAGATAACTTGGAGGGCTTCCGCATTTTAAAATTGTTTCCTCAGTCCTTACATCTTTTATTTTCTTTGCAATTTTGTCCCCTTATCATAGTTAATTAAGTTTTCTAAAATGGTTTCATTACCCTTTTGTTCTTTCGGTGTTTTGGAGTAAACTTTTTGGCCATTATGTTTTTTAAAAGGGTTAAGTACTGGATAGTCACTTATGTTTTCTCCCAGTACAGAGTTGGTCATCGATTTTGAAAAATGACCAGTAAGGTCACTTACGTTTTTAGGACGTAAACTTTTGGTCACTCTGTCGTTTGGAGCCATTAGACGTGAACGGCAATCTGATCTGGATGTTGAAAAAAATATAAAAATCTTTGCACGTTTATTCCACGTAGGTTTAGGGTAGATTATTAATATAAAGATGTCCTCCCCCAAAGTGACTATCCTTAAATCTACCTTTTCTTAACCCTAAAAATTGCTCTATAGAAAAAGAAAAGAAAAAGAGGAAGAAGAAGAAGAAGAAGAAGTTGAAGAAGAAGATGAAAGCAAAGAATGAAGTACCCATTTGTCGTTGTAGACAACCAGCTAATCTGGTCACTTATTGGAACAATGAAAACCCAGGTAAGATGTTTTTCTAGTGTAAAAATTATGGGAATGGGAGGAGTTGTGGTTTTTTTGCTTGTTACGATGCTCCTCTCAACCCGCATTCAAGGATGATCATTTCTAGGCTCTTAAAGAAAGTGAAGAAAATGAAGAGGGCAAGATTCCTAGAACGAATATGTTGGATGGTTATGTGTGTGATGATTGTGTGGTTTTTGAAGTAAAGTAATGTGTGTGATGAGTGGATGCTAAAGTATTGTTAGGGTTTATGAAATTGTAAGCATTTTGTTCAATGTTGAAGTAATGTAATATGGGTTTTGAAGTATTGTTAGGGCAAGATAGTTATTTGTGATATTTTATTTATGGTTGTTTAATGTAACTGAAGCTTCTTGAAGCAATGTTTTTAGGAGTTCAATGGAAATTATAAGCATTTTGTTCAATGAAAATTGTAAGCATTTTGTATTCATGTTACATGAATAATTCAACAAAACAAGTAAACAAACTTTTGTTTTGCATTCAATTGTAAGTAATATAGGTTAACAAAAGTAGTTTGTAAGCTGATAAACCATAAAATCAGCTACAAAAATAATGACCTAATTCAACAAAAGTAGTTTATAAGATTTCCCTGAACATCACAAAAGGAAATACCTAGACAGATTCAACATAGTTTACAAAATAAATGTCATTACAATTGACATCAGAAAAAAAGAGTCATAAAATTAGGTCATTCGCAAAATAAGTCAGCTTCAGTCCCTAGTTGAAGCTTGTGATTCTTGATTTAGAGGATTGGAGACAGTTGATTGTTGACTTGAAGGCTCATTAGGCATCCATCTAACAGTTGGTGGTGGAGCCAAAGGTCTTCTTGTTGGTAATTTTTGCCTTCGAAGTGGCTGTTGATGGTTCGATGATGAAGGATGACTTCCAGGTTGTTGTTGTTGGTTGGAGGATGAAGGATGGCTTCTAGGTTGTTGTTGGTGGGATGATGAAGGATGAGGCTGTGGTTTGTTGGATGGAATGGGTCTTCTTATAGGCTGGTTTGCACCAATCTCACCTCTACAGGTTCGTTTGTTGTGACTGGGCTTACCACACTTGGTGTAGTTGGCCTGTTGCCCCTCTTGGTCAGCTTAGGTTTGCTAACTTCATCAGCTTCCTTTTTCCTCTTTTTACTTGGCCTTACTAGTGGCCTCCTAATAGATTGTGGCAATATGGGTTTCATGTCACATACTGGAGCCCATTGATCAGGACCTGTTTAAAAATTAAAAAAAAACAATAAATCACATAAGGTGGAAAAAAATAGTTGAAGAAATTAATAAGTTAGGGAGAAACAATAGCTTTCACTGGTGAAATCATGTTGGAGTAAATGGCAATTTGAGTGCTCTTATTGTAGCACACATTTACATAACAATCAATGCTTCTATTGATTTCGTGAATGGTTGAGACTGCATGGACATAAGGGATGCCTGTGAGGTCCCATTTTCTGCTTGAACATGTATGCTGCACAAGATCTACAACATGCTGGTGCACAAGGCCAGCATGAACTTGATACCTTTCTCCACCAGCCCGTGTGTTCCAGCACCTGAAATAAGTCAATTACACAATTAGTAGACAATTAGTAAAAAAAAGTAAGTAAACAATTAGGAGAAAACATGTGTGATTGCTGGATAATGATGTCCATTTTTTTTTAATTTTATCACACAGCGGACCTGGCCACTTTTCAGCTTCCTCCCTTTTGCTAACAATTTTTTTCATTATCTTGGTTCTAATAACCTATATCATTGTCAGAATAGGCTTATCTCAAGCCTCTAAAATTGACTACATAAGAGAAATAAAAAGATAATGTTAGTAATCAATCAAATAAAGTAAATGTCTTAAGTATTTAACTAACTCAAAATGAAAATTTTACCTTGTTGAAAGACTCACACAGGTTGTTGAGGAGCATATCACACTTAGTTCTGGTATCAAAGTGTGATCTGGACCATTGAGCAGGGTTCAACTTCTGCATCCAATTATAGACAACAGCGGAAAGGGCTTTCAACTGCTCTATTGCATCTTCAAACTCTCGCAAGTAAGTAGCTCGAGCAACCTTCCAAACAACATCTTTAAGAGTTTTTCGTTTGTGAACCTCCTTGAAATTGTTATATATATGCCTCACATAGTTTCTAACATTTGCATTAGGGAGAATATCATCTACATTATCCACAAGTCCCTACATTAGAAACAATAGATAAAAGTTAATAAAACTCTTAGAAACAATATATAAAAATAGATAAAAGATAGAGGGTTACCTTCTGTTTATCATTCATGAAACAAATATTACAAGAGTCATTAATCTCCAAGTCAGTCTTGAGTATGTCTAAAAACCAGGCCCAATATGAATAGTTTTCACTCTCCACTACTGCACATGCTATAGGGTAGATATGATCATTTGCATCTATACTTATTGTTTCCAGTAAGTACCCTTGAAAGTAGCCTTTTAAGCAACAACCATCCACACAAATAATCCTCCTACATCCTGCCATGAAACCATTTTTGCAAGCTTGCAGACAGACATACATCCTTTGGAATAATCTACCCTCTAGATGACAAATAGTAGTTGTTTCAGGGTTTGTAGTCTTTAACTCCAGTAAGTACTCATAAATCTTTGCATACTGCCTTTTGTAATTCCCTTCAATTATTTCAATTGCCAAATCTCTTTCCCTACTACAAGTAACACGTGACACCCAAGTAACAAATTCTTCATATACATCACTTCGAAGTGATTTTACTGGGTAATTAATATCAACCATGAATTTTCCTATATAATACTTTTCCATCCAAGGTGATCTGGTATTCCTATTTTTTGTTACCTTAGAACAGTTATGAGTGTCAATTAATGTTTCTATCTGCCAAGTCTGATCTGTAATGTCTTTGGGATTCATTAGGGCTGCCCACAATTTCCATGGACAGTTGTCGTGACACACAACTTGAATCATTTTTTTGAAGCTTAACTTGGAATCTATTGACTTTCCCATAGTGTTTTACTGCTTCTTTCAGAACTTTCCTATCAGAGAAGATTAAGCCTTTAACAAATTTAGGGTTAACAATGTCAGTTTCAGCATGAAACTCACTATACCTAGGTCTATCTGAATTTGAATCATGATCACTTAAAAGTTCATCAGATTTATCACTGTCAGATTCTATCTCAGGATTCATCCTAACACCATCAGGTCCAAAACCATCCATTTGTCTTTGAACTCTAATTGCTATTCCTATATTATCTTGTTGCAGTCCATCATCAAACCCACATTCAGTATCACTAACTTCAAATTCTTCTACATTTTCCTCCTCTTCTTCATAAGCTTCTATTGCATCCTCAGCTTCAATTTCATCCTCAACTTCTACTTCATCATCTCCAATATTCTTTTTTTCCTAAAGATATACATGAATGCATCTATTTCTAGGTAGGCTATTGACTAATGCCATACAATCAGAGTCAGTTCCCAATGACATAACAGATGCTCTAGATAAAGCAGCACCTGAGACTCTCTAGTACAAACTATAAGAACCCTTTAAGCCTAACCTATCAACCATGCCACATACATTTAACATGGAGAAAGTGTCACAACCAACATGATCAAAATATGCTACAGTTGATGAGTTGTATTTCATTGTTTTTGGAAAGATGAACTATCCACCATAATGAATGACACAAGTGAATCTACTTGAATCATGAGCTGTAAAGTATACAAATAAAAGTAATCAGTTTTTGTTCATAATCCTATAACTTTAGGTTCAAAAGTATAAAAATCATTGGCTAAAGGGGTACTTTTGCCCCCAAGTTTGACCCAAAAATGCAATGTCGCCCCTCGCCGAAAAACGCACTCAATGTGCCCCTTATGTTTGAAAAATCGATCAATTCCGACCCTTGACTAACGTTGACTAACGTTCCCGTCAATTCCTGGGTGACGGGTCGTTAACTCCTGCACGGTCAGCTATCCTTGCCAGTTGGCTTGCCGTGTCACGCGTTGACGTGGAAAAAAAGCTTACGTGGCAAGTTTTTTTAAAAATAATAATAAAAATATTATATTATTATATTAATTAATATTTTATTTATATATATGAACCCTAAACATAATTTCATGTCTTCAAGTTCTTCTTCCATTGCCGTTTCATATTTCTAGGTAATGTTTGATTCATTTTCTTTTTTTTCCTTCAAATTAATCAATCATTCTTCTCATTAGTTAACAACCCTAAACCTATTTTTGGGTATATTTGATCTATTTTGTTTTTTTATTTACTTCAAATTTTAGGGTTACTGTAATTTGGGGTTTAGTGGTTCTGCAGGTTGAAGATGGCATCATCATCATCTTGCGCATCATTTACAAATAGTCAGGGTAAAACTTGGTCAGGGGTGAACTGGGATTACGATGGAGAAGAAATATTTTGTGATTGTGGCGTGAAATGTCCAATGTGGACAGCTTGGAAGAATACTGAAAACATTGGGAGAAGATTTTTCAGCTGTCCAAATTATAGGCGCAAGAAGAAATGTAACTTTTTAAGATGGATTGATGAACCACTGTCAGAAAGGGCTCGATTTCTTGTTTATCAGCTGAAAAAGGAGAATGATGAGTTGAAGCAATTAGATAAAAGTAAGGAAGATGATGCAATGGAAGAAATAAAGGCAAAGATGATTGAAATGCAGAAGCAGATTTCTATAGCAATTGAGACTGTTGCCTTGCATAAAAGAGAAAATATATATTCTTCAAATGGATGGTAATAGCTTGGATAATATGCTTGTTGATGATAGTTAGATCATATATGTAATGAAGTATGTTTAATGGAATAAATTTTATTTTGTCTTACAATTAGCGTTCAAGTTTTTCATTTAATGTTCTTGCAAATTTCCATAACACAAAAAAAATTCAGTATGACAAATTTCCATAACACAATAGTGAACGAGATCAAGTCTTTCATAATATAAAGACATTACATAACATGTAGCATTAGTTTGAGTACTTGAAACATCTTCCTAGTAACACAAAATAAACCATCTTCCTAGTAACACAAAATAAACCATCTTCACCATCTTCCTAGTAACCCAAAATAAACCATCTTCACCATCTTCCTAGTAACACAAAATAAACCATCTTCCTAGTAACACTTGCAACATCACACTAATTGTTAGCAGCCTCTAGCTGGCTTGATTGTGTACTCAAATGATTCTGTTCAGTCCTTGTCTTTTTCTTTCTCTACTCATCAGATTGTTGCTGCTTGAGTTGCCTTGTAGTAATAGCATGCTTTTGTTTCCACTTCAGAACAGGTCCTTTCCATGCATGATTGTATTGTGAAGTATCAGCGCCAATTTTTCTTTTTGCACCGCTTCTAAGAACCATTTCAGTAGGAAAACCAGGCTGAAGAAGATAAAACATAATGAAGTATAAGTGGTGATAGTTAACAGAGTCTACATGTCAAACAAAGTAGAAAATTTGTAACACTCACATTTAATGTTTGTTCTCCTGTTCTCAAGTTTGTATATATGCCAATACCAACTTGCCTCTTTTTGTTGGTTGCAGAACCAATTGTTGAAGGTCTAGTAGCTGATGTTTCTGTCTCATTGGACCTCCTCTTCATGCTTCTTGTAGTTCTCATAGTGTTATCAATTTGAGATGCATAAAAGAAATTGTAATTATAATGTTAATTGTAAATTAATGAGTATTAATGTTAACCAACCATAACAACTGAAGCAATTTATATTATACCTCATGACTTGTAACATCAGACTTTGGTTTTTTAGCATTGGTACTTGCAGCTGTAGTACTTGCAGCTGTAGCTAAATTTGATACATAGTGGCAGATGCCTAATTTTGAAAAAATATGTTAGATACTGATTAATATACAATTAGTGATAGATTCCTAAGATATCAATTAAACACAAATATAAAAATATATACCTGTTCGGGGTTGGTGCATTTGTTTTTTCGGTGCCCTACTTGCTTACATTTACTGCATATGATTTTAAACCCTAATGTACTAAGCTTGCCATATTTTTGTTTCACAGGCTCATCCTTATCTTTTCACCTCTTCTTTTTAGGCCTCCCTGGCATTACTTTCACTTTAGGGGGTCCAATTGGATCATCATCTCTTTTTGGCCAAATTTTTTTCCCCCTAACTGGTTGTAGGACTTGATTGTAGCTTGCAAGATACCTTTCTTTTGTGTACCATTATGAAATATATGTCTCAGGCTCCTTTGAATCATGGTACATTGCACATATTGCATGACAACAAGGTATTCCAGTTAACTCCCACTCTCGACAAGTACATTGCAGGCTCTTCAAATTAACTGTGTTGATTTTCACCATGAGTCACCTCAAATCCTCCATCACCATTCCAAACTAGCCTACAATGAGTGGAAAGTTCCATATTTTTCTCTAACTTTTGTTGAGCCGTTGGTGCGATGTTAGTTTTCCACTTACTTACCCAACTTCTCTTAACATGCATTCTTTGCATTACCATTTTCCTTATTTCTTCCAGCATGCTTATAATAGGATTACATCTTGCATCTACAATTCACCCATTAAAGGCTTCAGCTAAGTTGTTATCAACCACATCACACTTAGAAGCTCCTGAGAAATACGCATGACTCCATTGATGTGGAGTAATTGCAAGCAGATCATTTGTAAAGGTGGCTCCCATTGCTTCTAATAATTTAAGCTGATCATCAAAATCCTCTACAAAGGTTGATCTTACACAGTTCCAAAATTGGATCTTCCTGTGCATCCCTTTCCATTTTTTGTGCCAATTTGAATAGATGTGCCTTGCACACATCCTATGATCCAATAATGGAAAAAACTGATTGATAATTGGCACTAGTCCCTGACAGAAATATAACTTAAGGTCAGACATACATGCATTACTAAATGTCAATATAAGTCACAAATGTATTAGTAATTAAAATAAGTAAAAAAGAATACCTTCTGTTGGTCTGACATTAATGTCAGCCCTTGACCTTCTGGATGATTTAAATCTTGCATCAACTTGCTTAGAAACAAGTTCCAAGACTCTTTTCCTTCTCCTTCTACAACTGCCCACGCTACAGGAAACATTTGATTGTTTCCATCTCTGCCAATTGCAACTAAAAGTTCTCCTTGGGTGACAGTTTTTAGAAAACAACCATCAACTCCAATAAAAGGTCTACACCCCTCCTTCCAGCCTGTAAATAAAATTTTAGTTAGTATTCAACAATAAACTACCCAAATAATGTGAACAGTTTATAGAAAATATACCTTTTTTGGAGCAGCAAAGCAAATGTACATCCTTTGAAAAATAGCTTTGTTATTGGTGTCTCTATGAACTTGAATTGAGACAGTGCTTCCAGGATTGCTATGAAGCAACTCAACAGCATACCCCCAAAGATTGGCATACTCATCAATATAAGAACCTCTTTTCTCCTTTAACACATTGAACCTAGCTCTTTGACACTTGCTAAAACTAGCATAAACCCCTAACTGTTGCCTGCATTGTTGCTTCAAGGTTTCAACTCTCATACTTGGGTCTTCTAAGATTCTATCTCTAAATACCTTCTCAATATGCTTACTAGTCAGTGCTGGATTCTTGTTAGTTCTAACACATTTGTGAACAGGGTAATATGTTTTTACAACAAAGCAGTCATACCTTTTATCTATGCTTGCAAATAAAGTCCAAGGACAACAAACCTTACAACACACCCTCAATCTTTTAGGTTCACTCTTTTTGAACCTCAAAGCAACACCCTTGGCAATGGCATATTTTCTCACAGCCTCCTTGAACTGCTTGTGATCCTCAAACCTAAGTCCTAGTTCCCACAAAGGAAATGCACATTGGGGATCATATTTATGCCCTGTTGATTTTTTGCCTCTGCCTCTATAAGCTCCACAGATTTGATCATTGTACTCCTCATCACTGTCCCCATACTCCCCTGGGTCATCAGACTCTATGTAGTCACTTTCATGATCTTCTAATTTGGCTTCAAGTTCTGGTATATATTCATCATCATCCACTAAATCATTTTCCACATTTGCTTGACCCCCACATTCAGAATTATTGTTGTCTTCACTTTCAGTAACATCTGTTGAATTTTTATCTGTATCAACCCTCAACTTTCCTCTAATACCTTCAACCTCATCATCCACATCAGAAGCAACTTCAACATTAGCTACGAAATTTGCTGAGTCTTGGGAAGTTTCTTCCTCACCTACCTGAACTTCAACATCATGTGTTGTATGGCCTAAATCTTCAATGTGTGGCAACTCAACAGTAATACCAACACCACAATTATCCACATCTTCTACACCTTCAATGTTTGGTGTATTACCAGCACCAACCTCATTAATTTCTTCAGCAACACCAACCTCATTAATATCTTCAGCAACACCAACCTTATTAATGTTTTCATCTACTTGTACACCTTCAACACTTAATGTATTTTCATCAGCAACCACATTAATGTTCCTATCTAATTCATTACCCTCTGAATTTTTCCCATATTTATCTGTATGGTCCACATAAAGTTGTACAATACCTCTAGTGTTTAAAAATCCCACACACCGACTTACTGCATCATCATCTAATACAAGCACCAATGCATCTGAACTAAAAGGAACCCCTAGAACCCTGTAATACACCCATGCATCCTTGTCATACCGTAAGTCCTTTACGTTACCAATTATATCCCAATAACATAGTCTATCAGGGTCAACTTGAAGTTTTTCAGTTTTGTAATTGACATACTCAAACTTAGGTGACTTTACAAATTTTCCCCCATGAAAATACTCTAACACAGAGAAGTCTTTGTTACTCTTCATCATATACAAAAAAACTCATGTTCAGATTCAGTACAATAAACGCAGTACAAAACATAAACTCAGCCAATGTAAAATTTCCAGTCAAACTCATTCAATCCCACTACAAAAAAACTCATGTTCAGATTCAATATAAAAACATAAACTCATTCAATCCTAATACAAACTCAACCAATGTAAAATTTCTAGTCAAACTCATACAAATTCAGCCAATGTTAAAATTCAGTCAAACTCAGTCAGCCAATGTTAAATTTCCAGTTAGCCAATGTTAAAATTCAATGCATCCCAATACAAACTAAGTCAGTGTCAATTTTCCAGTAAGTATTCAATATTGAACTTTTAACATTTATGCAAACATAATCTTAAAATATTAAGAATTAGAATATATAAACATTTCATATCACATGGGACCACTTTGTGTTGTCTTTTTCGGGTTCTAAACCCTAAATATTCTTACCTTTGCAACTTTTAAAATTAGAAAAAAGATTTGTTTCTTACCTTTTTTCTATTCACCAACTTCACCAACTCTTTTAATCCCCAAATGTTCTTCTCCAGTTTGAAACCCAAAACTTCTGCAAAATAAAAAACCAAGAATGAAGTTAAAAAACCAAGCAAAAATTACAAACCCTAAAAATTTTACAAACCCAAATGTTTTTCTATTTACCAACTTACCGATTAAGGATGAAGCGACAAGAATGGGGTTTTCAATCGACGAAATTCTTCTCTGCCAACAGCTTCAATAAGCGAAAAATCAACGAAAATGGTAAGGAAGAGGTTTCAGTTTTCGGAGAGTTCTTTTCTCTGAAGGTTTGATTTTTTCCCCAATTTTTTCAGATAATCGATTGGGTTCGTTCTAAGCCCTTTCAGTTTTCGAAGAGCACTCATTATGCTCCAATTTTTTTTAATTAATCTCAGTTTTTAAATTAATATAATAATATAATATTTTTATTATTTTTTTAAAAAAACTTGCCACGTAAGCTTTTTTTCCACGTCAGCGCGTGACACGGCAAGCCAGCTGGCAAGGATAGCTGACCGTGCAGAAGTTAATGGCCCGTCACCCAGGAATTGACGGGACGTTAGTCAACGTTAGTCAAGGGTCGGAATTGATCGATTTTTCAAACATAAGGGGCACATTGAGTGCGTTTTTCGGCGAGGGGCGACATTGCATTTTTGGGTCGAACTTGGGGGCAAAAGTACCCCTTTAGCCAAAATCATTCCTGTAAAGTTTTAGATTATCAGTTTAATGTTTAATGTTTGTTGGGCTTGTAGCACGCTCGAATCGATCACCGAAACCGTCAATAAGGGTTGTAAATGTTTGGTCGTTGAATTGGATAAAATCGAAATAAAGGTAGACAAGTGACACAATGATTTTAGAGTGGTTCGGCCTTCTAACAAGCACCTACATCCACTACCTTAGCACACCACTAAGGATTTCCCAATTCACTCAACAATGAATTCGTCCCGTTTTCCCGGTTTAGGAGGAAACCGTTACAACCCTATCTTTTGGACTTGGCTAAGACATAATTAACTCTAGTTTTTCTCTCAAGGCTAAACTAGAACCTCTCCTTTTACAAGGGATTTGTTTGGTAAACTAAATACCTCACAAGGTGGGTGTTTACACAAATTTACGCTCACAAGAGTACAAAGGATTTACAATTAAGCACTCTCTAAAGACTATGTACAAGAGAATAGTTAAATAAAGATTTAGACTCTATTTCTTTTGATCGTGTTGCTTGGATGTAGTCTCTAACCATCTTCAAGTGTTCCAGCCTTCAATTAATAGTCCCAATTGAGTTTGTGTTCGTTACTAGCCGTTGGAGATGTTTTGGAGCCGCTGGGTCTTTATTTCCTGCAATAATTGCAGTTCTGGTGCCTACCGTATCGGTACACGAGTAACCGTATCGGTACGCCCTTCTTCAGAACTAGCCATTGGGCTTTTTCCAGCCTATGCGTATCGATACTCTAGGGAGCATATCGGTATGGTCTGCACTTTAAAAGACCGTTGGAAATAGCCGTTGGGGTTGTTAAAGCAGGGATCGGTACGCTTTAAAGGCGGATAGGTACAACCCCTCTCCGTATCGATACGTGCAAGCCGTATCGGTACATGTTTTGGCAGAATAAAATATGGAGTAAAAAGGTATCGATACGGGGTATACCGTATCGGTACGGTAGTGCTAAAAAGCCAGGTTTGACTACTTTAAAGCATTCAAAAATTTGCCAAAAACCTTTTTTAAAACCTCAAACTTATTTTCAAGTTGTTTGGACTTAAAGACATGTTTTAAATTCTTTTCAAATTTGTCCAAAACATTTTTCAATTATTATATCAAAACACTTAGTTCTTCAATGTTTAATGTTTAAAGTTTTAGAGTAATCAGTTTTAGAGTTTACTGTAGAGTATCAGTTTAATGTTTAATGTTTTATAGTATCAGTTTATTTCTAATTTAGAGTATGTTTTAGAGTATCATTATTGTAGACTATCAATTTAATGTTTAGTGTTTTATAGAGTTTATTGTTTTAGTATAGAGTTTACTGTAGAGTGTCACTTTAATGTTTAATGTTTTATAGTTTTAGTTTATTTCTAATTTAGAGAATGTTTTAGAGTATCATTACTGTAGAGTATCAGTTTAATGTTTATAATCCTATTTTATAATGTTTAATGTTTTAGTATATAGTCTCTTCTATAAAGTGTATATTCGTTGTCTTTTATATTTTAGAGTATATTTACTGTTCATAATCCTATTTTATAATGTTTAATGTTTTCTATATAGTCTCTTTTACCTATAAAGTTTTATTCTAAAGTCAATGTCTTTATAAGCTAACAAACAAAAGTATACACTCCTTCCTTCTTGATTGTACTCAATATAACAGACAAAAGTTCAACACATTGGACCACATACATTACAGAATAGATTTATCATAGTGGACCACATAAACAATATTTTAATCTACATGCAAAACCACATTGGATTCAGTCCACAAACTTTAAAACAGTGCATTCAGTCAAACATAAACAAAAAAAATTCAACTCAAATTGAATAATAAAGGTCAACAGAAAGCAAAATATTCAGTGGATTTGGCCAAACATGCAAAATATTCATTTTCAACACAAAGCAATCATACATACATGCCTTTTCAAGACAGTGGTTTCAGTGAAACATGCAAAATATTCCTAAACCCTAAGTTGAATATGGAATACTTACGATACTCCACTGCATAATCTCCCCACCGGCGAAGTTTCCCTCCAATCATCGTGAGTGATTTGAGTTTACCTACAATATAAAGCAACCAAAACAGAAATGGAAGATCAAAATAAGGCCCAACATCGAAAATCCTAACCTAAATCGAAAATAATGAATAGAAAACCCTAGATATTTCTACAACACAAACCAATGAAAATAGAAATAGAAGATCAAAAACCATTGTATAATCTTAGACTAAATCTAATAAAAAAATGGGTTAAAACAAAGACTTACCCTTTCGCGAAGCGTTCTTCAAATTTTTCTTTTCCAGACAATGAATCGTTAACAATCTCTTTCGATTTTCCCTAGAAAATGAGTTCTACAATCACATGGATGTTCGATTTTCACTAAAAAATGACCCCTAAAACCCCAATCAATTGGATTTCCCCCAAAGTCTTTTCTTTTTCCCAGAGAAGGAACCCTAGAATTATCGCGGCGTTTAACCCCTTAACCCATTAGACTTAATTAAAATTTACAAATGACTTTAATCAAACATTTTCGAAAGTCAAATAGACAGCCTACATGGAATAAATGTGGTAAGATTTTTATTTTTTCAGCTGCCATATCGGATTGTCGTTGATGTCTAACGGCCCCAAACGGTAGAGTGACCAAAAGTTTACTCCCCGAAAACGTAAGTAACTTTACTGGTCGTTTTTCAAAATCGGTGACCAACTAACTCTGTACTGGGGGAAAACATAAGTGACTATCCCAGTAGTTAACCCTTTTTAAAATCACCCATGCCCTATGATATTCAAAATGTGTGCAATTTCGTCCATTATTTGTGCCCAATCCGTTTTTTAAGAAGTGAAATACCCTTTTCAGCCCCCAAAGCTTCTGCTCCTTTTTAATTTGGTCATGACATCTGTGGTTTAAAACCTTCTTTCCCCTTTCAATTTATTTTGTTTTTTTATCTAATCTAGCCCTTTTGCATGTGCATATTTAAATTTAAATTCTATTAATTTTATTTTCTATTTTATTTTCAGTCTTTATAAACCTCTATGTTCGCATTATACACTTGTTGGTTTGACTGTTAATGTATGTGTTCGAAATTTGAATACTCCATACTAAGTATCGTTATGTTGTATATATGATACGTTTATGTATATATTGATTAACATATATACTATATGCTTATTTGTTATTGCTTGTAGTGTAGTATGTATGACTATATACGTATCATATTGTCTCGTGAAGCCATTTATCCATATTATTAGGTTTTTATATATATAGATCAATGTACATATTATTTGGTTTTGTTTTTATACAAATATACATATAGATGTTATAAAGCTTTTTCATATGATTGCACACCATGTATTTTTGTGGATTTATTCATATTGTTTCATGCTTTGTTTATTCATTCCTGATATGTCTTTGGCCATATGACATGTTAAGTTGCATTTGGAATACAAAAATGTCAGATGCCCTTTTATTCGGGAATGAACGAGGCCAATACCAGTCGTAGTAGTGGTGGTTCAGACGTTCCTTCTAGAATATTAGGACTTTTAAAATTCACTCACTTGTATAACCAAACTTCGATTAAATTTGTCACTTTAATTCGTAAAATTTGATATTAATTAAGCGGTAAGGATCTTGGTACCAATTTTGGGCATGACGAGAGTGCTCACCCTTCCCCGCATGTAACCGACTCCTGAATCCGTTTGAATCTCTGGTTTTGTTTTCCGGTGTCCGGTCTACCTTTTAAAATGGTTGGTGGTGACTCCAATTTTAATCGATTTTCTAGAAAAATTTCGTTTTGAATTAAAACTTCGTTCTTCTAAGTGACATCGGAGGAGGGGTAGCGATACCTAGATGATTTTCACCAAAAAGTCGTTACAACATGTTTTTTAGTAAGTTTGATGAGTCAAATGGATGGATGAGATTAACTCATTACTTTTTTCCAAGTGATAATCTTCACATAACCCAGTGTTAATCTCAGTAACTCATTTCACCCATCCAACGATCCAAAAATGTGTAAAAGTTAAAAACACTTACATTGTGTAACTGGGTCATATCCCATGTATATGTATATATGGTTAGGATCAAGTTACATGATGTAAAACTCATTTAGCTTTACACTAATCCATGGCCATTGGATGAATATAATGGATGGACGAGATTAAAAGTTGAAAACTATGAAATTTTTAAGGAGAGAAAAATAGGAATGTTTAATCTCTTCCACATACATGGTGTAAAATTCATTTAGTTTTACACTAATACATGGCCATTGGATGAATGAAATTGATAAATGAGATAAAAAGTCGAGAATAAAGAGATTTTTAAGGAGGAAAAAAAAGAGTGTTTAATCCCATCCATAATCTCATATTTAGCCTATGGTTTTAAAGTGAATACAAAGTTGACATAAAAATCTTATGTGTCAATTTATGTCGATTTAACATGTTTTAGATATTAGGGAAAACTATACATTTAGTTGTGTTACTATTTTGGTACCCCGACTATTATTTTTGGCAAATTGCTACCTAATGTTATGTTTTGTTCTGTTTTGGTACCCGCGCCGTTTAAAATTAACAGAAATAGTGACGTGGCTTGGGTTAATAACAGTTTTAGTCCAAAAACTTATGTAATCTATCAATTTAGTCTAAAATTCTATCAATATAAACATTATTTTAATTTTTGGATTAAAATTGTAAATTCCTCATTTTTCTTCTTCTTCCAGTTGAGTTTAAAAAACACGCTAGGGGCAATCAAAACTTTAGGATTTGCAGATTAATGGGGGGGGCCAATGTGAGGTCTATTGGAGGACCTAAACTCCACAATCGGGATACCGACGAGAATACAAGGGCGTGGGGAAACGATGAGACAAAGTTCAATCAAAATTAAGATGATATTTTAAATTAATGTATTTTGACTAAATTTATAATAGATATGTGTTTTGGACTAAAACTGCGATTATACCAAGCCATGTCATCATCTCCGTTAATTTTAAACAACTAGGGTACCAAAACAGAACTAAAATGTAAAGTTAGGTACCATTTTGTAAAAATAATAGTTGTGGTCTTAAAACAGTAACACTGCTATAGTTGAGGTACTAAATATGTAGTTTTTTATAAATATTATTATTGAACTTTAATAGTTAGCAATGTCAATTAGACATAAGGGTGGAAAGGGTGTTCCTCATATTTATCTCCGTCAAGAATTTGTAATCTCATTCTTCGTCCCACCAAACACTACGTGTACAAAATTTAAAACCATCCCCACCTCGCGATCCCCAAGACTAGAATCTTCCTCACCCCACCATCTATGTGGGTCTAGAGACTCATCTAATCTCTACTATACTTGTCTAACGATTCATTTCAAATAATATATTTATAAGCAACAATTAAATAAATATACATTATTTTTATGAAAAAAATATGAAAAATCTGTTATAGGAACTCCTACCACACATGTGATATTATATCAATTTTTATCATTTTAAAAATAATAAAAAGTCATTAGTATCTTTTAAATGGATAAAAATTAAAAATTTGTGAGTTCGTGCATTATATTTAAAAAAAAACAATGAATGAGGTTGAGTATTATTAAAATTATTTTTTTATTTTTTTATATATGCTTACTATGTATAATGCACGCCTGCTCACCACCCACAGTGTGTCAAATTTTTTTCCTCATCCTCACCCCCACGACCGTGAAACCTGTACACATCACCGTTTAATTGGACGCTAAGTGGAGCAAATCCCCATAAAACATGCTTCACTAACATCTCTATTAATAGTTTTTTTATGTATGTAAAATCTAGATCTAGGCCTAGCTAAGTCATGGCCCAAACATACAAAAAGATGTCATTTGTTTTATGGAGTATATAACAATATATGATGATTTTTATTTTAGATCACTAAACTCAGTATCAATTACTGTGAAACAAATATTTTAATTTTGATATAACTAAAAACCTAAGGACTAAATCGAAAAAGTCAAAACGAATTTTAAGTCCTTAAAATATCCCCATATAATTTTAGTATGCCCAAGTTAAAAACATACATTTTCAAATACTTTTTCTAAGTGTTTCAAGCCAAAGCAGTGTTTTTCAAGTACCCGTTTCGAAACGGCCATAAGGCGTTTCGAAACATTTTCACCACTGTCGACCACCGCTCCGAAACGTGTATCGAAACACTTGCAACCGTTTCGAAACGGCTCAACTCGTTTCGAAACTGTTCTTCATGTTGGATTTAAAAAGGGCTAAACTATTTAAAATATTTCAGGTTTTTAAATATAAAAGGGGTGTTTCGAAACGGATCAAGCCCGTTCCGAAACGACCCTTTGAAAGTAGCCATTCCGTTTCGAAACGGATCAATCCCGTTCCGAAACAAGGGCTAGGTTTTATTTGAAAAATATGACCGTTGTATGTTTTAACCAATTTTCTGAAAACCGTTAAGGCGTTTCGAAACGGGCTAGGACCGTTCCGAAACGACCCTTTTACAATGGCAAAACCGTTTCGAAACGGCCCTAAGGCGTTTCGAAACGGGCTCTTAAATGCACCCCAACGGCTCTTTCTATTTTAGTCCGTTCCGAAACAGGTTTCCCGTGTTCCGAAACGGGTTGGTGCAGACAGCATTAATGGTGGCAAGAGAGGGTTCCAACGGCTCCATTTATGTTCCCAACCACCCAAACGGCTAGAAATCAATGAGAAGGTATAAAAGGGACATCCAAAAGCATCAGCAACAACTATTGAACTTCAAGCAAACATCCAAACATCAAATTCAAGCATTTGAGCAAAAATCCCAAATTTGTGTAAAATCCCAATTTGTGTTCTTCATTCATATTTTGTAAAATTGGGTTGAGTGCTTGTATTGGGGCTATCATTTGTATTGAGAGATACCTAATTAGCCTACAAATTCCTTTGTTCTCTTGTGTGAGGGTTGGGTTGATTTCTGGGTAGAAAAATCAACCGATATTGTAAAGGGTTGCCTCCTTGTCCTAGAAAAGGGGAAGATCAATTTAGTGAAATTGTTGCAAATCCTTAGTGAGACTAAGGTAGTGGATGTAGAGTTCATTTGGAACTTGAACCACTCTAAATTCCTTGTTCTTCAATTTTAATTTGCCAATTTTCACTACAATCCTTCAAATTTCCAATTCACCCCCCCTCTTGGTAAATATCGATCTTTCGATCCACTCAACAATTGGTATCAGAGCTTAACTCTTTGAGGATTAACAACCACAAGAGGAGATCCTTGGAAGAGTGTGATCATCAAAATATCAAGAGATGGCTTCAACCTCCGGTTCCGGCATGTACGAGTCACAATCAACCACCAAGCCTCCTTTCTTCAATGGTGACAACTACTCCTTTTGGAAGAACAAAATGAGGCTATTCATCAAGTCAAGTGACTACCTTGTATGGGATGTCATTGAGGATGGGCCATACATTCCATTGAAGCAAGATGGTGAAGGCAAGATGGTGTTGAAGAAGAAATCCGAAATGAGTGAAGAGGAGAGGAAGAAGATTCAAGTCAACGATAAAGCTCTCCACATGCTTTTTTGTGCTTTCGGTCCGGACATCTATTCAAAAGTCTCTTCCATTGAAAATGCCAAAGAAGTGTGGGACACACTTGAGACCACTTATGAAGGCACCAATGATGTCAAAGAAACTAAGATTGGACTTCTCAATCTTAGTTATGAAAATTTCAAGATGGAGCCCGATGAGACGGTGTCAAAGATGTTTGATCGATTCTCCACAATCGTCAACGGGCTAAAGGGCTATGGAGAGATCATACCGGAAGACAAGCTTGTCCGGAAGCTATTCTATTCACTTCCCGAAGCTTGGGATGGGAAGAGAACCGCCATCATCGAAGAAAATAACTTGAAGACATTAAAGCTTGATGAGCTTGTGGGCTCTCTCCTTACTCATGAGATCATGAAGCAAGGAAGGGAAGATGAGAAAAAGAAAGAAGAGAAAAGAGTAGAGAAGCTTGAAGTTGAATAGAAGAAGAAGATTGGAATAGCTCTCAAGGCAAAAGCTTCACAACATGATGAGAGCTCATCTTGTGAGGAGGATGAACTTGAAGAATTGGCTATGATAGCCAAACGATTCTCACGCTTCATGAGGTCCAACCGGGGAAGAAAAATCCAAAGAAAGATGGACTTCAAAGGAAGGAACAAAGAAGAAGGGAAGGATCCCATCATTTGCTATGAGTGCAAACAATCCGGTCACATCCGTTCGGAGTGCCCTCAACTCAAGAAGAAGGGCTTTGAGAAGAAGAAGAAACTCAAAGCCAAGCTTGCTACTTGGAGTGATGAGGAGTCATCGGAGGATGACGAACAAGAAGTGGCTAACCTTTGTCTCATGGCACTTGAGGAAGATTCCTCCTTGGTAACCTCTAACTCATCTACTTTAGATTTTTCATATGAAGAATTAAATGATGCATATGATGAGTTACAAGAGGTATATGATGAATTAGTTGAGAAGTTTAAAGAGTCGGTCATTAAAAACAAGAAAATCATTTTAGAGCTAAATGAGAAAAATGACTCACTCACTCAAGCTAATTCTAAATTTGAGAAAAAGGTTTTAGGATTAAAAGATGAACTTAAGTTCTTTCAAGATGAAAATGTTGATCTTAATAATCTTTTGTCTCAATGCAATAGTGAACACCAAAAGGTGTTAGGTGAGCTAAATGAGCTCAAAAAGTCTTTAAAAAATGTTGGTAGTGTCAAACATGAAGTAGGAGAATCCTCTAGAACACACCAACCTAAGAAAAGGACTAATTACTACAAACAAGGTAGCTACCCTAGACATAGTAGAGCTAAAAGAATTAGAAGTGTATGGGTTCCTAAGGAACTTGTAAAATCTAATAATATTATTGCTATGTCATCTTGGATTCCTAAGGGAACCAAGGTTTTGGGAGCTAACACTCATGGACCCAAAATGATTTGGGTACCAAAAACCAAGGTTTAATATCTTTGTTTGTAGGGGGAGCATTGCTACAAGGCCAAAGCACAAAGTCAAAACTCATGGTACCTTGATAGTGGATGCTCGAGGCACATGACCGGAGACAAGAGTCGATTCATGGATTTAAAGCCAAAAAGTGGAGGAGTAGTAACATTTGGTGACAACTCCAAAGGCCACATTAAAGGTATTGGCTCCATAGGTAATCACTCTACCATTCTCATTGAAAATGTCTTATATGTCGATGGTCTTAAACATAATTTATTGAGCATAAGTCAATTGTGTGATAAAGGATTTAATGTGTTATTTGATAAAAATGGATGCAAAATTGTTGACATTAAATCTAATAATATTATGCTCATAGGTCATCGCATAGGAAACATATACATGGTGCATTTAGATGACATACATACATCTCATGCATGTTTAGTTGCTCAAAATGAAAATGATGCATGGTTGTGGCATAGGAAGCTAGGACATGCTAGCATTAGTGTTTTGGAAAAACTAGTCTCTCTAAATCTAGTTAGAGGTTTGCCCAAAATTAAATTTTCAAATGACAAAATTTGTGATGCATGCTCTAAGGGTAAACAACATAAGTCTTCCTTTAAATCCATTAATGATGTTTCTACTACTAGATGCTTACAATTAATTCACATGGATTTATTTGGGCCAATTAGGACTATGAGCTTGGGTGGTAAATCTTATGCATTTGTGTTAGTTGATGATTTTTCTAGATTTACTTGGGTTCTCTTTTTAAGTACTAAAGATGAGGCTTTGGAAAAATTCATCACATTTTCAAAATTAACCCAAAATGATCTTGAACTTAGAATTTCACACATTAGAAGTGATCATGGAACCGAGTTTCAAAATTTAGGGTTTGAAGAATTTTTGAATGAAAATGGTATTAGCCATAATTTTTCGGCTCCTCGAACTCCTCAACAAAATGGGGTAGTTGAGAGGAAAAATAGAACTTTACAAGAAATGGCTAGAACTATGCTTTGTGAAAATAATTTACCTAAATATTTTTGGGCGGAAGCCACAAACACCGCTTGTTATATTGTAAATCGAGTAATGATTAGGCCAATTTTAAAGAAAACACCTTATGAGATTTTAAAATCTAAAAAGCCTAACATTTGCTATTTTCACCCTTTTGGGTGCAAGTGTTTTATTTTAAATAATGGAAAAGACAACTTAGGTAAATTTGATGCAAAAAGTGATAAAGCTATTTTTATAGGTTACTCTTTAACCTCTAAAACCTATCGAGTATTTAACAAAAGAACTTTAGTAGTAGAAGAATCTATTCATGTTGTATTCGATGATAACCTCCTTCCTAGGAAGGATTCTTGTGATGATGATGATGTAGGAATCATAAATGCCTTTGATGGAGGTCAAACTTCAAAGGAGGATGAGATTCAACCAAAAGAAGAAGATACACAAGATCCACCTCTTGAAGCCTTGAAGGACTTGGCTATTGAGGAAAAGGAAGTGAGCTACCCAAGGGAGTTGAACTATGTCAAAGATGGTGAAATCTTGGGTGATCCATCCAAGGGGGTAACCACTCGTTCTTCTCTTAGATTAATGAACCATGTTGCATTTATCTCATGCATAGAGCCTAAAAACATAAAAGAAGCATTGAAAGATGACTTTTGGATTATGGCTATGCAAGAAGAGTTAAATCAATTTGAGAGAAGTAATGTATGGACATTAGTTGATAGGCCTAGTAATCAATCTACAATAGGAACTAAATGGGTCTTTAGGAACAAACTAGATGAGAGTGGTAACATTGTGAGAAATAAAGCTAGACTTGTAGCACAAGGTTACACTCAAGAAGAGGGAATAGATTTTGATGAAACCTATGCACCCGTAGCTAGGATGGAAGCCATTAGGATGTTGCTTGCATATGCATGTTATCATAATTTCAAGCTTTTTCAAATGGATGTTAAAAGCGCATTTTTAAATGGTTTTATAAATGAAGAAGTGTATGTGGAACAACCATCGAGTTTTGAAGATTCAAAATTTCCAAATCATGTTTTCAAACTTACCAAAGCTCTTTATGGTTTAAAACAAGCTCCTAGAGCTTGGTATGAAAGGCTTTCAAATTTTTTGATTGAAAAAGGATTTAAAAAAGGTAAGGTGGACACTACACTTTTCATAAAAATGTATAAAAATGACATCTTAGTAGTTCAAATTTATGTTGATGATATTATTTTTGGTTCTACTAATGAATGTCATTGTCAAGAGTTTTCTAAGCTAATGCAAGGTGAATTTGAGATGAGCATGATGGGGGAGCTCTCATTCTTTTTGGGACTCCAAATCAAGTAAAAGAAGGATGGCACCTTCATCAACCAAGCAAAATACATAAAGGATCAAGAAGTTTGGCTTGGAGAATGCAAAGCCTCAAGCCACTCCTATGAGCTCATCTACAAAGCTTGACAAAGATGAAGGAGGTAAGTGTGTTGACTCTAAGCTTTATCGTTCTATGATTGGATCTTTGCTTTACCTTACCGCAAGTAAACCGGATATATTGTTTAGTGTTTGCTTGTGTGCTAGGTTTCAAGCTAGTCCTAGAGAGTCTCACCTTATAGCCGTTAAGAGGATCTTTAGGTATCTTAGAGACACTCCTTGTTTAGGTCTTTGGTACCCTAGAGACTCTACCTTCAACCTTCATGCTTACTCGGATGCGGATTATGGGGGTTGCAAAATGTATAGGAAAAGTACTTCGGGAACTTGCCAATTTTTAGGTAGTATGCTCATATCTTGGTTCTCTAAGAAACAAAATAGTGTAGCCTTATCTACCACCGAAGCCGAGTACATATCCTTAGGGAGTTGTTGTGCTCAAGTCCTTTGGATGAAGCAACAACTCTTAGATTATGGAATTAAAGTTGGAACCATACCCCTAAAATGTGACAACACTAGTGCAATATGCTTAACTAAAAATCCCATCCAACACTCTAGAACCAAACATATAGAAATAAGGCATCATTTCATTAGAGATCATGTTCTTAAGGAAGATGTGGTTATAGAGTATGTGGACACCTTGAATCAATTAGCGGACATTTTTACAAAACCCTTAGATAAAGAGCGTTTTTGGTCCCTTAGGAGAGAGTTAGGTCTAGCTAGCCTATCTTGATCTTTTAGGACCTATTTTGTGCTTAAATATGCTTGATTTTGTGAAATTCCATGTTGATGTGTTTAAACTCCTAATTTCATCCATGCTTATAGCTAGGGGGAGTATGTTTATGCTTAAATATGTTTTGCCTGCTCATTCATGACATTTATGCATGTTAGGCCTCTTAAAAGATCATTTTTCTGCAATTTTAGAGCCTCATCTGCACTTCCAGGCCCAGGTGTATCGAAACGGGTGAACCTGTTTCGATACGGATACCTTAAATCTAGCTCTGAGAGAAGGACGTTTCGAAACGCCTCAAAAGCGTTTCGAAACGTTTTTGATTCTGCCAAGGGGGTGTATCGGAACGCGTTCCGATACGGGTCAAAGGGTGTTTCGATACAGTCAATACCGTATCGAAACGATCTGTTTATGGTTTTAAAATGGTCAAAACCCTAGCCGCCCGTTTCGAAACGGTCTTGACCGTTCCGAAACGGCATCGCGGACTGCTTTATAATAGGGCTTTTAATGATACAAACTCACTTTTTATCAAAACCTAAAACCCTAAACCGCCTCCCTCTCTATAAATACCCTCTAAAACTCTTTGATTTTCACAACATTGTGAGGGGTTTTACTCTTCAACTCAAGTCTAAGCAAGTTTCATCAATCTTGTGCAAGGATTTCTTCAAAATCATCCAAAATCCCAAACTAAGGTAATTTTTCAATTTTTTTTCTTTCTTTCAATTCATGTTCGAATCTTAGGTTAGAAAACTTTATTTTTGTATAAATTATATACTTTTGGTTGTGGGTTTTCAAAATCTTGTAAAAAAATTTTCAAATCTCAAAATTTTTGATTCGAATATAAAATTTTTCAATCGTATTTTTTTTAAACTGTTTTATTTTATTTTATTTTAATTTTGTTTTCAAAAACCTAAGTGGGATTTATTATTGGATTGATTTTAATTATCAATGCATACACTTATTTTTAAAACACTTGCTTAATATTTTTAGATGGCGGATCAATCGAACAAGAAGCGGAAGGCCGTTCAATCCGGTGATTCGAGTATTCGTCCGAATATCACTATGCTTTTTCAGAAATCTCTTAAAAATCCGGACGCTCGTGCTCGCTTTTCTTATGTCAAGGATTTCGCGGTTCGTAAGGAACGAGTCATTGATCTTGAGTTCCTCAATTCCGAGCGATTCCTTTTTCGTTATCTCCATCGTTTGGATGAGTGGAATCTCATGGATTTCTTGAGCCTTCCGGATGTTTGCTACAAAAACATGGTACTCCTCTTTTACTCAAATGCTCGATTTCTTTATGATGAGTCCAAAACCGAGATCATAGGAATTGAGTCATCCTTACTAGGCAAAAAGATTGTTATTAATGTTGCTCTTTTGGAATCTGCTCTTAAACTTAAGAATATGGGTCTTGAGGATGAACGTCACTTTGGCACTTTCACCGGTAAAGCACTTAATTTGGATGTGCATGATCGTGTTCTTCATTTGATAGTCTCTTGGTTTATTCGCCCTTCCGGCGGTAAATATTCCCATATCCGTCAAATAGATCATTTTTGGTTAGAGTGTTTCCGTAGGGGTGAGCGCCCAAATGTGCCTAAGATAATCTTTGCCGAGATAGTCAATAATATCAAGCTTATTGACACAAATGAGTTGACGTCCTTTACTTATGGCATTGTCTTGAGCGCCCTATTTGAACATCTTGAAATTGATTGTACCTATGACTCTCCGGAACCTCGCAAGACCAAGATTGGTGAGTCATCCCTTCGCAAGTCCGGGTTTCAATATGTGAATGGTATTTGGGAAAGAGTTGATAGAGAAGCGGATCCTCCTCTCGTTGCTCCTCCACCACAAGTTCAAGCCGCAAACAATGATGCCCTCACGGCTTTCCTTACCGAGCGATTCAATGCCTTGGACACTCGGATGAATGCTTTGGACACTAGCATTGCTTCGAGCTTTGAGTCTATGGGCAATCGGTTGAAGAATGTCGAGGATCGTCTTCATTCTCTTGAGACTTCACATTCCAACTTGGACCTCTCCTTCTCCACTCTTTATGGGCAATGGACGAAGTTTCACCGCTCTCAAGCCAAGAGCGATGATGATGATGACGAGGATGATGATGACGAGGCTTAGGATATTTATCTCACATCATATCATATTATCTATGCATTTTAGGACTAAGGTTGCATCTTTATGTTTTCTCATGTTTTAGGACCTATGCTTATGGCTATTTTATTTTGGGATTTTATGTTTGAATTATGTTTTGGATATTTTGATTATGAATTTATAATATGGTTGATTATTATTGCTTATTGGTACTAATCCTTTATCTTCTCTATGAGCTTATGTTGTTCTTTTTGATCTAACAAAAAGGGGGAGAAGAAATTGAAGAGCCACAACACTAAAATTCGTTTTTAAATTTTAAAAGGTTTTTAAACTTAAACTTCAAATCAAATTTTTTTTTAAAAACCTATCTTAAATTAAGGGGGAGTTAGAATATTTTCAAAACCTTCAAAATTCTCAAAAATTCTAACCTTGGTTTTGTTATATCAAAAAGGGGGAGATTGTGAAACAAATATTTTAATTTTGATATAACTAAAAACCTAAGGACTAAATCGAAAAAGTCAAAACGAATTTTAAGTCCTTAAAATATCCCCATATAATTTTAGTATTATGCCCAAGTTAAAAACATACATTTTCAAATACTTTTTCTAAGTGTTTCAAGCCAAAGCAGTGTTTTTCAAGTACCCGTTTCGAAACGGCCATAAGGCGTTTCGAAACATTTTCACCACTGTCGACCACCGTTCCGAAACGTGTATCGAAACACTTGCAACCGTTTCGAAACGGCTCAACTCGTTTCGAAACTGTTCTTCATGTTGGATTTAAAAAGGGCTAAACTATTTAAAATATTTCAGGTTTTTAAATATAAAAGGGGTGTTTCGAAACGGATCAAGCCCGTTCCGAAACGACCCTTTGACAGTAGCCATTTCGTTTCGAAACGGATCAATCCCGTTCCGAAACAAGGGCTAGGTTTTATTTGAAAAATATGACCGTTGTATGTTTTAACCGATTTTCTGAAAACCGTTAAGGCGTTTCGAAACGGGCTAGGACCGTTCCGAAACGACCCTTTTACAGTGGCAAAACCGTTCCGAAACGGCCCTAAGGCGTTTCGAAACGGGCTCTTAAATGCACCCCAACGGCTCTTTCTATTTTAGTCCGTTCCGAAACAGGTTTCCCGTGTTCCGAAACGGGTTGGTGCAGACAGCATTAATGGTGGCAAGAGAGGGTTCCAACGGCTCCATTTATGTTCCCAACCACCCAAACGGCTAGAAATCAATGAGAAGGTATAAAAGGGACATCCAAAAGCATCAGCAACAACTATTGAACTTCAAGCAAACATCCAAACATCAAATTCAAGCATTTGAGCAAAAATCCCAAATTTGTGTAAAATCCCAATTTGTGTTCTTCATTCATATTTTGTAAAATTGGGTTGAGTGCTTGTATTGGGGCTATCATTTGTATTGAGAGATACCTAATTAGCCTACAAATTCCTTTGTTCTCTTGTGTGAGGGTTGGATTGATTTTTGGGTAGAAAAATCAACCGATATTGTAAAGGGTTGCCTCCTTGTCCTAGAAAAGGGGAAGATCAATTTAGTGAAATTGTTGCAAATCCTTAGTGAGACTAAGGTAGTGGATGTAGAGTTCATTTGGAACTTGAACCACTCTAAATTCCTTGTTCTTCAATTTTAATTTGCCAATTTTCACTACAATCCTTCAAATTTCCAATTCACCCCCCCTCTTGGTAAATATCGATCTTTCGATCCACTCAACAATTACCATTTATATCATAAACCTTTAATTTAATCAAATCACATCATTCGACTTTTATTATTTATAAACTAAGTCATGTATATTTACATCATTAAATAATTTTAATAAAAAAATTAAAATTACACTTTTATTCAACATATTTTCACATGTCATTAATAAATAGTGTTTAGTTGATAATTTAAATATTTTTTGTTATTTATAGGAAATTTAATTATTTTATGTTGAATTTATTTATATGAAATGTTTCAAAAGAATTATTAAAATTATCAATTAAACATTATTTGATAATGATATGTGAAAGATATATTAAGTAAAAGTATCAATTTCACTTCAATACATTGTGATTGCTAGACTAGAATTGTCATTTGTTGTAAATTGGATATGTGGAATCATGAAACTTCGTCGAATTTATCTTTTGAAGATGTTTATGAAATGGTGAAGCAGCTGACATTAATAACAAAAGCAAACAAAGAAATATACAAATAGTCACGCGACTATAGAGACAACCGGCCACCCACGCCCGGAAAAAAAACACATGACAACACAAACAAGCCAAAAAAAAAGACAAAAACAGGTGAGCAGAAATAAATACAAAAGGCCAAAACATGAAAGTTAAAGAAAACAGAGCACAAAACCAAAAAAAAAAGAAGAAAAGAGAAAAATTTTGAGACAAACGTCGACCGAAGCTAGGACAGGACAATATCAATAATCATAACAAGTCTACATGTCGCTTCAGGGGTCACCGGAAGATAAAGAGCGTTAAACGTGCCTTGAAGAGTACTACTGATTATGAGATTCATTTCAAGCCAGCCATTTATGAACCGGACTTGAAAGACATGAGATTATAGGTGTGTGGTGGGACTCTTGTGTCTTGGTGATCAAAGAAATAGCAGGTTGTATATCAGTCTACTAATGTGGCTAAGGTAGGAGTGTAGCCTATGCAACTATGGATATAATTTGGCTCGTAATTTTTTAATTCGAATTAAATATTATAAAAATTCATTAAATGTACTTTAAACTAAAACCGACGTCAAACTAGTATTGTGGTGTGACAACTTTAATACATTTTTTCATTTTGTCTGCTAATCTTGTTATGCATTCAAGGTTTAAACATGATGAATTAGATCTCTTATTTGTAAAAGAAAAGGTAAGAAGGTAGTTAATTTAGGGTAGGTGTCGTCGTGCCGGCACACATTAAAAAAAGTTTGTGGTTTAGGGTTAAGGGTTGTGGTTTATGATTAAGATTTAGGGAATTTCGAGGATGATATATTTTTTAGGATTTGAAATTTAGAATTTAAGGTTATGACTTAAAATTTATTTATTTTTAGTATTGGGGCATAGAAAGAGACAAACTATTATTGTTCAAGAAGTTAGATGCTTAAACAATACCACTTTATGTTATTTCCTATTTCAAAATAAGTATTTCAACTTTACTTAAATGAACATTAATTTTTTTAACCATTTTTACCTTGAGGAAGGGATGGAAAATTTGCTCATAATATGTTTCGAACCCACAACAGAAAAAAGTGTCAATAGAGATTTTTAACCATTTATTTCAAGGATTGTTGACGATGTTAGTATTAACATTGAAAAATGCGAATTTTAATAGAAAAACTAAAATTTAACTAATCCAAAATTTATGCACAGTCGATCATAGTCCGCAAAACATGCAAAACCAAACATAAACCATATTTTAAGCTCAAGAAAAACTGTTCCTTGCTTTAAATAGACATGGATTTTACCTTTAAAACTCCCCATACCTCCATCATTGTTCTTCAGACCTGCGAGAAAAGCAAAAGGAGAGACAAAAACACAAAACAAAATCTAAGGAATTTGTTTTTCCTCGGAGCAGGTCTCTCAGCTTATTCTTCAATACCATGGACATGAAGAAGATCTCATGTGCTGTCATTGTGGCCGCCGCCTCTATGAGCGCAGTCATGGCCGCTGACGGCCCGGCTTCTGCCCCTGGCTCGGCTTCTGCCCCAGGCTTTGGTCCTGCCCCTGGCTCGGCTTCTGCCCCAGGTTTTGGTCCTGCCCCCGGCCAAGATAGCGGCGTTGCAAGCGCAACATTGCCTGTTCTTGGGTCCTTGGTTGGAGCCTCCCTTGTTTCCTTCTTTGCTTGGTATTTGCAGTAAGCCAGAAATGTTTTTAAAACCATCAAGTATTGAAGAATCAAAATGGTGGGATAATAATGTAAAATAGTACTCGGGGTTCAATCCATTGATCATGCTCTTTCACTTCATTTCATATCTACTTTTATGAAAAAAAATTGGATTCAATGTGATAATTTGCTCCCAAAACAAATTATTTGTTCTTTTGTTTTTATATATTTCTGAAAACGGGGTCATTTGAAATTGTCATGTTCACCAGATCTCGCCTGCCAACTCTAACACGATTTCCAAAAGATACGCTATGATAAAGACAAAACACTTTTTTTTTTTGCCTAAATACGAACTAAAATGTTTTACATCAACGCTTATGTTTGCGCTGCTAGTAAAGAATACGAAACATATTTTGATCAGAATACGAAACATATAGGTCCATGCATAAATCAACATTTCTTATTTAGAACAATAAAAGTTGTACAACGTCTTTATTGTTTCCATCATAATTCACCTCTCCCATGATGGATTTACAGCATTACTTTCCCATGGCAAGAAGCTTTGTGTTAGCACCTTCTGTTTTTGCATTACCACCACTTGTTTTATAGTCTTCGATCTACAACAGTCTCATAAAATAGTAGAGGATGCAGCCACGAATTTTAAAAAATATATTATTAATTGCACCAATATAAATATAATTAGAGTCCAAAAATTAAATATTTAGACTTAAAAGAATTGGTTTTTAAACTCGACTAGACTCGAATTGTAATTTCATAAACTCAACTTTAAAAAATTCAAATAGAAATTCACTTATAAAATAATACTGAAATAAATCAAAAATTTTAGTAATTTGTGGACACGTTTTCATGTTTGAGTGAGTCTCAACTTTGTCTGATATATGTATAACACATGAAATCAGAACTCTTCCTCTAATCGAATGGATCACCTTGATCTTGATCTGGGTGTTCACTGAAGTTAATGTTTTCAGAGCGTAATGTTTTTGTTTATGTCAGATGGTCGAGGTGATCGGATATTGGAGTGTGGAAATCCAAGACTGAACACAAATCTTACATCACTTGTTCCGAGTCTTGTTTTCAGTTGTAGAGTGAAGGATACCAATGGGGCTATATTCCAAATATTTACCCTTTACTGTAATCTAAGAGGTTTCATTAAGTGTAATTGAAGTCGAATGCTTATTTTCAGAACTGGGTTTATACGGAAAATAACTTTAAATGATTGCCCTTTATAAATGAAGCTAGTTCCCCACTTCACTTCAAAATAATGTACATATACCGACGCTTAGTTATACCGACAGACAAAAGTCGTTGGTATATATCGTATATACCGACAGACAACAACATTGTCGCTAGAAGTTTTAAAATTACTGATAAATATATTATTCGTCAGTATAGACAATATATATACCGACGGAAGACAAGAAACCGTCGGCATAGATTTAATTTATACCGATAAACTATACTAATCGTCGGTATAGGTAAATCATATAGCGATGGCTGATTCTGTTTGTCGGTATAGGTGTAATTTATACTGACGGTTACTATAGTGTCTGTCGATATAGGTACGCATTATTCCAATGGTTTATTGTATATGTCGGTATAGATATTTATTTTATTTTTTTGTTACTTTAATAAAAACACAACGTTTTAAACTCCTCGCAGTGTCACTTGTCTCTCGATCGCCTCTATCGTCTCCCAAACTAAATCATTGCAATTCCTAATCACCTCTCAATCGTCTCCATCACTTCTCGATTTTCTTCATCACCGGCGACATTCTGCTGCAGTGCTGCCTCTCTCTCTGTCTAAAGGTTAGTTTCTTGAGAATAACCTAACACCGCCGATCCTTTTTTGTTCATTTCATTAGCTTCTTAGCCTTGAAAGTTCTTGAGATTGATTTGAGTGGTTCAACAACATGCACAATGGTGATTTAAGATAGTTTTTTTTTTTTTTACGATTGTGATGCTGGAGAAATGGTTATCAACAAGAAATCCGCAACAATCAAGAAGAAAGTAGTGAGATTTAGTGAAGAAGAAAACCCGAGAAAGAAGGGTTCATTCCAACGGAAGAAAAGAGATAAGACAGAGAAAAAAATTCTCAAATTACAAGCATACCTAACTCGGGATAGTTTTTTCCTACTTATCCACAAAACACATAAAACGACAACGTTCAATGATAAAACATAAAATAATGAAATAACGGCTAAAATAACCTAAACTAGCCACATGTCATTCCAGCGGGCAAAAGGCTGCATCAGATTGTTTCATCCGAGTTTCGAAAATTCCAGTTGAAATTTATATACACCCAACTTGGATTAGAGAATCGAAATAACAGTTGGGAAAATATATGCTTTTTCATAAGTGATAGCTAAAAAAATCGATTTAAATCACAACAGTTTCATTTTATTTTTAGCATTAATTATGGCTGTATTGCTTGATTGGTTGAGAAGTATTGTACATGTATTTCCTATAAAGCTAAGAGCCTCGAAGTCTGTCTCTATAATTTGACTGCTTAAACATGAGAGATAGTATGACGTATGTGATATAAACTGGTGTTGAATTGAGCAATGTAAAACTGTGGTTGAATGTAGTGGAGCCAAGAAAGTGAATATTTGATGTGTTGATTTGTTACATTGGTAAATAGGAAAGGTATTAAGGTGAGGCTTCATTTATAAATTTGTGGTGTGAAGGAGTTGGCTGTATTGCTTAATTGATTAACAACCATGAAATTATTTTTTAACACAACGTTTTAGATGCAAGCTTTATTGGTCCCAAAACAAATAGATGTATGAGTGGTTACCAAGTAAGCCAGCTATAATAGATAACTTTAATTCTTTTAATATTTTGATACACAAGTAAAGAATCTACCAAACAGAAGTATTTGTAGAGAAAGTGTATATACCATGGTTTATTTCCAAGGTCATGGTATAAGCATCAAACACTGTGGATCAAGGGTATGAATTTTCATTGTGAACTTGATTTGGTCTCATCCCATTTTGAGCATCTTGATTTGCAACCCCTATTTAAATCTCTGCTACAGATGATTCTGTGTTGTTATACAAATAGTGTAGAATCTTATATGGTTTCTTGCAAAGCAGGTGAATCAGTTGTCATCAAATTTCACCCTTTATTCCCCACAACTACATGTGCTGTAAGTTAAATTCTTGCCTTCAATTGCTTTGTTCATGTTTTTTGTAATCAACAAATTTTTCAAAACTCTGTGGGAGGCTGGGTCACTTTAATTCAAAGATGAAGTATGATTGTAATCAGTGCTCTTTAATCTAATTATTTGTTTTATACTATTCTTATACTTGTATTAATTCAATAATTTAACTAATTTTTCTATGGTTTCTTATACGAAGTACGTATGTTAAAAAACTAGTTATATTTTTTTGAAGAAAAAACTAATCAAAATGGAATATATCTTTTAAAATTTTCAATAAAATTCTATCATATATTATGCTAAAATCACATAGTAGTCTTTGTACTCTAATTTTGTCACTTTAAGTTTCTATACTTTTTAAATTTTGAATTTTCAATCCTGACATGAATTGTAGTATTTAAATATGTTAAGTAAAATTTTCTTTTCAGCTAATTTGTTATACATATGTTGTTTATTTAATTTTTGTTCTTTAATTTGATCATTTTTAGTCCTTGTAATTTAGTCATATTGTCGGTGTCCCGTTATTATTAGGATTAAAATTTTAAAATTTGAAAAATATAAGGACTAAAGTTGATCAAAATAGATTGACTAAAACAACAGTTTACACATAGTATAGTCTATAGAAATATTTTACCTTTTGACAAACTAGTTTATGATAACTTTAATTTTTATAATTATAAAAATAAATTTATCATTGTGACAATGTCTAATTTGTCATTACTTTTATTTTTTATTGGTGAAAAAATTTCTCACAACAAAAAGTGAAACTTTAAGTGACAAGTAATTTTATTGTAACAACAAATATCAAAAAATAGTGACCACTTCACATATCGTCACTATCATGTGTCAAAGTTTTAGTGACAATGAACTTTGTGTCACAATTGTATACTTATGATGAGAATTCATTTGTGAAAATGTAATCGTCACAATTACTACTGTTACAGTGACCAAATAAAAATATGTCACAATTACTTATACTAATAGTGCCGCACAAAAAAATTGTCACAAAAAGTTAATATTTGTGACAAAATTATTCCTAGTCACTATCAATCTGTCACTAAAAACATATATTGTTGTAGTGTAGCTTAAGTAAAAAACAGAAAGATAACAGCGACCTAACAACCTAACTGAAGAAGTTTAAGAAGTTACTTCAACATCTATTATTAACAGCTTAGGTTAGGTTAGTTTAACCTTCTACATTCAACATACTCCCTACTTTTCCCCTTTCTGCTTCTTCAATAGAGCATACACCCAATCGTTGCCTAAAGAACTGAAAATATACTTTGGACAAAGGCTTAGTAAATCCATCTGCTATTTGATCAGCTGCAGGTATGTAGTTCACTTGCAACTTATTGCCGACAACCTTTTCACAGACAAAGTGTACGTCGAGCTCCACATGCTTTGTTTTGGAATGATAAACTGGGTTGGCACTCACAGTAATGGTACTGAAGTTATCACTCCATACGACAGGGATCATGTCTTGGTGCACTCCCATATCACGCAGCAATGCATCGAGCCAAGTCACCTCTGAAGTTACATCCGCAAGACTCATGTACTCAGCCTCAGTGCTTGAATGTGAGACAACTTTCTGTTTTCAAGAATTCCATGTTACCAAATTCTCTCCAAGGTAAACACAACTACCTGAAATTGATCGCTTGTCCTCTGGACTGCCACCCCAATTAGCATCAGAAAACGCCACCAGCTGACAAGGTTCCACCTTTGAGAAAACACGAGCCCATAATCGGTTGTACCATTAAGGTATCTTAAAACACGTTTCACAGCCACCATGTGTTGCTCACAGGGATTATGCATGAACTGTGCTAGCTTACTCACACTGAAAACAATGTCGGGTCTTGTATGACACACATACAGTAGAGCTCCAACCAGACTCATGTACCCAGTGACATCTACCAGGGCACTTCCAGCATCCTCGTGCGTGAGTTTAGAGTTTGTCACCATAGGTGTAGGTACAAGTGTTGCATTCCTCATGTTGGCTTTGTCAAGAAGTTCAAGAATATACTTCTTCTGATTAAACATGATTGAGTCACCAATGTGTTTCACTTCAATGCCCAAGAAAAAATGAGAGAGCCTAGATCTTTGAGGGAGAATTTACAGCCAAGTTGATTAACAATTGTTTCAACTTCATCTTCTAAACTTCATGTTACTATGATATCATCAACGTAGACTAGAACATAGGTGACACCACCAGCTCCAGCTTTAACAAACAAGGAACTATCAGCCCTGGATCCCATGAAACCAATGTCTATTAAATGATCCTAAAGCTTCGAGTACCAATTGTGTGGTGCATGCCTGAGTCCATACAACGCTTTGCTTAGCTTACACACAAGCATCGAACCATCAGGGGCCTGCTGTCCGAATCCTAGTGGCTACTGTATAAAGACTTCCTCGTCCAACTTTCCATTTAAGAAAGCGTTATTTACATCTACTTGCCTGAGCTTCCATTTCTTTGCAACAGCCAGGGCAAGGACCACATTCACTGTAGCTGACTTAACCACCGGGCTGAACGTGTCTCGGAAATCCTGGCCAGGGACTTGGGAGTATCCTTTGGCCACTAATCGTGCTTTATACCTTTGAATAGACCCATGGGCATTCTTTTTGACCCGGAACAACCATTTGCACCCCACCGTCGGTCGTCTTTCAGGAAGAGGAACTAAGGACCAAGTTGCATTGTTAACCAATGCTTCATATTCATTCATCACTGCCACCCTCCAATTTTGTGACTCAAGGGCTTCCTGAACGTTGCATGGCTCAGCTTCCTCAATTCCTTGCATCATCACGTAACCTTTAGGTTTAAAGATCCCATTCTTGCTGCGTGTTGTCATGGAATGACGATTTGCATTAGAGGTTACTGGTACAACATCATCGAGCACATTTCCACTATCAATATTAGCAGTGCAACCTGCTGAAGAAGGAATCACATCACCAGGGGATCATTAGACTGAGCACCAGTAGGAATCATTTCATTAGGTGAGGCAGAGTCGGACTCCATAGCTTCACTATTGACATTGGAATGGACACTAGGAGATGTAGCACTAGTAGTAACCACTTCCACATGCACTGTAGATGTGGGACAAGAAGTTTGCCCTAAAGTAGTAGTACATGCACAACATGGAGATGTAGGAGAAACTCATGTGCACACACGGTCAACTTCTTCAACAATGGGTAAATAAGTATGCGATGCAGTCCTACCCTGGGACCCTGCAGGCATATCACCAGCGGACTCTACAAAGGGAAAATAGTTTTTATCAAATATAACATGTCGTGATATATAAACACGACCATCTAAGGCTCGACAACAATAGCCACGAAGTTGAGCACTATATCCAAGGAAGGTGCACGGGGCTGATCTATAGCTGAGCTTATAGGTTTGAAAATCTCGCAAATGGGGAAAACATCGACACCCAAACACTTTGAGGAGACCATAATCAGGAAGCTTATTGTACAGGGCTTCAAATGGTGATTTTCCTTGCAACACAGATGTTGGAAGTCGATTAATCAGATGAACACTAGTACTGACAGCATAAGACCAAAACCTGAAAGAGAGTGAGGCTTGAGCCAACAAAACCAGGGCAAGTTCCACTACATGTCGATGCTTCCTCTCGACCACCCCATTCTGCTCAGAGGTATGTGGGTAGGTTTTGCGATGAAGAATTCCTAGAGATGCCAACACAGTAGATAGTTTTCTAAACTCCCCTCCCAGTCACTTTGAACCTCTTTGATCTTAGTGTCAAATTGTGTTTTAACCATGCTGCGAAACATGTGAAAGGCATGCAAAGCTTGATCTTTGGACTTTAGCAAGTACAACCAACAGTGGCGAGTTGCAGCATCAACAAACGATATATAATATCGATAACCTTCTGAAGAAACAACGTGAGAAGGTCCCCATAGGTCTGTAAACACTAATTGAAAGGGTATAGTGTACACTGTTGAGGAATCAGAGAATGGCAACTTGTGACTTTTACCAACTCTACATGGAACACAAATATTATTTTTATTAGCTTTTGAATCAATTACAACATTGGCATTTTTACAAACTTGAACTAAAGTGCTATGAGCAGGGTGCCCCAGCCTTTGGTGCCATACATCATATGTGTCTTTAGACTTAGTCACTACATTTACTTCAGCATTAACAACATCCTTGATAGTTTCAAATTTGTACATTCCAAATTCTTCCCGCCCTTGTAAAAGCAACTTCCCAGTCCTCTCATCTCGAACAAGGCAGGTCTTGGCATGGAATTAAAAAAAAACATCATTGTCTTTAGCACACTTCAAAACAGACAACAAATTCTTGGTTAAGGAAGGCACATGAAACATATCCTTTATAAGTAAATTATGCGAAGAAGACAATAAACATGTTTGACCAGTTTTACATATATCCAAGTTGTTACCATCACCCACAACTAACTTACCTGGACCCTCATACTCAGTGTTATTGAGAAGATTGGATGCATCAGGTGTCACGTGATGGGTTGCACCAGAATCAACCACCCATGTATCAGACGCAACCCCTTTATGTGGTTGAGAGCAGCAGGTGAAACAAACATTGTTGGCTTCCATGCCATTCCCAGAAGTAGATGCATTTCGATCATCAGGTGCCCTAGCCAGCATACCAGGGAAGGATTTGTCAAACCTACGCCAGCAACGATCAGCAGAGTGACAAGTCTTTCCACACAGCTGACATTACAGGCGCATCATTCCTCTCCCCATGGAACCAATACGAGCTCCATTGTAAAAGGGACCACTTCTTGATTCTTGGTTCCCAGTACCATGACCATGATGCATATGAGCAACATTCGCAACAATAGGAAGTTGAGTATCAACATGAAACCCTCTTAGTTGTGTCTCAGCATCGATTAAAACGATCTTAACACCATCAAGAGAGAATGGATCCTTATTGGATGTGATAACAACCATGAAGGGTTGGTACTCAGATGAGAGGCCATTCAAGATCGTGGCAATGTGTTCCACATCTGAAACCTTGCTCCCATAGGCTCCAAGTGCATCGCAAACCTCCTTGATCTGGGTAAGATAAGAACACATGGTTTGGTCGCCTTTCTTGATGGATCGTAGTTTGCAGTGCAAACTCATGACACTCATCGTGGATCGACTAGAAAAGAATTTGAGGATTGTATCCCATACCTCAGATGCAGTTTCAGCACCAACGAACAAGGGTAGCATATGGGCACTAATTGTGGACAGCAACCAAGATGCGAGTGTTGAATCTTGAGCAACAAACACCTCATAGGCATCATTGGGCACCGATTGACCAGTGTTGTTTGTAATCATCTCAGAGGCAGGCTCTTGTTGCCCGGTGAGTAGCTTTTCCAGATGGTGGCTTCGAACATTTAACAAAACTTGTTGTTTCCACAACAAGAAGTTCATTTCATCAAGGACAACATTGATAGTCTTGTGGGTGAAGATTTTCCCAGTGGAGGATTCGGAGGTACTCATTTTCAAGAAGAGCACAAGAAGGACTCAAGACTGACTCAAGAAGTAAGCAGAAGACAAAGCTCAACTCAGAAGGTAGAAGAGACATTAGAGAACAAGAGAAAAATGCTAGACGCTAGAAGGAAACTAGCAAGAATCAAACACAAGCGGAAAGCACTCAGAACGCCTCAAGGATCTTGGCGAAAGATACCATATTAAGAACGCTATGAAATTGGAAAGGAAACTGATTTCGATTACTCAGAAAGAGTGTTTACAAAAGATGATTTACAAAGCTGATGAGGCTTCCTATTTATATCCCAGTTTAAGTCAAAAACAAAAAGATAACAGCAACCTAACAACCTAATTGAAGAAGTTTAAGAAGTTACTTCAACAGCTATATTAACAGCTTAGGTTAGGTTAGTTTAACCTTCTACATTCAACAGATTCAAATAACATATTTGATATCTTTTTAATCTCAATCTCTTGTTAATCTTGTTTACGCAGATAGAATTATTCTAGATTTCTCGTACAAGCTCCTCATACTAGTTAAGATAGGTTAGCTTTTATTATGTACGTTATTTTAAGAAACACAAATATTTGCTTGCATATTTTTTGTGCTTGAATAGAATCGTACATGTTTTAGTGATTATGTATTAATATATACTCGGAGATTAAACCGTGTATTTTTCCTTTAAAAAATGAAACAATTTTTGTTATAACTTTATCCACAATTACAATAGTACAAGCAATTTTAATATTCAACATAAAAAATAATATTGAACAAAAAATAACAATAATATTAATAATTATCAATATTTAAAATAAAAAATAAATGTTGATTAAACCTATACCGATGGTTTTGTCCATCGGTATATGTATCTTATACAAATCTACTCAACACATATACCGACGGACGTTCCGTCGGTATAGGTAAACCTTATAGCGACGGTCAAACCGTCAGTAAAAACCCGTATATATGTACCATATATATCGACGGATTTGGTCCTTCGGAATAGATACACTAATTTTTCGGGGTAGGCCACGTCTATGCCTACGGATATGTCTGCCGGTATAGGGTCCCAACATATATATCGACGATTATATCTATCGCTATAGAGGTATACCGACTAGCATTTTACTGACGACCTTTTATCTGTCGGAATATCTCTTTTTTCCGTCGGTACAAGGTTTTAGATCATATACCGACGTATTTTTAGTGTTTTACCGATGATTTTTTGTCTGTCGTTATATGTCATTTTCTAGTGCTTCTTTCAATATATATATATATATAACTTTTATGGTCGTAGAAAGCCGTTTAAATTCAAACCAACTAGTATCATAGCATTATATATATATACAATTAAATTTGAACACAAACTCGTTGAATTCAACTTAAAAAAAATTTCAAATAAAGTTTGAGTTATAAAATAAGACTTGTCAACTTGAATAACTCAAAAACATTACTCGACTCGATTTGATACAATGCTCAGCCCTAAATAAAACAAAAATTATCTAACATATCTCATATATATAGTTTTGAAATTATAAAATTTCATTCTTCATTAATTTTAAATCTTTATTGTCTAAAATCGAATTATTTCCTTTAAATAAGTAATAAAATATGAACTTGAATTTTGTAACACTCTTGACCCGAATATCACATTTGGGCCTCAGGTTCAACCCAAAACTATAAAATTTCTCAAACTGATTTATCTCAACAAAATATTAATCAAAACATTTAAAGCCAACAATTGAAAATATAGATAAATAACCAAAACGGTACAAAAGGAGCTCCAATTCAAATTTAAAGCATTTGAACATTCAATGTGATTAATACAATTTCAAAATAATAATCACAGACATCACCAAGTAAGTTCATATGAATACACAACCAACTAAATACAAATATTGTATTTTGGAAATCACCCCCATGTTGGAATCTTGTACTGATAGTGCTCATCGATCCCACAATCCAACGATCAACCTATGCATGGAAACAACGATTCCGAGAGCTGAGCATACAAAGCTCAATAATACACATCTACTCTACTATACTTCATGCTAATTATAAACATAAGCATGCAAGCTAGTATGAGAAAAAAGGAGAGAAAAATAAACATTTGGCGCTACCACTAGTCGCATAAACACATGCTCTAATCATAGCAATCATCATACATGGCACACAAGACCCAACCATACTCGTAACACGGCATCATAACATCATATAGATATGGCGCTACCTCTAGCTGCCAAATCATATAACATAAAAGCATTGTACCATAATATAGGAGTGAGGCTCAGTCCCACTAAGCATCAGGATCATACACTTTGAGTGAAACCATGATCCAATAAACATCGGGATACATACACTCTTTGGGGTGAGGCACGCGACCACTAAGTGTAACACCCCAATTTTGGGCTTAGAAATTTAGGGTCTGAACCGGACCGGTCTGAGAAACGGTTCGAATTTTAAAGGAGGTTTTAGGGAATACCTAATTCGGGATGCTTTAAAAATATAGAAAAATATCTAAAAATACTCATTTAATATATATAAGAGAGTGGTGAAATCAATTTTACAAAATAAGGTTTGGAAATACTACATTTCAGTGTAGTGACCAAAATGCGATTTTTGCAAAGTTTAGTAGTGACTGTTTTGTAAAGGATTGAAACTTTGAATCTTTAAGAGCTAATATACCCAAAATGTTTTTCTCCAGATTTTTCCTTAATTTGGGTGATTTAATTAATGTTTTAATTAAATAAAAGAAAGGTGAAAACTAAATTTTGACTTTCATAATTACCTTTTCCTAATTTTCTCTCATTCCTTTTTCTCTCAAAATCCCATCATCCAAACACATTTTCTCCAGAAAAATTTACATTGATCTTCACTTCAATTGATGAGATTTCCATCATCTATTGGTTTCTAATCAATCTTGCAACAAATCCTTTTGATTTCCACATTGCATTTTCATTGAATTTTGCCCAAATCAAGGAGAAATCATCATTTAGAGGTAATAATGTTCTTCTCCTCTAAATACTCAGTTCTTTACTGAAATTCCCAAGTTGTTAATCCTTTATTAAAGTTTTATAAATGGTTTTAATGTTAGAAACATGATTTTGGCTTAAAACTCAAGATTTGAAAGAGATCTTGAAGAATTTCGTTGTGATTGATTGGGCTCTGTTTTGAGAAGGTTCTTAAATGTATTTTGAATGTTAAATGATGTTAGAAATGAGGTTTTACCAATCTAATCCCGAATAGGTTGTGTTTCCTAAGTTTTTGCTTAAGAAAATGGTGGTTTTTGAGGTGTTCTTGGTGTTCTATTATAGTTGGAGGTATAAGGTCGAGTTTAGGATTGTTTTTGATGATGATTGATGTTTAGAAATGATTAGAAGTGATGGATCTTGCATGAGTTAAGTTTTGGACGAGTTTGGAGGTGATTTCGGTTGTGTTTGGTAGCCGAAATGGTGTGTTTGCTTAGAGCAGAGAGTTTAGGAGTGTTGGCTGAAGATTTCAATGCATGATGATGCATTAATCCTCTGCTTTTATGTGTCTAAAATAGGGGAGTCATCTTTGGACACTTTCGAAGTCGTTCTGGAAGCTTAATTGGCGTTTCGGCAAGTAAGCGAAACGAAATCGTGAGTGCGTTTGGTTTTGAAGTCCATGAGGACAAAAACACAGGGTTTGGGGGATTTAGGAGAGGTTTGAAACACCTTCCTAAATCCGGAAGTAAGTATGATTTGTTTTGGTCTCTCTAAAGTGGTGTTTGCCCCTAAAATGCTTTTACATGCTCATGGTTTGTGATGGTAAATTTCTTATTGTTTTTATGCATGTTTTGGAGCATGAGATTATGCTTGTAGAGATGACATGAGGTGGCATGTTGCATGATTAGATTTGAGCTTTTGGTTTAAAGAAAAGTATGATTTATGAATTGAAATGTGATGAGAAAATATTTGAGATATATTGCATGAAAAACAGTAGGTGTGATGATAATTTAACACATTATATTGGCATAGAGGTTGAGAAACTTACGGGATATAATTGATCGATCAATAGGATGAGAGTGCACTATAAACTAAAAATTCGTATGTGCTATTTGGTTAAGCCAAAAGGATATTTTCCGATGATGGGCATTCCATCGGGTAGAACTTGGTGAAATACCCAAGCTTGTGGCGATGAGAGATTCCGCCAGGTGAGTACGGTGATGAGAGATTCCACCGGAAGTTGGTGCTAGACAAGTGAGTACGGTGATGTGAGATTTCATCAGAAGCGTCTAGTCTAGAAATGTGTCTGCATATACGAGTATTGATGAGATTCTAAATGCCAAAATAAATGATGAAATGGTTTTGTTATACATGTACCTTTGATGAAATGATTTATGCTAAGAGATAGGTATATGTATTTTGTTTAGAATGCTTTGACAATACAAGCATGCGAGTGGCTTTGCCATGAGATTTGCATTGGTTTAATGCATGAGATAGAATGAAGGTTCATGTGATGTCAATGTGTTTGCTTTGAAGTTTTCCAAGCATGAGAAAGAGATGAGCATGTGGTTTAAAAGCTTTGATGAAATTGTTTTCTAAAAATGCATTATTGTATTGGTTTTCTTTAGAGCATGCCTCACTAAGCATTTGTGCTTACGCTCTCTTTTACCAATAATGCAGATAATTGAGGTGTTTAAGGGCATCAAGGAAGCTAAGTTCATCCGAGGAAATCCAAGCTCATGTATGGTGAAGTTTTCAAACACTATTAGTTTTGATATATTGGCAATGGGAACCTAAGATTTGTTTTGGGAGACGTGTTAAACTCCCTGAGGTTGTGCCATGCTTTGCCTTGGTTGTTTTGAATTGTAAATGGCCTTAATTGCTTGTTTAGAGGTTTGATTTCCCCATGTGGTTTTATTATTAGGAAGCATGCCTCAGACTTGTGAGTTTTCATGTGTGTTGCTATGAAGGTGTTTAAGAGTTCTAAATATGTTCCTTATATGTTTGATGACTTGATGATATGCTAGGGAAGTCATTTGGATGTGTTTGATTGGATTTATGCATGAGAAACCAGCATTTGCTACTGTTTCTGGGCAAACCGTATCGAAACACCCTCTAGTGTTTCGAAACGGGGGCCTGAAATGATCTTCATGTTTTGAAACGCTAAGGGATGTTTCAAAATGATTTGGCTATTGGAATGCCTCGTTTCGAAACCAGTCTCGGAACCAACCCGCGTATCGGAACGGTCAACGCCGTTTCAATCCACGTTTTGATACAGCAGGTGGAAGTTTCAAAACAGGTGACCGTTGGGCACTGATTTGAATGGTGCTGAAGTTTGCAATCTTTACATTTTAGTCCCAAAAGTTGATGTTGCAATTGCTTGAGTTTGAGATGTCCAATTAAGATGGAATTTGGCAGAGAAGCATGTAACAAGACTAATTTCATACACCCGTCCTCGGAATCTCTAATTGAGCATATTCGAATGAGGTTCGATATCACTAAGCGTCAGGGTCATACATTCGGAAATCTTTAACCACTACATCGCAACACCCTCATTCTCACACTAGGTATCCGGACCCCACCAAACAATGGAAACTCAACCATATAGGTGTCGATATCAGTAGATAGCAAGGACACGTCTGCCACACAGCACACAACATCACACGATCCACCAAAGATCCCCTACGATTGATATTACCTTCAAGTCACCCAATTCAGTTTACCAACTTATTAATACATTATGGAAGTGTATATTAATCATCCTCATTAGTTATCTCCATTAATCAATATTATTTTATTAATATTCCACGTCAATTTCCATATTTTATTATCATTATAGGTTATTTACTTCAGTGGGTACCGATACCTGAACACGAGTATCGATACATCACCCTTGAGTATCGGTACTCACACACGTACCGATACCAAAATAGCTTAATGGAAATCCTTAATTTCCACAAGTACCTATACGGATTGACCCGTACAGGCGGCCCTCAATCGCGTACTGGTACAGCCATGGGCTCGTACCGATACCCTAAACATGAGTTTGCACCAATTCCTTAAATTACGATTTCACAACACTTTCTTCAATCCCTAAAGCTTATAAAAGTCATTAAGGTTTGTTTAATAACACAATTAATTAATTAATGTTAATTATCAGCTTCATGAGTCTCATAACATCAACATGCATCTCACACAAATATCAATTTCATACTACCAGTCTCCAAAGATGCATATTCATCGTCTACCTAATTTGCAGATACTAACACACAAAGCAATCTCATTTATGATACTCATAAAGCAATAAGAGTTCGAGGTGTAGTAACCTTAAGCCAATATCACTAAAATTCTCATCCGAGATTCCTGAATATTCCACTTGATTCGATATCAGATCCCGAATAATTTGCGCATATCAACTAATATCATAAGTATCACTTAATCACATACTTTAATGAATTCGAACGGTCAAAAGCATAAAAACAGCTTATTGGGTTTGAATTTGGCAAAACAGACTGCGCCAATGGATCTGGAACATCAAAAAGCTTTCGGGTAAGGTCCCCGAAAAAAGTCAACTCCGGTCAAAGACTAGTCAAAGGTCTAGTGATTCGGTGCAGCATAGGTGCACAACAACTAAGGTGCACCCGCGGGTAGTGATCCCATGCAGCAGAGACCAGGTGCTCCTGGGCACGAAATCTAGTGTGGCACGGTGCACCGGATCATGGTGCGCCCGCCTGGGCAGACACACGGGATCCTCTAGTGGGTCATCCTCTGGTGGCCGGACGGCGGTAGTGAGCTCCAGTCCCATAGTTCTCTGACCGATGAGCACGCTGGTGGCCTCGATTTGTGACGGTGACGGTCAGAACTTGTCGAATCAGCTCATCTGAAACTTCTCATTGCTCACTCCAGCGAACGGTGGCTCCGACGGCGATGAGATAACCACAGACTGACTCGTCTCGTCAAGTTGGAGCTGATGCCGATGTAATCCACAGCAGCTCCGGCGGCCGTAGATCAGAATTGAAAACTTCTAATTTACAGAAAGTACATTTTGGTCCCTAAAATTTATAATAAGTGCAATTGAGTACCTCTATGTCGTTCGATCGCTGTGCCTTTCTCGAATATGTTTTATGAGTACTCACTTAGGATTAATGTACATCTAGACAAGAGTAAAAAGAAAAAAAGGGTTGTGAATCAAGGTTGACTTTGGTTTTCCCCATGTAATCTTCGTAGTTCGAGTCAATCGTCTAGGCCGGACTAAGGGGGTTACATTTGGTGGTATCAGAGCTTAGTTATCGTATCTTTGGGATTTGTTAAGTAGATAATGTAAGTGTAATTGCATGATGAGCCTTTTGGGTGGAAGAGTGTTGTGTGAAAAGTGATGTATGGTTTCAATTGTGATGTGCTAGTGATGTTATGCTATGTTGGAATGTGTTAGAGGATCCCATTGCCATAAAAAACTAATGAAAGGAATTTGTTTTCAAAAGTGAGCTTGAGTACATGGATTACTTACTTTATTGTGCCTAATTGTGTTTATTTCATTTTTGTCAGTACATTGCTTTCTTTTTAAATGGGGCCACGTAGAGATATGAGAGTAAATACAAGAGCTATGGCTCAGAATGAGAATGCTGAGAATGTTGTGGATTTACCTCCTCCTCTTGGTGGTGGACCACCCGGTGGTGAGGGTGCTGGAGCTGGTAATGCTGGTGCTGGTGCTGGGGTCGCTGGACTTGAAGTTGTGCAAGGGCAAGCTGTTCCTGACATGACAACATTGATTCAGGCTATTGCTGGAGCCTTTCAGGCAGCAGTAGCTGCAGCTCATGGAGCTGCGCATCAGGATGATGCCAATGTGAGATTACCTTTGGAACGTCTTCGCAGTCTGGGAGGGGCTGAGTTCAGAGGTTTATCTCCGGAAGGATCTGAGTCTTGGTTGGAAAGCACCAAGAGGATTTTGGGTCAGATGAGCTGCAATAATGTGCAGAAGTTGGGTTTTGTGGTGTCACTGCTGCACGGTGATGCTTATACGTGGTGGACGACCACTATCTCTGGGATGGAGGACAATGATGTGACTTGGACATTCTTCCTGAATGCGTTCAAGAGGAAGTATCTGGGTGTGCGATACCTAGATGAGAAGAAAAAAGAATTTATGTCTCTTATGCAAGGAAGTATGACGGTGGCTGAGTATGAGATCCAATTTGTCTGCCTTAGTCAGTATGCACCTGAACTAATCCCTGATGAGCGGGAGAGATGCGAACGTTTCCGTTATGGTTTGGTAACAGATGTGAAGACTTTTACGCTTGCTGCTGATTATACAGATTTCGATGTCTTGGTCACTAGAGCCAAAGACATTGAGTCGAATCTTGGTCTATCTGGTCGAGTGGGTGGATCTAGCTCTAGGAAGAGAGCGACTGAGCGCGAATATGGTAGAGATCGCAACAAGAGGCATAAGGATCGGAGGCCGCATTATGATGCTAGGCGTGGAGGTGGTAACCCTGGTAGAGGTCAGCAAGGACCTAATGTTATTTTTAAGACTCCTGAGTGTAACCGTTGTGGTAGACGACATGGTGGCGAGTGTTGGGGTAACCTTGGCACATGCTGGAACTGTGGAAACCGTGGACATTTGAAGAAGGATTGTCCTCAGCCTTTGAAGGAGGGACAAGCTCCGGTGAGAGTAGCTGAGCCACAGAGAGGTCGTGGGCGCGACTGTGGTAACTTTCAGCGCAGAGATGATGGTGGGAGGAATGTAGCTCATGTTGTGGCCGTTCAACCCGAGGGTGGTGGCCAGGCTCGAGTGTATGCTCAGTGCGAGGGAAGGAAGGATACGGATGTGATCGCATGTACCTTTACTTTGCAATCCTTATCATTACTTTCTTTGATTGATTCTGGATCTACTCACTCGTACATATTGCGTGAACATGCTCAAATGCTTGGTTTACCTGTTGAGTCTTTGGATGTTGGTATGTGTGTGACTAGTTCCTTTGGTGAAACGGTTGTGACGCAAAAGTTGTATAGAAGATGTCCCTTGAAAGTGCAAAACCATGTTTTTCTTGTTGATCTCATGGAATTGCCATTATATGGTTTTGATGTAATCCTTGGTATTGATTGGCTTGTTGAGCATCGAGTTGTACTGGATTTTGAGAGCAAGCGAGTTTCGCTGAAACTTGCGGATGATTATGATGTGGTAGTGGTTGGTGAGAATGTGAAGTTTCTTGCCAATGTGGTGTCTACTTTAGAAGCGAGTCAGATGCTGAGGCAAGGTTGCAAGGCTTACTTAGCCTTTGTGATGAATCCTAGTTAAAAGAGTTGCGTGTTCAGGATATCAGAACTGTACGAGAGTTTCCTGGAGTGTTTCCGGAGGAGTTGCCTGGATTGCCGCCTAGTCGAGAGGTGGAGTTTGGAATTGAGCTGTATGAAAACACAACTCCAGTGTCCATTGCTCCTTATCGTATGGCACCTAAGGAGTTGAAGGAGTTGAAGACGCAGCTTCAGGAATTGCTTGATCGTGGTTTTATTCGGCCTAGTGTGTCACCATGGGGTGCACCTGTCTTGTTCGTGAAGAAGAAGGATGGCACTATGAGAATGTGCATTGATTATCGTCAACTGAATAAGTTGACCATCAAAAATCGGTATCCTTTGCCGAGGATTGATGATCTTTTTGATCAATTTTGGGGAGCGGCTGTGTTCTCCAAGATTGACTTAAGGTCAGTGTACTACCAACGTGAGGTGAAGGATGTGGATGTGCCAAAAACAGCCTTTAGAACGAGGTATGGGCATTATGAATTTCTTGTAATGCCGTTTGGCTTGACGAATGCTCATGCTGCTTTTATGGACATGATGAATAGAGTGTTCCATGAGTATTTGGACAAGTTTGTTGTGGTGTTCATTAACGATATCCTCGTGTACTCTTGTACTAAGGAGGAGCATGAAGGTCATTTGAGGGTTGTCTTGCAAGCGCTTCTAGAAAATCAGCTTTATGCTAAGCTGAGCAAGTGTGAGTTTTGGCTAAAGGAGGTTGTGTTCCTTGGTCATGTGGTTTCAGCTGAGGTGATTCGTGTTGATCCTCAGAAGATTGAGGCGGTGATGAATTGGAAGCCTCCTAAGTCCGTTCATGAAGTCCGTAGTTTCCTTGGGTTGGCAGGATATTACCAGAGGTTTGTGGATGGATTTTCGAAGATTGTTGCTCCTTTGACGAAGTTGTTGCAAAAAGATGTCAAGTATGAGTGGACAGAAGCAAGACAACAAGCTTTTGAGAAGCTTCAGGTAGCTTTGACGCAAGCTCCTATTTTGGTTCAACCTGAATCAGGAAAAGAGTTTGTGGTGTATAGTGACGCATCCTAAGTTGGGTTGGGGTGTGTGCTAATGCAAGAGGGTAAGGTGGTGGCTTATGCGTCGCGACAGTTGAAGGTGCATGAGCTCAATTATCCTACGCATGATATTGAGTTAGCTGCGGTGGTTTTTGCTTTGAAGATTTGGAGACATTATCTGTATGGTGAGATGTGTACTCTGTACACAGATCACAAGAGTTTGAAGTATTTGATGTCTCAGAAAGAGTTGAATCTTAGGTAACGACGTTGGGTGGAGTTGCTTAAAGATTACGATTTGACGATCGAGTACCATCCGGGAAAAGCTAATGATGTGGCAGATGCCTTGAGCAGGAAGGTGGCGGTGGAGTTAAGGGCTATGTTTGCCAGCTTGAGTATTTCGCAAGATGAAGGTCTTGTGGATGAATTGCAAGTGAAACCATCTCTGGTTCAGTTGATAAAAAATAAGCAGTTGTTGGATGATTCATTGGTTCCACATGTTCAGGACATTGTTGAGGGTAGATCGTCGAATTTTTGTTTTAATGATGATGGAGTTCTATGTTTTGGTAGTCGGATAGTTGCGCCAAATGATGCGGAGTTGAGGCGCACTATTCTGACTAAAGCTCATAGTAGTCCTTTTGCTATGCACCCTGGTAGTACAAAGATGTATCGTGATCTGAAGGATGGGTACTATTGGGTGGGTTTGAAGAAAGATGTTGCGGAATGTGTGAGTAGGGGTATGGTTTGTCAGCGGGTTAAAGCTAAGCATCAGTTTCCTTCAGGGTTGTTGCAACCGTTGAGGATTCCTGAATGGAAGTGGGAAAGGATTACCATAGACTTTGTGTCTGGTTTGCCTTTGTCGCCATCAAAGAAGAATCCGGTGTGGGTGATTGTAGATCGCCTTACGAAGTGTGCGCATTTCTTACCTGTGCATACCACGTATACATTGGATAAGCTTGCAGAGTTGTACATTGCTGAGATTGTGCATCTGCATGGTGTGCCAAAGTCTAAAGTGTCGGATAGAGACCCGAGGTTCACATCGCGTTTTTGGGAATATTTGCATCAAGCTTTGGGTACGCGGCTGAATTTCAGTACTTCTTATCATCCACAGTCAGATGGACAGTCTGAGCGTGTTATCCAAGTGCTGGAGGATATGTTGAGGTGTTGTGTGATTGAGTTTCAAGGCTCTTGGGAGAAGCATTTGCCTTTGGTGGAGTTTGCTTATAACAATAGCTACCAGGCAAGTATTCAAATGGCACCTTATGAAGCCTTGTATGGGAGGAAGTGCATAACTCCTCTTTGCTGGGCTGAAGCAGGTCAGAAGTTGGTCTCGATGCCGGCTTTGTTGAAAGGAACCACCGAGAAAGTGAAGCTCATTTCTGAGCGGTTGAAGGCAGCTTCTGATCGACAGAAGTCTTACGTGGATTTGAAGCGTAAGGAGATTGAGTTTGCGGTGGGTGACCGTGTGTTTTTGAAGGTTTTGCCTTGGAAGAATGTGATGAGGTTTGGCCGAAAGGGTAAGTTAAGCCCTAGGTATATTGGACCATACGAGGTGATTGAACGTGTGGATTATGTTGCTTATAAGCTGAGATTACCATAAGACTTGGAAAAGATACATGATGTGTTTCATGTCTCTATGCTTCGGAGGTATAGATCGAATCCTTCGCATGTTATGCCTGTGGAGAAAGTGGAGTTAAATCCAGATTTGACCTATGATGAGGAACCGATTAAGATTCTGGATTCGGACAGTAAAGTTCTTCGAGGTAAGACCATTGAGTTGGTTCAGGTGTTGTGGAGGCATCGTGGTGTTGAGGAAGCCACGTGGGAAAGGAAAGATGACATGAAGAAGTAGTTTCCTTACTGTGTTCCTCCAGGTAAATTTCAAGGACGAAATTTCTTAAGAGGGAGAGTTGTAACACCCCAATTTTGGGCTTAGAAATTTAGGGTCTGAACCGAACCGGTCTGAGAAACGGTTCGAATTTAAAAGGAGGTTTTAGGGAACACCTAGATCGGGATGCTTTAAAAATATAGAAAAATATCTAAAAATCCTCATTTAATATATATAAGAGAGTGGTGAAATCAATTTTACAAAATAAGGTTTGGAAATACTACATTTCGGTGTAGTGACCAAAATGCGATTTTTGCAAAGTTTAGTATTGATTGTTTTGTAAAGGATTGAAACTTTGAATCTTTAAGGAGCTAATTTACCCAAAGTGTTTTTCTCCAGATTTTTCCTTAATTTGGGTGATTTAATTAATGTTTTAATTAAATAAAAGAAAGGTGAAAACTAAATTTTGACTTTCATAACTACCTTTTCCTAATTTTCTCTCATTCCTTTTTCTCTCAAAATCCCATAATCCAAACACATTTTCTTTAGCAAAATTAACATTGATCTTCACTTCAATTGATGATATTTCCATCATCTATTGGTTTCTAATCAATCTTGCAATTAATCCTTTTGATTTCCACATTGCATTTTCATGGAATTTTGCCCAAATCAAGGAGAAATCATCATTTAGAGGTAAGAATGTTCTTCTCCACTAAATACTCAGTTATTTACTGAAATTCCCAAGTTTCCAATCCTTTATTAAAGTTTTATAAATGGTTTTAATGTTAGAAACATGATTTTGGCTTAAAACTCAAGATTTGGAAGAGATCTTGAAGAATTTCGTTGTGATTGATTGGGCTCTGTTTTGAGAAGGTTCTTAAATGTATTTTGAATGTTAAATGATGTTAGAAATTAGGTTTTACCAATCTAATCCCGAATAGGTTGTGTTTCCTAAGTTTTTGCTTAAGAAAATGGTGGTTTTTGAGGTGTTCTGTTATAGCTGGAGGTATAAGATCGAGTTTAGGATTGCTTTTTATGATGATTGATGTTTAGATATGATTAGAAGTGATGGATCTTGCATGGGCTAAGTTTTGGAGGAGTTTGGAGGTGATTTCGGTTGTGTTTGGTAGCCGAAATGGTGTGTTTGCTTAGAGCAACGAGTTTATGAGTGTTGGCTGAAGATTTCAATGCATGATGATGCATTAATCCTCTGCTTTTATGTGTCTAAAACAGGGGAGACATCTTCAGACACTTTCAGAGTCGATCCGGAAGCTTAATTGGCGTTTCGACAAGCAAGTGAAATGAAATCGGTGAGTGCGTTTGGTTTTGAAGTCCATGAGGACAAAAACACAAGGTTTGGGGGATTTAGGAGAGGTTTCAAACACCTTCCTAAATCCGGAAGTAAGTATGATTTGTTTTGGTCTCTCTAAGGTGGTGTTTTCCCCTAAAATGCTTTTACATGCTCATGGTTTGTGATGGTAAATTTCCTATTGTTTTTATGCATGTTTTGGAGCATGAGATTATGCTTGTAGAGATGTCATGAGGTGGCATATTGCATTGATTAGATTTGAGCTTTTGGTTTAAAGCAAAGTATGATTTATGAATTGAAATGTGATGAGAAAATATTTGAGATATATTGCATTAAAAACAGTAGGTGTGATGATAATTTAACACATTATATTGGCATAGAGGTTGAGAAACTTACCGGATATAATTGATCGATCAATAGGATGAGAGTGCACTATAAACTAAAAATTCGTACGTGCTCTTTGGTTAAGCTAAAGGGAGATTTTCCGATGATGGGCATTCCATCGGGTAGAACTTGGTGAAATACCCAAGCTTGTGGCGATGAGAGATTCCGCCATGTGAGTACGGTGATGAGAGATTCCACCGGAAGTTGTTGCTAGACAAGTGAGTACGATGATGTGAGATTCCACCGGAAGCGTCTAGTGTAGAAATGTGTCTGCATATCCGAGTATTGATGAGATGCTAAATGCCAATATAAATGATGAAATTGTTTTGTTATACATGTACCTTTGATGAAATGATTTATGCTAAGAGATATGCATATGTATTTTGTTTAGAATGCTTTGACAATACAAGCATGTGAGTGGCTTTGCCATGGGATTTGCATGGGTTTAATGCATGAGATAGAATGAAGGTTCATGTGATGTCAATGTGTGTGCTTTGAAGTTTTCCAAGCATGAGAAAGAGATGAGCATGTGGTTTAAAAGCTTTGATGAAAGTGTTTTCTAAAAATGCATTATTTTGTTGGTTTTCTTTAGAGCGTGCCTCACTAAGCATTTGTGCTTACGCTCTCTTTTACCAATAATGCAGATAATTGAGGTGTTTAAGGGCATCAAGGAAGCTAAGTTCATCCGAGGAAATCCAAGCTCATGTATGGTGAAGTTTTCAAACACTATTAGTTTTGATATATTGGCAATGGGAACCTAAGATTTGTTTTGGGAGATGTGTTAAACTCCCTGAGGTTGTGGCATGCTTTGCCTTGGTTGTTTTGAATTGTAAATGACCTTAATTGCTTGTTTGGAGGTTTGATTTCCCCATGTGGTTTTCCCCGTGTAATCTTCGTAGTTCGGGTCAACCGTCTAGGCTGGGCTAAGGGGGTTACACTAAGCATCAGAATACATACACCCATCCTCGGAATCTCTCATCGAGCATCTTCGAATGAGGTTTGATATCACTAAGCGTCAGGGTCATACATTCGGAAATCTTTAACCACTGCATTGCAACTCCCTCATTCTCACACTAGGTATCCGGACCCCACCGAACAATGGCAACTCAACCATCTAGGTGTCTATATCAGTAGATAGCAAGGACACGTCTACCACACAACACACAACATCACACGATCCACCAAAGATCCCCTACGATTGTTATTACCTTCAAGTCACCCAATTCAGTTTACCAACTTATTAATACATTATGGAAATGTATTTTAATCATCCTCATTAGTTATCTCCATTAATCAATATTATTTTATTAATATTCCACGTCAATTTCCATCTTTTATTATCATTATATGTTATTTTGTTCAGTGGGTACCGATACCTGAACACGAGTATCGATACAACACCCTTGAGTATCGGTACTCACACGCGTACCGATACCAAAATAGCTTACTAGAAATCCTTAATTTCCACAAGTACCTATACGGATTGACCCGTACAGATGTGACCCTCAATCGCGTATCGGTACAGCCATGGGCTCGTACCGATACCCTAAACACAGGTTCGCACCAATTCCTTAAATTATGATTTCACAACACTTTCTTCAATCCCTAAAGCTTATAAAAGTCATTAAGGTTTGTTTAATAACACAATTAATTAATTAATGTTAATTATCAGCTTCATGATCATTTATTTGAATATTACCAATTATCAGCCCCTTTCATATAATTTCTATCGAACATGACAATTCTTATCTCAAGCAACACAACTTATCAATCAACCAATCAAATAATTATATAAATATTTATAAAACCCTACACGGTCTCTCAAGCCTCCATGAGTCTCATAACATCAACATGCATGTCACACAAATATCAATTTCATACTACCGGTCTCCAAAGATGCATATTCATCGTCTACCTAATTTGCAGATGCTAACACACAAAGCAATGTCATTTATTATACTCATAAAGCAATAGGAGTTTGAGGTGTAGTAACCTTAAGCCAATATCACTAAAATTCTCATCCGAGATTCCTGAATATTCCACTTGATTCGATATCAGATCCCGAATAATCTGCGCATATCAACTAATATCATAAGCATCACTTAATCACATACTTTAATGAATTCGAACGGTCAAAAGCATAAAAACAGCTTATTGGGTTTGAATTTGGCAAAACAGACTGCGCCAATGGATCTGGAACATCAAAAAACTCTCGGGTATGGTCCCCGAAAAAAGTCAACTCCGGTCAAAGACTAGTCAAAGGTATAGTGATTCGGTGCAGCATAGGTGCACAACAACTAAGGTGCACCCGCATGTAGTGATCCCATGCAGCAGAGACCAGGTGCACCCGGGCACGAAATCTAGTGTGGCACGGTACACCGGATCATGGTGCGCCCGCCTGGGCAGACACACAAGATCCTCTGGTGGTCGGACGGCGGTAGTGAGCTCTAGTCCCATAGTTCTCTGACCGATGAGCACACTGGTGGCCTCGATTTGTGACGGTGACGGCCGGAACTTGTCGAATCAGCTCATCTGAAACTTCTCATTGCTCATTCCAGCGAACGGTGGCTCCGACGGCAATGAGATGACCACATGCTGACTCGTCTCGTCTAGTTGGAGCTGATGCCGATGTAATCCACAGCAGCTCCGGCGGCCGTAGATCGGAATTGAAAACTTCTCCCTTACTATTCTCTCATTTCCCTCCTCCTTCTCTATCCCCAAAATATCTTCTCCCCATTTTTTCTCTTTCCCCCATCCCACCAGCCACCTTTTTATTTAAAAAAAACATCTAATTATTTTTTATTAAATAATAAATAAATAAACACACACGATCTTCCTTTTTACCACAAGCCCAAATTTAAATGTTCTTAATTTGGGCTCTCAAACATAAGGTTCAATCTAAATCTTGATTTGCAAAATCCGAAACTTTGGTCATTACAACTCTCCCCTCCTTAAAGAAAATTTTGTCCTCGAAATTTATACAGGTAAACCAAAGAAGATGCTAAAACTTTTATAACTCTCCAACGTTCTCAAACATATCTCGATGCTCTAATATGATCTCTCACAACACTTATCAATTATAACCCTTTTTTTTCTATCGATACAAACATAATCTCAACTGATTATTTCTCTTAGAACGAATCCATCTTCGCTTGGTACATTGAAGACGACAAACAAAACCCAACGGTACCCCGACAAAAATGTTACATGAATACGTCATCAAAGAAACTTAACTTATGTTGTAGAACTCAAAAGATTGCTTCACACAAAATCTTCCCACAACTTCGTATGGTCGAAAAAAACAGAAGGTCAAACAGTCATTGAAACCAAACAAAACGATTCTTCTTGTGGTGACTCTCTAAAGGAGACTCTCTAAAGGAGACTCTAACTCTGATGACATCCTTCATCAATATCTTTGTTTTCCTGGTACAAGACTTCTGAAAGCAAAAAACGTACATACATGTCTCAACACTGATCTTGGATCTTGCCACGTTTTAACATCAAATCAGCAACTAATACAACTCCCGTTAAATCGGGTCACGCAAGAGTCTTACACTCCAATCCCAAAACGTGTCTAAAATCACGTCACTTGTACCCTCACTCAGATCTTTCATCGAATGAAATCCCACCAAGGGATAAGGTTCCATCACAAACCCTGAATCTCACTTCAAAAGGTAACGCGTACACAGTGCAGTGTCGTACAACCCACAAACAATCCAAGCTGACTTTCTATTTGGATCTCACCTTTGCTGAAAATAACGAACAATAATTACCAAGGAAAATACTATTACCACGGTCATACATTTAATTTCCACTGAGGAACATCGAAGCATCATAAAAACTCTAACAAATTGTAACCCCCTAGACTCGCCTATGCATTACCACGGATCCTAGGAAGTCACATTAGGGTCACAAGAGCGACCCACAATAAAACTCCACATGAAAGTGCTTTTCTTTAAATACATTAAAAATTGTAAAACAAACTTCTTTTCAAAATACTATTTCGAAAAATCATCTAAACATATAACGGTAATGCAGAAAATATATTACACACACTAACATAAAACAATACACGATATGCATGCCCCATAAATGTACCAATATCGTACTCCAAAAGCAACGCCCAGAGAACTCCAAACAATGATGTTGGTCACATTACCATGATGGATATCACTTAACTTGTGATGGTAAAAAAACATGAGCTTGCGAAAGCTCAATAATATAGAACTACCAAATGATGCTATAAGCGCATGCATATATAAGGTAGGCTTAACACTATCATGACGTTTCAGGTAACAACAGTCTTTAAATTATGATTTGATATTTCGATGAAGCGTTGTATTTCAAGATGACGTAATTGTTCTTAATTCAGTCACTGAGTATCAGGTGAAAAGCTTATCGTCCAGAGAATCAGATGAGTGATGGATTAAGAAAATTAGACCAAGGAGTTTAGTGTGTTCCAGCAGTGCAAAGTTAATACATGTAATGCAACAATGCAGTAAACATTTTATTTCGAGAACATATAATTCAAGTAGGTGTAAGGTTCATATTAATTCTCTAACTACCCTCCAACCATACTCTAGTATATAGTTCCCCAGAACTGCATCTATAGAGGGCACTAACCTAGGACCATTGGGCGTATATGCCAGCCTAAGGGGATACCTTAGGTATGATAAGGAATTACCCTAGCCGAAGCCTAAGAACCTAAAATGGTAAGGAATCACCCAACCAAAGCATAAGAACTTGTAACAGTAAGGAATTACCACTCGGATCAAGGCTGAACTTGCGGTAACTTCATACTCTATCCTAAGTACCCTGGTAACAGTTTAGTCAGCAATTTTGATAATTGATAGTAGCATCAATACTCGGTAATAATAATAGATCTAAAGCAAACTTTAGTTTTCAATGAAACAATAATCATAGAGCATGATTTTTTTTTCAATTCAAATACTGAGGTATATTTCAGTCAATTAAAAGCCATGTTTTAGATCAAGAGACAATTTTGGGTTTCGAACGGCAGAATATTCATGTGCACTTGGAACACACTAGATGGTACAAATATTGAACTTTTGACAATTCTAAAGTGATATTAGAAACGATGTCTCTTTTAAATGGGGCTTGGTGACTAACATCTCCAACCAGGCATTCGGAAATTGATACGATACGATTGTTCATGATATCAAATACATATCAGGGATGTTTCGATCATTTTGGCTGATGAAGGCATTTTGGTCGTTTTAACTCTGATAGGGCAAGTTAGTGACTTGCGACGCTGAAGATTGCTAACAGTTTTCTAGGCTTCCATGACCATTCCACTATACTCATCTCATCAATGCACTTTCCAAGCATACAAATTGGTACACCTTATCTGTGTTCAATATTTAGTTTTGGTTGTGTTGTACATCTGAACAGATCACAATCACATATTATCTCAGAACACGCCTCGAAGGTTTGAACATGTATTTATGTAGTATTCTTCCATTACTGTTACAGTGTTAAGAATGACTAATTTGCATAAGTCATGCCTCAAACCCACAAAGGCATCACGATCATTCGTAGTCTATTTGAAATTTCATGGTTTTCTAATCTTCCACTTATCTTAAGTCAAGAGGGTATTTCAATCATTAACGTGCTCGGTGTTAACTCAGTCTTCTATGTCCTTTTGGATCTTCCAAACCATCTATTTATTTCGGGACTCAAGAGCATATCCGTCATTTCAGGTACTCTCGGTACTTCCGGTCACTTTATTCATTTCAAAACTCAAAGTTTATCAACCATTCCAATTAATTCTACCTTATCAGCATTTCCAATCATTTTCGTCATTTCAATCAAATCAGTACTTCCCGTCACTTCTGTTAATTTTGGCATATGAATAGTTTTCCGTAAATTTATCTTCAGGGGTTTATTCAAAATTCAAGACAATCTAAGTACTTTACAATCACGTTGTTAACCAGTTTATTATCATTTTACTGTAAATAGTATAACTTATAATAATCGACAATAAACAAATAACCAATCACGTTGTTCATGCATTAATCAATTATCAACATTTTCCATTAAGCATGCAGTAGACAGTAAAGTATTACCTTGAATCCTTACTACATATGTCGGTCCATGACACTTTCATCGAACACTCTCGAACTTGGACTCAACGTCTTGCTTTGAATGATTCGACAAACGTCATCGACATGACGGCGAAGCGACATCTCGTATACAAGGAGTTGTGAATACCTTCAATTGCACAAAATTCCAAACTCATTCCTTAATCACATTGCTCTTAACTAAATAATTAAGTACATAAGTAAGCTCGAGTTCAAGGTCAAATTCTAAGGCTTTCGAGTTGGAATTTTGCAAAACTAACTTTAAAAACGGACTCATGACGTCGAAAAACATAAAATAGGGCTTTCAGAAAATTTGACTTTTTGGTCAAAGTCAATGTTGACGTCATCATTCAACGGTCAAATTAAATTGGTCAAAGTCAACTAATTTGACTTGGAAGAGTTGACTCAGATGAGTTGACTCGGTTGACTCTGATAATTTGACTCGGTTTGGGTCAAACGGGATTGGGTCGGGTCGGATGGTTCGGTTCGATTTGATTAGACGGGTCAGTCGGGGCGGGTTGGACCAATTCGACTGGGTTGGGTCGGTTACGGGTTCGGACTCAAGTCGGTTCGGTCGGACTCGAGTATGGGCTAAAGTTTAATGGACCTTAACAGGTCGGCCCATGAGTTTATAATGGTTAGTTGGTTAGTTGGCTCAGTTCAAAGACAAGACCAGGCCCAAGGTTGGTCAAGCCAATACGGTTCGAGGGCCACTTTCCAAGGCAACCAAAAATTGCCCCGAACGGCACATGGAGCCCACGCGCAGCTCTAGACGGCCAGAAAAAGCCCTAATATGCACCATTTTCCAGAAATTCATCAAATGTCACACTATATCACCGAAAATAGGTCGGAATACTCACTAAATCACCAAACTTGCAAAAATCCGACTAAGCAATAAAATAGAGGGTTGAATCTTTGAGGTTATGTCAAATCACCGAAAATAGGTCGGAATACTCACTAAATCACCAAACTTGCAAAAACTCCAACAAAGCCTTAAACGGAGATAGACCAGCAATCGCCCATCAGTGTTATGCTTGCCTCAGCCCAAGAAACACTCTGGTGATGGTGGTGCGTCGAACAAGCGGTAAAATCGCCATAAAATAGAGGGTTGAATCTTTGAGGTTATGTCAAATCTTCAACTCATGATTCACGATGAACAGTGGCTCTATCGCGCGAGTGGCTGACGACTCTGGGTTCGGGGGAGGGTAGCGCTCCTTCCGGTGTCGGCAGTGCACGCCATTGATGAGCACTAGGTGTAGGTTCTAACTAGATGAGAGGTTTGGAGAGTCTCTTAAAATTCTAGATTCATCTCATATCCTTCATGTCCAAAGTGGGTGCATTTAATTCGATGGGGGTTAATTCAGACTTTTATTTTATTTTCGGTATTACAACAAAACATAACTTAACAATAAACTAGTGTAGGTTCTAACCAGAAATGACTTTAGCCTTGATGGCTAAAACTTGTGCTCACTATACCAAGAGACATAGGTTTAAGTCCCCCAAGCAACAAGTCCTTTTTTTAACTTTAAACTTTAAGGGTGTTACAACTCTCCCCCTAAAAGAAATTTCATCATCGAAATTTATCAGAATCAGAGGAAAGCAGAAATTGATCGATCATTAATTCTTGTACTAAAACTTATCCATCAAAGTATGCACTAAAACTTATCCATCAAAGTATTCTTGTTTTCTCGGGACTTTCAGGCGGTCATCGATCAATTGGGTAGTGTCCTCAGTCACTCGGACTGTTTTTGAACCCAAAGTCAGCCAATCACACATCTCAGGCCATCTAAGAAGAATATAGAATTTGACGAACTTCATACAGTGCCAAGTAAACACATGTCTTATGACATTTATTATAATCGGTCTCAAAGAGGAATAAAAAAACTTTTCCAACTACCATAGAAGTTAATCATACAACCTTGAAGTATCTCCTCTAAAATTTGAATTACTCTACTAGATTAACCATCAATTTACGGTTGAAAAATTGTACCTGAAATCTAGACGAGTACTCACGACCTCAACCAGGGTCTTCTAGAATCAAGATGTAATATCAAATTTCAATCAAGGATGATGTATAACGATACGTCATGCCACATTTTCAAGAAGGATAATTTCTTTATGTCGATCGGATATAACAAAGGTTTTAAACAGATGTCGCTTACCTTCAGCGTAATATTCAAGTAATTGTCTCCTTCGTGTATAACAGAGTAACCACTTGTTATGTTCACAAGAACCTTTCTTTTAAATTTATATTATTTTTACCAAATTTCCATTCAAATATTCTCAAACATAATCATTATCAATGAATAGCCTTACATTTAATCTTATATCATTTGCCTCACATAATCAAACATTTATTCTCAAATTGAATCAGATCTTCAATTTTATATGCATTTACCAACTCAGGTTCTTCATCTAGATTCAAATTCATCAAGTTAATTCAATTCATAGACAAACATTACTGACATTCCTTGCCAGTACATATCGAGCTATTATGGACAGAATGGTCAGATGCACTTATTATAGGAAATGATTCGACATCGGAGTCCTGGCTTGGTGAAGTACGGTTAAGATCGAGGGCCATGCACAGACCAGACCCCCTATGACAGACGATCGGCCGATCTATACAGAATTACGCAACTCTAAGCTCTTATTTCACTAAATGTAACCCTCTAGACCCGCATATGCATTACCACGGGTCCTAGGAAGTCGCATTTGGGTCACAAGAGCGACCCACGTTAAAAATCCACATGAAAATGCTTTTCTTTAAATATATTAAAAACTGTAAAACAAACTTTTCAAAATACCATTTCGAAAAATCTTCTAAACATATAACGGTAATGCAGAAAATATATTATAGACACTAACATAAAACAATACACGATATACATCCCCTAACTGTACCAATATCGTACTCCAGAAGCAATGCCCAGAGAACTCCGAACAATGATGTTGGTCACATTACCATGATGGATTTTATATAACCTGCGATGGTAAAAACAACATGAGCTTGGGAAAGCTCAGTAATACTGAACTACCAAATGATGCTATAAGCGCATGCATGTATAAGGTAGGCATAACACTATCATAACGTTCCATGTAACAACAGTCTCCAATTACGATTTGATATTTTGGTGAAGCGTTGTATTTGAAGATAATGTAATTGTTCTTTATTTGGTCACTAAGTATCAGGCGAAAAGATTATTTTCCAGAGAATCGGATGAGTGATGGGTTAAGAAAATTTGACCAAGGAGTTTAGTCTGTTCCAGTAGTGCAAAGTTAATACATGTAATGCAACAATGCAGTAAACATTTTATTTCGAGAACATATAATTTAAGTAGTAGTGATGTTCATATTAATTCTCTAACTACCCTCCAACCATACTCCAATATACAGTTCCCAATAACTGCATCTATAGAGAGCATTCATACAAGCCCATTGGGCGTAGGTGCCAGCCTAATGGGGATATCTTAGATACGGTAAGGAATTAACCTAGCCGAAGCCTAGGAACTTGAAACGGTAAGGAATCACCCTAGCCAAAGCATATGAACCTGTAACGGTAAGGAATTACCAGCCGGATCAGGGATGAACCTGCGTTAACTTCATACTTTCTCCCAAGTACCTCGATAATAGTCTAGGCCGAAATTTCGGTAATAACAGTAATCAGTAATAACAGTAGATATAAAGAAAACTTTAGTTTGTAGTGAAACAGTAACCATAGAGCACAATTTTTTTTCAATTCAGATACTGAGGTATATTTTGGTAAGATAAAAGCCACGTTTCAGATCAAGAGACAGTCTTGAGTTCCAAACAGTAGAATATTCATGTGCATATAGAACACACTAGATGGAACAATTTATTTCTCGAAGATACTTGGTATTTACAAAGGAAAGAGGAAACACTGAACTTTTGACAATTTTGAACTGATTTCAGAAACGAGGTCCCTATTAAAAGGGGCTTGATGACCAATGTCTCCAACCAGGCAAGTCAATGACTTGCAGAACTAGATATTGATAATGGTTTGTGTAGAACTAAGTGTTTTGATATAATAATTGAAAAATGTTTTGGACAAATTTGAAAAGAATTTAAAACTTGTCTTTAAGTCCAAACAACTTGAAAAGATGTATGAGGTGTTTAAAAAGGTTTTTGGCAAAGTTTTTAATGCTTTAAAGTAGTCAAACTTGACTTTTCAGCAAGCCCGTACCGATATAGTATACCATGTATCGATACCTTTTTACCCAAGTTTTGAATCTGCTAAAACTCGTACCGATACAGGTGAGACTGTATCGATGCGAGTAGAGATTGTTTCGATACGCCCCTTAAGCGTACCGATCCCTGTTTTAACAACCCCCAATGGCTATTTCTCAATGATCTTTTAAATTGCAGACCATACCGATACGCTCTCAAGCGTATCGATACACATAGGCTGACAAAGAGCCCAACGGCTAGTTCTAGATAAGGGCGTACCGATACGCCTCTATATGTACCGATACGGTAGGCTGCAGAACTACATTTATGGTGGAAAATAAATTCTCCAACGGCTCCAATTCAACCCCAACGGCTAGTAACAGCTACAAACTCAATTAGGAGTATAAAAGGGACCTCCAAGCATCAAGAGAAGGCTAATGCTTCAATTGTCAAACTTCATACGATAAAAAATATGTTTTAGTACCTAATTGTCAATTCCTTGTATAGACAAACACTAGTGAGCCAAAATTGTTGTATTTGCTCAAGTGTTTTAGGTTTGGGTGAGAGCTTATTTGTGCAAACAAATACCTATTAGAGGGATTTGCGTTTGCTTATTTTTCATCTCTTTGCAAATAGGGTTTGATAAAGCTTAGGGTAGAAAACTTGATCGGTTTTGTAAAGGTTTCTTCCTAAGTCTAGAAAAGGGGACGAATCAACAGTGGATTGATTGGAAATCCTCAGTGAGGAGCTAATGTAGTTGATGTAGACCTTGGTTAGAAGGTTGAACCACTATAAATCATCTTGTCTTTATCATTTTAGCTTCAACACCTCTATCACCCAAAAATCCAATCTTCTTCAAACTTGGTGAGCAAGAACGGTTGAAGGAATCGAGCATCATAAAACCCAACATCTTGCTAGGCTTCCATGACCATTCCACTATACTCATCTCACCAATACATTACTTTCCAAGAATTCAAATTGATACACCTTATCTATGTTCAATATTTAGTTTAGGTTGTCTTGTACATCTGAACAAATCACTGACACATATTATCCCAGAATTAGCCTCGAAGGTTTGAACATGTATTTATGTAGTATTCTTCCATTACTAGTATAGTGTTAAGAGTGACTGATTTGCATAAGTCATGCCTCAAACCCATAAGGGCATTACGGTTATTCGCAAACTATCAGAAATTTCAAGAATTTCTAATCTTTCACTTATCTTAAGTGAAGAGGGTATTTCAATCATTAACGTGCTTGATGTTAACTCATTCTTTTTCCATTCGGTTCCTCAAACCATCCATTTATTTCAAGAGTCGAGGGTATATCCGTCATTTTAGGTACTATCGGTACTTCCAGTCAATTTATTCATTTCAAAACTCAAAGTTCATCTATCATTCAAATTATTTCTACCTTGTCAGCATTTCCAATCCTTTTTGTCATTTCAATCAAATCATTACTTCTTATTACTTCGATTAATTTAGGCGTAATAATAGTTTTCCGTAAATTTATCTTCATGGGTTTATTAAAAATTCAAGAAAATCTAAGTACTTTACAGTCTCCAAGGTTTAAGTCTTGTTACAACTTTCCAAGTAATTCAAGGTTTTCAGATGAATCAGTTGTTTAACATTTCTAGTGTAGATTTCTAGATCGCTTTCATTATCATGGGTATTTAGTCATTCAAATAACTCAAAGTCATTTTTTTCATTTCTCATCCCAGTATTTCAGGCACTAAATCATTTATCAAGAAATAATCTGAATTCGAGAGTTTCGAGGATACCGCTTTATCGAGTATTCATTGAACTTGAATTTCTTATCGGTCATTAATACCTTATGTTTGGGTCATTAAGTCTTGACCAGTTCATTATTATTTACCATAAATAGTACAACTTATAATAATCGACGATAATCAAATATCAAATTACATTGTTCATGCATTAATCAATTATCAACATGTTCTATAAAGCATGTAGTAGATAGTAAAGTATTACCTTGAATCCTTGCTACATATGTCGGTTCATGACACTCATGTTGAACACTCTTGAACTCAGATTCGACGTCTTGCTTTGAAGGATTCGACAAACGTCATCGACATGATGGCGAAGCGACATCTCGTATACAAAGAACGGTGAATACCTTCAATTGCACAAAATTCCAAACTCAATCCTTAATCACATTACTCCCAACTGAATATTAAGTACATAAGAAAGCTCGAGTTCAATGTCAGATTCATAGGCTTTTGGGTTGGAATTTCGTGAAAGTGGCTTTAAAAATGGACTCAAGACGTTGAAAAACATAAAATATGGCTTTTCAAAAATATTGAATTTTTGGTCAAAGTGAAAGTCAATGATGGAGTCAAAGGTCAACATTCAACGGTCAAAGTCAACTGGTCAAGGTCAACTAAGTCGAGTCGAATAAGTTGACTTGGGTTACTCGGTTTGAGTTGACATGGTTCGGGTCAAACGTTCTTGGGTCAGGTCAAACGGTTCAGTTCAGTTAGATGGGTCGGCCGGTACAGGTTGGACCGGTTCGAACGGGTTGGGTCGGTCAAGGGTTCAGACTCAGCTCGGTTCAGTTGGGCTTGGGAATGGGCTAAAGGTTAAAGGACCTTAACAGGTCGGCCTACGAGTTTATAATGGTTGGATGGTTTTTTTGCTCGGTTCAAATTGCCCTAATATGCACCATTTTCTAGAAATTCATCAACCGTCTAACTTTATCGCCGAAAATAGGTCGGAATACTCACCAAAGTTACCAAACTCTCAAAAATCTAGCTAAAAACGGTGTAACTTCAAAAAATCCTTAAACGGTGATGGATCGGCAATCGCCCACCAGTGTTATGCTCGCCTCGGCTCGAGGAGTACTCTGGTGATGGTGGTGCGGCGAACAGACGACGAAATCGCTAGAAAATAGAGGGTTGAATCTTTGAGGTTCTGTCAAATCTTCAACTCGAGATTCACGATAAACAATGGCTCTATCGTGCGAGTGGTTGGCGGCTCTGGGTTTAGGGGAGGGCAGTTCTTCTTCTGGTGTCGGCAGTGCACGCCACCAACAAGCGGTGGGCGAGATAAGAGCAATGGTCGGATGGGAGGTTTAGAGAGTCTCTTGAAATTCTAGATCCATCTATCCTTCATATCTAAAATGGGTGCATTTAATTCGATGGGGGGGTTAGTTCAGACTTTTATTTTATTTTCAGTATAACAACAAAACATAACTTAACAATAAACCGGTGTAGGTTCCAACTAGAAATGACTTTAGCCTTGATGGCTAAAACTTGTGCTCATTATACCAAGAGATGTAGGTTCAAGTCCCCAAAGTAACAAATCCCATTTTTTAACTTTAAGGGTGTTACACAAAATCAATGTTAGACTCCCAACTGACGACGAGTTTGGTTCTACTCCTTCAGGGAGTAGTATTCCTTATTCTCCAAGGATTTGTACTCCTTAACCTCTAAGGATCCTTCAAGTTGGGTATTAAGCCCAAGTCGGTGAGGAGGGCATGTCCAGACCCTCGGTGTGCACCCTTGGGTGCCGGTCCTAGACCCTACAGTGTGCACCCTTGGTGTTGACCCTTAGGCCCTTCGGTGTGCACCCTTGGTGCCAGCCCTAGGGTTTGTACTGGACTCGGTTGAGAGGCCCGAACCTGGTGCACCCGTACGTCCAGCCCCTCGGTGTGCACTTTAAGGATGTTACACAAACTCAATGTTAGACTCCCAACTAACGACGAGTTAACCACTTATCACTATCTCAAAAACAGGACTCCACATTTTTTCCCAAAATTCACAGCGAAAGTTTGGTACCAACCGTTGTTCTCAAAATTCACCATATATTAACCACCAAACTTAATAGGAAGAACCGCTTTGTAACACCCCAATTTTGGGCTTGGAAGTTTAGGGTCTGAACCGGACCGATCAGATTTTCGGTTCGAATATAAAAGGTGGTTTAGGGAAAGCCTAGTTCGGGATGCTTTAAAAATATGGAAAAATATCTAAAAATCCTCTTTTAATATATATAAGAGAGTGGTGAAATCAATTTTACAAAATAAGGTTTGGAAGTGCAACATTTCGAAATAGTGACTAAAATGTAATTTTTGAAAAGTTCAGTGGTGATTGTTTTGTAAGGATTGAAACTTTGAATCTTTAAGGAGCTAATTTACCCAAGAAAGGATTTCTCCAGATTTTTCTTAGATTTAATGATTTTATTAATGTTTAATTAATTAAAGGAAAAGTGGAAAATGATATTTTAGCTTTTCATAACTAACTTTCCTAAAAACTTTCTCATCAGAATTTCTCTCAAAATTCCCTCAGCCAAACACATTTCTACAGCAACATTTCTTTTGATTTTCACACCAAATGATGAGGTTTCAATCATCAATTGATTCCTAATTCTTTCTACATCAAATCCTCTTGTTTTGCTTGTTGAATTTTCAAGAAATTTGGCTCTAATCAAGGAGAAATCTACATTTAGAGGTAAGGATGTTCTTTTCCTCTAAATACTCAGTTCTTTACTGAAATTCCCAAGTTCTCAATCCTTAAATTAAGTTTTATAAAAGGTTTTAATGTTGTGATCTTGATTTTGGCTTAAAACTCAAGATTTGGAACAAAACTTGATGAAATTGGTGGTGATTATTTGGGCTCTATTTTGAGATGGCTTTTTAATGTATTTTTGATGTTTAATGATGTGTAATTGAGGTTTAATCAATGCAATCCCGAATAGGTTGATTTTCCTAAGTTTTTGCTTGTGAAAATGGTGGTTTTTGGGGTGATCTTGGTGTTCTGTTATAGCTGGAGGTATAAGGACGAGTTTAGGTTCGTTTTGGATGCTAGTTGATGTTTAAGAATGTTTAGAAGTGATGGATCTTGGCTGGGTAATGTTGTGGAAGAGTTTGGAAGTGATTTCGGTTGTGTTTGGTAGCCGAAATGTTAGTTTTGGTGAGGGCAGCGACTTTAGGTGTATTGGCTGAAGATTTTAATACATGATGATGCATTAATCCTCTGCTTTGATGTGTTTAAAACAGGGGAGACATCTTCGGATTCTTGGGGTGTTGATCCGGAGGCTTGAACGGCGTTTCGGCAAGCTTGCGAAACGGAATTGGTGAGTGAAGTTGAGATTTCCAGCTTTATAATGAATGTTTGAAGGTCTGGGAGCTTAGTTTAAGTCTAATCAACATAACTAAGCTCAAGAGTAAGTTTCGGAAAACTCTCTCTCTTGGATGAACCATGAGATGGTTGGATGCAATGTATTTAATTTGCATGTTTAAATTCTGTTTAGAAAGTATGTTTTAGCATGATTAATGCTGGTTTTGAAAGCCATGTGTTGAAGGATGCTCAAGGTAAGAGATCCTTGGTTTGTTATTAGTAAATGTGGTTTTGATGCATGGTGATGCATGATGGTTTAATGGCTTTGATTAATGCTTTAAAACAACGGATTATTGTTGATAAATGATGTATATTGGCAAGTGATGTGTTGGTTTTAAAGTACTTGAATCGGATATAGTTAGCCGGCTATAGGATTGGGTGCACCGTGAATAAAGTCGCCATGGATGTTGAGGGGTTGTAATTGTACCGTAAACTCCATCCAAGTACACTAACTAGATGGTTAAGATCACAATGGTGGTTAAAAGTCCATGTGTGGATCTTGTGTTGTGTGTCCCGTGTTCTCGTTAGTGATGTTATACAACTACCGATGAGTGATGTGGAGGGGTTGTGATTGTAGCATTAAACTCCATCACGGGTGTTGAGGGGTTGTGATTGTACCGGTAAACTCCACCTTGTGTGTTCGGTAGTGTGTATAAAGCGTATGGGACAACGCTTGTAATCCGCGTATCCGATTGTGTTTTAAGTTGTAAATGGTTATGGATTATCACTTGAAAGCCAATATGACATGTTGTACTAATGAAGCATGAGATGCTTGTTAAGAATGCAAGGTTGCATGAATAATGATGTTTATGTGTTGAAGGCTTTGAGAAAAGTGTTTTATAAAATGCATTATTGTGTTGTTTCTTTAGAGCATGCCTCACTAAGCATTTGTGCTTTCGCTCTCTCTCTTGAACCAATAATGTAGATAATCGAGGTGTTTGAGGGCAGCAAGGAGGCTAAGAATCCAAGGGAAAGCTAAGCTCATGTATGGTGACTTTTTCATAACATTATTAGTTTTTGATAATTGGCAATGAGAACCTAGGATGTGATTTGGGAGATGTTTTGGACTCCCTAGTTGTGGCATGATGCCTTAAATGTTTTGGATTTGTAAATGGCCATTGTGATGTTTGTTTTGGTGATTTGATGGTTGGTTGGTTTTGGATATTAGGATGCATGCCTATAGACTTGTGGATTTCCCTAATTGATGCCATGAATGTGTATTGATGTTGCAGACAAGTGCCTTATATGTATGATGACTTGTTGGCATGATTAGGAAGTCATTAGGATTTGTATGAGTGGTTAAATGTATGTTAAACCAGCAAATTCTCCACTTTCTAGGCAATCCGTATCGGAACGGGCACTAGCGTTTCGAAACGGGGGCTTGTAATGGCTTTCGTGTATCGGAACGGGTGGAGGTCGTTCCTAAACGTTTTGGCCACTGCCAAACCCTGTTTCGATACAGGTCTCGAAACGAACCCGCATTTCAGAACGGTCAATCCCGTTCCGAAACAGATGACCGTTGGGCACTGATTTGAATGGTCTTGTGGTTTGCAAACTTTACGTTTTAGTCCTGAAAATCGTTTTTGCAATTTCATGAGTTTGGGATGTCCGTTTAAGGTGAAATTTGACAGGGAAGCATGTAATATGATTTATTTGATATTGGTAACCTAAAAATCAGCTAAGTCCTTCATATTTTCAGAAATTACAATTTGGTCCCTAACTTTTGTATGTTGTGCAATTGAGTCCCTTGTTGCATTTCGATCGCTGTGCTTTTCAAGTATGTGTTTCTCAAGGGTACGCTTAAGGTTAATGTGCATCTAGACATGACTAAAAAAAAGGGTCGTTAATCAAGGATGACTTTCGGTTTGACTTTGGTTTTCCCCGTGTAATCTTCGTAGTTCGGGTTAACCGTCTAGGCCGGGCTAGGGGGTTACATTTGGTGGTATCAGAGCTGAGTTCTCGAGTAAACGGGAATGGTTATGTGGGTGATGTATGTATGATTGCTTGATGTGCCTTTCTGAATGAAAGTGTGATGTGTGAATTGTAAGTATGTTGCAATTGTGATGTTATGCTGTGTTGAAGCATGTTAGTGGGACCCATTGCCATATCAAAACTAATGGAATGAATTGTTTTTGAAAAATGAGCTTGAGTGCTTGGATTACTTACCTTGTTGAGCCTAATTATGTTTCTTGCATTTGTGTTAGTGCATTGTTTTAGTGAATGGGACCTCGTAAAGAGACGGGAATTAATACGCGAGCTATGGCTCAGAACGAGAATGAGAACAATGATGATAATGTTGTGGATATACCTCCTCCTCTTGGTGGTGGACCGCCCGGTGGTGGTGGTGCTGGAGGTGATGGAGCTGGTGTTGGTGCTAGGGTCGCTGGACCTGAAGTTGGGCAAGGGCAAGCTGCTCCTGACATGACAATTTTGATACAGGCTATTGCTGGAGCCTTTCAGGCGGCAGTAGCTGGAGCTCACGGAGCTGGGCATCAAGGTGATGCCAATGCGAGATTACCTTTGGAACGTCTGCGCAGTCTGGGAGGGACTGAGTTCAGAGGTTTGTCTGCTGAGGGTTCCGAATCTTGGTTGGAAAGTACCAAGAGGATATTGGGACAAATGAACTGCAATGATGTGCAGAAGTTAGGGTGTGTGGTATCGCTGTTACATGATGATGCGTATACCTGGTGGACGACCACTGTCTCTGAAATGAAGGAAGCTGATGTGACTTGGACGTTCTTTTTGAACGCGTTCAAGCGAAAGTATCTAGGTGTGCGATACCTGGATGAAAAGAAAAGAGAATTCATGTCTCTTACTCAAGGGAGCATGACAGTGGCTGAGTACGAGATCCAGTTTGTCTGTCTCAGTCAGTACGCACCTGAGCTTATCCCTGATGAGCGGGAAAGGTGTGAACGTTTCCGATATGGTTTGGTGACGGACGTAAAGACTTTCATGCTTCCAGGAGTGCTGGTTTAGGCTTGGGCAAGAGAGCTGCTGAGTATAGTTCCGGTGGTGGACGGAACAAGAGAGGACGAGATAGGAGGTATCAGTCTTCTACCAGGCGTGGTAGTGGAGGGCATGGTGCGCCTGTTCAGAGAGACAAGGCGAGAGCTGATCAGAACACGTGTTGGGCGTGTGGATCGCGTGGTCATTTGAGGCGTGATTGTCCTCGGGCAGCGAGAGAGGTGTAGGCTCCTGTGGCAATGACCGGTAATTCGTGCTGGAATTGTGGTTCGGCGGACCACATGAGGAGGGAGTGTCCTTTGTTGCCCGGTGGTGGTCAGGGACGTGCTCCTGGAGTTGTTGCACCATAGAGAGGTCGTGGGCGCGACCGTGGTAACTTCCAACGTAGAGATGATGGTGGGAGGAATGTGGCACATGTGGTGGCTGTCCAACCTAAGGGTGGAGGCCAGGCTCGAGTGTATGCTCAGCGAGAGGGGAGGAATGACACGAATGTGATCGCAAATACCTTTACTTTGCAATCCTTGTCATTACTTTCCTTGATTGATTCTAGATCTACACACTCATACATATTGCGTGAACATGCTCAATTGCTTGGTTTACCTGTTGAGTCTTTGGATGTTGGTATGCGTGTAACTAGTTCCTTTGGTGAGACCGTTGTGACACAGAAGTTGTATAGAAGATGTCCTTTGGTTGTGCAAAACCATGTTTTTCATGTTGATCTCATTGAATTGCCTTTCTATGGTTTTGATGTAATCCTTGGTATGGATTGGCTTGTTGAACATCGAGCTGTGGTGGATTTTGAGAGCAAGCGAGTTTCGTTGAAGCTTGCGGATGATTATGAGGTAGTGGTGGTTGGTGAGAATGTGAAGTTTCTTGCCAATGTGGTGTCTACATTGGAGGCGAGCCGAATGTTGAGGCAAGGTTGTGAAGCCTACCTAGCCTTTGTGATGAATCCTAGCTCTAAGGAGTTGCGAGTTCAAGATATCAGGACTGTGCGAGAGTTTCCTGGTGTGTTTCCGGAGGAGTTTCCTGGGTTGCCTCCTAATCGAGAAGTGGAGTTTGGAATTGAGCTGTATGAAAGCACAACTCCAGTGTCCATTACACCTTATTGAATGGCACCTAAGGAGTTAAAGGAGCTGAAAACGCAACTTCGGGAGTTGCTTGATCGTGGTTTCATTCGGCAGAGTGTGTCACCTTGGGGTTCACCGGTCTTGTTTGTGAAGAAAAAGGATGGCACTATGAGAATGTGCATCGATTACCGTCAGTTGAACAAGTTGACTATCAAGAATCAATATCCATTGCTGAGGATTGATGATCTTTTTGATCAATTTCGGGGAGCGGCTGTGTTCTCTAAGATTGACTTAAGGTCAGGTTATTACCAGTTGAAGGTGAAGGACGTGGATGTGCCAAAGACAGCCTTCAGAACAAGGTATGGGCATTATGAGTTCCTTGTGATGTCGTTTGGTTTGACGAATGCTCCTACAGCTTTTATGGACATGATGAATAGAGTGTTCCATGAATATTTGGACAAGTTTGTTGTGGTGTTCATTGATGATATCCTGGTGTACTCTCGTACTGGGAGGAGCATGAAGGGCATTTGAGGATTGTGTTGTAGGCTTTGTTGGAGAATCAGCTTTATGCTAAGCTAAGAAAGTGTGAGTTCTGGCTCAGGGAAGTTGTGTTCCTTGGTCATGTGGTTTCTGCTGAGGGGATTCGTGTTGATCCTTAGAAGATTGAGGCAGTGATGAATTGGAAGCCTCCTGAGTCGGTTCATGAAGTCCATAGTTTCCTTGGTTTGGCAGGATACTACCGGAGGTTCGTGGATGGATTTTCGAAAATTGATGCACCTTTGACGAAGTTGTTGCAAAAAGATGTCAAGTATGAGTAGACGGAAGCGAGACAGCAGGCTTTTGAGAAATTGAAGGCAGCTTTGACTCAAGCTCCTATCTTGGTTCAACCTGAATCAAGAAAAGAGTTTGTGGTGTACAGTGACGCATCCTACGTTGGTTTGGGTTGTGTGTTGATGCAAGAGGGTAAGGTGGTGGCTTATGCATTGCGCCAGTTGAAGGTGCATGAGCGTAATTATCTTACGCATGACATTGAGTTAGCTGCGGTGGTTTTTGCTTTGAAAATTTGGAGACATTACCTGTATGGTGACAAGTGTACGGTGTACACAGATCACAAAAGTTTGAAGTATCTGATGTCTCAGAAAGAGTTGAATCTTAGGCAACGACGTTGGGTGGATTTGCTTAAAGATTATGATATGACGATCGAGTACCATCCGGGAAAGGCTAATGTTGTAGCGGATGCCTTGAGTAGGAAGGTGGCAATGGAGTTGAGGGCTATGTTTGCCAGCTTGAGCATTTCGCGAGATGGCGGTCTTGTGGCTGAATTTCAAGTGAAACCCTCCTTGGTTCAGTTGATAAAGGATAAGCAACTGTTGGATGATTCCTTGGTGCCACATGTTCAGGATATTGCTGAAGATAGGCCATCGGATTTCTGTTTTAATGATGATGGAGTTCTATGTTTTGGGAGTCGGATAGTAGTGCCCAATGATGTTGAGTTGAGGCGTGCTATTCTGACTGAAGCTCACATTAGTCCTTTTTGCTATGCACCCTGGTAGTACTAAGATGTATCGTGATCTTAGAGATGAGTACTATTGGGTGGGATTAAAGAAAGATGTTGCTGAGTATGTGAGCAAGTGTATGGTTTGCCAGCGAGTTAAGGCTGAGCATCAGTTTCCTTCTGGGTTGTTGCAACCATTGAGGATTCCTGAGTGGAAGTGGGAAAGGATTACCATGGACTTTGTGTCTGGTTTGCCTTTTTCGCCATCGAAGAAGAATTCGGTGTGGGTGATTGTGGATCGCCTCATGAAGTGTGTGCATTTCTTACATGTGCATACTACGTACACATTGGATAAGCTTGCAGAGCTGTACATTGTTGAGATTGTGCGGTTGCATGGTGTGCCAAAGTCTATAGTGTCGGATTGAGATCCGAGGTTTACATCGCGTTTCTGGGAATGTTTACATCAAGCTTTGGGTACACGGCTGAATTTTAGTACTTCTTATCTTCCACAGTCGGATGGACAGTCTGAGCGTGTTATCCAAGTGCTTTGTGATTGAGTTTCAAGGCTCTTGGGAGAAGCATTTGCCTTTGGTGGAGTTTGCTTATAACAATAGCTACCAGGCAAGTATTCAAATGGCACCTTATGAAGCCTTGTACGGGAGGAAGTGCATAACTCCTCTTTGTTGGGCTGAAACAGGTCAGAAGTTGGTTTCAATGCCAGCTTTGTTGAAAGAAACCACCGTTTGTTTTTTAAGGTTTCACCTTGGAAGAAGGTGATGAGGTTTGGTCGAAAGGGTAACTTGAGCCCTAGGTACATTGGACCATACGAGGTGATTGAGCGTGTGGGTCCTGTTGCGTACAAGTTGAGGTTGCCGCAAGAGTTGGAAAAGATTCTTGATGTGTTTCATGTCTCTATGCTCCGGAGGTATAGATCGGATCCTTCGCATGTTATGCCTGTAGAGGAGGTGGAATTGAATCCAGACTTGACCTTTGATGAGGAGCCGGTGAAAATTCTGGATTTAGACAGTAAAGTTCTTCGAGGCAAGACCATTGGTTCGGTAAAGGTGTTGTGGAAGCATCGTGGTGTTGAGGAAGCCACGTGGGAAAGAAAGGATGACATGAAGAAGCAGTTTTCGTACCTCTTTCCTCCAGGTAAATTTCGAGGACGAAATTTCTTAAGGGGGGAGAGTTGTAACACCCCAATTTTGGGCTTGGAAGTTTAGGGTCTGAACCGGACCGGTCAGATTTTCAGTTCGAATATAAAAGGTGGTTTAGGGAAAGCCTAGTTCGAGATGCTTTAAAAATATGGAAAAATATCTAAAAATCCTCTTTTAATATATATATATAAGAGAGTGGTGAAATTAATTTTACAAAATAAGGTTTGGAAGTACAACATTTCGAAATAGTGACTAAAATGTAATTTTTGAAAAGTTCAGTGGTGACTGTTTTGTAAGGATTGAAACTTTGAATCTTTAAGGAGCTAATTTACCCAAGAAAGGATTTCTCCAGATTTTTCTTAGATTTAATGATTTTATTAATGTTTAATTAATTAAAGGAAAAGTGGAAAATGATATTTTAGCTTTTCATAACTAACTTTCTTAAAAACTTTCTCATCTCATTTTCTCTCAAAATTCCCTCAGCCAAACACATTTCTACAGCAACATTTGTTTTGATTTTCACAACAAATGATGAGGTTTCAATCATCAATTGATTCCTAATCCTTTCTACATCAAATCCTTTTGTTTTGCTTGTTGAATTTTCAAGAAATTTGGCTCTAATCAAGGAGAAATCTACATTTAGAGGTAAGGATGTTCTTCTCCTCTAAATACTCAGTTCTTTACTGAAATTCTCAAGTTCTCAATCCTTAAATTAAGTTTTATAAAAGGTTTTAATGTTGTGATCTTGATTTTGGCTTAAAACTCAAGATTTGGAACAAATCTTGAAGAAATTCGTGGTGATTGTTTGGGCTATGTTTTGAGATGGCTTTTTAATGTATTTTGGATGTTTAATGATGTGTAATTGAGGTTTAATTAATGCAATCCCGAATAGGTTGATTTTCCTAAGTTTTTACTTGTGAAAATGGTGGTTTTTGGGGAGATCTTGGTGTTCTGTTATAGCTGGAGGTATAAGGACGAGTTTAGGTTCTTTTTGGATGCTAATTGATGTTTAAGAATGTTTAGAAGTGATGGATCTTGGCTGGGTAATGTTGTGGAAGAGTTTGGAAGTGATTTCGGTTGTGTTTGGTAGCCGAAATGTTAGTTTTGGTGAGAGTAGCGAGTTTAGGTGTATTGGCTGAAGATTTTAATGCATGATGATGCATTAATCCTCTGCTTTGATGTGTTTAAAACATGGGAGACATCTTCAGATTCTTGGGTGTTGATCCAGAGGCTTGAACGGCGTTTCGGTAAGCTTGCGAAACGGAATTGGTGAGTGAAGTTGGGATTTCCAGCTTTATAATCAATGTTTGAAGGTGTGGGAGCTTAGTTTAAGTCTAATCAACTTAACTAAGCTCAAGAGTAAGTTTTCGAAAAACTCTCTCTCTTGGATGAACCATGAGATGGTTGGATGCAATGTATTTAATTTGCATGTTTAAATTCTGTTTAGAAAGTATGTTTTAGCATGATTAATATTGGTTTTGAAAGCCATGTGTTGAAGGATGCTCAAGGTAAGAGATCCTTGGTTTGTTATTAGTAAATGTGGTTTTGATGCATGGTGATGCATGATGGTTTAATGGCTTTGATTAATGCTTTAAAACAGTGGATTATTGTTGATAAATGATGTATATTGGCAAGTGATGTGTTGGTTTTAAAGTACTCGAATCGGATATAGTTAGCCGGCTATAGGATTGGGTGCACCGTGAATAAAGTCGCCTTGGATGCTGAGGGGTTGTAATTGTACCGTAAACTCCATCCATGTACACTAACGAGATGGTTAAGATCACAATGGTGGTTAAAAGTCCATGTGTGGATCTTGTGTTGTGTGTCTCGTGTTCTCCTTAGTGATGTTATACAACTACCGATGAGTGATGTGGAGGGGTTGTGATTGTACCGTTAAACTCCATCACGAGTGTTGAGGGGTTGTGATTGTACCGGTAAACTCCGCCTTGTGTGTTCGGTAGTGTGTATGAAGCGTATGGGACAACGCTTGTAATACGTGTATCCGATTGTGTTTTATGTTGTAAATGGTTATGGATTATCACTTGAAAGCCAATATGACATGTTGTACTAATGAAACATGAGATGCTTGTTAAGAATGCAAGGTTGCATGAATAATGATGTTTATCTGTTGAAGGCTTTGAGAAAAGTGTTTTATAAAATGCATTATTATGTTGTTTCTTTAGAGCATGCCTCACTAAGCATTTGTGCTTACGCTCTCTCTCTTGAACCAATAATGCAGATAATTGAGGTGTTTGAGGGCAGCAAGGAGGCTAAGAATCCAAGGGAAAGCTAAGCTCATGTATGGTGACTTTTTCACAACATTATTAATTTTTGATAATTGGCAATGGGAACCTAGGATGTGATTTGGGAGATGTTTTGGACTCCGTAGTTGTGGCATGATGCCTTAAATGTTTTGGATTTGTAAATGGCCATTGTGATGTTTGTTTTGGTGATTTGATGGTTGGTTGGTTTTGGATATTAGGATGCATGCCTATAGACTTGTGGATTTCCCTAATTGATGCCATGAATGTGTATTGATGTTGCAAACATGTGCCTTATATGTATGATGACTTGTTGGCATGATTAGGAAGTCATTAGGATGTGTATGAGTGGTTAAATGTATGTTAAACCAGAAAATTCTCCACTTTCTGGGCAATCCGTATTGGAACGGGCACTAGCGTTTCGAAACGGGGGCCTATAATGGCCTTCGTGTATCGAAACGGGTGGAGGTCGTTCCGAAACATTTTGGCCACTGCCAAACCCTGTTTCGATACAAGTCTCGAAACGAACCCGCATTTCGGAACGGTCAACCCCGTTCCGAAACAGATGACCGTTGGGCACTGATTTGAATGATCTTGTGGTTTGCAAACTTTACGTTTTAGTCCTGAAAATCATTTTTGCAATTGCATGAGTTTGGGATGTCCGTTTAAGGTGAAATTTGACAGGGAAGCATGTAATATGATTAATTTGATATTGGTAACCTAAAAATCAGCTAAGTTCTTCATCTTTCCAGAAATTACAATTTGGTCCCTAACTTTTGTATGTTGTGCAATTGAGTCCCTTGTTGCATTTCGATCGATGTGCTTTTCAAGTATGTGTTTCTCAAGGGTACGCTTAAGGTTAATATGCATCTAGACAAGACTAAAAAAAAGGGTCGTTAATCAAGGTTGACTTTTAGGTTGATTTTGGTTTTCCCCGTGTAATCTTCGTAGTTTGGGTCAACCGTCTAGGCCGGGCTAAGGGGGTTACACTCTTACTTGATACATCTTTCTCAAAAACATCCACAACAAGATCTCATAGCCCATAAGAACTCATCGTACCCAAATTCAATCAACCACTATATTATCTTAATTAGAATTAGATGTTACTTCTCGCGACTTCCAAAGAAAATCAATCCTTAACCCGAATCTTAACTAACAAACACACGGGAAATAATACTACATGAAGTTATCATCGTTAATCTCGTACACGGGCATCACTTGTGATCCTTAATCACCCTACGTAGGCAACACGATACTCTAACCTGAACTAACTTCGTACAATCCATCACTTATCAAGTTCACTTTACTTAGGTGGTGATCGATCACACGATCAATAGCTTTCAATTACTTCGACTCGCGTCATTGTCCAAATCTCAAATTCCTTAAAAACCAAGTACCCAAAACTTCACACCGTTAGGGTAGGCACACCCTTCCCTCTTATTGCACAAAAATGGAGCCTTGACTTTACAAAAAAAGCATCCTCGAAGTTCTTGAATTCATACTCAACTTAATCGAGTCAACACCACTGTCACAACAAAACGGTCACATGTAGCTTAGATCTCTACCAATGTTCCCCGGCTCCTTCTAAGGAAATTGTGTTACAAATCAAAAGCATTTATGAAGTCTCAAGCCCTTGATTCCTTACTGATTACAAGATAACTAACATATCCCACATATAAGGCCATTAAGGTAATTATCTTGCCAACTCTTATATTTCCATATTCTTCATACATTAACATGTGTCACGCAAAGCATCAAACTTATATTCGAGAGGCAATATGGTGGCCCCCACTCTATCATCGTTGAAACACCTCAAACATCAATGTAGACATCAAACGTTATCAGGACCCGCTATAAAGGGAGAAATCCTGGAAGAATACATGTGTACATCTGTAACACCCCGTTCCCGGTATAGTAGAGAACCGGGCTGAAGATGCCACCGATGATCAATGGCAGTAACTTTACAGTGAAATCTGGTGCGATAAGTATGATGATTGAATCAATGAATGCCAATGTTACAAAATTTCATCAAACTCGTCTATAAGGAATTCAGTTAATTGGTCAATTTGTCAATGAGGTCTAAAATTTAATATATTCAGTGTTCATGGACTAAATTCTAAAACTTAGCAAGTTAAGGTCTTTATCATAAATTAACAATACCAATGTTAAATTAAAGTCATGTTATACAATTATGTCAAATTCCACTGACTTTTAAGGTCTACATCATGCTCAATTATGCATGTCAATATTAAGGACTATTTTATAAAGTTTACAAAACCATTTCAGGCTAATAACATAATTACCTACCTCGGTATCGGTACTCAGGAGGTTGTACTGATACGTCTGACCGTTATTTCTATTGGGACTATAGTAGGTAACGATAATGGACTGTATGTACCGATACGCAACACAACTCTCAAATTCCAGTAGTAAAATCTAGTATCAGCACGGACTCAGCCGTACCGGTACAAGGCTGATATTGAAAATGGGGGTCGATACGAGGTAAACTCGTACCGATACTCCAGCTATTTACCAAATTCCATTGTTGAAATTCATATCGATACACCCTGGTTTGTACCGGTACTCCGTTTTAACAATTTTGTCCAGATATGCACACTTGTAGCGATACGCATCTGCTTGTATCGGTACACCATGTTTTGTAATGTTCCATTTTATCTTGTTTTACTGCTTTTAATCTTATCAATACTTGTCCATTCAATGACAAACTTGTATGCCATATTTCTAGTTTGTTCAACTTACTCAATGTCAAGTCTTGGCTCATTTAGACAAGAAATGCATCAATTAATCCATTATGTACCATTTAGGCCAAAATGCTTACTCTTGTCTTTGACGACCATATAACACATGTCAACCTATTAATAGCATGTTCATAGCATAATATTATTGTTTTAATCAATGAGCCAATGTAGTTATCAAATCTCTATATTCCATTCATGACATGTCATATTTCTATCACAATATTTATAAAATAAAATTTTTATATATCAATGTAATAACATAACAATACACATATTCATGCCATATGTCACCATTCTAGGAGTTATAAAGAAATGAGAACGTTACTCGGAAGCCTTGAAGTGTGACTTGCAATCTTGTACCGCGATCGATCCTTAGAGGTCTTTATAACCTGAAATGTATGACAATGAAATGAGTTAGGCGTACTTAGCCTAAGTGATGTAGTGATCTTGAATAATAATATATCAATAGTTATGATTTGCATGAAATCAATGAAAATAAATCATACGGTAGCATCAATGCATACGGGTTATGTCTTATACATATCACACATATACAATGCGTAAACTTAAGATTATTTTCATGATTTATTCTCAATAGTATTAATTACATTTCTTGTCTAGATTTATTGGAGTCTTTTAATTATTTTTTCCCCTGGAGAGCATTGAACATAAGTATCGATGGTTAATGATTCACATAGCTCAAAGCACAAAGCAATGGCTAGTGTCGATGTAATAACAATGAGTCGGTGCTTCTTCTTCCATCATCCATCATCTCCCCTAACCTCCTCATCGCCAATATATCACAATATGGGGACTTCACCCCCTGATCCGTAGACCATGGACCGTAGTCTCAATATACCATGTCAATGCGTCCAAGGTTTCCTTATTATCAATGTCTTATGTCGATAAGTAAGTTTAAGTTCCAATAATCGTTGTCAATAGTCATAATGAGCACAAAGCTCCAAAACAATGTACTTCGATGTATTCAAAAGTTTCAATGTATTCAATGAGTTTGATGTATAATCCATAATTTCTATGGAGTGTCAATGTAAGGTTAACACCATTCCTCGTGTTATGATCAATGTTCAATACAAGCAATGATGCAAAGCAAATTGAAGAGGCTTACCAATTCCTTCAATTCCAAGAATATTGCCACCCACTAACTTGAAGAGAACCAATGCAATTGTTTATGAACAATATAATAAATACATAGAAAAAGATGGTCGAAATGACACCTTGTCATCCGAGATGTGAACAACTACACTAACTTCTTACTTCGAGATCACAAAGTATTTCAACTCATCATTTTGCATTCACTAAGCTTGCTTGTAGCTTCCTGAATGGCAACCTTTTAATATTAGCACGATCTAATATACGTAATTACTACTGCCTAACCAACATAGAAATTTTCACATCTTGAAAGAGAGCTTTAAGAGATTTCTTTATTCAGAAAGTAATCGAATGAATCTAATACAAAGCTATTGTCTGTATTTAAATACAAAGGTGAAGAAAGAGAAACTTAACAGAAACATTAACAGAATAACTAACTTTTGTTAACAAACTAAACTATCGACTGTCCTTAACATCCCCCTCAAGATGGAGACTAGTGGATATTGATGAGTTCCATCTTGTGTACAAATGACTCAACAACATGAGTATGTAGAGCTTTATTTATGATATATACAAGTTGGTTGTTGGATCGTACATAAAATAACTTGAGGAAGCCATCTCGAACCTTGTCCCGAATGAAGTGACAGTCCACCTTGATATGTTTCGTGCGTTCATGAAAATTTTGATTAGTTACCAGCTGAATTGCAGATTGGTTGTCGCAATATAAGAAGGCAAAAGGAACGTGAATCTGGAAAGAGGACAAATATGAAGCAAGCCATGTCAAGTAGGGTGTTCATTTCGGATATCGGATCCGATCCGATCTGAAAATTTGGATCACCTAAATAGTGATCTATATTCGATCCGAAAAAACCGAATATCTGAAATTTATGAATTTATTTGATTGTTTTTTTTAATTTAATGGTTCTATCCATGAAAAATTTAGGTTTTCGAATATAAAAATCAATAAATTATTGAATATAACAATATTTGTATCCATGGAAATTTCAATTTTTCATATATAACGAGTAAAAATATCGAATATAATAAGATTTATACCTATAAATAATTTGAATTTTCAGATACTGGATAATCATATATCCAATCCGAATGTAAAACCACTATCCGTATACGATCCGAATTTTTTGGATATCCAATCTGAATTATCCGAAAAATAAAAAACAGATCGAAAATCAGAAATTTCGGATCGGATTTTTTTGAACACCCATAATGTCAAGTCACATGTTGTAGTAGCCATAGCCCTATATTCCGCCTCACAAGAAGATTGGCTAAATGTGTGTTGTTTCTTAGATTTCCAAGAAATAATATTTCTTGCAATGTACATGCAGTAACCAGTTATAGACCGTCGTGTATCAGGGCATGCACTGTAATCTGAATCTACGAACCCACTGAGTTGTAAATCTGATGTAACTGAAAAGAACATGCCAAGACCAGGTGTTTTCTTCACATATGATAGAAAATGGTAAGCTCCTTGGAGATGAGGCTTGCGTGGAGCTGAAACAAATTGACTCAAAATATGGACAGAATAAGTAACATCGGGTCTTATGTGTGTAAGATATAGTAGTCGACCAACCAATCTTCAATATTGTTGAGGATCTGGTAATAATTCTCCTTCATGTACGCTGAACTTGTTGGGAGAAACGAGTAGAGTATTGGCAGGTTTCTTGGCTAAAACGCATGTATCCTCAAGTAACTAAAGAGCATATTTCTTTCAGATAATGAAATACATGTGCAGTTTCGGGTAATTTCAAAACTGAGAAAATAACATAAGGTACCAAGATCTCGTAACTTCAAGTGTTTTTGTAGGAATGATCTAACAATAGTAAGTTCTTCCATATTTTTGCCTGCAATAACTATGTCATCAACATAGAGAAGAAGAACGAGCAAATTATCATTGGATCCTTTGGTAAACAACAAATGATCAGAAGGGGATTGATCAAAGCCAGACTTCAATACAACTTGCGAAAAAGCTTGAAACCACTACCTTAAAGCTTGCTTTAGATCGTAAATAGACTTGTGTAATCGACAAACTATATTTGGTTCTTTAGTTGCAGAAGAATAGCCTAAGGGCAGCTTCATATAAACTTCTTCAGTAAGTATACCACTAAGGAAAGCATTGTGAACATCAAGTTGTAACAAATGCCAATTGTTAACAGCAGCAAGAGCAAGTAGGACCTTGAAAGAAGTCATTTTAGCAACCGGTGAGAAGGTGTAAGTATAATCAATGCCTTCAATTTGAGTGAATCCCTTTGCTACTAATCGGGCCTTATATCTGTCAATAGTGCCATCGGCATTATACTTATTACGATAAACCCATTTACAATCAATTGCTTGCTTTCCTTCTGGCAGAGTGACAACAGACCAGGTTTTGTTGGATTCCATAGCTTGTAATTCTTCTTCCATTGCATGCATCCACTCAAGAAATTTGACTGGTTGATGATAAAAGGCTGGCTCATAGGAAGAAGTAATGTTTGCGACAAAGGATTTGTAGGAAGGAGACAACTTTGAAGTGGAAAGATATTCTTCAATTGGATATAGTGGAATTGATGCTACAGTATTACAATATCGAGGTAGGATGGCTTTGTAAAAACTCGAGTTGATCGTCTAATAGGAACTATAGAAGCATCATCATTCGCATGTCTTTCAGGATTGGCAAGTTGTTCAGGGACATCATCATTAGCGGGTACGTTGTGTGCATGACCATCATGTACGTTGTGTACATGATCATTAGGTACGTCGTGTGCATGATCATTAGGAACATTGGATGCATCATTATGGACACCAGCTACATGATTAGGAATAAGTTGATCAACTTCATTAAGACCACCAACAATTGGCTCAGCTATGTCACCATTTGCACTATCTGTAAAATTACCAATCTCATGAACAACAGAATCATGAGAAGTGGAATCTAAAAAAGTAAAATTAAGAGAATGTTGAGGATTTAGAGGAACAAAAGATTGATGAAAAACATCAGTAAAAACACAAGGCAATGAAAGAGATGGAAAAAGATCAATGATAGAATCTTTACGAGAAATAGAGTGAAAAGGAAAAAATTCATGAAAAACCACATCTCTTGAAATGACAATAGTTCGTGTTTGTAAAACATGAACCTTGTAACCTTTAATTCCATAAGCATAACCAAGAAAAATACCAGGAATGGCTCTTTCAGAAAATTTAGTTCTTTGAGCTCGAAGAGTTGATACAAAACAAAGACATCAAAAAACTCTTAAACTCATATAATCAGGAAATTCATTATGCAGCATTTCATTAGGAGACTTATTATTTAAAATAGGAGAAGGTAAAAAATTTATAATATGTGTCGCAGTCAAAATACATTCACCCCAAAAACGTAAAGGTACTCCGGATTGGAAGAAAAGTGCACGCACAACAACCAAGAGATACTGATGCTTTCTTTCCACGATAGCATTCTGTTGTGGTGTTTCAACGCACAAAAATTGATGAGTGATACCTAATTTTGCAAATAAATCTGTAAACAGAAGCTCAATGGTATTATTAGATCGAAATGATTTTAACTCAAAACAAAATTACTTATGAATCATGGCAATAAAACTGGGAATTATAGAATGTACATCAGACTTGTGTTTTAGCAAGAAAGTCCATGTAGACCTAGTATAATCATCTACTAGAGTTAAAAAGAAATGTTGATTATTATAAGGGGGATGCTTAAATGGTCCCCAAATATCACAATGTACTAATTTAAAAGGACAAGAAGCACGAGAAATGGATAAAGGAAAAGGAATATGTTGTTGCTTAGCTAATGGATAAATTGTACAAGGATCATTACAATGTTTAACAACATGCAAATGTAAAACATCTTTCAACAAATGTAAAGTTCTAGAACTAGGGTGACCAAGACGGTCATGCCAAGAATTGAAAGTAAAACTAGTGTTATTGATAATGGCAGTAGAACATGAAAAACTTGGTGACGATTGAAGTAAAAACAAGCCTTGATGTAGCTTACCCTTCCCAATCACTTGCCAAAGGTCCTGAATCAAATAAAAATCATTACTAAATAATACACTAATTGTAGAATCTTTTAATATACAACTTACAGCAATGAGATTAAAACTAAAATGTGGAACATATACAACATCCTTGAGAACAAGTTTAGAAGAAATCCTGATGTTACCAGCAAATTGATCCGAAACAACAGTCTTGTTGGGAAGCATAATGTTACCACCAGTAATAGGAGTTAAAGACTCAAAAAGTTCTTGTGAATGACAAACATGCCTAAATGCGCCAGAATCGATAATCCAACAATCCAAATCAAAAGAAGAAGTAAAACTGTTGTCATAAAAGAAAGGCGTACCTTGCATTGCAAGATTGACAGAATATGAAGAATTATCAGAGGTAGAAGCATTTTGTAATTGGCTGATAAGCATAGCTATTAGTTCTTGAGATGACGAAATGTCAACACTAGCATTGGCTCGAGCCAAATTACTCAAATTATGCTTTGTACGAGAAACAAAACCAAGAGGGTAACCATGGAGCTTATAGCACTTGTCTTTAATATGGCCTAATAACCCACAATGACTGTATTGAGATCGATTCTTATGTTGATTACTCATAGTTTTAACAACACAAACAGTTTTAGTTATAGAATTTGCCAACCTAATAACCCTTTGGTTTTCTTCTTGAGCAACTAAAGAAAACACTTTAGTGATTGAAGGCAATGGATCTATTAACAAAATTTGACCCCTAACATGTGCAAAAGATTCATTGAGACCCATAAGGAATTGCAGAACATGTTTTTTTTTGTTGTAGTTCAATCATTTTGTGAACTCCATCACAATTGCAGCGAGAACAGGTACAAAGAGGCTTAACAGATATCAATCCATCCTAAAGAATTTTTAATTGAGTATATTAAGTACTTACATAAAATTGCCCTTGGACTAGTTCTTTAAGTTTCCTGCGCAGATGAAAAAGTCTTGGACCATTATTCTGTTGAAAACGATCTTGAAGATCTTTCTAGATATCAGCAACTATCGAATGATAAAGAAGACTAGCTGCAATATCCTTTGATACAGATTTTAGAAGCCAAGAACTAACAAGGTTATTCGCCCTTGTCCAAGCTAAAAATTTTGGCTTGTTGAAGGAGGAGCAGGGATCGATCCATTTACAAATCCAAGCTTGTTTTTGGCAGATAAAGCCATAAGCATAGAACGCTTCCAACTTTTGTAGTTATCATTGACAAGAGGTTGAGTAACCAAAATCATGCCAGGGCTATCAAATTGATGCAAATAGTAAGGATTTGCACCATTGTTGAAGTGATCATTGAGACCAATATCACCTATAATAGAAAGAAATTAAAAAACTGAGAAAGGAAAATTTTGAGAGAATCTTTGAGAAAAGAAAAACAAAGAAACTGAGATTGGGAAGCTAATCTAGAAAATACATTCGATACCATGAAAGAAAGGTTTAAGAGATTTCTTTATTCATAAAGTAATCGAATGAATCTAATACAAAGCTATTATCTGCATTTAAATACAAAGGTGATGAAAGAGAAACTTAACAGAAATATTAATAGAATAACTAACTTCTGTTAACTAACTAAACTGTCGACTATCCTTAACACATCTTTAAAGCAGTAACTTTGTTTCCACTCAAAGTGTAAAAATCATAAATATTATTTTCATGATTAGAACTCACCCGAGTTTCTATCTATGTTCCCAATTCCTTAATTTCATCATTTAATCCATTGAATAATAAAAAATACTTTGATTCAACTATAAAGATTGTACCATATCTTTGAACATAAATTTGTAATCTTTTTCATAATCTAAAACTTATAAAGATATCATCAATAACCGTAGAATTTAACTAGTTTCACTTATAGATCCTTAACCCAATTTTAACTTAATCCATTGAAATTTTCTTTACGAAACTCCATCCTTAATATTTAAATGCTATCATGAGGTTACTAAAGGTAAGAACTTACCCTTGAATACTATCAATCTGATACGTAACTGACCAAATTGTTAAGATCTCAAAACTCCATCTTTTAAGCTCTATCAAATTTATGGCAATGATAAAAGGACATTGTAGGCTGTGAAATAGTCCTGCTTTAAGTGCAAGTGTACACTAATGCATGTTTGTAATATAAAAGATTATCATCTCCACGGAGACTGGAATGCTCCTTCAAGATTAAATTCATGTACAAGAAAAAAATAAAAACACAAGTGATTGGGGTTTGTTTTGAAAGATTAATTAAAACTAAAGAAAACAAATAAAAGATAAAGTGGAGAAATCAGATTGAGAGGATGGTCCAGGTTGAGTTGCGTCGTAGTGTGGAGACTGCGTTGAACTCGTCTCGGTTTTGAATGCAATGCCGACTTTGCTGCCGCGGCGGGTCCAATGCCTTGGCGGGAGTCTCGGCGGGAAAATTGGCAACCCTTCAAAGTTCAGCAAGGCTTCCTTCAGTGACTCCTTATCCCTAAGTCGAAGTGTTATTGGCAAACACGGCTTGATAATAGCTCCCGGCGTGAATCTAGGGATGAACACCAACCAATTCTTAAGCCTTCTTTAGCCGTTGAACTTCTAACTTATCCCTAAGCCGAAGTAATTTCACCCCAAGTTGGATAAAATCGTTTTTGCTCGTTTTATGAGTCTAACCCTCTCGATATTAGAAAAATTGATAATTGCTCTCTCCTCTCCCGATTTGATTGCAAACAAGAACGATGCCAAGAGTAAACAAACTTTGAAATTTTATTGCAACACTAAAAACCTAAACGAATACAAACAATCTCTCATAACTACTCAACAAAACCAACCCTTAGCCCTAGGAAACGTTTAGAACATGATGGATGAATGGAGCACTAGGGTTTTCTCAAAAATCCCTCCCGATCCTCCCCTTAGTAGACTAAGGTGACTTATATATAAGCCTTGGCCTAGTCGAAGCTGGTTAAAAGACTAGAGTACAAGTTGAAATTAATGTAGATCTCCTAAAAATATTAAACTCTAATTAAATCTTCATTCAATCCAAGCTTGACTCCCAGTTGACTTCAAATTCCTTGAGCTTTGACCGTGGCTTTTCTTGGGCTCCGATCTGCATGCAAGTGGTCTCTAAAAATCAGGCTTGATGTGTTCTTCCAGTCCTATACCACTTTGCATGTTTTTTAGCTGCCTTGGGATGCTACCTCGACGGCACACCATCTACTGCCTTGACAGAGGTCTGTGTTTGTGTGAATGGCTCAACAAGGCTTCTTAGCATGGGTTTCTCCTCTATAGCTTAGTCTGATCAGCTCTCCAGCATGTTCATCAGCGTCGTCCCTCGAGTGTTCAACTCCTTCTTTTTGCCCTCCTTGCTACCTCGGCATCGTCTGTTTGGGCATCAGGCTCGGCGGCAGTTTTCCTGCATGCACCAAAATACATACCAAAACAGCACATTTTCCTCAAAATACACTCAAATATGTAATCAAGCTTAATGGTGGAGGAAATTATGAGAATATGCATGAATGCCTAATTATGCAACTAAAATGTACTTAAGTCTAACAATAATATGAGTAAAAGGGTAAATAAAATAAGACTTTTAGACACTTAACACACCTCCAAACTTGAACTATTGGTTGTCCTCAAGCAATGCAAACTCATAATTATTCACCAAATCTCTAAATCTCATAAAAACAACTTTATAACTTAGTTAACCCTTAACCACCGTGCACTTGCAAGTATGATCATCAACCCTTCGAATGACAAAAGACTTTGTAACCCCCTTAGCCCAGCCTAGACGCTTGACCCGAACTACGAAGATTACACGAGGAAAACCAAAGTCAACCCAAAAGTCAACCTTGATTAACAACCCTTTTTTTTCTTTTTTTCTTTTCTAGATGCTCATTATTAGCCTACATGATTAGCAATTTATTTCAGCGGAAGTGACACAGCGAACGGAGTTCAAACAGGGATTTAATTGCAAATAAACGTCTTTTAGGGACTAAAACGTAAATTTCCAAAATTATAATGATTAAACAAGTTTTAATGTTACCAATCCATAAATAATCATATAACATGCCATCAGGTCAAATTTCACTTCAAACGGATCATTCAAACTCATTAATTTAAGCAACCAAAACTCAGGGACCAAAATGTAAGAAACAGAAACCTGAAACAGTTCAAATTCAAACTCAACGGTCGAGCGTTTCGATACGGATGGCCCTGTACCAAAACGGTCGTTTCGAAACATGGTTGACCGTTTCGATGCTCGGGTGTGTTCCAAGACCCGTATCGAAACACCCCTTTCCAGTAGCAAAACCGTTTCGATACGCCCCTACTCGTTCCGAAACCTCTTAGCCATTTCAGGCCTCTGTTCCGAAACAGACACGGGCGTTCTGATACGCCTTGCCCTGCAACAGCAGATTTTGCTGGTTTTTCACATCTTTTCTCATTCAAAACATTCCCGAGACATATCACAACATGCAAACAACATGGATACACACCAACGATCATCATTTTGAGGCATTAGCTATGACATGGAATCCAACATACAAACATAGATACTAAAGGCATGCTCCCTAGTCCACCAAAACCATAACAAGCTAAAACCAACATTCACATCTAAAATCAAACCATAATGTCCATTTACAACTCAACAATAAACAACCAAACATGCTCAAAGTAAAGAAAACATCCTCAACCATTCAAAAGTATAAATCCCACCCATTGCCTCTTATTACACCGAAATAAGCCACATACTTTGCAAGGTTAAAAGCTTGGATTCCTCTTGCTTACTTGCTACCTTGAATGCCTAGTTTTCTGCATTGATGAAACAAAAGAGCGTTAGCACAAAGCTTAGTGAGGATCGCTAAACAACATTCATCAAAGCATGTTACATAACTTGTATAACCACCACTTTAGAACACATGCCTTTTCATAAAACATGTCTTATCAAGACAACAATGCACTTTATAAACTCATGCTCATATGCATCATTTTAAAACAGCAAATAAACCTTTGCTCATGCTTTACCAAGCATCACATGCATTCTTGCATCATTTACAATCATCTCATGCTTCACATTTTCCTTTTACATTATGTTGGCTCGCAAGTGATAATCCATAAACCATTTCAACACAACACACAATCAGATATGCGGATTACAAGCGTTGTCTCACACTCTTCATACATACTACCAGACTACACAAGGTGGAGATCAATGGCACAATCACAACCCCTCAACACCCGTGATGGAGATTAATGGCACAATCACAACCCCTCAAAATCACTCATCGGTTGTTGTATAATTCCACTAACGAGAGTACGGGACACATACACAGGACACACACACGGGACTAAACCATCTACCGTTGTGGTCTTAACCTCAATCGTTAGGGTACTTGGATGGAGATTACGGTACAATCACAACCCCTCAACATCCAAGGCGACTTTATTCAAGGTGCACCCAATCCTATAGCCAGCTAACTATATCCGATTAAAGTAACCAAAAGCCATTTACATCACTTGCCAATATAATCATTTAACCTCATTAATCCAATGTTTTACAAGCATAAATACAATGCTATTTCCACAAGCATAACATGCTTAACATCATATGCATTCATCACATGCTTACCTAGTGCATCCTTAACATAATGGCATTAAAACCCATCAACATTCATGCTTAAAACATGCTTTAAAACAGTAAACAAATCCACACTTAATTCAAGTGCAATTTCATCAAACATAGCACATTTCCAAGAGAGGGATTTCCGAATCACTTACTCTTGAGCTTAGCTAAGTATATCAAACTTACACTAAGCTCCCAAGACCACGCTAAAAGCGTTACAAAGCAAGAAATTGCATTTCCACTCACCGATACGCGAAGCCTTGCTCGCCGACACGAAAATTACTCTTCCGGAGCCTCCAACAACACCTCGTTTGCTTCCGGATCAAGAACCCATGTTTTCACATCATCAAAACAGAGGTCTAAATGCATTAAAATGCATTCCAACACCAGAAACGATTAACAAACTCATTGCTCACCCAAACTATACCAAAATACCCATCCAAAACAACCGAAAACTCAATCGATTGCTTCCTAAACCAAGCCTAGCTAACATACATCACTTCCAACCCAAAATAAACATCAAAACACATCTAACAAACAACCTAACCCAACCTTATACCTCCAGCAATCAAGATTCCACCATTTCACCTCAAAAACCCACTTAAATCAACCAAGAAACTCAAGGATCTCAAGGATTTCGAGATCTATGTTATCAACACTTCATTTTAACATATAAATCAACTTAAAACTCAATTAAAATCAACACAAAATAGAGCTTAACTCATCAAGTCTGAAAATTAAGATTTCAACCACAATTTCACAAGATTTTGATCTCCAATCAACTCTATACTGAAAACCCAACCAAAAATAGTATTTAGAAGCCAAATATCTTGGGAATTTAAACAAAGAACTTAGATTAAAGGTTGAGAACGGGATTTACCTCCAATCATTGTTTCCCTTAATGAATGACAAGTTTTCCTTAGAAAAACCTTGAAGAACTAGGAAAGATTTCTTGAAAATGATTTAGAAAATGTTGAGAGAGTTTTTGGGAGAAAGAATTCTGGAAAAAGATGAGTGAATTAGTGTTTGGCTGAAAATGAGAAAGAGTTGGTAGTTACGTAATTGAAATCTCACATTAACTACCTTTTAATTAATTAATATAAATCCAATTTAAAATCATTTAATCAAAATCTGTTTAAAACACATGTCATATTGAGGAAAAGTCAAAGTGACTTAAAGCCCCCTAAAGATTCTAAGATTTTGGCCTCTACATTAAAAATCACATGTTTTCCAGTTTTGAAACTTTACAATTTGGTCACTACTCAAAATGTCCCATTTCCAAAATCAGTTTTGTAAAATTGACTTGACCAACCTCTTAAACATATTTTTAGAGGATTTTAGCAATTTTTACCACATTTTTGCCCTATCCCGATCCTTGATTTCCTGAAATCACCTTACGCGATTCGAACCGTTCATGACCGGTCTGATCCGATGTCTAAAACATCTAGGCCCAAAACCAGGGTGTTACAACTCTCCCCCACTTAGGAAATTTTGTCCTCGAAATTCTTACCTGATGGAAAGAGATGCGGAAACTGCTTTAGCATGTCCGCCTTGCTTTCTCACGTGGCCTCCTCAACCCCTTAGTGTCGCCACAACACCTTCACAAGCTCTATCGTCTTGCCACGAAGAACTTTGTTACTTACATCCAGAACCTTCATTGGTTCCTCATCATACGACAAATCCGAATTCAACTCTATCTCCTCAACAGGCATCACATGCGAAGGATCCGATCTGTACCTCCTCAACATGGAGACATGAAACACATCATGTATCTTCTCCAACTCCGCAGGCAATCTCAACTGATATGCCACAGGACCAATACACTCCACAATCTCGTAAGGTCCAATGAACCTTGGGCTAAGCTTACCCTTACACCCAAATCTCATCACCTTTTTCCAAGGTGACACCTTCAAAAACACACGTTCGCTAAACACGAACTCAATTTCCTTACGCTTCAAATCCGCGTAAGACTTTTGCCTATTCGATGCTTCTTTTAAACGCTCATAAATGAGCTTCACCTTATCAGTGGTTCCCTTTAGCATAGCTGGCATCGAAATCAACTTTTGCCCAGCTTCTGCCTAACAGAGAAGGGTTCTACACCTTCTCCCATACAAAGCCTCGTATAGAGGCATTTGAATACTTGCCTGGTAATTGTTATTATACGAAAACTCAACCAACGGCAAATGCTTCTCCCAAGAACCCTGAAAATCTATCACACAGCATCTCAACATGTCCTCAAGCACTTGAATCCCACCTTTCGACTGTCCATCAGTCTGAGGATGATTAGAAGTACTGAAATTCAACCGTGTTCCCAAAGATTGATGTAAACATTCTCAAAATCGTGTTGTAAACCTCGGATCTCTATCTGACACAATGGACTTTGGCACACCGTGCAACCGCACAATCTCAGCAATGTAAAGCTCAGCCAACTTATCCAAGGTATATGTAGTATGCACAGGCAGAAAAAGTGTGTTGCGTGTAAAAGTGTCTATCGCAATGTAGTGCAAGTGTACATGACGCAAGTAGTAAAGTGATATGTAAGTATCGAATATCATCTCCACGGGGACTGGGCTAATAGCTTTAACCTAGAATTACTGCACGAGAGGGAAAAGAAATAGTTTAAATGTTTGTCACAAGATAATAAAGAATACTGAAAATAAAAGAGTAAAGAAATCAAGATAGAGAGAATGGGCCGATATTGATTTGTTCAGTAGTGTAGGTGTTGCAAAGTCTAGGAATCTATGTTCTGCCGTTGCGCCTGTCGCGGCAGCACCTGTTACGGCATTAGTCTGTTGTTTGTCGCGGCAGCGATCACACAAATCTGTACTTCAAGCTTGGCAAGAATCCCTGTTGTGCCTTGGCCTATCCCTAGGTCCAAGTCTGTCGATGAACACGTCTTTGATGATACCTCTCGGCGTGAATCGAAGGATGAACACCGATGTTGTTGAATTCTTCCTTAGCCACTTAACCTCGTCCTATCCCTAGGTCTGAGATAGTTCAACCATAAACTGGAGAATCCATACTTATTCCTTTCATATACTTAACTCTCCTGATATTAAGTAAATGTGTAATCTCACAATGCTCTCCCGATACTCTTGCAAGATGTTGAAAACTAGAATAAGCAAACTTGAAGTCTATTTTATTGAACAGAAAATTCCTAAAACAAATGCAATCCTTGCAACTACTTTACAGAAATAACCCTTAGCCCTAGGGGAAGTTTAGAACATGATGAGAAAGGGAAAACGATTAGGGTTTTTGGGGAAGATGGCTAGAGAGTAAGATATCCTTCCCTAGGTCGAATTACATGCCTTTATATAGGCCTTGGGTTCAAGTTTTCTAATATGGCAAGAATACAAGTTTAATTTAAAGTACAACTCTATTAAAGACTAAATCTTCAGAGCATATATCTTTAAGTCGTCCTTCCTTCTTGCTTGGAGTTTCTTCCTTGAACTTTGGGCTTGGTTTCTCCATCACCTGAACCTCCTCGGAGCTGCTGCTGCTACTGCTGCTGCAGCCAGATTTTCCCTGGTCGGATGGATCGACTCTGGAGCCTGTTTTCTGACGTTTCTCTGGGGTGAACTCCTTGGACAAGTTCCTCTTGACAGAGGGCTCATCATCGGATGCCGCCCAAATTTCAAAGGAGGAGAAGCCAGCTATATACCTATCGAGGTCGGACATAGGCTCTTTTCTCTTGGCTTCCCGGGCAGATGTTTTGGCTGTGCAGCTGCCGCCTGCAGCTGTTGTGGCCGGGGTCGGGGTTGACGCGACAGATGGCGTTCTTGGTGTGGCAGTATGGGTAGGGGTACGGGCAGGTGTGGGGGCAGCAAAATAATGGTTGGGGAAGGCAGGGAACAGTACATCAGGAAAATTAAGAGACGCGGCAGATGAAATGTACCGTTGCGGTGGTAAAGTCTCGAATGAAACTCATTAGGCCTAGTTGTCGTTCTTCTAATTTCTGCAGGGCAGCGAGTATTTGTGTGCACGAGTCTGTCGTGGGAGCTACTACGGTGGGCTGCCTGGGTTCGGTGGCGGCAAGTTCGGTTTCGGTGGGCTCTATCAGCTCACCTGCCGCGGCAGTGGGGTCGAAGGACGACAGGGGTGTGGCAGTTTTGAGTTCCATCAGGCAGACGATGTTCCTTTCTGTCCAACCTTTTCCTAGGACTCTTAAATCCTCGGCAGCTTCCGGTACGTTGTGGCCACGGCAGAGGGCAGTAATGAGGTATGGGTAGAAGAGTGGTCCTGACGGCTAGTATGCACAATCCAATATTCCCTCTCGAACGTATCTACCAACGTTAATTGGCCTTTCATTTAAAATTGAATGAATGAGGGCTAACCTTGGTTGGTCTACCGTTGTGTTGTGCGAGGAGGGCATAATCCGCTTCTTGATGAATGCATTCCAAAGCTTGGCCTCCGGAGTGAGTTGAACTCGTTTTACTGTCCTTCGATGTTTAGGATCGGTATTCCACTCGGTACCCTCGTCTGTGAGTTCTGCCATCACAGCATCGTAGTTTGTCGGCTCTAAGCTTTCCACAAATCTTTGGTGACCGTCTTTCTTTCTCCCAACATAGAACCCATAGAGGGTGTTGATGTATTCGGGCTCAAAACGTACCTCTTTTCCTCGGACTGTTACTGCTGTCGCTTCCCCGCTGTCGATGGCAGCATAAAGTTCTTAGACGAGAGTTACATTCATTTCCTCCGGCTGCTCGGTAAACATCTGCCACTGCAGGGCTTTGATTTTGCGTGCTATGAACGGTTGTAGCCCAAGGTTCTCCATTCTGGTGGTGTAAATGAAACCTTTCTCCTCCCACATATCTCTGACTTGGAAGGAGCTGGAAGTGGATGCTGTAGGGGCAGATCTTGAGGCAGCGCTTCTGCGGGTATTTCCGGTACTCATGTTGCAAGGACTGTAGAAAAGAAAAGAAGCAAATGAAATTATAGAGGAAACAAGTAGATAGAGTGAAAGTGAGTGAAAAATGAATAGTAAACAGGGTTTATATAGATGAGGATTTTGCTGCCCGTTGGAGCTGTAACGGCAGGCGCGAATAACGGGGCCAGCTGTTACGCGGTTTCTGACGCGTCTGTCACGCGTTTCTATGTCTGTTGCGCGTTTGTTACGCGTTTTTGTGTCTTCCGCGACAGCGTGTTGACATGCTGGATTTTCCGCGTCTGTCGCAGGAGCTGTAACGGCAGGCTCCTTGTTGGGCTTTTTGGGCTGATGGAAAGATGGTGGGCTGAATTCGCTTCTCCTCTTCTCCTTGTCTCCTTTATTTCCTAAAAATAATAAAAACAAAAACTTAGTTCCTAAAAATAAAATAATTCTAATTACCTAATATATATAAATAATAATTAAGTATAAAAATAAAATAAAAATTAGGTTAAATTAGGGATGCCAGGAGGGGCATCTCTTAAAGTAACCACTTCCTGCATTCTTAGGGCTTCAGTCCCCTAATAATGCTTCAATCTTTGTCCGTTGACTTTAAATTGGTGCCTGTCTTTTAAAGATCTAATTGTAATGGCACCATGCGGAAAAACTTGCACCACTTGAAATGGGCCGGACCACCTAGATTTCAGCTTTCCTGGGAAGAGTTTCAACCTAGAATTGAACAACAACACAAGCTGCCCTGGGCAGAACTGTCGTGGTAGGAACTTCTTGTCATGCCACTTCTTTGTCTTGTCTTTGTAGATTCTTGCGTTGTCATAGGCCATTGCTCGAATTTCTTCAATCTCATTCAGATCGAGTAGCCTTTTCTGTCCTGCCTTTTCCAAGTCCATATTCACTGCCTTGATGGCCCAGTATGCTCTGTGCTCAATCTCAACAGGTAGATGGCATGTTTTCCCATAAATCAGCCGGTAGGGTGGCATTCCCAATGGAGTTTTGAATGTTGTTTTGTAGGCCCATAATGCATCATTGAGGTGTAGAGACCAGTCTTTCCGAGTTGGCTTAACCATCTTTTCAAGAATGTTCTTAACCTCTTTGTTGGATATTTCAACCTATCCATTTATCTGAAGGTGGTATGTTGTTGCGATCCGATGTTTGACACCATACTTTTTTAAGGCAGCATCTATAACCCTATTATCGAAATGCCTCTCTTCATCACTGATGATCGTTTTGGGGATGTCAAATCTGGAAAATATGTTTTTATGCAAAAACCTCTGAACCGTCTTGGCATCATTTTCTGAGTAGCGATCGCTTCAACCCATTTAGACACATAATCCACTGCCAAGAGGATATATAATTTCCCACATGATGCTGGGAATGGTCCCATAAAATCAATCCCCCATAAGTCGAAGATTTCGACTTCAAGAATGTTTTGCAGCGGCATCTCATGTCTCCTTGAGATGTTTCCAGTCCGTTGACATTTGTCACAGTTTTTGTAGAATGTCTGGGCATCCTTGAATAGTGACGGCCAATAAAATCCTGACTGCAAAACCTTGGCAGCAGTTTTGTTACCACCTAAGTGTCCTCCATATTGTGAAGCATGGAAGTGATGAAGCACAGCTTCTTGCTCATCCTGTGGTATGCATCTTCTGATAACTTGATCTGCACAATATTTGAAAAGAAGATGTTCGTCCCAATAATAATGTTTAACATCATTTTGGAACCTCTTCCTAGCTTGATAGTTAAGGTCAGGAGGAGTTATTACGCTAACTAAATAATTAACGAAATCAGCATACCAGGGAAGTTCAGAAAACTCACTTGCCGCCATGGCTGTCGCGGCAGTGCTTGTGGCAGCGAAAAGCTGCTCATCAGGGAAGGTCTCCAGTATGTGTGTCTCATCTATTGGGAGACTCTTTCCCTTCTCCAGTCTTGACAAGTGATCTGCAACTTGATTTTCTGTTCCCTTTTTGTCCTTGATCTCAAGGTCGAACTCTTGCAGTAGCAGAATCCAACGTATCAATCGAGGCTTCGCATCCTTCTTGGAGAATAGATATTTCAATGCAGAGTGGCCTGTGTGGACTATGACCTTCGTTCCAAGTATGTATGAACGAAACTTGTCAATCGAGAACACCACAGCTAATAGTTCCTTCTCCGTTGTGGTGTAGTTTACTTGGGCGTCGTTCAGTGTTTTGCTGGCATAGTATATAACATGAAAGAGCTTGTCTTTCCTCTGCCCAAGTGCTGCCCCGACAGCATAGTCACTAGCATCACACATAATCTCAAATGGTAGTTTCCAATCTGGTGGCTGTACTATTGGGGTTGTTACCAGATTTTCTTTCAGAACCTTGAATGCCTCAGTACATTCAGTGTTGAAGTCGGAGGGACGGTTCTGCTCCAGAAGATGGCACAAGGGTTTGGTGATCTTCGAAAAGTTTGCGATAAACATCCGATAAAAACCAGCATACCCTAAAAAACTCCTGATTCCCTTGACTGTGGTGGGTGGCGGCAGCTTTTCAATTACCTCGATCTTAGCTCTGTCGACTTCTATGCCGCGACAGCTTACTTTATGGCCTAGGACTATCCCTTCATCCACCATGAAGTGACATTTCTCCCAGTTCAATACCAAGTTTGCTTTCTCACATCTTTCGAGCACTTTTTGTAGGTTGCCTAGGCAACTTTCGAAATTGTCTCCAAAGACAGAGAAATCATCCATGAATATCTCCAGGAAATCCTCCACCATATCGGAGAATATTGCCATCATACACCTTTGAAAGGTTGCTGGTGAATTACAAAGTCCAAATGGCATCCTCCGAAAAGCGTAAGTACCGTATGGGCAAGTGAATGTCATCTTCTCTTGATCCTCCGGTGCGATGGCTATTTGGTTGTAACCTGAGTAACCATCAAGAAAACAGTAGTAAGGCTTTCCCGCTAATCTATCAAACATTTGATCAATAAAAGGCAGGGGAAAGTGGTCCTTCTGGGTAGCTTTGTTAAGCTTCTGGTAGTCCATACAAACCCTCCAACCGGTCACAGTCCTGGTTGGGATTAACTCATTTTCTTCGTTGGTTACCATGGTTATTCCTCCTTTATTAGGAACGCACTACACCGGACTCACCCACTTGCTATCTGAGATGGTATAGATTATTCCAACATCTAGCCATTTTATGATCTCCTTACGAACCACCTCTCGCATAGCATCATTTAGACGTCTCTGGGCATCAATGGTCGGCTTGTGATCATCCTCTAAGAGGATTTTATGCATGCATAGCGCCAGACTGATTCCTTGGATATCAGCTATCGTCCATCCAATAGCCTTTTTGTGCTGCTGCAGCATCCCTATTAGCTGTTGTTCTTGTTCCTGCATCAACTTGGAAGAGATGATTACGGGCAACGTATCATTTAAACCAAGGAAAACATATTTAAGCTGCCCTGGCATGGGCTTAAGATCTAGAATAGGTGGCTCTACAGTTGATGGCTTTTGGACTATATGTTCATTCGAGGTATAGTTTAAGGGCTCGAATAACTTACCTGCACGATTTCCTATCCAGTTTACCTCCTCTTGATCTTCAGTATCATATATGTCAAATTCGGAGGAGCTGCTGTCGTCATCGGTTCCGTGACAGTCTTCTAAATGGCTGCTGGGCAGTGGCCAATTTTGATGTCATGGCAGCCCGACCTGATGCAGGGTTGGTCAAGGATAACTTCAGTGGTAGCTTTGCATTCTTCTTCTACATCAGCATATTTTATTGCCTGGAGAACATTCAGCTTGATCTCTTGATCGTTCACTCTCATAGTGAGTTCTCCTTTTTCCACATCAATCAGTGATCTTAATGTGGCTAAGAAGGGTCGCCCCAGGATGATTGATGCATTCTCATCTGCTTCACAATCTAAGACAAAAAAGTCAGCCGTAAAAATAAATTTGTCCACTCTTACCAGAATATCTTCTATCTTCCCTTCTAGATGTACGTAAGAGCGATCTGCCAGCTGCAGTACTACTGTTGTGGGCCGAGCTTTTCCAATACCTAATTTCTGAAAAACAGATTTGGGCATTAAATTTATACTAGCACCAAGATCACAAAGTGCCTTATCCACAAAATTTTCACCGATTATGCACAGTATGATGAAGCTCCCAGGATCCTTCTTCTTCTGGGTGGATGCTTGTGCAGAATGCTCATGCATCCTTCTGTCATTTTAACCGTTTCAAATTCCCTAAGTCTGGATTTCTTCGACATGGCATCCTTGAGAAATTTGGCATAACCAGGCATCTCCTTTATAGCATCTAACAGCGGAATGTTTATGTGGACCTGCTTAAAAATATCATAGATCTTCTTAAGATGGGATTCTTGTTTCAATTTCTGTAACCGCTGAGGAAAAGAAGGTGGAGGACGATAATCTGCAATGCGTCCTTCCCACTGCATTCAGATCTGAGGAGGCTTAGGTTCTTCATCTTTCTCCTATGTCCCTTCTGCTGTCGTGACAGGCTCTTCGGCAGCAGGCTGTTTATCATCTGTAGGGGCAGAGTTCTCGGCAGTCGACTCCAGGGCTGGTTCCTTAACTAATTCAGCTTCATTCTCTGGCCCTGGTAATTTCTTCCCACTACTAGTAGTGATAGCTTTACACTGCTCATGTGTGGGTTGTCTAGCGTTTTCAGTATCGCTAGGAAATCCCCCATTCATCCTCGGTTTAATATGTTGGGAAACCTGACCCATCTGTGTCTCCAGTGATTTCAGAGTAGCTTCATGGTTGGTCATCTGCATCTTTGTTTTATCCATAAATGACTCAATGTTCTTGACGAAGTGATTCGTGTTCTCAATGTAAGTTCCTGTTTGAGACATAAACGTAGCCAAGGTCTGCTCCAGTATACTAGTCGTGGCAGCTGGTGGCTGTTGCTGCTGCTGTTGCGGTTGCGGCCGAGTAGTAATCTAGGTCCCCCCCTGATTCTGAGTGTTCTGTGCTTGAGGATTCAGGGCATTGTTAGGGTTGCTCCAAGAGAACTTGGGATCCTTTCTCCAGTTGGGATTGTAGTTGTTGGAATTGTAATTCTGTTTATTGTAGTTCCCAACATACATCTCTTCCTCTAACTGTAATAGACAATCTTCCGAACTGTGATTCCCATCACAAGTTTCACATACCTCTTCAGCGGAGTAGACAGGTTGTGAATCTTCTTTCAAGAGCTTTTTTACTGCCTTTGTGAGATATGCCACCTATGTTTTTAGAGAACTGTCGGCCTCATAATCTTTCACATCTAGTACTCGTTTACACCCTCTTCTAGCTGTAGGAAACTGTTCCTCCTTCTTTGTCATGTTTTTCAATACTACCATTGCCTCTTATGGATCTTTGTCCAACAGCAATCCATTCATTGCTGAATCAATTCTCATACGGGTCTGTAAATTGGCAGCATTATAAAATTTTATTACCTGGTTCCAAATGGGGAATCCATGCATTGGGCAGTTCCTCAGAAGAGTGGTAAATCTATCCCAGGCCTCGTGCATTGGCTCGCCATCTTCCTATTGAAAAGTAGCAATTTCATTACGTAATCGCTCAGATAAATGTGCAAGATTAAAACGAGACAAAAATTCACGAGTTAAATCTGCCCAAGTTCGTATTGAACCCGGCGTTAGTTTATTCCACCAAGTTTTCGCCCTGTCCCTCAATGAATGAGGAAATAACCGAAGCCTCAGTATCTCCGGATTTACTCCTGGTAGTCTAAACGAACCACAGATTTCCTGGAGTTTTCAGATGTTCCCTAGCATCCTCTGTAGCAGCACCACTACATTGGCCAGCGTTATTAATCATGCTGAACATGACAGGTTTCAGCTCGAAATTTTCAGCTTCCGAGTCTGGTAGGGTAGTTTCTAGCTCCACATGATCGTTGATCATGTAGTCTCAGCATGATCGGCGTGTGGCAGCAGCAGGAGGATCGGCAGGTCGTCCGTTTCCTCCATCTCCGATAAGATCGTTAGGACCTCGGGGATTCTCTTGGTCGTTCCTCCTGTCTTCACGTCTTTCGTTCACCATTGCTTCTAGTTGTTCCTCCAAGTCTTCGTTTCGTTCTACTAGGAGGCGGACTCGTTTCCTGAGGTTGCACGTTCGTTCGATTTCAGGATCTAATTGGTGCTCAGGTTCTTTTCCTTGTTGAGATCTGTGCATAAGCGAATAAAAGACCTTGTGAAAAGCACAGGGTGAACAATCCAAGTAAAAACAGAAAAATAAAAGAAGTGCAGTAAAAGGTAGGGTAAAGATATGTTCCCAGTCCCCGGCAACGGCGCCAAAAAATTTGTTGCGTGTAAAAGTGTCTATTGCAATGTAGTGTAAGTGTACACGACGCAAGTAGTAAAGTGATACGTAAGTATCGGATATCGTCTCCACAGGGACTGGGCTAATAGCTTTAACCTGGAATTACTGCATGAGAGGGAAAAGAAATAGTTTAAATGTTTGTCACAAGATAATCAAGAATACTGAAAATAAAAGAGTAAAGAAATCAGGATAGAGAGAATGGGGCGGTATTGATTTGTTCAGTAGTGTAGGTGTTGCAAAGTCTAGGAATCTCTGTTCTATCGTTGCGCCTGTCGCGGCAGCACCTGTCGCGGCAGTAGTCTGTTGTTTGTCGCGGCAACGATCACACAACTCTATACTTCAAGTTGGCAAGAATCCCTGTTGTGCCTTGGCCTATCCCTAGGTCCAAGTCTATCGATAAACACGTCTTTGATGATACCTCTCGACATGAATCAAAGGATGAACACCAATGTTGTTGAATTCTTCCTTAGCCACTTAACCTCGTCCTATCCCTAGGTCCGAGTTAGTTCAACTAAAAACTGGAGAACATGTACTTATTCCTTTCGTATACTTAACTCTCCCGATATTAAGTAAATGTGTAATCTCACAATGCTCTCCTGATACTCTTGCAAGATGTTGAAAACCAGAATAAGAAAACTTGAAGTCCATTTTATTGAACAGAAAATTCCTAAAACAAATGCAATCCTTGCAACTACTTTACAGAATCAACCCTTAGCCCTAGGGGAAGTTTAGAAAATGATGAGAAAGGGAAAACGACTAGGGTTTTTGGGGAAGACGGCTAGAGAGTAAGATATCCTTCCCTAGGTCGAATTACATGCTTTTATATAGGCCTTGGGTTCAAGTTTTCTAATATGGCAAGAATACAAGTTTAATTTAAAGTACAACTCTATTAAAGACTAAATCTTCATATCGTATATCTTTAAGTCGTCCTTCCTTCTTGCTTGGAGTTTCTTCCTTGAACTTTGGGCTTGGCCTTCACTCTGATCTAGGGCTTGGAAAAATATGAGGGTGCTCCACGACAGGTCGGTTTATTTTCTCTTTCTGTCGAGGCCCATTTCACTTCTTCCCTTCACCATTGTTGTCATCCTTGGCTGCCACGGCAGCCATGGCAGCATCGTCATTCTCGTCTGCAATCTAGTTCCAGCTCTGCTTCTTCACTGCCCAGCGTCTGCTTCTCCACTGCACTCCATCTGCTACAGCAGCTACCTGCAAAAGCAACCATTTCAGTAAAAATTGTGCCATTTGATAAAATTGTGATGTATAAATGAAATATATCCTAAATGCAATGAATTATGCTTGAATGCAGCAGAAATATGGGTTAAATAGGGGGTAAAATATTGAACTTTTACACACTCAACAAAGTGCACACTTCGTGAGCCGATCTACAATCACCCAAACTGAATTTTTCTTTGATGGCGACAAAGGCAATCCAGACACAAAGTCCTTGTTGATTCTCTCCACTTCCATTCTGGGATTCTCAAAGGTTGCAGCAACCCAGAAGGAACTTGATGTTCAGCCTTCACTCACTGACATACCATGCACTTACTAACGAACTCAGCCACATCCTTTTTCAACCCCACCCAGTAGTACTCATCTTTCAAATCATAATACATCTTTGTACTACCAGAGTGCATAGCAAAAGGGATACTATGAGCTTCAGTCAGAATATTGTGCCTCAACTCAACATCATCCGGCACCACTATTCGACTCCCAAAGCACAAAACACCAACATCACTAAAACTGAAATCCGAAGGTCTACCCTCCGCAATGTCCTGAACATGCGAAACAAGAGAATCATCAAGCAACTGTTTATCATTGATCAACTGAATCGGAGATGGTTTCACTTGTATTTCTGCAATAAGACCACCATCACGCGATATGCTCAAGCGAGAAAACATCGCCCTCAACTCCACAGCCACCTTCCGGCTCAAAGCATTGGCTACAACATTAGCCTTGCCCGGGTGATACTCGATCGTCAAATCATAATCTTTAAGCAACTCTACCCAACGACGATGCCTAAGGTTCAACTCCTTTTGAGACATAAGATACTTCAAGCTCTTATGATCTATAAACACAACACACTTATCACCGTATAGGTAATGTCTCCAAATCTTCAAGGCAAACACCACAGCCGCAAGCTCAAGATCATGAGTAGGGTAGTTGCGCTCATGCACCTTCAACTGCCTAGATGCATAGGCCACTACCTTACCCTCTTGCATCAACACGCAACCCAAACCAACAATGAACGCATCACTATAGACCACAAACTCCTTACAGACTCAGTTTGAATCAGAACAGGAGCTTGCGTCAAAGCTTCTTTCAGCTTCTCAAAAGCTTGTTGTCTCGCATCAGTCCACTCAAAGCGAACATTCTTCTGCAAAAACTTGGTCAAAGGTGTTGCTATCTTCGAGAAACCCTCGACAAACCTATGATAATACCCAGCTAGACCAAGGAAACTCCACACCTCCATCACTGACTTAGGTACTTTCTAACTCATCACAGCCACTACCTTATGCGGATCAACGCGAATACCCTCAGCTGACACAACATGTCCAAGGAAGACCACCTCCCTAAGCCATAACTCACACTTACTCAGCTTGGCATACAACTGATTCTCCAGTAACGCTTGCAAAACAATTCTCATGTGTCTATCATGATCCTCCTCTGTACGCGAATACACAAGGATATCATCGATGAACACCACCACAAATTGATCCAAGAATTCATAGAATACACGATTCATCATATCCATGAAAGTAGCAGGTGCGTTGGTCAAACCAAACGGCATCACCAAGAATTCATAATGTCCGTACCTCGTCCGAAAAGATGTCTTAGGTACATCCACATCCTTCACCTTCAGCTGATAATACCCTGATCTCAAATCTATCTTAGAAAACACTGAGGCTCCCCAAAACTGATCAAAGAGATCATCAATTCTAGGCAAGGGATACTTGTTTTTTATCGTCAACTTGTTCAGTTGCCGATAATCTATGCACATCCGCATTGTCTCATCCTTCTTCTTTACAAACAAGACCGGTGCACCCCAAGGTGACACACTCGGCCGGATGAAACCTCGATCCAACAGCACCTACAATTGCGTTTTCAACTCTTTCAGCTCCGTAGGTGCCATGCGATAAGGGGCAATGGAAACCAGAGTCATATTCTCGTACAACTCAATACCAAACTCCACTTCCATGTTTGGTGGCAATCCGGGAAATTCTTCCGGAAAGACACCCAGAAAATCGTGAATAGTTCGAATGTCCTGCACACGCATATCCTTGGTGCCAGGATTCATCATATAGGCAAGGTAAGCCTTGCAACCCAACTTCATCATACGGTTTGCTTCTAAAGCCGAAATCACATTCGACAAGAATTTCACATTCTCACCTACTACTACTACTTCATAATCATCGGCCAGCTTTAAGGTGACTCGCTTGATCTCAAAGTCAACCACTGCCCTATGCTCTGACAACCAATCCATGCCAAGGATTACATCAAATCCGTAGAAAGGTAACTCCATCAAATCCACAAGAAAACATGTCCTTGTACAGATAAAGGGCATCTCTTATACAACTTCCTAGTGACTACAGTCTCACCAAAAGAACTAGTCACTTGCATTCCTAATTCAAGCAACTCAACAGGTATATCAAGCAAATGTGCATGCTCACTCAAGATATAAGAATGCGTGGATCCAGAATCAATCAAAGCCAGCAAAGATAAAGACTGAAGAACAAAGGTACATGCGATAACATCAGTATCATTGCACTCCTCACGCTGAGCGTAAACCCTTGCTGGTCCACCTCCCTCATGTTGAACGGCTACTACATGAGCAATACCTCGTTGCCCCTCATCTCTCTTCTGAAAGTTCCCATGGCCACGCCCACGACCTCTTTGAGGTGCAACTACCACAGGAGCACGTCCTCGGCCTCCACCAGCCAACAAAGGACACTCCCTCCTCATGTGATCCGCCGAACAACAATTCCAACATGAATTCCATGTCACCACAACATGAGCCTGGACCTCTCTAGCCACCCGAGGACAATCTCGGCTCAAATGGTCCCTCGAACCACATGTCCAACATGTATGCTGCTCAGATCTCACACGATCTCCCTGGGCCTGACCACCTCGACCCGGAGCACCACGCCTCCCCTCAGGCTGATGTCTCCTATCTCGACCTTTTTTATTCCGTCCACCTCCGGAACTGTACTCAGCTGCTCTCTTCCCAGACCTAGACCCAACACCTCGAGACGACAATCCCAAGTTCAGCTCGATGTTTTTTGGCTCGACATACAAGCACATCGAAATCAGTATAATCTGCAGCCAACGTATACGTCTTAACATCATGTACCAGCCCGTACCAGAAACGATAACATTGGTGTATCTCACTAGGTACCAGCTCAGGAGCATATTGGCTCAAGCGTAAGAATTGGACCTCGTACTCAGCCACAGAAAGGTTGCCCTGAACAAGTGACATAAACTCACGTTTCTTCTCGTCCAAGTATCTTACCCCTAGATACTTCCTCCTGAAGGCACCTCTGAAAAAACTCCCTCATTGGGTTCCATACCAGCAGTGGTAGTCATCCACCAGCTGTAGGAATCTCCTTGCAACAAACAAACTGCGCATCCCAGCTTGCGCACATCATTACAGCCCATCTGATCCATGATATAGATCGTACTCGCTAACCAGGCCTCAGACGCCTCAGGAGACATACCATAGAATTCCACAACTCCTAGGCTCCTCAACCTCTCTAAAGGTAAGCATGTCTGCCCAGCTGCAGGGGCATGTACATGCGCTCCAGCAACAGCATCCTGAAATGCTCTGGTGATCGCCTGAACCAGTGGCGCCAAATCACCCAAACCAGGACCAGCAGGTCCTTGCTGCACCTGCTCCCCACCTCAAGGTGGTGGCGGAGGAGGTAGATTTCCACCATGAGGGACATCAGCCCCTTGTTCACCCTGGTCACCCTGCTCAGCTGCAGGCACTATCGTATTCGATCTCAATTCTCTTCTTGGAGCCATAGTGCTATTTAAAACAAAGCATAACAACAAAACAAGTCAAACCATTTAGGCTAGTTGCAAGCAAGAATCCAAGTTTACAAAACATTTGATTAGTGTAATAAGGCAATGGGCACCCCAACTTCCCTTACCATAACATAGCATACATGAAACATCATGCTCAACATGCTTTCCAACATCCAAAATCAGCACATAACAGCATTGCATCATCATCACGCAATCATATTCACTTCACACATAAATCAAGCATGGCATAAGCTTCAAAATTCCACCAATTGCATGCTTTTCACAAAACATACATCAACACATATCAATATTTCATACCAACATCCCCAATTCTTTCGAAACTTGGCTTTGATACCAACAAATGTAACCTCCTTAGCCCGACCTAGACGCTTGACCCGAACTACGAAGATTACACGGGGAAAACCAAAGTCAACCCGAAAGTCAACCTTGATTAATGACCTTTTTTCTTGTTATCTTTTCTAGATGCTCATTATTAGCCTACATGATTAGCAATTTATTTCAGCGGAAGCGACACAGTGAACAGAGTTCAAACAGGGATTCAATTGCAAAGAAACGTCTTTTAGGGACTAAAACGTAAATTTCCAAAATTATAAGGATTAAACAAGTTTTAATGTTAGAAATCCATAATTAATCATATAACATGCCATCAGGTCAAATTTCACTCCAAACGGATCATTCAAACTCATTAATTTAAGAAACCAAAACTCAGGGACCAAAATGTAAGAAACAGAAACCTGAAACAGTTCAAATTCAAACTCAACGGTCGAGCGTTTCGATACGGATGGCCCTGTACCGAAATGGTCGTTTCGAAACATGGTTGACCATTTAGATGCTCGACTGCGTTCCGAGACCCGTATCAAAACACCTCTTTCCAGTAGCAAAACTGTTTCGATACGCCCCTACCCGTTCCGAAACCTCTTAGCCATTTCAGGCCTCTGTTCCGAAACAGACAAGGGCGTTCCGATACGCCTTGCCCTACAACAGCAGATTTTGCTGGTTTTTCACATCTTTTCTCATTCAAAACATTCCCGAGACATATCACAACATGCAAACAACATGGATACATACCAACGGTAATCATTTTGAGGAATTAGCTATGACATGGCATCCAACATACAAACATAGATACTAAAGGCATGCTCCCTAGTCCAAAAAAACCATAACAAGCTAAAACCAACATTCACATCTAAAATCAAACCATAATGGCCATTTACAACTCAACAATAAACCACCAAACATGCTCAAAGTAAAGAAAACATCCTCAACCATTCAAAAGTATAAATCCCACCCATTGCTTCTTATTACACCGAAATAAGCCACATACTTTGCAAGGTTAAAAGCTTGGATTCCTCTTGCTTACTTGCTGCCTTGAATGCCTGGTTTTATGCATTGATGAAACAAAAGAGCGTAAGCACAAAGCTTAGTGAGGATCGCTAAACAACATTCATCAATGCATGTTACATAACTTGTAAAACCACCACTTTAGAACACATGCATTTTCATAAAACATGTCTTATCAAGACATCAATGCACTTTATAAACTCATGCTCATATGCATCATTTTAAAACAACAAATAAACCTTTGATCATGCTTTACCAAGCATCACATGCATTCTTGCATCATTTACAAGCATCTCATGCTTCACATTTTCCTTTTACATTATATTGGCTCGCAAGTGATAATCCATAAACCATTTCAACACAAGACACAATCGGATACGCTGATTACAAGCGTTGTCTCACACTCTTCATACATACTACCGGACTATACAAGGTGGAGATCAATGGCACAATCACAACCCCTCAACACCCGTGATGGAGATTAATGGCACAATCACAACCCCTCAAAATCACTCATCAGTTGTTGTATAATCCACTAACGAGAGTACGAGACACATACACAAGACACACACACGGGAGTAAACCATCTACCGGTGTGGTCTTAACCTCAATCGTTAGGGTACTTGGATGGAGATTACGGCACAATCACAACCCCTCAACATCCAAGGCGACTTTATTCACAGTGCACCCAATCCTATAGTCGGCTAACTATATCCGATTAAAGAAACCAAAAACCATTTACATCACTTTCCAATATAATCATTTAACCTCATCAATCCACTGTTTTACAAGCATAATTACAATGTCATTTCCACAAGCATAACATGCTTAACATCATATGCATTCAACACATGAAAACCAAGGATCACTTACCTAGTGCATCCTTAACATAATGGCATTAAAACCCAGCAACATTCATGCTTAAAACATGCTTTAAAACAGTAAACAAATCCACACTTAATTCAAGTGAAATTTCATCAAACATAGCACATTTCCAAGAGAGGGGTTTCCGAATCACTTACTCTTGAGCTTAGCTAAGTATATCAAACTTACACTAAGCTCCCAAGACCGTGCTCAAAGCATTACAAAGTAGGAAATTGCATTTCCACTCACCGATACGCGAGGTCTTGCTCGCCGACACGAAAATTACTCTTTTGGAGCCTCCAACAACACCTTGTTTGCTTCCGGATCAAGATCCCATGTTTTCACATCATCAAAACAGAGATCTAAATGCATTAAAATCCATTCCAACACCAGCAACAATTCACAAACTCGTTGCTCACCCAAACTATACCAAAATACCCATCCAAAACAATCGAAAACTCAATCGATTGCTTCCTAAACCAAGCCCAGCTAACATACATCACTTTCAACCCAAAATAAACATCAAAACACATCTAACAAACAACCTAACCCAACCTTATACCTCCAGCAATCAAGATTCCACCATTTCACCTCAAAAACCCACTTAAATCAACCAAGAAACTCAAGGATCTCAAAGATTTCGGGATCTATGTTATCAACACTTCATTTTAACATATAAATCAACTTAAAACTCAATTAAAATCAACACAAAACAGAGCTTAACTCATCATGTCCGAAAATTAAGATTTCAACCATAATTTCACAAGATTTTGATCTCCAATCAACTCTATAATGAAAACCCAACCAAAAATAGTATTTAGAAGCCAAATATCTTGGGAATTTCAATAAAGAACTTAGATTAGAGGTTGAGAACGGGATTTACCTCCAATCCTTGCTTCCCTCAATGAATGACAAGTTTTCCTTAGCAAAACCTTGAAGAACTAGGAAAGATTTCTTGAAAATTATTTAGAAAATGTTGAGAGAGTTTTTGGAGAAAGAATTCTGGAAAAAGATGAGTGAATTAGTGTTTGGCTGAAAATGAGAAAGAGTTGGTAGTTATGTAATTGAAATCCCACATTAACTACCTTTTAATTAATTAATATAAATCCAATTTAAAATCATTTAATTAAAATCCTTTTAAAACACATGTCATATTGGGGAAAGGTCAAATTGACTTAAAGCCCCCTAAAGATTCTAAGATTTTGGCCTCTACATTAAAAATCACATTTTTCCCAGTTTTGAAACTTTACAATTTGGTCACTACTCAAAATGTCCCAATTCCAAAAATCTGTTTTGTAAAATTGACTGGACCAACCTCTTAAACATATTTTTAGAGGATTTTAGCAATTTTTACCACATTTTTACCCTATCCCGATCCTTGATTTCCTTAAATCACCTTACGCGATTCGAACCGTTCACGACTGGTCCGATCCGATGTCTAAAACATCTAGGCCCAAAACCAGGGCGTTACAGACTTACTCAGAACAAAACTCTAATGCTAGTGAGTGTGTGTGTGATTTGTAACCTCAAATGATTTTCTAGAATTCCTTGTGATCAACTAGGCTTTAGTAACTTTTTCATTCTTTTTTTCTTAACTAGAGTCAGTTTTGAGCACCTCTAGTGAATTATTTTTTTTCTTTTGTTCTCTTTTTCACAAGATTACTAGGGCCAAGTTTTAGGCTCCTCTAGCAAATTTGAAGAATTCAAGCAAGTATACCAAAGCCAATTTTGGGCACCTCTAGTACATAATTAATCATCATTCAAGATACAAATGGTGTTTTTAAGTTCAGTATCATAGTAAAGCTCTAAGTACTTATAAAGTCATGCTAAAGTCGATGTCATGGTAGACAGTTGTCGCGACGGGTAAAGACTAACCAAGTCTAAAGAAATTTTTACTTCGATTTAAATCAAGGGTAAATAAATATGGGCTTACATATGCAATTAAGGATAAACAACTTAAGCTTTTACATATGCAAAATCTAGGATGAATGAATCTAACAAACTAAGACAATTAAAACTAAGGACTATTCCCCCCCCCCCAACTCGAGAGGAACATTGTCCTCAATGCATGTGAAAAAAAATACAAATGCATTAGTCGGAAAGGTTGTCACCTTGCATGATGATTTTCCTTCGAGCCATGTTTGCTTGTGTGGTTATTGAATGCGTGTATTTGTTAGTTGGACCACGTGCAGTCGTTACCTTGGCATCCCTAGGTAGTTGTAGTTGCAGTTGTCATGGCGTCGAACTGGAATGACAGGGCGGGTGATGGCGGGTAAGTATTTTAGTAGAAAATATGGGGAACCGGACTGCACTATCAGGGAACATCTCTAGGTGGATTTCCATGATGGAAGTGGGGAGGGCCCTGGTGTATTGTATAAATCAGAGATGTTGTCTTTCCATCCTATTGAGTTGGTTCCGGAGACGATGGAGGAGTACTGCTGGTATTGGGGTCTGTTTGACAGCTTTAGTACTGCCACGCAGTAGGAGCTGGGCGGCAGCATCAGTACTACCAGGTGGCAAACTTCCGTCGATGATATTGCTCGACTGCCTTTGTCGAAATTCTCTAGAAGGTTGGTTGTGGCCATTGATAGGTTGTGAGACGGTTTAATTTTATTTGCAAGAAGAAGAAGAAGAAAAAAAGGCCAAAATTTTTTTGAATGATTGCAAGATCAAAGAGAATTCAAGAGATAGAAAGGAGGTGAAAGTGATTGTGGATGGATGAAATTGGAGAGTTTAAATAGTTGTTGGGAGAGGCTATCGTCTCAGCATTAAATTTTTCCCGTTGGCGAGTTCCTGCCCATTGGCGAGTTGGTGGGCGGGTAAATGTTAGGCTGTTGTTGGGCGTGGGTAGATGGGTTCACTCTTTGGACTCTTGATTCTTGAACTCCTTCCTAAAACAAAAACAAAATAAAATAATAAAATGCAAAAAAATAAAAATTTAAAATTTAAAAATTATAAATTATAAGTCTACGAAAGCATCAAAAATGTGGAAGATAAAAATAAAAATTATGTTACTCTATGAGTGTATTGGCATGCATCTCCTAAAGTAACTACTCCCTTGTCTGTTCGATCTTGAGGGGGTCGTTTCCGATACTTCTTGTAATCCACTCGCACCCTCCATCGAGTGACTATTTTGCCTATAAAAGGGTGGACCATTGTGTTTGCAACTACTTGCTTTTGCATTATCATGGTAGATGTTCCTTTCTTCCTTGTAGTCCATGTGTACCTTCCACCTTGTTGTTTTTCCTGGAGGCATGAATATGTGATTAGGAAAAATCATATCAATATCCGACCATGTACTTACCTTATTCTCGTCGAAGTTTCTTATGGTGGAAAGTAGCCTTTACTGCCGAGGCAACTGTTGCGGCAACCAGTTGTTGTGACAATCTTATGTCATAATGCGATGCAGGTCAAGGGAAAACCCAATTTTATGAAGAGCTTTGTGAACACCATTTTCTTTAGGTCTCTCAACCATCTCCATCAGTAAATATTTTGTTGGCATCAAATCTTTCAGTGTTGGTTCCTCAAGAAATACATGCAATGGAAAAGGTGATTTTTCAAAGAATTCAAAAGGTTCAACTATTATCGGCTCATATTCTGTTAGCAAAGTATTTCCATCGTGTTGCTCCTCTATGTGGTCGTTCAATTGCCCAAGCAAAGGTAGATGAGAGCAATCTATAGATTTCTCAGCTACCGAGGCATAGCTCTATTCAGGTTCCCCAGTCCTTGATAGGGCAATCTGTTTCATAGGCTCATCAATGTGTTCTTCATATTTCTCTGCATCTTCTTGCCTTAGGATGTTAGTGTCCATGGGACGTATTTGTTGGTGATCAATGGTTGTCGAGGCAGAGGTTGTCGAGGCATCATGTTCAGGTTCATCTATGGCATTAATGAGGATTGAATTTCTCAAAAGTGCGTCCACCTTGGCGATTCTTGCGTCCATAGAAGCTAACAATTCTTGAGTTAATGTAATGAAAGCTTGAAGCATGTTTTCTAAGGATTTTGATTACTCTTGAGGAGGACTACATAGCCAAGGCATGTCTGCTGCTGTGGCAACAAAATTGTCATGATAGGAAAAAATTTGAGCTTGTTGATCGTACCATGAAGAATTTTGTTGTTGGTTCCATCTTGGTTCGTCCATGTATTCACCAAAAAGATGAGCGCAACCTTCGAACAAATAATTTCCTTCACAAAAATTGAAAGAATTTTCCAACATCAACTCTCGAGTGGTTTTTCTTGACATGTTGATGCCCTTGAACTTGTATTGCACCTGAATTTTAAAAAAAAAACATAAGAAAAACTGAATGAAATAATGCAAGAAAATAAAGATAAGTGCAGAAAAATAAAAACGAAGTCGCTATTGCCAATCCACGGCATCGGCACCAAAAACTTGTAGGTTGTGAAATAGTCATGTTTTAAGTGCAAGTGTGCACTGATGCCTAGTTGTAATATAAAAGATTATCGTCTCCACAGAGACTAGAATGCTGCTTCAAGATTAAATTCCTGCACAAGAAAAAAATAAAAACACAAGTGATTGGGGTTTGTTTTGAAAGATTAATTAGAACTAAAGAAAACAAATAAAAGATAAATTAAAGAAATCAGATTGAGAGGATGGGCCAAGTTGAGTTGTGTCGTAGTGTGGAGACTGTGTTGAACTCGTCTCGGTTTTGAATGCAATACCAACTTTGCTGCCGCGGCGGGTCCAATGCCTTGGCGGGTGTCTCGACGAGCAAATCGGCAACCCTTCAAATTTCGGCAAGGCTTCCTTTAGTGACTCCTTCTTATCCCTAAGTCGAAGTGCTATTGGCGAACACGACTTGATAATACCTCCCGGCGTGAATCTAGGGATGAACACCAACCAATTCTTAAACCTCCTTTAGCTGCTAAACTTCTAACTTATCCCTAAGCCGAAGTAATTTCACCCCAAGTTGGATAAAATCGTGTTTACTCGTTTCATGAGTCTAACTCTCTTGATATTAGACAAATTGATAATCGTTCTCTCCTCTCCCGATTTGATTGTAAACAAGAACGATGCCAAGAGCAAACAAACTTTGAAATTTTATTGCAACACTAAAAACCTAAACGAATACAAACAATATCTCACAACTACTCAACAAAACCAACCCTTAGCACTAGGAAAGGTTTAGAACATGATGGATGAATGGAGCACTAGGGTTTTCTCAAAAATCACTCTCGATCCCCCCTTAGTCGACTAAGGTGCCTTATATATAAGTCTTGACCTAGTCGAAGTTGGTTAAAAGACTAGAATACAAGTTGGAATTAAAGTAGATCTCCTAAAAAGATTAAACTCTAATTAAATCTTCATTTAATCCAAGCTTGACTTCCGGTTGACTTTAAATTCCTTAAGCTTTGACCGTGGCTTTTCTTGGGTTTTGGGCTCCTATTTGCATGCAAGCGGTCTCTAAAAATCGGGCTTGATGTGTTCTTCCAGTCGCATACCACATTGCATGTTTTTCAACTGCCTTGCGATGCTGCCTCGGTAGAGGTCTGTGTCTGTGTGAATGGCTCAGCAGGGGTTCTTAGCTTGGGTTTCTCCTCTATAGCTTAGTCTGATCAGCTCTCCAGCAGGTTTATCAGCGTCGTCCCTCGACTGTTCAACTCCTTCCTTCTGCCCTCCTTGCTGCCTCGGCATCGTCTGTTTGGGTATCAGGCTCGGCGGCAGGTTGTCGAGGCGGCAAGCTCAGCGGCAGGTTGTCGAGGCGGCAGGCTCGGCGACAGGTTGTCGCGGTGGCAGGCTCGGCAGTAGTTTTTCTGCATGCACAAAAATACATACCAAAACAGCACATTTTCCATAAAATACACTCAAATATGTAATCAAGCTTAATGGTGAAGGAAATTATGAGAATATGCATGAATGCCTAATTATGCAACTAAAATGTGCCAAAGTCTAACAATAATATGAGTAAAAAGGTAAATAAAATAAGACTTTTAGACACTTAACAAACATTGCGAGGAAGATGACAAGGGAAAGTTAATTTCCTTTCTTCTTATCCAAATCGGTAAAAAATTACCCCCTCCACAAGGTTAGCTTTACTTATTATTTTACTATAGCTAACATGTGTGATCACAAGAGGAAATTTATGGTGATGACTAATCTCCCCTATTCTTACTTAACCGAATATAGGTGGTAAAATCATTCATCAATTTCTCTTTTCCTTTTCAATTAATAAACATTTCTTATTATTCTAAAAATAAAAAATAACTTGAAATTCTTATCCATTGACATCTAATCGTGATGATTCATATGTCATGGGTAAAATTACTTATTTAACCATTAAGTGTTCTTCTTCTTACGGTTTATCTATTAAACTTCATCTTCTTTTGGAATGGTCACTAATTCTTTATCGGAAACGAATTTTCGATCATCGAAAGTCAAAATCTAACTTGACCGATTTTTAAGGTGTTACAACTTCACAATCAATTAAACGAGTCATCCACCTTAGGAGACAAGTAACGGCCTTTCACTGGCACTTAATGAGCTATCAACGATTTAAGCACCACCTCAACGAACCAACTTCTCACCAACGGCTTAGGAGACAAGTAATGGACTTCTCAACTGGGTCGGTGTCCTATGAAAAGGGAGATGGGTACCGATGTCCAACTCGGCTTTACCTCAACATCCACTCACGTCCTTGACAGGGAAGAAGTTCCGACGACTCTTCCAAGAAGCATAAACAAACACTCTGACAATCTGAAGGCTCTCAGCATCGAACTACACACGTTGGCATCTACTAAATGGTCAAATGTACCCTACAACCATGTTGTGCCATTATCTAAACAACCCATATGAAAATCACGGTAGAAGGGCGACAATTAAACATTCTATTACCAAAGGTTAGGTTCCCTCGAGGTCTCAGAGCCTCAAGCCCACTCTCGACATTACCGGCTAGCATACGCTTGATCAACAAAATCGATTTCCAAGGTACAACAACTCCCAAGAAGGTAGCTCTATCAAACTTGTAGAACTTCTAACTCCGATCACACTCTAACGAACTAGTGGACCCCAACTCCACTATCTCCAAGAAATACCCTTGAGAAGGGCAATGATACTTCCCAAGTATCATTAAAACTCCTTTTAAGCGAACAAAATGGTCCTTCAACCAACGTGTATCCACTGATCGATTTTTGAAAGCGAGATATCCATACTCGATTCATAAACGATATTCATGCATAACGATAAAGACTCTTTCCCATAAACTCTCAAAACGTATTCGAAGGCTTCGAAACATCTTTAACACGCAACAAAGACACCATTAAGGTGGCGGGAAAAGGACACATCCTCAACTACGGCATCATTCAACTAGCTTGCAATTCAACAATCTGGGCGACCCTTCCTCTGGAATCGCTCCCATGAGCGGCTCAACCCTTAACTCGGCCACGATCATAACAATCTTGACATTGCAAATTTGGACACACCATCATGATTTCAGTCTCAAATAGTACGAACTTAATTTAAGAGCTTGTATTCACTAGACACCTTAATAAAACACCTATACTACCCTAGAGTTTCCTAGAACCGACAAAACCTAAGCTCTGATATCACTAAATGTAACACCCTCAACTCGTATGTAACATTTTGGCCTCAAGCCTAACCCAAAACCATAAAATTTCTCAAAATGGTTTAGCCCAGCAAGGTATTACTCAAAACATTTAAAGCCAGTAGTTGAAAATATAGATAAATAATCAAAATGGTACAAAGGAGCTTCAATTTAAACTTAAAGCATTTGAGCATTCAATTTGATTAATACAATTTCAAAATTAATAATTATAGACTCTACCACGTAAGGTCCTATGAATACACAGCCAAGAAAATACAAGTACCTCTAGAAATCACCCCATGCTGGAATCCCGTACTGATAGTGTTCCTCGATCCAAGAATCAACCTATGCACGAAAACAACGATTCTGAGCGCTGAGCTTACCAAGATCAATGGTACACATCTACTCTACTATACCTTATGCTAATCATAAACATAAGCATGCAAGCTAGTACGAGCAAAAATGAGAGATAAATAAACATGTGGCACTACCACTAGTCGTCTAAACATATGCTATCATCATAGCAATCATAATACATGGCACACAAGCACCAATCATACTCATAACATGGTATCATAACATCATATAGATATGGCGACACCTCTAGCCACCAAATCATATAGCATATAAGCATTATACCATAATATAGAAGTGAGGCTCGATCCCACTAAGCATCGGGATCATACACTCTAAGTGGGGCCCAATTCCACTAAGCACAGGGATACATACACACTTTCGAGTGAGGCCCGCGACCACTAAGCATCGGAATACATACACCCATGCTCGGAATTTCTCATTGAGCATCTTCGAATGAGGCTCGATACCACTAAGCGTCGGGTCATACATTCAGTAATCTTTAACCACAGCATTGTAGCACACTTATTCTCACACTGGGTATTCGAATCCCACCAAACAATGGCAACTCAATCATCTAGGTGTCCATATAAGCACGTAGCAAGGACACATCTACCAAACAGCACACAACATCACATGATCCACCAAGGATCCCCTACGATTACTATTACCGTCAAGTCACCCAATTAAGTTTACTAATTTATTAATACATTATAGAAGTGTATATTAATCATCCTCATTAGTTATCTCCATTAATCAATATTATCTTATTAATTTCACACGTCAATTTCCATCTTTTATTATCATTATAGGTTATTCTTTTTAGTGGGTACTAATATCCAAACACGAGTATCGATACAGTACCCATGGGTATTGGCACTCACACGTGTACCAATACCAAAATAGCTTACTGGAAATCCTTTATTTCAACAAGTATTGGTACGGGTTGACTTGTACCAATGCGACCCTGAATCGCGTAACGGTACAGCCAGAGGCTCGTACCGATACCCTAAACACGAGTTTGCATCATTTCCTTGAATTACGATTTCACAACACTTTCTTTAATCCCTAAAGCTTATGAAAGTCATTAAGGTTTATTTACTAACACAATTAATTAATTAATATTAATTACCGACTTCATGATCATTTATTTGAATATTACCAATTATCAGCCCCTTTCATATAATTTCCATTGAACATGGAAATTCATATCTCAAGCAACACAACATATAAATCAACCAATCAGATAATTATACAAATATTCAAACGACCCTACACGGTTTCTCAAGCCTCCATGAGTCTCATAACATCATCATGCATCTCACACAAATATCAATCCCATACTATTGGTCTCCAAACATGCATATTCATCGTCCACCTAATTTGCAGATACTAACACACAAAGCAATCACATTTATGATGCTCATAAAGTAATAGGAGTTCAAGGTGTACTAACCTTAAGCTGGTGTCGCTAAAATCCTCATATGAGCTTCATTAATATTCTACTTGATTTGATATTTGATCCCGAATAATCCTCATATATCAATTAATAACATAGGTATCACTTAATCACATACTTTAATTAATTTGAAGGGTCAAAAGCGTAAAAATAGTTTACCATATTTGAATTTGGCAAAACGGACTGCGCCAATGGATCCGAAACGTCAAAAAACTCCCTTGTAGGGTCCCTCAAAAAAGTCAACACCGGTCAAAGATTGGTCAAAGGTCTAGTGATTCGGTGTGGCGTAGGTGCACAACAGCTAAGGTAAACCCGCGAGCAATAATCCCATGTAGCAAGGACCAGGTGCACCCGAGCACGGGATCCAGTGCAGCACAGTGCACTAGATCATGATGCACATGTCTGGGCAAACGCATGCCCACTCGCAGGGGCGGTGCATGAGCCAGACAATGGTGGCGAGCTCTTATTTCGTAGTTCTCCGACCGATGAGCACACTGGTGGCCTCAGTTTGCGACGGTGTCGACCGAAACTTGTCGAATCAGCTCATCTGAAACTTCTCATTCCTCACTTCAGCGAACAACGACTTCGATGGTAATGAGAAGACCACCAACTGACTCGTCTCGTCGAGTTAGAACTGATGGTGTCGGCGGTGTATTCAACGGCGGCTCTGGCGACCGTAGATCGGGATTGAAAACTTCCCCCTTAATTTTCTCTCTTTTCCCTCCTCTTTCTCTCTCCCAAAAATATCTTCTCCCCTTTTTCTCTTTTCCCCCATCCCATCAGCCACTTTTTATTTTAAAAATCATCAAATTATTTTTTTATTAAACAATAAATAAACGCACACAATCTCCCTTTTACCACAAGCCCAAATTTAAATATTCTTGATTTGGGATTTCAAACATAAGGCTCAATTTTCAAAACTTGAAACTTGGGTCGTTACAAATTTATTTATTTAAATATAGAAGAAAAAAAAACTTTTGTACACATATTGTGTAAAACTTTAGTTTGCACAAGTCTTTTATTTTTAGAGGTTAGGGGTTTAGTTTATGGTCTAAAGTTTAGGGGTTTAGAGTTTAGAATTTAATGTTAGTATTTAGAATTTAGGGTATATGATTTATGGTTTAATTTTTTACGGTTAAACGTTATTAATTTAGGTTTTGAATTTTATAGTGTAAATATGCATGCTTGTGTAAAATTTGTATTATACAGCATGTGTATCAAAATTTTAACTTTAAATATTAGCTTCTCTGTCAAATTTCAACTAAATAATTACAAAATATATTACATTTTTATTCTCTTTTAAGTTACTTTTTAAAAATATTGACGATGAGCTATAAGCTTTTATTAAAAAAATTAATTTTAATTCTGCTATTTATTTTGTCAACACATTATACGTGAAACTCCAACTTCATTCCAGAAATTCAAGTTTTTTTTAAATATATATATATATAATTACTTAAAAGCAAAATGTATGTTTAAAACATTTTTATTAAAAATAATTATATATTATTTCTAAAATATAATGAAAATATAAACAACCTTCACTTTTTATATTATTCGGATTTATTTTTGAATTAATTCAAGGCTTAAAAATTAAATCAAACTTTTATACCAGATCATCTATTTTTTCTTATTTACTCAAAACTCAACATATATTATTTTGGAAAGGATACAAAGGTTGTGTAAACTTTAGTTAACGCAAACCTTTTAGTTTTAGGACTAGGGGTTTAGTTTAAGGGGTTATGTTTTAGTTTTTAGAATTTAAGGTATATGATTTAAAGTTTAAGGTTTAGCTTTTTAGAGTTTAAGATTAGGAATTTAGTATTTAGGTTTTATAGGTTAGATATATAAACTTGTGTAAAATAAATTTTACACAGTTTGTGTATCAAAATTTTACGCATATTATTATATATAAAAAATAGGGGACATTTTTTTAGGGCAAAAATGGGATGATAATCCAGTTCAAAACTAATTTTTAAAATATAAGGTTCCCTCACCCATATTTTAAATTCTAGACCATGTTTTGTAATACCGGTTGAAACAACACCATGTGCAAAGCGTTGTTCTTTAAATAATATTATTTAAAAGTTGAGCCAAGACTGAATTTATTTAATAAAATATTATTTAAATAACTATCATTTGCACATGACGTTGTTTCAATGGGTACCGTAAAAAATAGCTCAAAATAAAAAAATATGGGTAAAGATACCCTATATTCCAAAAAAATAGTTTGGAATTAGATTATCCCCCAATGTTTTTTTTTTTTTTTGCATGGGACGTTCATGGTCTAGGTAGGCCCAGGCCTACATTCTCCCTTGAAATGATGAGCACCTCAACCGAATAACACCCCATACGGTACACTAGAATAAAATCAGCTTGAAACCATAGCAAAGGGGACACAGGAGCAATGCCATCCTTGGCCAGAATTGACACCGCGATTAACAAACTGAACCTTCCACCATCCAAATGTTGGGTTATCCAATAATAATGGGCACATATGTATAATGTATGTTGTTATTATAAAGTTTAACACGAAAATTAAAGTGACCAATTATGTTACACGTGTTATAGGTATTAAATTGTCATGGAATTAAAAGTGTAGATACCATAAGTTAAATTTATAACTCAATGAGGGGCAGATTTGTAAATATTAACAAACTGATATTAATTCAGTTTATATAAAGGGTAGTGGTCCCCGAGATCTAGGTTAACTTGCATATCTCTCCTTCCCCGTCAGAGAGTTGTGTGGCAAGAGGTAACCTATCATCTTGGAAGATCAAACCCTCTCTGGAAAAATCTCCGTCAATGAATTCAGGTACGCTTCCGCAAATCTAGTCTTTGTTCTTAATGGTTTGGCATGTATGGATCTTGAATTTAATATTCGTATGAATATATTTTGGTTCTAACAAGTGGCATCGAGCCAGGTTATGTCGAATCATTGAGATCATATTTTTTTTGGGTTATTAATCTTCCATGTTTTTTCTCCGATTTATAATCCATGATCGAAACTGTTTGGGTTTTGTGTTGATCTATTAATCGGTAATTAACAATGGTGTTTTCAATTGGGAATTGCGATGTTTTTTTTTTTTCTTCCAGTTTGTTGGTTTGGAGTTGCTGTGCGATTACATGTTTGTCAATTCCATTGTTTTTCAGTTTTTAATAGTAACCGCATAAGATTGGGTTGACTTTGTTCATGTTGAATTAAGATTGGTTGCATGATTAGCCAATTTCAATTGATAATTTGGATTTTGTTTGCTTCTGGATTTTGACAACTTTTGGTTTTGACGGCGATAATAATCCATGGCAAATTGGCAATATTTTTTTTAGGTTAATCGCAATATTTTCTTTAATTTAATTTACATTATTATTAATCTATGGAATATATATTTTATTTAAATATATATATATATTTGATTTGGTTGGATCAAAATTTTAGTTTTGATCATTAGGTATAAAGATAAATCTTTAGAAACGAATAAAATTCATGTTTTGGCTATGTCTAATATTTTAGTGGGTTAATTGAAACACAATGTCACCAAAGTGACCGCTTCTGCGTAGATTAACTTATTTAAAATATCAAGATGTTTGTGTTTTTGTAATTCATGCGTTTATTAATTGGCCCAAAGAAAAATTAATATTTGGCCGAATTTCAACGACACCTGTGGTAATAAACGTGTGACAATTATAAGGTATTTTTATGTGTGCAATAATTAGTCCAAAGATTAATCTATTGTTCGACATAATTTATTGTCAATGTTTGATTACTACAACAAGAGTACCGTTTACTGTTAATATTACTGTCCAAAGACTTGATATTAATGTTGTGTTTGGTATCTTGAGGGGAATTAGTCACTTCTTTGAATTTATTTGTTTATTATGGAATATTGATGTGAGCCTGTTTATTTTTTATTTTTTGTTCTATATTCAGCTAGTTCTTTTGCTGCCACAATATCTGCTAATATCAGTTCTATACCCATGCTTAATGGGACAAATTTCAAGGAATGGAAAAGACATGTACTTATAGTACTTGGCTGTATGGACATAGACCTTGCATTAAGGCAAGAACAACCTGCACCTCTCACTGCGGATAGCACCCCTGATGCCAAAAGGGATTTTGAGAGGTGGGATCGTTCTAATCGCATGAGTCTGATGATCATGAAACACAGCATTCCAGAAGCCTTTAGGGGCACTGAATCTGAAGAGTTTACTCAGGCTAAGTCTTTCCTTGACGATCTTGAGCAACGTTTTGCTAAAAACAATAAGGTTGAAATGACATCACTTCTGAATTCTTTGATGTCTATGAAGTATAAGGGTCAAGGAAATATAAGGGAGTACATTATGGAGATGTTTCATATCGCTTCAAAACTTAAGGCACTTAAAATCGAGCTTTCTGAAGACTTGCTCGTTCTTATGGTTTTGGTATCGCTTCCTGCACAGTTTAGCCAATTTAAAATTAGTTATAACTGTCGAAATGGACTCTAAATGAGCTCATTTCTCATTGTGTTCAAGAGGAAGATAGGTTGAAGCGTGATAAAACTGAAAGTGCTCATTTGGCCAGTGCCTCTAAGGATAAGGGCAAGAAAAGAATGTATCAGAATGAAGCTGCTAAGGGTCCAGCTCAAAAGAAACAAGAGCGAGTTCCAGTTAATTGTTACTTTTGTGAGAAGCCTGGACACTTGAAGAAAGATTGTACCAAGTATCACGCATGGTGTGCTAAGAAAGGTATGAATCTTACTTTGGTCTGTTCTGAGGTTAATTTAGCTTCAGTACCTAGAAACACTTGGTGGTTAGATTCTGGTGCTACTACTCACATAAGTGTTTCTATGCAGGGTTGCCTGAGCTACCGAAAGCCAAGTGATGGTGAAAGAAACATCTTTGTGGGCGATGGAAAATCGGTAGAAGTTGAAACAATTGGGCATTTTAGGTTGTTATTAGGAACTGGTTTTTATTTGGATTTGAAAGACACTTTTGTTGTTCCGTCTTTTAGGCGGAATTTAGTTTCAGTTTCTTTATTGGACAAATTTGGATATTCTTGTTCATTTGGAAACAATCAGTTTACTTTGTCTTTAAATTCAAGTATTGTCGGAACTGGTTATTTAAATGCTTATGACAACCTTTATTTGCTAGATACAGTTGCATCATATAATGAAACCTTGCACATGGAATCACGTGGTACTAAACGCAAATTAAATAAAGAAAATTCAGCATCATTATGGCATAAGCGCTTAGGTCATATCTCAAAAGGTAGGATTGAGCGACTTATATCCAATGGTATTTTGGAGTCCCTTGATTTTTCAGACTTTAATGTTTGTGTTGACTGTATCAAGGGAAAACAGACCAAAACTAAGAGATTAGGTGCCAACAAATCTACAGACGTCTTAGAATTAATTCACACTGATATATGTGGGCCATTCCCTACGGCATCTTGGAATGGTCAACAATATTTCATAACATTCATAGACGATTACTCACGTTATGGGTACCTATATCTCATTCATGAGAAATCTCAGTCTTTGGACGTGTTCAAATCTTATAAGGCTGAAGTTGAGAATCAACTCAACAAAAGAATTAAGAAAGTTAGATCTGATCGTGGTGGTGAGTACTACGGTAGATATGATGGCTCAGGTGAACAACGTCCAGGACCATTTGCGAAATTCCTAGAGGAATGTGGTATTGTCCCACAGTACACCATGTCAGGATCACCTAGTATGAATGGTGTAGCTGAGAGACGTAATAGGACTCTTAAGGATATGGTAAGGAGTATGATTGCTCATTCTACCTTACCCGAGTCCCTCTGGGGAGAAGCATTAAAGACAGCAGCGTACATTCTGAATAGAGTACCAACTAAAGGAGCTGAAAAGACACCTTATGAGCTTTGGATGAGTCAAAAACCTAGTCTAAAGCACTTTCACATTTGGGGATGTCCAGCTGAGGCAAGGCCTTATAGGCCACATGAAAAAAAATTGGACTCCAAAACTGTGAGCAGCTACTTTATTGGATATTCTGAGCGATCTAGGGGCTATAAATTTTATGATCCCACAATTAAGAATATTTTTGAGACAGGAACTGCAACATTTTTTGAGGATGTTGAATTTGGAGGGAGAAATAAGGTTAGAGACATTACTTTTGAGGAGGAATTGAGTTCCAACTCAATTCCTAATATCGCTTTTGATAATGTTCAGGTTCTCATACCTGTCATTAATCAAGAAGTGAATCCGGAACCTCAACAAGATAATGTTGAACAACTTCCTCCTATTCAGGATGAGGTAATTGTTCCAGAAGAACAAATTCAACAACCTCAACAACAAGTGCCATTAAGGAGATCCACGAGAGAAAGGAGAAATGCTATTCCGGATGATTATATTGTATTTCTCCAAGAAAATGAGGATGATAATGGAATGATGGAGGATGACCCAATCAACTTTCATCATGCCATGCAAAGTGTTAACTCTCAAAAGTGGATTGATGCCATGCAGGAAGAGTATAAATCCATGCAAGACAATAAAGTTTGGGAACTTGTCCCATTACCTGAAGGTGCAAAACCAATTGGTTGTAAATGGATATTTAAAACCAAGAGGGATGCAAATGGTAATGTGGAGAGGTATAAGGCACGTCTTGTAGCTAAAGGATATACTCAAAAAGAAGGCATTGACTTTACAGAGACTTTCTCTCCAGTTTCATCGAAAGACTCTTTTAGGATAATCATGGCACTTGTAGCTCATTTTGATCTTGAGTTACATCAAATGGATGTTAAGACTGCGTTTCTCAATGGAGACATTGAAGAAACAATTTATATGGTACAACCAGAAAACTTTGAGTTGGGAGACCCAAAGCGTATAGTTTGTAAATTAACAAAATCCATCTATGGACTCAAGCAAGCTTCTCGTCAATGGCACCACAAGTTTCATCAAGTAATTGTCTCATTCGGTTTTGAGATGAATATCGTTGATGATTGTGTGTATCACAAGTTCAGTAGGAGTAAGCATATATTTTTGGTTTTATATGTCGATGACATTTTGCTTGCCACGAATGATATAGGCTTATTGCACGAAACCAAGAGATTTCTATCTAAACATTTTGAAATGAAAGATCTTGGGGACGCTTCTTTTGTTTTAGGAATTCAGATACATCGAGATCGATCTCGAGGTATTCTTGGATTGTCACAAAAGAACTATATCGATAAAGTACTTAAAAGGTTTGGCATGCAAAATAGTAAACCAATGGACACCCCTGTCGCTAAAGGAGACAAGTTTTGTCTTGCCCAATACCCTAAAAGTAACCTTGAAATTCAAGAAATGCAGAAGATTCCCTATAGATCAGCTATTGGGAGTTTAATGTATTCTCAGGTTTGTACGCGTCCGGATATTGCGTACATTGTTGGGATGTTAGGCAGATATTCAAGCAACCCTGGTATGGACCATTAGATAGCAGCCAAGAGGGTTATGAGGTATCTTCAGAGAACAAAAGATTACATGCTCACTTATAAGAAATCAGATCATTTGGAGGTCGTAGGGTATTCGGATTCTGATTTCGCTGGGTGCCAAGATAGCAGAAAGTCTACATCAGGCTATATTTATCTATTAGCTGGAGGAGCTATATCCTGGAAAAGTGCTAAACAAACACTTGTAGCTTCTTCCACTATGGCAGCAGAGTTTGTAGCATGCTATGAGGCATCTAATCATGGAATATGGTTGCGGAATTTTGTCACTGGGCTGCGTATTTTGGAGAACATAGAAAGACCGCTTAAATTGTTTTGTGACAGTAAGTCAGCAGTACTGTATTCCAACAACAATAGGAGCTCGTCTAAGTCAAAGCACATAGACATAAAGTTCCTAGTTGTAAAAGAAAGAGTGCAAAGTGGACAAATATCCATAGAACACATTGGGACAAACTCTATGATAGCGGATCCGCTCACAAAAGGTTTACCACCCAAGGTCTTTCATGAGCACACTGCTCATATGGGTGTTGTATCATTTGAGGACATTATTGTTTGAGTGGGAGTTTGTTATTTGTTTGCTTTATATTTGATTTTGGACATTTATGTATTTGGTTATTTTTCTGATCAGAAATTAAGTATTCAGTTTATTCACTCTTTTCTTATTTTGATAAGGACCTCACTTAAGTTTAAAGAGGACCAGTTGGAAATAGGCATGTTCGGTTCACATTTACATGTAATTTCCATGCTACGCATCCATGATTGATCTATGTCATTTGATTGTGTTTGTATACGTGACCATTGATGGGTTCAGTCATGATTGATATGACGAAGACCGCTTTGATCCTATATAGATATAGTTGATGGACGAGATTGTTAAAGAATACCTATTGTATGATAGCATATTTTGAGCTCATAAGGTTATACATTTGTCAGGAAACATATGTTGCCCAAGTGGGAGATTGTTGGGTTATCCAATAATAATGGGCACATATGTATAATGTATGTTGCTATTATAAAGTTTAACACGAAAATTAAAGTGACCAATTATGTTACACGTGTTATAGGTATTAAATTGTCATGGAATTAAAAGTGTAGATACCATAAGTTAAATTTATAACTCAATGAGGGGCAGAGTTGTAAATATTAATAAACTGATATTAATTCAGTTTATATAAAGGGTAGTGGTCCCCGAGATCTAGGTTAACTTGTATATCTCTCCTTCCCCGTCAGAGAGTTGTGTGGCAAGAGGTCTCCTTCCCCGTCAGAGAGTTGTGTGGCAAGAGGTAACCTATCATCTTGGAAGATCAAACCCTCTCTGGAAAAATCTCCGTCAATGGATTCAGGTACGCTTCCGCAAATCTAGTCTTTGTTCTTAATGGTTTGGCATGTATGGATCTTGGATTTAATATTCGTATGAATATATTTTGGTTCTAACACCAATAACTAATCCTCGATTAACAAACTGAACCTTCCACCATCCAATAACTAATCTGCAATCAGATTTAATTACCAGATTACACAAGCTTCCTTGATACCTGCTACTTTCTTCAAATTAAACTGAAACAGATGATAAATCATCATCATCACATCCTTTCTTCAAATGGATTCTGGAATCCAGAATCGAGGGTGTGCAGGCATAATGCAACTACATTCAAAACCTTCAATTAGAAAGTAGATAACTCGAGACGACTGCAAACGACTCTGTAACTACAACACATGGCAAACACTCATAATTCTCACCCAATACAACAGCTTTTCACATCAACAGTTCTAGAATAAAACTTTCATTTGTTGGAGCCCTTTCGGCTTTCAACTTTCCTCCGTGCAGCTTCGAATTCTTCTTCATTGGGTTCAGAATCCGCATTACCCCCATATTTGGACACCAGTGATGAAAACATGGAATCAAACCCATCTTTCCTCTCACTTCTGCGTTGCGATATGATTGCCAACAGATCTGATTCCGACTGTTTAGTTGACCTGTTAAACACCCAAGAAAAAGCCAAATATTTCTACATCAGAACAAAGTTAAATGTAAGGAAAAGACTCAGTACAAGACTCACTTCTCCTTTCTTCTCAAGGGACTGGTAGGTGGCTTTATTTCAGATACTTTCTTCGCCCATTTCTGATAGGCTTTGGTTTCTTTCAATTCTCCTAAATAGATGAAAATCATGGAAATATCACCATCAATTTAATAGGCCTCGGAATTATGCACATCTTGATTTTGGTATGTTCAGGTCTCCGTGGTGGAATAGTCAATCTAGCTCATCAAACTGACCCTTAAAATGCAAAATAGATATGAAGTGGAGCAAAACTTTGATTACCAACAGCATAAAACATAGAAGGGAATAAGCAGAAATGTCTCATACTAAAGGATCCAGAATTAACCATATCGGCTTTTAGTCATCCATTTTTATTTAAAACCCAGGTAAGAACTTATGCTACATTTTACTTGTACTAAACAGAAAACTGATAAGGCAGCTTGCTTAAATAAAAGTTGGAAGAAAGCCTCACCAGCAGCTATTGCCTCATCAAGCAAATCCTTGAAACGGTGAGTCAAGCTTAGGATCTGAACAAAGCATTGAACAGAAGAGCCTGTTGAGGGGGCAAAAGATTAGAAATAATCAGGAAAGCTAAAAGAAACACACACACACACAAACTGCCTCTCTTACTTATTCATATTGCCCTTGCACTTCTTATAAAGATCAATTAAATCTTTCTTCTCTGATTCAGATCCCCTATAGTTTGCTTCAAACTCTTCAATATCAGCTTCAGTGACCTGGGTTGATTAATCCAAGGTGAATGAAATGGAACTAAAAGCCAAAATTCAAATAACATAAAGGGAAGAGGTGTCAACAAAGGATGCTACCTTTTTGTACATAACCCTGAAAAAGGTTTTCAAGTTCTCGACAACATCGCCGGCAAGGTCCTGATCAACAAAATAATAGAAACAAGTTAGAAAATGTTCAATTAGTACAGAAATAAATTGGACAAGGCAGATCAATTGATAATTGAATTGCTTGTATAGCAGTAAATCTTGTGAGATGCAGTTTTCAATTAAAAGGTGACATATCCTAGAAGTAACCTGTAACCCTGAACTTGTATTATTTGGACTTGGAGTGAATGTCAAAAACAAGTTATGTGTGAGACACAAGTATTTTTCAACTTCTAAAAACATTTTTCCATGATTTTTAAGGGTCATTGAAGGATAAATATCCTCATACTTGTTGGACACATGTAGCAAACATGAGTACTTCAAGCAAAACAAAGACTCAGTATAACATAGCCCTGAACCGCATTTACTCACAGCATCATCAACACAACCAGTTTGGTCGTAGACCGCCCGTTTCTCCTCATCACCAAGAATGGATATCACCTTTTGCAATTGCTGAAATTTCTCTTTAGCTTCCTGTGTATGAAGGGAACCAAAATGTAACCCTATACTCTTCCATGAATAATCACATGCAGAAACAGAAAGAAACCCTAACTTAGACACACAAATGACCTTCATCTTTTACCTCATCACCAGGATTTTTATCAGGATGTAGTCTCAGGGCCAACTTATAATATGCTTTCTTAATATCCTGCTGAGATGCCGTCTTGTCAACGCCAAGAACCTACAAGCAATCCATAGTTGTTAGGCCTCTTTGCTCAAATTTTCCATGGAAATGTCAATGGTTTCTAACTTCCAATCTAAGCCAAACAACCAGAAAACTAACAAAAGTGAAAGAAACAATAAACTTCGTCACAGGCAAAGATAACACATAAACCCTAAATTCCAATCCAAATATATAAAATTAAAATTCTAGAAATACCTCATATAAGCTCTTTACGTTTGAAGAAGAGTGATTTTCCACTTGTGCTTGCTCTTCCTCATCGCGTGAAACCCTAGATTGCTTTCTCTTTCCCATTCTGTCCAAATTAAACAAAGTAACAAATTTTTTTAGTTTAAATTTTTTCTACTTTTTGAATTTCGTATGGCAGAGAACAAAAGGAATTTCGGTTTTGGGAAGAGATTTTGTTTCTGAATTTATAGTGTAGGCGTTTTGAGCTTTGATTCCTTCCCGCCATTTCGGGTTTCATTTTCCCGCCGGTTTAGGATCAGCTGTGGACCGGCCTACGATAAAACTTGATAACATTCCTAAATTTGTTTATGGATAATTATTTGATGTACCATGAAAAAAAAAATTGCTTCTAAACCTGTCACATATTTTTTTAAGATTCTTAAATTGTAACCCTTAAACTTAACTATAAATACTAAAAATTTAATCTTAAATCTTAAATTCTAACTACAAACGCTAAAATCCTAACAAAAAATTTTAAAGTCTAAGCATTAAATGTTTATAGAAATTTTTCAACGTCTGGATATAAAATATTTTCTCTTTGTTTATTTAATTTTAAGTTTAAATATAGAATTATTATCCTATGCACTGACGGTGGAAACTGAAACTTTTTTTAAGTACTTTAGTTTTAGGGTTTAGGGTAGTAATTTAGTGTGTAAGATTTAGGGGTTTAGGTATGATTGTTAAAATTTAGGGTTTAAGATTAAAATTTAGGCTTTGCTAGGTAGAAAGGAAAGAAAATTGGAATGATAGAAAATTGAAAGGGTAGAAAAGTGGAATGATAGAAAAAATTTCTTTTCATTGGTGTGTTTGGTTGGGAGGTTAGAAAATTAAAAGGAAAATATATATTTTTTTCTTTTCTATTGTTTGATATTAAGAAAAATGAGAGGAAAGAAAATTTACTTTACAATTATACCCCTATGCTTATATTTATTTTATTGATAATTTTTATTGTGGTATTATTTAATTGTATTTTTTATTGAAATATTATTTATTTAAAAAAGATTGTTTGTTATTTTTGAATTCTTAATAGAATAAATTTATAAAAATAAAATATTTAAAACAAGAAAGTTTATAAAAATAATAACAAATTATTATGTATATGTATGAATTTTTTCCCTCCAAAATATAAATTCAATCTAAAAATTTTAATTATAAAAATTATAATAAATTAATCATTTTTATGAAAAGTAAATATAAGAAAAATGCTAATGGAAAGTAAATTCAAAGCCCTAGGTTTGCACAAAGACAGGAAAAGAGAATTTTATTTATACAGAGCTAAAGAAAAGCCCCTCCCTTGCATTTTTCTTTCTTTCTTGTTTTCTGCTCTACCAATTATTGGTTTCTATTCTCTTTCCTCTTTTCTTTTCTTCATCTCTTTCTTTCTAGTTTTTTGTTGTACCAAGCAAGGCTTAAGGTTTAGAAGTTAGGGTTTAGTTTTAAAAGTAATATGGTAAGAATTTAGTTTTTTATCTATAAATCTTAAATTATAATTTTAAAATATAAATTTTAACCATTGTCCCTAAATTCAAAACTCATACACCTAAACTCTTAAATCATACACCCTAAACTAAGTGTCTAGACCCTAAAACTAAGGTGTTTGTGGAAACTTTTAGTTTCTATAAGTGTATCAAATAATTACCTTAATATATAGAAGTTTATGTATATTTTAAAATAGATTTTATTATTATTTTTTTTTTTTTGCAAAATTGAGTTTATATCATTTTTATTTAAAAAAAATGGTATTTTTCTAATTTCTGTTAATTGTACTATTAATTAATTGTTTATATAACCATTAAATATCAACAATTGAGGGTAAAATTGAACAGACCAATTTTTTTAGATAAAAAAGGGGTAAACTACAACAAAACTCACCAAACTATAGTCTCTCTCCTATTTTGGTCAACAAACTATATTTTTTTGACAAAATCGTTACTAATGTCATTTTTTCTATTTTGGTCACGGAGCATTAAGATTCCATTAAAAGTTAACTAAAATTGTGGCACGGCAGGATATAATAATAATTTTAGTCTATAAAATTTATACATTATATTAACTTGGTTCTGATTCAATATATTTAACCATTAGTATAATAAAATTTTAAAAATATAATAGTTAAATTACATTTTAGCCCTTTTAAATGATAAAATCTTAATTTAATCTTTTCTAAATGTATAAATTTATTAAGTAATGATAAGTTTATTTTAACTCTCGAAAGTTCTAAATACATCAAAGCCAGAAGATAAACATGTGGCAAACCATAATGTATGATTCCTCGAACATTTTGTCAACCCATCGTCGCAACAAAAACCTAAATAAAAAACTCGCTTTTAAGATGGATGGATAAGATCATAAACAGTGGTTCATTTACACATTTTCATTTAGTGTTGGATAAAATTTGACTCGACTAAAAAATTGAATTATTCGACTCGACTCGAGACGAAAAAAACGACTCGTTTTGACTCGACTCGTAATTTCATAAACTCGACTCGAAAGAATTTCAAATAAAGTTTTAGTTAAAAATGGAAATTCGAATAACTCAAATTTTTTATAATTAGTTTATCAGTTTTCAAGCTCGAGTCGAGTCAATCAATTATGCCTAATATATTATGTATATCTCATGTGAAAATATGAAGAAATATATATGTATATTATATATGCATATAGAAAGCCGTTAAAATTGAAATCAATATGCGCATCGTCCAACCCTAAGTATATGCATATAGAAATATATATGTGCACCGCTACATATTTGTATATAGAAATATATATATATGAAAAAATATATATGTACAATTATATTTGTATTGAAACTCAAAATTCGACTCGACTCAAATTTTATAAACTCGACTTGATTCGGAAAAAAATTCAAATAAAGTTTAAATTATAAAATAGGACTTGCAAACTCAAATAACTCGAATTTTTTTTACTCGACTCGATCGAACGCCCAACCCTAGTTTCATTTGATTCCAATAAGGCTTAACACTCAAATAGGTTCTCAAACTATGCTTGTGGATAAGTTTTGGTGCCTAAACTATTTTTAGCTTTAAATAGGTGTCTAAAGTTTCAATTTTGGTCATTTTAGGTGCCTAACCGTTAATAAAAAGTTGTTAGCCAATTAAAATGTGACAAGTGGCATATTTTAATTTTTAAATAAAAATCAATTTAAAAAAACTGACAGTTTTAAATCTTTACAAAACAGTCTCAAATCCTTAACCCAAAATCCCCAAATTACCATTGTTGGTGTCATTTATTGCCTCACCGGAGATCACCACTACCACCGCCGGACCACAACGGTCATTTCCCTCAACCACCCATCGCCGATATCTGACGGTAAGTGTGCCGACGACTTCCTTTCCGCGATTTTGGCTTCTTTCGGCGTTAGGAAGTCGATCGACACACCTACCGCCGGTTATCAACGATGGGTGGTTAGGGGAAACAGTCGTGGTGGTCCGACGGTAGATATGGGGGCGGCGACATGACCATCGGCGGCAGAATCAGCTGAGGAAGTTAGGGAGATTTCGAATTTGGGGACCATTTTGTGAGTTTTGGGAAATTTAGGATTTTTTTTAAATAAATTTAAAAAATAAATTAAATTAATAAAGAAATAAAATAAAAAATATTTTTAATAAAAATAATGGTAGTTAATGGTTAGACACCTAAAATGACCAAAGTTGAAACTTTAGGCACTTATTTAGAGCTAAAAATAGTTTAGGCACCAAAAGTGATCCACAAGCATAGTTTGAGAACCTATTTGGGTATTAAGCCTTCCGATAAATAACACAAGAGGGATTAAATTATCATTACTATAACTTAATAATTTTATACATTTAGGGAGGATTGAATTAAGACTTTATCATTGAAGAGGGCTAAAATGCAATTTAACTATTATGTTTTTAAAGCTTCAAAATATTAAGTGTTAAATTTATTGAATTATTTTTAAATTAGTATCAAATTGATAGAATATATAAGTTTCGGGGACTAAAATTACTATTATACTCTACCATGTTATCATCTCCGCTTTTAATGGAATTTTAACGGTCGATGACCAAAATATAAAAAATGTAAAGATAGTGACGATTTTGCCAAAAAATAGTTTAGTGACCAAAACGGAAGAGACAAGAGTTGGGTTACTTCTAATATAGTTCACTCTAAAAAAATAATACAAGAAAGTTTAACCAGATCCTAACCAAGAGAGGTAAAACCAAAGTACCAAATCTATTATGTTATATTGATGTTATGCCCTATGAATAGAGGTGGCAATCGGGTCGTTCGGTTCGGGTTCGGTCCGAGTCAGTTCGGTTCGAGTCATTTCAGGTCTATCTATAATTGGTTTAGATTCGGTTCGGGTCTAATTCGGGTATGTGATGAGCCTGATCCGATTCAGATATTGGATCGGGTCAAATCGGATCGGTTATTTTTGGGTCGGGTCAATATCGGATCGATCGCTTTCGGTTCGGGTCAAAATCGGGTCATTCGGGTCGCTTTTGGTTCGAGTCAAAATTGGGTCGTTCGAATCGCTTTCGGTTCGGGTCAACATTTGAATTTTTGTGTCAACTCGGTTTGAGCTGGGTTTAGGGTTTGAGGTTTAGTATTTATGGTTTAGTTTAGAGTTATTGGTGTATGAGATTAATTTTGATTCAACTTGTTAATCTATGCATTTGAATTTGATTAAATATTTAAATCGAAGCTTCATGTATCCATATCAAAATTTTGTGTATAATTATATTAAATGTAACCCCCTCGACCCGGCCTAGTCACCAGACCGACCCAAGGTAGTCACACAAGACTACCCGATGAAAACCTCGAAGGTCTTCCTCCGGTTAGCAACCCTAAAAGAGGAACAAGCTTTTAAAAATTATCTTTTCTAGATGTACTTATAAAAACTTAGGTGAGGATCACACGCAGCGGATAAAACACGAAGAAACAAACATCGAACAAATAAACAAGCATACAAGGGCTAAAATGTAAATATAGCATAAACAGGGACCTAATATGAAATTAAGGTTACAACTTTGAGATTAAGTCAATTTCATGCTCACATGATGAAATGCAACTCAAAACAACAACCTGAACTCTTCCGATTAATAACACATAAACCGAGGACCAAAACGCAAGAAAAACAAACTTAGAATATGCATTTAACCGAAAATGACTTAGAATACGCAAGAAAAACAAACTTAGAAAAACAAACTTTGGGATCATTTGTGGGTATAAAAAGTGTTGGAAATATGAGTTTGGATTGAGGTTTATGGGCTGCACGAGTTAGGTAAATTTTGGGTTTGTTCATGGCTTGAAAAGTTGTGTTTGATGTTTGAATTGTGTTCCGGGTTAGTTACTTTGATGCTTGGGCTGATGTGAAGTTGTTTGGATTGTGTTGAGGTTGTTTAGAAGCAAGAGCTTGTGTTGGTGAAGCATCGGGGGTGAATCCGGAAGCTTGAAGTTGGTTGCTTGCTTGGTAAATTGAGCCTGGAAGTGAAGGTGTGTGGTTAATGTTTTCAAAGTGTTTTCTAAGTGTTTGGTTCGAGCATGTGGACTAGGTCGGGCTTGGTAGACCCTCCTAGAGTTAGGATTGGGGTGGTAGCCTAATCCTAAGCTAGTCGGAGAGAGCTATCGGCGGTCAACATGGTTTTCAAAGACAGAAGGAGGGGCAGACTTAGTTCATCGACAACTTAAGCAGAAGGGTATCACGTAGAACCCTATGGGATTTTTTTCAGCAGACACGGGTTGGTAAGGAGAGTCTATATTTCGATGAAGAATCTAAAAGCAAAATATAAGGATACCACCTTCGCTTTCGTTACCTTGGCTGAGAAGGAAGATCTTAGTAGAATAATCAGGGCGACAGATAAGAGCAGAGTGGATGGTTTTATTTTGAAGGTGGCACGAGCAAAGTACCCAAAGCAGGCGGATAGAGGTGGCGATACAGTAAGCAGAAATGGATAAAGAGAAGACGGGAGGAGTTTGGTCGTGTCGGAACACAGGGATTGAAAGGCAGTAGGTCCTACAAAGAAGCATTACTAAGTAATCCAAAAGAGCGGCTGAATGTTCAGAAGGAGGCTGATGGAAGCAAGACACAGAGGGAGGAAGGAAACATCGAAGAACACCGACTGAATTTTAGTATCCCTGCGAAGGATATAGAATGGCTGCATCGGTGCATGGCAGGGACAATAAAATCATCGTTCGATCAGGATTTTGTGCAGCGAGCTCTTGGGAATGATAATATCAATGTGAGTCTAGCCAAGTGGGGAGTGGAAAATGACTCGGTAGTGATCATCTTCAAATCTAAGAAGGAGATGGAAGACACATGGAACAAAAAGAAAGATGAACTATGTTACTGGTTCGAACATATTGGCCCGTTGTTGGTGGATGGGGTTCCTCATTATTTTATCAATATCCAGTTATTGGGAGTTCCATTGTATTGCTGGCATAGGGATTTTTTTCCAGACGTTGGGGAACAGATGGGGGATTTTCGTGTCAGTGAGTAGGAGCACGATGGAGAAAGAGCATCTGGATAGAGCAATCGTAACTATTAGAGTAACAAATGCAATGCAAATCCCAGGCAAAATAATGTTATCTTCGATGGGGTTCTCATACTGTGTTAAAATTAAAATCAGAGGAAACAAAGATGAGACCAGTAGGATTGATGCAGGCCTTGGTTCAGGGAATAATGAGTTCACCAGAAAGAATTTTGACGATAATAGTTCCGATTGTAGTAAATCGGAGGCTCACTCCGAGAGGGTTACTGATGAACGGTTTGGGTGTGGGGCCGGGGACAATTATGACGATGGGGAGTACCCTCGTAATGATGAGTGGGGAATTAATGAAGGGAATATGCAGCCTAGTCCCAAGAACTTTGAAATCCACGTTTCGGCGGAAAACGTGCCTAGAAACCCAACAGCCAGCAATGAGGTGGATGTGAATTCCTGGGCGGATTCTTTGGACCCGGGTGTATTGGGTGATCAGGAGTTGGGCCAGGTGAATTAGGCAGAACAGACGGGCCCTTTGAGCCAGCAAGTAGGTGAGCCGGATGATGGTATTTTAAGTCTGTGTGAAATAAGGAATAAAAATCCCTGCTCAGACCAAAGAGGGGTCAATCTTATAGAACAGTTTCACGATATTTCCAGCATGCAAAGAGGGAAAAGCCCCTCTGTCGGAGTGGAGGAATTTGTGCCGGATTCTTTGGATGGTTCGATTGTGTGGCGCTCTGGGAGTCTTTCATCCAGTCGACTACCAAGAAATCCAACGGTGATTTCGAATTTCCCTGCACATTTCAGTATTTTTCGGGCAAGCAATCGGAGGAGTCTTAGAAGATTTGTCAGGGACTCCTTGGAACCAGATGAGGGAAGACACAGAGCTTCGTGTTCCACCAACACCTCCAATGAGGAAGACGAGGTTGCGGGTTTGGAGGCTAAGTCAGTGTGGGAGGTAAGCAAATTACTGGAAATTTCATTTAAAGGGGGGCGAAGGGCAGTGGTCAACAAAGTCGTCGAACTTGAACGGGAGCTAAAGATGAACCCTTAGGTGGTTAGATCAGTATGCTATTAAATTTTTCTCTTATGGATAATCTAACTATTTCGACTTCGTGTGTTCTCCGGCAGTGGGTTCGTCAGGCGGGTTGTTGAGTGCTTGGGATGCTAAATGGTTTCAGATGTCCGAGCAAGTAAGTAGCTCAAGATTTACGGCAGTCTTTGGGAGGGTACATCCATTCTCTGATCTTTTTGGTTTCATTAATGTATATGGTGCGGCTGTAGATGCGGAAAAACCTGCTTTTATTGTTGAATTACTGGATTTCGTGAAGGCAAAGTCAGCGAGCTGGTGTATAGGGGGATTTCAACATGTTTCTGGATGTAGAAGAGAAGATGGGTTTTTTGATTAACAACAATTTAATTTCGTTGTTCAGAGATTTTGTGTCAGAAGCTGAATTACTGGATATTCCGTTGATATGGGGCAAGTTTACATGGGGAAACAACAGGAACCCTCCCACCTTTGTGAGACTCGATCGGTTCTTACTTTCCGTAGATTTTTACGCTCGCTTTCCCAATGTGACACAAAGATTGTTAAGCAAGTCGATATCTGATCATAACGCCATATTATTATCGACAGAAGGGTGTAATTGGGGTCCAAAGCCATTTCGGGTCTTCAATTATTGGAATGAGGTTTCCGGGTTTGAGGAGTTAGTTAGAAGCAGAATCAAAGGTTTAAGACTCAGGGGGAATCGAATTAGGATTGGTGGGATCCTAAGGGAGACAAAGAAGACGCTTAAGCAGTGGTCGATCAGGAACAGAGTTGATGGGAGGAAAGAAATAGAGTCTACCGAGAAAATGGTGGCTGATTTGGAAGTAAGAATACAAAATGGGATGGGCTGTCCGCAAACTTTCGATCAACTGAGCAGCTACTGGGTTAAATTGTGGTCTCTTTATAGGCGCGAGGAGAGTATTTGGTTACAAAACTCGCGGGCCAGATGGTTTAAAGAGGGCGACAGAAACACGCGGTATTTTCATCTTAAGGTGTCGGAGAGGAGAAATATAAACACCATTAAAAGCATTAAGGTGGGTGGTGTTACCTTAACCGATCCGGGGTTGATCAAAGAAGTTGTGAGAGATTATTTTCTCAAGTCCTACAACTTCACCAGTAATCTGGAGGTGAGTGAGTGTGTGCTAGATTTTAAAAGGATAAGTCAATATCAGAATTCCCTACTGACTAGGGAGTTTACGGTAGAAGAAGTATGGGCTGCTTTGGCAGATTCGGACAACAATAAAGCGCCCGGACCAGATGGGTTCAATATGGGCTTCTTCAAGAAATTCTGGACCAATTTAAAGGAGGAGGTAATGAGTTTCTTTGATGATTTTTATCGTGGGAAGGAATGGGAGAGAGGCACTAATCACTCCTTCATTACGCTAATTATCAAAGTAAAGAACCCGGATAGTTTGGAGGAGTATCGACCTATCAGTCATGTTGGGGGTATGTACAAGTTGTTATCAAAGGTTTTGGCGAAGAGACTGCGCTCAGTGATGGATTTCATTGTGGGCGAGTCCCAATATGCATTTATACCTGGTCGTCAGATTTTGGATTGCTCTCTGATTGCGAATGAAGTGCTTGATCATGCAAGTAAGTCAGGGCGAAAGGCGATCGCTTTCAAAATTGATTTTCAGAAAGCATACGACACTGTAAGTTGGAATTTTCTAATCTTTTCTATGCGTGCTTGTGGTTTCAATTAGACATGGTGTGGCTGGATCAGGAGTTGCATAACAACAGCATCTATATCCATTTTGTTAATTGGGTCACCTACGGAAGCTTTTGACATTTCGAGGGGGCTTCGGCAGGGGTGTTCGTTGTCTCCGCTACTATTTAATATTGTTGGGGAAGCGTTAAACTTAATGATTAGAAAAGTAGTTTCTAGGGGTTTGTTCAGTGGTATCCGGATTGGAAGGAATGAACAAGAGATAGAGGTCTTGCATCTGCAGTTCGCGGATGACCTCCTTATATTTTGTGAAGGTGAAGATGCCCAGGTCAGAAACGTTAAAAGGGTACTGCGTGTATTTGAACTCATGTCAGGCTTGAAACTTAATTTGAAGAAGAGCAGAATTTTCGGGATTAACATTCCAGAAGAAACGGTGGCTACATGGGCTAGGTATATCGGTTGTAGGCTTGACAAACTACCTACGGAATATCTTGGCCTTCCGCTTGGAGCTAAGCGGAATTCAGCTCAATTGTGGGATCCAGTGATTAAGAAATTTTCGGTAAAGCTCGGGGGATGGAAAACGAAGTTCTTGTCAATGGGGGGAAGAATTACGCTCATTAAATCTGTGCTAAGCAGCTTGCCGATGTACTTTATCTCACTGTTTAAGATGCCAACTTCAGTGTTAAAAAAATTGAATGGGCTAATATCAAGGTTCTTGTGGGGCGGATGCGAGGAGAAGTCAAAGATTCATTGGGTGAAATGGAGCAGTGTATGCTCGGCCAAAGAGAACGGAGGACTTGGAATTGCAAATTTGGAGGTAATGAATCGTGCGTTATTGGGTAAATGGATGTGGAAATTTGGCAATGATCCGAGTGGAATGTGGAGAAAGGTGATTGTGGCAAAAAAACCGAGGGGTACTAGGGGCTTACTTCCAGATACAACTTCTGTAATGAATGGGTCGTGGATTTGGAAAGGAATATGGAATTCATACATTTCAAATGATTTCTTTGGTGAGACTCTTCGCAAAAAGTTGGTTGTTCAGATTGGGGATGGGAAAAAGGTTCGGTTTTGGCTAGACATCTGGATTGGCGAAAATACCTTGCAGGTTCGGTTTTCGCGAATCTTTGCGTTGGCTACGGACAAATATTGTTACATAGCAGATGTTGGGTGCAAAAATCCTTCGGGGTGGTCATGGCATATTCCGCTTCGAAGAGGAGTCTTTGACTGGGAGAGGCAACAATGGGATGAGTTTATGGACTGTTTGGAAAACATTTCCACGAATAATTTTGAACATGATTGGGTGAGGTGGACGGATTCAAATGATGGGAGCTTTTCGGTTAAATCTTGTAGAGCAGCAGTGGAGCCTAAGAACTCGGACAAGGATTTCTGGAAGCAATGTGTATGGACTGGGTTTGCTCCCCCTAAAGTAGAAGCTTTCGTTTGGCTTGTTATGAACGATAGAGCCCCGGTTAGAGGCGAACTAAGGAAAAGAGGTATGAACTTTACAGATGGGATTCTATGTCCGTTATGTCAAGAGCTTACTGAGTCAGTTAAACACCTATACTTCTCGTGTTATGGGGTGTGGAAGGTATGGATGTTCTTTAGCAAATTGTTGGGCGTTGAAACTGTGCTTCATGATGATCCGAAAATCTTCTTGGTAAGCTGGAATGCAATGAACACAGCCAGAAAATCGAAATGGGGTACGTTCGTTCCTTTCGCAATAATATGGTCAGTCTGGCTTTATAGGAACGATGTAGTTTTCAATGACTCGAAGGTGGAGTGGCTGCAACTCCTTTTTCTGGTTAAATACTGCTTAGCCTCATGGTTAAAGGCCAAATTTCCAGATTGTATAGTTTCGTTAGAGGCGTTAATGGCAGATTTCAGTTTAGTAGATCAAATTCTGGTGAGGAAGCTGGGTTCGAAGCAAGTGAATAGATGGACCCCTCCGTCGTGGGTTTTTTTGAAACTTAACGTGGATGAGGCAACACCATCGGACTTAAACAGAGGAGGGATTGGAGGTTTGATTCGAGATGAATGTGGCAACTCCTTGCTCCAGTTTTCAGAAGCAGTGAACACGGGTCTCTCGACTCTGGTGGAGCTGGAAGCTGTTAGTAGGGGATAAATGCGTTCCTAAATTCGGAATGGAGGTCGAAGTACATATTGATTATTGAATCTGATTGCAGAGTCCTGGTAGATTGGTTGTTGGGTTCGGTGAACCCCCCGATGCATTTTCGTGAGAGGATAGTGGGATTAAGGGAGCTAATTCAAAGCAAAGGTTGGTTTATTCGATGGATATCAAGGGCTTGCAACATGACGGCGGACAGTTTAGCAAAGAAGGGAATTGGCTGAACCAGTACCCAAGCTTTTTCTTCCATTGGGGATTGGTTTTGGGATGTGGGGCGTGTATGTTAGTAGGAGGCTCAATTTTAAGGTTTTTTCCGACTTTGTAAGAACTGCTTTGTTACTTTGATTGGAATAAAATCTAGTGGGGCACTCTTTTCCCTCTCTAATAGGGAGAGGGTTTTTAACGAGGCCCAATATTTTTCAAAAATAATAATAATAATAATGTCTGAAATGAATTAATTTATTAAACTTTGGATCTAATTGAGCTAATTAAAATCTAGAAGCATAAATCACGGACATAATTAAAATAATTTTAAAACTAAATGTGAAATTTCAATTAAATTAATCTAAATTGAAACTCAATTAAATTAAGAAAAAGGAAAAGAGAAAGACAATTGCTAAAAGTAGAGAGGGAAAAGACAAAATTTCAGAGGGAAATAAGCTACCAATTTTTTAAGCTAGATTGAAAAAAGAAAAAGATAATTGGTAAAAATAGAGAGGGAAAAGACAAAATTTTGGAGGAAATAAGCCACCAATTTTTTAAGCTAGAGATTAATTACTTTTTAGGTCATGTTGCATTTAAAATGTTATATTTTAGTACTAATATTCAACTTTAAGTTTTAGTTTAATTTAATTTAGTCACAAGTATCCCCACAATTTATATTTCAGATGTAGAAATCCCATCCCCGTAGTGATATTTAGTCTTTAAAAATTTACTTTTAGTCAAAATTAACTAATATGTATAATTTAGTCTATTAATTTAATATTATGATATTTTTGTTAATTTTAATTTTTAAGATTTAATTTTTAGCCAAAATTGACCCCTATTTATTTATATGGTATAATTATAAAATTGGTCATTGGACTCTCAAATTTTTCCACTTCCAATTTGTCAATTTAGTCCACAATTTCAGTTTTATGCTATATTTTATGGTGAAATTATAAAATTGGTCACCAAACTCTCAAATTTCTCTACTTTCAAACCGTCAAGTTGGTCTCTAAATCCGATTTTAGCTATATTTTATGGAAAGATTGTAAAAATTGTCTCTAATTTCAGTTTAGGGTTTAGGCCTCAGTGTTAATGGTTTAGGGTTATTGATTTTAGATTAATTTCTATGGCTTAAGGTTAACCGTTTAGGTTTTTAGGGCTTAGTGTTAATGATTTAGGGTTTATAGTTTAGTTTAAGGTTATATGTTCATGAGATTAATTTCTATAGTTTAAGGTTTATTGTTTAGGATTTATGGCTTAGCATTGATGAGTTAGGGTTTTTGGTGTAGTTTAGGGGTTATTGGTTTATAAGATTAATGTGTATGGTTTAACATTTAAGGTTTAGCTTAGTGTATGAGATTAATTTCAAGCATTATATAATAAATAATCTATAGCCTATATATAATGTATCACGCACGATATTATTATTATTATTATTATTATTATTATTATTATTATTATTATTATAGTCTATAATTTATAGTCTATAATTTATAGTATATGCCTCTATAGTCTATAATTTATATTCACGCATAAATGTCACTTTTGAATGAGAACTCTTTATTTAAGACTTGTGCCTCATGTTAGTTGTGTTTTTCAAACTCTTTATCATTTTACCGAACATATATAGGTAAGAATGCTTATAATCTACTAGGATCATGTTGATCAAACCATTTGAGTCATGTTTGTTTTGTGTGTGTGGAACTCGTTTTTCCAATGCATGGACTACTGATGCAATTAAAGGTTGCCCCTATGAATTGGTCTATTATGTATTCATTCCTTTTAATGCAATCTTTTGACATTTTTTCTTTGTAAATGTAGCAACCAAAAAATCACACTGACAATGATAAAGTTAAGATTAAATATTGGGAGAGAAAATAGTATATTAAAATTCTAAATTTAAAAATTAGTAGGGACAAAAGTTTTATATAATTAATATTTAAACGTAAAATGACATAAAATGTTATTATGCCACAACTTTGACAAGAGCAACAGTCTCGTCCATGGTATAGTACAAAAAATAATAAAATATACTTCATTTTATTATTTATTATATTATTAAAAATAGATAATATTAAAAATAAATTATTCATTTATTTAACCTTAATTTTCGGGTTAAAATTGGGTCGATATTCGGTTCAGCTTTCGGTTCAGGTAGCATTCAGTTCGGGTCAAATCGGTTCGGGTCCATTCCGGTTCAACAAAAAATTTTGGGTCGGTTTCGGTTCAGTTTATTTCAGGTTTTAGGTCAACTTCGGATCATCATGTTTGAGTCAAAATCGGGTTTCGGTTCAAATAATTCGGTTCGGATTTCGGGTCTCGGGTGAAGTTTACCAAGTCTACCTATGAATATGATATTATCGTATTGAATAAATTTCTCAAGGTAACGTTTAGAAATTTAAATTTGAATTAAAAAATAGATTTAAAATTTATAAATTTATGAATTTAAAATACTATGTTACAAATCTATGTTTTTTTAATTAAATCAAGTTCATTGTTTGTATAATTAAAATTTGGAATTAAATTTAAATTTTAAGTTAATTCAGATTTAATTTATAATATTAGATTAATTCGTTTTGCATTCTCAATGGTGTAGGTGTTATTGGCCAATTGGGCTACGATAAAGAGGATTGTGATTCTAAGGTTATATCACAATATGTACTTAGAGTATATCATTTTTTTTATCGAAGTACTTATTGGAAAATGTGTGAAAAATGGTAATTTTGAGTCATATTTCGAATGCGTAAAGATGAAGATTCGAATAAAAATTATATTGAGTTTTATTTTATTTCATGAGACATTTACAATGGTATCTCATATGCTCAAAACGGTTGAATAATGAATGAGAAATTGATGCTCAAAATAAGGTAGTTATGAATTGAATAAGGGAGTGAAACACCTATCCCAAATTGATGGGATAAATGAAATGGGAAATGTTTATAAACACTTGCCCACTTTGCCGTCATTGAATGTCTAGATTGGTTTTGCCCTTTGTGAGCTTGCAAATATTTTACTCACTTCAAATAATTTTTTCCTTAAGTTAGCATATCTTTTGAGACTATTTCGAATTTAAAGGGATATCATTGATTTCCTTAAATTTGAATATTACAAATGGTAATACTTGCAATTCACGGAAATATATCAGAGTAAATATGACATAAATTAAAGATTTCCAAATTAAATCGGATGGTGAATTAATGGCCATAAAATTGGAATATTTCTTTCGCACGATTTTAACCTAATTTTCTCCTATAAATACAATGCTTCACTCCAGTTTCAACACACAACAAAGAAAGATTTACTCTCTCGAAAATTGCATTGTTTTTCGGTGATAGTCAAAGGCAAGGGTTCCGTTCGTGATTTCTTTAGTGGTGCTGTTGTCGAAAATCATCAGTTGTTGTATCCTGGGAGACTGACGACCTAAGATCTCAAGAACTGACGAGCGGTTGAATCTGTCTTAAGAAAACTACGATTCTGCAGACCTCAGCAACTCATTTCCGATTTATTTCTGTTACAGATTCTTAGGCTAAAATCTAGGTTATTTATTAGGCTAGAATATATTGTAATTAATGTTATATATATGTTACCTAGTTTAGGAAAATTAGTAATTAATGTTATATATATGTTACCTAGTTTAGGAATATTAGATGTGTATATATAGCCTATATGTTCTATGAATAAAAGACAAGGAATTATTTCCTACATGGTATCAGTTGTCCTAGGTTTTTTTCGAATACAACTAAAAAAAAAAAATTTGGGCTGTTAGGGTTTTGACCTAAAGTCAATATTTTTGTCATTCTTCACCGGCCACCTTCGGAGGCCGTTTCTGTCGACACCGCCCGTACCACAAGGGCCACCGTCCGCCGATCTGCCGATCTGGAGTTTCCGGTCACCGGATTCCCTGCGCGTGAGCCTCACGCGCCGCCACAAGCTTCCGCCTGTCCTTCACGCGCCGGCGCGTGAGAGCGCGTGGAGGCCCCTTTTCGCCGCCGTTTTTTTCCACCGCCGTCGCTGCTTCCTTCCGATCACACCCCTACTGCCGGTCCTTGCTTTCGGATTGTTTTGGGTTGGGTGTTCTATCTTTTGAATTTATTAGGGTTTTGTTTTTTTTTGGCTCTTTGCTTCTTTGACTTCATGGCTGATAAAAAGGTTGACTTTATGTCTGATATCGTTCCGATTACGTCTAAGATTACTGATCATAAATTGAATGGCTTTAATTTTCTCAATTGGAACCATACAATTGAGTTGTATTTGTTAAGCCTTTCTATGGACAGACATTTGACTGATGATCCTCCAACGGATGATTCTCGCCTTCCTTGGATGAGAGAAGATGCTCGCCTCTATATTCAGATTCGTAATTCTATTGACAGCGAGGTGGTAGGTTTGGTTAATCATTGCAAGACGGTGAAACAGTTGATGAGCTATTTGCAATTTTTATATTCTGGCAAAGGAAATTTTTCTCGTATCTATGATGTTTGTCAGCATTTTTATAGGGCTGACAAAGAAGACCGGACTTTAACTAGTTATTTTATGGATTTCAAGAAAACGTATGAAGAGCTTAATATGTTGCTTCCTTTTAGTGCTGATATTGAGGTCCAACGTAGTCAGCGAGAGCAAATGGCGGTTATGAGTTTTCTTGCTGGTCTTCCACCGGAATTTGAGACAGCTAAATCTCAGATTCTCTCTGGTTCCGAGATCTCCAGCCTCGATGATGTTTTTCGGAGAGTCCGTCGTACTGAGAATTCTTTGCCTACTCCATCCCCACAACATGGCAGTGTTTTGCTTAGTCGTGCTCTTCCTTCTGACTCCGGCAAGCAAACTTTCAAGAGTAATGGTCCTGGTCGTTCTATGGGGTCGGGGTCTACCAAAAGCGATCCACAGTTTGGGGTTCGTGGTCCGGATCACAGTACAGTTATCTGTCATTATTGTCACAAACCGGGACATACCAAGCGTGATTGCCGGAAGCTGCAGTTTAAGAAAACTTCATCTGCTAATGTTGCTTCTAGTGTAGACACTTCTTCATCGGCTGTTACGATATCTGCGGATGAGTATGCCAAGCTTCTTCACCTTCAAGACACTGTCAAGCATCCTTCCGGTCCTGTTTCTGCCCTTGTTGAGTCAGGTAAATCCAATACATGTCTTGTTTCCACCTCTTCCAAATGGGTCATTGATTCTGGTGCCACAGACCACATGACAGGTAACCCCAATCTTCTTTCTCATTTTACAACACATCCTTCTATCAATCCTGTTACTTTAGTCGATGGTTCTACATCTTCTGTTATTGGCTCTGGCACTTTGTACCCCACTCCCTCCCTTACTTTGTCCTATGTTTTGAGTTTACCACATTTATCCTTTAACCTGATGTCCGTTAGTAAACTTACAAAAGCCCTTAATTGTTGTGTCTCATTTTTTCCTGGTTATTGTGTGTTTCAGGATCTTTTGACGAAGAAGATTATTGGTAAAGGACATGAGTCTGATGGCCTCTACATCCTTGACACCCATGTTCCAGAACCTGTCGCTTGCACTGGAATTGTCAGTCCTTTTGAAGAACATTGTCGATTGGGTCATCCTTCTCTACCTTCTTTGAAGAAACTTTGTCCTCAATTTTCTAGTTTAAAATCCTTGGATTGTGAGTCTTATCAGTTTGCTAAACACCATCGCCTTAGTTCCAGTCCTAGAGTCAATAACCGAGCTTCTGCTCCATTTGAGTTAGTTCACTCTGATGTTTGGGGTCCTAGTCCTGTTACTTCTAAACCTGGTTTTCGTTATTTTGTTACTTTTGTTGATGATTATTCTCGAATGACCTGGCTTTATTTAATGAAATCTCGCTCAGAATTATTTACTCATTTCTCTTCTTTTTGTGCTGAGATTCGAACCCAATTTGGTACACCTGTCCGAAACTTGAGAAGTGATAATGCCAAAGAGTATGTTTCAGGTCCTTTTCAGAAATATATGCTTGAGCACGGTATTCTCCATCAAACTTCTTGTGTTGACACCCCTTCTCAAAACGGTGTTGCTGAACGCAAAAATAGACATCTTTTTGAAACAGCCCGAGCTTTGCTATTTCATATGCAAGTTCCAAAATGTTTTTGGGCTGATGCCATCTCCACAGCTTGTTTTTTGATCAATCGTATGCCCTCTTCGGTTTTGTCGGGTAACATCCCTTTTCATACTCTTTTCCCCACTAAAGATTTGTTTCCCCTCTCCCCGAAAATTTTTGGTTGTATTTGTTTTGTTCGGGATGTCCGTCCTCAAGTTACAAAGCTTGATCCTAAGTCTTTGAGATGTGTGTTTTTGGGGTATTCACGTGGTCAAAAAGGGTATCGTTGTTATTGTCCGGGTCTAGGTAGGTATCTTGTGTCTGCTGATGTTACTTTTTTGGAACACAAACCTTTTCTGTTTTCTTCAGGGTTTATCGCTCAGGAGGACGAGGATTTCTTGTTTTATCCGGTCCCATCACCTTTGGAGTTGTCCTCATCCTCCTTGGTTCCGCCCCCTTTTGTCAAGCCCCCCATAAAAAACATCTATACTCGTCGGCCACAACCACCACCTTCAGACCCAATTCCACACGTTCCGGATGTTCCAGATTCATGTCCTGATGAGCCAATATCTTCGTCATCAGATTCGCCTTGTATTGCTGATCTTGACCTTCCTATTGCTCTTCAGAAAGGTAAACGTGCTTGCACTTACCCCATTTCCTCTGTTGTTTCCTATAATTGTTTGTCTTCTTCTTCTCGTGCCTTTGTTACATCCCTAGATACTATTTCTGTCCCTAAAACTGTTAGCGAGGCATTATCTCATCCTGGGTGGCGTGCGGCTATGCTTCAGGAAATGACTACTCTAGATGACAATGGCACGTGGACTTTGGTTTCTTTGCCTAACGGTAAGCGAGCTATTGGATGTAAGTGGGTGTTTACTGTTAAATTTAATCCTGGTGGCTCTCTTAATCGTTTGAAAGCCCGTCTTGTTGCTAAGGGATATGCTCAGACCTATGGTGTGGATTATTATGATACTTTCTCTCCTGTTGCCAAACTTGCTTCTGTTCGGTTATTTATCTCCCTTGCAGCAATTTTTGATTGGCCTTTGCATCGGTTGGATATCAAGAATGCTTTCCTTCATGGTGATCTTCAGAAGGAGGTGTATATGGAGCAACCACCTGAGTTTGTTGCTCAGGGGGAGTCTGGGAAGGTATGTTATTTGAAGAAATCTTTATATGGTTTGAAACAGAGTCCTCGGGCTTGGTAAGCTCAGTCAGGCTATTGAAAAATTCAGGATGCAAAGAAGCGAATCAGACCATTCTGTTTTCTTTAGAAAGTCTGATGGGGGCACGATTCTACTAGTCGTGTATGTGGATGATATTGTACTCACTGGTAATGACACTAGTGGAATTTCTTCACTGAAGTCTTTTCTCCATACTCAGTTTCACACTAAAGATCTGGGGACGTTGAAATACTTACTGGGGGTTGAGGTGAACAGAAATAGAAAAGGAATCTTCCTATCTCAGAGGAAGTATGTGCTTGATCTTTTATTGGAAACAGGGAAATTGGGCGCCAAACCTTGTAGTACGCCAATGGTCCCTAATCTATAGTTAACTAAAGAAGGTGAATTATTTGATGACCCTGAAAGGTACAGAAGACTTATCGGTAAATTAAACTATCTCACGGTGACGCGTCCTGATATATCTTTTCCAGTGAGTGTTTTGAGTCAATACATGTCGTCACCGACTGTTGATCATTGGAAAGCAGTAGAGCAAGTTTTATGTTATCTAAAAAGTGCTCCTGGGCGTGGAATTCTATATGGCAATCATGGTCATACTAGAATTGAATGTTTTTCTGACTCGGATTGGGCAGGATGCAAGGAGGATAGAAGATCCACCTCAGGATATTGTGTGTTTGTTGGAGGAAACTTGATTTCTTGAAAGAGTAAAAAGCAGAACGTAGTTTCACGATCTAGTGCAGAAGCCGAATATAGAGCAATGGCCAAGCCCGTATGTGAGATTACATGGGTATATCAGCTCCTCGGTGAGATTGGAATTAAAGCCTCAATACCTGCAAAACTTTGGTGTGATAATCAAGCTGCAATACACATTGCTTCTAATCCAGTTTTTCATGAAAGAACGAAACACATTGAGATTGATTGTCACTTCATTCGCGAAAAGATACAACAAGGTTTGATATCTACTGGTTATGTGAAAACCGGATAACAACTAGGAGACATCTTCACCAAAGCTCTCAATGGAATTCGAATCAATTATCTATATAACAAGTTGGGCATGATTAATATCTATGATCCAACTTGAGGGGGAGTGTTACAGATTCTTAGGCTAAAATCTAGGTTATTTATTAGGCTAGAATATATTGTAATTAATGTTATATATATGTTACCTAGTTTAGGAAAATTAGTAATTAATGTTATATATATGTTACCTAGTTTAGGAATATTAGATGCGTATATATAGCCTATATGTTCTATGAATAAAAGACAAGGAATTATTTCCTACAATTTCCAAATCTGATTTCTGTAAATCTGAATTTTATTGTATTTCGTTTATTGTTTATTTCGAATTTAACCTTATTTTGCCCAACAATCTTAAGACAAATTCTCCAAGGCGATTCGAAATAAGTACGCTTGTGACAAAAGCAAACAAATTTGTTTTCAAGATTTATCTTGCCGTTTTAACAGATTTTCTTAATCTCAAAAATAAATGAGACAAATATGTGCTACAGAAATTGTCATTAGAAGTAACTACAGTTACGAATTTTGTGAAAAACTGAAATCTAAAATAAACAAAATTATTTTCAGTTTATTAAAATTATTACTAATTCTAGTTATTTCTTCCTTTTGAACAAAAACAATGACTATGAAAAAATATGTTGATTCATCAACCGCCAAGGTATCAGACCAGGGCCAGGCTTCGAAACAACCGATTTTGAGTCTGAACGTAATGGTGGTGGCAAAAAGCCACAATGAGAAGCTGTCGAAATTTTGTGGATAAAATTTCAAGACATGGCAACAAAAGATATTATTCTATCTGACCATGTTAAATCTGGCAAAGTACTTGAAGGAAGATCCCCAGTTGTTGCGGTAGGGGACGGAGAATGAGAGGTGGATGATCTCACTGCCTTCAGAATCATTGAGGCTTGGAAGAACACCGACTTTCTGTGTCAGAATTACATCCTCAACAAACTACAAGACTCGTTGTATCTGGTATATGATGTGTATAAAACAACGAAAAAGTTGTGGGCAGTATTAGACCACAAATACGGAGCAGAAGATGTTGGGGCTAAAAGGTTTTTAGTCACGAAATTCTTGATTTTTACTATAGTTGATCAAAACCAGTAGTGAGTCAAGTGAAAAAACTCTAACTGATTATTCATGGAATTCTTAGTGAAGGAATGATCATAAGCGAATCCTTCCAAGTAACTGCCATCACGTAAAAGCTGCCTCTAGGATGAAATGACTTCAAAAATTACCTGAAGCACAAAAAGAAGGAGATGACACTGGAAGAATTTATTGTCAGGCTTCGTATAGAAAAAGACAACAGAGGCAATTCGAGAAAGCTCAACAGAAAAACATTAAAGGAAGCTAAGGCAAATGTTATCGAAGTAAATAAGGGAAAACAACCCCAACAATACCAAGTTAGGACAAAGTTGGGGCCCAATGGTAAAATTTTTAAAAAGAGAAATTTAAGGGAGCGTGCTACAAATATAGCAAGGTGGGGCACATATCTTTTGTATGTAGACATCTAAAGAAAACTAGGGAGGCTAATATTCTGGATGGGGAAGATCTATATTCTAAAAGATGGTTGTGGGTAGGGAATATGTTTTAATCTCTATAAAACCCAAAACTATGAATAAGAGTATTGCTTCTTTTTCGATTATATGCTATGGCATGGACATGTTAATTATAGTTCTCTGCATAGACTAATTAACATGAAATTTGTTTCATATTGGTTATAATAATAAAAGTAAAACATGCGTTGAAGCAAAATTAACAAAGTTTTTATTTTAAACTATTGAAAGAAGTACAGAACCGCTTGATCTGATTTATAATGTTTGTGATTTGAAATTCGTTCAAACGAGAGAAGGAAATAAATTTTATTATCTTCATGATAGAACAAACGAATAGGATGTTGAAACTCAAACTAAATAAATTGATTAATTTGAGAAGAAAAAATCTATGTGAGTAACGCTACAACATCCAAAAAAACAATGATATTGGAGATAACTTCTAAAAGGAACTGGATCTTCAAAATGTGCCTGATTTGGGGAAAGTTGTTCTATCAACTAATTACCTTTAATAAGACATCTCAAAATAAGCAAGATACCATGTGAGTTATGGAAGGAAATAAAACCTTCCTACAATTACAAAAAAATATGGGGGTGTCTTGTAAAATTATCGAAGTAAATAAAAAATAAGTGAACTATATTTTCATTGACTATGTAAAACATAGTAACATATATTAATTTCTTGTGTACAAATAGAATTACAAGAATGTGATAATAAAAACAAAGAACGACTCATTCTTTGTAAATATATTTAGAGAAACTGATCCAAGTTCAATGAAACGTACTTTAGAGACCTTAATAAAGAAATATACATGGAACAACCTGGAAGTCATGTGGTTTCAGGTAAAAAAAGAAAAGTATGTAGATTGATGAAGTCCTTATATGGACTGAAACAAGTACCAAAATAATGGTATAAGAAGTTCGATAATGTCATGACGACAAACAACTTCAAAAATAAACGAGTGTGACAAATGTGTATGTCAATAAAATGGTAAAACGTACCAAAGACATATTAAATTCTAGGTTTGACATGAAGGATATGAGATTAGCCGGTACAATTTTAGGCATCCAAATCAAACGGTCAATTGAAGATCTCATATTAACATAATCACACTATGCAGACAAGATTCTTGAAAATTTTGGAAAGGATGATTTTGGTATAGCCAAAACTCCAATAGGCACATGTTAACATTTTTCCAAGAACAAAGACCAAGTAGAATATGCAAGGGTTATAGGCAATCTAATGTACCTCATGAACTGCACTAGACCAAATATTACTTTTACTGTGAGCAGTTTAAGCAGATTCACAAGCAATTCAGGTGAAAACTATTATAAAGTAATTGTGAGGGTACTGAGATATCTTAAATATACTCAAAACTACATATTACATTATTTCAAAAATTCTACCGTTTTAGAAGAATACTCTGATGCCAGTTAAATATCTGACATTCAAGATACCAAGGGTACAAGTGAATATGTCTTCATTTTGGGAGGAGGAGCCGTGTCATGGAAATCCTCAAGACAAACGATCATAATTAGATCTACGATGGAATCTGAGTTCGTTGGTCTGGATAAATTCGAAGAGTAGGGGTGTGCAAAATCGGGTTTGGTTAACCATTAGTAAATCATTTCGGGTAACCGATAAGTTCGAGTCACCCAATTCTCGACCCTAAACCGTAACCATTCAACCGATTAACCGTTTATTCGGTTAACCGAAAAATTCGGTTCGATTCAGTTCGAGTAGCAATTTTTTATTTTATTTATTAAAAATATAAATTTTAATAATGTGTTAGAAAAAAAGTATATACTTTTAAAAACCGATACATTATATTAGTATCTCTTTTAATACTAGAAAGTTAAATACTTAAACTTTGTAAAATGAAATTATGGTTTTATTTTTGGGAAATGAGAAAATAAAATAAAATCTAATTTTTTAATATAAAATATTAAAATGGCATATAATATAATAATATATATCATTTAACCGGTCGATTCGGTTACCCAGTTTGTTCCAAAACTGTAAACCGTAACTTAACCGATTTTTTATAATAATAAAACTCGAACCGAAACCAATTTTTTCGGTTTGATTAACTAATTTTTCATTTTTTTCAATTTTTGAATCGGTTTCGGTTATTCAATTTTTTTGCACATCCCTACGGATAGGAAGCCAAATGGCTTAGGAAATTTCTTGAGGTTGTTCTTGAATGGCCGAAACATGTGCCCACAGTATGTATATACTGCGATAATCAAGGAATGATTGTTATGACACATAATTGTATGTACAACGGTAAGTCGAGACATATGCGTTGTTGACATAATATCGTTAGACAACTAATCTCAAATGAAGTTATCTCTATTGATTATGTAAGATCAAAGAATAACGTTGCGGATCCGCTAACCAAAGAGTTAAATCGAGATCAAGTTGAGAAAGCATCTAAAGGAATGAGACTAAAGCCCATAAAAAATAAATGCACTATGTGAAGGAAAATCCAACCTAGCAGACTAGAGATCCTAACATTTAGGTTCAAAGGGACAACCTAATTGCATAGACTTTTCGGTTACTATGAAGATACTCATCCCAAGTCTGTTATTATGATGTAAATAGTGACAAACATGGTTTAAACTAAGCAAATACTTTTAATGATCATTGTGTGCTTTGGTGAGCCAAGTAACATAAGTCACATTATTTATAATAAATGAGTTGCTTTGATCTTTGGGAGCAATCAAAATTTAGTAGATAATTAAGTAATTTTTTTGAAAATAAGGTAACTAAAATGAATATTTTACCATATTTGTGAATTTTACCAATAAATTTTATTAAAAAATAAAAAATTATCAATTTTAATTGTTGAAAAAGCATTTTTAACCCAACAAATTTACATATTCTTTATTACCTAGTTTGTTTGAAAAACAATGAAAATCAAACTCTTAAAAAGCTTTTACACAATGATGAAAGAAAGAGAATTTCTGTTTCTAAATCCCAATAAATATGTATATATAAATCCACCCAAAATTTCTGTCTCCTGTCGATTTCGTTACATATATCTCTTCGATTGAAGTAAGGGATTTCCCCCCTTTTTTGGTCTCTTTTGATTATATGATCTCTTAGCTCTTTTTTTCTTTATAATTTCGTTTGGTTGAAATTAGATGTGAAGAAAGGGGTTATTTTTATATTAGAAAATGAATTCTGTGTGTATTTATTTTGCATGAGACAGGAATCACCGGGTTCGATTTTGTCTGACAAGATCGGGCTAATTAAAATTTCAGGTAACGAGTTTTCTTGATTAAGGGTTTTCTGCCCTTTCTTTTTCAAGTTAATCTTCTTTTTTTCTTCTGTTTGTGCTTGATTTCGTTCAATTGGATGTTTAGGGTTTTTGCTAAAAGTTTTCAACTTCTTATGAAATTTGTTTGCTGTTGATGTTTGTTTACTGCGAGTTTTTAGTGTGAATTAGGATGAATTTGTATATCTTAATTATGAGCTACAGGACGCTGTTGATTATCTTCTTGCTTCAGAAACTAATTATATTCATAAAAATGATGAGTTTTGTGAGGAATGTTTAGCGGGTAAGATATGTAGGAATAGCCTTAGCTTAATTCTGCATGGCTGAACTGATTTTCTCTATCGCGATTGGCCAATTACTATCGTTTAACAATGGCAAATATGTTTTTGTGGAACCAGAGCCAATCTTATGGTTATGGTTGCAAACATGTTGATTCTGGGAATATATTTTTGGAAGTTATGGTCTATTGGAAGCCTGTATTACGAGCAACATCAGCTTGTTATTGTGCTAAACTGATGCTAATAAGGATGCTTCCTATTAGATTTATGCATGTGTTGTTGGTATTGGCAGCTTCGTAATGGTCTCTCTTGCTCCTTCATTCTTTGCATATTGGCTATGTTGTTCCGACGCTTCATTTTTTTCACCACATTTTTGGACATGGGCATGCGGCATAGTAATAGCACCCTCCAAAATACTTGGAATAAATTGAACATGTTGCCCTTACTGTTATTCAACATTTTCCCCTTTGATTTTTATTGTTGTCAGCTGATGCAGTTTAGTCACTTTAAAGGTTCTGCCGTAAGTAAACTAATTATCTGCGTCACCTAAGATCACTATAGTTATCCAGTGTCTGGTATAATGTTGATTGATGAATCATGATGGAGATACTTTGTCTTAGGTACCAGTTCTTATCAAGTAAATTACTTTCCATCTGACGTTTATTGATATGCAACATAAGGAGTTGTCGAATGGCTTGTGGTTCTTCCTCCATTTGGGTCATTGACAGTAAGTTGGTTTTGTTGCAGGAGAGTAGAGAAGATGGACTCTCATGATGAGACGGGCCACCCATCTCCAGAAGCCCCCATCCTGTGTATCAATAACTGTGGTTTCTTTGGAAGTGAAGCTACCATGAATATGTGCTCCAAGTGTCACAAGGCAACTATCCTGAAGCAGGAGCAGGTGCAAGTGCAACTCGTAGCACCATCCATTGGAAGCATTGTTAATGGCAGCTCTAGTGGGACTGGTAACGAACCATCTATACCTGCCGCTGCTGCTTTGGCTGAACAATCTGGAAATTTCGGGTCAAAAATCGAATCATTCATTGATCCATCCCTTATGACCTTTGGTGGGATGAAAACAAAAGAGGGTCCCAACAGGTGTACTGCGTGTCACAAGCGTGTCGGTTTGACTGGATTTAACTGCAGGTGTGGAAACATCTTCTGCGCAGCTCATCGGTACTCCGACAAACACAATTGTCCATTCGACTACAAGACCACCGCTCAAGATGCTATTGCTAAAGCCAACCCTATAGTCAGGGCGGAGAAGCTTGATAAAATCTAAAGAGTGGAGATTCGTGTTAACGGATACGATGGTTCTCCTTGTACCCATTTGTGTCATCGACTCAATCGTACAGAAGGTTAATGTAAGTTGGGTGCCTTTATTTAGTGTTGGTCTGATGGAACATTGACATGATATCCTTGTAAATTGTAATGCTTCTGTTTTATATGTTCCATGGAATAGATTGATAATGTGACGTATTAACTATCGATCATAAGAGGTAAACTCCACTTCTTTTGGGGGGAGATCATTCGTTGTCAAATTAGCATATGCACTCGGGTGAACTACAATAACAACCTTTTGGTAGAAGCTTGGTTTTTAGTTGATTATGTATGTTATTATGAAAAGGTTTAAATATAAAATAAGTGTGTAAAGTATCTCTTTTTTTTTCATTTTGGTCTAAATATATGCCTAAAGCTTTTTTTTTTTGTCAAACTAGGTGCTTAAAGATTTGATTTTAATCCAAATAGGTCTCTAACTCTTTTGTGAATTTAGATATTTTTGGTCACGTCGAGTGTTGATTTTTTAAGCTAGGTGCAGAAAAAAACACCTTTAAGGGCCGAGGCGGGGTGAGGTGCATGCGCGCGCCTCGGGTGCTTTTCGCTTGAGGCGAGCGCATTTGCACCTTTTGTAGTTTGAAAAAAGAGCCTTTGTAGTTTGAAAAAAAAAACGTGAAGAAAAAGATGAAAAAGAGAAGTGAGTTGAAGAAGAATAGTAAAAGTCAGGAGTAGAAGAAAAGTCGAGTTTTTTTTTTTTTTGGTTTTTGAACTTACTTTTTACTATTTTAAATTTATTTTATTTTTCTATCATTTATTTTGTTGAACTTTGTACTAGTGGGTGGAAGGTGTCAGATTACTTTACTATTTTAATTACTTTTCATTAATATATTATAAAATTGAAAGAAAGAAAGAAAGAAATATTATCAACTCTTTGTTCAAATCAATTTTATTATTATTATTATTATTATTATTATTAATTTTGTTACTCAAATACTTATTTTAGATTAAAAAATTAATATTAATAGTAATATAATAAAATAAAATTTATTTTTAAATATTTATTTTTTAAAACAAAATATTAAAATTACATATTTAAATAATATAATTGATTAATATTTTAATAATTTTAAAATTTACATATAATTATAATTTTTAATGTTTTAGCATCTATAATATAATTATCATGTTTTTAAGTGCAAAATATACTACAGCCTACAGGGTTGATTTATAAATTTTAAGATAAAAAAGACGCATCACCTACGAAAGGCGAGCGTCTTAGCTTAATGCTTCGCGCCTCGAAGCACCTAGCGCTTTTTAAAACTAAGTTAAGCGCTTATCTCGACAAAAATATTTTTTTTGTGAAAACAAAAATAAAAATTTTAAGTATTTATTTAATCTAAAAAAAATTAGGCACCTAAATAGAAAAATAAGATACTTAGACACTTAAGTGAAAAAATGAGATATTTTGTACACTTAGTTTATATTTAAGCCATATGAAAAATTATGTATGAAGTGCTTGCCTTGAAGGATTAAGAAGAATTTCTAATTCATTGTTTGTACTACCTACATCTCTACCTGTGTTTGTTGGTTACTTTTGTCTGTTTTGTAATGTAGTTTTCCTTTTTACCCACCCCCACCCCAAATATCGAAACAAGACTATTATCTTCCTAGTCACTGCATTGGGGGATTGGAGTAAAATTATCGAGCAAAACTCGTCAAAAATCGATTTTTTCAAGTTCAAGTCATTCGAGATTTATGAAAATTTTAAATTTGAGTTTGCCTAATATGAAAAATTTAATTTTATAGTTTTACAATTTTATCTTTGATTTCTTTTTCTTCAATTCTTCTATTATTTTAAGTCTATTTTTACTAAATTTGAATCACATGTTTTTAAACCATTTTAGAATACCTATTTAGCTTTAATTCATATTTTTTTAAAAAAAATATCATTTTTTTTCAATTTAGCCCTCAACTTTGTATGATTTTTTCATTTCTTCAATTCCTCCTTCGTTTTAAGTTTATTTTAACCAAATTTGAACCAGTTACTTCTAAACTATTGTACAATAACTATTTAGCTTCAATTTATATTTTTGAAAATAAATTTCTTATTTTTACAATTTATCCCCTCAACTTTGCATGATTTCCTCATTTCTTTCATCCTCCTTCATTTTAAGTCTATTTTGACCAAAATTGAGTCAAATGCTCACCATTATAGAATACCTATTTAGCTTCAATTCATATTTTAAATTAATATATATATTTTTTAAAATTTAATCTCTTAACATTGTACTTTATTCAATTTGGTCCTTCTACTATAATCTTTTGTAATGACAACGGCACCAGAGAATGATGGAAGACTATTTTAATCATTGATGAGATAATATAATATTATGATTTTTTAATTTATTATGTGAAATATGGTTTAAATATTTTTTTAATATTAAAGCTTATGAATATAAAAGAAGGCACAAATCTACGACATATTCATCTTTTAAACATTTTAAACATGTATTTTTAATATTGTACAATCACTCAAATTATGATTTAAAATTTATTTACTCTTAGAATATTATATATATATATATACAATATTCTATAGTGCTTTTAACGTGTTAATTATCAATTATTAGTTAGTAATATTAACGACAATGAAGATTCGACTTAAATATACATTTAATCCATCCAATTGTACTAAAAAATCAAGTTAGCTCTCACTTTCAATCATGAAATAAGCCATCTAATTGTACTAATCAGTAATCACCATTAAGTTTGTCGACATAGAAGCATTTGGTTGGCTGAAATTTATTTCCTAAAAATTCATTAAAATTTTAACATAATATATAGATAGATATATAATTTTAAAAATTATAAACAATTCTTAAAATATAAAAAATAATTTTATTATTTATATTTATTCAATAACGTAAACTATTAAAAGATGCGTTATGTAAGTTTTTAAGTGAAATTGGATGATTTTAACAAATTAACCTTGTAATATATAATAAAAATGTTAAATTAATTATATTTATTTCTATGTTACACTCAAATGAAATAACATAAGGCAAAAATATCAAGTCGTCCATACAAATTTGACGAGCACTTTAAATTTTTATTTATAACATTAAAATAAATTGTTTATATTTTACTTTTATAGATAATTTTGATGAGTGTTATTAATTTTTTATGAATATTTTTTATTTCATGTTAATAATTTTAAAGACAATATTGAAAAATATTTATTCATTGGTATTGCAAAAGATAAATAAAAAACAATTAGAATATCAGAACTTATTATACATATTACTATAATTCGATTTCATTGAACATTTTCTTTCATGTAAATGAATCCGAGACAGTGTTACAGGTCTGCGAAAGATAGATTTGTCGAAACTAAAAAAATAGGAGTAGTCATTGACCACTAATATGTTATATCGTAATTCGAATGTATGCATGCGCAAGATTAATATAAAAATTCTCGAGGTTTCAAGAATGACCTCGAGTTCGCTCACAACTGAGAAATCTCGGTCAAACCCGAACGCATCAAAAATTGAAATATTGTTGTGTGTAAAAGAGTCTATCGCAAATAGGTGCAAGTGTACACGTCGCAAGTAATAAAGTGATACGAAGTATTAGATATCGTCTCCACAGGGACTAGAAACACTTCTATCGTTAGTTTGCTGCACAAGAAAAGAAATAAGTTTAATAAAATGTTTGGAGAAGTCTTGAGAATAAGCTAAAGTAAAAGATAAAGTAATCAGATTGAGAAAATAGGCTAGTATTGATTTGCTCAGTAGTGCAGGTGTTGCACTGTTCAGAAGGCTTTCTGTTGCGTCTGTCGTCGTTCCTGTCGCGGCAGAGGTTTGTCGATGTCGCGGCAACGATCAACAACCCCGTAGTTCAAGTTCAGCAAGAATCCCTATTGTGACTCGTCCTATCCCTAGGCCCAAGTTCTGTCAATGAACACGTCTTAGATGATACCTCCCGACGTGAATCGAAGGATGAACACCGATGTTTATGAATTCTTCTTTAGTTGCTTAACCTTGTACCTATCACTAGGCCAAGATGGTTTAACCATAAACTGGAAAACATGTATTTACTCATTTCGTATACTTAACTCTCCCGATATTAAGTAAATGGGTAACCTCACAACGCTCTCCCGATACTCTTATGAGATGTTGAAACCAGAGTAAATAAACTTGAAGCTTTTATTAAATTGAACAAAAAAACCTAAGAACAATACAATCCTTACAACTACCTTACAAGATCAACCATTTGCCCTAAGTGAAGTTTAGAGCATGATGGAGAGAGAGAAACGACTATAGTTTTGGGGGAAGATGGCTAGGAGCTTGATATCCCTTGCCTAGTCGAATTACAAGCATATATATAGGCCTTGGGCTTGAGTTTTCTTAATAGCCAAGAATACTAGTTTGAATTAAAGTACAACTCTATTAAAGACTAAATCTCTGAGTAGATGTCTTTTAATTCGTCTTATCTTCTTGCTTTGACTTTATTCCTCAAACTTAGGGCAAGACCTTCCTTGTGCTTCTAGGCTCCGACAGTTATGCAAGTGGTCTACGAAAATCAGGCTTTAAATGCTCTATCGATCGAACTCCACTCTGTATTTTTCGTCACCATGGTCTTTACTGTCGTCTCGTCTGCCACGGCAGCGTCACGACAGCTTATGATGGACCGTCTCCTTCACTCCTTTGCTCCAGCTCTGCAGCTAACTTCTGATCCTTTGCTGCCCTGGATGCTGTCACGACAAACACCTGCAAAAGTGAACCAAAATCAGCAGCATCTGTGCAATATTTTCCATTTGTGATGTTTATGTAAAATCTATCCTAAAATGCAACTAAAAATGCTTGAGTGCATCAATATTATGGGGAAATGAGGGCTAAAATATAGAACATTTATACACTCAACACACCCCCAAACTCAAGTTATTGCTTGTCCTCAAGCAAATGCAACCTAATTAAGAATGAAAGACTTGGCTTAACTCAGTGAATTGTCATTATCTTTAGCACCTTCACTATCAAGAACAATACCTTTTCAGATGTTTATGGACTTATCCGGAACAATGCTATAATTCTTGTGCAAGTGTGTGCAGGTTTTTGTGAACATATATGTGCCTAGACTCTTTAGCAACTAGAATAGTTATGCTGCTCACTTGAGTTTTAATTCAAAGTAATTTTTAATTAGAGGCAATTCTTAGGCTCCTTTAGTTTTTTCTAACATAGACCCAAGTTTTTCTTTTCCTTTTTCAACTAGAGCTGATTTTGGGCACCTCTAGCTATCTTTCTAGAGTCGGTGTTAGGCACCTCTAGGAGCAACTCAAGTGGTTAAGCTTCCTATTCTAAGTTTACTAACAGTACTCTAGACAACATATAAGTCACAAAGGTGTTTTTAAAGTTCAGAATTATAGCAAAGCTCTAAATAATTCCTAAAACATCAAGATACTGTCACGATAGAGAATGTCGCGACAGACAAGTTTAGTTCAAAGACTTAAGCCATTTTTTTACATAAAATTAACTAGAAATGAGACATAACTTAAATAAAATCCATTAATTAAAGGAGAACAACACACCCCCAAACTCAAGGGTTGCATTGTCCTCAATGCATGACACATAAACAGAATGAAAAAGAAACATCACAAATATAAAATAAAAGCAAAGACGACAGAAAAGTAAAAGAGCTTAAGTTGAAGAGCTGTCGTCGCTACTGCTGATGCGGAGCTGCCGGCGGGCAGTTACTTTGGTGGCAGAGGCTGGCTTGGGATCGGGAGATGGTGAGGCTACATTTTTTTGGCCTCTCGAGGGGGATGAACTCGGGTAGGCGAGATCTTTGGGGCCCTTTCCAGGACCTCGAGTTTGCTCTCACTGCTACTGCTGCTATCGTCTACTTTGTCACAGCAGGTCCCCTCAACATCGATAGCAAGCTTCTTCTTTTTCATTGGAGGGAAGTCCTTGGCTATCTCCCGGACGATAGAGGGCCCCGAGTCGGAGTCATCCTTCCAGATTAAGGATAAAGAGAAACCTTCGAAGTACTTAGGATCAATCTCTGGCAATGGTTCCTTCCGTTTGGTTCCTCGGGGAGTGGCAGATCGCCTGTCGCCGTCTCCGGCCGTGGCAGAGGGTGTAGTGGAGGCAACAATTGGCGTGGGCGTCTTAGGGCTGGCAGTAGGTGTAGGGGTGGCAAGAAGGTTTTTTGGGAAAGAGGGAAACTGCCCATTTGGGTGATTAAGATCAACTTTAATGAAATTTACCATGGCAATGGTGAAGTCCCTCATGAATTCCATGAATCCCAACTGTATGGCCTCCATCTTTTTCAGCAGTTGAAGGAGTTGGTGAGAGGAGGTGTCTGCTTGTTGTGCGGGCTCTGTCTGCTCAGGCTCTGCCGCGACAGGTTCTGTGGAGTCTATTTCTGTCGTTGGCTCTGTCGCAGCAGAGGGATCTACATAAGCCATTGGGGTGGCTACCTTCAACTCCATCAGGCTAAAGATGTTCTGATGCGTCCACCCCTTGCCTCAGATCTTCACGTCTTCATCAATCTCGAACACATTGTTGGCTCGGCAGAGGAAGGTGATTAAGCAGGGGAAGAAAAAGGGGGCCATTACTCTTGTTGCACACTTATGGATGCCATCGAGTATGTATTTACCGACGTTGATCTGCCGCTCGTTGATGATGGAATGCACGAGGGCAAGTCTCTGCTGGTTCACTGTTGTGTTGTGTGATGTTGGCATAAGACGCTTCTTCACAAAGTGGTTCCAGAGTTTGGCAGCTGGTGTGAGCTGGGTCCTTCGCACCATCCATCTATGCTTGGGATCATCGTTCCAGTTGGTGCCTTCTTCCGTCAAGTCTGCCATGATGCTATCATAGTCTGCCGGCGACAGACTGTTGACAAACTTACTGTGGGTATCCTTCTTTCTGCCCGCATAAAGGCCATAAAGTGTGTTGATGTAAGCTAGCTCAAGGGAGATTTCCTTACCCCTAACAGGTACTGTCGTGGCATCCTTGGATGAGATGGCAGCATAAAATTCACAGACCAAGGTAACATTCATCTCTTCTGGTTGAACCGCAAACATTTGTCATTTTAACGCGATGATCCTCTTGGAGATGAACGGTTCGAGCCCTAGATCTCCTATTTTCTTCGTGTAGGTGAAACCTCGTTCCTCCCACATCTCCTGTTTCTGAAAAGAGTCATAATATCTCTTTTCCGAGTCTGTCGAGGCGAACCTCCTAGGGATTCTAATGTGGCTTGGTGTAGATACTGCCACGGCAGATGTGGAGGCAACACTCCTTCTGGTTGATCATGTTGTCATTGTAAGGAAACTATGGAAATAAAAGAAAATTCTTGAAAAGCTAAAATCGTCGAAAACAAGGTAGAGAGAAGAGAATGAGGTGAAAAATGAAATGGGAAGAGAGGTTTATATAGAATGGGATTTTTCTACCCGTTGGAACTGTAACAAGTGGTGTGAATAATGGAGCCAGCTGTCACGCGGTTTCCTGACGCGTCTGTCACGCGTTTCTGTGTCTGCTGCGTGTTTGTTACGCATTTCCGTGTCTGTAGTGACAGACTGTATTTTGCGCGTCTACCGTGACAGCTGGTAACATGTTGTCATGACAGCCTTGTTCCATTGGGCTTCATGGGCTGTTGTGAGTGAGGTGGGTTGGTTCATTCTTTCTCTTAACTCTGCTTTCTTTATTTACCTGCAAACTAAATAAACAAAATATTAAATTCTTATTTTCTAAAACAATAAAAAAACTAAGTTAAATTAGGGATGCCTTGAGGGGCATCTCCTAAATTAACTACTTTCTGCACTCATGGGACTTTAGTCCCCTAATAGTGCTTTAGCCTTTGCCCTTTTACTTTGAATTGGTTCCCGTCCTTGATTGATCTAATTGTAATGGCACCATGAGGAAAAATCTGGACTACTTGGAAGGGTCCAGACCATCTAGATTTTAGCTTTCCTGGGAAAAGCTTCAACCTAGAGTTGAATAGCAACACCTTCTACCCTGGGCTAAAATGTCGTGGCAGCAGTTTTCTGTCGTGCCACTTCTTTGTTTTGTCCTTGTATATCCTGGCGTTGTCATAGGTCACTCCTTGAATTTCTTCAATTTCATTCAAGTCCAACAACATTTTCTGCCCTGCTTTGTTCCAGTCCATGTTAACTGTCTTGATAGCCCAGTATGCTTTATGCTCTATCTCGACAGGTAGGTGACAGGTTTTTCCGTAAATAAGGCGGTAAGGCGACATTCCCAATGGTGTCTTAAATGCAGTTCTGTAAGCCCATAGTGCATCATTTAGGTGAAGAGACCAATCCTTTCTAGTTGGTTTAACCATCTTTTCTAAGATGTTCTTCACTTCTCTGTTTGAGATTTCAGCCTGCCCATTGGTTTGAGGGTGATATACTGCTGCGATCTTGTGTGTAACTCCATATTTCTTCAGTGCACTAACAATTACCCTGTTGTCAAAGTGCCTACCCTCATCACTAATAATCGCCCTTGGGATGCCAAACCTTGAGAAGATATGTTTGTGGAGAAATCTTTGCACGGTTTTGGCATCATTCTTTTGTGTGGCAATAGCCTCTACCCACATGGACATGTAGTCTACTACCAACAGTATGTACAAATTCCCACAAGAGATTGGGAATGGTCCCATGAAGTCGATTCCCCATACATCGAAAATTCCGACTTCAAGAATGTTTTGCAGGGGTATCTCATGCCTTCTGGAGATGTTTCCAGTCCTTTGGCATTTATCACAACTCTTGTAAAAAGCTTGTGTATCTTTAAACAGTGTAGGCTAATAGAAACCAGATTGCATAACTTTGGCAGCAATTTTGTTTCCTCCAAAGTGTTCTCTATAAGGAGCAACATGGCAGTGGTGAAGCACTTCTTCCTGCTCTTCCTGTGGTATGCATCTCATGATGATCTGATATGCACAATGCTTAAATAGAAGAGGTTCGTCCCAATAATAATATTTTGCATCATTTTGGAACCTCTTCCTAGCTTGGTAATTAAGTTCAGAAGATAATAAACCACTCACAATGTAATTTACAATGTCAGCATACCAAGGGGTTTCAGGAAGCTTACCTGCCATCATGGCTGTCGTGGCAATGCTGGTGGCAGTGAATAACTGCTCGTATGGGAAAGTTTCCAGTATGTTAGTCTTATCTTTCTCTTGGTCCTTTCCCATTTCCAGTCTTGACAAGTGATCAACTACTTAGTTTTCTGTTCCCTTTTTGTCCTTGATGTCAATATCGAATTCTTGCAGCAGCAAAATCCAACGTATCAATATTGGCTTAGCATTCTTCTTGGTGAACAAATATTTGAGTGTTGAGTGATCTATATGGACCACCATTTTTGTTCCAAGTATATATGGTCAGAACTTGTCAATTGCAAACACCACTGCTAGCAATTCCATTTCTGTTGTGGTGTAGTTTATCTGGGCATCATTTAAGGTCTTGATGGCAATTTATATAATGTGGAAGAGTTTCTCCTTCCTATGCCCTAGTGCTGCCCCGACAGCGTAGTCACTAGCGTCACACATGATCTCGAACGGTAAACTCCAGTCTGGTGGTTGTACTATTGGGGTTGTTACCAGCTTCTCTTTCAGTGTCCTGAATGCTTCAGTACATTCAGTGTTAAAGTCAAATGCCCTATTCTATTCCAACAAGAGACACAGGGGTTTAGTAATTTTAGAGAAATTGGAAATAAATCTACGATAAAACCCTGTGTGTCCTAAGAAACTTCTAATGCCCTTGACTGTTGTGGGTGGCGACAGTTTTTCAATGACTTCAATATTTGCTCTGTCCATTTCTATGCCGCGGTAGGAGACCTTGTGTCCCAGCACTATGCCCTCATCCACCATAAAGTGGTATTTTCCCCAGTTTAATACGAGGTTAGCCTCCTCGCATCTTTCAAGCACCTTCTTCAAATTGCCTAGGCAATCGTTGAAACTATCTCCAAAGACGGAAAAGTCATCCATGAATATCTTCAGGAAATCTTCCACAATATCCGAGAATATTGCCATCATACATCGTTGAAACGTTGCTAGGGCATTGCATAGTCCAAATGACATTCTTCGGAAGACGTATGTTCCGTATGGGCATGTGAAGGTTGTCTTCTCTTAGTCCTCTGGTGCAATTGCGATCTAATTGTAACCTGAGTAACCATCAAGAAAACAATAGTAAGTCTTCCCTGCTAATCTATCTAACATTTGATCAAGAAAGGGTAGGGGGAAGTGGTCCTTCCGGGTAGCTTTATTAAGCTTCTGATAGTCTATACAAACCCTCCAACCGGTCACAGTCCTGGTTGAGATTAGCTCATTTTCCTTGTTGGTTACTACCGTTATGCCTCCCTTTTTGGGTACGCATTGCACTGGGCTCACCCACTTGCTATCCGAGTTGGCATAGATAATTCCAGCATCAAGCCACTTGATGATCTCTTTTCGTACCACCTCTCGCATAGCTTCGTTCAGTCTTCTTTGAGCATCAATTATTGGCTTATTATCATCCTCCAAGAGGATTTTGTGCATGCATATTGCTGGAGTGATGCCTTGGATGTCAGCAATGGTCCATCCAATTACCTTCTTATGCTGTTGTAGCATCCTGATCAGCTGTTGTTCCTGTTCCTGCATCAACTTAGAAGAGATGATTACGGACAACATATCATTAATTCCAAGAAAAACATATTTAAGTTGCCCTGGCAGGGGTTTAAGATCTAAAACATGTGGTTGCTCAATGGAAGGCTTTTGGATCACATGTTCATTCAAGGTATAATTCAAAGGCTCGAAGAACTTACTTGGACGTGTGCCTATCCAATTTACCTCCTCAGAACCCTCAGTGTCAGATGCTTCATTGGCCAAGGAGTCGCTGTTGTCAACATTGTCGTGATAGTCTTCTAAGTGACTGCGGTGGCAGTGACCAAATTGTCTGTCGTGACAACTTGATCTGATGCAAGGTTGGTCTATAGTTACTTCTGATATTGCCTTGCATTCTTTCTCTACATCAGCTTGTTTAATAGCTTGGAGAACATTGAGCTTTATCTACTGGTCATTGACTCTCATAGTCAGTTCTCCCTTCTCTACATCGATCACTATTCTCCTTGTGGCTAGGAAGGGTCGCCCAAGGATGATCGGTGCGTTTTCATCTGCTTCACAGTCTAAAACTAGAAAGTCAGTAGGAAATATAAACTTATCCAATCTTACCAAAATATCTTCAATCTTTCCTTCCGGTTGTACGTAAGAGCGGTCTGTCAGTTGCAGCATGACTGTTGTGGGTCTTGCTTGTCCAATACCTACCTTATGAAATACAGACTTGGGCATTAGATTATGAATCTCCTGGGATCCTTCTTCTTTAGGGGTGGACGCTTATAAAGGATTGTCATGCATCCTTCTATCATCATCACAGTTTCAAACACCCCAAGTCTGGATCTCCTGGACATTGCATCCTTAAGGAACTTTGTATAACCAGGCATATGCTTAATGGCTTCTAACAGTGGAATGTTGATGTGTACTTGCTTAAAAACATCATAGACTTTCATAAGCTGGTACTCATGTTTCTATTTTTTCAGCCGTTGCGGAAAAAGGGGTGGTGGACGATAGTCTTCGAGGCGTCCTTCACATGGGAATCGGATTTGAGGAGGCTCACATTCTGTAGTTTCCTCTGTCTGCTCCTCTATTTCTTCTGCTGTCGTGGCAGGGGTGGCGATAGCAGGCTGTTTTATTTCTGCCTGGGCAGTGTTCTCGGTAGGTGTCTGTGGGGTCGATTCCTTATCAGATGTTTCTTTAACTATGGGCCCTTGTAATTGTTTCCCACTTCTCGTTGTAATAGCCTTGCACTGCTCATGTGTGGGTTTTCTAGTGACCTCAGTATCACTAGGGAATCCTCTATTCTGCCTTGGGTTGATGAACTGTGAAACCTGACCCATCTGTGTCTCTAGGGATTTTAGGGTAGCCTCATGGTTTGTCATTCTCATATATGTCTTATCCATGAAGGATTCAGTTTTCTTGACAAAGTGATCCATGTTTGCCATATATGCTCTTGTTTGAGACATGAAGGTTGCTAAGGTCTGTTCAAGTATGCTCATTGTGGCTGTCGGCTGCTGCTGTGGTGGTTGTCGTGACAGGATTCTGGGGGGCCCTTGGTTCTGGTTATTCTGGACTAGAGGGTTCAATGCATTGTTTGGGTTACTCCAGGAAAATTTGGGGTCCTTTCTCCAGTTTGGGATGTAGTTGTTGGAATCATAGCTTATGTTCTTTTTATAGTTTCCAACATACATCCCTTCTTTCAGTTGTAGGGGACACTCATCTGTACTGTGGTTTCCGCTGCAAGTTTCACACACCTCTTCGGCAGAGAATACAACCTTAGATTCCTTCCTCTGCAGGTTTTCAACTATTTTGGTGAAGTATGCAATTTGAGTTTTGACCGAGTTGTCAGGTTCGTATTCCTTTACAGATACTCCTCGTCTACCTCCTCTTCGAGCTGTGGGAAGTTGCTCATCATTTTTAGCTAACTTTTTCAACACCAACATTGCATTCTCTGGTTCCTTGTCCAATAACAAGTCATTTTCTGCTGAGTCTATCCTCATCCGAGTGTGTGCATTGGCAGCATTATAGAATTTGACAACCTGATTCCACACCGGGAATCCATGCATCGGGCAGTTTCGTAAGAGGGTTGTAAATTGGTCTCATACCTCGTGCATTGGTTCGTCATCTTCCTGTTGAAAAGTAGCAATCTCGTTACATAATCTTTCAGATAAGAGGGAAGGATTAAAACGAGAGAGAAATTCACGACAAAAGTCAGCCCAAGTTCTTATTGAACCCGACGTTAACTTGTTCCTCCAGGTTTTCGCTCTATCTCTCAATGAATGAGGAAATAACCGGAGACTCAGTACTTCCGGGCTTATTCCTGGCTGTCTGAAAGATCCACAAATCTCCTGGAAGGTAGTTGTTTCTTTCTATCAAGATAGTTGTTTCTTTCTATCAAGAGTCGAGCTTGGATCCTGAGTTGATATGTTCGTTTGATTTCTGGATCTAATTCGTACTTAGGTTCTTTACCTTGTCTCGATCTACGCATAAGCAATAGAAAAACTTTGTGAAAAGCAAAGGGAAAATAAATCAACTAAAAACAGAAAACAAAAAATTAAGGGTGCAGTAATTAAAGGTAAAGGTATGTTGCCAGTCCCCGATAACGACGCCAAAAACTTGTTACGTGTAAAAGAGTCTATCGCAAATAGGTGCAAGTGTACACGTCGCAAGTAATAAAGTGATACGAAGTATCGGATATCGTCTCCACAGGGACTAGAAATACTTCTATCCTTAGATTGATGTACAAGAAAAGAAATAAGTTTAATAAAATGTTTGGAGAAGTCTTGAGAATAAGCTAAAGTGAAAGATAAAGTAATCAGATTGAGAAAATAGGCTGGTATTGATTTGCTCAGTAGTGCAGATGTTGCACTGTTCAGAAGGCTTTCTGTTGCGTTTTTTGTCGTTCCTGTCGCGGCAGCACCTATCGCGGCAGAGGTATGTCGATGTCGGGCAGCGATCAACAACTCTATACTTCAAGTTCATCAAGAATCCCTATTGTGACTCGTCCTATCCTTAAGCACAAGTTCTGTCGATGAACACGTCTTAGATGATACCTCCCAGCGTGAATCGAAGGATGAACACCGATGTTTATGAATTCTTCCTTAGATGCTTAACCTTGTACCTATCCCTAGGCCAAGATGGTTTAACCATAAACTGGAAAACACATATTTACTCCTTTTGTATACTTAACTCTCCCGATATTAAGTAAATGGGTAACCTCACAATGCTCTCTCGATGCTCTTATGAGATGTTGAAACCATAGTAAATAAACTTAAAGCTTTTATTAAATTGACCAAAAAAAAACCTAAGAACAATACAATTCTTACAACTACCTTACAAGATCAACCCTTTGCCCTATGGGAAGTTTAGAACATGATGGAGAGAGAGAAACGACTAGGGTTTTGGGGGAAGATGACTAGAAGCTTGATATCCCTTGCCTAGTCGAATTACAAGCATATATATAGGCCTTGGGCTTGAGTTTTCTCAATAGCCAAGAATACAAGTTTGAAGTAAAGTACAACGCTATTAAAGACTAAATCTCTGAGTAGATGTCTTTTAATCCGTCTTATCATCTTGCTTTGACTTTATTCATCAAACTTAGGGCAAGGCCTTCCTTGTGCTTCTTGGCTCCGACAGTTATGCAAGTGGTCCACGAAAATCAAGCTTTAAATGCTCTATCGATCGAACTCCACTTTGTATTTTCCGTCATCGTGGTCTTTACTGTCGTCTCGTCTGCCACGGTAGCGGTCACGACAGCTTATGATGGATCGTCTCCTTCACTTCTTTGCTCCAGCTCTGTAGCTAACTTCTGATCCTTTGCTGCCCTGGATGCTGTCACGGCAGACACCTGCAAAAGTGAACCAAAATCAGCAGCAACTGTGCAATATTTTCCATTTGTGATGTTTATGTAAAATCTATCCTAAAATGCAACTAAACATGCTTGAGTGCATCAATAATATGAGAAAATGAGGGCTAAAATATAGAACATTTATGCACTCAACAAATATTAATGATAAAATTCGAAGACATAGTTTCTAATGAGAGTTTTCGAACATTTCCCCAATGACTAGAGAAAAGTTGAAAATTAACCTCACTCGAGAAAATACCATGTTTTCTCGATATGGAAAAGTTTTAAAATGATGTTGATGACAAAAAGCATTATAAAGCCTATCAATCTCTAAAGTCTAAGTTTAATTTACAAGATTTAAGCTCAATTTTAGGGGGTTATGTTAAAAGACACTAATACTAAGGGCTTTGTAAAAACCTATGTTTGATTTTGATATAACAAATTATTTAAGGACTAATTTGTAAAAGTAAATAAATTTTTAAGTACTCAAATTTCAAAACTTAAACTTAAAATTTTCTAAGTGTTTCAAGCCAAATTTAACCAAATCGCCCAGGCGTATCGATACGCCCTATAGCGTTTCGATACGAAATTTGGCTACTGGAATTTTAATTGAACACATTGTTTCGATATGGCTCACCCAATTTCGATACGGTGTTGCGATACGGGCTTGCTCATTTCGATACGGCCTCCAACCTGGATGTTTTAAAATTATGAGTTTCGGTATGACACGTCAGCGTACTAATACAAGGTCTTAAGATTTTTTTAAAATCATTGCATTAAATTTTTCGACCGTTGTATGTCAGTTAAAGCTTCAAAATTCAGTTGACTCGTACCGTTACAGTTATGTCTGTTTTGATACGCCTTTGTTTAAACAAGCTTTCCGTTTTGATATGCCCTTGAAGCGTATCGATGCAATTTTCCAAAGACTTTTTCCCCAGATTCTAGTGAGTAAATTTCGTACTGATACGACCTAAACCATTTCGATACGACCCCATTTTACACTATGACTGTTTCGATGCGCCTTCCTGCGTATCAATACGCCCCTACATTTACTCTTGCAACATCTAGTTTATGTCCTACAGGTACCGAAACGGGGCTCCCGTGTACTGATACACCCTGCCTGAGAAGTGCATTTATTACGGGAAAATGATCTCTAACGGCTCTATTTATGATCTCAGCTACCCAAATGGTTAGAAATCAATGAGGGGTATAAAATCAATACTCAAAAGCTACAACAACAACTATTCATCAAGTGAGAAGCATTCAAGCGAAAATTCAATCTCTTTGAGCCTTTTAGAGTCAAACTTTTGTACCCAACTTGTGATTTTTCATTGTAATCCTTTATTTCAAGTTTGGGGAGAGTTCACTTGTAATTGAGCAACATATAAGCCTATTTGAGAGGTCAATTTCAGTTTGCCATAATTTCCTTTTAAAAGAGTGATCTTGATCAAGCTTTGGATAGAAAGCTTGATCAATTTGTAACGGTTTCCTCCTAAGCCTAGAAAAGAGGACGAATTCAATAGTTAATTGTTTGAAATCCTTAGTGAGGAGCTAAGTTAGTGGATGTAGAGCTTGTTAGAAGCTTGAACCACTCTAAATCTCTTGTTCTTTATTTTTTTATCTTTCCAACTTGCTCCCTTCAAATTTTTAATTACCAATTCACCCCCTCTTGGCCATTTGCATTCGATTGACCATCTCAACAATTAGTATCAGAGCTACACTCATCGGAAGGAATAACATCCTCTTGAGTCAATTCTAGGAGATATACATCAATCTAACATTCAAGCCATGACATCTACCTCCGGCAATAGCTTGTACGAGTCTCAACCGATCACCAAATCGCCTTTCTTCAATAGAGACAACTATCCCTATCGGAAGAATAGGATGAGGCTATTCATCAAGTCAAATGATTATGTCATATGGGATGTAATCGAAGATGGACCATCCATTTTGATGAAGCAAGAAAGAGATAGGCAAGTTCCAAAACCAAAGCACGAAATAACGGATGAAGAAAGAATGAGGTTACAAGTTAATGACAAGGCCTTGCACATGCTCTTTTTTGCACTTGTACCGAATATATACTCGAAGATGTCTTCGTCTACAAGTGTAAAGGAGGTGTAGGACATGCTCAAGACCACTTATGAGGGTACCAACGATGTAGAGGATACCAAGATTGGACTCCTCAACTTGAGCTACGAGAATTTCAAGATGGAGCCCGATGAGAATGCCACCAAGATGTTCGATCGTTTCTCTGTCATTGTCAACGGCCTCAAAGGCTTCGAAGAAGTTATCCCAGAAGACAAGCTTGTCCGAAAACTCCTCTATTCTCTTCCCGAGTCATGGGATGAGAAAAGAACCACCATAATCGAGGCAAAGGACTTGAAGACTTTGAAGCTCGATGCTCTCATGGATTTTCTTCTTACTCATGAGATTATGAAGCAAGGAAGAGAAGAAGAAAATAGAAGAGAAGAAAATAAGTTCGAGAAGAAAGAGGTAGAGAAAAAGAAACTCGAAATTGCTCTCAAAGCTTCTTTTGAAGAGAGTGATTGGAGTGAGGAGGAAGACGAAGAGATGGCTATGCTAGCCTAAAGATTTACTCGGTTCATGAAGTCTAATAGAGGAAGAAAGTTCAACCGAAAAAGAGAATTCAAGAACTAGAACAAGGAGAAGAAGAAGGATAAACTCATATGATATGAGTGCAAGAAGTTGAGGCACATAAGAACCGAATGTCCCCAACTCAAAAGGAAGAGCTTCGGGAAGAATAAAAAGCTCAAGGCAAATGTTGCTACTTGGAGTGATGAGAAATCATCCGATGAAGAAGAGCAATAAGTTTCCAACCTTTGTCTCATGGCTCTTGAAGAAGATCTTAAGGTAACCTCTAACTCATCTACATTTGATTTCACTTTTGATGAGCTTAAAAAAGCTTATGACGAGTCGCAAGAGGTATATGACAAATTGGTTGAGAAGTATAAGGAATCAATTTTGAAAAACAAGAAAATCATTTTTGATTTGAAAACACAAAACGATTCCGTATCTAAAACCAATTATGAACTTGGAAAGAAGGTTTGTGATTTATAAGACAATTTAAAATATTTTGAAAAAGGAAAAGCTGATTTAAACAACCTTCTTTTTGAGTTTCATGATCATCACCACAAGTAGGTGAATGATCTCAAAGCTTCTTTGAACAAAGTTGGGAAATCAAGTTTTGAAATAGGTGAATCTTCAAAATCCAACTATGTGAAAAGAAACTTTGGCAACCACAAACAAAAAGGCTTTCAAAGTCCATCTAGAGGTAAGAGGATTATGAGTGTATGAGTTCCTAAGGAACTAGTTACTTCTAATGATATTCATGCCATTGCTTCTTGGATTCCCAAGGGAACCAAGTTTTTGGGAGCTAATACTCATGGACCCAAAATGATTTGGGTACCAAAAACTTAGGCTCAATTCTTTGTTTGTAGGGGAGCATTGCTACAAGGCCAAAGCTACATGTGCAAATTCATGGTACCTTGATAGTGGATGCTCAAGACACATGACCGGTGACAAGAGTAGATTCTTGGAGCTAAATCCAAAAAGTGGAGGAGTGGTAACATTTGGTGAAAACTCCAAAGGCCACATTGAAGAAATTGGTTCCATTGGTAATCACTCTTCCATACTCATTGATAATGTCTTGTATGTCAACGATCTTAAGCATAATTTATTGAGCATTATTCAATTGTGCGATAAAGGTTTTAATGTTCTTTTTTATTTAAATTTTGAACATTGAAACAAATCAAATAGTGCTAATTGGTCATCTCATAGGAAATATCTATATAACGCATTTAGATGACATACACATTTCAAATGCATACTTTGTTGCTAAAGATGAACATGACTCATGGCCATGGCATAGAAAACTAGGACATGCAAGCATGAGTGTTTTAGAAAAATTGGTTTCAAAAGATCTAGTTAGAGGTTTGCCCAAAATTAAGTTTTCACTTGACAAGATTTGTGATGCATGTGCAAAAGGCAAACATTAAAGAACTTCTTTTAAACCTATTAATGATGTTTCAACTAGTAGAGTTTTACAATTGATTCACACGGATCTTTTGGTCCTATTAGGACAATGAGTTTGGGTGGTAAATTATATGCATTTGTTTTAGTTGATGATTACTCTAGATACACTTGGGTTCTATTTTTAAGTACCAAGGATGAGGTTTTAGAAAAGTTCATCATATTTTCAAAATTTTCTCAAAATGATGTTGGTCAAACTATTTCTCACATTAGAAGTGACCATGGAACTGAATTTCAAAATCTAGGTTTTGAGGATTTTTGTAATTCAAATGGTAAAAGCCATAATTTTTCTGCTCCTCGCACTCCTCAACAAAATAGTGTAGTTGAGAGGAAAAATCAAACTTTAGAAGAAATGGCTAGAATCATGCTTTGTGAAAATAATTTACCTAAGTATTTTTGGGCTGAAGCCACAAATACAACTTGCTACATTATAAATTGAGTAATGATTAGGCCAATTTTAAAGAAAACTTCTTATGAGATTTTAAAATCTAAAAAGCCTAACATTAGGTATTTTCATCCATTTGGATGCAAGTGTTTTGTTTTGAACAATAGAAAAGACAAAGTAGGTAAATTTGATGCTAAAAGTGATGAAGTATTTTCTTAGGGTACTCTTTAAATTCTAAATCCTATCGAGCATTTAATAAAAGAACTTTAGTTGCTGAAAAGTCTATACATGTGGTTTTTGATGATAACCTCCTTCCAAGGAAGGATTCTTGTGATGATGATGATGTAGAGATTTTTGAAGCCAATGATGGTGAGCAATCATCAAAGGTGGATGAGGTTCCAACCAAAGAAGAAGAAACACAAGATCCACCTCTAAAAGCATGAAAGGACATGTCTCTAGAGGAAAAGGAGATCACCTACCCAAGGGAGTTCAACTATGTCAAAGGTGGTGAAATTTTGGGTGATTCATCTAAAAAGGTAACCACTAGATCTTCTCTTAGACTTACTAGCAATGTTGCATTTATCTCATGCATTGAGCCTAAAAATATCATAGAAGCATTAAAAGATGATTATTGGATATTGGCCATGCAAGAGGAACTAAATCAATTTGAGAGAAGTCAAGTTTGGACATTAGTTGATAAGCTTAGTATAAATCTACTATAGGAACTAAATGAGTTTTTAGAAACAAACTAGATGAGAGTGGAAACATAGTAAGAAACAAGGCTAGACTTGTTGCTCAAGGTTATACTCAAGAAGAGGGGATCGATTTTGATGAAACATATGCACCCGTAGCTAGGATGGAAGTTATTGGGATGCTCCTTGCATTTGCATGTTATCATGAATTCAAGCTTTTTCAAATGGATGTTAAAAGTGCATTCTTAAATGGTTTTATTAATGAAGAAGTGTATATAGAACAACCACCCGGTTTTGAGGATCCAAAATACCCAAACCATATTTCAAAGTTTCAAAGGCTTTATATGTTTTGAAACAAGCTCCTGGAACTTGGTATGAAAGGTTATCTAGTTTTCTAATTGAAAAAGGTTTAAAAAAAGGAAATGTGCATACTACACTCTTCATTAAAAGAAATGGCAAAGACATATTAGTAGTCCAAATCTATGTTGATGATATAATTTTCAGTTTGTAGCGACCCTTTTTGATAAATACTTTATGATAGGTATATGAGGTGTGAAAATTTTGAGAATTTAGAATTTAAGGTTTTTGAGAAAATAGATTTAGAAAATTGGGGAATTTAAATTAGAGAAAAAAAAGGATTTTGAAGATTGTTTTTTTTTTGTTTTAAATATTAGGGGTTTTAGAAAAATATTTTAAAATAGGGGGAATTAAAAAAAGGTTTTAAAAATAGAAGGGAGTCGCCACCGGCCACTTTGAAATGGTAGACCGGACACCGAAAATAGAAGCTAGAGATTCAAAAGGGTTCGAGAGTCGGTTACACGCGAGGAAGGGTTAGCACCCTCGACATGCCCAAAATTGGTACAAAAAATTTACCGCTTAATTAAAATCAAATTTTGCGAATCGAGGTGACAATTTTAACCAAGACTTGGTTATATATGCGAGTAAATTTCTAAAACCCTAATATTCGAGAGCGAACACCTAAACCACCACCACTACGGTTGGTACTGGCCTCGTTCGTTTCTGAATAAAAGGATATCGCACTCTTGAAAATAATTCCAAAAAAACGAAATGCATGAATACAAAATTAAATCTAATATAAGGTCCTACGGCGCCAAAGGAATCGACATCCGAGTAATTGGAATATTGTTCCCACGCGGACACTGAGACTGTAAGCTAATGGCGAATAGGTCAAAAAACTAAAGCAAAAAAATCTGAAAATGAATCGAATCGAATGAAAAAAATATTAAAGAACGATAATTAAATAAATCATACACTCACATATATATATATATATAGTTATAGTTATATAAGAACATTATAATATAAATACGTATTATTACATAAAGCAAAAATTAGATGACATATATATGGGTGTAATCATGAAAAAAAAGCTTTATAACATATATATATATATATATGCATATTTCCATAAAACAAAATAATAATAAAAAAACCAACTAATATGCACATTGATCTAGATACATAAAATCTAATAAATTTGATAGATGGCTTTACGAGACAAAATGATAAATATATAACCACAAATATTACACTATGGGCAACATCACCATATGGAATAATGCAATAACATGACGTAACTGAATTTAAAGCGTATTAATATCAAAATATAAACATGAACAATAAAGGACTAAAATTTAAACATGCACGAATCAAAGGGCTGATTAAGCAATTAAACCACTCTTAGGGGGTTGAAATTGAACGAAAAACCAAATTTCAAGGGCTTTGAACGAGATTAAACCATTAGGGAAAAGCTTTAATTAAAAAAGGACGTGAATCGAAAGCTCGAGAAAATCAGAGGGACCAAGGGTGTGATTTAAAAAAGACGAAAACCCTATAGGGGTAATTTCAGAAACATGGGTTGGCATAAATGGAAATATCCCATTTTTTTTAAAGCGAATCACTTAAAACCCTCTTCCCTTGTTTTTTTTTTCTTTTTTTGGCCGTTCTAAGTCAAAACAAGAGATCCTTCTTCTCCACACAACTTTGTTGGGGTTCCGATCAACCAGAAACCCTCCCTTCACCGTCGAGCGTTAGCTGGTGAGCACAAAAACCTCAAAACGCCCCCTTTTTGTCTTTCTGAGAGAAACCCTCAAACACCTTTTCGGAATTCGTGAGTAGAGAATTTTTTTTCTTTGAAACCCTAAACTGAAACCCCCAAAGCCCTTTACTCTGCTTCACCGTTCTCTTCCGCCAACTCACCGCGTACGACCTTGAGGAGGCCTACGGCTTATCGCCAATGAGGTGGGATGCGGCCAAACGACGAGGAGTTGAAACGTCGGGAAGGTAAAAAGACTCGAAAAAAACCTTTCTTTCTCTCCTTTCCTTTTTGTATATACATGTAATCGGAAATTAAAAATCAGACAATACCTCTGATTTTTTTATTTTATTGGTTTCTTTTTCTTGATTGTCGAATGTATACAATGTTTTTTGGGTTCCCATTTTATACCTGGATGTTACATGTTAAGAGAAAAAACGATTGTTTCATCTCTCTAAATCTCTAATTTTGCTGTCTGGTTGAATTTTGCTTTGATTTTTTGTTGTTGCCATTTTGGGTATCTGATGGCTCTGTTTTCCCTATTGCATGTTGGTGCTACCGGAAATGGGAGGGGAGACTCTGGCGTGCATATTGAAGAGGACTCGGAGATGGCAGAAGGTTCTAGTGCGTTCTGGACAGGGGCGGCACGCGCGAGTGGGCAGCTGGGGAGTCAGACGGTGCGTGTTGGGACATTGAACCGCCGAGCGTGGGGTTTCTGGATCCTTCCGGGCTTTGTTGTGAGCCGTTAGATCGAGATTCGATCTAACAGCTGAGATCTTGTGCAGTGTGGGGTGAAGAGGGGGCATTTTGGTCTTTTGCGTTAGGGCGATCTGAGCCGTTAATTAGTGACCAGATCCAACGGTCATGGTGATGCGACTACAAAATAAAAGAGGGATTAGAGGTTTTTTTTGTAATGGGCTTGCCGAGCTTTGTATCTTATTTAGATTTGTAAACGGACTGTAACTAATGAAATTTGGGCTTTTTTATTCATCATTTTCTATTTATTTTATTTCTTAACAACGATAATAATAATGATAATAGTAACTAATAATAATAATAATAACAATAACAATAGTAATAATATGATAATAATGATAGTAGTAATAATAATAATAACCCACAAAATGATAGTAATATAATAATGACAATATATAATAGTAACAAGAACAAAAATAATAATAACCAATAATAACAAATAGATAATAGCACCGAAGCAATACTACTAAATAATAAGAATAACTCTAATAGCTAATAAATACTAGTAATGGCAATAACAATTAATAATATTATTAACATATATGACACAATACGTAGGTAGTAATGACACTTATGATAGCATGACACACATGAAATAATATTTATAATATTTTTGAAAGTTATTTATTTATTTATATTATTTTTAGCCCAATACAAGCCCAAATACGCAAACAGAAACAAGTTTAAGTCTCGGGACAAAATTAGTGATTACACGGTTCTACTAATGAAATGTTTCGCCAAGATGTTTTGATGGGTTCAAAAAAATAAATATTGAATTTGACAAAGATTCTAAGGAGTTAGAGGTATGTGATCACCCTAATGTCGAGAAAAAAGAAAGAATTATAATGGGCGAAAGAAGAAAGTTAGCCTTGACGTTCAGGGAAAGTCTTAAATGCCGAATTGTGGGATATCGCCATCTTTTCATGGGAGCGTGCCTACACGTCAGGTTGAGGTCATGGGGATGGATCTGATAGGTATTTAGGGCTTGATCGCCTTTTCTTAAGGAATTTTGGATGACAATGATGTTCTTATTTCGGACTTGTTCGAACGCTTGACGATGAAGGCTTCCCTCCACAACTTTAAATCAAGGACTGACATGGTTGACATAACTGAACAATCGTAAAAACTCCTACGCCAGACCATTCAGAGATTTGGGGATGAAGAAAATGCAAAAAACCTGTGGGGCATGAGTCCGCCCGAAGGTTGAATTTATAGAAGGCTTATCATGACGAGCCCGAGAGGAGATAACATTCACGCCCAATTTAAGCAAGGGTAGTGCTATGAATGTGGACTTCAGCAAATGAAAGATTCAAATCCGACCAGTGTAATTCAACACTCCTTTCAAGAGGAAGGAAGAAGGAAGATTCAGTGAAGAAAGATGAATATCGAACCTTATAGGAGTAAGAAAAACCTAGGAGAGTCATGCATTCACCCCAGCGTTAAGATTGAAGAAGGCGCATCATGAAGAGCCAACGAAAAGACAACAGCTAAGCCCAAGGTGAGTGGGGCAGTGCTTCAAAGAGGGACTTCAGGAAGTGACTGATTCTAGTCAAACCAGTACAGGTCAACCATGTCCTTCCAAGGCAAGACAGAAATGAAGACTCGACAAAGACATAAAACCCATGGAAGTTAAGGATGATCGACCCGAAAGCGAGGCTTCTTCCCCAACAGTTCTAAAAATGACTCCATTCACGCATCATATTTAGTTAGACGCCCCTAGGTTAGGACCATGCTAACTCATATCATCAAAGCATTTTTATTGTTTTGATAGATTTTGTAGACTGCAAAGGATTTTGACTTGAAACTCCTCGACGATGAGTCCCTAACGAGAAGAAATTAGCTAATGAAGATTCGAAGAAGTTTCCAAGGAAGGGGACTCGCTTAGCCGAGGAGAAGGAAAAGTTCGCTAGAAAGAAAGAGAACAAATTAAAAAGAGAAAAAGAGAAGAAAGAGAAGAAAGAAAAAAGAGAGAAAAAGAAAAGAAGGAGAGGAAAGAAAAGAAAAGAGAGAAAGAGAAAAAAAGAAGAAAGCAAAAGAAAGAGAGAGAGAAAAAGGAAGAGAGCAAAAGAAAATAGAAGAAAGAAAAAAGAGAGAGAAAGAAAAAAAGAACGAGAGGAAGGAAAAGAGAGAAGGAGAAAAAGGAAGAAAGCAAAAGAAAGAGAGAGAGAGAGAGAAAAGAAGAGAGAAAAAGAAAATAGAAGAAAGAAAAGAGAGAGAGAAAGAAAAAAAGAAGAGAACAAGAGGAAAGAAAAGAGAGAAAGAGAAAAAAAGGAGTAAAAGAAAGAGAGAGAAAAAGGAAGAGAGCAAAAGAAAATAGAAGAAAGAAAAAAGAGAGAGAGAAAAAAAAGAACGAGAGGAGAGAAAGAGGATAAAGGAAGAAAGAAAAAGAGAGAGAGAGAGAGAGAGAGGGAAAGAAGAAAATAAACAAAAAGGAAAAAAGAGAGATAAAAAAGGGAAGAAAAAAGAAGAAGAGAGAAAAAAAAAGGAAAAAAAGTAAAAACCCGAAATGGCACTTTGAGAAAAGCAAGCCTGAAGTGAAAACTTGGAAAGGCGCTTAAAGAACAGATGTCCAAAACCCTTAAAAGAAAGAAACAAAGATGGTTGAACCCGAATATAAGATAGGGTGCCGCTCCAAATAAGAAGAAAAAGGACAAGCAGAAGAAAAAAGAGGCAGATACTCAAAGCTCAAGGATTTCAGGCGAAGGATTTCAAATTCGCCACGTCAAAATTTTCGAGCAAAGGAGGCAGATACTCAAAGCTCAAGGATTTCAAGCGAAGGATTTCAAATTCGCCACGTAAGGTTTTTAGAGCGGAGGAGGCAGATACTCGAAGCTCAAAGATTTCAGAACTACCCAGCGAAAGAGGCAGATACTCGTAGCTTGGGTTTTTTTAGAGCGAAGGAGGCAGATACTCGAAGCTCAAGGATTTAAGAACTACCCAGCAAAGGAGGCAAATACTCGTAGCTTGGGGTTTTTTAGAGCGAAGGAGGTAGATACTCGAAGCTCAAGGATTTCAGAACTACCCACCGGAGGAGGCAGATACTCGTAGCTTGGGGTTTCTAGAGCGAAGGAGTTAGATACTCATAGCTCAGGGTTTGGGAGAAAACATGGCAGATACCCATAGCTCAAGGTCTCTAGGGAAAAGGAGGTAGATACTCGTAGCTCTAGGTTCTGGAGAAGAGAAAGGGTGAACAGTTCTATATAGGAAGAACTTGCAATTCGAATTCTCTAAGTAGGGAAGTGAGACAAAATTAGTGCTTATGGTCTTTGCTTTATACATGTTCCACAAGTATAAGCAAAGAGGGGCAGCTGTAATCACTAATTGTGTCCGGAGTAGACCCTTCTCTTTACGTTTTTACAAAGACGAGCATGATTACTCATTTTTTGTTCAGGTTGTATAATATTATATCTTTATTGTATAAAGAAAAAATAATATATATATATAAAAATAAATATATATATATATATAAGAAAAAAAGCAAAAACAAAACAAGCAAAAACAAAAAAAAAAGAAAATATGAAATTTCACGTGGCCCTAAGGGGTCCACATCGCCTTTCCCCCCCCCCCCCCCCACTATAAATAGGGGTGAGGGGCTACTCTCCAAAACACGGCAGATTTCACCCAAATTTGGGGTGGATCGAACCATGCCCCTTATTTTAGGGGAGGCGGCTCAAGGGGCTGCCGAGGGTCGAGAGTCTCGATTCTAGTTGGTTCGATTTAGTATTCAATCAGGGATCCTTTGTGGTCTGAATTAGTTTTGGAGCCAGGTGCGAGTCGATTGAGGTCTTTCGTCTAGGCTCCGGGTCAAGTATGTCCTTATTTGTATTTTTCTTTTTATTCAATAAAAGTTTAGTTATGTTTTTTTCTATATTGTGTTCGTATGTTGATATTCAAATATTATAATGCTATATATATTTATGTTCCTTTAATTTTTATTGTATTTATTTATCGTCATGTATGTTTTAATTTGTGTACGTTAAAATAAAATATTACGTGGTAGTTTAGGCTTTTAAGGTTTTAGATTAAATAGGAGAATTGATCCAATCAATTAAAATCGTGTGCTCGTCTAATAGGGGCACGATTCTTAAATTGATTAGATTAATTTTTAATTAGTCTTTTAGAGCATTGGTTAGAATTAGAGTTCAAATTAATTTATGAATTTAAATTTGCACTTGGTTTATTAGGGTAAATGTTAAATTTATTAAATTAATCGAACATTTCTTAATAATTTTAGGGGTAAAATTAACATCACCATTCAGATTGAATTAAAATTAATTTTCATAATTTACTAGATTTTTTTTAGTCTTTTAAGGGACAATTGATTAGGGTTAAATATTAGATTCACATAGTTAATAATTAGGTCACTAATTAAACTTTCATAATTTGAGTCTTTTTAGGTTAGAGCTTTAGTAGGCTTTTGCATGTTTAATTTTAAGTCTTTTTGTGACATTCATTTTTAAATTGTCATTCATAGGACCATTTATTTTGAATTAATCAATTTAAAATATACAAAAGAGAGGTATCTATTAACTCCGGTATTTGTGTCAAAACAGTCTGAACTTAATGGATGTAGACCAAATATTTGGGTTAATTCTTACCGTTTCTAGGTAAGAAATAATATAAAATGGAAATATCATGTCATCACTCCTAAATGCTTGCATCATGCATAAAGGTGACGTACGAGATCCGAACCCTAAACTAACACGACAATCAGACTTATATGATGTCAGTTTAGTCTATGGTCCGGTGTACCGTCATCCTTTTTAATTAAATGCTCAATTAATTGTAAAGCCACGATTTGATAAAGCCCGTACCATTCAAGTCAAATTTTCAGTTAAGAACATCAAATTAAATTCACTTTAAATCTTAAATAATTTTTATCGATTAAAAGCAACAAGTAATTTGGTACCGCTTTCCAGGCGTGAGGAGGTGCTAACCCTTCCCCACACGTAACCAACTCCCGAACACATTTTAAAGTGAACCTCTGGTTTTGTGGTGTTCGGCCTACCTTAGTGGCCTGTGGCGACTCCAAATTTTCACCGTTTTCCAAAACTCCAATTTTTAGAACAAAAATCCCCTTTTAACAAATCTCTTTCAAAAAATGGGACGCTTAAAATTTTCGTTTTCTAGAAGAAAAACGTCATTACAAAGTGTAGGAGTGACAGTGAAATGACTTATCGGGGATGCCCCAAGCATCTTTTGTGTCTAGAAGACCTCGTAATTTGGGTTGACATTTAAAATGTGAAGTACAACTTGACTTACTTTGGTCTTTCTTTTTTACGAAGTACCATTTGCAGATTTCGGCGTTATGTCGGTTTAGTAGAGCTTTGGGTAAATCAAATCACCACATTCCTTTGGCTTGAAGTTAAAGATGGAGCAAACACCAAAACCCCTAGTTACCCAGCATTGTCATGATTTGAAAATAATACCACCGCTCGTGAAGCTAAGGATTTTGAATTTAAATGGTGCATTGCAACCTTATTTGCCCTTTTGCAACAACGGAGTGCCCCAAAATTGCCACACTCTTATCCAAAATGCCTATTACCAGACTTCAGACATTGGAATGTTTTTTTGTTTTATTTTGTTCCTATTCCCTTTTTGGGTGATTTGATTTTTTATTTTTGTTTTTTTGACCTTGGTCTCAATTTAGACTTTTTATTTTAAAGAAATTAATCTTGACGCATTAATGCCCTACGAGCTTAAACAAATGACCAACTTAAGTCGGGATGTTAGTCACGAATTAGTTATCTTCACAACTTCCGATTTCTAATAGACACAAGCTGCTCGAATTCAACCTTCGGGTCACAATCAATGTCCCTCGCACAATTGATATACGAGGGTCTGATAAGCAGATATACATGAAAAGAAGAGATATTTGAGACACAAAATGTGATGCATCCTTTCATTGAAAATAAAAACATGGAGTCATAGGCCCTTACGAAAGATCGTCACCGCCTTCGGGCTTAAGCGGGTGAGTTTGATTCAATGCACTACTTCGAAAGAGATTAAAAGCAACAGGGAAACCTACGAGAGTTTAGACCGATAAGCATGGGTAAATTTGGATAGATCCTACCCTTAGGCCTCTTTTTCCAAGAATGCCAAATCAATGCTCAGATTTTCTAGGAGTTCCTCCATTGTTGGTTCCTCGACATTATCTTCATCCACTTCCTTGACAGCATCCCCAAACGGTGCTTCAAATTGCCCAATTGGACCAATGAATCCTCCCGGCACAAAGATCTGATCTAGAGGGGAAAAAACATGGGCTCCACCTCCCCTTGGTCTTTTGTTTCTTCTCTTTCCTTAGGCTCGTATCCTAAACCGAGGCGGTCTCTCTTAGCAACCATGTTTGCCCCAAACTCATATATTGGGGACTTTCCCTTGACAGAAGCGGTTATAAGCCTCGGGGTTGGGTCTTCAACAATCTCTTTGACTTCCTCAAAGAATTCGATCTCTTTGATGTCCATTAGCCCTTGAACTATAGTTGCAAACTCACAACAGTCCTGGATAGTGTGTCCGCCTTCGGTGTGGAACTCGCAATAAGGACCATCATGTCCCTCGGGCGTCATTGCCCCTTGGTGACTAGACCCGCTTTGTAGAGCTCCATCCATACCCAACTGAAGGGTGACTTGACTTCAGATACACTAGTCTTGGTTTTCCGATTATCCTCCTCAGAAATGGCATTCACTCCTTTTGCATGACTTGGTAGAGGGTTCGTGGTTGTAGTCGGTCCACCTGATTTCTCAAAGCTTATGACCCCAAGTTGGATGAGCCTCTCTACATTCTTTTTGAAACTGAAGCAGTTGTCGATCGAATGCCCCACTTGCTCGCCGTGGTACGCGCATTTTGCATTTGCGTCATACCATTTTGGGAATAGGGGCTGCAAATTAGGTTGGTAGAAAGGTGCCACTACATGGATATCGGAAATTTGCTTGTATAAGCCTCCATATGATATCGGTAACAGAGTGAACTCGATTCTTTCATTATTTTTCTGCTGATTGAAGCTTCGACTTGAGGAATCCTGGACATTTGAGGCCGCTTTAGGTTGTACAACCGCCACTGTTTTAACATTGTATACGTCCGAAACGTTCACTTCGTTGTCCTTCCTTCCGTGAGGTGGCCTCTTATGGGACGAGCTTCCCCCTATCTTAATCCTACCACTCTTGGCGGTATTTTCAATGAGCTCACCGGAAAGCACTAGGTCGGCGAAGTTGGTGGTTGCATTTCCTATGAGACGATCTAAGATTGGTCCCTCCAAAGTCTAGATAAATATGACCACCGTCTCTTTCTCACCGAGTGGGGTTGCACTTGAGCTGCCACATCTCTCCACCGTTATGCATACTGCCTAAAACTCTCATTTGACTTCTGTTTCATGTGTTGTAGGGCCCATCGGTCCGGAACCATGTCATTGACATGCTGGTGCTGTGCTAGGAAAACCTTGGCTAAATCCTTCCACGTCTTGATCTGATGACGGCTTAACTGATTGTACCACCGGATGGCGGATCCCGAGAGACTGTCTTGGAAACAATGGATTAACAGCTTGTCGTCCCCACCATATTCGGTTATCCTTCGGCAAAACATGGTGAGATGAGTACGGGGGCAACTTGTTCTATCATACTTCTCAAACTCCGGGACCTTGAATTTAGGGGATAGCACTAGATCTGGGACAAGACTGAGTTCGGCGGCGTCGAAACCGGTGAAAGCATCGACAACCTCCATGGCTTCCAACTTTTCCTCGAGTCGCTTGCAACGGTCCGCGATCTCTTTACAGGCTTCAAATCTTGGCTTCTCAATTTCCATTAACTGATCAATGTTTGAGACGAAATTCTAGGCTTGGTTTCCTCTGGGTCTTTCTTTCGGTGCGGAGGGCACATTAGCGGGGAAAGAGGCGTCGGTCTGATGAAGTGGCAATTTTCCTCGATCGAGTATCACCTGAGGGGTAGCTTGGACCCTAACATGAGTGGGGGTAAATCTAGAAGGATATGGGAGATCTTCATTCTCAACGGTGGGTCTTGTTGTCGGATTACCGTTCGAGGCTTCCTCTCGTACGGAAGGTCGGGTTCCTAGAATCTGGCCTATCTGGGCTAGTATATCTTCTTGGGACTTCCTGGGTTGCTCCCTCATTTCCTCTTGGGCCTTAGCTAACTGGTCCTTTAACTTCTTGGTCAAATCCTCTTGCATATCCCTTTGAGTATGTTCTATTTGGTCCAATCGATCTTCGTTCACCATCTTAGTTCTTTGTGGGGTTCCGTAAGGGTGCTGAATGGACTGACCTTTTTCCTTACCCAGTATCACTCCGAAGGAACATCCCGATGATTAGTCACAACATCTCGGAAGTGAATGCATGAAAATGCGTGATGAATGTCGTAATGTGATGATGCAACTATTAATGGATAAGTAATGAGCTTATGATGATGTCATGCGATTATGATTTGAAGAAATTAAATGTGACGTATGAACACAGCGAAGAAAACGGGTTAGTGTAAAACAAAACATAGATAAACAAGCACAGACACGCCTATTTTGTTAACACCTAGGTTATCTGCATGGCTCTAAGGGGTGGGCTTTCTAGTTTGCTACATACAGTTTTGGTTCTAGGAGGTACTCAAATTGTCCTCGTTGTCCCTTCCTAAGGGTAGCAAGGCCCCCGATCATCACCCATTATAGGCTCATTTCAACCGAGTTCAGTCCGAGGGGACCCTTTAGCTATATTCGTACGGAGAAACGATATTCCCACGAAGATATAGGGTAGTCGAGCCCCGAAGGTACTTACTAGGCCCATACGGAGGAACGGTATCCTCGCGAAAGCACTAGCGTTTTCCCCTCACTTAGACAAAAGGGTGAATATACCAAAAAAAATGAATGCGTCCGAAATAAACTCGCATTTATAAACAAATATCGATTAAATTCGTCACTTTAGTTCGCAACCTTCGATATTAATTAAGCGGTAAAGTTTTCTTGGCTCGACTCTCTTTTTTGTTTTTTTATTAAAAAAACAAAAAAAATCCTCAGCGGAGTCGCCATCTGTAGCGACCCTTTTTTATAAATACGTTATGATAGGTATATAATAGTGAGGTGTGAAAATTTTGAGAATTTAGAATTTAAGGTATTTGAGAAAATAGATTTAGAAAATTGGGGAATTTAAATTAGAGAAAAAAAGGATTTTGAAGATTGTTTTTTTTTGTTTTAAATAATAGGGGTTTTAGAAAAATATTTTAAAATAGAGGAATTAAAAAAAGGTTTTAAAAATAGAAGGAAGTCGCCGCCGACCACTTTGAAATGGTAGACCGAACACCGGAAATAGAAACCAGAGATTCGAAAGGGTTCGGGAGTCAGTTACACGCGAGGAAGGGTTAGCACCCTCGACATGCCTAAAATTTGTACCAAAACTTTACCGCTTAATTAAAATCAAATTTTGCAAATCGAAGTGACAATTTTAACCGAGACTTGGTTATATATGCGAGTAAATTTCGAAAACCCTAATATTCGAGAGCGAACGCCTAAACCACCACCACTACGGCTGGTACTGGCCTCGTTCCTTTTATGAATAAAAGGATATCGCACCCTTGAAAATAATTCTAAAAAAGCGAAATGCATGAATACAAAATTAAATCTAATCTAAGGTCCTACAGCGTCAAAGGAATCGACATCTGTGTAATCGGAATACCATTCCCACGCCGACACCGGGACCGTGAGCTAATGGCAAATAGGTCAAAAAACTAAAGCAAAAAAATTCCAAAAATGAATCGGATCGAATGAAAACAAAATTTAAAGAATGATAATTAAATAAATTATACACTCACGTATGTATATATATATAGTTATATAAGAACCTTATAATATACATACGTATTATTACATAAAGCAAAAATTAGATGACATATATATGGGTGTAATCATGAAAAAAAGCTTTATAACATATATGCGTATTTCCATAAAACAAAATAATAATAAAAAACCAACTAATATGCACATTGATCTAGATACATAAAATCTAATAAAATTGATAGATGGCTTCACGAGACAAAATGATAAATATATAACCATACATATTACACTATGGGCAACATCACCACATGGATTAATGCAATAACATGACGTAACAGAATTTAAAGCGTATTAATATCAAAATATAAACATGAACAATAAAGGACTGAAATTTAAACATGCACGAATCAAAAGGCTGATTAAGCAATTAAACCACTGTTAGGGGGTTGAAATTGAACGGTAAACCAAGTTTCAAGGGCTTTGAACGAGATTAAACCATTAAGGAAAAGCTTTAATTAAAAAAAGGACGTGAATGGAAAGCTCGAGAAAATTAGAGGGACCAAGAGTGTGATTTAAAAAGACGGAAACCCTGTGGGGGTAATTTTACAAACACATGATGGCGTAAATGGGAAATATCCCCCTTATTTTAAAAGTGAATCACTTAAAACCCTCTTCCCTTGCTTTTTCTGTTTTTTGGCCGTTCTAAGTCAAAACCAGAGATCCTTCTTCTCCACACAGCTCCGTTGGGGTTCCGATCAACCAGAAACCCTCCCTTCACCGTCGAGCGTTAGCCGGTGAGCACAAAAACCTCAAAACGCCCCCTTTTTGTCTTTCTAAGAGAAACCCTCAAACACCTTTCGGGATTCGTAAGTAGAGAAAAAATTTCTTTAAAACCCTAAACTAAAACCCCCAAAGCCCTTTACTCTGCTTCACCGTTCTCTTCCGTCGACTCACCACGTACGGCCTTGAGGAGGCCTACGGCTTATCACCAGCGAGGTGGGATGCGGCCAAACGACGAGGAGTCGAAACGTTAGGAAGGTAAAAAGACTCGGAAAAAAAAAACCTTTTCTTTCTCTCCTTTCCTTTTTGTATATGCATGCAATCGGAAATTAAAAATCAGTCAATACCTCTAAATTTTTATTTTATTTTTATTGGTTTCTTTTTCTTGATTGCCGAATGTCTACAATGTTTTTTGGGTTCCCATTTTATACCTGGATGTTACATGTTAAGAAAAAAATGATTGCTTCCTCTCTCTAAATCTCTGATTTTGCTGACTGGTTGACTTTTGCTTTGATTTTGTTTTGTTGCCATTTTGGGTATCTGATGGCTCTGTTTTTCCTGTTGCATGTTGGTGCTACCGGAAATGGGAGGGAGACACCGGCGTGCATGTATCAGAGGACTCGAAGATGGCAGAAGGTTCTGGTGCGTTCTGGACAGGGGCGGCACGCGCGAGTGGGCAGCTGGGGAGTCAGACGGTGCGTGTTGGAGAATTGAACCGCCGCGCGTGGGGTTTCTGGATCCTTCCGGGCTTTGTTGTGAGATCGAGATTCGATCTAACGGCTGAGATCTTGTGCGGCGCAGAGCGAAGAGGGGGACGTCTAGGTCTCCTGCGTTGGGGCGATCTGAGTCGTTAATTGGCGACTAGATCCAACGATCATGGTGATGCGGCTGCAAAATAAAAGAGGGATTAGGGTTTTTTTGTAATGGGCTTGTCGGGCTTTGTATCTTATTTAGATTTGTAAACAGACTGTAACTGAAATTTGGGCTTTTTTTATTCATCCTTTTTTATTTATTTTATTTCTTAACAACGATAATAATATTATTAATAGTAGTTGTTATAATAATGATAATAGTAACTAATAATAATAATAACAATAACAATAGTAATAATATGATAATAATGATAGTAATATTAAGGGAAAACTACACCAGTGACCACCGAAGATATTGGGGATACCTATTTGAACCACCGAACTAAAAAAAACGTCAATCACACCACAAAACTTATAAAATCAACCTATTTTGACCACCGCCGTTAAAAACCTAATGGTGGAGTGACGGAACTGCCACGTGGCAACTGATAGGTATATTTAAAAATTATACATTTGGTCCCTGTTATTTATAAATTCTTTCAATTTAGTCCTAATTTTCAATTAATAAAATAATAAATTATTAAAATTAAGTGGTGACACGTGTCAAGACCTTATTGGAGGATTTTAATTATTTATATTTAATTTTATTAATTTATTTTCCCCCTCCAATCAGGTGGTGACACGTGTCACCACCAATTTAGAGGAGAAAAACAAATTTTCCCTCACATGCACGCTGGGGGATTCAAACCTGGGTCTCCCAGGTGGAGAGGCATCTGCTCTACCACTGCACCAAGAACACCTTAGTGCTATGATTCTCCAGATATAAGATATATCTCTTATAAGTTTTTACATTTATAAATCAAAAGCTCAAACCCTAAACACTAATTTCACATATATAAATCTTAAACCCTAAACTATAACCCTAAATATTTCAAATTAAACCTCAAACCCTAAAATTTTCAAATTAATTACACGCTAAATATTTCAAATTAAGACTTAAACCCTAAACCCTAAATATTTTAAATTATTTTCATACTAAATATTTCAAATTAAACCCCAAACCCCAAACCTTTAACCTTAAACCCTAAAAACTTCAAATTAATTACACACTAACTATTTTAATTTAAACCCTAAACCCTAAATATTTCCAATTATTTTCACGTTAAATATTTCAAATTAAACCTAAATATTTAGCGTGTACTTAATTTGAAATTTAGGGTTTAAGGTTAGAGTTTGGGGTTTAATTTGAAATATTTAGGGTTTAGGGTTTAAGGCTTAAGGCTTAATTTGAAATATTTAACGTGGAATTAATTTGAAATTTTTAGGGTTTGGGTTTAGGGTTTAATTTAAAATATTTAGCGTGGAAATAATTTGAAAATTTTAGGGTTTGAGGTTTTATTTGAAATATTTAGTGGTTAAATTTTATTTGAAATATTTAGTGTGAAATTAATTTGAAATATTTAGGGTTAGAGTTTAGGGTTTAGGATTTATATATGTGAAATTAGTGTTTAGGGTTTGAGCTTTTGATTTATAAATGTAGAAACTTATAAGAGATATATATTATATCTGGAGAATCATAGCACTAAGATGTGCTTGGTGTAGTGGTAGAGTAGTGGCTTTTCCACCCGGGAGACCTAGGTTCGAATCCCCCAGTGTGCATGTGAGGGGAAAATTGTTTTTCTCCTTTAAATTGGTTGTGACACGTGTCACCACCTGATTGGAGGGGAAAAATAAATTAATAAAATTAATAAAATCCTCCAATAAGGTCTTGACACGTGTCACCACTTAATTTTAATAATTTATTATTTTATTAATTGAAAATTAGGACTAAATTGAAAGAATATGTAAATAACAAGGACCAAATATGTCATTTTTAAATATACCCATCAACTGCCACGTGGCAGTTCCGTCACTCCACCGTTAGATTTTTAACGGCGGTGGTCAAAATAGGTTGATTTTATAAGTTTGGTGGTGTGATTGACTTTTTTTTAGTTCGGTGGTTCAAATAGGTATCCCCAATATCTTCGGTGGTCACTGGTGTAGTTTTCCCTAATATTAATAATAACCCACAATAATAATAATAATAATAATAATAATAATAATAATAATAATAATAATAATAATATAATTATGACAATATATAATAGTAACAAGAACAAAAATAATAATAACCAATAATAACAAATATATAATAGCACCTAAGCAATAATACTAAATAATAAGAATAACTCTAATAGCTAATAAATACTAATAATGGCAATAACAATTAATAATAATATTAACATATATGACACAATACGTAGGTAATAATGACACTGATGATAGCATCACACACACGAAATAATATTTATAATATTTTTTTGAAAGTTTTTATTTATTTATTTATATTATTTTTTAGCCCAATACAAGCCCAAATACGCAAACAGAAACGAGTTTAAGTCTCGGGACAAAATTAGTGATTACACGGTTCTACTAATGAAATGTTTCGCCAAGATTTTTCTAAGTTGATGTAAGGTGAATTTGAGACGAACATGATGGGAGAACTCTCATTCTTTTTGAGACTCCAAATTAAGCAAAGGAAGGATGACTTCTTCATCAATCAAGCTAAGTACATCTAGGACATGCTCAAGAACTTTGGCTTGGAGAATGTGAAACCTCAAGCCACACCAATGAGCTCTTCTACAAAGCTTTACAAAGATGAAGGAGGTAAGTGTGTTGATTTAAAGCTTTATCGTTCTATGATTGGATCTTTACTTTATCTTACTGCAAGTAGACCCGGAATTATGTTTAATGTTTGCTTGTGTGCTAGATTTCAAGCTAGTCTAGAGAATCATACCTTATATCCGTTAAGAGAATCTTTAGATACATTAGAGACACACCTTGTTTAGCTTTTGGTATCCTAGAGATTCCTTCTTTAATTTATATGTTTTCTCGGATGCAGATTATGGAATTTGTAAGATAGATAGAAAGAGTACCTTCGGTACTTGTCAACTCCTAGGTAGCATGCTTATATCTTGGTTCTCTAAGAAACAAAATAGTGTAACACTCTCTACCACCGAAGCGGAATACATATCGGCTGAAAGTTGTTGTGCTCAAGTCCTTTGGATGAAGTAACAACTTTTAGATTATGGAATTGATGTAGGTACCATACCTCTTAGGTGTGACAACACTAGTGCCATTTGTCTCACTAAGAATCACATCCAACATTCTAGAACCAAACACATAGAAATTGGACATCATTTTATTAGATATCATGTTTTGAAAAATGATGTTGTTCTAAAATATGTAGACACCTTGAACCAATTAGCGGACATTTTTACCATACCATTAGACAAAGAGCGTTTTTGGACTCTTAGGAGAGAGTTAGGTTTGACTAGCCTTTCTTGACCCTTTAGAGCTTTTTTGGTGTCAAAATTTACATGAATTTGATTGATTGTCATGCTCTTATGATTTTGCTTCTATATACATCTATGATTGTTGCTAGAGGGAGTATGTATCTGTTTTAGTCCATACATGCGCTTAGATTCGATTGAAATTGAATTTTTGAGCTCCTAGTTGCCCAAAATGCATTTTCTGGAACGTGGGTATCCACACTACAACAAATTGCTTATTGGTGACGTTGAAAATATTGTCACTGGAACTTACATTTATGTCACTATTTATATTTTGTGACATAAAATTTGACGTCACAGTGAACGTCACGCTAGGTGTGTGACTAAATGTCAACTGTGACGATGTATATAACTTCGTCACGTATTGTTAAACATCAAGTGATGTTATACATTAATGCCGCCTTATAATTTGTATCCAGTTACAACAAATTTCGTCGCCAAATAACATAAAACTTTGTCATCAATTATTCATATCGTCGCCATTTATATAAAAAATTTAATGTATAAATGACAAAAAATATATCGTCACAATTTATTTATTAAAAAATAAAATTATAAAATTACACTAAAGGTCTAAACTTTTATATAAATTACAATAAAACACCAACATTCATCATAAATTACAATAAAGACAAATACTTTTTATAAATTACAATAAAGGCAAATACTTTTATAAATTACAATAAAGGCCAAAACTTTAGAAATTTATAATAAAGGACAAAAGTTCTCATAAATCACAATGATGACTTATGTTTTTTAACATTAAAATAAAAGCTCATATTTTTACAAATTATAAAAAAAAAACCCTAAAATTATACAACCATTTCAATTTGATTCATTCCTTAAAAATGTCAAAAACATGCCGCCATATCTGGTCCACTGATCCAAAGACTCTGTTAGTCTCTATGTCACCGTTGCTTTTTTTTTAAATTGCTGCCCTCTCTCTATATAAACATAAATTGTCATCAATTAAAGATACCAAAAGTGCTTATTATGAATTAAAAAGAAAAAAAAGACAAATATTTACCATATCCAATTTTGATGTTGCAATTGTAAACGCTTTTGATATATAATATAGATCACGTCCCTGTCACATGGATAAATTGTCAAGATAAAAAAGATGATAGGTGAATGCAAATACCAAATGTTAAAGGAAAATAAAAAGAGAATGATAATTATATGAAGACGAACAATAAAAATATATCCCTTTAAATTATGTTCACTCGTTAAAACTCTTTGTCCTTTTTATTGGATTTCTTTCTTAACTAGATATTTACTTCCATGTGAGTAGTACAAATAACCAAGACATCTGAAGACTGAATGGAAAACTAGTTTTGATAATACTTCAAAAAAATGTTACGAATGACTGTCCAGAAATATCATTTTGTTATACAAATATAAAACTTGAAAGGAAAACAATATAACGAAACTTACAACTCGAATTGCAAAGACATTTTAAAGCACTAGTGCTTGATATATAGAACCATCGAAAATATATATTACTCCATCTTATATGTGTTCGAATCCCGCTATGGGAATGTTAAACCTCTCAATTTAATTAAAATTACCCGATATTCTCTTATACGTATGGATGACAATATAATCTGAATCCGCCCCGAAGGAAAAAAATTCGATCCAAATCCGATCGAAAAAAGTCTGAATCTGAAAAAAAAGGTTTGAGTCCTAATAGGAGGTGGATCGGATATGGGCATTACCATGATCTGATCCAAATCCATATTCGATTTGAGTTTGATCCATATATGAACCTGGATAAAAACATTTAAAACTCTTAGATTTAAAAAATATAGATATATATTGAAATCATAATTAAGTTGAATTGAGATTATGCATATTAAAATAGATATATTTTGAAATCCTAATTAAGTTGAATTGAGATTATATATATATATATATATATATATATAATTAATATACATATTAAAATCTTAATTAAGTTGAATTGAGATTATATATTCTAATTAGAGTTAAATTAGGATTATATACGTTAATATATATTGAAATTCTAAAATAAGTTGATTAGGATTACAAAAGCTATATAAAGACATGAGAGATCTAGCAGTCATTAATGCTTTTTGGAAAACCCCTCTCAATAGTTTAGAGAGTTTTATATGCTCGTTTCAACTGGGTGAATTATGTAGAGGTAGAAGCGTTATCGTTGCGGCTTAAGAATCGACATTATGAAATTGTGATTGGGTATCTATTTTCTCCAAATTTAGAATTCTAGATTTTAAACAGGTAATTCTTCACCCTTAATCACCCCGATTCGTTTGATGAAAATTATTTGTTATTTTTATTTAAAGATATTTGTTTGAGTCGTTACTTTAAAAAAAGGAAAAAATATTTGGATTCGGACTTTTAGATTTGGATTTAGATTTTAGATATTTTATTGGATCAGACTCGAATTTATGTAATTGGACTTGGAATTTTTGTAGGTTCGATTATTAATTGGATTGGGCTTGAACTTTATAAAGTCTGATCCAAATTCGATCTATTGTCATCCCTACTTAGACGTGGTAGAAATCAAAAGTTTTCAATTCCTTTATTACAATAAAAAATCTTATCCTCTTGTAAATATTCATCCAAATATAATAAAAATTCGCTACATGGGAATGCAACACAACATTTTTATGATTTTCTATTTTTAATTTTAAAATAAATAAAAACATAATAAAATATTTTTAAAAACATATTTAAAAGTTATTAAAAAATTTAATCTTATTTTCAAAATATTTTAAATTAATTTTTTATTATTATTATTAAATATTATAAAAATATAAAAATATTTTGAAATTCTAAATTATTATAAGTTATTATTGAAATTTTAAATAAATTTTAAAAAAAGTATTATCAAATTGTAAAAAAATAATAATATGGGGAGAAAATCTAAAATTATAAAAATACTTTTTAAAATTCTATGATTATTTTTAAATAAATTTGATAACTTTTAGGAAAAAAAAGAAATAATTTAATATTGTTATAATTTTAAATCTTATTAAAAAGGATTTTTCAAAAAATATTTTTAAAATAAATTTTGAAAAATTTTAGATAACATAAAAATGTTAAGACTTGCACTCAAAATTGATTTGAGAGCTTATTAATTTAATTTCTGATTACAATGATTTAATTAGGTGTAAAAAAAGTTCTAGAGTCAAATTATTTTTTTTCAAAAGTTTAGGTATTTTTGAACCCTTAAACGGCGTTATGGTTTGAATATTCCCTTTTGGGAATTTATTGGGGAAAATAACCCCCAAAGATTGATATTGGGAAAAATACCCCCCTTTCATGCCATGTAGGACTAATTCGCGTCCTGGGGAAAGCGAATTTAAAATTCGCGTCCTGCAGGACGCGAATTCCTGCGACGTTTCAGTGAAAAGGGAATTCGCGTTTTGCAAAACGCGAATTCAACGATTTATTGATGCCCCCGCACGAGAAATTCAACATGAAATTGAATTGAAACCAATATAAGATGTTTAGGTAGCAATATTTGTGATCGAATAACGGATTATCGGGGTACCCGATTAAAATTTTTGAACTATAACAGTGTCGTATTGAAACATATCTTTAAGATGGTGTGAAGATACGAGCGTATATAATATCCTAAGATGTGTGAAAATGGCCTAGAAATAGGCAAGTAACAATGTTTTAAAAGGAAACATTATCGTATAGGCATGTTTAAATGCATTTTACGGTGTGTTTCGAACTTTTTTTTGGTTTTTCCTAAGTTTGGAGACAAAGATCTGCAGCTTAATTTTACAGTGGTGCTAAAGTTCTGAGGAAGACGGTGTCCGAAAATGTGAGAAAATTGTGTTAAAAATGCTATCAAAGTAACATTTTTGAAGCAAAAAATGTGTCGATAGGCATGTTTTTTTTTTTAAATTTAAAGGGCCTCGTTAAAAAACCCCTCTAAACCTATGTAGGGGGAAAAAAGTGCCCATAAGATTTATTAAATTACCAGATAATAGAAGTTCACAAATCAGAAAAGAGTACACAATGGTTGATCTAGTTAATTCGGGGGTCGGTCCTAAGAGGGCATTTCCTAATATCATGTCCAGTGTTCCCACATTTACTGCACCTCCTAGGTTGTACGGTCTTTTCTCTCGGAACCATATCTTCGGCACAATGAATCCTCGTTGATGGTGGCCGGCCTTTTTTCTTTCGTCGCAGGGAGGGATCTGGGCATATCTTTGGTTCGTTGCTGATTATACGACGGTCACGTGCATTTCCGATCGGAGGGAACTCGTTTCGATAAACCTTGAAAACGGTTTCGAGCCTGTAGACCGGATCAATGAGTGTCGTTGCATCAAAATGAACCGATGCACATGCTGCGAAAGCATGCGAACACGGGAACTTGAACGTCTGGAACTCCCCGCAATCGCACGTTCGTTTTTGCAAATCAACCACGTAGGTGTATTGCATTATTCCTTGTAGCGGTTCAGAAAATTGCGTGACCTCAAAGATGTGTTCCCGACGAGAGAAGCACAACGCACCCATCGAGTTAGCATGCGCAATGGACGCTTAGATTTTGTCGGCGAGATCTGGATTAAATATGCGACCAGCTGCCATCCAGTTCATTGCTTGTTTGCCGAGGGTTGCGAAAAGGGTTGCCAATCGGTAATATGTTGCTTTGACAACGGATGTGATAGGTAAATGGCGCGTTCCCTTAAGAGACGAATTGATCGCCTCAGCCAAGTTTGTTGTCATATGGCCGCATCGACGACCCCCGTCATAACATCGCAACCATTTCTCCTTCGGTATCTCCATAAGATAGTTATACCCGAATGGATTCCTCAATTGCAACTCCTCCAGCAGCTCTTCCACTTGATTAACTCGATGTGCGTTGCCTGTTGAATAAGACATGCAAAATAGTTAATTGGTAATAATATGAAATTGGTGGACGTAGAATAACAAAATGAAATTGTTGCATACCCATACGGAGAACCATTATACGTTCATCCTCGTTCTTGAACCTCTGATAGTAGTTTGCTGCTATATGCCGCAAACAATACCGGTGATGTATGTATGGGGGTTTCCATGAATCTCCCAAACGTTGAATTGCTCCCCAAATCCCTGCGCCTCTATCTGAAATAATAGCTAGGCCATCTTCACGTGTACGCAAAACCCGACGCATGACATACTTGCGGAGGTTGTAAAGGAAAAACTCCCAAGAAGGTATATTTTCCTTTTCAACAATCGCAAAAGCAACTGGGATACATTTTCTGTTGCCATCCTGGGCAACTGCAATTAGCAATATCTGCGTGTATCTGCCATATAAAAATGTACTGTCGATCTGGAGCATAGGTTTGCAGTGACGGAAAGCTTTTATGCATTGGGTGAACGTCCAGAAAAGGCGATGAAATTCGACCTCCCCTGGTACAACACAATCGTTGTAGTACTTCGGAACAGTCTCCAATTCCACAATTGTCCTTGGATTGTATTCCTGCATAACTTGAAGCCATGATCGCAGATCGTTGTATGATAGCTCCCATTGCCCGTACAGTGTTTCGATGGCTCGATATCTTGCATACCATGCCTTATCGTAATTGACGGTGTACTTGTAAATGGATTTGATGGCAGCTATACACACTGGCACAGATACACGTGGGTTTGCTTTCACGAGTGGAAGGATTGCATCGGAAAGCACGTGTACATCCAAGTTAGGATGGTCTTGGTTGAGGCTCCCAACGGAGCATCTATGAGGCCCTGTATATCTCGTTATTTTCCACAGGTTATTCAGCCTTTTCAATTGCGACACACGAACCCTCCATTTACATCCTGCAGACTTGTGAGGACACTCTGCAATATATTTCCTGGCCTCGGTCCCTGCATGCCTACACTGTATAAATAGGTTGTATTTCTGCCTTAACATCCCATCAAACTTATTACTTTCCTATCTTCACGAGATTTCTGCATTTCTACATTTCTGAAAGAGAAAATGGCTCGATATTCAGCTACTGTATTTTTTCGTGGAACATACTTCTACACATCTTTTAGTGAAATGATCACAAGAAATGAATTATTTGAGTTGATCTCGAAACGAGTTAAAGAGTCGACCAGCGCAAAAATAGAGGCCTTGCAAGTGAAAGTACCAGTCAATGAGCCCGGCCCCGAGGAGCATTATATGCTCACACTGTCAGATAAGAAAGATATGCGAAAGATGTTTCGGGCATACAAACGTGCTGGGGGAACAAACATCGAGCTTAGCGTGAAATTTGATGACGGATCAAGTTCTTCAACAAATGTGGTAGCTGTCCAAGACGAGAATGCGTTAGCTGGCGAAGACGAGAATGAGTTAGCTAGTCCAGACGAGAATGACGTGTTCTTAAAAATTTATCAGAGACGGCAGGAGAAAGAACAAATAATTGAGGAACTAAACTTAACGTCTGACATAAGTACCGACTACGATTAGTAATGTAATTTTGATTAAGTTATGTAAGTTATTTATCTTGCGTACTTGTATTTTGTGAACTCGGTGCTTTCGATGTAGTGCTTTGGATGTAAGTTTTTAAATATAAAAGTATCAATTAATAATTCCGAATATATAATACTTTAATTAAGAAAATATAAATTAACATTACTTATTTCGAAAAACATAGAAAAAAATATAACTACTACATATGTCTATGTCCGCCGGTACCACAATCTGGTGGACGTCGAACACGACCCGGATTGCGTCGTCCATGTTGATTCGGAACCTGTTGAGGATCATGATCGGGCTCGTTGACGTTGTCGTCTCCAGCAGTACCACTTGATCCGACAGGCGGACCAGAAAAGAACAACGACTGTGGAGGTGTGTGCTGAACGAACTTGGGGCCCGAAATATCATAAGGCCGAGCATGAAACGGGTAGGGGGCAGAAGCAGAGGGAACAGTGGAACTCGAAGATCCGCCAGTCATGCCAGGAAAAAACCCGTACGTAGTCAGCATCGAAGATCCACCCATCATTCCCACAATAGGAGTGAAAAAGCCTTACGTCGGACTCGGGGGCCTCGGCTGAATCATCAACTGGGTGCGGCCCTGGGGGCGAATCGGATCGGTAGCTCTAGAGGATGAAGCACCTGCTCCCATTCAACGTTGCGATCCACCTACTCCGCTCGTACGATGAGTCCGGGGGTAGTTTCGCTGAACAGGCTCAAACACAGCTGCTTGTTCTTCCGGAGTGAGGAGATATGGTTTCCCACTACCAAAGAACCATGCAAAGTAATTACTGCTCACCATAGGCTCATCAAACATCCGGTACTCATTCAGTGCCTGCCGCTGAAGCCTATCCTGCCACTGTGCAATCCACTGCACATGTTTCACCGACCAGTCCACCTACCACAAAACATCAACAAAATTATTATTTATAAATTGTAAAGTAAGTATAAATCGATAACTATTAAATTAAATTTAATTATTATACCTCAAGTTTTCCTTGTCGGTGATCCTATGTAAGTCGTCCAAATCAGGAGGATCTATCAGAATTGTTTGCAGACGACCGAACTGGCGTTGGACGCGATCAACCGGATGCCACTCAACTACAACGTACCAGATGAGAGGTACCATGGCCGTCCAAGCGGAAACCGTCTCATGATCAAAATTAGGCAGACATTCATTGATATCCGAATCAGAGTACGGGGTCCACAAAAACTGTAAATTAAATATAGAAATAATTAAAAACAAGTAAACTAAACTATATTCATATTAAACTTCAACTTAATATAAAATTAAAATATTTACCTCATTTGCAGATTTCGTGTCAATTTTTTTCCTAATAGAATGCATCATAGTTGGAATCCCAACATGAGTTAGAGCATGGAACCACCTACATAACATCAAAATATAATTTTAATATTTAAAAAATAAATATTAGGAAAATAACCAATTTATAAATAAAATTTAGTTAAGATTATTTTCCTTACCGCAAACATAGTGGATACGAATAGTCTGCTGGCGCGAACAAGTCAGGGCATAAAAATGGCATTCTAAACCACGCCCAAGACTGAAGTAGCAAAAGACATCCTCCGATGTCGTGTCGATCAGCACTCGCAGCCTTGCACAACTCCCTATACAGAAATGCAAGTACTGCCGAACCCCAACTTAATTTACCAGCCTCTTCAAAATCCCGCAAGTGCCGCAACCACAACATGTGAACCTTGTTGCGAGTTTTGTCGGCCACCAAAATTCCCCCGAGGATCTGTAAGATATAGGCCCGAGCATATGCCTAAAATATAACGAAAAAAAATATTAAAATATAATAATTTTATTACTACTAATAAAAAAATATTTTTTTTACCTTCTTCACATCTTCATTGGCTCCAGCAGGTAAATTAGCGAATTCCGTACGCAACCACTTCAGAGTCACACATCCGCCCTGTAGTTTTTCTGGCTTATCCCCTAACAAGTCCATACATAAGCCCTCCCAATCGTCACTGGCGGCACCAGTGATAGCCTCCCCATCTACAGGCAGGCCAAGAATATGCGACACATCTTCTAATGTGATGGTCGCCTCACCACATGGTAAGTGGAAGGTATGTGTCTCTGGCCTCCACCTCTCCACAAGCGCGTTGATTAAATCAACGTCTAATTTCGCACCTCCTCCATTAATCTTCGCCACATGTCCAAACCCGGCTTCGGCTATGTACTCAGCTAGAAGAGGATCCGGGGGCACCCTCATCCGTGTGATATAAACCTCCAATCGACGTTCTTCTCCATTCTACAAATAATTAATGACACACACATATTAACAATCACATATTATATCACAATTTTTTATAGTGTACAATAAAATACTAAACATATTCTAATTTTACTAATTTTTAATCTATAAGTCAATACCAAAAATATATTCGAATTTAACTAATTTTCTTAGTCTAAAAATAAATACTATTAACATATTCGAATTTAACTAATTTTTTTAGTCTAAAAATAAAATCTAAAAACATATTCGAATTTAACTAATTTTCTTACTCTAAAAATAAATACTATTAACATATTCGAATTTAAATAATTTTCTTAGTCTAAAAATAAAATCTAAAGACATATTCGAATTTAATTAATTTTCTTAGTCTATAAATAAATATTATTAACATATTCGAATTTAACTAATTTTCTTAGTCTAAAAATAATATCTACAGACATATTCGAATTTAACTAACATTCTTAGTCTAAAAATAAATATTATTAACATATTCGAATTTAACTAATTTTCTTAGTCTAAAAACAATATCTAAAGACATATTCGAATTTAACTAACATTCTTAGTCTAAAAATAAATACTATTAACATATTCGAATTTAACTAATTTTCTTATTCTAAAAATATAATCTAAAGACATATTCGAATTTAACTAATTTTCTGAGTCTAATAATAAATACTATTAACATATTCGAATCTAACTAATTTTCTTACTCTAAAAATAAATACTATTAACATATTCAAATCATGCCAACAACGCTAAATTAAATTTACATATTCGAATTAAAATAAAAAAAAAACTTACATTATTTCGACGATAATTAGATACGTGGCCCTCCTCTAGTCTTAGCAAATCCGCCATTATCACAATAACTTCAAAACTCTTCAAAAACCCTTGAGAACCCTTGAAAACTTCTTCAAAACTTTGGGAGAGAATGAAAATTCTCTCCCAACTTCACTGCTTTTATAGAGAAAACGGTCACGGGAGGCAGTGAATTCAAACAGAATTCGCGTCCTACAGAACGCGAATTCAATATAATAAATAGAATTCGCGTCCTGCAGAACGCGAATTCTATTTCCCCAACCGTCCGCATTTATTCGCAATTTACTGCGATAATTTGGATAAAATCTCGTGGAATTCGCGTTTTGCAGGACGCGAATTCCCTTTTCCACTGAAACGGCGCAGTAATTCGCGTCCTGCAGGACGCGAATATTGAATTCGCTTTCCCCAGGACGCGAATTCGTCCTACATGGCATGAAAGTGGGGTATTTTTCCCAATATCAATCTTTGGGGGTTATTTTCCCCAATAAATTCCCAAAAGGAAATATTCAGACCAATTTGCCCCCTTAAACCAAATATATATTAAACCAAAAAATAATATATAGAGAGAGAGAGAACACAACTTTAGGTAAACTAGTAAGAGCGATTGAAATTATGAGCCTAAAATTCAAAAATATTTTAAAATTCGTCACAAATATGACTTTGAATTCGTTAAACATCATATGTAACTAAAACAAATTCTCGCCAATTTTTTTATTTCGATTCTTGGCACCTAACATCAAGTGATAAAATAATACAATGTCTTTTAAATTGTCATATAAAACACAAGAGTCAACCACGAGTGACAAATATTTGATTTCTTCACGCTAAACCTATTTTGTCGAATGAATAAAATATCACCTATTATATATTAGGGTAAACTATATAAATGACCATTGTACTATAGGTTTGGACTCGATTTGACAACTATACTTCTAATTGCAGCAATTAAACCATTGAACTATTAAATTGTACTCAATGTGACAATCAGCCGTTAAAACCTAACCGAAGAAGTGATGTGACAATTAATAAAAAATTGTATAATTATATATTTGGTCATCGTTACTTATACATTCTATCAATTTGGTCCTAACTTTAATTTAATAAAATAAATTAATTATTTAATTAGGTGGTGACATGTCACCACCTTATTGGAGGAATTTTTAGTTATTTATATTTAATTTAATAATTTTATTTTCTCCCCTAATCATCTGGTGACTCGTGTCACCAAATTGGAGGAAGAAAAGAAAATCAAGGCACACATGCCTTTGGCATGAATCAAACTTGGGTTAGCCTGGGTAAGACGTGCAACATGCTTACCACTAGGCCAACTATATCTTTGTGATTTGTTGTACAAAACTTAATATATATCTTAGTTTGTTGCTCATGCTAGAAAAAAGAAAATAAATATGAAATAAGGGGACTCGAATATGACATTTTTGGGATGCATAAAAACATCTAAACCACTGAAATAAATCAAATAATTAAATTATTAATAATTTTTATTTTTATCAATTCTTAATTAAATTATTATATTAAAAAATCAAAAAAATCAAAATCATATTAAAATTTTATCTAACGAATCTAAGGTGGTTTAGATGTTTTTATGCATCCCAAAAATGTCATGTTCGAGTCCCCTTAATTCATATTTATTTCCTTTTCTTAGCATGATCAACAAACTAAGATATATATTAGGTTTTGTACAACATATCACAAAGATACAGTTGGCTTATTGGTAAGCATGTTGCATGCCTTACTCAGGCAAACTCAGGTTTGATTCACGCCAAAGACATATGAGCCTTGATTTTTTTTCTTCCTCCAATCTGGTGACACGTCTCACCAGATGATTGGGGAGAAAAAAATTATTAAATTAAATATAAATAACTAAAAAATCCTTCAATAAGGTGGTGGTGTCACCGCCTAATTAAATAATTAATTTCTTTTTATCAAATTAAAGTTAGGACCAAATTGATAGAATGTATAAGTAACGAGGACCAAATATGTAATTATATAAATTTTTACTAATTGCCACATCACTTCCTCCGTAGATATGAGTATGTTTACCTAATGCATCATAAATCTGAAGCCCTTGAATAGTTCAAAGAATTTAAGAATGAAGTACAAAACCAATTAGGAAAGAGTATCAAAGCTCTTCGATCAAATCGAGTAGAAGAATAATTAAGCCTATAGTTTGATGAACTTCTTAAAGGATGTGAGATTGTCTCACAACCCATACCTCCAGGTACTCCACAACACAATAGAGTCTCTGAAAGGAGAAATCGAATATTGTTAGACATGGTTCGGTCAATGATGAGTCATGCTGATTTTTCAACTTCTTTTTGGGGACATGCGCTAGAAACAATTGCTTCCACACTAAATCATGTTCCATCTAAATCGGTTCAAAGGACACCATATAAGATAGGGACTAAGAAGCGTCCTAGTATGTCTTTTATGAAAATTTCGGGATGCGAAGTTTATGTTAAACATTAAATGTCTACAAAACTCGAACCTAAATCTCATAAATGTAATTTTGTAGGGTATCCTAAAGAAACTAAATGATATTATTTCTTCGATCCATCTGAGAATAAAGTGTTTTTTGCTCGAACAGACGTCTTCCTTGGGAGAAAATTTATTCTCAGAAAAGAAAGTGGGAGAAATATTGAACTTGAAGAAATTCAAAGTCAACCACAGATCACTGAAGCAGAGATTGAACAACAAGTTCCACACATAGTTGAGGAACATCCAACCATTCTTGAAACACAACCACTGCGAAGATCTATGAGAGAACGCAATGCGCCTGAGAGATATAGATTTCTCGTCACATTGCATGGAGATGTTCTCCTCATTAACCACGATGAGCCTAGGTCTTATCAAGAAGCAGTGGTGAGCCCAAACTCCGAGAAATGGCTAGAAGCCATGAAATCTGAGATGGATTCCATGTCAAAAAACCAAGTATGGAATTTGGTTGACCCAACTAAAGGGATAAAACCCATAGGGTACAAATGGGTTTTAAAAAAGAAAACCGACATGGATGGCAATGTAGAAACATACAAAGGGCGATTGGTCGCTAAGGGATTTCGTCAAATTCATGGTATAGACTATGATGAAACTTTCCCCCTTGTTGCTATGTTTAAATCCATTCGAATATTGCTTGCAATAGCTGCATATTATGATTATGAAATCTAGCAAATGGATGTTAAAACTGCTTTCCTTAATGGAAAATTAGATGAGGATGTGTACATGACACAACCTGAGGGTTTTGTTGATACAAAAGATGCGTGAAAAGTATGCAAGATACAAAGATCCATTTATGGGTTGAAGCAAGCTTCTCGAAGTTGGAATCTTCGTTTTAATGAGGTAATCAAAGAGTTTGGTTTCATTAAAAATGAAAATAAGCCATGTGTTTTCAAGAAAATTAGTGGGAGCACTATTACATTCTTGGTATTGTATGTGGATGACATACTCATAATAGGAAATGACATACCTACCTTGCAGTCTGTAAAGACTTGGCTGGGAAAATGTTTTTCTATGAAAGACTTGCGTGAAGCAACCTACATATTAGAAGTCAAGATCTATAGAGATAGATCAAGATGACTCCTAGGACAAAGTCAATATATATATATAGATAAAGTACTGAAAAGATTTAGTATGAAAGAATCTAAAAGAGGATTCTTACCTATGAGACATGGTATTTCACTCTCGAAGGAAATGTATCCTTCAACGCCTCAAGAGAGAGAGCGCATGAGTAAGATTCCATATGCTTCAACCATTGGATCTATCATGTATGTCATGCTATGTACACGTTCGGATGTATCATATGCACTAAGTATGACAAGTCGATACCAAGTAGATCCTGATAAAGGTCATTGGGTTGTAGTCAAAAACATCCTTAAGTACTTAAGAAGAACCGAGGATACATTCTTTATGTATAGAGGTGAGGAAGAGTTAAGTATAAAAGGTTATACTGACGCAAGCTTCCAAACTGACAAGGATGATTCTCGACCACAATCGGGTTTTGTGTTTTGCCTTAATGGAGGTGCTGTAAGCTAGAAAAGTTCAAAGCAAGATACAATAGTAGATTCTACAATAAAAGCCAAGTATACTGCAGCAAGTGATTTTGCAAAAGAGATTGTTTGGATCAAAAAGTTCATATATGAACTAGGGGTCGTGCCTAGCATATCAAATGTTATAGATCTACGTTATCACAACAATGGAGTCATCACACAAGCAAAAGAACCCAGATCTCAACAGCGATCCAAACACATACTTAGGCGTTACCATCTCATTCGTGAAATCATTGATCGCAGGGATGTAGAAATATATAGAGTAACAACGGATGACAATATCGTCGATCCACTGCCAAAGCCTCTGACGCAACAGAAACATGAACGTCACACTAAGTCTCTTGGTAATAGATACATGAGTGATTGGTCTTAGTGCTAGTGGGAGATTATTGGAGTATGCCCAAAGACCAATCATGAGATGACTATAAAAGATATACTTATTTTATCTTGTTTATTAATTTAAAGCCATTATTATTATTTTAGTCTTATTCTGTGCATTTATAAATTAACTAAATTTTATTAAAGTCCTTAGAATAATATAGTTATTCTTAAATGTCCTCAGTCAAGTATTATTATGGGCATAGACAACAATAATATATTAAGACTAATATGTAGTTGATTGATGACAAAGCGTTGTCATTGACATGGAGATGCCCAAATCAATACATAAGTATGTGTTAGAGAACGACATACTGGACTGACCCGCTATGAGCATGTTTCTTGGATTATTATGTGACAGTCGCGACATTGCTCATGGTGATAACTACATGTATGATCCTCAGACTTGAGATCATTATTATTTCAACATGTGAGTGACATATTTTGATACGGTCAAACGTGTGTTATAACTAACTACACTATAAAGACTGACATTTGATATGTCACAATCTATGTAGCAAAATATGGTTGATCAAGATAGGATTTGTCCCTCCTACATAATAGGAGTAATATCTCAAGCCACTTGATTGAGTGAGACTAGAAAATACATGGCCATGCTCGAATAAATTGATATGAGATATCATAGTTATTCATTTATAATAGTCTACTCAAGATATCAAGAAATATTAGATGGACTATACAAGTGTGACTAATCTATGACTTGTGTCCGATATAGATATGAGGAGAAAAGGATGTAATACATAAAAAGCTTAATCACAGAAAAAGGTAAAGTCGAACCACGACTTCATGTAACTTAGGTAGCAATGATGTATTGCTAGATGCCACTTATTGCTTGTAATATTAGAATCCTTCTAAATATTACTACTAACGTTGCATGAATCTACAGGGTCACACCCTATGATTGAAACGAACAAATATTGACTAAATAACATGTGCACAAACTTGTTGTACACGTAATAAATATTAAAACAAAATTATTATAATTATTGTAATTATAGATAATCTTGTTTATATATATATTTTAATACTAGATAATTATTGTAATTATCAAATACTATTAATATATATATATAAAGAAACCTAATGAACCGAATTAAAGTAGAATCAGATTCTACATATTTAATTATATTTGGTTAAATATATTGTATATTTAATGATCCGAATTAAAGTAGAATCAGATTCTACATATTTAATTATATTCAGTTAAATATATTGTATATTTAATGAATCTGAATTTAATTAGAATTAGGTTTTTGAATGATATATAAAGGCACAAGGTCTAGCAGCCAAGATATGCCTTTTTCTAAAATCTTTCTAATAGCTAGAGAAGAGAAAATATTGTTCGTTTCGTTCGGGTGGATTGCGTAGAGGTCGGAACGTGATTGTGATGACTTAGATTCGATTTTGGATTCTCCTATACTCTTTACGGATTTCCAGATTTATTAAGGTAACGTTTCATCCTTTTTCACCTATAATTCGCTCCTCGTACATGGATCTTTGGAGGTAATCGCTGGATTATTTTTCCGTTGTGCCATGGGGTGTACTGACATTTCCCAACAAGGGATAGATGATGAAAACTCCTTAGGCCTTGTTCTTAGAGGCTTCGTAACTGTCCTCGATGCACATGATCGCATCCTTCACCTCATGATCACTTGGTTGTTTCGTCCATCCGGTGGCAAGTTCTTTACAATCTGACAAGTCGGTGATTTTTGGATCTGATGCTTTCATGAGGGTAAGCGCCCGAATCTAGCTCAAATTATGTTTGTCGAAATCGTCTATCTTGTGCAATATCGCCACACAACCCTTGTCTCATCCTTCACACATGACATCGTTTTATGCTATTTGTTTTCAAAGTTGGAGATTGATTGTTCACAAGATTATATCAATCCCCTCACCGACCCCATTGACGAGCGTTCCTTAGGTCATTCCAAATTCCATTATATTAATGGAGAATGGGTTCGTCTCGAGGCTCCTTCTCAAGGTGTTGAAGTCGATACCATGTCTTCTCAAGCTCCGGTGGCCCAACCCTCTATGGATGCTCTCATGGCCTATCTAAATGAGCAATTCACTTCCATGGGCACTAATATTGCATCTTTAGATATATTCATGACTTCGGGTTTTGTCGTTATCGACACTCGCTTCACTTCTTTGGAGGAAAGAATGACTACCATTGAGAATCGAGTCACTTCCATTGAAACTCAACAAAACTCAATGGACATCTCTCTCACTGCTTTCCATGGTGCATAGCTCCAAGCTCAAGCAAAACAAGCCAATGATGAATATGAAGATGAATAGGGTGGCGACAATGGGGACGAGTCTTAGGCTTATGCATCTCATGCCTTGTCATATTAGGATTTTAGATTTTATGCACCTATGTTATTTGATTTTGAACCTATGCTTTGATTTATGTTTTTAGGATTTGAGTTTGGATTTATGTTGCTTTGAACTTTTATGCTTTAAGTGCTTAGTAATAATTATGTTGTTTGCTTTATATTGCTTCAATGCTTACATCTTGCTTATTATATTGTTTTATATTGCATTGATTTTGATCTAACAAAAAGGGGAGACAATGATTAAAGAGCCAAATTTTTTAAAAAAAAAATTCAAAACCTAGCTTAAAGTAAGGGGAGTATTTTTCAAACTACTTAAAATTTTACTTTAGTTTTGTTATATCAAAAAGGGGGAGATTGTAAAACCCATGCAAAAGTAAATAAACTTTTAAGTACTCAAAAGTCTCACTCAAAGTTAAAACTTAAACCCTAAAAATTTCTAAGTGTTTCAAGCAAAATTTAACCAAATCGCCCAGGTGTATTGGTACGCCCTATAGCGTTGCGATACGAAATTTGGCTACTAGAATTTTAATTGAACACATCGTTTTGATACGGCTCACCCCATTTTGATACAGTGTTATGATACAAGCTTGCCCGTTTCGACACGACCTTCAACCTAGGATGTTTTAAAATTATGAGTTTCGGTACGACACATCAGCGTATCGTTATGGGGTTTTAGGATTTTTTTAAATCTTTGCATTAAATTTTTCGACCGTTGTATGTCAGTTAAAGCTTCAAAATTCAGTTGACCCGTACTGATACGGTTATGTTCGTTTCAATACGCCTTTGTAAAAACAATCTTTCCGTTTCGATACGCCCTTGAAGCATACTGATGCAATTTTCCAAAGACTTTTTCCTCAGATTCTAGTGAGCAAATTTCGTACCGATATGACCTAAACCGTTTCGATACGACCCCTATTTTACACTAAGACTGTTTCGATACGCCTTCCCGCGTATCGATACGCCTTCCCGTGTATCGATACGCCTTCCCGCATATCGATACGCCTTTGCATTTACTCTTGCAATAACTTGTTTCTGTCTTACAGGTACCAAAGCGGGGTTCCCGTGTACCAATATGCCCTGCTTAATAAGTGCATTTATTGTGGGAAAAATTGTCTCCAACGGCTCTATTTATGATCTCAGCTACCCAAACGGTTAGAAATCAATGAGGTGGTATAAAAGCAAGACTCAAAAGCTGCAACAACAACTATTCATCAAATGAGAAGCATTCAACCAAAAATACAATCTCTTTGAGCCTTTTTGAGTCAAAGCCTTGTACCCAACTTGTGATTTTTCATTGTAATCCTTTATTTCAAGTTTGGGGAGAGTTCACTTGTAATTGGGCAACATATAAGCCTATTTGAGAGGTCAATTTTAGTTTGCCACAATTTCCTTGTAAAAGAGTGATCTTGATCAAGCTTTGGGTAGAAAGCTTGATCGATTTGTAACTGTTTCCTCCTAAGCCTAGAAAAGGGGACGGATTCAATAATGAATTGTTTAAAATCCTTAGTGGGGAGCTAAGGTAGTGGATGTAGAGCTTGTTAGAAGCTTAAACGACTCTAAAATCTCGTGTTCTTCAATTTTATCTTTCCAACGTGCTCCCATCAATTTTTTAATTACCGATTCACCCCCTCTTGGCCATTTGCATTCGATTGATCATCTCAACAGGCTTAAATTAAATTATGGATCAAACTAAAGAAGCTAAGGCTAAGGGCTTTGCTCTAAAATTCTTCATTAACCTAAAAACTTAATACCAAGGATTATAAATTAGTAAAAAAAATCAGATTAAAATAAGATTAAAGGCATAATGAAATAAAAATAAGATAACATAAAAAAGAAAACAAATTAATAAATGACCAAATTAAATAAAAATCAAAATTAAAAGCAAGATTAAATAAGAAAATGACTGAATTGCACGAAAATAAAGTTGTGGAGCCACAGTGAAAGATCCAGGAAAGAAAGGCTCTGGTCAACAGTTGGATCCGGGTCGGACTTCGGCTCTAGGTATTTAAGGGCATGACCCGGTTCAGAAATCATTTCCTTCATTTTTTAGAATCCCCTCTCTCTCTACTTTTTCCTTGCATGAGGAAAGAATGACTTTGGTACAAGCGTTTGCGCAGTTTGATCATGACCGCTGGAAGAATTGATCTTCTGAGCTTTGAAAGGAAATCCCTTATGGAATTGTGTTCATGTATCTCTCGTGGACCACTTGGATGATAGATTGATGTAAGCTCGTTCTAGAAGCTGTAGAGGTCATGCGTTACTTTTTAAATGAAGTTTTTAAAATATTTTAAAATAAAATGAAATTATAAAATATTAAAATTTATCATACTACAATATTTTTTACAAAATAAAAAATTTTCAAACATGTGAAACTAAGACAATAAAAAGTGTAATTTATATGAAAATACTGATAAATTGATGATACTATAAGATGAAAAGAGTAACTTATACCCCTAATAAAAAAATAAAAAATAAAAAGAAGAAGAAAAAGCACTATACATTCAACAAGACCACCGAATTGGAGAAGAAACAACCTTCAGATTCTCAAAACCTTTAAATTTCCCAATTAAAAATTCAACCTTCAAAACACTAATTAAAAGTTATAGTATGAGCTTTCTTTTTTATTTTTTAAACGATAATACTACTAATTAGTAGTTAAGTCTAGAGTAATTGAAAAAGATTGAAACTAGAATGGGCATAAATAATAATTTTTTTATTCGTTAAACACCATATATTGGTGGTTCTTTTATGAAAAATTGGTTATAATTGAATTCTTGAGATAATAAGAGAGAAAATTAGAAAGTTTTTTTTTTGTTGTTAAATTTTGCCATGGATATTGATAAAAGAGAGATGCCAAGAGTTTTCTTGGTTGATGTAGAGAACAAAGAATTGATGAGGAGAGAGAATTGATATAGAAATTAGAATGACTGAATTCTTTACTGAGTTTTCTTCACGCGCGCGTATCATAGGGAAAATATTTTTTTGAGTAAGCAAATTTTTTTAAAGTATGAGGTCCCTAAATTTTGAAGCCTTGTGACGTGTCGTATGCCACACTTGGAAAATGGATGGGAGTGAATTGATGTGATCTTTTGGCATTGAATATGTTGGAGTTCAGTTAGAAAATTTCTCAGCATGTGAATCTGGTAATGACTTTATGGTTAAAAGCTAGAATAAGGTTGCAGCAAAAGTGAAACGCTTTATTGGATCCGGTTTGGGGTGGCTGTTTTCCCCCAAAAGAAAAAAATATTTGATGTTTTAATTCCATAGAGATTGCCTTCTTTTTATCATGAAAGCGGAAGAATCTCATTCATATATGGGACAAAAATAACCATTTGGAGCCACAGAAAGGCATATCCATTGATGGTTGACATGCTGTTATTTGGCTAAAATTCAAATTAGGTAAATGGGGTTGGCTGCCTTGGTTCTCTTTCCATTAAAACTATAAAAGTGCACTATTTTTTTCTCATTTTGACTCTTAAAATGACGGTTTGAGTTTTTTTTAGTATTTAATGTGATTTCATGATAATATATGTTAGTTTATTATATTGTTGTCGAAACTATTTTTTATCGGTGTAAAATAGCTCGGCGATTAATCTTTAAAATTAAGAATTTGCCTTTTAATTTATTTAATCTTGAAAAAATTGGTTTTTCTTGTTAAATTTGGTATTAAACTTAATTAATCTTGAAAATGAGATTTTTCTTTTTATTTAATTTTAAAAACATTTTGGAGTCACACCGATCACTTTGGTAGGCCAGACACCATAAAACAACCAGAGATTCATTATTTTAAAATTTGGGTTCGGAGTCAATTACATGTGGGGAAGTGTTAGCACTCCACGAAAACTCATTATCGGTACATTTTAATTTTACGTGGCACATTGACATTTAAAGAATAATAATTTGAATTTAATTTGTTCCTTAATTATTAACTTGATTCATATCTTAAATGAGAATATTACTTTTATAAAGGAATATATTTTTTGTGTCAGATATAAGATTGGAAGCGCCCCTATGCGTTCAGGACACCTCTATTTATATTCAAAAATTTATATATTCGATTATAAAAAAGTTTTTTTAAATGCATGAATCATTTATTACCTTGTCTATTTTAAGTTCTGACTTAAATAAGGCTCTAATCCTTTTAATTGTTTAGGACTAAGAATATTTTCAAGCTTAAAGACTTGAATGAGATAGCACCTAATTGCTTGAGCACCATCCATATCAAAACCTTAAACTATATAATATTCACTAATTAAATGATTAATCTAATTATTAAAGTGCTAATCCTAATTGAGGCTTTAATTAATTAACTAAGTTAATTATATCTTTTTGGTTCTAACAAGTAGGGATGTAAAAACAGGTAATCAGATGGGTTTTAGGTCGGGTACTGTCAGGTCGGGTAAAATTGGGTACATGTCATTTTTCTGTTTTGACTCGACTCGGGTCGGTGCGGGTCCATTTCAGGTCGGGTCAAAACGGGTCGGGTCTGAAGCAGATAATTGACAGGTTAATTCGGGTTCGGATACACTTCAAGTCGGGTCCGTTTCAGGTCGGGTCCATTTCAAGTCGGGTCCATTTCAGGTCAGGTCCGTTTCAGGTCGGGTCCGTTTCAGGTCGGGTCTGTTTTAGGTCGGGTCCATTTTAGGTCGGGTTCATTTCAGGTCGGGTTCATTTCAGGTTGGTTGCATTTCAGGTCAGGTGCATTTCAGGTCGGGTAATTTCAGGTCGGGTAGTTTCAGGTCGGGTAATTCAGGTCGGGGTATTTTCGAGATTGGAATTCTTATTGAGTTTGAGTTCGGTACAACTGTATAAGTAGTCGATAGACTTTAGGTTGGCCTTCATCAATCGTCATTGATTTGGAGTTAATTATTTAAAGTCATATCAAATTAAAATTATAAAACATTGGAGTAATTAAAAAATAATGAAAAGAGGTCAATTTGGACTGAAAATTGGTCAATTTGGATTAAAAATAAAGTTTCACGGATTATAATGAACAAAAATATCAAATTAAAATTATAAAACATTAGACAAATTTAAAAGAAAACAATGAAAAGGGGTCAATTTGGAATAAAAATAAAGTTTTGGGGACTATAATGAACAAAAATATCAAATTAAAAGTATAAAAATTAGAGTAATTAAAAAACAACAAATAGAGATCAATTTAGAATAAAAATAAAGTTTTAGGGTCTAGAATGAACAAAATTTCAATTCAAAATTATAAAACATGGTGAATTAAAATATATATAGGGGTCAATATGGAATTAAAATAAAGTTAAGGGACTAAAATGAAGAAAATATCAAATTAAAATAATAAAACATTGGACAAATTAAAAAATAAATGTGGGTCAATTTGGAATAAAAATTAAGTTTTAGCATCTAGAATGATGAAAATATCAAATTAAAATTATAAAATATTGGGCGAATTAAAAAACAATGAATATGGGTCAATTTGGAATTGAAATAAAGATAAGGGACTAGAATGAACAAAGTACCAAATTAAAATTATAAAACATCGAACGAATTAAAAAAACAATAAATAGGGGTCAATTTGGAATTAAACTAAAGTTTAGGGGACTAGAATGAACAAAATATCAAATTAAAATTATAAAACATCAGACTAATTAAAATAAAGTTAATGGACTAGAATGAACAAAACATCAAATTAAAATTATAAAACACCGGACTAATTAAAAAAATAAAAAGTGGTCAATTTGAAATACAAATAAAGTTTAGGGACTATAATGAACAAAATGTCAAAGTAAAATTATATATTACTGCACTAATTAAAAAAACAATTAGTAGGGGTCAATTTGGAATAGAAATGATGATTTAAGGGTTATAATGAACAGAAATATCAAATTAAACTTATAAAACATTGGATGATTTAGGGTTTATAGTTTATGATTTAAAGAGTTTAGGGTTTAGGGAAAAATCATTAATGGTTTAGGGATCATACATTGATAGATACATACATACTTGCATACATTAGGATTTAGGAAAACTCATTAAGGGTTCAGTGTTCATACATTGATAGGTACATACATACTTACTTACATACATTAGGGTTTAGGTTTAGGATTATAGGGTTTAGGGTTCTGGGTTAAGAGAAAATTTATTAAGAGTTTAGAGTTCATACATTGATAGGTATATATATACCTTACGTTTTAGGGCTCATACATTAATATAGACTATGATAATAAATTAATAATAATATCATCATGTATGATATGTTATATATATATATATATATTATAGGCTATAGACTATATAACAATTGAAAATAATCTCCTATACTAAGATAAACCATAAACCTTAAACTATACAAATTAATTTCATAAACCAATAATCCTAAACGATTAATACTAAACACTAAATCATAAACTATAAATCTTAAACCATGGAAATTAATCTCATAAAATAATAATTCTAAACTATGTAAACCCTGAACCATTAACATTAAACACTAAATCATAAACTATAAAATCTTAAACCATGGAAATTAATCTCATAAACTAATAATCTTAAACTACGCTATAAACCCTAAACCATTAACATTAAAGTTTAAAACCTAAGCCATAAACCAAAATTAGGGACCAATTTTACCATAAAATATAGTCTAAAATTAAAATTAGGGACCATTTTGACAATTTAAAAGTAGATAAATTTAAAAGTCTAGTGACCAATTTTACAATCTTACCATAAATATATAGCATAAAATCAAAATCATGGATTAATTTGACAATTTGAAAGTGAAGAGATTTGAGTATAATGACCAATTTCACAATTTTACCATAAAAATAAATAAGTCAATTTTGGCTAAAAATTAAATCTTATGAACTAAAATAAACAAAAATATTAGCATATTGAAATTATTAGACTAAATTATAAAAATTAGAAAGAAATATGGGCCAAATTCGACTAAAAGTAAAATTTTAAGGACTAAATATCACCCTATGGAGAGGATTGCTATATCCGAAATCCTTATCGTAAGAATATTTGTGACTAAATTGAATTAAACAAAAATTTAAAAGTAAATATTAGAACTCAAATACAATATTTTAACATAATAAAACTTAAAAATAATTAATCTCTTCTAAAAAATAGAAATACTTTTTTCCCTCCATATTATATATGTTTCCCCTCTCTTTTTTTAACTATGTTTTCCCTTTTTTCTAATTAAAATAAAAGCGCGAAACGATCCCCTCTTTTTCCTAAACAATTATTATGTTTTTTTTTCTTTTTTTAATTGAAATAAAAGGGCAGGAGAAAGAGCGGCATTATTTTTCAGATTAGGGAAAATTATTTTTTTAGCCCTTCTGATTTTAGATGTTTTCATTAAGTCTTAAAATTTTACTTTTAAATTTTAATTTAATTCATTTGAGTCCAACTTTAAAGTAATTTATGTTTATAGGTTTTAGTTTAGCTCAATTAGATCCTAAATTTAATAAGTTGATTCAATTTCGATATTATTATTATTATTATTATTATTATTATTATTATTATTATTATTATTATTAGTTTTGGTTTAAAATAATTATACACAAATTTTTTATTTGAATGTAAACATGTAATTGTACATATGAAAGTTGAAACTTTAATATAGTTCAATTATACACATGAAGCTTTGATTTAAATATTTATTGATTAAATAAGAGGTATTACATTTTCATATCGGGATTTAAATCCATACAAGATAGGAAAATATGAGCATCATTAATCAATTCAAATGCATACTTTGGCTGGTTGAATTAGAATTAATCTCGCAAATCAATAACCCTAAACTAAACCATAAATAATTAATATTAAACACATAACCACAAATCTTAAGGAATCGAAATAAATCTCACAAACCAATAATCTTAAACGAATTTAATATTACTTAATTTCATAATTTTTTTGTAAGTAACATAACTATTAGTTAAAAATAAATATGTTTAATGTATTAGATTGGAAGTATAATATAATATCTAATTTAATATTTCTTAATTTCATAAATTATTTGTATTATTTGGCTCAATATTTTTATTTTTTAGTATTCACTCTTCATTAAGTTTTTGTAATTGATAAATTATCAATTACTTAATTTTTTCTTCAATTTTAGTACTTAATATATATATATATATATATATATATATATATATATATATATATACGCATATACATCATATATGTATATCAATATATGTAGGTGTATATGTATATATATCATATATGTAGATCAACTTATGAAGTTTTTAATTCATCAAGTCATAGATTTCGGGTCAATATCAGTTTAGGTCAACAACAGGTCGGGTCACTTAACATGTTGGGTTCAAAACAGGTCGGGTCCAAAACAGGTCGGGTCTAAAACAGATCGGGTTCAAAACAGGTCGGGTCCAAAACAGGTCGGGTTCAAAACAGGTCGGGTAAAATTGGATCTCGGGTCAATTCAGTCGGGTAAAATCGGTTATCTGCCAGGTCGGCTTCGGGTTCGGGTTCATTTTAGTCGGGCGCAGGTCGGGTTCCAGGTCCACGGTAACAGGTCCAATTCGGGTTCGGGTCGTTTTCAGTCGGACGCAGGTCGGGTTCGGTCACTACAGTAACATGTCGAATTCAGGTTCGAGTCAACAACAATCGGTTACAGATCGGGTTCGGGTCATTCGATTTTCAGGTCAAATCAAGTTCTGACTCGAGTAGGTTTCAGTCGGATTTTCAGGTCGGGTCAGCTTTTTACTTCCCTACTAACAAGTATTATTTGTTCTATCTTAATAGTTTATGTTGAATAACACCCAATTGCTTTAGGGCACCATTCAAATTAAAACTTCTAAAATTTTCAAATAATACTTGTTAATTTTTTACAATTATCTATATTATTTAAATTATTAAATACTAAATAAATAACTTAAAAACTAACCCTCTAAACAATTAATAATCTAGGTGATTAAATTAGTTATCTAACATTTGATACTACATGCATTAATTTAAAAAAAAACATGCACCAATTAAATAGTTAAATTGCATTTGAATTAAACAATTAAATTAAAGTTAAAAATAGGACTAAATTGAAAGAAAATAAAAGTTAAAATTTGTTTAATATTGATATAGGGACCAAATTGAATTACAGGATAAAGCCTTGTGGACTAAAACCCAAATTGCCCAAAATATTCAAAAACACGCGGACTCTAGCTGTTTGACCCGGTTCAAGCTCGCGGGTCAAAGTACCCGGCACCGAAACAGTGCCGTTACCAGCTAGCTATAAAATACCCTAAACCGAGTTAACTCAGCATTTTTTCATTTTCTCCCCCTCTCTACTCTCTCACTCTACCTCTATTCTCTGAACGCAAACAAAAAGAAAATAAGAAAACAGATCCAAAATGGATCAAAACGCATTGTTCTTCCTTAAACTCATGCTTGTTCTTTCATATTCCCTTGTTTGATGCAACTCCTCTCTTCACCGGTCACCAAACACTGTCCGTCGACCATTGTGCCACATTGTCGGCCACCGTCTACCTTCGACTAGCCACCGTGAGGCGATTTTCGACCGCCGACTGAAACCTTAAAATATTTTAAAATTTCAATTTTTGAGCCTTGAACTCTAAATCTAACTTCGGCTCATCAGAGCCACCCTTCTCCGACTACCTAAATTTATCTACTCGTCCCGGCCTCTTCAACTCCGCCATGTAAATCAAATTACGGTCGGCATATAAGCCACTGATTCCCCTTTTCGTTACCTGTTTTCTTTATATTTTTTTAAATTTAATATTTTGTTTGATTTTGTTGGAAATATAAATGGATGATGGGATTATACGTTTAACGACGATGGCGATGAAGCTCCGGCGATCTAACTCTAGTGTCCAACTACTGGTGAGATTCCCCAAATTACCCTTCATCTCTCTTTTATTTATTTATTTATTTATTATTACTATTGGTAAGTAATTAATATATGAATCTCTCTCCTCCTATTTATAAGGATGTTAGATGCTGACGTCACAATGACGTCATCATGCGCCAGCTAAATGTGGAGAAAACACAATATCCGTGTGAAAAGAAATGGATCATTGGGATGCTGACACGAGTCCACTGAGAAATTGATTTGGGCGAGAATTTAAATATATGTATTTGTTTGGGTTATAATCTGAGAAATGAGTTGGAAATGTGATAAAATGAGAGACAGAAAAATGTAAATTGTGCCTGAATTGGGCTTATAGTTTTATGTAAAGGATTTTGGGTATGTAAATGTACATTTATTATATGGACTTGTTTATTTATTTATGAGTTTTTATTATTTTTATTTACTAAGAGAATTTAGTATATATATCCATACGAGTAAAATTAAGGTATAACACTTGTCATTGTAATTTATCTTTTATATTATTCTTTTTAATTTTTGAACCATCATATGACTGCATTTCCTTCCCCTCGAACTTTATGGTTTAAAAACTAAGTTTTTGTTTTGATATTTTTTTTAAAATAAGTTAAATATAACCTAATAATCAATTTTCTGTGAGAAACGAATCAAATTTGATTCTCGAATTTGTGAATTGTATTAATTTAGCTCTTTGATTAACGTTAGTTGTTACGGTACAGACATGACGATTAACGGTGTTGACGTGACAATCTATGTGGAATAGGGGAAGGATTTGAATTTCTTATTAAGTTCGAGAGAAAAATTGTTTTTTAAGAAGTTTGAGGGCTTAATTGATTTTTATATAATTTAAAAAATTAAGAATTTAAAATATATATATTAAAATTTCAAAATATTTAAAAATTAAATACCAAAAATAAAAACACTAGTAAAATTTTAAAAATAAGTAAAAAAATTAAAATATTAAAACTTATAAAATGAAAATTATTAAAAAAATATTTACAAAATTTTAAAATTATAAAAAGAATAAAAAATTAATTAAAATTATAAAAATGAAAATGTTATTAAAATATATTTAAAATATTTATATTGTTGTGTTCTAGATTTTAGAGTTTCATTATAGGAGGTGCAATTTTTGAGCAAATAAGGTAATATTAAAACTGACACACTAACAAATGAAGGTATTTATCGGGCGTGTAATATGTTTTGAGTGGCTTGATATCCATGTTTCTTCCAATGAAGTGGTTATTGAAATGCTTGTTGTGTAGTTGTTGGATGCTTTGATGTCATATTTTGTTGAATCAACGTTGTGTTTTATTATAGTCTTTGACTTTTGCTATGTTGCAATAGTTTTGCACATTATCAATGATTATTACAGCCAGGGTCGGATGGATATGGGAGCCAGGGAGCCATAACACCCCAAATTTTAAAAATTTAAATTTTAGCCCTTTGAAAATTTAAAAATTTTAATTTAGCATTTGTAAAATTTTATAATTCATATTATAATTCAAAATTTTTGAATATTTTTAATTAAATCTTCTTCTATTTTTTTTTTAAAATTTCTCATTAAGTCTAAGAATTTCTAAAAATTCTAGTTAAACACAATTTTTTTTTTGAAAAAAATTCAAATTAAGACCTTCAAATTTTTGAAAATTCCAAGTAGGCTTCCCCAAACTCTATTGTCAAGATCTGCCCCTGATAACAACTTTAATCCATTAAAACTTTGTTTTAATCTATTTGTTATTGTGGTTTATGTTGGGTCACGTCGGCACGCCCTGTGGCGTAGCGGAAAAATTAATCCGATGTAATCCAGCCAGGATCCATGTACAGGAACAAATCCGGGGTGAAAAGATGAAGAGTTACCTTTTAAAACTCTGGAAACTGGAAAACCGACGGTATGTCGGAATAACTGTGTCAAGTAAAACCGGAATCGTCACAGGTTCGCAACGACCTCTACGGAGTCCACCCGAACAAAACGAACAAAGTTTCCGCCTCCCTAACACTTAGGGATAAATTTCGACAGGTTTGAACACCTTACAGGGAGAAGTCGAAACCCCTCCAGGGATTCCTGAGGGAGTCTGAAATCGACCAGGGGTTCTACCGGAACTTGGATTCGAACTAGGAAATCGCCAGAAATTTGCTAGGGGGCAAGAGGAACACCAGAAAAATATCGAACAACTTCTCAGAAGAAATTTGGGACTTGTCGAAAATTCCAGAGGGGAATTCCCAGGGATATGTCGAAATTTGCAAGGAGGAATATGGATGATTTGGTTGCTAGCTCTTGTCCCTTTAAATAGCATTTAGAGACTTAATTCTAGTTGAATTCCTTAAATCCAAGTTCAACAAAAATTCATAGAATCTAATTCTACTTGAAATTGGTTTATATTAAATATACATTATATTTAATAATATTAAATGAAATATATATATATATTTAATTATGTAGAATCTTATTCTATATAAAACATGGATTTAAATATACATTATATTTAATCCAAATATATATATTTTATTATATAGAATCTCATTCTATCTTTACTTGGATTTAAATATATTTAAATATATATATATATATATATATATATATATATATATATATATTTAATTATGTAGAATCTAATTCTACATAAACTTGGAATTAAATATACGCTATATAAATTACAAATATATATTTAAATTTATAGAATCTTATTCTATAATATTTAAGTCTCTAAATATTTTCCATACTCTAAATACTATCTGATAAATACAATATTTATCCAATATTATTCCCACTTAAGGGAGTTGCCGATTTCCCCTATCCCATAGGGGATTTTCGGCAACCTCCCTAAAATAGGGAGTATGGTTTCCAATTTTTTTGTTCGTTTCATTCGAAGGGTGTGACCCTTGTAGGTTCATGCAACGTTAGCAGCAAAATTAGAACTGTTCTAATTTTACAAATAATGAGTGGCATCTAGCAATACATCATTGCTACCTAAGTTGCATGAAGTCATGGTTTGACTTTCCTAATTCATGAATAAACTTCTGTGAAATCGATATTTTAATTTTGATATAACTAAAGAACCTAAGGACTAAATTGAAAATGTGAAAATGATTTTTTAAGTCCTCAAACATCCCTATATGATTTAAAGAAAATGCCCAAGTTAAAAACTAAGTTTATCAAATATTTTCTAAGTGTTCTTAAAGCCAAAACAGTGATTTTCGAGTCCCTGTTTTGAAACGGCCTAAGGCGTTTCGAAACAGTTTTGAAACTGTCAACCCATGTTTCGAAATGGGTATCGAAACGATTTCAACACTGCCAACCCGTGTTTCGAAACAAGTATCGAAACGACTTTAGAACATAGAGAAACCGTATCGAAACGACATTCAATGCTTCGAAACGACTCTTCATTTGATTTGAAAAATATGACCGTTGCAAGTTTTTAACTGATTTTTAACAAACCGTTAAGGCGTATCGAAATGATTTCAAGCTGTTTCGATACGACCCTTGACAGTGGCAAAAGTGTTTCGAAATAAGTTTCGAAACGGCTCTTAGCGTATTGAAACAGGTCAGACCGTTTCGATACGGGCTCTTTAATGCACCCCAACGACTCTTTCTATTTTGGTCTGTTTCGAAACAGGGTCGGGCATTTTGAAACAGTTGGTTGCAGACTGCATTTATAGAGGTGAGATAATACCCCCAACAGCTCTATTGATGAATGCAACAACCACAACGGCTAGAAATCAATGAGAAGGTATAAAAGGGACCTCTAAAAGCTCCAACAACAACTATTGATCCAAAAGCAAACATCCAAACATCAAATCCAAGCATTTGTTCCTAAATCTCATTATTGTCTAGAAACCCCAATTGTATTTTTCATTCTTATCGTTTCAATTGGGTTGAGTGCTTGTAATTGGGCTACAATTTGTATTGAGAGATACTTTCTTAGCCAACAAATTCTTTGTTTTATTTGTGTGAGGATTGAGTTAAATTTTGGGTAGAAAATTTAACCGAAAATTGTAAGGGTTACCTCCTTAGCCTAGAAAAGGGGAAGAGCAATTAGTGGAAGTGTTGCAAATCCTTAGTGAAGCTAAGGTAGTGGATGTAGAGTTCATTTGGAACTTGAACCACTATAAAATTCCTTGTCTATCTTTTTAATTTGCAATTTTCACCACCTAGATCTTTAAAAATCCAATTCACCCCCTTGGTTCATTTCGATCATTCGATCCACTCAACAATTGGTATCAGAGCCTACCTCTTTGAGGATTAACAACCATAAGAGGAGTTCCTAGGAAGAGTGTGATCATCCAAAAATAAAGAGATGACTTCTACCTCCGATTCGGGCATGTATAAGTCTCAATCCACTACAAAACCCATATTCTTCAATGGTGACAACTATCCATTTTGGAAGAATAGAATGCGCCTCTTCATCAAGTCCAATGACTACGTAGTTTGGGATGTAATTGAAGATGACCCCTACATTCCATTGAAGCAAGATAGTGAAGGGAAGATGGTTTTGAAGAAAAAGGTGGAGATGAGTGAAGAAGAAAGGATAAAGATTCAAATAAATGACAAAGCTCTCCACATGTTTTTTTTTCATTCGGACCGGAAATCTACTCTAAAGTGTCATCCATTGAGAGTGCCAAAGAAGTGTGGGACACTCTTGAGACTACCTATGAGGGAACCAATGATGTCAAGGAAACTAAGATTGAAATTCTTAATCTTAGTTATGAAAATTTCAAGATGGAGCCCGATGAGACGGTGTCCAAGATGTTTGATCGTTTCTCCACCATAGTCAATGGTCTCAAAGGATTTGGAGAGACAATACCGGAAGACAAGCTTGTCCGGAAGCTACTCTATTCACTTCCCGAATCTTGGGATGGGAAGAGAACCACCATCATAGAATCTAAAAATTTGAAGACTTTAAAGCTTGATGAGCTAGTGGGTTCTCTCCTTACTCATGAGATTATGAAGCAAGGAAGGGAAGAAGAGAAGAGAGTAGAAAAGTTAGAGGTAGAAAAGAAGAAGAAGATGGGAATAGCTCTCAAAGCTTCATTACTTGAGGAGAGCTCTTCTAGTGAGGAGGATGAGCTAGAAGAATTGGCTATGATAGCCAAACGATTCTCATGCTTTATGAGGTCCAACCGGGGAAGAAAAATTCAAAGAAAGATGGACTTCAAAGGTAAGAACAAAGAAGAAGCGAGGGATCAAATCATTTGCTTCGAGTGCAATAAACCCGACCACATACGTTCGGAGTGCCCTCAACTCAAAAAGAAGGGCTTTGAGTAGAAGAAGAAGCTCAAAGCCAAGCTTGCTACTTGGAGTGATGAGGAGTCATCCGAGGATGACGAACAAGAAGTGACCAACCTTTGCCTCATGGCACTTGAGGAAGATTCCTCCATGGTAACCTCTAACTCTTCATCTTTAGATTTTACATATGATGAATTAAATGATGCATATGATGAGTTGCAAGAGGTCTATGATGAATTAGTTGAGAAATATAAAGAGTCGATCATTAGGAATAAGAAAATCATTTCGGAACTAAATGATAAAAATGACTTACTCTCTCAAGCTAATTTAAAATTTGAGAAAAAAATATTAGGGTTGAAAGATGAACTAAAATTTTTCAAGATGAAAATATTGATCTTAATAATCTTTTATCTCAATGTAATAGTGAACACTAAAAGGTGTTAGATGAGCTAAATAAGCTCAAAGAGTCTTTTAAAAATGTTGGTAGTGTAAAGCATGAAATAGGTGAATCTTCAAAAACAAACCAACCTAAGAAAAAGACTAATTACTACAAACAAGGTAGCTTTCCTAGACATAGTAGAAATAAAAGGATTAAAAGTGTATGGGTTCCTAAGGAACTTGTAAAATCTAATAACATTGTTGCTATGTCATCTTGGATTCCCAAGGGAACCAAGGTTTTGGGAGCCAACACTCATGGACCCAAAATGATTTGGGTACCAAAAACAAAAGCTTAATATCTTTGTTTGTAGGGGGAGCATTGCTACAAGGCCAAAACTCATGGTACCTTGATAGTGGATGCTCAAGGTATATGACCGGAGACAAGAGTAGATTCATGGATCTAAAGCCAAAGAGTGGAGGAGTGGTGACATTTGGTGACAACTCCAAAGGCCACATTAAAGGTATTGGCTCCATAGGTAATCACTCTACTATTCTCATTGAAAATGTCTTGTATGTTGATGGTCTCAAACATAACTTATTGAGCATAAGTCAATTGTGTGATAAATGATTTAATGTTTTATTTGATAAAAATGGGTGCAAAATTGTTGACATTAAATCTAATAATATTATGCTCATAGGTCATCGCATAGGGAACATATACATGGTGCATCAAGATGACATACATACATCTCATGCATGCTTAGTAGCACAAAATGAAAATGATGCATGGTTGTGGCATAGGAAACTAGGACATGCTAGCATTAATGTTTTAGAAAAACTAGTTTCCTTTGATCTAGTTAGAGGTTTACCCAAGATTAAATTCTCAAGCGATAAAATTTGTGATGCATGCTCTAAGGGTAAACAACATAAGTCTTCCTTTAAATCCATTAATGATGTTTCTACAAGTAGATGTTTACAACTTATCCACATGGATTTATTTGGGCCAATTAGGACTATGAGCTTAGGTGGTAAATCTTATGCATTTGTACTTGTTGATGATTTTTCTAGATTTACTTGGGTTTTATTTTTAAGTACTAAGGATGAGGCTTTAGAAAAAATCATCACATTTTCAAAACTAACCCAAAATGATCTTGAACTTAGAATTTCACATATTAAAAGTGATCATGGAACCGAGTTTCAAAATTTAGGGTTTGAAGATTTTTTGAATGAAAATGGTATTAGCCACAATTTTTCGGCTCCTCGAACTCCTCAACAAAATAGGGTAGTTGAGAGGAAAAATAGAACTTTGCAAGAAATGGCTAGAACCATGCTTTGTGAAAATAATTTACCTAAATATTTTTGGGCGGAAGCCACAAACACCGCTTGCTACATTGTAAACCGAGTAATGATTAGGCCAATTTTAAAGAAAACACCTTATGAGATTTTAAAATCTAAAAAGCCTAACATTAGCTATTTTCATCCTTTTGGTTGCAAGTGTTTTGTTTTAAATAATGGAAAAGACAACTTAGGTAAATTTGATGCAAAAAGTGATGAAGCTATTTTCATAGGATACTCTTTAACCTCCAAAGCCTATCGAGTATTTAACAAGAGAACTTTAGTAGTAGAAGAATCTATACATGTTGTATTCGATGATAACCTCCTTCCAAGGAAGGATTCTTGTGATGATGATGATGTAGGAATCATAAATGCCTTTGATGAAGGACAAACTTCAAAGGAGGATGAGATTCCAACAAAAGAAGAGGACACACAAGATCCACCTCTTGAAGCCTTGAAGGACTTGGCTCTTGAGGAAAAGGAAGTGAGCTACCCAATGGAGTTCAACTATGTCAAAGATGGTGAAATCTTGGGTGATCCATCCAAGGGGATAACCACTCGATCTTCTCTTAGATTAATGAATCATGTTGCATTTATCTCATGCATAGAGCCTAAGAATATAAAAGAAGCATTGAAAGGTGATTTTTGGATTATGGCTATGCAAGAAAAGTTAAATCAATTTGAGAGAAGTAACGTTTGGACATTAGTTGATAGGCCTAGTAATCAATCTACCATAGGAACTAAATGGGTCTTTAGGAACAAGCTAGATGAGAGTGGTAACATTGTGAGAAATAAAGCTAGACTAGTAGCACAAGGTTACACTCAAGAAGAGGGAATAGATTTTGATGAAACCTATGCACCCGTAGCTAGAATGGAAGCCATTAGGATGTTGCTTGCATATGCATGTTATCATGATTTCAAGCCTTTTCAAATGGATGTTAAAAGCGCATTTTTAAATGGTTTTATAAATGAAGAAGTGTATGTGGAACAACCACCGGGTTTTGAAGACTCAAAATTTCCAAATCATGTTTTCAAACTCACTAAAGCTCTTTATGGTTTAAAACAAGCTCCTAGATCTTGGTATGAAAGACTTTCAAACTTTTTAATTGAAAAGGGTTTTGAAAAAGGTAAGGTGGACACTACACTCTTTATAAAAATGTATAAAAATGACATCTTAGTAGTTCAAATTTATGTTGATGATATTATTTTTGGTTCTACTAACGAATGTCATTGCAAAGAGTTTGCTAAGCTAATGCAAGGTGAATTAGAGATGAGCATGATGGGGGAGCTCTCATTCTTTTTGGGACTCCAAATCAAGCAAAAGAAGGATGGAACCTTCATCAATCAAGCAAAGTACATAAAGGATATGCTCAAGAAGTTTGGCTTGGAGAATGCAAAACCTCAAGCCACACCTATGAGCTCATCTACAAAGCTTGACAAAGATGAAGGAGGTAAGTGTGTTGACTCTAAGCTTTACCGTTCTATTATTGGATCATTGCTTTACCTTACCGCAAGTAGACCGGATATCTTGTTTAGTGTTTGCTTGTGTGCTAGGTTTCAAGCTAGTCCTAGAGAGTCTCACCTTATAGCCGTTAAGAGAATCTTTAGGTACCTTAGAGATACTTCTTGTTTAGGTCTTTGGTACCCTAGAGACTCCACCTTCAACCTTCATGCTTATTCGGATGCGGATTATGGGGGGGGGGGGGGTGCAAAATCGATAGGAAGAGTACTTCGGGAACTTGTCAATTCCTAGGTAGTATGCTCATATCTTGGTTCTCTAAGAAACAAAATAGTGTAGCCTTATCTACCACCGAAGCCGAGTACATATCCTTAGGGAGTTGTTGTGCTCAAGTCTTTTGGATGAAGCAACAACTCTTAGATTATGGCATTAAGGTTGAAACCATACCCTTAAATGTGATAACACTAGTGTTATATGTTTGACAAAAAATCCCATCCAACACTTTAGAACCAAACACATAGAAATAAGACATCATTTCATTAGAGATCATGTCCTTAAAGAAGATGTGGTTATAGAGTATGTAGACACCTTAAATCAATTAGCGGACATATTTACAAAACCTTTAGACAAAGAGCGTTTTTGGTCCCTTAGGAGAGAGTTAGGTCTAGCTAGCCTATCTTGACCTTTTAGGACCTCTTTTGTGCTTAAAATTGCTTGATCTTGTGAAATGCCATGTTTACGTGTTTTTACTCCTAATTTCATCCATGCCTATAGCTAGGGGGAGTATGTTTATGTTTGCATATGTTTTTCCTGCTCATTCATGTCATTCATGCACGTTAGGCCTTAGAAAAATTCATTTTTCTGCACTTTTAGAGCCTCATCTGCACTTCCAGGCCCATGTGTATTGAAACGGGACAACCTGTTTCGATACGGATGCTTTAAATTCCTATATGAGAGAAGGGCGTTTCAAAACGCCTTAACAGGGTTTCGAAACGTTTTGGCTACTGCCAAGGGGTGTATCGAAACAAGTTTCGATACGAGTCAACGGGGCTTCGATACGGTCAAGCTCGTATCAAAACGGTCAGCTGAAGTTGTAAAGTCGGTCAATCTTTCATGCTCGCGTTTCGGAACGGTCAAGACCGTTCCGAAACGGTTTCACGAACTGCTTTAAAGGGGCTTTTAATGATAAAGTTCAACACAAATTAAAACACTCTCAAACCCTAAAAACCCTAGACTCGAATTTTTTCTATAAAAACCCTCTAAACCTCTTTGTTTTTCACCAAATCTTGAGGGTTTTTTCTCTTAAACACAAGTCTAAGCAAGCTTCAACAATATTGTGCAAGGATTTTCATCCATTCATCCAAAATCCTAAATTAAGGTATTTTTCCTCCTTTTCTTTTTCCTTCAATTTGTATTCGAATCTTAGGTTAGAAAATTTTAATTTTGTATAATTTATATGTTTTGATACTTGGGGTTTTTCAAATATTGTAAAAAATTTTCAAACTCTTCAATTTTTGATTCGAATATATAATTTTTCTCTCGTATTTTTATTTACTGTTTTTCTCTTATTTTTTTTGTTTTGTTTTGATTTGTTTATTTGTATTTAAAAACTTGTTTTTAAAGCTAAGTTGGATTTATAATTGGATTGAATTACGAAATCTCATGCATACACTTAAAAATTTCTTTTCGCTTGCTTAATGTTTTTAGGATGGCTACGGAAAATATTCACAAAAAGCGTAAGACCAGTCAAGTTAGTGACTCGAGTATTCGTCCAAATCTCACCCTGCTCTTTCAAAAATCTCTTCGAACTCAAGAGATGAGGGATCACTTCAAGTATGTCAAGGAGTATGAAGTTCATCGTGAGCGTGTTATTGATCTCAACTTCCTTGACTCCGAGCGCTTTCTTTTTCGTTACCTCGAGCGTTTGAGAGAATGGGATTTCCTTGTCTTGTTGAGCATCCCGAACATTTGCTACAAACACATGGTACTTCTCTTTTACTCCAATGCTCAATTTATCAATGATGAAGATAACTCCAAAGTCGTTGGCCTTGAGTCTTTTATCTTAGGGAAAAAGATTGTTGTTAACATCCCTCTCTTGGAGTCTACATTTTCTCTCAAGAATGAAGGAATTGAGAATGAGAGTCACTTTGTTTCTCACACCAGTTTGGTGCTTACTTTGGATGCTCACGATCGTTTTCTCCATTTGATGGTCTCATGGTTCCTTCGCCCCTCTAGAGGTAAATATTCTCACATCCGTCAAGTTGACTATTTTTGGCTTGAGTGTTTCCGTCGTGGTGAGTGCCCTAATCTAGTTAAGATCATATTTGCTGAAATGGTTAACAATGTTAAGCTTCGTGACACTGATGCACTGAAATCCTTCACTTATGGAACGGTTTTAAGTCACCTCTTTACCACGCTTAATCTTGATTGCACCTTCGACTCTCCGAAACCCCGAAAGTCAAAAATTGGTGAGTCCTCTCTCCGTAAGTTTGGTTTTCGCTATGTGAATAATGGACATTGGGAACGTATTGATAGGGAAGCACCTCCCCCTCCTCCTCCCTTTGAACCTCAACCACAAGCTCAAGTTGCGAACAATGAAGCTCTCACGGCTTTGATTACCGAGCGGTTCAACGCCATGGACACTAACATGGCTTCGGTCTTTGGTGCTATCAATACACATTTGCAAAATGTAGAGGATCGACTCCAATCCCTTGAGAATTCACACTCGGCTATGGACATGTCCTTCTCCACCTTCTATGGACAATGGATGAAGTTTCGCCATTCTCAAGTCAAGAGCGATGATGAGACCTCGGATGATGATGGTGACGACGAGGCCTAGGTCCTTCATGACATATCATATTAGCTATGCATTTTAGGATTAAGTTTGCATCTTTACCTTCATTATGTTTTATGAACCTATGCTTTTAGTTTTACTTGGGATTATGCTTTGAACTTATTGTTGAAGATTTATGTTGGATATTTTAATTTTATGAATTAATATTATTGTTGCTTATTGCTTATTGCTTAATGCTTATTGCTATTAACCCTATCTCTTCTCTATGAGCCTTGTTTATTATTTTTGATCTAACAAAAAGGGGGTGAAGAAATCTAAGAGCCAAAAATTCGTTTTAAATGTTTAAAGTGTTTTTAAGTTTTAAATCTTGAATTTCAAAGATAAATCTTTTTAAAACTTTAAAAACCAATGTATTCAAAATTTTCAAAACTCTTAAAAATTCTAACTTTGGTTTTGTTATATCAAAAAGGGGGAGATTGTGAAACCGATATTTTAATTTTGATATAACTAAAGAACCTAAGGACTAAATTGAAAATGTGAAAACGAATTTTTAAGTCCTCAAACATCCCTATATGATTTAAAGAAAATGCCCAAGTTAAAAACTAAGTTTATCAAATATTTTCTAAGTGTTCTTAAAGCCAAAACAATGATTTTCGAGTCCCTGTTTCGAAACGGCCTAAGGCGTTTCGAAATAGTTTTGAAACTGTCAACCCATGTTTCGAAACGGGTATCGAAACGATTTCAACACAGCCAACCCGTGTTTCGAAACAAGTATCGAAACGGCTTTAGAACATAGAGAAACCGTATCGAAACGACATTCAATGTTTTGAAACGGTTCTTCATTTGATTTGAAAAATATGACCGTTGCAAGTTTTAACTGATTTTTAGCAAACCATTAAGGCGTATCGAAATGATTTCAAGCCGTTTCGATACGACCCTTGAAAGTGGAAAAAGTGTTTCGAAACAAGTTTCAAAACGGCTCTTAGCGTATCGAAACAGGTCAGACCGTTTCGATACGGGCTCTTTAATGCACCCCAACGACTCTTTCTATTTTGGTCTGTTTCGAAATAGGGTCAGGCGTTTCGAAACGGTTGGTTGCAGACTGCATTTATGGAGGTGAGATAACACCCTCAACGGCTCTATTAATGAATGCAACAACCACAACGGCTAGAAATCAATGAGAAGGTATAAAAGGGACCTCTAAAAGCTCCAACAACAACTATTGATCCAAAAGCAAACATCCAAACATCAAATCCAAGCATTTGTGCCTAAATCCCATTATTGTCTAGAAACCCCAATTGTATTTTTCATTCTTATCATTTCAATTGGGTTGAGTGCTTGTAATTGGGCTACAATTTGTATTGAGAGATACTTTCTTACCTAACAAATTCTTTGTTTGATTTGTGTGAGAATTGGGTTAAATTTTGGGTAGAAAATTTAACCGAAAATTGTAAGGGTTACCTCTTTAGCCTAGAAAAGGGGAAGTGTAACCCCCTTAACCCGGCCCAGACGGTTGACCCGAATTAAGAAAGTCACACGGGGAAAACCAAAGTCAACCCGAAAGTCAACCTTGATTAACGACCCTTTTTTTCTCTTTTAAACTTGTCTAGATGCACGTTAACCTTAGATGTGATCACACGACAACATACTCAAAGATCATAAACATCAGAGATCAAACAGGGACCCAAATGAACAATTTACAACTTTAGGGACCAAATTGTAAATTCTGAAAACTTTAAGGACTTAACCAGATTTTAAGTTACCAACTTAAAATTAATCATGTTTCATGCTTCTCCGTCAAATTTCAGCTCAAACGGACATCCCAAACTCATACAATTGCACAAACAAGTTTCAGGACCAAATTGCAAACATTCCAAAACATTTAACCGCCACTGTCAGCCCCCAACGGTCACGTGTTCCGAAACTGGCAGAGCCCGTTTCGAAACGCGGGGCCGTTCCGCAACGCGTACCGAAATAGGTGGCTGGCAGAATGCTTTCCGTTTCGAAACCGTGTCTACCGTTTCGGACGCCTGGGTTGATTCAGGGCATCCGTTCCGAAACGGTAGTCCCTGTTCCGAAACGCCCTGCACATAATGCAGAAAAAGACATGCTTAAACACGCAATTGACCATCCGAACATACTCCAAAAGCCACCAAACCTTACCATCATGCAATTCAACATATAAGAGACATACTTGCATCAACAATTCAACATATTATCATCATATACGTAAAGCCCCAATTCTATAGGCATGCTTCATGCTTCCTACACAAGCAACCATTTAAACACAAACCAAGAAAGAAATCCATTTACTTCTTCTTGAGCTTAGCAAAGTTGTTTAGACTTAAACTAAGCTCCCAAAACCTTCAAACCTTGGTTTAAAAGCTGAAAACCCAACTTCACTCACTGATACACAAAACAAGGCTAGCCAACAAGCCTTCCAAGCATCCGAAACCTTCCGCAATGCCTCTAAAGCTCACGGATCAAACTCCCCTGTTTCAATCACACAAAAACAGAGGATTAATGCATCATTATGCATTAAAAACACCAGCAACACAACCAAGCTCGATGCTCATCACAAATCCAACATTTCGGCTACCAAACACAACCGAAATCACCTCCAAACACTTCCAAAACTTAACCCAGCCAAGATCCATCACTTCTAACCATTTTTAAACATCATTTAACATCCAAAATGATCACAAACACATCCTTATACCTCCAGGTATAACAGATCATCAAAAACACTCCAAAAACAACCAAAAACTCAAGCCAAACTTAGGAAATTCAACCTATCCGGGATTGCATTAATTAAACCTCAACTTCTAATCAATTTAGCATTCATTTAACATCAATTTGACACTACAAAACACTGCCCAAACAGATCACACGAAAATTCCACCAAAATCACCAAATCTTGCATTTTAAGCCAAAATCAAGATTTCAATTGAAAAGCCTTTAACAAATCACAAATCAAGGATTGAGAACTTAGGAATTTCAGTAAAGAACTGATAGTTTAGAGGAGAAGGACGTTCTTACCTCCAAATTTGAGTTTCTCCCTTTTTGGAACCAAAAAGCTTGAAGAATCAACTAGCAAATTGAGAGGTTTTGTTGATGTGATGTTTAGGAATCAAAAGAGAGTTGAAATGAGTGATTTGAGTGACAAAATCTGATGAGAAAATCTGGAGAAATGTGTTTGGGTTGAGAGAAAATGAGAGAAAAGGAAAATTGAGAGAAAATGGAAAGTTAGTTATGAAATAGTCAAAATGGCTTTCCCTCCTCTTTCTTTATGTTTAAAAATCAGAATAATACCTCAAAATATCTTAGAAAAAATCTGGAGAAACTCTTTTTGGAATAATAGCTCCTTAAAAATTCAAAGTTTCAATCCTTTATAAAACAGTCACGCAACTTTCAAAAATTACATTTTGGTCACTAGCCAAAATGTCACCCTTCCGAACCTCATTTTCCAAAATTGATTTCACAGTTCACTTATATATATTAAAAGATGATTTTAGAACATTTTTCCATATTTTTAATGCAACCCGAACTAGGCTTTCCTAAATTCACTCTTATATATATTCGATCAGCACTTTGACCGAACCGGTCAACGCCCAAAACTTCTGAGCCCAAAACCGGGGCGTTACAGGAAGAGCAATTAGTGGAATTGTTGCAAATCCTTAGTGAAGCTAAGGTAGTGGATGTAGAGTTCATTTGGAAGTTGAACCACTCTAAAATTCCTTGTCTATCTTTTTAATTTGCAATTTCCACCACCTAGACCTTTAAAAATCTAATTCACCCTCCCTCATGGTTCATTTCGATCATTCGATCCACTCAACAACTTCCTTTATGTATTTCATCCTTTTGTCCTTTATATCTTAGATGAACACAAGTCATGGGTTAGTCACACTTGCGTTGTCCATCTAGTGTTTCTTGATGTCTTGAGTAGATTATGATAAACGAATCTCTATGATATCTCATATCATAATATTCGAGCATGGCCATGCATTTTCTAATCTCACTCAATCAAGTGGTCGAAGATATTTTTCCCATTATGTAGGAGGGGCAAATCCTTTCTTGATCAACCGTATTTCACTACATAGGTCATCACGTATCCAATCATCAGTCTTTATAATGTAGTCAGTTACGACACACGTTTGACTATGTCAAAATACGTAAATCTTTATGTTGAAATCATGTTGATCTCAACTCCGAGGATTATACATATGTTTATCATTAGCAATGTTGTGACTGTCACATAATTACCCAAAAAACATGCTCATAGCGGGTCAATCTAGTATGTTGTTCTCTAACAAATACTTATGTGTTGATTTTGACATCTCTATGTCAATGACAACGCTTGTCATCAACCACATATTAGTCTTTATATATTATCACTGTCCATACCCGTAATAATATTCGACTAAGGATCCTATTTAACAATAATCATATTATTGTATGGACATTATTATCCAATGGTTAGTTTGATGCACATAAACATACCAAATGATAATAACGACAATGCCATTACTTGATAAATCTAGTAAAATAGTATGTCTATTCAATCATCATATGATTGGTCTTTGGGCATACTCCAACAATCTCCCACTGGCACTAAGACCAATCATTCTCGTATCTAATACGATATGGCTTAGTGTAACTGACATGCTTATGCTGTGTCAAAAGCTTTGTCAGGGAGTTGACAAAGTTATCACTTTGTGCGTATGTTGCATACTTTCACATCTCCAAGATGTAAGTACTGTAGAATATGTTTGGATTTATTGATGAGATCTGGGTTTTATTTGCTTTCACAAAGGTTCCATCATAACAGAGTTATGTAGCATCTAATATGCTGGGAACAACCCTTAGTTCAGAAGTGAACCCTTTAGATCCAAACAACCTTCTTTATTGCTATGTCAATTGTAATACATCCAGCCTATGTTGTAGAGTTAGATACTGTCTCATGTTGCTAACTCGCAATATCTTTTATTAATGCAAAACGGATTGCGATCTTTAGTTCCTTTTGATGAGTATGTCATCTACATACAATACTTAGGAAAGTAACAATGCTCCCACTAGCTCTTTTGAAAACAAGACTCCCCTTTGTTTCTAGATAAACCAAACCTTTTGATTGTATCTTCTGAAACGAATCATATCATAAGCTACCATGTCCTCATGTTGCTTCTGAAGCTCAGGGGTCATGGAGGCAAGCATAAGACAACCGACATCCAGCATGTCGTCCATGTGTTTCTTAAACTTGTCTTTGTCAGCTCTAGAAGCAGTGGCAACCGGTTCATCAGGAACAGGTTCTTCAATGACATATTCCTTCTTTTCTTGTTTGAGAACAATTCTCAAATTGCGAAACCAGTCAAGGAAGTTTATGCCATTGAGCTTATCCTTCTCAAGGATAGATTGCAGAGATAGAGTATTATTTGCCATTAATTCTACAACAAAGAAAATATGCTACATAAGTTTTACTAAATTTTAAAATTTATAGATAGGTCTTTACTATAAATTTACTCCCATTATTTTCTTCAAAATTAAAAACCCTCTAGTTTTAATTTCGGAAAAACGTTTCGATAGTTTTTCTAGTGAGTGAGGATCCGTATTTCACCATTCCTAAATCAGCTTTGGCCAGTCTTTTAGGTAATGGTTAATTAGGTAAGTAACACCTTACTAATTACATCTCATGTAATTCCTCATCTTTTGGCGAACAACTCTTGTTCTTTAAATCATCTTATGATTATCCAAAACTTTTAACCACTAGGTTTTCTAATCTTATTAGAACAACCCAGCTAAGTCAATACCAATATCTCAACCGGCGAATATCACTAGCTTATTCTTCGCGTTTAACTAAGATAGATAAATGTGACATTGCTTTGGCAAAGCTCACATTATATCGATCGAAGCTTTAACGAGGGTAAATATTGGATGGTTAAAACAGACTTAGAATTATAGTGAGGGATTTACTTAATTATCTCATCATTTTAACATTGATCCTATCAATAGAACTATGTTTAATCATGCTTATAAAACATCCATTGCATCACATACAATAAGTGGTAAATAAATATGCAATGATTATAGCCCTTCTTAACCTAAGGCGACCCGTCCCAAGCCAATGGGAGGACCATTCTACTGAAGATAGAATCTTCTTCTGAAACGCCTGGTCCACCAGGGAAGGCCCACCACGCTGCTATGTTGGTCCTTGCTTTATCTCTAAGAGTATTTACAATTTTCAGAAACTCGCGTTACATGCGAGGGAGTGAGATGAGAAGAGAAGTACAATAGAAGATAGAGAAAGGCACGACATGCAGGCCGTATTTATAAAAACCAAAACTATAAAGGCTATGGGCAATAACCATGCAAAACAAACACCGTGCAATCAAACATGCATTTTAAACATCATGCGAACAAAGTAACAACGTGTTTTCGGAGTTTTAAATTGATTATCCCTATGTTGCGATTAATGGGCCAAAGAAGGATCACGAGGTTTCATAAACCATTTGCGTTAACGAACAAATCCACCAGGTAGGTCAACATGAAAGAGAGGTGGCGCACTAGGAACACTTAAGTACCAGGTCTTTGATGATGCCAATCCTAGACATGCATTTTTCATAACGTCTAACTATAACTCTTATGGATTCACCGTGAAAGATAGTTTGATAACTTTTATCAAATTAGAAGCACTTTCAGAGATTTCATAAATCTATGAAACTACGAACAACTACTTGTTCTCAAGACTAACTATTAGTCTCAACATGTTAACATTTAACATTGAAGCAACCTAACATAGTTATGATTAACTTTTAATCATTCAGTGATAATCGAAATAAGTCTTTATTAGGTGTGATACGATAAACGATAAATATCTAAAATGAATCAAACAACATGTATCTCATACATAAACATCACCCAAGAATTTAAGTCTGAATTCGTATGATACAAGTGGCTCTGATACCACTGTTGGGTCACGTCGGCACGCCCCGTGGCGCAGCGGAAAAATTAATCCAACATAATCCAGCCATGATCCATGTACAAGAACGAATCTGGGGTGAAAGATGAAGAGTTACCTTTTAAAACTCTAGAAACTGGAAAACCGACGGTATGTCGGAATAACCGTGTCAAGTAAAACCGGAATCATCACAGGTTCGCAACGACCTCTACGGAGTCCACCCGAACAAAACGAACAAAGTTTCTGCCTCCCTAACACTTAGGGATAAATTTCACAGGTTTGAACACCTTCTAGGGAGAAGTCGAAATCGACCAGAGGTTCTACCGGGACTTGGATTCGAACTAGGAAATCGCCAGGAATTTTCCAGGGGGCAAGAAGAACACCAGAAAAATATCGAACAGCTTCTCAGAAGAAATCTGGGACTTGTCGAAAATTCCAGAGGGGAATTCCCAGGGATATGTCGAAATTTTCAAGGAGGAATAGGGATGATTTGGTTGCTAGCCCTTGTCCCTTTAAATAGTATTCAGAGACTTAATTCTAGTTGAATTTCTTAAATCCAAGTTCAACCAAAATTCATAGAATCTAATTCTACTTGAAATTGGTTTATATTAAATATAAATTATATTTAATAATATTAAATGAAATATATATATTTAATTATGTAGAATCTTATTCTACATAAAACATGGATTTAAATATACATTATATTTAATCCATTATATATATATATATTATATAATCTCATTCTATCTTTACTTGGATTTAAATATATATATTTTTAATTATGTAGAATCTAATTCTACATAAACTTGGAATTAAATATACATTATATAAATTCTAAATATATATTTATATTTCTAGAATCTTATTCTATAATATTTAAGTCTCTAAATATTTTCCATACTCTAAATAATATCTGATAAATACAATATTTATCCAATATTATTCCCATTTAAGGGAGTTGCCGATTTCCCCTATCCCATAGGGGATTTTTGGCAACCTCCCTAAAATAGGGAGTATGGTTTCCAATTTTTTTGTTCGTTTCATTTGAAGGGTGTGACCCTTGTAGGTTCATGCAACGTTAGCAGCAAAATTAGAACTGTTCTAATTTTACAAACAATGAGTGGCATCTAGCAATACATCATTGCTACCTAAGTTGCATGAAGTCATGGTTTGACTTTCCTAATTCCTGAATAAACTTCCTTTATGTATTTCATCCTTTTGTCCTTTATATCTTAGATGAACACAAGTCATGGGTTAGTCACACTTGCGTTGTCCATCTAGTGTTTCTTGATGTCTTGAGTAGATTATGATAAACGAATCTCTATGATATCTCATATCATAATATTCGAGAATGGCAATACATTTTCTAATCTCACTCAATCAAGTGGCCGAAGATATTTCTCCCATTATGTAGGAGGGACAAATCCTTTCTTGATCAACCGTATTTCACTACATAGGTTATCACGTATCCAATCATCAGTCTTTATAATGTAGTCATTTACGACACACGTTTGACTATGTCAAAATACGTAAATCTTTATGTTGAAATCATGTTGATCTCAACTCTGAGGATTATACATATGTTTATCATGAGCAATGTTGTGACTGTCACATAATTACCCAAGAAACATGCTCATAGCGGGTCAATCCACTATGTTGTTCTCTAACAAATACTTATGTGTTGATTTTGACATCTCTATGTCAATGACAACGCTCGTCATCAACCACATATTAGTCTTTATATATTATCACTGTCCATATCCGTAATAATATTCGACTAAGGATCCTATTTAATAATAATCGTATTATTGTATGGACATTCTTATCCAATTGTTAGTTTGATGCACAGAAATATACCAAATGATAATAACGGCAATTCCATTACTTGATAAATCTAGTAAAATAGTATGTCTATTCAATCATCATATAATTGGTCTTTGGGCATACTCCAACAATTTATGTCTTGGTTTGACATTAATCTTTTTGCGTATATTGACAGCTACTTAAGTGGACAATCAAGTCAGCGATCGTTTCTTAGGGGCTTACTTGTTGAGCAAGTTAAGTGTGTGCCCAACAATTTTGCTTGTTGTGTGATTAATGTCGCTTAGGGGTCCTACTTTTTTGTGATCTGTTATAATATTTATGCTTAATAAATATCTTCTTTAGCTAGTTTGCCAGCTTAAGAGTTATCCGCCATGCTTGAAAATTGCACCTCATATAGTGAAACCATGTAAAAGTTTAAATATCTCTTTTTTGAACATGTTAAATACTTTTTAATATAATTTTATAATTTTAATACTTTATAAATATTTTTATTTTTTTAATAATTTATAATTTATCATTTTATATGTTTTGATATTCTTAATTTAAAACTTAATGTTTTTAAAATTTTCATCGTTTTTGAGATCCATTAATTGGCCTAGTGACTAAAGATTTTCATGTTGTCTCATCTTGTATGGGTTCAAATTCGGGCATGGAAATGTAATGCCTCTATATTAAATAAAAAAATATGTTTTTATATATTTTTTAATATTTAATATTCTAAATATTTAATATATCAACTTCTTAGTTTTTTACATACTATATAAAAATCAATTAAGTCATTGAACTTCCTAAAATCAATTTTGTCATCGAACTTCTTAAGAAAATCAAGTGTTGCCTCTCTACCACATCATCATTGACATGTGGACTGTCACGTCAACATCATCAATCACATCAATACAATAACAAATGATGCTAGTCAAATGATTAAATTAATTCAATTCATGAGTTTGAGGGTCAAATTGGATGTGTTTCTCGTGGATGAGCTAAATTGATTATTTGGTACGAATTCGAGTAAAAATACATTTTAGTAAAAAAAGGCTTAAGGGTTCAATAAGCCCTTAAACTTTATCAAAAAAATCAATTAAGCCCCTAAACATTTTTTGCACCCAATTAAGCCCTAAAACTCAAGAAAAAATCAATTTGACCTTTAGACCAACATTGACCGTTAACTTTAACGTTTTTTTAAATTTTGCCATGTGCCGCAACAAGATAACGCCACTTGTCAATTTTAGGAATTTTTAAAATTTTATTTTTTAAAATATATATACCAAAAAATCTAAAAAATAAAAAAATTTGGAAAATTATTTTTAAATATAAAAAATATTTTTAATTCCGAATTAATAGTAATAAATAATAAATTTTCAAAAGATTAAAATATTTAAAAAAAATAAAAACATTAAATATTATAAAATTTTAAAAAATAAATTGAAAAAAATATTAAACTATAAAAGTTATTTTTGTTTTCAAAATAACTTTTATTGTTTATATATTTTTAAATAACTGTTATTAATTTATATTATATAAAAAAAAATTTGTTTAATATTTTTCAATTTATTTTTTTATAATTTTATAATAATATTTAAGATTTTAAAATAATTTTTAGAATTTTCCAGATTTTTATAATTTTTTTAAATATTTTTTCTTCTGCTTTTTATTTATTTTTTAAAATTAAAATTTAAAAATTCCTTGAAATTACAAGTGGCATAATCTTATTGCGATATGTGGTAAAAAGATTTAAAAATACTGTAACCCCCTCGTCCCGGCCTGGGCGGCTGACCAGTTCGAGTGGGTCACACGGGGAAAACTGAAGCGAAACCCGATAAGGTCCCACCTCGGTTAACGACCTAAGAAAATTTCTTTTAATTATTATCTTGTCTAGAGGCTTTAACACATCCTATGTGAAACAACGACAGCGGAAGCAACAAAGCGAGGCGAAACAATCAAACAAGCAATTTAAAACAGCCCATTTTAGCTTTTACTGCAGACCGTATCGATACACTCGAAGAGGGAATCGATACGCCTTGAATAGGTCAACTGACCAAAGTCAACTCGAGGAGACCGTATCGGTACATTGGTTGACCGTACCGATACGCCCTCAACGGTCAACTTCTCGTGGTCAAAGCTACGAAGACCGAATCGATACACCTAAGCTCGTACCATTACCCTCAATTTCTCATCAAAATCTCAGATTACCAGTAGCAAAAATGATATCAGTACGCCTTCCCGAGCATCGATACACTTGGCCTGAAACAAGAAGGTCGAATCGATACGAGCCCAACCGTATCGATACCCCTGACTCGATCATACATGTTTTAGCTGGTTAAGGCACAAGGCTGCCTCAAGGACACCCAACTAGGACCTCTAAACATGCATGCATAAACTCTAGAGGCATACACCCTATTGCAAGCATGATCAAACACAAACATACGTGAAAAGGCCATACATTCAAGGAATCAAGTATTCACTAAAAGAGACATACATTGCATATCAAGGTTTCATGCTTTAGAACAAAACATACACATAAGCAGAAAGATAAGGGCACAAGGCCAACATACATGGCACAAACAACCACAACCAAAACATCAACATGCTAGAGGAGTCTTAACAAGCTCCTTAACACAAAGCAACATAGAAAAATCCCATTGCTTATCTATTACACCTTTACTTTAAAAGTTCATACTTGAAGACAGAAATAGCACACTTGAAGGCCCTTCTCCTCGCACAAGCAACCCATAAACTAAGGACCTACATTGTTGAACAAAGAGAGCGTAAGCGTAAAGCTTAGTGAGGGTAAGCTCATAAAACAAACATCGAAAATGCAGGGTCCAAGCACGAGCAACAAAGCCAAGGATGAATGCATGTTTCCTTACCTTCGGAACCACATGAATCAAATTTATGAAATGTATGAACATAACCTCAATTATCATGCCATGCTCAACATGTCCATAACCATAATACAACCATATGAATCACATTTAACAAACCGTATTGGCACCTAGCTATGACCCAAATACGCGGATAACAACCGTTGGACCTCACATCCAACAACTCAACCATTACATTACCTTACGATGGGATTACACTCATCACCGTTTCACGCGGAGGGGATTCCACTCATCCTCACGCCCAGTCGATGGGATTCCACTCATCATCGACTAAAATATAAACGAAGATTTTTGGGCGTACCCGTACTCCATCTTGGTGACTACCATCACCAAGACCACACGCGCATTTCGAAACTCGTGTGCACACTAACATCCTAATGATCGATCATTTGTACCCAAGCATACTAGTGCCAATACTAACTCATCACAAGATCATCATGATACAATATCCTTACCAATTCTCGTGCCTAGCACGTATCCACCATGATTTACAATCATGCAACCCACATTCCATCAAACACATGCATATCACAATGCATAGATGAATCATCATGCCTCATCACTACACATATCCACAAAATGCATAGCAACATCAAACACATTTAATACATGAGACATAACACAACATTTACAAGTTCAACCAAAGTCTTCTAAACTAAAGCTTGAGATTAGACTACCAATCTAATCCCAACTCTAGGTGGGTTTACCAAGCCCAACCTAGGTCTACATGCTCGAACCAAACATTATGAAAACCAATTTAAAATCGAAGAACCACTCACCGACTATCCAAGCCCAACAACTCAAGCCAATCAATCCACCAAGTTATCCGGATTCGTTCCCGAGGTCTCACCAACACAAAACCTTGATTCTAAGCAATCCAACACAAGCAAAAACATCAACAATCAGTCATCAATCACCGAAGCAAACCTGGAACACATTTTCAAGCAAAAGCCAACTAAGAACACACCCCAAACTAGCATTTTCGAGCAGCCCAAACACACAACAATTAACCATCGATTCCAACACTTTTAACATACTCATAACCTTCCAAATTAACCCTTAAACATCATACAATCATCAGCCATCGATTTCCACTCATAAACAGCCCCAAAAACCATCTTTTGAACCACCTAAAATCTCTCTAAAACGCATATCCGAAAATCATTATAAAACCATGTAAAAAATAGATATGTTGGACCTTTTGGATATTAAATAACTTATCTAACAACGACAAATCAAAAGCTTAACTAAAAGCTATCAAAGTTATCATTTTTATTTCAAAACCCAAAAACTTCAAAATGTAATATAATGGTTTTTATTGAAAACTAATGGTATAGGGATGAAGAGGAAGATAAGGACAACTCAAAAACATCTTTACCTTTAAAAAATCCTCAAGAATGAAGCAAGGAAGAAATGGAATAGTAACTTGCAAGGGGAAGGGGAAAATTGCGTTAGTTTTGAAAGAAGAGGGGAAGAAGATGAGCAAATAGATATCTCTATTTGTTTTGTTTTATTTTTAAATACCAAATGACCTTTTTACCCTTAATGAGAATGGGTAATTACCATAGTGTAAAACCCATGCCCATTTGGGTTTAATTTAAAACAAGCCCAACATATATTTATTTGTTTTGAAAATACAAGGCCCAAAATTATATTTTAATAATTTAATTTCACCGACCCCCAAACCCGGGTGTTACAACTCTCCCCCACTTAAGGAATTTCTTCCTTGAAATTACCTGACAGAAACAAGTATGGAAACTACTCAAGCATATCGACTTTCCTCTCCCACGTGGCCTCTTCCACGCCTCTATGTCACCACAACACCTTGACCAACTCTATGGTCTTGCCACGCAACACCTTGCTATACGAAGCAAGTATCTCAACTAGTTCTTCGTTATACGACAAATCTGGATTCAGTTCTATCTCCTCAACGGGAATAGCATGAGACGGATCCGATTTATATCTCCTAAGCATCGACTCATGGAAAACATCGTGGATCTTCCCTAACTCTGAAGGCAATCTCAAACGGTAAGCTACTGGCCCAATCCGCTCAACTATCTCATACGGACCGATAAACCTCAGACTCAACTTGCCTTTCCGGCCAAATCGCATTACCTTCTTCCACGGAGACACTTTCAGAAACACTTTCTCACCCACCGAAAACTCAATCTCTTTTCTCTTCAAATCATCATAAGATTTCTGACGACCGGAAGCTGCTTTCAGACGGTCACAAATAAACTTCACCTTATCGGTTGTCCCCTTAAGCAAATTCGGCATAGGTAACAACTTCTGACCCACTTCAGCCCAACAGATCAGAGTCCTACATCGCCTACCATACAACGCCTCATAAGGAGCAATCTGGATACTAGCCTTGTAACTGTTGTTGTAAGCAAACTCGACTATGGGTAAATGCTTCTCCCACGATCCCTGGAACTCGATCACACAACAACGGAGCATATCCTCTAATACTCGTATCACTCGCTCTGATTGACCATCTGACTGCGGATGATATGAATTACTGAAATGCAAACGACTACCTAGGGCACTGTGCAAACAACTCCAGAACCTTGATGTGAATCTCAGATCTCTGTCTGATACAATAGACTTCGGAACTCCATGCAGTCTCACAATCTCGCGGATGTACAAATCTACCAATTTATCTAGAGAATCAGTGGTGTTCACTGCTAAGAAATGGGCACACTTAGTGAATCTATCAACTATCTCTTCTTCGAAGGAGACAACGGCAACCCTGAGACAAAGTCCATAGTGATTCTTTCCCACTTCCATTCCGGAATTTTCAAAGGCTGTAACAAACCTGAAGGAACCTGATGTTCTGCCTTTACTCTCTGACATACCATGCAACGGCTCACATACTCGGCCACATCCTTCTTCAAACCAACCCAAAAATAATCATTCTTCAGATCTCGGTACATCTTAGTGTTGCTTGGATGCATAGAAAAAGGACTCGAATATGCTTCATTCAGAATCATACGTCTCAACTCAACATCTGCAGGCACTACAACTCTGTCTCTGAAACACAACACATTCTCATCACTGAAACTGTACTCTGTCGGTCTACCCTCTACAATGTCCTGAACATGCGGAACTAGTGATACGTCTTGCAACTGTTTCTCTCTGATCATCTGAATCAACGAAGGCTTCACTTGCAACTTTGTAATCAAACCACCGCCCCCTAATACACTTAGCCTAGCAAACATAGCTCGCAACTCAACTGCAACTTTTCTGCTCAACGCATCGGCCACTATATTTTCCTTACCCAGATGGTACTCAATAGTCAAATCATAGTCTTTCAACAGTTCAAGCCATCTTCTTTGCCTCGAGTTCAGCTCTCTCTCTGAGTCATCAGATACTTCAAGCTTTTATGATCAGTGTAAACCGTGGACTTCTCACCATACAAGTAGTGTCGCCAAATCTTCAATGCAAACACAACTGCTGCCAACTCAATGTCGTGCGTAGGGTAGTTCTTCTCGTGCACCTTCAACTGTCTCGAAGCATAAGAAACAACTCTCCTTTCTTGCATCAGCATACAACCTAGGCCTACATAGGATGCATCACTATAGATTACAAACTCTTTCATTGAAACTGGCTATACCAACACTAAAACATTCATCAAAGCTTCTTTTAATTTCTCAAATGCATTCTGTCTTGCATCTGACCACTCAAACTTCACTCCTTTTTGCAACAATTTAGTCAACGGAGCAGCTACTCTAGAGAAACCATCAACGAACCTCCTATAGTAACCAGCTAGTCTTAGGAAACTCCTAATCTCGGTCACTAACTTAGGTTGTTTCCACTCAATAATGGCTTTAATCTTCTTCGGATCAACACAAATACCTTCAGATGACACAACGTGGCCAAGGAACACAACCTCTCTGATCCAGAACTCGCATTTACTCAACTTAGCATACAACTGATTACTCATCAATCTCTGCAAAACAAGTCTCAAATGTTCATCATGTTCTTCTTCTGATCTCGAGTACACAAGGATGTCGTCTATGAAAACAACTACAAATCGGTCTAGATAGTCTCGGAAAACTCTGTTGATCATGTCCATGAAAGCTGCCGGTGCATTCGTGAGCCCAAACGGCATCACAAAGAACTCATAATGACCATATCCAGTCCTAAAAGCTATCTTCAGAACATCACACTCCTTTACCTTCAACTGATAGTACCTTGATCTCAAATCTATCTTCAAAAACACTTAGGCACCTCTCAACTGATCAAACAAGTCATCTATATGCGGCAACGAATACTTGTTCTTTACTGTCAATTGGCTTAACTGCCTATAGTCGATACACATCCTCATACTGCCATCCTTCTTCTTCACAAACAATACGGGAGCACCCCAAGGCGAACTACTAGGCCTAATAAAACCTCAGTCTAACAACTCCTGAAGCTGACTTTTCAACTCTTTCAACTCCTTCGGAGCCATACGATACGGAGCAATAGAAACTGGAGTAGACCCAGAAATAGTCTCAATCACAAACTCTACATCTCTGTCAGAAGGCAAACCTGGTAACTCTTCTGGGAACACATCCGGATAATCACAAACTATCCTGATATCTTTCAGTCTAACCTCACTCATATTCGGATTCATCACGTATGCTAAATAAGCCCCACAACCGGAGTCCATCAACATATGAGCCTCTAAACCCGACACGACGTTCGACAAGAACTTAACGTTCTCGCCTACTACCACTACCTCGTAGTCATCAAAAAGCTTCAACGAAATTCTCTTTGTCTCAAAATCTACACTAGCTCTGTGCTCAACCAACCAATCCATACCCAAGACGATATCAAAACCGTAGAACGGAAGCTCCATCATATCAACAGGAAACACATGACCCTGAATCTTCAATGGACACCTCCTATACATCCGTCTAACTACAACTATCTCACCGAAGGAACTAGTCACGTGCATCCTTATGTCTAAAATATCAACAGGTATGTCTAACTTCTTTGTATGCTCACTCAAAATATAAGAATGCGTGGAACCCGAATTGGCTAAGGAAAGCAAAGACATGAACTGTAACTCAAAATTACCTGTTATCACATCTATGTCATTCCCTGCCTCTCTCTATGTGTAGACTCTAGCTGGTCCACCGACCTCTGGCTGGACTGCCATTACATGAGCAAGATTCCTCGGTGCCTCTATCCTAGGTGCATCAGCCATCAGCTGGAAGTAACCACGACCACGGCCTCTCGGATAGTCGATCGCTCTCGCAGGAGCCCGTGCCTGAATCGGTGCATGTCCTGCCTGATACGGACACTCTCTCCTGAAGTGGTCTCTCGATCCACAGTTCCAACAAGCATGATAGTTTCCCCAACACTCTCCTGAAGGTTGTCTCCCACATCGGGCACACTCGGGCAAACGCCCTCCGGCTCTCTGGCCCTGATGGCCTCTACCGTGGTGGCCACCGACACGCCTATAATCATACTACTGTCCACTGCCCCGATTCCTCTTGGCATATCAACGATCAAAGTTGCTGTGTCTCTTCCCCGAACTGGATCCTCCCGAACGCTTGGTAAGTCCCAAGCTATGCTCGATGTCCTTGGTCCTAACGACCAAGACATCAAAATCAGAATAATCTGTAGCCAAAGTGTACTTCTTGACCTCCTCATGAAGTCCATACCTGAACCGATCACAACGGTCCCTCTCAGTAGGAACCAACTTCGGAGCATACTGACTCAATCGGACAAAGCAGATCTCGTAATCCGTCACTGATGTGTCTCCTTGAACAAGAGCCATGAACTCCCTCTTCTTCTCATCTAAATATCTCGGGCCCAAATACCTCTTTCTGAAATCAGTCTCAAAGAAATCCCAACTGATCTCAGCCTCAGGCACGCCGGAAGTAATGGTGACCCACCAGGTGTAGGCATCACCCTGAAGCAACGAAACTACACAGCCCAACTTACGAGCCCCAACACATCCCATGTGAGTAAAAATACAAACCGTCTTCTCTAGCCATAACTCCGATCTCTCAGGCGTAGATCCCCTGAACTCATCTGCTCCGAGGCTACGAAGCCTCTCTAAAGGTAAGCTAGCATCATCTCCTATCAGTTGTGCTGCAGCATGAGCTCCGCCAAGTGCAGCCTGAAACGCTCCCGCTATAGCTTGAACTAGCGGAGCCATGTCTATCACCGTAGGACCTTGGCCACCCTGACCAACCTGAGGTCCCGCTCCCTCTTTTCTAGCCTCGCCTTCCACATCAGGCTGAGGAGGTGGTGGTGGTGGAGAAGCTCCGACTCCAACAGCAGGCTCTTCAACAGGAGCCTCTACCCCAACCACCGGCTCATCAGCAGGAGCCGTAACACGGGGTTCCTGACGAATCAGCCTGGGTCTACCTCTAGGCATCGACATAACAGCTCACAGATAACAACTACAATAATAACATACAAAATCGGGGTAGCAAGGGCAAGAGTCCAAGTGGCTCAAGTATGTTTCCCTCACTTAAAAATCTCTTTTCCTGATGTAATAGAAGCAATGGGACTCTACTCAACACTTAACGGACAAATCACACACATCACCATGCTTCAAACAACACACACATACAATCAATTTAAATAAGCATCAAAGCATACTTGGTAAGCAAGCGAACATACTTACATGGAAAGCAAACACCGTGCATTTGCAATACAAGAATTCAACTTACCTCACTTACCTGCCCGAGGTCTCAAAAACCTCAAGCTCTGATACCAACAAGTGTAACCCCCTCGTCCTGGCCTAGGCGGCTGGCCGGTTCGAGTGGGTCACACGTGGAAAACCAAAGCGAAACCCGTTAAGGTCACACCTCGGTTAACAACCCAAGAAAATTTCTTTTAATTATTATCTTGTCTAGAGGCTTTAACACATCCTATGTGAAACAACGACAACGGAAGCAACAAAGCGAGGCGAAACAATCAAACAAGCAATTTAAAATAACCCATTTTAGCTTTTACTGCAGACCGTATCGATACACTCGAAGAGGGTAACGATACACCTTGACTAGGTCAACTGACCAAAGTCAACTCGAGGAGACCGTATCGGTACACTGGTTGACCGTACCGATATGCCCTCAACGGTCAACTTCTCCTGGTCAAAGCTACGAAGACCGTATCGATACACCTAAGCCTGTACCGATACCCTCAATTTCTCATCAAAATCTCAGATTTCCAGTAGCAAAAATGGTATCGGTACGCCTTCCCGAGCATCGATACACTTGGCCTGAAACAAGAACGCTGTATCGATACGGGCCTAACCATATCGATACCCCTGACTCGATCACACAAGTTTTAGCTGGTTAAGGCACAAGGCCGCCTCAAGGACACCCAACTAGGACCTCTAAACATGCATGCATAAACTCTAGAGGCATACACCCTATTGCAAGCATGATCAAACACACAACATACGTGAAAAGGCCATACATTCAAGGAATCAAGCATTCACCAAAAGAGACATACATTGCATATCAAGGTTTCATGCTTTAGAACAAAACATACACATAAGCAGAAAGATAAGGGCACGATACCAACATACATGGCACAAACAACCACAACCAAAACGTCAACATGCTAGAGGAGTCTTAACAAGCTCCTTAACACAAAGAAACATACACAAATCCCATTGCTTATCTATTACACCTTTAGTTTAAACGTTCATACTTGAAGACAGAAATAGCACACTTGAAGGCCCTTCTCCTCGCACAAGCAACCCACGAACTAAGGATTTGCATTGTCGAACAAAGAGAGCGTAAGCGTAAAGCTTAGTGAGGGTAAGCTCATAAAACAAACCTCGACAATGCAGGGTCCAAGCACGAGCAACAAAGCCAAGGATGAATGCATGTTTCATTACCTTCAGAACCACATGAATCAAAAATATGAAATGTATGAACATAACCTCAATTATCATGCCATGCTCAACATGTCCATAACCATAATACAACCATACGAATCACATTTAACAAATCGTATTGGCACCTAGATATGACCCGAATACGCGGATAACAACCGTTGAAACTCACATCCAACAACTCGACCATTACATTACCTTACGATGGGATTACACTCATCAGTGTTTCACGCGGAGGGGATTCCACTCATCCTCACGCCCCATCGATGGGATTCCACTCATCATCGACTAAAATATAAATGAAGATTTCCGGGCGTACCCGTACTCCATCTTGGTGACTACCATCACCAAGACCACGCGCGCATTTCGACACTCGTGTACACACTAACATCCTATTGATCGATCATTTGTACCCAAGCATACTAGTGCCAATACTAACTCATCACAAGATCATCATAATACAACTTACCAATTCCCGTGCCTAGCACATATCCACCATGATTTACAATCATGCAACGCACATTCCATCAAACACATGCATATCACAATGCATAGATGAATCATCATGCCTTATCACTACACATATCCACAAAATGCATAGCAACATCAAACTCATTTAATACACGAGGCATAACACAACATTTACATGTTCAACCAAAGTCTTCTAAACTAAAGCTTGAGATTAGACTACCAATCTAATCCCAACTCTAGGTGGGTTTACCAAGCCCGACGTAGGTCTACATGCTCGAACCAAACATTATGAAAACCAATTTAAAACCGAAGAAGCACTCACTGACTATCCAATCCCAACAACTCAAGCCAATCAATCCACCAAGCTATCCGGATTCTTTCCCGAGGTCTCACCAACACAAAACCTTGATTCTAAGCAATCCAACACAAGCAAAAACATCAACAATCAGTCATCAATCACCGAAGCAAACCTGGAACACATTTTCAAGCAAAAGCCAACTAAGAACACACCCCAAACTAGCATTTTCGAGCAACCCAAACACACATCAATTAACCATCGATTCCAACACTTTTAACATACTCATAAGCTTCCAAATTAACCCTTAAACATCATACAATCATCATCCATCGATTTCCACTCATAAACAGCCCCAAAAACCATCTTTTGAACCACCTAAAACCTCTCTAAAACCCATATCCAAAAATCACTATAAAACCATGTAAAAATTAGATATGTTGGACCTTTTGGATAGTAAATAGCTTATCTAACAACGACAAATCAAAAGCTTAACTAAAAGCTATCAAAGTTATCATTTTTATTTCAAAACCCAAAAACTTCAAAATGTAATATAATGAGTTTTATTGAAAACTAATGGTATAGGAATGAAGAGGAAGATAAGGACAACTCAAAAACATCTTTACCTTTCAAAAATCCTCAAGAATGAAGTAGGGAAGAAATGGAGTAGTAACTTGCAAGGGGAGGGGGAAAATGGCGTTAGTTTTGAAAGAGGAAGGGAAGAAGATGAGCAAATAGATATTTCTATTTGTTTTGTTTTATTTTTAAATACTAAAGGACCTTTTTACCCTTAATGAGAATGGGTAATTACAATAGTGTAAAACCCATGCCCATTTGAGTTTAATTTAAAACAAGCCCAACATATATTTATTTGTTTTGAAAATACAAGGCCCAAAATTATATTTTAATAATTTAATTTCACCCGACCCCCAAACCCGGGTATTACAAATACCATTAAAGTTAACGGTCAACGTTAGTTAAATGGATAAATTGATTTTTTTCTTGAGTTTGAGGGCTTAATTAAGAGTAAAAAAGTTTAGGGGCTTAATTAATTTTTTTACAAAAGTTTAAGAGCTTATTGAACTCTTAAGAAAAAAATGAATGAAGGGTGAGAGGGTAAGGAAGGAGGCGAAAATTAAACTTAGGGTAAAACTAACTTAACATGTCATATACAAAGGGGCTATATTAGTAATTTATCATTAGCGAAGATATTTTACTCTAGACCTAAATTCACCCTAACTCGACTTTATCCTTCCCAAAAGTTGTTTCAACCTAAACTTGAGTTTTAAAAAGCCACTTTCACTATCGGTTCGAGAATCGTCGGGTATGAAAAAATTGTTATTCGTAGTCGAACGTAATGATAAAGGCAACTTCTATCCAATAACACCCTTCCGAATATTATTATAGAGTTGACATGCTATTTCAATTATTTATCGAAATGACACATTTTTGTTGAATGGACAATTGTTAAATTATTTCTAACTAATAATGGGAGCAAATTAATAAAAAGTGTAAATAATGAGAAATAAATTTATTAATTTTTTTTAATTAAAACTAAATAAATTAAACATATAAATATAAATAATTAAATATTTTATTATAAATGGTATGACGAACATTTTTATAACAAAACATAAGTTTAATACTCATTTTATAACATTTAAAAGTTTAATATTACAAAGAAAAATTTTAAAACAATTTATTGACATTTTTTAAAACTTTGCTCTAAATTTTAATTAGACACAAAAAGCTAGCCCAAAAATGAAATTCATACCAACTATACGAGGCTACATTTTAGACATAGGTTACCAAATGGGCTATTTTTATTTTCTAAAAAGATACTAAAATTACTCCGATCATGGAGATAATTAAGCAGTTTCAATACAATTTCTCAGTAGGGGAATTACCATACAAGTATAACCACTAACAGATGATATGTAACCATCAAAGACCATTGTCACGGGACTAGACTTCTGCCAACCAAACCGCGCGAGCATTAGTCGCTTTCTCGGTCAAAACTACGGCTAAGTTACCTTAAACCCAGCCTTAGGCGAAATTCTCTTGACAAACGCCTAAGTCAGTCTTGATTCTCGCTCCGGAAGATTAAACTCTTCCAAAGCCCTCGAACGCAAGATCGTTCCAAGCAGAAGCTAAACCAAAGAACAACTGAAAGAGATTGGCAACAAGGACACAAAAGACATTCAAGAACACGAAGAACACTGAGAGAGTTTGGAGTAAATGCTTCTTTGTATTACTCAAAGTGAATGATGAAGTGATTTACAAATGAGCTGGGGAGCCTCTATTTATAGTTGAACTCCCTTACATCCAATGGCTCTGTTTAAATTACATCGACGATCGAGATTAACTCTATCTTTTTTCAAAATCTCTAATTATCACAAACATTATCTCATAAGTAATTCAAATAAATGGATAATGCTTTGACCAAATTACCCTCTTGGATCCTCTATGGATTTTACTAAGTTTGATGGGCTTACGAGCTTTCAAGCATACTCCAAGTGCTGGGCCAAGTCTGACGGTCTTGGAAAGCTCGATGCATCGCCCACAACCTCTTTGCCTGATGTTTGCGCCAATGACTCGGTCCCAAAAGTTTGGCCCATGACATTCTCCCCCACTGGACTTATCGACGCCTTTATCGCTCTACTCGAATGATCTTGGGTAGGGTCAACTTGATTACTCGTCGATGCCTCAGTTTCGTGCAATTCCCCCATACAAATTGCTCGCCTCGGTTCAAACTGCCTTGGAACATCGCATGCTAAGACGTCTTCTGATATATCTCCCTCATAGGAGCCTTCTCCCACAAACTCTGATTTACCTCGACTCAGACCCTCTTGGTCCTGCAGTAAAGACTTGGAAACTGTCACAACATTGAACACCGGTCAAACTCCTAGATTTGTCGGCAACTCTGACTTGACCCTTAGAACTCTAAAAGGTCCCTTCTAATTTTTGTCTTCTCCGCACCGAAAGCTAAGTCTCACTCGACCTACGCTCATCAAAGATGGAAAATCAAAACCAAAAACACTAGAATTGTGTTTGAGATGTACCTTTCTCTCAGTCACATTTACTCTAAAACGTGTCAGCCCTTCTGTCTCTCCAAAGTCTGACACCCCTTGCATGGAACTTTCCACAATGAAGTTCGCTGTGCCACTCTGCATCGGCCCTTCTTCCACAAATTCCGGTGCCCCTCGTTGCATCTGCCCTTCTAAACCGAGTTTTGGTGCTTTCTCCTTGCATCGATTCTTCCTCTTTGAAGATCGGTACCTCTTCTTGTGTTGGTACTTCTTACCTGAAGTCCTTCGTTTCTTTCCCACCTTGCCTATGGGTGGTCTCTCCACGGTTGCTATGTCTCTCATCGGTTTGGCCCCCTTCGACTCCTCTTTGGTCTCAAAAGGAATGTTCTTCACTCAAACATCCCCGACAAGCTCTTCCCTAGCCTTCTCGGACATCTTCAACCCATTATGCTTTCGGTCTTCACTCACCTTAGCAGAACTCAACGACTCTGAACCAAGTTTCATCGGCACATTACTCTTGGCCTTGCCCATTGTCTTGGACTCCTTGGCTCGAACTGGGAATCTCTGCAACTTGTGTGGCCCCTTACATTGGTAGCACTCCAATTGCTTCCTCTTCACCCTCGGCTTTATAGCTTCCTCACTCCCTATCGCACCAAGTCTTGTCTTTGGCTTGACTACTTTGGCACTTGTAGTCAAACCACAACTCTCTCTCAGCTTGGTGGCAATGGCATAAGCGATTGCCCCAAGTCTCGTTACTTCTCCCTCTGACTTGTCTGCTGTCTTCACCATGGAAGCAAGGTGATTCTTCTCGGGACATCCCCTTATTAAATGAGGACCATCACAAAAGTATCACTTCAACTTCTTGTTCATCTTATTTTCCAGCACAGACTTAGCCTCAACATTCCTCTTGTCTCTCGAACTGGGCCTGGTTGACACAACACTTGCTTGCTTACTTCCCGCAAGCTCGGTTAGAGGTTCAACAACAACAAAAGCCTCTGTGCATCACCTTGCTCTAGTGCGAGCTTTTCCCTGGTCTAAGTCTCTCTAAGAAGGTATTGAGCAAACCCAATTCACTCATTGCGACCTTGAAACTTAGCAGCTCACTCTTGAGCTCATCAAACTCTTTCCGCAAAGCCTCCATTTCAGCTTCACGAGCACAACTCTCTCAAACTGTCTTCAACTTGTTGAGGATGCGTTGCGTCTCATCCTTGAACTTGTCCCACATAGAGTCTAACTTTTCAAGACGTGACTCCACAACACCTTGGATCTGCTTGGCCTCATCCCTTAGAGTTACCACTGTAGTCTCTAAGGCATCGCCACACTCAGATATTTTTATATCCAAGCCATTAAGAGCATTGAACCTCCTTCTGGATCCCCTCCATGGACTCGAGCTTCTCAAGATCCAATGAACCCAGCTTCTTAAGGTCTACCGAATCTAGCTGTTTGAACACCACCTTGGCCTTATTCTCAGATTCTAAGAGTTTATCGATCCTCTCCTCCAACGATGATGTGAATTCCCACAGTTGATCCACTTGGTTTCTGAGTCAGAAACTCTTCTTCTGGTTCCCATTGCGGCACTCCTTGCCTTTTTTTGCGGAAACACCATCTTTCTGTTTCTCGATCTTGATCCTTACCACGAACTAGTCTGACCCATGATCACTTTGACTAACTCGAACGCAAATCACCACCACGCTTGACTGCAACTGCAAGCTGGAATCCACCACACTTGACTGCACCTGCAAGCTGGTCTGAATGCAAGCCCTTTCCTCGACTCGATCTGATGCCACTTGTCACGGGGCTAGACTTCAGCCAGCCAAACAGCGCGGTCCTTAATCGCTTTCTCGGTCAAAACTATGACTAAGTCACCTTGAACCCAACCTTAGGCGAAGTTCTTTTGACAAACTCCTAAGTCAGCCTTTACTCTCGCTCTAGAAGATCAAACTCTTACAAGGCCCTCAAACGCAAGATCGTTCCAAGCGGAAGCTAAACCAAAGAACAACTGAAAGAGATTGACAACAAGAACACGAAGAACACTGAGAGAGTTTAGAGTAAATGCTTCTTTGTATTACTCAAAGTGAATGATGAAGTGATTAAGTGATTTACAAATGAGTTGGGGAGCCTCTATTTATAGTTGAACTCCCCTACATCCAACGGCTTTGTTTAAAATACATCGAGAAAATATCTTTTCAAAATATCTAATTATCACAAACATTATCTACACAATTAATTCAGATAAATGGATAATGCTTTGAACAAATTACCCTCTCGAATCCTCCATGGATTTTACTAAGTCTGATGGGCTTGTGGGCTTTCTAGCATTCTCCAAGTGCAGAGCCAAGTCCGACTGTCTTGACAATCCCGATGCATCGTGCACAACCTCTTTGCCTGATGTTTGCACCAATGACTCGGTCCCAAAAGTTTGCTTCGTGACAACATGTGTTGAGTGGATCGATCGAATGAAAATTGCCAAGAGGGGGTGAATTGGAATTTAAAAGCTTTGGATGAAATTGGAAAAATGAAAAATTGAAGGACAAGAGGATTTAGAGTGGTTCAAGCTTAGAATAAGCTTTACATCCACTAACTTAGTCACCACTAAGGATTTTCTGTTGAGTTGATCACACAATTGCAAATGGCCAAGAGGGGGTGAATTGGCGATAAAAAAATTTGGTGGGTGAGAATATGAAAAATTTGAATGTGACACAAATCAATTAGAGTGGTTCAAGTTCTCCAAACGAGCTCTACATCCACTACCTTAGTTCCCACTAAGGATTTTCAACCAATCCACTACTTGAATTCTTCCCCTTTTCTTGGATGAGGAGGTAACCTTACAATTTGATTAAGCTTTCTACCCAAAGCTTAATCCACTCACTTTTACAAAAAGAAGTTTTTGGTAAACTCTACAAATTCCTTTCAAAGGATAATTGTTTACCCAATTACAATTTCACACTCCCCAAACTTACAATAAAAAGATTACAATTGAGAACACGAGAGTTTGGTACAAGATTTTGACTCTAAAGGTGCAAAGTTTGGATTTGAGTGCTTTGATGATGCTTGTAGGTTCAATAGTTGTTGCTTGTTCAATTGAGACTTGTTTTATACCCTTGTATTGAATTCTATCCGTTTGGGTAGTTGGGATCATCAATAGAGTTGTTGAGATGCAATTTCTCGCAATAAATGCAGCTCTGCTGCCTACCGTATCGGTACGGCTAGGGGGCGTATCGGTACCTGTATCAAAGAGGAATGAGCCGTTGTGACTGAAAAACATCACGTATCGATACACTTAGAAGGTGTACTGGTACGGTTTAAGGGGCGTATCGATACGGAAGGGCGTATCGATACTGGATTTGCTCACTAGAATCCCAAGTCTGGTTTTCATAAAAAGCGTATCGATACGCATACTTAGCATATTGGTACGGTATAACGATCATTTAAATATTGGGATACCAACTAACTGACAAGTCAATGGTCGAAAATTAAATGCAAAGATTTTGCAAAGATAAGCTTGTCGTATCGATACGGTTGCAAAGTGTATCAGTACGGTATCATTAAAAGAGTTGCCTAGATGAATATCGTATCGATACGGGGTAATGTTGTAACTATACACTATGTCTATTAAAATTCCAGTGGCTAAAAACCGTATCGATACGCCTAAGGGTATCGACACGCCTAGGCGTTTTGGTGTAGTTTGGCTTGAAAACACATAGGAAAAACTTAGAAATATTTATCATTTAAGAACGATTTGTCTTGAGATATTATTTTGTTTAAAAGACTTGTCAATATTGAGACTTTAAGGAGTACTTAAAAATTTATTGTTTTGCAAATTAGTCCATAAGTTTAGATGTTATATCAAAATCAATTTTGGTTTCACATTTTCAACCAATTTCACTATTGAAATCTTCCCCTTTTCTAGGCTTAGGAGGAAACCTATTACAAAGATCAATCTTTCTACCCCAAAGATTGATCTTGAGACCCTCACAAGAACAAATGAATACAAGGAAATAAAAGTATCTCTCAAAATACAAAACTTCCCTATTTACACTCAATCACACACCCAATTTGTGAAATAAAGATATACAATGAAGAATTACAAAATTGGGTACAAGATATGACTATTTAGCACAATGGTTTGGATTGATTTGCTTGGACATTGCTTTTTGGTTCAATAGTTGTTGCTGGTGCTTAAAATGCTTCATTTTATATCTTCTCATTGATTTCTAGCCGTTTGGGTGGTTGACATCATAATTATAGCCATTGAGACTTCATCTTCCCACTATAAATGCAGTTATGCAACTACCCGTATCGAAACGGTACCTACCTGTTTCGAAACACGACTAAAACAGAAAGAGCTGTTATGTGCATTAAAGAGGCATATCGAAACGTTTGAAACCGTTTCGAAACATTATGGGGTCGTTTTGAGACCTGTATCAAAACGGTTGAGTTCTTAAAATTCTAGTAGCAAAACGTTTTGAGACCACTATAGGCCGTATCGAAACGAGTACTTTACCTTTAAAAAATTGGTTCTGACAAGCAACAGTCGAAAACATTAAATGCCCAATTTGAAAATGTTTAACTCCCGTATCGAAACGGATAATTGTCGTTTTGAAACAAAATCAAAATTTGTCTTGTCCAGATGAAGGCCGTATCGAAACATTATGAGGTCATTTCGAGACTTGTTCGATATGAAAAATTCTAGTGGCAAAGCGTATCGAAACGATATGAGGTCGTTTCGAGACCTGTTTGATATGAAAAATTACAGTGGCAAAACATTTCAAAACAAGCCTTAGCAGTATCGAAACGCCTAGGCAAAATCTACAGATTTAGCTTGAAAACACTTAAAAAAATTTATAGGGATTATTTTTAAACCTTAAAACATTTTGGGTTAAATTTTTACTTGTCAATTTGAGCTTTTTGAGAACTTAAAAATTTATTTACTTTGCAAAATAGTCCTTAAAGTATTTGTTATATCAAAATCAAGTTAATTCAAATTAAGGGTTTTACAATCTCCCCCTTTTTGATATAACAAAACCAAAGTAAAATTTTTAAGTGAGCTCCCCCTTAGTTTAAGCTAGGTTTTGTGAAAACTTTAAAAATTTGCTTAAACACTTTTCTCCCCCTTTTTGTTAGATCAAAATCATAACAAGCATAATTCAATGAGAAATAAAAAATAGGCAATATTAAACCAAACAACATAAAGCATAATTCATAAAGCATAAGTTCCAAGAACAAAATAACATCAATCCAAACTTAAATCATAAAAAGCATAATCCAAAATAATAAACTAAAACATAGGTCCAATGATATAAAAGGTGCATAATAATTAAGTCCTAGATGATATGATATGAATGCAAGCTAGACTAGGGCTTATCATCGTCTTCATCTTCATCCATGTCATCGTCATCTTTCTCTTGACTCATTTTAAAGTGTTGCCATTCACTATAGAATGATGTGAAGGAGAGATCCGAGGAAGATTCTTGATTCTCAATAGCGGCAATGTGATTTTCCATACCATCAAAGCGATCTTCCAAGGCTTTGAACCAATTGTCCATGTGTGTACGCAATCCGATGAATTGCTCGGTGAGGAAAGCCATCATTGCATCATTATTAGGAGCTTGTGGAGCGACTTGAGCTTGAGGAGGAGCTTGAGCACGTTCACCTCAAGGGACACGAAACCAATCATCACCATTGAAGCGAAAACCACACTTCATGATCTCTGCAAACATGATCTTCACAAGATTTGGTTGATGTTCTTGGTGGAAGCACTTGAGCCAAAAATCACCTACCTCTCTAATGTGCGAAAACCTCCCGCCGGATGGACGAAACCACCATGAGATCATAAGATGAAGAAATCGATCATGGACATCCAAGGTAGTAACTTGGCCGGTGTGGGGATCAAGAGAACTCTCATCTTCAATGCCCTCATCTTGGAGACCAAGGATATTTACAAGGGTAGATGGCTCAGTACGAATTTTCTTCCCCAAAAGGTAAGACTCAAGGGCGACAACTTGGGAACTGTCGGTACTAAGGATACATTTTGAATTGGAGTAGAAAAACAACACAAGATTTTAGTACATGACTCCGAGAATGCTTAAAAAGGCCTTGAAATTCCAAGGGGTTAAAATGTCATATAATCTAAAGTGAAATCGGTCAGAATCAAGAAAATCTATATCAACTACACGCTCGGGTTGAATTTTGATCGATCGGTAGTATTTAAAAGCTTGTTGAGCGGGAGGGGTTAGAAAACTCTTCTTAAAAAGACAAGCGAGATTTGGTCTAGGGATGTTTTTCTCGGATGGTTCAGACCCTTCACTCTCTTCCGAAACTCTAGCTCTCTTCTTGGAGGTAGCCATCCTAAAAATATTAAGCAAGCAAAAATAAATATGTATGCATAAGAATCCACATTCAATCCAATAGTAATCCTATAAACAAGGTTTTATAATATACAATATAGGTTTAAAGAATATACAAAAAGGTTTAAAAACAAGTTTTTACAAGAAAATCACAGAAAATAGTGTTTGAAAAATACGATTAAAGAAATGGGTAAAGTACACAGACAATCACTGAACTTCGGTAAAAAAACAAAATGGTAGTCAAACTTTCAAAAATCACAAAATGGCAATTAAACTTTATGTTTTATAACAAAATGGTAACTAGACGTTAAATCCCCTTAAGTGGCTGCTATACAATTTGGTATAATAACACATTTAGTCCTTCATATTTATACATTCAATCAATTTAGTCCTAATTCGAAACAATTCACTAAATTTAGCCCTTGTTATTTATGTATTCTTTCAATTTGGTCCTTAAAGAAAAATTCCAAAGTATGGTAACATGATAAATATTTATAATTAAATTTTTATAGGAACTCAAAAACTCGATTAGACTCGAATCGAAAAAATTTCAAATCAAGTTTGAGTTGTAAAATATGACGCGTCAACTCGAATAACTCGAAATGTTTTTACTTGACTCGATCGAACACTCATCTCTATCTTAAGATATAATGTGTCAACTCGAATAACTCAAAATATTCGAATTTTTAAATCATTTTTTCTTTTAAATAGAATATTTTTAAAATAAAATATTTAATATTTTCATATTTAAATCACATCGAATATTTAATAACTATTTTAAATATTCAATTCAATTTAAAAATATTCGATTTAAAAGGAAAAATTGATTTAAAATAATCAAATATTTAATAACAACTTTAAATATTTTTCTTTTAAATATTCGAATATTTAATAACTACTTTAAATATTCGAATATTTTAAATCAATTTTTTTTCTTATAAATGAAATATTTTTAATTTAAATCGAATATTTAAAGTAGTTATTAAATATTCGATGTGATTTAAAAGAAAAAATGATTTAAAATATTCAAATATTTCGAGTTATTTAAGTTGACGCGTCATCTTTAAGATAAAGGTGAGCAATCGATTGAGTCGAGTAAAAAAATTTTGAGTTATTCGAGTTGACGCGTCATATTTTACAACTCAAACTTTATTTGAATTTTTTTCGATTTGAGCCGAGTTTTCGAGTTCTTATAAAAATTTAATTAAATATTTGAATATTTTAAATCAATTTTTTCTTTTAAATCGAATATTTTTTAATTAAATTAAATATTTAAAGTAGTTATTAAATATTTGATGTGATTTAAATATGAAAATATTAAATATTATATTTTTAAAAATATTTTATTTAAAAGAAAAAAAATAATTTAAAATATTCAAATATTTCGAGTTATTCAAGTTGGCGCGTCATATCTTAAGATAGAGGTAAGAGTTCGATCGAGTTGAGTCAAAATATTTTGAGTTATTCGAGTTGACGCGTCATATTTGACAAATCAAACTTTATTTGAAATTTTTTCAATTCGAATCGAGTGAAGTCGAGTCGAGTTTTCGAGTTCTTATAAAATTTTAATTAAATATTCAAATATTTTAAAACAATTTTTTTCTTTTAAATCGAATATTTTTAAATTTAATCGAATATTTAAAGTTTTTATTAAATAATCGAGGTGATTGAAATATGAAAATATGAAATATTCTATTTTAAAAAATATTTGATTTAAAAAGAAAAAAATGATTTAAAATATTCTAATATTTCGATTTATTCAAGTTGATGCGTCATATCTTAAGATAGAGGTGAGCGTTTGATCGAGTCGAGTCAAAAAATTTCGAGTTATTTGAGTTGACACGTCATATTTTACAACTCAAACTTTATTTGAAATTTTTTCGATTCGAATCAAGTCGAGTTTTCGAGTTCCTATAAAAATTTAATTGTAATTATTTATCATGTTACCATACTTTGAAATTTTGCTTTAAGGACCAAATTGAAAGAATGTGTAAATAACGAGGGCTATATTTATTGAATTGTTTTGAATTAGGAATAAATTGATTGAATGTATAAATGTGAAAGACTAAATATGTTATTATACGAAATTTTATAATAGCCACTTAACGGGATTTAACGTCTAGTTACCATTTTGTTATAAAACATTAAGTTTAATTGCCATTTTGTGATTTTTGAAAGTTTGATTATCATTTTGTTTTCTTTACCAAAGTTCAGTGACCGTCTGTGTACTTTACCCTACAGAAATTTATATTCGAATAAAATTTTTCGCATTATTAGAAATTTTTTGCAAAAACATCAAAGCCCATAGTATATACAAGTACTATATGCAAAAAAATAATTTTAAACTAAAGAAATTAAACGAAAATTAAAAAAAAAGAATATAGGAAAATACCTTGAATTTGGGATTTAAGAGGAATAGATGGATGATAATGCACAAAGTTGTTGAAGCTTTCTTAGGATTATTGTTTAGAGCAAAAACCCTCAATTTGAGTTTAAATACGTTTAGGTTTAGTGGGAATTTATATGAAAAATTAGGTTAGGGTTTTAGAAGAGTTTAGGTTTAGGTAAAGTTCCTTTTTAAAGATGGAAAGTGTAGAGCGTTGGGGTGTTTTCTAAATATGAGCGCAAGTGCACACTCTTGTCAAGTTATAGTATAAAAAATATCGTCTCCCACGAGGATTGGATAGCTTATTCGAATTGCAATTTCTGCACAAGGGAAATTAAATGCACAAGTAAATTTTAGTTGTTTAAGAGAAAAATAAATAAACACAAGTAAATAGTAGAAAAGATCAGGGTGATAGAATGGGTCAGGTTATGCTGCTTAGTAGTGTGAAACTGCGTTGAACTGGTTAAGTTGTTTTGCGCTGCCAGACATTGCTACCTCGGCAGAAGATGGCAGGTTGGCTGCTTTGACGCTTTCGCTGCCTTAGCAGTGGGATGGACAGTTGGCTCGGTGGCAAACTCGGTAGTCCTTCAAGGCTCGACAGAACGCTTTGATAATGATCCCGCTAATGTCTAAGTCAAAATGTTGTTGTTGCCCACTGCATATGATACCCGTCGGCATGAATCATACAATGAACAACAACCTTTAGTTCGTTCTTTTTTAGCCGCCTTAAACCCTAAACTATGTCTAGGCTAGATTGATCAACACCTGCTATTGATGAGATCGTGCATACTTATTTCGTGAGTTTGACTCTCTCGATACCAAACAAATGGATTGCTCCCAATCGATCTCTTGACTCAATTGAAAATAATGAAGAACACGAAATAAGCAAACCTTGAATTTATTGCAAAAACAAACTTGAAACCTAAAACAACCGTTCTCACAACTACTTTACTACATAACCCAAACCCTAGAGAATTTAGAACATAGTGGCAGCAAGAAAACACAAGAGAAACCTAAGCTATGCCGACTATGTGTTGTCTAAAATACAAGGTATGGTCGGATATATATAGGGCAAGGCCTAGGGTAAGTCCTCCTTGGATTAAAGGTCTTCTTCCTGATAAAGTAGCTTTTGCATTGAATGCATTCTTTAAATCTGACTTCTTTGACTTGAAGTTGGACTCCTTGTGGCTCAAGTAACCTTAAGTCGCCTTGGATAATCTCCCCTTGGGCGTCTCTATCCCTTGTTTTCGGCATCGATAAATTGTGTGGATGGGCTCATTGGACTCAAGAAATTGTGCTCTTCCAATCGCACTCCAATTCACCAAATCTTCCAGTTACTGCCCTGGGCGGTAGGTATGGCGGCAGCAGCTACTCAACATCACTTCTCTATGTGTTGAGCTGCTTCAGTATAGCTCCTTGGCTTGTTGCCTCAGAATCAGCTCCTCAGCTCCTCTTGACAACTTCTAGTACTTGAAACTAAAACTAAACTAAAATAGTACCTTTTCTCACCAAATTAAAGATATTCAATATACACAAGGTAAAGTACAGAATACTGTAAATAATATATGCATGCACCTAAATATGCCTAAAATGCACTTGAGAATAGCAATAATATGAGATGGAATGCATATAAAATATAGGACTTACGAGCACTTTACACCCCCCAAACTCGAACTATTGTTTGTCCTCAAGTAATGCAATCCTAAACATACTTGCCCTTGAACAAATCAGAAAGAAGAACTTGTTTTAAACTTGGTTTAGCATCTCAAGGCTATGGCACCTATCATTAAATTAGTGAAAGGATAATTTCATGATATACCTCGGAATTAAACTACAATGCTAGTGTAGTGTGTGTAGAAACTGTGTAGAGGCTAAATCTGAATATTCTAAGTAAACAAAGATGTTATTGCCGAGGCAGTATAATGAAGCACAATTTATAATCATGGTAATAAAGGCTTCAACTCATCACAACTACTCTTCTAGGTGTAAAATTAAGATAGGAGCAAACTACAAAACCCCGAACCCATTGAGTAGAGTCATCCCGTGAAGACTTTCATTCACTCTTGTTAATTTGTCCGTCACTTCAAGGATTTTCAGATTTGTGGACTTTGATAGCAGCGGGGTGTCCTTGCACATGATTCTTCCTAGAGCCGGTTTTGGGCACCTCTAGGGAAAGAGAACAAAAGATTTTTTTTCGTGTCGTGGCAGTTTCCTGCAACCATGTTAGAATTTTACAAATAATTCAAGCAGGCAATGTTTATTAGAAATTCAAACAAATTCAGCAAGTAAAAATAGTGTTTTTAATAATTGGCAATTATAGAAAAATTCTAAGTTTACTTCATGTTTTCCCCAAAATTATGTTTTTTTATTATGGTGCGAAAAATTTAAATCCGGCTATCCTATCATAGGCACAAGTTCTAACAAAATTTTTTCTATTGATTAATTTTTAGAGGCAAGTACATTATGCAACCTATATGCACTAGAATATGCCTAAACACGATGAATGCTAACCCCCCCCCCCCAAACTCGAGTCGGGCATTGCCCTCAATGCACAAAATAAAATACAAGAAAAAAATAGAAAAATAAATACAAGTAAGATGATTAAGACAGAAAAATAAGCAATAAAAGAAAAGAAATAACGCTAGAAGTTTGCGGGGGGGGGGGGGAGGGCTGAGAAGAGGCTGGGGTCCCTGTGGCAGAGGAGGAAGATGAAGACTGGATGACAAGGCAGCGGCTGGCAGATGTCCGGGCAGCAAACTTGGCAGGTGATATCTTTGTAGTCCGCGGTGGCTGGACTCTCTTGGGAGTGAGACGAGGAGCTTCACTTTGTTCTGGTTCAGATTTTGACTCCTCTTCCTCCTACTCGGCTGAGATTATGTACCGCTTTCTCATTCTGGTTGGCTTCACCATGGGTTTTGCTGGTGGATCCTCTGTTGCCATGGGTGCCTCTGTTACTACCGTCTGTTGCTCAACATTGTTGGACGGGGAGGTGTCAACCACTGTTTTTGCTATGCAAGGTGGAGAGAATTAAGGTTGATGCCTTTCGGGAGTGTCGGCCACCGTGTTAGAAGCAGAAGTGGCTGAGTAGGACGGGTATCTCGTTGGAGAGGACATCTGGTGGTGGAAAGCAGCATGGCGGACAACTGCTTCTGATGGTGTAGTCTCTCTGGGATCCACTACGGCGACCAAGTATTCTGGGAATGTGGGCAGGGAGGGGCCGTCATTGGGGAACTTCTGCAAGAGATAGGCCACAAAGGCTTCTTGGACTTCCCCCATATATTTAATGAAGGTCGGTTGCTGGTTCTCGATCCCCTTATTGCTGTCGATCAGTGTCTTAAGCAGTTGGAAGACCTCTGGTTGTTGGGCAGCCTCAGTGCCGCCTCTAACTGTCGGGGCAACGGTGTTTTCGGCCGACGGCTGGAAAGGTGTGATCGTCTCTGTTTCGGGTGCTTGCATCATTTGGAGCCGAACCTTCCTTGTCCAGCCTTCCCTGGGTGATGTCATGAAGTCCTTGGGGTGGGTTGGCACGTTGAAGTTCGCACAAAGTCCGTTGATGAGTGAGGGGAAGTAGAGCCTACCCTTGGATACCCAATAACAGCTTCGGATCTCCTTGCAAATGATATTGCCCACGTTGATCAGCCGGTTGTTCATGATGGAATGAATTAAGGCGAGGCGGGGCCAGTCGACTGTTGTGTTATGGGAGGTGGGCAGTAGTCGTCTCTTGATGAACGTGGTCCACAACATTGCCTCCGACAGCAGTCGGCTGCGCTGGACAGATCTGATGTGCTTCCCCGCCAGCCACAGGGTGTTTGGTTCACAAAGTCTGTCCTTTATCTGTTCGTAATCCCCTGTTGTCAGCGTCTGCTTCCACTCCTCATGGGGGTTGTCGTCTATCTCTAGCCCGTAAAATCTGTTGATGGTGGCCAGGTGGAGTTTGACTGACTCCTCTATGACAAACACAAATGTGATTTCTAGGCGGGGTTGGTGGGCGTAAAATTCTCGGATGAGTGTGATGTTGGCCACCTCTGGCTGCTTCGCAAATATTTCCCACCCTTGGCTGTGGATCTTCTCGAAGAGGGCGGGCTCGAGACCTAAGTCTCATGTCTGCATTGAGTAGTGGAACCCTTGCTCCTCCCATACTGCCCTGTTGGAAAATTGAGTCCGATGCCTTTCCTAGTCTAGTTTGGAGAAGAATCTTTGGAAGACGGGTTTGGATTGTGATGCTGCCATAGGTGTGAGTCGGTTGTGATTCTAAAGTAAATGAAAATAGGAGAAGAAAAATCTTGAAAAGAAAATGGACGTAGAAGAGATTAAACAATGAGGTAAAGTGAAGAGAATGAATGAAATAGTGAGATATATATAGGGGTTGCTGAGAGATGTTGTGGAGACATTAAATTCCAACAGGCAGTTTTTCGCGGTGCATGTTACGAGATTAAATGCCCATTACGCTGTAGCCGTTGGCAGCTAACCGTTAGCGGGTTACTAGCCGTTATGCGTTTCGTTGCCTGCAGCTGTCTCGACGGCATGGTGGGCGGGCTATTTGTTGGGCCTTCTTCTTGGTCCTGCTTATTTATTCCTAAAACCTGAAAATAAAATGATAAACTAAATAGAGAAAAAATGAAATAAAAATACTTAAATCTAAAAATAAAAATGTGGAAAATAGATTGCAAAAAATTAAAATCTAATCCTAAAACTTAAAAATAAAAAGAAAGAAATTAAAAATAAATTTAAGTTATGTTGGGAGTGCATTGAGGTGCATCTCCCAAACATAACCACTTTCTGAGCTGGTTGAGTTTTGCTTGTTGTCCATGTGGGTTATCCAGCTCCTTGGGGTTCTTATTACTCTCATTGCTGCCCTGGCAGCTGCTGCCTTGACCTGTCTCTGGGTTGACCTTGGAGTCTTGTGGGTCTTGGCAGACTTCTTTCCCCTTGGCTGGCTTCGTGTGCTGTAGGACATAGATCTTTATATTCTGATTGTCCACCCTCATTATGAGTTCCCCATTCTCCACATCTATTAATGTTCTGCCTGTGGCTAAGAGTGGTTGCCCAAAAATGATTGGGGCGTTCTCGTCTGCCTCACAGCCCAAGATGAGGAAATAAGCAGGAAAAATGAAGTTGCCCACTCGTACCAAGATATCTTCAACTATTCCTTCCGGTTGCACAAAGGAATGGTCAGCAAGTTGTAGCATAATGGAGGTTGGTTTTGCTTGCCCGATTCCTAATTTGTTGAAGGCAGCATTGGGCATCAGGTTTATGCTTGCTCTTAGGTCGCATAGAGCTCTCATGTCATGGTTGCTGCCAATCTTGTATGGAATGATGAAGCTGCCTGGATTTGTCCTCTTGGGCGGCACCTTATTATGCATCATTGCCATACATTCCTTAGTGACAACTACCGTCTCGAATTCCCTAATTCTTCTTCTCTTGGAAACCATATACTTCAGATACTTCGCATAATTTGGCATGTTTTGTATGACCTTCACGAGTGGGATGTTGATGTGCATCTGCTTAAGTATATCTAGGAATTTCTTGAACTGGTGCTCTTGTTTCTGCTGTTTAAGCCTTTGTGGGAAGGGCGATGGCAGACAAATGTCCTAGATGCGTTCCTTGCATGGGAATCTAATATGTGGCGGTTCAGGATCATCTATCTCAGGGCTGTCGTCATCTGCCTGATCATCAGATTGTTTTGTTGCCACAATAGTTTGTTCATGTGCTACTGCTGCGGGTAGGTATGGCTGCTTTTCCTTAGGCTGCTCATAGGTGGGTTTGGCTGCGACCTTTGTGTTCTTGGATGTTGCACCCATTGTCATGTTGCTTATGATCTCCGTGAACTGCTCAAACTGGGTTTCCAAGTTCTTCATTGCAGCCTCCTGGTTGTTCATCCTTATCTCAGTCCTGTTAATAAACTTGTTTGTATGAACAATAAAATCACTAGTGTGAGACATAAAAGTATGTAAGGTAGATTCTAGTGAATTGTTGTTCGTATTCTATTGCTGCTGAGGTTGCTGTCGTGACAGGTTCTGTTGGTATCCCCTTGGTTTTTTAGTTGGGTTTGCAGCCGTGTTGGGGTTACTCCAAGAGAAATTCGGATGCTTTTTCCATCATGGGTTGTATGTGTTGGTGTTGGGTATGATGTTCCTCTCGTAAGTTCTCATAAAGTTGGCGGATTCACTACATTTAGAGGAATCGTGGTTGCCCCCTTACTCATCACAAAATGGCTCTATAGCCTTGGCCTCATATGTTTTCCCTTTGGCCATGTTCATTACCAGCTGTGTCAGCTTATCCAGGCAGGCATTAACAGATTCAGTGGCCTCTACTTCATTCACGACAACTGGCCGCCTTATGCCACCGCGGCAGGCTGTAGGGAACTTGTAGTCGTTCTTTGCAATTCTGTTTAGAATATGTAGTGCCTCCTCAGGTGGTCTATCTAGGATAATTCCATTAGCTGAGGATTTGAGCATCATTCGTGTTGGTTGATTTACTCCATTGTAGAACATCGACAATCGAGTCCAGGATGGGAAACCGTGAAGCAGGCAGTTGTTTAGCATCTTTTGGTACCACTCCCAAGATTCATACATTGGTTCGTCATCCCCTTGGCGGAAGGCTGTGATCTCATTTCTCAATCTTTTAGTGACATTTGAAGAACTGAAACGATCTAAGAAATCTTTGCACAACTCCGTCCAAGTATTGAATGATCCCGCTTGTTGATTGTTTAGTCACTGCTTTGCCATATCCCTCGGTGAATAGGGAAATAATCTTAGCTTCAACACGTCTTGATGGACTCCATATATCTTGAAAGCTCTTCATATGTCTAAGAATCCCCTCAAGTGTTGTCGAGCATCTTCTGTAGCAGTTCCTCCAAATTGCCCCAGTGTGTTTATCATGTTGAACATTACGAGCTTCAATTTGAAGTGATCCGCTTCGATTTCAGGCTCTGCAATAGTTGGGTCAAATACCCTAAAGTCGTGCTCCAAATAATCCCTGGTGGTGCGCACATACTGTTGCTGCCTGGGCAGAACTGGTGGTTGCTGCCTAGGTGGCGGATCTTGTTGCCCATCTCCACCGTTACGAGCATTGTTGGCAGGGTTGTCGTCTTGGCCGTTATGCATGGTTGCCTCTGCTTTTCCTTCTTCCGTGGCTATCCCGAGGGCTTCTCTTGCTTCTTTCTTTAGTTCTCTTGCTCTTCGTTCGATCTCGTCTATGAAAATAATTTCTCCCGATGGATTTGCTCTGGTCATGCACTAGACAAGAAAACTGTAAAATTCTATTTTTTCGAATAAAAATAAAAATAATAAAAACTAAAATTAAATGCAAATAAAATAAAAGTGTAGAAAAATAAAAACGAATTTACTGTTGCCAATCCCCGGCAACGGCGCCAAAAACTTGTAGAGTGTTGGGGTATTCTCTAAATAGAAGCGCAAGTGCACACTCTAGTCAAGTTATAGTATAAAAGATATCGTCTCCCACGAAGATTGGACATCTTATTCGAATTGCAATTCCTGCACAAGGGAAATTAAATGCACAAGTAAATTTTAGTTGTTTAAGAGAAAAATGAATAAACACAAGTAAAGATCAGGGTGATAGAATGAGTCAAGTTATGCTGCTTAGTTGTATGAAACTGAGTTGAATATGTTAAGTTATTTTGCGCGGCCAGACTTTGCTGCCTCGGCGGAAGATGGAAGATTGGATACTTCGACGCTTTCGCTGCCTCGGTAGTAGGACGGACGGTTGGCTCGGCAGCAAACTCGACAATCCTTTAAGGCTCGACAGAACGCTTTGATAATTATCTCGCTTATGTCTAAGTCAGAATGTTGTTGTTGCCCACTGTAGATGATACTCGTCGACGTGAATCATACAATGAACAACAACCTTTGGTTCGTTCCTTTTTAGCCGCCTTAAATCCTAACCTATGTCTAGGCTGGATTGTTCAACACCTAGTATTGATGAGATCGTTCTTATTTCTTTCGTGAGTTTGACTCTCTCGATACCAAACAAATGGATTGCTCCCAATCGATCTCTCGACTCAATTGAAAATAATGAAGAACATGAAATAAGCAAACCTTGAATTTATTGCAAAAACAAACTTGAAACCTAAAACAACTGTTCTCACAGCTACTTTACAACATAACCCAAACCCTAGAGAATTTAGAACATAGTAGCGGCAAAAAAATACAAGAGAAACCTAAGCTATGCCGACTATGTGTTGTCTAAAATATAAGGTATAGTCAGATATATATAGGGCAAGGCCTAGGGTAAGTCCTTCTTGGAGTAGAAGTCTTCTTCATGATAAAGTAGCTTTTTCACTGAATGCATTCTTTAAATCCGACTTCTTTGACTTGAAGTTGGACTCCTTGTGGCTCAAGTAACCTTAAGCCGCCTTGGATAATCTCCCCTTGGGCGGCTCTGTCCGTTGTTTCTGGCATCAATAAATTGCGTGGATGGGCTCATTGGACTCAGGAAATTATGCTCTTCCAATCGCACTCCAATTCACCAAATCTTCCAGTTACTGCCCTGGGCGGCAGGTATGGCGGCGGCAGCTACTCGGTAGCACTTCTCTTAGTGTTGAGCTGCTTCAGTATAGCTCCTTGGCTTGCTGCCTCAGAATCAGCTCCTCAGCTCCTCTCTCCTCCTGACAGGTTCTAGTACCTGAAACTAAAACTAAACTAAAATAGTACATTTTCTCACCAAATTAAAGATATTCAATATACACAGGGTAAAGTAAAGAATACTGTAAATAATGTATGCATGCACCTAAATATGCCTAAAATGCATTTGAGAATAGCAATAATTTGAGATGGAATGCATATAAAATATAGGACTTATGAGCACTTTACAGAAAGGCATTAAATAGCCTTTACAGCGAGTAACCGTTTCGATACGGTTACGAGCATTTCGGAACACACATTTCGAAACCAAAAGATAATCGTTTCGAAGCTCGGAGCCGTTTCGAAACACAACATACTTGTTTCAATCCCAATGATTCCAGAGACGTCCCTTTCAAGAGCCCGTTTCGAAACCTTTCGTACTGTTTCCAAACCCTTAAGGGAAAAAGCCCTTCAATAAGGTAGCTCATATCGAAACAGGGTAACCCGTTTCGATACACCTGTGCCAAAATGTGCAGATTTGGCACAAAATGGCAAAAAAAGTTGATTTTTAATCAACTCTAAATGCATGAACATGATATATTAGCATGTTCTATAGGCAAAAACATGTGCATACTCCCCCTAACTATAAGCATAGAAGAAATTAACATCAAAACCACATAAGCATGCAAATCAAAATAGATTCAAGTAATTTTGCATTAAAATGCCCCTAAAAGGTCAAGAAAGGCTGGTTAAACCTAACTCTTTCCTAAGGGTCCAAAAACACTATTTTTCTAGAGGTTTGGTATAGATGTTTGCTATTTGGTTTAAGGTGTCTACATATTCTAGAAAAATATCATTCTTTAAGACGTGATCTCTAATGAAATGATGTCTTATCTCTATGTGTTTTGTTCTAGAGTGTTGGATGGGATTTTTAGAGAGACATATGGCACTAGTATTGTCACACTTAAGGGGTATGGTACCTACCTCAATTCCATAATCTAAAAGTTGTTGCTTCATCCAAAGGACTTGAGCACAACAACTTCTGGTCGATATATATTCTGCTTCGGTGGTAAATAAGGCTACACTATTTTGTTTCTTAGAGAACCACGATATGAGCATACTACCTAGGAATTGACATGTTCCAGAGGTACTCTTTCTATCTATCTTACAACCCTCCATAATCCGCATCCGAATAAGCATGAAGGTTAAAGGTGGAATCTCTAGGGTACCAAAGGCCTAAACAAGGGGTATCTCTAAGGTACCTAAAAATTTTCTTAACGGCTACAAGGTGCGATTCTCTAGGACTAGCTTGAAACCTAGCACACAAGCAAACACTAAACATGATATCTAGTCTACTTGCGGTAAGGTAAAGCAATGATCCAATCATAGAACGATAAAGCTTGGAATCGACACACTTACATCTTTCATCTTTGTCAAGCTTTATGGATGAGTTCATTGGTGTAGCTTGAGGCTTTACATGCTCCAAGCCTAACTTCTTGAGCATGTCCTTTATGTACTTAGCTTGATTGATAAGATGTCATCCTTCATTTGATTGATTTGGAGTCCCAAGAAGAATGAGAGCTCTCGCATAATGCTCAATTCAAACTCACCTTGCATTAACTTAGAAAAATCTTGACAAAGAAGTTCATTAGTAGATCCAAAAATAATATCATCAACATATATTTTCACTACTAATATATCTTTGCCATCCATTTTAATAAATAGTGTTGTGTCCACCTTTCCTTTTTCAAAACCCTTTTTAATAAGAAAATTTGAGTCTTTCATACCAAGCTCTTGGAGCTTGTTTTAAACCATATAAAGCTTTTGTTAAATTAAACACATGGTTTGGAAATTTTAGATCTTCAAAACCCGGTGGTTGTTCCACATACACTTCTTCATTTATAAAACCATTTAAAAAATGCACTTTTGATATCCATTTGAAAAAGTTTGAAATCATTATAACATGCAAATGCAAGTAGGATCCTAATTGCTTCTATTCTAGCTACGGGTGCATATGTTTCATCAAAATCAATTCCCTCTTCTTGAGTGTAACCTTGAGCAACAAGCCTAGCCTTGTTCCTCACTATGTTACCACTCTCATCTAGTTTGTTTCTAAAAACCCATTTTGTCCCTACAGTAGATTTGTTACTAGGCCTATCAACTAATGTCCATACTTTACTTCTCTCAATTTGATTTAATTCTTCTTGCATGGCCAATATCCAAAAATAATCATTTAATCCTTTTCCTCAAGAGCCATTTCTTGCAAAGCTTCAAGAGGTGGATCTTATGCATCTTCTTCTTTAGTTGGAATCTCATCCTCCTTTGAAGTTTGTCCTCCATCAAAGGCATCAAGGATTCCTACATCATCATCATCATAAGAATCCTTCCTCGGAAGGAGGTTATCATCGAAAACCACATGTATTGACTCTTCTACAACTAAGGTTCTCTTGTTAAAAACTTGATAGGCTTTATATTTTAAAGAATATCCTAAGAAAATAGCTTTATCACTTTTATCATCAAATTTACCTAAGTTGTCTCTTCCATTGTTTAAAACAAAACACTTGCAACCAAATGGATGAAAATAGCTAATGTTAGGCTTCTTAGATTTTAAAATCTCATATGGTGTTTTTGTCAAAATTGGCCTAATCATTACTCGATTTATGATGTAGCAAGCAATATTTGTGGCTTCCTCTCAAAGCATGGTCCTAGCCATTTCTTTTAAATTTCGGTTTTTCCTCTCAACTACCCCGTTTTGTTGAGGAGTGCGAGGTGCGGAAAAATTATGGCTAATCCCATTAGAGTTACAAAATTCCTCAAAACCTAGATTTTGAAATTCGATTCCATGGATTCCTACATCATCATCATCGCAAGATTCCTTCCTCGGAAGGAGGTTATCATCGAAAACAACATGAATATACTCTTCTACTACTAAAGTTCTTTTATTAAATACACGATAGACTTTAGAGTTTAAAGAGTATCCTAAGAAAATAGCTTCATCACTTTTAGCATCAAATTTACCTAAGTTGTCTTTTCCATTATTTAAAACAAAACACTTGCAACCAAATGGATGAAAATAGATAATGTTAGGCTTCTTAGATTTTAAAATCTCATAAGGTGTTTTCTTTAAAATTGGCCTAATCATTACTCGATTTACAATGTAGCAAGCGGTATTTGTGGCTTCCGCCAGAAAATATTTAGGTAAATTGTTTTCACAAAGCATGGTTCTAGCCCTTTCTTGTAAAGTACTATTTTTCCTCTTAACAACCCCATTTTTTTGAGGAGTTCGAGGAGCCGAAAAATTGTGGCTAATATCATTTTCATTTAAAAACTCTTCAAAACCTAGATTGTGAAACTCGGTTCCATGATCACTTCTAATGTGAGAAATCTTAAGTTCAAGATCATTTTGAGTTAATTTTGAAAACGTGGTGAATTTTTCTAAAGCCTCATCTTTTGTACTTAAGAATAGAACCCAAGTAAATCTAGAATAGTCATCAACAAGAACAAAAGCATATGATTTACCACCCAAGCTCATAGTTCTAATAGGCCCAAAAATATCCATGTGAATCAATTGTAAACATCTACTAGTAGAGACATCATTAATGGATTTAAAGGATGATCTATGTTGTTTACCCTTAGAGCATGCATCACATATTTTATCATTTGAGAACTTGATCTTGGGTAAACCTCTAACTAGATTTAGGGAAACTAATTTTTCTAAAACACTAATGCTAGCATGTCCTAGTTCTCTATGCCATAACCATGCACCATTTTCATTTTGTGCAACAAAACATGCATGGGATGAATGAATGTCATCTAGATGCACCATATATATGTTACCTATGCGATGACCAATGAGCATTATTTTATTAGATTTAATGTCAACAATTTTACAACCATTTTTATCAAATAAGACATTAAACCATTTATCACACAATTGACTAATGCTCAATAAATTGTGTTTTAGACCATCGACATACAATACATTTTCAATGAGTGATTACCTATGAAGCCAATATATTTAATGTGGCCTTTGGAGTTGTCACCAAATGTCACCACTCCTCCACTTTTTGGCTTTAAATTCATGAATTGACTCTTGTCTCCAGTCATGTGCCTCGAGCATCCACTATCAAGGTACCATGAGTTTAGGCTTTGTGCTTTAGCCTTGTAGCAACGCTCCCCTTACAAATAAAGAGATTAAACTTTGATTTTTGGTACCCAAATCATTTTGGGTCCACGAGTGTTAGCTCTCAAAAGCTTGGTTCCCTTAGGAATCCAAGGTGACATGGCATCAACATTATTAGATTTGACAAGTTCCTTAGGAACCCATACACTTCTAATTATTTTAGTTCTATTATGCCTATAGGAGCCACTTTGTTTGTAGTTATAGTTCTTTCTTTTAGGTTGGTTTGTTCTAGATGATTCACCTATTTCATTTTTCACATTACCAACACTTTTGAAAGACTTTTTGAGCTCATTAAGCTCATCTAACACCTTTTGGTGTTCAATATTACATTGAGAAATAAGATTGTTTAAGTCTATATTTTCATTTTGAAAGAATTCAAGTTCATCTTGTAAACCTAGGATCTTTTTCTCAAATTTCAAGTTAGCTTGAGAAAGTAAGTCATTTTTAGCATTTAAATCGGAATTAATCTTTTTATTTTTTAAAATGGACTCCTTAAATTTCTCAATTAACTCATCATATACCTCTTGTAACTCATCATAAGCATCTAGAAGTTCATCATAAGTAATATTGAAAGTAAATGAGTTAGAGGTTACCATAGAAGAATCCTTCTCAAGAGCCATGAGGCAAAGGTTGGCCACTTCATGTTCCTCATCCTCGGATGACTCCTCATCACTCCAAGTAGAAAGCTTGGTTTTGAGTTTCTTCTTCTTCTCAAAGCCCTTCTTCTTGAGTTGAGGGTAATCGGAATGTATGTGACACGACTTCTTGCACTCAAAGCAAATAATTTAATCCCTCTCTTCTTCTTTGTTTTTGTTCTTGAAGTCCATCTTTCTTTGAAATTTTCTCCTTCGGTTGGACTTCATGAACCGTGAGAATCATTTGGCTATCAAGGCCAATTCCTCAAGGTCTTCCTCCTCACTAGAAGAGTTCTCCTCTTGTAGAGAGGCCTTGAGAGCAACTCCTAGCTTCTTCTTCTTCTCTACCTCATGGTTCTCTATTCTTCTCTCTTCCTTCTTTTTCTCTACCTCATGGTTCTCTATTCTTCTCTCTTCCTTCTTTTTCTATTCCTCTCTTCCTTGCTTCATGATCTCGTGTGTAAGAAGAGACCTAAAAAGCTCATCAAGCTTCAAAGTTTTCAAATTCTTTGCTTCAATGATGGTCGTCCTCTTACCATCCCAAGACTCTAGGAGAGAGTATAGAAGCTTCCCCACTAGCTTATCTTCGGGAATTACTTCACCGAATCCTTTAAGGTCATTGACGATGATCGAAAATTGATCAAACATCTTTGAGACGCTCTCATCGAGGTCCATCTTAAAATTCTCATAGCTCAAGTTTAGCAACTCGATATTCGTCTCTTTCACATCGCTAGTGCCCTCATAAGTCGTCTCCAAAGTGTCACACATTTCCTTTGCGCTTTCGATAGATGAAACCTTTGAGTAGATATCCGGACCAAGTGCACAAAATATGATATGTGGAGCTTTTTCATTGACTTGCATCTTTCGTCTATCTTCCTCGGTCATCTCCGACTTTACTTTCGAAACTAGTCTTCCTTCATCGGTTCTCTTAACCGGAATGTAAGGGCTTTCTTCCACTACATCCCAAACCATGTAATCCGTTGACTTGATGAAGAGATGCATCCGATTCTTCTAATATGGGTAGTTGTCCCCATTGAAGAAGGGTGGTTTAGTGGTTGATTATGAGTCATAGAGGTTGGAGGTCGAAGTAGATGCCATGGCTTGTCTTTAGAAAAGATCACACTTTCCTAGGAACTCCTCTTGTGGTTGTTAATCCTTCAAAGAGGTAGGCTCTGATACCAATTGTTGAGTGGATCAATGGATTGATCAAAGCCAAGAGGAGGGTGAATTGAGTTTTTAAAATTTGTTGGAGAAAGTAGAAAGACTAAAAATTGAAGAACAAGGCAATTTAGAGTGGTTCAAGTTCCAAATGAACTCTACATCCACTACCTTAGCTACCATTAAGGATTTTCCAACAATCCACTAATTGCTCATCCCCTTTTCAAGGCTTAGGAGGTAACCTTTACATTACCAGTCAAATTTTCTACCCAAAATTTGACCAAACCCTCACAAAGATACAAAGAAGAATTATAAGGCAAGTAGAATATCTCTCAATACAAATTTGCCCCTTTTGATACAAGCACTTAACCCAAATTGGAAAATAAGATAGGAATTACACACAACTCAATTTGGGATTTTACAAGAATGAGAAATTAGGCACTTTGAGCTTGGATTTTTGTAAAGATGTTTCTCTTGGATGCAAATGTTGTTGCTAGTCTTCAATTGACTTGATTTTATACCTTCTCCATTAATTCTAGCCGTTTGGGTGGTTAGGGTATTGATTATAGCCGTTGGGACCCTCTCTTTCTACCATAAATGAACTTCTGCAGCCTACCGTATCGGTACGCGGAGATCCGTATCGATACTTGTCTCAAAACAAAAAGAGTCATTGCACAATTATAAGAGAAGCGTATCGATACGCGTGTAGGCGTATCGACATGGGTTAGGGAAGTGTTTCGGTACGGGAAAGACCGCATCGATGCAATTATTCCCACAAAGCTCACTGGAAGATTTCGTATTGATACGGGTAATAGCGTATCAGTACGGGACAACCAACTCTTTAAAAGTCTGTTACCTAACAACTAACACCAACGGTCAAAAACATTTAAGGCTTTTGAATTTAAAATTCCATTAAATTCGTATCGATACGGGTGACACCATATCGATACGCCATTCAAACTCCTTCAGTTTTTATAGAGAGAGTGTATCGATACAGATGAAATCTGTTTCGATACCCTGTTTCGATACGGTAAAGGGCGTACCAAAACGCATTTCTCAAGTGGCCAAGTTTGTAAAAAAATGTATCGATACGGCTAGGAGCGTATCGATACGCATATGCGATTTTCAATAGTTTGGCCTTGGAATACTTAGAAAATATTTTGGAGTTTGAGTTTTTCAAACAAGATTAAAGCCTTGTTGGTTTGAAACCTTTTGAGGGACTTAAAAATCTTTTTCAAGTTTTTCAATTTAATCATTAAAATACTTGGTTATATCAAAATCAAACATAGATTTTACACGTTAGAATTTATTAAAAAAAGTTATTTTCTTTAATTTATTTAATGAAATATTTGATAAAATTCTCACAAAAATTATTCAAATTATCAAACAAATATTACTTAATGATATTTGAAAAATATGTTACATAAAAGTATGAATTTCAGTTTTTTTCGTTAGAATTATTTAATGATTTTAGTCTAAATGAATAAGTTTATTAATAATAAAAGTTGAATGACATAATTCAATTAAATTAAACGTTTATGATCTAAGTGAAATCAAATGTTAAATTAATGGTATAAAATATAATTATATAAAGGGTTAACTACAAAATAAGTGCCCAAATTATGTCATTTTTTTTTAATATGTGCCTAAAGTATTTTTTTTTGTTGAAATATGTGTATTACGTTTCATTTTGACTTGTTTTAAAGTCAACCTGTCAAAAAAATCCATCACCCAATTATAGCTTAACATGTGACTTTTTTTTCCCAAAAACAAACTAAAGAGAAAATAAATTAAAAATATCCTGATATTTTTAAAAATCACAAAATAGATCCAAAACTGTAAAACCTCAAATATTAAAACTAAAATTGACACCATTATGACTATCGATAGCCTCGCCAAACCCCACCACTACAGTCGTCGGAGGTCACCATCTATTTCCCCCAACCACCCGCCGTCAATAACCGACGAAAGGTGTATCAATCTGACATCGAACGATGAACGACGAACGCAAAAGGATCTAGTCGATTGACACGCCTCTCGCCGGTCACCGACGCTGAGTGATTGGAAGAAATGGACAAAGGCCTCTAACGGCGGTAGTGGTAGGGTCCGGCGAGGATATCAACAACCACAATAATATCAATTTTTAGATTTTGGGTTTGTAATTTTAGGGATTCAAGATTTTTTTTTGAGATTTTGGGATTTTGAAAGATCTTTTAAAAATTATTTTAATTTTTTTCATTTTTTTTTGAAGAAAGTAAAAATAAAAACCAAGTATCAAATTTTGATCGGTAATGAATTTTTTAAACAAAATTATTTATTGTAGAAAAACATTATATACATATCTCAATCAAAAAATACTTTTTATAGCTAAAGAAATATAAGTTGGACATCTATTTTATAACTAAACCAAATATAAATTATCTTATTTTTTATTTTATGATAAATTATTTTAAAATTTATATTATAATAAAAAAAATTATGTTATTGTTTTTGTAAGTAGCAAATGTGACAAATGTTTAACTTAAAATCAGTACCAAAAACTCTGATCCAACCTTCTATGCTTCTTCCCATGCGATTTTGAACGTTCTATCTAGCATCAAGACAACAATTCAAATTGTTTCAAAATACAAACATTTTTGAGACAATCAAGAAAAGAACAGCTTTTCATGTAAACTATCAAAAAATTTTTTGGTCTAAATTTCATGTAATCTATCGGTTAATATTACAATGCATCACCTGATTCATAATGTCTTTCTCAGTGTTTTATGATAAACAGTAGCTATGGAGTAATGCTGGATAAACTAATAATATTTTGAAAATCAGTGTTGAAAGAAATTCAAACTACAAAAGAAGCAGCCACGTTGAGGATGAGTTGAGTTCACTCACTCTCCCCCATTCAAACACATAGAGAACAGTTGTTTCAATGAAACCCAGAATTTCGATTATGATCGAATGAAGAGTGGCAATAGCGAAATCACTAAGCAAAAAGGATGCTGCTTTCACTTCCCAAACTTGTTTCTTTTCTGTTTCTTTTTACTTCACTGGTTTCGTCTCTCAATTCCGATGGTCTCTCTCTTCTGGCTCTCAAGGCAGCCGTGGAATCTGACCCAACTCGGTCCCTTGACAGTTGGTCCGAGTCTGACTCAACCCCATGTCATTGGCCGGGAATTGCTTGCACTCGCGAACGAGTCACCTCGGTCTTCCTTCCTAACAAAGGGCTGACTGGTTACATCCCATCGGAACTCGGTCTACTCGACTCGCTAACTCGCCTTAGTCTCTCTCAAAACAACTTCTCAAAACTAATTCCGTATCATCTTTTCAACGCTACGAACCTCATCTACATTGACCTGTCTCATAACTCACTCTCTGGCTCAGTTCCTCCACAAATAAAATCCCTTATAAACTTGACCCACCTCGACCTTTCCTCTAACTCACTCAACGGGTCACTCCCCGAGTCACTTGTTGAGCTTGAAAGCTTGAGCGGAACCCTCAACTTGTCTTACAACCAGTTTTCGGGCGAAATTCCAGCTTCTTATGGAGAGCTTCCGGTTAGGATAAGCTTGGATCTGACGCACAATAATTTAACAGGGAAAGTGCCTCAGGTTGGTTCTCTGGTGAACCAAGGGCCCACTGCATTTACAGGAAACCCTAATCTCTGTGGGTTTCCATTGGAGAATCTTTGCCCTGAAGCCCAAAACCCCAGAGCTATTTTAAACCCAGAAAATCCCAGGGGTTCAAGCCCCATTTTCAATGATGGGAATGGAGGGGAAAACAAGGAGAAAATAGGGTCGGTGGCTGTTCCTTTGATCTCAGGCGTTTCGGTGGTGATCGGGGCGGTTTCGGTACTTGTGTGGGTGTTCCGGAGAAAATGGAAATCTGGGGAGGGCAGAATGGGTAAGGAGGAAAAGAGGGAGGAGGTTGATATGGAAGCGCAAGATGGTAAATTCGTGGTGGTCGATGAAGGGTTTAATTTGGAATTGGAGGATTTGTTGAGGGCATCGGCATATGTGGTGGGGAAGAGTAGAAGTGGAATAGTGTATAAAGTGGTGGCGGGGAAGAGTAGAAGTGGAATAGTGTATAAAGTGGTGGCGGGGAGGGGATCCGGCACGGTTGTCGCCGTGAGGCGGTTGAGCGAGGGTGATGACGCCCCGTTGAAGTTTAAGGAATTTGAGGCTGAAGTGGTGGCTATTGGGAGGGTTAATCACCCCAATGTTGTGAGGTTGAGAGCATACTATTATGCCAACCATGAGAAGTTGCTGATCACCGATTTCATCCGTAATGGAAGCTTGCATGCTGCTTTACATGGTAACATTCCTCCCCTCCCCTTGCTGTGGTTTTCATTTCTTTTTAATTGTTATGCAATTCCTTGAGCATTTCTAGTTCTCTAACTTTGTTTAAGGAGGCCTCAATGTGATAAAAAGTGGCATTGGACTCCTCCCTTGCTCACACTAGTTCTTGTAGAAGATAAGTCGATGTCGATCGATAATCTTGGTCCAGGGTTTGCTGTTGAATTTACTTCCTAACAAAAAGATGTCTCTTCATAGTTCTGAAACCTAAATTTGTGAATCTGAATAATGTGCCATTAAAATTGTGGTCTCTTGGGAGAATTGCTGACTTGCAACATGTGTACGATGAGGACATTGTGTTCCTCTTTAGCCCTATGGATTCTCAAAACAATCCATGGCGGTGTTGTTATTCGTATAATATTAGTGAAGAAAGATGAACTCTTTTTGTGCTTCCATTTCAAATTTTCTGCTCGTAATTTGTCTACATGGAAAGACTTATCACATTAAAGTATTGGTAGGGACTTTATTGCTGTTGAGATACTTTTGCAACTGAATTTACTGAATAAAGTCTTGGCCCATTGACCCGGTTAATGCCTAGCAAATTTCACACATGTATCTCTTTCAAGTCAGCTCCTGTCATGTATAATGATTGTGGAAAATATGACATCTAAGCTGAAGGAGACTCAACTTGTATTGAAGCACCTATATTCTTTTCTGGGTTTCTCAGCTTTAGTTAGAGGTTAATGCAACAATAAATTACATTTTCTCTCCAAAATTTTATAAATGAATTTCAGCCCCTCCAAAGAAAAATCCTGGATTCGCTCGTGATCCTTTTGTTATTACTTGCTGGCTGGATCGTTTTATAGTGTTTGTTGGCCCTCATTGGTCGTGCATTAACTTAGATCCAGATTAGTCAGCCAAGGGGTTGGACACCGGCGGTTAACTGGTTATATAAAAAAACTCAGCCTTGGTTCACCTCTGATACTTTTCTCTTGTGATTTTTTTTTTAATTTAATACAGCAGAGATTCTTGCCTTTTCTTTTATCAGAATCATTTTACTTTATTAAGTTCAAAACATGTATGATTATAGTGGTATGGTCCTGCTGGTATCATGCTCATACAAATTTAAGGACCTAAATTTATTGAATGGACCCCATGAAGGTGCTCATGTATGTTTATGCATTAGGTTTCTATTGTTGACATTTAACAAAATGTGGGCTACTGACAGAATAGTTGCCTTGTTATTATCTGAAATGCATTTATATGTCTACTGCAGTTGTCTGTTTCAGGATTTGCTCTTAGAAATTCCCATGAAATTATCATTCTTCAGTATATTGTTTATAAATACTAACTCTGCATACAGTATTGATTTGAGTTGGGAAGTGAGAAAAATAATGACATCAGACTTCCGGGGTCCGATGTCGTTTTGCATTTGAGCATGGTCCGGAACCTCTATCCTCCCTGTTTCCAAATGAAGCCTAAGAAAATGCGTTGTTCATCGTAAAATCTCTTATAACAGATGTGGAACACAGCCATTTTAATACAGTTTTTAATTTAATGCAGGAGGACCAACTGAAAATTTATCACCACTTTCCTGGGCTGCAAGGTTGAGAATTATTCAGGGAACTGCAAGGGGTTTAATGCACATTCACGAATATAGCCCTCGAAAGTATGCTCATGGCAATTTGAAATCAACAAAAATCCTTCTTGACAATGAACTCCAGCCTTACGTCTCCGGTTTTGGACTAGCTCGCCTTGTCTCTGGTACTTCCAGATATGCAAGTTCAATAACCAAAAAGCTGAACTCGACCCAAAGCATTACAACCTCTGCAGTGAGTTCAAGAATGTCAACTCCTAATTCCTACCTGGCACCTGAGGCTCGAGTATATGGCAGCAAGTTTACTCAGAAATGTGACGTGTACTCATTCGGAGTTGTGCTTTTGGAGATTTTAACCGGCCGACTGCCTAATGCTGGACCTGAAAACGGCGAGAAGGGATTGGAAGGTCTAGTGAGGAAAGCATTCCGGGAGGAGCGCCCCTTGTCCGAAATCATTGACCCAACACTGCTAACCGAAGTTTATGCGAAGAAGCAAGTGGTTGCAGCATTTCACATTGCACTCAATTGCACTGAACTCGATCCGGAGATGCGCCCTAGGATGAGAAGTGTGTCGGAGAGTCTCGATCGTATCAAAACACACTGAAAAAAATTGTCCAGGGAGTTGTAATTTGTAAAGTTGCATCGATGTTGGCATGCACGATCACTTGTAGGACTTGTTCGATTACTGCTTTAATAAAGTTGTGTAGTCTTTGAATGTTTTGATCAGTCCATATTTGAATGTTGATCAAAGGAGATCCGTCGTGTCGATATGCTTAAAGACATGAAGCAATTCTGGAATCTGGATGAAGAGAGGAAACCTGAAATAATACAAAACAAAACAACTACAACAGGACCTGGATTTTGTTCCAATACATGATTGAATGAGAAAGAACAACAAAGCAAGATGTGGCTTATTCCAAACTTAGAATTATCTTAGTAAATAATTCTACTTAAGATTTGAAATTTCCTTTAATTTTGGTGAATGAGGTATGATTGCATTAATACGTGTGATAGATTATTACGTGTCTCATTAAAAACTCTCTTAAACTTGTTCGAAAAAAAATACACATGATAATTCTTAATTAGATAAACAACGGGATAGACTTACAACAAGAACAACATCAAACTATCAAGACCATCCAAACCCATATTACAAGAAAACTTCGAGATTTCCATGAACAAGAGTACTTCATCTAGAGAAACTGAAATTTGAAAATCTCTAAATCTGAGCCAGTTGCCATCCTCGCCATTCCATCAAAGACTTTATTATATAGTTTGACTTTAGAGAATTTTTTTTATTATTTTTAAAAAATAATTTTTATTTTCAGTTTTTAAAAAATAGAAAACATGCTTGTTAACAAGGATGAAATTTTGTTTTTAAAAATAAAAATAGTGAAAATGTGTTTGGTATATTTTCTTTCAAAATATAAATAAAAAACAATTTTTTGATCAAAAAACGCCATATGATTCATTAAAGGGAAAATCATACAACAATACATTAATGAGCACCTCGTTAAAAACATCTCTAAACCTAACTGGAGGAAAAGAGTACGACTCGTTTAATGGACGTGAACGAAATGGACCTACACCAATCAACCAAGCAACAAAACCAACCCCCTCAAACACAAAATGAAACAACGCCCATTAAGACACATCCCCGATCGACACCAATAGCCAAGCAACAAACCAACGTCCTCAAACATGAAGCTACAACACGCACCTACCAAGGTTGGCACCAACCAAAGCACACAACACCTCACTATGCTCAACCTCGCACAACTCGCCCAACGTTTCACAAGCTGGCCTGAAACAATGTTCCTCACGTCACTCCCTCTTTCGCAAGAGCATCCGCTAGGCCATTGGCCTCTCTCTATATATGATGAAAGCTAACCGTGTCGAGACTATGACATGGCCCGACCTATCACCCCAAACACCTCCCACAACCTCCAAGGCCTCTTATGTGATTGTAACACCCATCCCAAAGCAACCGAGGAATCCGATTCCACCACAAGAACATGGCTCGACCAGTGCGAACTAACAAACAACGATAATGCAAACTCAATTGCACGCAACTCAGCCTCATTTGAGTCGAGACACCCAAGGGGACCCAAAAAGAGTGCCAAAATTGTACCTTGATCATCACGCAACACCCCACCAAACCCTGCCGGCCCCAGCTTATCATGAGGCGAGCCATTCACATTAAAATTCAAAAATCCCCTAAATGGTGGCTCCCAATGTACGCCAACCCGACACGAGCTTTGCAAAGAAACAACACTACACAAGTTCGAACAACTCCACCACATATCCTCATTGAGATTCACCCCCTCCTTCAAAGTCTTCGCCCAATAAAACGATCATAGCTTTATTAAGAAACAAATCTCAGTTACCGAAAGTCGCTTGTCATTAAATACTACCTCATTGCGAGCCATCTATAACGACCATAAAAGAGTCGCGACACTCGACACCCACCAATGAAACTTATCACCAAAAAATGAACAATGCAAATTTGGCACAAAGAATTCTGAAAATGAGCGCGGAAACGACAAACACACCCCTCACCAAGACTTAAACCAATCCTACACACTTTGTGAAAATGGGTAAGCATAAAATAAATGATAAATCGCCTCATCCTCCACTGCGCACCAAACACACGCACCTTGATTCTCACCAATCGGAACACTACGCATCCGCAAAAAATCGTAGGTAGGCAATCGTCGAAGCCACATAAACCATAGGAACGCCTGAACCTTCGGAGAGACGAGCACTTTCCACGCAAAACATTCCCCAAAATTGCTATCACCGACCTTATCCAACATCAATAGTCGTGACAACCCCTTAATTGAAAACTGCCCAGTAAAATCATGTTTCCAAATCTGTGTATCCCATCATCCAACCCGAATCACTACATTCCCAGCACTGAGCACAACTCCCTCACCTGCCGAACCTCGAACAACCTTAATTCCCGGCAAAAGAAAGCAGGTGAGGGTTATGGGCTGAATCTAGGATGAGAGAAAACAACCTCGGAAACACATATTTTAAAGTTGTTCTACACACCAATGGTCGAACCAAAACAACACACTACTACTGTAACCCCCTAAACCCGACCCAAGGGTTATGGGCCGAATCTAGGAAGTCGGGTTGAAAATGTGTCCCTCAAGTAAAATGATTATTAGGTTTTGAAAATTAAATAATTAGATTATTTATTGAAAATGGTACCGATTCACATTAAATTCCATCAAATCAAAAACACAGCCGTATAGGTAAAAATAACAGAAAATAAATTATCAAAAATATCCAATTTAAATCCCTATGCATGCTAAAAACAATTTAAAGTCTCAAATAAATGTAAAAGTAATCCAGATTACATAAAATTCCCAAATAATAAAATAACTATTATAAATATGAAATCTAAAAATATTCATACTGAAAACTGTAAATAATCTGATAAAATGTGGGTCTCCAAGTACCGAACTCCTATGTATGAGAATCTAAAATAGAAGCTAAGGGGAAGTCAACTATTAAGCTCAATGTGTCTCTAAAGTGCATAAACAGAACAACACAATAATCATACCTTCATTTCAACAGTCAATCAGATACACAAATATGCATAGAACGATGCACCTAATTCTATGTCATGAACCCATCTACATCACCGTCAGAAGAGTAAGGTTCCCCTAAACCACTCTCTACATCGTCACCAAGTCCGAAGTGGAATTCAGCCCGAAGGGTGAAACTACTGATCTTCCTCCGTACATTTCCCAACCAGAATGATATGACATGGAAATATTAGTCCGAATGCAAACATTATTAATCCGAAAATGCATGAGCATTTAATCCGACAAAAGTTATTCAATTTACGATGTATGATGCTTAACAGAATTACACAAAGCATAGCACATAGCTCAGATCACAACATATTTTCACAAGTAAGACATCATACAACAACAACACATATAATATAGCACAAGTAGAGAACACACCTCAGACAGCTAATAGCTCAACGTCGGGAGTGACGTCTCCCACGCTCAGATTTAGTAACGAGCTGAATAGGATCAGCACGCGTGGAACTCGAAGGCTGAGATGCAGGAGGTCGTCCAGGCGGAGGAGGAGGAAGAATCTCGGTCTCTGAATCTATGTCACCAACTCGAAATGAAGAAAAGGGCGGTGAGGGCGGCAAACTAAGATTCGAACGGTTATGAACTATTTCCGAATAAACGGCAACAACGAAAGATAAATTGTAAGGTGGATTTGGTTTGGACGGCCACGGGGAACACGAGGACGGTCTTGGTTCGAAGAACGACCGGCGGTAGCTCCCACATCAGAGCTTGATCGGAAAAGGCAAATGTGGGGGTTTTGATTTCTCGAATGGGAATCGAGAGAGATGCAGCTGAACACTCAAAATGGCAGATGAAAAGCCATTAGGGCCTTTTTACCCTAATTAATGGGTAAATTACAAAAAGGGTCATCAGACTTATTTAGGGTTTACGGTTTGGCACCTAAGTTTTTCAAAATTTGCAATTTGGTCACTAAAATTCTGAAAATTCTCAATTTAACCACTATTTTCAATTAAGTATTCAGATTAAAAATTCCTAAAAATTAGGTTACGAATTAGGGATTTAACGAATTAGGGTTTCGATAATTTGGGAGAAAATTAGGGTGTTACAATTCTCCCTTCTTAAAAGAAATTTTGGTCTCGAAATTTACCTGGATCAAAGAGGTGCAGATACTAGGCTCTGACAACGGCCTTGGGCTCCCATGTAGCCTCATCATGACTACGTCCACGCCACAAGACCTTGACCATCTTAATGGTCTTCCTTATAAGAACATTCTTGTCCTGAGCAAGAATCTCAATGGGTTCCTCCTCAAAACTTAAGTCAGGACGGATCTCAATCTCCTCCGCTGGAAGAATGTGAGACGGATCATTATGATAGCGTCTCATTATAGAGACGTGGAAGACATCATGAATATGCTGAAGCTCAAGTGGTAACTCAAGCTGATAGGTAACTGGTCCAACCCGACGAATAATTCGATAAGGTCCAATGTAACGAGGACTCAACTTGCCTTTCCGACCAAACCGAAGTACCTTCCTCCACAGAGACACTTTCAAGAAAACATGATCACCCACCTCATACTCGATATCCCGACATCTCAAATCGGCATAAGACTTCTGTCGATCAAAAGCAACCTTAAGCTGTTCTCGAATCAATCTGACAGTCTGCTCAGCCTCATGTACAATCTTAGGTCCCAACAACTTGTGCTCATTCAGCTCAGTCCAACCAATAGGTGAACGATACTTACACCCATACAGAGCCTCATACGGTGCCATCTTGATATTGGCCTGATAACTATTATTATAGGCGAACTCTGCAAGCAGCAAGAAATCCTCCCAACTGCCTCTATGATCAAGAACACAACCCCTCAACATATCCTCAAGAATCTAAATTACCCGCTCTGAGTGACCATCAGTCTGCAGATGATAGGAAGTGCTGAATCTCAACTGAGTACCCAAAGCAGTATGCAGGGCTCTCCAAAATTTCGATGTAAACCTCGAATCCCGGTCGGAAATAATAGATATCAGTATCCCATGAAGGCAAACAATCTCAGAGATATAGAGCCGAGCTAACTTACTCAAGGAATAGTCAACTCGAACAGGAATAAAGTGCACGAACTTAGTCAACCGATCTACAATAACCCAAATAGAGTCCTTCTTTGACGGAGTCAAAGGAAGACCACTGACAAAATCCATGTCACATGCTCCCATTTCCATTGAGGGATCTCAATATGTTGAAGTAACCCAGATGGACGTTGATGCTCTGCTTTGACATTCTGGCAGGTCAAACACTTGGACACAAACCCCACAACATCACGCTTGAGACCCTTCCACCAATACCTCACACGGAGATTCTTATACATCTTATCCCCACCAGGATGCATAGAATAAGGACTGTCGTAGGCCGCACGAAGAATAACCTGCTTCAACCCAGATTTCCTCGGAATACAATACCGGCCATGGAAACATAATACCCCATCCTGATTAATAGAGAAATCCCAAGATGTACCTTCATGCACCTCTCTGATACACGCAACAAAAACGGATCACTAGGCTGCTCAGCTCGAATATCAGAAATCAATGTAGGAATAACCCGAAGTTCTGCCAACAAACTGTCATCATCATACAAACTCATCTGAGAAAACATAACTCTCTGTACAACTAATGTTTTGATATAATAATTGAAAAATGGTTTGGACTGATTTAAAAAGAATTCAAAATTATTTCCAAAGTCCAAATAACTGGAAACTATGTTTAGGGGATGCTCTTTAAAGGTTTTTACATGTTTTCAAAGCCAAACTAAACAAAACCATCCAAGTGTATCGAAACACCCTTAGGTGTTTCGATATGGTGTCTTCCAGTGTCAAAACGTTTCGATACGGGTATCGAAACGAGTCTTTTCTAGATGAGGTTTTTGCCCAACGTTTCGATACGGGCTATGCCGTTTCGATACGCTTACGTGGCATCGACCATAACGGTCATAAACCACCAACAACTATTTCCTAACTTTTAAATGTAGTTCATTTTGATACGGTACTAGGCGTTTCGATACGGGCGTTTCGATACGGCCATCATCGTTTCGATACTGGTGTTGCAACGACTCTTTCTACTTAAATAGCGTATCGAAACGGGTTTGAGCGTTTCGATACGGTTAGCAGCATAACAACATTTATGGTGAGAAATTATGTCTCCAACGGCTCCAATTCAACCCCAACAACTAGTAACGGCTACAAACTCATTAAGGAGTATAAAAGAGACCTCCAAGCATCAAGATATGGTTAATGCTTCAATTGTCAATCAACAAATGATCAAGAATTGTCTTTGTACTTAAATTGTCATTTCTTTGTACAGACAAACACTAGTGAGCCAAAATTGTCAAATTTGCTCAAGTGTTTTAGGTTTTGGGTGAGAGCTTATTTGTGTAAACAACCACCTATTAGAGGGATTTAAGTTTGCTTATCATTTCTCTTTTGTAAAGATAGTTTGATCAAGGCTTTGGGTAGAAAGCTTGATCGGTGTATAAGGGTTTCCTCCTAAGCCTAGAAAAGGGGACGAATCAATAGTGGATTGATTGGAAATCCTTAGTGGGAAGCTAAGGTAGTGGATGTAGACCTTGGTTAGAAGGTTGAACCACTCTAAAATCATTGTGTCATTTATATTTTAGCTTCCACACCACATCCATCCAAAATTCCACCTCTCCACCACTTGGTGAGCAAGATCAGTTGAAGGAATCGAGCATCCTAAAACTCAACACTCTCAAATCTGAAATGGCATTACGGCCCAAGGCATCAACAACAACATTAGCCTTGCCCAGATAATACTCAATCTCGAAGTCGTAGTCCTTAAGAAGCTCCAACCAACGACGTTGTCTCATATTAAGCTCCTTCCCATCCTGCATCAGAACACATCCCAATCCAGTGTGAGAAGCATCACTGGAAACGGTGTAAACCTTACCAGGCTCAGGCTAGGTCAAAACTGGTGCTTTAGTCAACACGGTCTTAAGCTTCTCAAAGCTAGACTGTTGGGCCTCAGCCCAAACAAATGGAATACCCTTCCTCAGAAGTTTAGTCAAAGGAGCCGCAATGATAGGGAAACCCTCAACAAACCTCTAATAATATCCGACTAAACCCAAGAAACTTCGGACCTCAGAAACATTCTTGGGCTGCTTCCAGCTCAAAATGGCTTCAATCTTCCTCGGATCAACCTGAATACCCGCAACTGACACTACATGTCCCAGAAATTCAACCTCTGAAAGCCAAAACTCACATTTGCTGAACTTTGAATACAACTGTTTCTCCCGAAGAGTTTGTAAAACAATCCGGAGATGCTCCTCATGTTCAGCCTCAGATTTGGAATAGACCAGAATATCATCTATAAAGACCACAAAAAACTGGTCCAGATAAGGTTGGAACACCCAATTCATCAAGTCCATAAATGCGGCAAGGGCGTTAGTCAATCCGAAAGGCATCACAAGAAACACATAATGCCCGTAGCGTGTCCGGAAAGCTGTTTTGAACACATCAGAATCCTTAACCTTGAGTTGGTAATAACCAGATCTCAAGTTATCTTAGAAAACACCGTAGCTCCCCGAAACTGATCAAAGAGATCATTAAAACGAGGAAAGGGATACTTATTCTTGATCGTCAGCTTATTCAGCTTTCAATAGTCGATACAAAGCCGAAGTGTCCCATCCTTCTTCTTCACAAACAAGACAGAATTGCCCCATGATGAAACACTAGGCTGAATGAACCCTCTACCCAACAACTCTTGCAACTGCACCTTCAACTCTTTCAACTCCTTCGGTGCCATCCGGTAAGGAGCCATAGACACAGGAGTAGAACTCGGGTAAACCTCGATGCCAAACTCAACCTCATCACGCTTCGGCGGTACACCAAGAAATTCTTCCGGGAATACATCTGAAAAGTCTCTCACAACCTGAATCTTATCCATCCCAGCATGAGACTGCCTCAGATCAAGAATGTAAGCAAGATAGGCAATGGACCACTTCTTGATTATCTTCTTAGCCTTGAGAGCTAATACAACATTAGATAGAAAATCTCTGCGCTCCCCAATAAGAACTACCTTACGATTAGCAGAAGTCCTCAGAGTCGCCCTCTTCTTTTCACAATCTAAAGCGACTTGAGGAACGGATAACCAATCCATACTGAGGATGAGATCGAATTCCCCAAATGGTAACTCCATCAAATCATCCGGAAAGATCTCTCCTTGAAGCTCGAGAGGACAATTCTTGTACACTTTGGTAACCTCAATGGGATTACCCACCGGACTGTGTACGGTGACAGTATTATCAGTACTCTCAATAGGAATTTCAAGACCCCCAGATACCGAACTCGCAACATAGGAATGAGTCGAACCATTATCAAGCAGAGCAAAATATGAAATAGAATGGATAGAAAAAGTACGGGCAATAACGTCTAGCTCATCATGATCCTCATGCCTCCTGGTAGAATAGACTAACCCTGGCTGTCTCACCCCAGAACCAGTAGATCCTCTACTCTGAGCAGGTCTACCCCTACTAGTAGTACCCGAAGCAACAAGTCTACAATATCCTCTACCTCTAGCAGGAGTTTGTACAGATGCTTGAGACTGACTCAGAGCATAAGATGCTAGAGGCGAAATCGGACAATCTCTGAAAAGATGCTCAAATGATCCACATCGGAAACAAGCCCCAGACTGCCTTCTACACTCACTCGGATGCCACTTTTTGCAGAAGGAACATTGTGGCACCCCACGGGTACTAGTCGAACCTCCAACACTGACGGTCGGAACAGTGGAAGTCATCGGTCTAGCTCCGGAATAACCCTGATGATTTGACTCGTCTTTGGCTCTTTTCCTAGACTGGTTACCCTGACGGTGTTGAACTGATGCAGTCGACTGCCTCCTACCTCGATCAATACCATAAGACTCAAGTAGTTTCAACTCTGCCTCATTCCGCTCAGTTGTCCTAGCCTGCCTAGTGATCTCCTTATACTCATTATCCATATGTAGAGCCACACCAGCCTTAATCGAAGGGTACAACCCTTTCAGAAACCAGTCACATTTCTTTTTTTCGGTAGTCACCAACCCTGGAACATACTGAATCAGTCTCATAAACTCAATCTCATAATCATTCATAGACATGTCGTTCTGCTTCAGATTCATGAAATCATCCAGGCACTTTGCTAGTACTCAGCCCCAACATATCGGTCACGGAAAGCCTGTTGGAAATAGTCCCAAGAAATTTGACCACCTGGAATAACATGCTCCTCAGCCTCCCACAAATTCTGAGCCTCACCCTACAATAGTGATATAGTAGTCCTAAACTTCTGGTCAGTAGGATAGTTCATCTTAACAAATAACCTATGAAGATTCTTCAACTAGTATTCAGCATCAGCCAAATTTTTACCCGTCTTTTTGTCGAACATAGTCATCCCGACAGCCAAAAACTCAGTAGATATGGGTTTCCTGACACCCTCAGACTGACGAAGGTAACAAAGAAACTCCCTATGCACTACAACACTATCAAATCCCGCAGTCTCACTGTCCCCAAAACCAGGTGGTCCATCACCCTGTGCTCGCTAAGTTGGTTGATCCTCACCACCAGCCCGTTGAACCCTAGTCTGCTGGGCTTCAGTCTGCTGAACTCCAGGTTGCTGATCCACGGCTTGCTCTTCCTCATTAACATCATGAACATTATCCTGATTCGGCGGCGCTCCCATAGACTGTGAGGCACTGCTCTCAGCTGTTGCAGTACGACCTCGACCTCGAACACGCACTCCATCACGACCATGACCGACCACTAATCTAGAGCTCCTATGAAGTGGCATAGTAGTCTATCGAAAAAAGTTAAAGAGTCCAAAGATCAGTTTCGGTACTTGGAGTTCTATTCAAAATATATTAAAATTCTGAAAATATTTACTTATTCAAAAATACTTATTTTCCCGAAAACATTAGCATGCATGCGAAACTTCAAATTCAGTTCAAAACTTTGTTTGAGCCTCACAGTTCGGGGGTTGAACCTAGGCTCTAATACCACAAAATGTAACCCCTAAACCCGACCTAATGGTTATGGGCCGAATCTAGGAAGTCGGTTGAAAACGTGTCCCTCAAGTAAAATGATTATTAGGTTTTGAAAATTAAATAATTAGATTATTTATTGAAAACAGTATCGTTTCACATTAAATTCCATCAAATAAAAAACGCAGTTGTATAGGTAAAAATAACAAAAAAAAAATTATCAAAAATATCCAATTTAAATCCCCATGCATGCTAAAAACAATTTAAAGTCTCAAATAAATGTAAAAGCAATTGAGATTACATAAAATTCCCAAATAATTAAATAACTGATATAAATTTGAAATCTAAAAAATATTCATAATGAAAAATGTAAATAATCTGATAAAATGTGGTCCTCCAAGTACCGAACTACTATGTCTGAGAATCTAAAATAGAAGCTAAGGAGGAGTCAACTATTAAGCTCAGTGTGTCTCTAAAGTGCATAAACAGAACAACACAATAATCATACCATCATTTCAACATTCAATCAGATACACAAATATGCATAGCACGATGCACCTAATTCTATGTCATGAACCCATCTACATCACCGTCCGAAGAGTAAGGTTCCCCTAAACCGCTCTCTACATCGTCACCAAGTCCGAAGCGGAATTCAGCTAGAAGGGTGAAACCACTGATCTTCCTCCGTACATTTCCCAACCTGAATGATATGACATGGAAATCTGATTATAGTCTGAATGCAAACATTATTAATCCGAAAATGCATGTGCATTTAATCTGACAGAAGTTATTCAATTTCCGATGTATGATGCTTACCAGAATTACACAAAGCATAGCACATAGCCCAGATCACAACATATTTTCACAAGTAAGACATCATACAACAACAACACATATAATATAGCACAAGTAGAGAACACACCTCAGAAAGCTAATAGCTCAACGCCGGGAGTGACGTATCCCACGCTCATATCTAGTAACTGGCTGAACAGGACCGACACACGTGGAACTCGAAGGCGGAGATGTAGGAGGTCATCCAGGCGGAGGAGGAAAAATCTCGGTGTCCGAATCTATGTCACCAACTCTAAGCGAAGAAAAGGGCGGTGGACTAAGATTCAAACGGTTATGAACCGTTTCCGAACAAACATCGACGACGAAGGAGAAATTGTAGGGTGGATTTGGTTCGAACGGTCGCGGTTCGAAGAACGGCCGGCGGTAGCTCCCTCGTCGGAGCTTGATCGAAAAAGGCAAATGGGGGTTTTTTGATTTCTCGAATAGGAATCGAGAGAGATGCGGATGAACACTCAAAATGGCAGATGAAAAGCCATTAGGGCCTTTTTACCCTAATTAATGGGTAAATTACAAAAAAAGGGTCATCATACTTACTTAGGGTTTACAGATTGGCACCTAAGTTTTGTAACCTTTGCAATTTGATCACTGAAATTATGAAAATTCTCAATTTAACCACCATTTTCAATTAGGTATTTAGATTAAAAATCCCCAAAATTATGTTACGAATTAGGGATTTAACAAATTAGGATTTCGATAATTTGGGGGGAAATTAGGGTGTTACAACTACCATCTCCTATCTTCCAAACAAAGCTCAAAACACCCATATGTGAATCCACCTCAATCGAGTTCACCGACGAAACAATTTGCTTCCATATTAATTACATCGAGCCACGATGCAAAGTATTAAATCTCCACCACTGCACATCCTTGCCATATTTAGCTACTATGACCGCTCTCCACAAAGATGATGTGTCCGTGGCATAACGCCACGACCACTTAGACAACAAAGCTATTTTGCGAACCTATAAATCCACAATCCCCGTAAATGACGTGGTCAACACACCATTGCCCAAGTGACTTGACTCATTTTTCGCTGCAAACCAACACCACCTCACAAAAACACACACATAATTTTGCCAATTGGTACAATGACACTCTTAGGAACCACGAACAAGCTCATATAATAAACTGACAAGGATGAGAGAACCGAATTGACTAATGTAACCCGAGCCGCGAAAGAAAGCGAGGTTCGCTTCTAACCAGCCAACTTCCTGCGAAAATTTGCTATCACCAGTTCCCAAACGACAACACTTCTCGGATTCATACCTAACGACATGCCCAAATATGTAAACGACATATCTCCCTTATGAGAATCTAGAATCGTTGCAACCAAATTAAACAAATCACCATCCATGCCAAAAGCAAAAAGCGAAGACTTACTAAAATTGATCTTTAGCCCCGAGCACACTTGGAAACAACAACGCAAACGGTGAACATTGTGCGTGCAATCAATTGTAGCCTAAAAAACAAGACTATGTCATCCGCGAATTGCAAGTACGAAATCGACAATCCTCTTGCAAGCTCCACCCCTGAATCACCCCTGCTACCTCGGCCGTGGCCAACAACCTATGCAATGCCTCAGCGACAATCAGGAAAAGCAAAGGCGACAAAGGGCAGCCTTGTCTAAGACCTCTCCCCATTCTGAATTCCTTCGTCGCACATCCGTTAAATAAGGTCGACATTCAGACTGTGTTAATGCACTCCCAAATCCATCCCCGCCAAGTCTTACTAAAGCCTATACCTCGCAAAATTTGATCCAAAAATTCCCATCGGACAGTGTAATAAGCTTTGGCAAAATCTAATTTAAGCAAAAATCCACCCCTATTACTTTGACACAACGAATGAATAACCTCATTCGCCAAAAATATTCTGTCAACTATCTGGCGACCTTTCACAAACGCCGACTGATGATCGCTAATTAGATCGCCTAACACCAACCATAGACGCCATGCTAAAAGTTTTGCTAAAATCTCATATACCGAGTTAACTAAACTGATTGGTATGAAATCTCCCAAACCCCTTGGCGAATCAACCTTCGGCAAAAGCACTAAAAATGTACAATTAGCTCCCTTTGCCAACTTCCCTGTAGAACAAAATTCACCAACAAAATGAATAATATCCAATTGCACCACCTCCCAACTCTTCTTAAAAAATGGCATGCTAAATCTATTCGGACTTGGTGATTTCGAACCGTCGCAACCACGAATAACCTCCCACACTTCACCCAATTCATATGGTGCCACTAACCTAAAATTCTCAGCCTCGGTATGACAATGGAACTCACCCTCAATCTTCCATTCACACAATCTAATGTCTTTAGAGAAATGTTTTGAAAACGCATGGACAACAAAAGCACGTAACCGACCCAGATCAGTTTACCATCGACCATTTATAAGCAACCCTATTATTGTATTACGAACAACCCACAATTTAGTAGTACGATGAAAAAATGATATGTTCCTGTCACCTAACCTCAACCAAGTCGCTTGAGACTTCTGACGCCATAATGCCTCTTTACGATTCAAAGCTTGTCAAAGAGACTGAGTCCAGACCCTCATTTTTTCCAGCAAATTCGAGACTGCCATACTCAACTCCACTACCGTACCAACATCAATTACCTCAAGCTGATTTTGAAGCAAGTAAATTGACTTCTCAATTCCCCCAAAATCTGATCTATTCCATGCCCTCAATAATTGTTCCAATTGGCGCAATTTCACCATTATGTTTCCATTACCTATTCCTAACTCTGATATCCTCACCCATCCCTCCGTAATTCGTCGAATGCTTTGTTTGCTATCCAGCCAACAGTTGATAAATTTAAATGGCCGAGGCCCCCAGTCCCGATCGTCACATAATAAAACCAATGTCATATGATCGAATACTCTTTTCGGTAAAGATAATTGTTGAATAAGCGAGAAGCAATCAAACCATGTTGCTGTAATTAAAAATCTATCCAAGCGACTTTTACGATTCCCACTCTCAAAACATGTAGATTGTTTGCCTACCAACAACAAATCTATCAGCCATGGAGAATCAATGAATGACGAGAAAACACCCATACCATGTGGCAAAGTAGAACCGCCTACTCATTTCGACGACCAACGAATCGAATTAAAGTCACCCGTTATACACCATGGGCCTGCAAAACTACAAATCCTATCCCCAATCTAAAACCACAACGCCTCTTGTCCCGCACAATCGCAAGGAGCATACACCGACATAATACAACAAAATATCCTCTTGCAGCCATCAACCCTAAACCAATATATAATAACGATCAACCTCTATGGACTCTAATACAAAATGTGAACCTTGCCATATCATCACAAGTCCTCCTGATGCCCCTATTGAAAGTGATACAATATATTCAAAACCATATGAAACCCATAAGTTAGCAATTGCTAAAGCTGAAACATCCTGCACCCTACTCTCTTCGCCGCGTTACCTAACCCCCGGGTATTCAAGACATCAAACGCATAGTTCACAAGCCCCGAACCCCCTCAAAAATCACCCAAGAGATGTCCTTAATTATATCCTCTTCACGACCAATAGATTTCACTCCAAAAATGCCCCCTAAAGCCATAATCGCCTCAATATCCCTTCGTAGAACTTCCTGTCTGTTTTGAAAATCTAAATCCGACAATGATTTATTCGCAAAATCAGTCGATACCTTCTGGGTACCTTTTCTTGGTCTACCACACCGACTCTACTGTTTCAACGAGACCATCACAAGCGTGGCACTACTCTAATTCAACCTTTATAGTGTCATCCTTATCCCCTCCCTCACAAATTAAATCCCCTTTATCTGGGTATAAAGGTATACACCTATCCAAAACTGAGTTATCAACCAGACTAGGACTCTTGTTCTCAACTTCACCAAAAGTCTTATTCCTCCCGCTCTCTTTATTATCCTCTCCCAATTCTAGCTAATTGCACTGATCGTCAGCTCCTTTCTTATACTACCATGAACGAGCCGATTCCTCACTGAAAACACGTAGATCCTCACGATAGTTATCCTCCCATAAATGTTTTAGGTGCCAATTATCTAGATTATTTGATCTTGCCAAATCTGAGACAACATCTTGCCAAATCTTCCAAACACGTACACTCCAACACCGGTCCATACATGTCAGACTCTAGAATGCGTAACTGATGCGAAACTCCTCTCACATGAAGAATTATTGTTTCCTATATTTGGGACATGTATGTTGTTTCAATCAAGATCCTGTCACGCTCAAAAGATGTTGGCGACTGAGTATCGTCATCTACCCACACACAAGACCCCAACAGTTTCGCAATGTTCTCGAAAGATTCTTGTGTCCAAGCATGAATTGACATGGCCCCAACCGAAATCCATACCCGCCTCGAATAGATTTCTAAATCTGGTGCCCATAATTTAATTTTCGAGAACCATTTCCTAACTTCAGGATCCTCTAAAACCTTGTCCCTTACCACCGTGTCCGTAAACATAAATAGGATTTGAGAACCAATGATACGTAATATCGAGAAACCCTATTTTTGAGAAACATGCAGCCTCGCCGCTAGTTCCTTTAGGCTCTATGGTTTAAGACTCCACCCTACAGAACAATTCTTCAAAACAAGTAATTTATCTCCATCAACGGATCCTTGAACAACCCGCTTAATCTCATTACTACCCTTGTGATCATCCGATCCCTTTTGTTCAATCAATCCACGTGCCTTGTCTACACTTGCCTGAGCCATACCCTTCAATACCGGTGTAATGTTCAATTACTTGCGCCTCCAGAACGACTTCCTATCCCCATGTATAGCCACAGAGACCCTGATTTGAGCTCCATAAATCCACTTCCCGTCTAAACGTTCAATCACCCTATCAGCATCACTTCTTGAACCCATTCGAACGAACCTGAACCACGATCCATCCCTAGCTAATTTGCAAGGAATAAAAGCATCCACAACCCGACCATGCCTGTCGAACACCTGCCACAACCCCTTCCAATGCAACATTGCCGATATGTTTCCCACAAACACTGTCCAGATCGGATGGCGCTCCGTCGCCTAAACGCTCCCCCTCATTTTAAAAGTAATACTCCACAAATGAAAAATAATTATTAAATAATTAAGGGTAAAATACATAAATGACTACCATACTTTGAGTTTAGTCTCGATTTGACCACTATAGTTTTTTGAAGCAATTAGACCATTATACTATTAAAATGAACTCAATTGGACCACCTACCGTTAGAACCTAACGGAAGGAGTGACGTAGCCCTTAGTACAAATTTGTATAGTTACACATTTGATAATCGTTACTTATACATTTTATCTATTTGGTCCTAATTTTAATTTAATAAAATAAATTAAACATTCAATTACATAGTGACATGTGTCACCACCTATTTAGAAGATAAAAATAAAATAACTAAACATGCACTGGGTGGGACTCGAACTCAAGTTAGGCAAGGGTAAAAATAATGGCTTAGCCACTGCACCAAACTTGTGTCTTATTTCTTTGGCTTAATGGCCTATTTGGTCCCTGAAGTATACACAAAATACCGAACTGCCCCCTAAAGTATTTTTTGGGACGTTTTGCCCCCTAAACTAAAAATCGTTACCCCGTTTGGCCCCTCTGTCTAACGCCGTTAAATTTTTTTTCTTTAACCAATTAGAATGTGCCACGTCAACCCCATTAAATACCAATAAGGTATTGACACGTGCTACCACGTAATTGAATGTTTAATTTATTTTATTAAATTAAAATTAGGACCAAATTGATAGAATGTATAAGTAAAGAGGACCAAATGTGTAATTATACAAATTTTTACTAACTACCACGTCACTCCATTCGTTAGGTTCTAATGACATGTGGTCAAATTGAGTCCATTTTAATAGTATAGTGGTCTAATTGCTTTGAAAAAAAAGTATAATGATCAAATCGAAACTAAACCCAAGTATGGTGGTCATTTATGTAGTTTACCCAATAATTGAAATAAAATATAGTTAGAAAATATTGTTATAATAATAAATAAAGTATAAGTAAATAAAACAAATTTTTAAAAATTGACATTAAAAGGATTCAAACCCGAGTTAAAATGAAATTAAAACTAAAAAAATCTCGTTTTCATATTTTTCACTTTCCCAAGATATTTTCAATGAATTTTTTTATGTTTTTAAATTTTCATTTATTTTTGTTTTATTTTCTAATTTTATAACTAAACATGTTTTCTTTACAATTTTTTTTTAAAAAATAAAAAATAAAAATACTTTATTTTCTAAAACCAAACGAACTCTATTATTTATTTCGATATATATACTTTATCCTAAAATTAAAAGTTAGTAAAACAAAACCCTTGAAATCTGGGTGTGGTGAGAGCAATTTGGACCACATTCAGAATGTTGTCGGCAAAAGGTAAAAGATAAAAAATAGCTCCCAATGTTTCACATTTTAGTCATTTTAACCTTATTTATTTTTTGGTACAAATAACCACTTAACGTTTTATTTTTCGTTCAAATTTTACTTTTGTTGGATGAAAACTGTTAGTCAACTAACGGTCAACGCCTGAGGCTGGCGTGGCATGTCTATAGGGCATAGAGATATGATGTGGCACTATCACGTGACATTTTTGTTGACGTACATTTTTAAAAAATTAAAAAAATTAAACAATTAATTTTGAAAGAAAATATTTTTAACCAATCGCCACATCAACAAAGTGCCACGTGGCAGTGCCAGGTTATCTCGCCATGCCTGCAGACCTGTCATGTCAACTTCCGGCGTTGACTAATAGTTTTCATCCAAAAAAGGTGAAATTTGAACGAAAAATGAATCGTTAGGTGGTTGTTTGCAAAAAAAAAAAAAAGATAAGACTAAAATGTTCAAAAGATAAAACGTTGTGGTCTATTTTTTACATTCTATCTCAGCAAAACTACATCAAAGTAAATAAATATACCAATAGATATTCAAGTTATTTTCTCATAAAATTTCTAAAATTTACAAAATCTTCAATTTTCATTTTCATTAAACAATCATATGCATTTATATTTGTACTAATTTTCATTAAATAAGATTGTTTTCAGTGTGTATATTTTACCCTTTATATAACATGATCTCATTTGTTTTGATTAATCGATTTTCAAAATATGTTTTTTACATTGTTCGGGGGAAATTTCTCGAGGCCTTTCTTTTAAATATTTAAAATGATATTAATTAGGGATGTATAAAATTCGATCCGACTCGAAAAAATTAAATTATTCGACTGGATTCCATACAAAAATAATCGACTCGTAATTTCATAAACTACACTTGACTCGAAAAAATTTCAATTAAAGTTTGAGTTATAAAATAAAATTTTGAATAACTCAAATTTTTTTAGTAATCAATGGGTCAGTTTTCAAGTTCGAGTCTCTCAATTCTGCCTGCTATATGTATCACATATGAAATATATGAATATATATATATATATATATATATATATATGTGTGTGTGTGTGTGTGTGTGTCGTACATGGTTTTTAAAAATAATTTAAATTGGAACTAATTAGTATCATAATATTATAAATGTTTACAATTAAATTTGAATAGAAACTCGAAAAACTTGACTAGACTCGAATTGAAAAAAAATTCAAATATAGTTTAAATTATAAAATATGACTCTTCAACTCAACTAACTTAAATTTTTTTTAACTCAACTCAATCAATTGCTCATTCTATTAGTAGTACTATTCTGAATGTTTAAACTATTGTTGGAAAATATCCTCTTTAGAGAATATTTGAATATGGATTACATTTTTTTTGTTGCAAAAAAGTCTTCTAATTATTTCTAAAAGTTAATTAAGGTTTTATTCTTTTACACAATTAAGTTATTGAACTGGAAATTTTATTAGTTGAATTTTTTAGTTGATAATTTCATCCTTAATCGTTGTTGTATTTTATGACGGTTAATATGTAAATGATAATGTGACAAATGTCAAAACTGTTTTTTGGTTTAAAAATATTTGGCTTGGAAATTGTGTACGTTTTTAAATGAAGTCTTTATCAATTTTTTTGAAGGTGGTCTGATATGATTAAAATATTGAATCATGTAGAAATGGGACCTAATACGTGGCTCATTAAAAAATCTTCCTAAAACTTAAATGGAGGAAAAAGAGTACAACGTATCAAGCCTTACATATGAATAAACCACGATTACAATCATGTTTAGCATAGTTTTTACATGGACTAGATGACTTTGAAGCTACACAAGCAATAAATCTCTTACAATCCATTTCAGATGACCATTCATACCCAAACATGATGAATAAACCTTGTTGGAGCAAAACCACAAAAAACAACCAGCAACTAACCCCCATACCTGATTAAGAAGCTCGACCTCCTCACTAGATTAAGACTTTTCTGCACAAACAGAGCAAAAACTGTAAACAAATACTCACGACAATGTCCATAAGAAAGGATACTCTCTGCCAATGCCCTGCGTGCCAAGGAGTGAGCCACGCAGTTTTTTTTCTCTAAATTCAAAAACAATTTTCAATGAGTGCTGAATGCAATAAGAGTGACACTTCAACACTGTATCAAAAAATATTGAGGGAGTGCTCCTGCGATTTTCAATCCATTTAACCGAAACAAGGCTATCTGTTTCTATAACAATGCAATTCAGGTCGAACCACTTTGAGGCAGAGTATAATTGGCACGTTTCCAGGATTGCTGCTAGTTTCGCTCCCGTTGGATTAGACATGCCAATTGCTCTTAAAAATTTAATTGGTGTTGTACCCTTGTGGTCTTGAAGAATTCCGCTGATACCTGCAGCACAGAAACTTCCACATTAAATTTTAATATTTCACATGCGGAGCCACCCACGATCCTTGAAATGGTCTACTCACTTCAATGGACACCAAAATAGAAAGGTTCCTGATGAACTCATTTATCGAGATAATAGCACAAGGCAATTTGCTGTTACCCCAAAATCTGATTCTGGACTATGTACGAGTGAACACCCGTAAAATCACTTTTTTGAAAAATATTTAATTTTTTTGAAAAGAAAATTTATGTGGTGTGCGTTTAAAATCGGAGTAAAAGTTAGATTTGAGAGTTGAATACACAACCACACCACCCCAAAATTGACATATTTTTAAAATCATGTGTTTTCTCGATTTCTGTGAACTAATACAAATTTACATTTATTTTTTTAGCAAATTCGGCCAGATATTCCCATTTGGGGAATTATCTGGAAAATACCCCACAACGGCGAAAATTTAGGAAAATACCTCCTATTTGGCCCACGTCAAGCAAAATCGCGTCTTACATGGCGCAAGATCCAAAATCACATTTTACAAGGTGCGACTTTAGTCCGATATGGATTAAATTATCTGGTTTTGAATTTTAAAAAAATATTGAAGTCGTGTTCTGTAGGACGCGACTTCCTCGAAATTCCAAATGACTCGTCGCAAATTATTCGAATGATATGCAAAAGTCGCGTTTTGCAGAACGTGACTTTTGCGTAATTATGTTGTTTATACACTTATGGATAAGGTTGTTTAGGGTAAATTTACATGGTCTTGGGGGATAATTTTTCATGGTTTTAATATTTTACCTCATAGTAGCGATGTTTCTCTTCAAAATGGTGTAAAAATCGGCGTATATAAAGCATCAGAAACGGTGTTTAAATCGCATTAAAAATGCTACCTTGCCATGTTTCCTTGATTGAAGAAAATGGCAACATGGGTTGGTAGAATTGTTTAGGGTTAATTTGCATGGTCTTGGGGGATAATTTTTTTATGATTTTAATGTTTTATCTCATAGTAGTGATGTTTCTCTTCAAAACAGTGTAAAAATCGACATATATATAGCATCGAAAATGGTGTTTAAATCGCGTTGAAAACGCTACCTTGCCATGTTTCCTTGATTGAAGAAAATGGGAACATGGGTTGGTATGGTTATTTAGGGTTAATTTGCATGGTCTTGGGGGATAATTTTTTATGATTTTAATGTTTTAGTCGTAGTACCGGAACACATGTTTACAATGGTGCAAAAATTGACGCGTAAAAAAGGCATCTTAAAGAGTGTAGAAATTGTGTTAAAAATGTTATTTCGATATATTCCTTTGCATTAATAAAATGAAAACATGGGTCGATATTCATGTTTTAGTTGATTTTGTTGTTTTATTGTATGTTCGTGGCTTTTTGTTATATAACTTTCACGTGGTAGTACGAGAACACATGTTTAAAATCTTACGAGAACACATGTTATTTAGGATTAAACATTAGAGTTACAAATTACAATTACTTGATTCGAGGTCGGCTCTTAAAAGGACATTTTCTGATGTTGTGTCCAGGGTTCCTACAACTTCCACACAACTTAGGTTGGCCGGTCGATTCTCAAGGAACCATATCCTTAGCACAATGAATCCTAGTTGACTTCGGGCGACCTTTTTTGTTGTGTTGCAGGGATTCATTTGGCCATATCTTAGGTTCATTTTGAACCACATCAAGATGACGTTCATTTCTAATCGGAGGAAACTCGGATCGGTATACCTTGAAAATGTTTTCAAGTTTGTATACAGGATCAACAAGTGTCATTACGTCGAGATGAACAGATGCGCATGCAACGAAGGTGTGAGCACACGGGTACTTGAATGTTTGAAAGACTCCGCAATCACATGTTCGCTCTTGTAGATTAACAACGTAGTTGTGGTTAGGGGTGTTCAAAATTACCCGACCTGAACTACCATACCCGACTACCCGAACATAAATAACCAGATATTTACCCGAATTTTTTTTACTCGGGTCGGGTACCCGACTCGTCATTTCCTGGGTCGGTTCCTAAATTCATTCTATATTTGAATTACATGCTTTCATGTTTTAAAATTTTCAAAAAAAATATTAATTTGTGAATATGTAAGATTCGATATGAAACAAACAACAAGGTTTCTCTATTGCATTTATGCATTAGTAGGGTTCTTTAAAAAATATGAGATTCGAAAAAATCACGATCGAGATTAATATTTTTAATGTCTTTCTTATGTTTATAAACTTCAAATCATTAATTTTTTTGTTTAGATCACGTGTTATGAACTTTTAAGGGTTTTTTTAATTTTAAAATAAAAAAAGAGAATCGGGTACCCGGTATTCACGGGTCGGGACACGGGCCAGAAAATTTAATACACGAAGGTCCGGGTACCCAGATTTGAACACCCCTAGTTATGGTGCATAATTCCTTCAAGTGGTCGTGAAAATTCAGTAACTGTAAACTTATGTTGGTGACGTGAGAAGCATGTGGCACCCATCGTGTTTGCTTGAGCACGATATATTTGAAATTTTTGTTGGAGACTTGGATGGAACCTGTGGCCACCTGCCATCCAGTTCATAGCTTGTTTTCCGAGGGTTGTAAAAATGGTGGCCAGTCGATAATATGTTGCCTTCACAACTGTTGTGATAGATAAATGGTGTGTTCCCTTCAGAGACGAATTGATCGCCTCAGCCAAGTTCGTCGTCATGTGACCATATCGACGACCCCCATCATAGCATCGCAACCATTTCTCCCTCGAGATATCAAGAAGACAGTCATATCCAAATTGATTTCTATCTCTCAACTCTTGTAGCAGCTCTTGAACCTGCTCTACTCGGTGTGCGTTGCTTATTCAATAGAAGACAAAATAATTAACGATAAATAATAATAATTGGCAATGTAATTTATAATTTTGAGAGTGAAAGGCGTACCCATGTGAAGAACCAATATACGTTCATCATCGTTTTTAAACCTCTAATAGTAATTTACAACAATGTGCCACATATAGTACCGATGATGAATATATGGAGGTTCCCAAGACTGTCCCAAACGTTGGATTGATCCCCAAATCCCTACACCTCTGCCTGAAATAATACATATTTCGTCAGGTCTTGCCCGTAGTACCCGACGAAAGACATGGGTTCGCAGGTTGGTAAGGAAAAACGTCCACAAATGGATATCTTCCTTTTCAAAAATGGCGAACGCTACTGGAATGCATTTTCTGTTGACGTCTTGGGCAACTGCCACTAGTAAGATCTGGGTGTATCTGCCGTACAAGAATGTACCATCAATCTGTAGCATCGACTTGCAGTGGTGGAATGCGTTAACACATTGCGGAAATGTCCAAAATAGGCAGAAAAATTCGCACTCCCCGGGTACGACACGATCCTTTTCGTATCTTGGCATTGTCTCAGGTTCAACAATAGTTCCTGGGTTGTATTTCTGCATACAATTGAGCCACGTTCGCAACTTGTTGTAGGATTCCTCCCACTGCCCATACAGTTGTTGGATGGCACGATATCTTGAATACCACGCCTTATCGTAACTAACAGTGTGCTTGTAACATGCAAGGATCGATCTTATACATACCGGCACAGATACGCGCGAATTTTGTTTCATGAGTGGACGGATATACTCAGAGAGCACGTGCCCATCCAAGTTAGGATGGTCTTGATTCATGCTTCCCACGGTGTATGTATGGGGCCCTTCTTATCTTTTTATCTGCTAAAGGTTGTTCATCCTCTTCAAACGTTATACACATACCCTTCATTTACATCCAAAATTCTTGTGGGGGCATTCAACAATATATTTGTCCGCTCCAGTTTTATACACGGTAGACGTAACTGAGTTGCGTATGTTGTAATGTTTGATGGCAGCCTCCGCATGTTTTTTAGTCATGAAGACCATCCCAACATGCAGTTCACTATTATTACGTTCGTTCAACTGTTTCAACTGCGGGTATTCTGGAAATTATGTATCGTAGAATCCTTCCATATCCATTGTTGTGCAGTGGGATGGTGGATCGTAAAATAGACCTGGGCAACAACGTCCACAAGTTCCTCCTCTGGAATATCCTCCGCAACATCGGGGCCAAGTTCATCCTCGGTAATCTCAGGCTCATCAAGGTCATTTGGTTCTACTGGAAATAAATCCATTTTGTCACCTTCGAGGTCGGGTTCCCTCAGTGGTTCCTCATCCCCTTTAAAATCGTATAGTTCTGATTCATCAGCAACATGTACCCTGTTAGGTTCTACAACCGAAACCCGATTAGGAGCCTTATGTCTAATATCTTGGTCGACATCATCAGCGCATGAATGTCTCCCCATCAATGAGAAATCAACTGTGTTTGGCTCACTAGGGATATAAGTTGAGTGACGTCCAAAAGTGAAGTCATCAAACTAGTAAAACTCTTCATGGTAGGACGGTCCCATAGATGATGATGGCCCTACACCCGGGATATAAGTTGAGTGTCGCCCGTATGAGAAATCATCTACGTTTTTCTGACTAGGGATATAAGTTGAGTGGCGCCCGTATGAGAAATCATCTACGTTTGTGTCAGTGGGGATATATGTTGAGTGACGTCCGGAAGAGAAGAGATCGAATATGTTAAACTCTTCAAGGTGGGATGGCCCAGTAGTTGATGAGGGCCCTACACCAGCATTGTATGGATTGTATGTTGAGTGTTGGGTTGGCGGCATATTCAGGTCAATGTCGAACTTGGCTAGAGAAGAATACATTGGCCTTGAGCCAGAAGACGAGGAAGCTTGGTCATTGCTTGCACTTAGTAAGTTGAAGCCTTGTCGCAAACTCGATGTTAGACAATTAGCATTTGGGTCAAAGTCAAGATTTGCATGCATCCAATTTGGAACAACGGTTTGGAATCCGACGTTTCGTTCTGAAAATGTAACAAAGAGCTCTAGGGGCCATCCCATTGAATACTGCGTATGGGTGTTGATCATCATTTGCACATCTTTGTTGTATTTGACATCGAATATTGTGAAATAAAAGGGATCTATCGACGAAGGTTGTCGATACCTCACTGATTGTAACTCCCTCCCGGAAGTATGTGGAATCTTCCTTTTTAGCGCTCGCTTCAGCCTTTCATACGTTACTCCGTTCGGTAACTGCAACGTAACATTGTAGGTGGACTGGAATATGACACTGATTTCGGCATCTGGGATCATCTCACCATCTTAGTGAACTAGAGCTGTAATACCCCGAAATTCGGTCTAGTCGGAATTAGATTCCGATGATCGGGAATTCTACATTGATGAAGCCTAAATATAGTATCAACTAGTTAATTATCAATATCAAACCCTGAATGAACTTAAAATATCGTCATTGGACTCTATTGAATATTAGTTAACCTGTATTGTGACTAAATTGAAGAAAGTGTAGGTTGGAGGGCAAAACAATAGTTGATGAAAAGTGAGGGACTAACCTTGTGATTAGCCCTCTTTAATGAAAATCTTCACTTACGTGGAGTTATCTGATGACTTTTCTTCAATTGAAGGAAAGCTTCGTGTTAAATTATAGAAACAAAAGAAAGAGGGATAGCTTACCCGAGAAAACTCTTAAGCTAGCACCTCTCACTTTCATCATCTTCTTCAACTAAGCACACACCTCCATTGGAGGAATTTCAAGCTTTGCTATTTCTTCATTTTATCGATATCAAATTGTTGCTATCGATTGGGTAAGCTATATTCCTCAATCGGTTATTGGATTCTATGGATATATTGAGTGTAATCTAAGCTAGGGTTTTGACTATCCATGGATATCTCGTCGTTGTCATCTCTAGTGAAGTCAGATATCGATTTTGATATCGAAAAATCGATCCTAATAGTTTTCTATTAATTTTCTAGCACAAGAGGTGGAGAAAGAGGTTTCACCATCTCCATCACAAGCTAGGAATAAAGGGATTGCTATCTGAGAGCCTTGAAGCTTCGGATTGTTAAGGTGAGTGTAGTCGGAGTCTCCGATTTAGGCGAAAGGCCTTTCCGAATCATTATTTGATATTTTAGATTTCATCGCTAACATTATTATTGAAGAAATTACATTGGATGGTTAATCGGGCACCTTGGTAAGTGTTAGTTAGTTGCCATTGAACATTGGTTATTGTCATTGTGTATTTTCATTGATAGAAGCATGATCATTGGATTATTGCATAGAGCCATCGGACATTGATATTGATATCAAACTATAAGTTATTGGTGATGAGATATATATATCTTGGTCATCGATATTATTGAATTCATTGGACATTGGTATATCATTGATTATTGAAATGAATATGAATATTGCAACCTTGGATTGGAATAGACTTTGGATACAATTGGCATGCTATAGAATTCATGAGCTCAGTGTACGAGTGGATTACGGTCCTAAAGCTACGACCTATATTGATTTGGCGAGGCGGAGGGTTGTGTGTTGTTATTGGTCATATTGGTGAGGCGGAGGAACTAGACCATATATTGATTGGCGAGGCGTAGGAATTCATGTATCCACGATCTTGATTCAATCCAAGGACTAAGAATGAAGATGAAACATGTTTATACATTGTGTATTGTTGCATAGCATTGACATTGTTGGCATGAGATTATGTATAAGTATAACCATGGAATTATTGTTACTTACATTGTTTGTGACTACCTCAGTAGGCAAAGTATGCCTAACGTGTCTCATCTCATGCATTTTCAGGTTAAGAAATTTTGTGTGTCGGAAGATCGAATCGGAAAGCAAGACAAGTCACTACCAACCCCAAGTAATGTGTTTTTGTCTTATAAACTCCTAAGAAGGTGGCAAAGTATTGGAACTAGTCATTGGTGCCTATTTTGTTGTGTTGTTGCATTGCTAAGAATGTAAAAAGTTATATAGTTTAAAATGCCTCTTTTGGTAAAGTTGAAATGGATGGAAAATGCATACAAAGCTCAAAAAGGTAAAAACATGGTAAACATATTCATATGGTCGTGAAATTTGGCATGCAAGTATTTTATACCATTGAAACATTGCGTGTAAAGTTTTGTTGCATTTGGACATCGTTCAACAGGGTAAATGAATAAAAACCAGCAAAAATTTGTCATTACAGGCCAGGCCGTATCGAAATGGGTGATGATGTTTCGGTACGGGTGTTCAATATTGAACTTGAGAGTATGGGCGTACCGATACGAAATAATGTCGTTTCGGAACATTTTGTCACTGGAGACCAATGTTTCGGTATGAGTTCATAGCGTACCGAAACGAGTCAAAGTTAAAGTCAAAGGTGGTCAATCCGTTTTGATACTGGTCAAGCCTGTATCGAAACGATCCAAAGAGAAAGGTCAACATGAGTTGTCTCTCGTGCACTTGTTTCGAGATAGCCTAGGGTGTTTCGATACAGGGTTAGGTAAATTGGTTAAAGGCTTATTGGATAGATTTCTAATGTTACAATTTAGCCACTAAATTTCTTAAAGATAAATTGATTATGTTAGTGAGCTCAAAATAGTATGAAAGTTTATAGGCTAGTTATCCATGCATTGAATTACATTGTTTTACTGACTATTGCTTTAAAAGATATGTTATTGTCACTTTTCACAGATTAGTCCCTAAACCTATAAAAGTTATAAAATAATCCTAAATGGATATTTGTGGATTTTTTATGATTGAATTGGACTAATAAAAATATTGGTAACATTCTGTATGACTAATATTGATTAAGAATGTGGTTAAGATGAAATTTTATAGCACCGGTCATCGTATTGTCCTTCGGTAATACGCTCGACCTAGTTCTCTACCAGGTCGGGAAGAGGGTGTTACAATTGTGGTATCAGAGCTAGAGTTTAGTCGATTCTAGGACTAAACCGAAGTCTATTGCATTGTTATTGTGTTACTTTGCCACCTAGGAGTTTTATATTGTGTATATCGTTACTTGTCGACTAATCCGATCTTTTATATAGATATGTCTGAGATAAATGAAGCTCGCATTGATGAGCTTGCTACCGGCTCCTCGACACATGGCGAGGAGATTAGAGGAGGAAATCCTCAAAATCCAATGCAACCACAAGACCCTCCTATTTAGGGTACTAAGCCTGCATCACCTACTGCTCAGGCTGAATGCTATCAGAACATGGCTAACATGTTTAAGCAGTTTATGACTGTGATGCAAGCAACACCACAAGTTCAACCTACCCCTTCTGTTGCCCAGTATGTCCGAGCCCCTGTAGACAAGCTGGCTTCGCTCTTAACCTATTCTTTCACTGGACAGGATGGCGATAATCTTGAAATTGCTGAATATTGGCTGGAAAACACACTTCGTATCTTGAATAAACAACTGCAATATTCTGATGAGCATAAGTTGGAATGTGCTGTTGCATTGTTGACCGACGGGGCCATTATGTGGTGGGAGACCACTATTCTTACTATTCCTGAAGAATTTGTCACCTGGGAATTCTTTCTTAAGGAATTTCGGAACAAGTACATCAGCGAGTACTATCTTGTAGAGAGGCAAAGCACTTTTCTTCATCTGAAGCAAGGTGGGAGGCCTATCGAACAATACATTCATGATTTCTGTAAGTAGTGCCGATACGGAGCTGAGTTTATAAAGAAGGAAGAAGACAAGTGTAAAATGTTTTTTTGATGGGTTGAGCGATGAGCTGTGACCCATGTTCACGGCCTTAGGTATCACCAACTTCCAAGATTTGGTGAACCAAGTTAAAGCAACGGAGGCTGCGCAGAGATCTCAGAGAGGAAATAAGTCCGGTAGATCAGAGAAAAGAGCATGGGGCAATTCTTGACCTCCCAAATGGAACAAGAACGGCAGGTATCAAGGCTCGAGGCAAGCTCCATATTCACAGCCTTCCCGTACTGGGAACATTGAGAGACCACATACTATCACCCAGTCCTGGTCTAAGGCGGCTTCAGTTGAGAGTACTAGAGGTTCAAACCGGAGTGTTCAACATCCAGTTTGTAATTTTTGTTAGAAACGACACCCAACAGACCAGTGGTGTAAGCAGACGGGAGCATGTTTTTTTGTGAGGAAAAGAGACATTTTATCAGGGACTGACCTCAGAATCCATCTAAGTCAGTGGTTGTGGACGGAGACACCACCTCACCGGCCCAATCCTTCCGAGGAAAAGGGCCAAGACTAGCACCATCAAGAACCTCAGACAGACCAGGCGGATCCGACAAGCAAGGTAACAAGTAGGAATCAAAGGCCTCTGCCCAGATGTATCATGTGAGGGGCCGTGAGGAGGATGACGAGCCTGATGTTATAGCAGGTACCGTTATGTTATATGCACACTCATTGTATGTATTGATTGATCCTGGATCTACACATTATTTTATAAGCATGGAATTGGTTAAAAGACATAGGATTTCTAGCAAACCCATGGCAACAAAAATCTACGTGACAAATCTGTTAGGTGATTGTGTTACTCTAAGCCTTGTATGCAAGAATTGTCCGATCTTGATTCAAGGAATTCTGTTCCCTGTGGATCTCCTAGTTTTACCAATCCAAGAGTTTGATGCGATTATAGGCATGAATTGGCTTAGTAAACATCATGTGTGGGTAGATTGCAATAAGCGAAAATTGAATCTCCGAGGCCTTGGCAAGGAAAGAATAATGTTGATGGCATCTCGAAACTACATGTTGTGTGCATTGTCCACAGAATCCAGAAATGAACCTCGGATCCATGATATTGCCACAGTAAGTGAATTCCCACATGTTTTTCCTGACGAACTTTCGAGATTGCCCCCAACCCGTGAAGTGGAATTTGGCATCGAGGTGCAACCTAGGACTGCTCCAGTTTCCATTGCACCATATCGGATGGCAGCTGTGGAATTGAAAGAATTAAAAGCTCAAATTCAGGACCTTATGAATAAGGGTTTTATTCAACTGAGCTCTTCACCTTGGGGAGCACCAAGTCTTTTTTGTTAAGAAGAAGGATGGTTCTATGCGATTGTGCATTGATTATAGACAATTGAATAAAGTAACCATAAAGAATAAATATCCATTGCCCATGATAGACGACCTGTTCGACCAATTAAAAGATGCCTCTGTGTTTTCCAAGATCGGTTTAAGGTCGGGCTATTATCAAATGAGAGTCAAGGAGTGTGATGTGCCCAAGACTGCCTTCTGTACAAGATATGGACACTACGAATTATTGGTTATGCCTTTTGGGCTAACTAATGCACCGATAGCTTTTATGGATTTAATGAATCGAGTATTTAGACCCTATCTTGATAAATTCATAGTGGTGTTTATAGATGACATCTTGATCTATTTCAAGAATGAAACGAAGCATCGAGATCATCTTCGTATTGTACTTCAGACTCTGAGAGAGAAACAATTGTATGCAAAGTTTTCCAAGTGTGAGTTTTTGCTCACTGAAGTTGCCTTTTTGGGGCATATCGTATCGGCTTCAGACATTCAAGTGGACCCGAAGAAAATCCAAGCTATTGTAGATTGGCATCCGCCGAAGAATATTGGTGAAGTCAGAAGCTTCCTTGGGCTTGTTGGCTATTACCGTAGATTCGTGAAAGGATTTTCTATGTTAGCCGCTCCTTTAACCAAATTGTTTAGGAATGAAACCCCTTTTGATTGGACCGAGGCTCAACAACGAAGCTTTGATTAGTTAAAATAAGTTCTGACCCATGCACATGTCTTGACCCAGCCCGAGTCTGGCAAAGACTATACAGTTTACTGTGATGCATCGCATCTTGGGTTAGGATGCGTATTGATGCAAGAAGGCAAGGTTATTGCTTATGCTTCAAGGCAACTTAAGCCACACAAGATGAATTATCCCACCCACAACCTTGAATTAGCTGCAGTTGTCTTTGCATTGAAAATATAGAGGCATTATCTCTGCAGGGAGAAATGCTATCTTTTCACCGACCATAAAAGCCTCAAATATTTGTTGACTCAAAAGGAGTTGAATCTTCGACAACAGAGGTGGATGGAACTTCTTAAAGATTATGATCTTGTCATTGATTATCATCCGAGCAAGACCAATGTTGTAGCTGATGCGCTCAGCCGCAAACCTTTGCCTAGTAAGCTTTGATAATAGAATTGAGGTTATAGGTATTGTGATGTACATTAACTCATCGTAATATTGTTATATCTAACCCCTCGAGCAATCGACGCTCACTTCCGACTTCGCAAGCATCATTGTCTTGTAGCTGAACTTCAAGTTTAGTCTACCATTGTTACACGAATCAAGGATTTGCCAGAGCAAGATCTTGAGCTCCAATCCATTGTCTCTAAGCTATCAGATAATCCAGACTTCAGAACTAATTTTGAAGGGCTCTTATGTTTCCATGATCGAATTTCTGTACCTAATGATAAAACTCTTCGCACCGACATCCTTTCTGAAGCTCATTCGAGTTCTTTTTCTGTTCACCCCGGGTCTGTGAAAATGTATAAAGACTTACGTGAGCTCTATTGGTGGCCAGGCATGAAGCAGGCCATAATTGATTACATTTCCAAGTGTCTCACGTATCAACATGTTAAGGCAGAACATTGTACCCCTACTAGACTACTGCAACCTATTGATCCACGAAAATGGAAATGGGAAAAGATAACTTTGGACTTTGTTAGTGGTCTACCATTGACCCCTACGAAGCATGATGCTATATGGGTCATTGTAAATCGTTTCACGAAGTCAGCTCATTTTATACCAGTTAGAATGGACTACGATCTTCCTAAGCTAGATGACTTATAGATTAAGGAAGTAATCCGACTCCATGAAGTACCTAAGTCTATCATCTCCGATCGAGATTTGCGATTTGCATCTCAGTTTTGGAGAACCTTACAAGGACCTCTGAGCACCAGAGTTAATCTTAGCACCACTTTTCACCCTTAATCTGATGGTCAGTCAGAAAGGGTAATTCAGGTGAATCATCAAACAATCTTTTTATTGAAATCCTAGAAATTTGCATTGTTATTGAATCTCCCTATGCAGATTTTGGAAGACATGTTTCGGGCATGTATTATCGATTTTGGCGGAACCTGGGAGAGATCCCTAGCTCTTATCGAGTTTGCCTATAACAATAGTTACTAAGAATCCATCCAAATGGCTCCGTATGAAGCATTGTATGGTAGACAATTCGGAACTCCATTATGTTGGTCGGAGCTTGGTGAGGGCAAGATGTTAGGCCCTGACTTGCTTCGTGAGACTAAAGAATGAGTCACCATTATCCATGATCGTTTAAAAGCTGTCTTTGATCGAAAAAAATCTTATGCTAATCTTAAAAGGAGAGATATCGAATATCAAATTGGTGAAAAAGCCTTTCTTAAAGTGTCACCGTGTAAGAAAGTCTTGAGATTTGGCAAGAAGGGAAAACTGAGTCCCTGGTTCATTGGACCCTTTGAAATCATTGAAAAGATTGGCCTAGTGGCATATCAGCTATTGCTACCCTCAGAATTGAGTAAAATCCACGATTTCTTTCATGTATCGATGCTTCGGAAGTATCGGTCTGACCCCTCACACATTGTGGAACCCGAATCTGTAGAACTTCGACCAAATCTATCCTACGAGGAAGAATCGGTTCAGATTCTTGCAAGAGAAGTCAAGAGGCTTCTTAACAAAACTGTGCCGTTAGTTAAAGTACTCTGGAAGAGCCACACTGTTGAGGAAGCCACTTGGGAGCCTGAAGAGACTGAGACAACAATATTCGCATCTCTTCAGTTTAGGTTAAAATTCAAGGATGAATTTTTCTTTAAGGGGAGAGAGTTGTAATACCCTGAAATCCGGTCTAGTCAGAATTAGATTCCGATGATCGGGAATTCTACATTGATGAAGCCTAAATATAGTATCAACTAGTTAATTATTGACATCGAACCCTAAATGAACTTAAAATATCGTCATTGGACTCTATTGAATATTAGTGAACCTGTATCGTGACTAAATTGAAGAAAGTGTAGGTTGGAGGGCAAAACAATAGCTGAATGAAAAGTGAGGGACTAACCTTGCAATTAGCCCTCTTTAATGAAAATCTCCACTTACGTGGAGTTATCTGATGACTTTTCTTCAATTGAAGGAAAGCTTGGTGTTAAATTATAAAAACAAAAGCAAGAGAGATAGCTTACCTGAGAAAACTCTTAAGCTAGCACCTCTCACTTTCATCATCTTCTTCAATTAAGCACACACCTCCATTGGAGGAATTTCAAGCTTTGCTATTTCTTCATTTTATCGATATCAAATCGTTGCTATCGATCGGGTAAGCTATATTCCTCAATCGATTATTGGATTCCATGGATATATCGAGTGTAATCTAAGTTAGGGTTTTGACTATCCATGGATATCTCATCGTTGTCATCTCTAGTGAAGTCGGATATCGATTTTGATATCGTTATATTAATTTTGATATCGAATATCGATCCTAATAGTTTTCTATTAATTTTATAGCTCAAGAAGTGGAGAAAAGAGGTTTCACCATCTCCATCACAAGCTAGGAATAAAGGGATTGCTATCTGAGAGCCTTGAAGCTTCAGATTGTTAAGGTGAGTGTAGACGGAGTCTCGGGTTTAGGCGAAAGGCCTTCCCGAAACATTTTTTTGATATTTTAGATTTCATCGCTAACATTATTATTGAAGAAATTACATTGGATGGTTAATCGGACACCTTGGTAAGTGTCAGTAAGTTGCCATTGAATAATGGTTATTGTTATTGATATTGTCATTGTGTATTGTCATTGATATAGGCATGATCATTGGATTATTGCATAGAGACCATCGGACATTGATATTGATATCAAACTATGAGTTATTGATGATGAGATATATATATATATATTTATATATATATATATATCTTGGTCATCAATATTATTGAATTCATTGGACATTGGTATATCATTGATTATTGAAATGAATATGAATATTGCAACCTTGGAGTGGAATGGACTTTGGATACAATTGGCATGCCATAGAATTCATGAGCTCAGTGTACGGGTGGTCTACGGTCCTAAGGCTACGACCTATATTCATTTGGCGAGGCGGAGGGTTGTGTATTGTTATTGGTCATATTGGCGAGGCGGAGGGACTAGACCATATATTGATCGGTGAGGTATAGGAATTCGCGTATCCACGATCTTGATTCAATCCAAGGACTAATAATGAAGATGAAACATGTTTATACATTGTGTATTGTTGCATAGCATTGAAATTGTTGGCATGAGATTATGTATAAGTATAACCATGACATTGTTGTTACTTACATTGTTTGTGACTACCTCGCTAGGCAAAGTATGTCTAACGTGTCTCATCTCATGCATTTTCAGGTTAAGAAAGTTTGTGTGTCAGAAGATCGAATCGACAAGCAACACAAGTCACTACCAGCCCCAAGTAATGTGTTTTTATCTTATAAACTCCTAAGAAGGTGGAAAAGTAGTGGAATTAGTCATTGGTGCCTATTTTGTTGTGTTGGTGCATTGCTAAGATTGTAATAAGTTATATAGTTTAAAATGCCTCTTTTGGTAAAATTGAAATGGATGGAAAATGCATACAAAGCTCAAAAAGGTAAAAACATGGTAAACGTATTCATATGGTCATGAAATTTGGCATGCTAGTATTTTATACCATGGAAACATTGCGTGTAAAGTTTCGTTGCATTTGAACATCGTTCGATAGGGTAAATCGAATAAAAACCAGTAAAAATCAGTAATTACAGGCCATGTCGTATCGAAACGGGTGATGATATTTCGGTACGGGTGTTCAATATTGAACCTTAGAGTATGGGCATACCGAAACGGAAGAATACCGTTTCAGAACATTTTGTCACTGGAGACCAATGTTTCGGTACAGGTTCATAGCGTACCGAAACGAGTCAAAGTCAAAGTCAAAGGTGGTCAATCCGTTTCGATACTGGTCAAGCCTGTATCGAAACGGTCCAAAGAGAAAGGTCAACATGAGTTGACTCTCATGAACCTATTTCGAAACAGCCTAGGGTGTTTCGATACGAGGTTAGGTAAATTGGTTAAAGGCTTATTGGACAAATTTCTAATGTTACAATTTAGCCACTGAATTTCTTAAAGATAAATTGATTATGTTAGTGAGCTTCAAATAGTTTGAAAGTTTATAGGCTAGTTATCCATGCATTGAATTACATTGTTTTACTGTATGTTGCTTTAAAAGATCTGTTATTTTCACTTTTCACAGATTAGTCCCTAAACCTATAAAAGTCATAAAATATTCCTAAATAGATATTTGTGGATTTCTTATGATTGAATTGGACTAATAAACATATTGGTAACGTTCTGTATGACTGATATTGATTAAGAATGTGGTTAAGATGAAATTTTATAGCACCAATCATCTTATTGTCCTCCGGTAATACGCACAGACCGGGTTCTCTACTAGGCCGGGAAGGGGGTGTTACAAGAGCATCAACTTTTTGTGGCATTGTTGAAAAAATGAAGTAAAGTTTCTTCTTCACAGAAGAAATGTTTTGAACGTTTGGAAAAACAAGTTTGTTGAATGTAAAATGAATTTTCCTTCTATTTAAGAAAATGAAGGTGACGTGACGTGTGAGGAGAGACAAAGCACAAATCGCGTCGTATAAAACGCGATTTGTGCAAGCTTTGCAGATTCCTAACGTGTCAGAAGAAATCGTGTCGTATAAAACGCAAGTTGGGCCAGCTTTGCAGTATACGTACCGTGTAAGGGAAAATCACTTTTTATAGAAGGCGGGTTTTGCCAGCTTTTTGATAACTCGCGTTTTTACAACCCAGCTTTGCAGTAAACGAAATGGGAGGTGACATGACGTTTCAACAGTGACAAAGCGTAACTCACGTCGTGTAAAACGCGAGTTGTGCCACCTTTGCCGATTCCCGACGTGTCAAGAGAAATCGCGTCGTATAAAACGTGAGTTGTGCCAGCTTTGCAGTATATGTAGCGTGTCAGGGAAAATCACGTTTTATAGAACGTGACTTCTTCAGTATATATATACATCGGGAAGGTTGGAATTTACTTTGTAAATACTTCGATCTATATAATATGTCGAGACGATAAACTATTACAACTTTGGTATACTACAATGGTCAAATAATCGATGATGCATCTCTCGGCATCGTTTTTCAGTCCTTAAGTACAATATTGCTTCTACTTCCATACAACTTATCGTATAAGAAGTTGATGAATGAAGTGAAGAAAAATGGTCCACATAGTCTTGGAAAAAAGATAGAATCATTGAAGTACAAAATGACGACGTCGTTAGAACCATTAACGTACTCATTATTCCACATTATGTACGACGCTAATATGGAAATGATGGTGGAATCTCACCATCAATTCTGTTCAGGGTGGGCCCTTGAGATTGAGCTTTATGTAATGTTTTATGATGATAGTGATGTTATCGAAGTCAGAAATAATATGTAAATTTTATTTATATTATTAACGTTCTATGAAGATTCGTTAAAACACGTCAATTTTAGCACCATATACATGACTTTAACAAATTATTTCGACATTTTTATACCCTGTTGTTGGTACCCTGACATGGCAGGCAAAATCGCGTCCTGTAAAACAATTGTCAAATATTATTGTTTTTATAGAAGACAAGCATTGAAACATGTCAAATATTACATATGAATTACATATGTAAATTATATTTTTATTTTTTGTATGTTAAAAACAATTGTCACCAACACGACACAAATGTCACCAACACCATTGTTCTTCCACGATACATATGTCACCAACACCGTTACATGCGGGAATTACATATGTAAATTATATTTTTATTTTTTTGAATGTTAAAATAATTGTCACCAACACGACACAAATGTCACTAACACCGGTGTTCTTCCACGATAAATATGTCACCAACACCGTTACATGCGGGGGCATTAACATGGCTTAGAAAAAACCGGAAATGGTAGAAGATTTGACTCACATTATCAAATGTAATCGGCACGTGCCACCAGATAAAAGCCTAGACAGGACACCTCAAGTTGCACTTGTCATGATTTTGTGGTATCGATCACTTTCGTGGCACACCACCACACGTTTCCTAATATTATGATTTTTTGGTCATTGATCCACCATGCACCACTGGACGTTCATTGATCCACCATGCGCCACTGGATCATCTTCTTGACTAAGAAAACCCCATGAAAGCCATGTTTTGCTACCCTGGACAGAAACAAGAATTTCCTGATATTGTGATTTGTCGATCATGTTGTATAAACACAGAATTTCCTAACATTGCACAACATCTACGCAACGAATTTTCTAATCATTCGAATACTCAAACTTTGCAAATCAATACAACTGCAAATATTCAGCAATGTTCGAATATATATAGACCAAACTCGCGTGTTACAGAACGCAACTTCATCACGTGTCAGGGAAATCGCGTCTTACAGAACGCAACTTTAGCAGGATTCTTGACGTGTCAGGAAAATCGCGTCTTATAGAATGCGATTTTGCCAGGGATTCCTGACATGTCAGGAAAGTGGCATCTTACAGAAAGTGCCTTTTACAGCTATAAATACCTTCTAGACCGATCGAAGCCCACACCACTTAGTCGAAGAGAAATTTTTTTCTCAAACTAATTTTCCATAAATTGTGATTTGTTCTTATTTGTAGTAGCATATATATGTTGAGCAGATGTTACCTATCTGGTATTTTTTTGTGAGGATCGACAACAAAAAATCACAATATCATGAAATTAAAAGTCTTTTTTGAATGGCATGCAAGTGACAATATTCAATAGACTTTGCCAAGATTCAAGATAGGCATCTCGTGCAAGGCAAGATTCAAGAGGACCGATCAATGATAAAATCACCTTCATGATGATCATCACCGTCAGAACAAGTTTTAGCTTCTTTAATAAATGTTACTTGGTTGCAAATGCGATTTTATCATTTCAATTGTAAAGAAATACTCAAATTCTTTCAATTGTAAAAAAGGAATATTCAAATCATTTGAATACTCAAACTTTGCAGACTCAAATAATTTACATATGAACTGATAAATGGTTGACAAGAGGTGCAATAGTTTGTCCAGGTTGTTGGAGATAATCATCTTCCACGGCACATATGTCGCCAACACCGCTACATGCGAGGGTCTTAACAAAGCTTCAAAAACACCGAAAATGGTAGAAGCTTTGACCCGCATTATCAGATGTGACACCTCACCATGCATTTTCGGATATTGTGATTTGTCAATCATCTTCATGAAACACAAAACGATACACATAACGCACCACAACTAGTATCCTACAAAATTCATATACTAATCATGTAAATACATATACCCACAAATCATAATACAAGTGAAAATATTCACCAACGTTCGTAAATGGGGCTATATATAGACCAACTCTCGTATCTATTGGCAATTAAATCACGTCTTACAGAAAGAGACATTGGCCAAGAAAGTTGCGTCTTACACAATGCGACTTTACAAGGATTCCTGACGTGTTAGGAAAGTCGCGTCTTGCAGAATGTGACTTTTCCAGGTTTCCTGACGTGTCAGCAAAGTCGCGTCGTACAGAACGTGACTTTTAGGACTATGAATTCCTTCTCGTTCGATCCAATCCCACACCACTTAGTCGAAGAGAAAAAACTGCATAGTAGTGCTTGAAGTTTTCGATTATAACTACTAATTCCAACAAATCACGTATCTGGAAAATTTATTACCAAATTAATTTTCTTGATATTGTGATTTGTCGATATTTGTATTTGCAACTATATGTTGAGTAGATGTTAAGTATTCGGTATTTTTGTTCACGTGGATCGACAACAACAAATCACAATATTTGGAAATTTGAGGTCTTTTTAAATGGCGAGCAAGTGACATTATCCAATAGACCTCCGAGATTCAAGACAAGCACCAGGTCTTGACCTTTTGTCCGAGATTCAACTATATGTTGAGTAGATGTGTCGTTGTTGTAGATAAATGGAAATTGAGAGTTGTAACAACAACATTATATGCACGGGTCTTAACATAGCTCCGAAAATACCGACAATGGTAGCAGCTTTGACCCATGCTATCAAATGTAACTGGCACCCCTCAAACGCTGTAACCCTGGATAAGATAGAAAAAGTTCCAGCTATTGTGAATTCATGGTGCCGATCATTTGCGTGGCACCCAACCACGCGTTTCCAGATATTGTGATTTGTCGATCATCTTCAACAAATGCACGATACAAACATCACACCACAACAATTGGTATCCAACCACAAATGTATATACCCACAAACTCACAATACAAATGTGAGATTGCCAGTAAGGTTCATAAGGGAAGGAGGGTATATATAGCATAAAAATCGTGTCGTACATAACGCGACTTTGCCATGATGTGTCAGATAAACCGCGTCTTATAGAACGCATCTTTGCCCACTTAAGTGTTGCAAAAATTTATTCGAAAACTAATTTTCCAGATATTGTGATTTGTTGTTATTTGTAGTTTCATATTTATGTTCATTAGATGTTAACTATTTCGTACTCTTGTTCACGACAGTCAAATAAAATATAAACTAATTAAAGAATAAAAAACACAAATTTAAAAATATATACTAAATAATTATACAAACCCAATAAAATACAAGTCATGATTAAACTAAAATATATATAAAAACAAAAAAATATTGAGTTCAATATTTTCAAATAAAGTAAACAACAAAAAAAAACTAATGGCATCGATGTCCACCGGTACCACAAAACGGTGCACGACGATGTCACCCCGGATTGCGTCGTGGTTGAGTGTCGTCACCATCATCATCATCATCGTCCCTGGTTTCAGCAGTTGCAGTACCACTCGTTCCACTGGGCCCACTTAGGTAGAAAATCGACTATGGTGGCGTTTGTTGGACAATCCTGGATCCAAATGCGGCTGACATCGGGGGGAACGACATCAAGGGTACATAGGGCATATAGCCTGCGGGATAGCTAGAGTCACCACTCATCTCGCTGAAAGTTGAGCAAAGTGGTATTGCATAGAAGAAGGCGTAAATAACCTTGACTTGGACTTTGCGTCAACTGTGGTCGCATCGGTGGTGGGGTAGCATCTGATGGTGGCGGTGGCGGTGCTGCAGATGAAGGGCCAGCACCAGAGGTGTTCCGTGCTCCTCTCCCTCTCGAACGTTGAAACCGTGGGCGGTTTTGTTGCTGACGTCGATGCACGACCGCTGCCTCCTCTGGAGTCAAAATAGATGGCTTCCCATTTGCCCTAAACCACTCGTCTTAATCACCGCTCACCATCGTATCAAACAAACGATAATCAGTCTGAGGTTGCCAGCGCTGATTGAACATATGCCTCAAGTGAGCGATATAAGACTGGTGGTGCACCGATCAATCAACCTAAAAGAAAATCAAACAATTGATTTATTTTTTACATATAAATTACGTTCGAATTAATAAAAGAATGTGGTAAGTATATAAATATTTATTACCTCAGGATTCCCTTGTCGATTGAGTTTGTGCAACTCATCCAAATTTGGAGGCTCGATTGGGATACCTTGGAAACAACCAAATTGCCGTAGGACGCGGTCGGTCGGATGCCACTCAACTGTGGCATAGCAGATGAGCGGTACAGTGGCTGTCCAAACAAGCCTCGTCTCGTCCGAAAATATCAGGAGGCAAAGCTGCAAGTCTGTATGAGAGTACGACGTCCATAAAAATTGTAGAATATATAAAGTGTATATTAGAAAAAAATGAATTATGTATAGTTAAATATCAAATTCTCAATATATTGTCTGATAACCGCCAGGCCCTTTGCAACACCAACATGGGTTAAAGGAGCGGCCCACCTACAAAATAAGAAGATAATTTAAATTAATTATAATAACACGTCTATTAAAAAATTAACAACTCTTTCCTTACCTCCTGGCTAGCAGAAAAACATGGGGAGTAGGCTGCAGAAGCTCAGGGCGTAAAAACGACATTCTCGACCAAGCCCATGACTGAAGCAACACCAAACAACCTTCGATTTGGCACTTGTCAGGATCGGTGTTCTTGCAGAGCTCCCTAAACAGAGTGGCCAAAACTGTGGATCCCCAGCTTAGTTTACCGGCTTCTTCAAAATTCTGCAAGTGACGCAACCAGATCATGTGAACCTTGTCTCGGGTTTTGTCAGGCATCAATACCCCGCCAATCATCTGTAAAATATAAGCGCGGGCATATGCCTACAAAACGAATATATATATATATATATATATATATATTACCATATGTTAAAAAATTATTATTTCAATAATATTCACTAAAAAAATTATTTTTACCTTCTTCAGTCGCGTCAATGGGTACGTTACCAAAATTATCCCGCAGCCATGCTAGTCGTATTTTTCCGCCGTAAAAACACTCCGGCGCAGCCCCTAGCCCACTCAAACATAAGTCTGACCAAGCATCAGAACCGGGACCACTGATAGCCTCTCCATCAACAACCAAACCTAGGATATACGACACATCCTCTAGGGTAATCGTCACTTCGCCGCAACGAAGGTGGAATGTGTGTGTCTCCGGTCTCCACCTCTCCAAAAGAGCGTTTACCAAATCAACGTCTATTTTTACACCTCCAACAATTTTGGATGCATGCAAAAGCTCGACCTGCTCTAAGTACGGTTCTATCAGAAGGTCTGGTAATGTCGTCATCCGGTTGTAAGAAACCTCCAAACGTCGTTCCATACTCTAAAAAAATAAACGCATAGGTATAAATTAAACTATATAAAAAATATCAAAAATACGTATATAGTATTAACAATATATAATAAAATAATAAAAAATAAAACGAGATAAAACTTACATATCTTCAATGATAATCGAACACATGCTTGTGTTCCAACCTTATCATTCCCGCCATTATATCAATCACGAGAAATCAACCAAGAAAGAAGATTTGAGAGAGTTAATTTTTTGGGTGTGGGGTAAATGGTACCGGGTGGGGACAATTTATAGTGGATATCGTGTCGGTAAGGGTGAGACTAGTGAATGAAAATCGCGTCCTGTACAACGCGATTTCCAAAAATCGCGTCTTACACAACGCGACTTCTTCATAACCATATCGCAGTAATTTAATTTTCAACCATTCCAATTTATTAAAACGGAAATCACGCCTTACACAACACGACTTCATCTTATCACAACGAGTCGTTTGAAATTCTCGAGGAAGTCGCATCCTACAGAACGCAACTTTAATATATTTTTTAAAAATTCAAAACCGGATAATATAATCCACATCGGACTGAAGTCACACTGTGTAATACGTGAATTTGGATCTCGCGCCATGCAGGACGCGATCTTGCCTGACGTGGGCCAAATGGGAGTATTTTTCTAGATAATTCACCAAAAGAGAATATCTGGCCGAATTTGCCTTATTTTTTATCCCTTAATTAAATATGAATGCAAGTTTAAATCACTGAAAAAAACTTTATTTAAAAAACAAAAAAAATATTTTTATTTTAAAAACAAATATGGTTGTGCTTTCTATATTGTTTTTCTTTGGGAGAGCGGGCCTTTTGAGGGAGAAAACCTTGTTTACTCACCGGGTAATTTATCCAATTGATGTGATAATTTAGGTGGAAGTTTTTTCAAACCTATAGAGGCACGAATTTAAATAATATAGAAGACAAAAGTCAATTGCTCCATTAATTAAAATTTACTCCAAAAATAGTTATTTTTGAAATAGAAAAGGGAAAATAATAATGGAAAGTAGAAAATAATATTTATATTTTAGATAAGAAATCAATACGAGTAATAGAATATGAGCACTTAAGCCTAAAGAGGAAAGAATAAAATTCGGGTTTGTTTTGTTCTATTCAGTTCCATCCCTACTTTTGTTTATGTCTTATACACTCAAAAGAAAAAATAATTATTTTAAATTTATATATTTATCGAATGCATTAAGTAATCTCAACGGAAAAGAGGATGATGTTCCTCCTAGGAGACCCACGTTCAATCATTTGTCTGCAAGGTGTGTGCACTGCCAAAGAATTAAGAATATCTATGAACAAATACTATATTATAATCACCTTTAGACTATTAAAAAATTATATATTTATCAATGAGATCATTTATATTTTATGTGGAGAAAGTTATTGAACATCCATCTACTTTTAAAAATTCACATATCTCATTAAAAAAATAAGTATTGTTCACTCACACATACATGTTTGTATCGACTACAATATTTTTATACGAAATTAGTTTCATAGTTGTAGCTTGTATTTATATTTTTAGTCTAAATTAGTATTTGAACTTGGACAAAATTCTTTTGTCCCTTTTTGGCGCCTTTTTTGTGCTCTAACACTAGAAAATCAAATCCTAAACTTTAAGCCTTAATTTTAAATCATAAACCCTACACCCTAAAAATAGACCCTGCACCCAATACTCTAAACCCTAATCATAAGCTCTAACCTTACCCTAATCTTAAACCCCAAACCTATATTTTTAATGATGGGGCATAAGCATGGGCACCGAAAAGTGGTATACAATTTCTACTCTTTGAACTTGACTTTTCTTACAAGTTTTTGTACTTCACTTGATATCAAAATATATAATATGAGTCAATTTTTTTAAAAGTAGATGAATGTTCAATATCTTATTCACATAAAATAAATAACCTTACCAATAAATATATAAATTCAAAATAATTTGATTTTACTTTTGAGTGTACAAGATATAAACAAAAGATTGGGTGAAACTAAATAATAGAAAACGATCCAAAATTTTATCTCTATGTAACCCTCTTAGCCCGATCTAGATGCCCGACCCGAACTAAGAAGATTACACAGGGAAAACCGAAGTCAACTCGTAAAAGTCAACCCCGATTAACGACCATTTTTATTTATCTTTTCTAGATGCACATTATTATCCTATATGATTACCAAAGCGATTAGGTGAAAATGGCACGGCGATCGAAGTTCAATTAGGGGTTCAATTGCATTCATTTGACTTTTAGGGACTAATTTGTAAATTTCATAAAATTACAAGGACTATCCAGGTTTTAAAGTTACCAATCCAAAATTAGTCATATAACATGCCAGCATGTCAAATGTCATCTCAAACGGACCATCCAAACTCAACCAATTGAACAATAAATACTCAGGGTCCAAAACGTAAGAAACATGAACTCAGAACAATTCAATTTCAGCATCCAATGGTCAAGTGTTTCGGAACAGAGAACCTTGTATCGGAACGGCCGTTTCGAAACAAGAGTGATTGTTTCGAAATGCGGGGGCGATCTGAAACCTCAAGAAACTCATTTCGATACATTGGTTCACAGTGGCGAAATGTTCCGGAACGTGCCTTCATGTTCCGAGACACAATGGTCATTACAGGCCTCCGTTCCAAAACAGACAAGGGAGTTCCGAAACGCCTGGGCCTGCAACTTTCCAAATTTCTGATTTTTAACAACTTTTCATCTCCGGAACCATTCCGACACTTGTTCCAACATACATACAACATGGATAAACCTCAAGGACCACCCATATGAAGCACAAGCTATATCATAGCATCATTCTTGAAAGCTATAGAACTATAGGCATGCTTTCTAGATGTCAAAACAACAAAAAGGCTAAAAACCATATTCAAGCTCAAACCAACACTCAAAGGCCATTTACAAATCCGAATAAGCAAACCAAACATGCTCAAGGTGTTTAACATCACCAAATATAACCAATAGTAGAAATCTCTCACATTGCCTCTTATTACACTAAGGTGAAATCACATACTTTGCTTAATCAAAGGTACTTGGGATCCACTTGCTTTCTTGCTGCCTCAAATGCTTAATTCTCTGCATTGATGAAACAAATGAGCGTAAGCATAAAGCTTAGTGAGGATCGCTAAAACCAAACATTAATCAATGCATTTTACAAAACCAAAATATCATCATTCGCCAACTATGCCTTTCTTTTAAACATGCTCTTTAAAGCAACAATGCACTTTTAAAACCACATGCTCATAGCATCATTAAAATAACAGAAAAATCCTTTGCTCATGCTTAAACCAAGCATCACATGCATTCTAGCATCATTCCCAAGAATCACATGCTTAAATAATTAATCAACAACATTATATTGGCTCGCAAGTGAGCAATTCTCAAACCATTTCAAACCAACACAAAAGACACAATCGGATACGCGGATTACAAGCGTTGTCCCATACGCTTCATACACATTACCAGACTACACAAGGCTCACACAGAGGATTAGACCATCAACCGTTGTGACACCTGTGGTGGAGTTTAACGGTACAATCACAACCCCTCAACACCACTCATCGGTAGTTGTATAATTATACTAATGAGAGCACAAGACACAAACCGCAAGATCCACACACGGGATTAAACCTTCCACTGTTGTGATCTTAGCCTCAATCGTTAGGGTACTTGGATGGAGTATACGATACAATGGCAACCCCTCAACATCCAATGCGACTTTATTCACGGTGCACCCAATCCTATAGCAGACTAACCATATCCGATTAAAGTAACTACAAACCATTTCCTTCACTTGCCAATATAATCATTTAACATTCATTATTCCACTATTTTACAAGCATAAATCACAATGCCATTTTCACAAGCATAAACATGTTTAAACTCAAATGCACACATCTCATAAAACCAAGGATCACCCATCAAGTGCATCCTTAACAAAATGGCATTAAACACTAGCATTATCAATGCTCAAAACATGCTTTAAAACAATAAATTAAACCACATTTAATTCAAGTGCATTTCTCAACAAAAACATAGCACATTCCGAGAAAGACTTTCGAATCACTTACTCTTGAGCTTAGCTAAGTGTTTCAAACTTACACTAAGATCCCAAGACCATGCTCAAAGCGTTACAATGCTGAAAAATCCATTACCTCTCACCGATACATGACACTTTGCCCGCCGATGTGAAAATCACCCTTCTGAAGTCTCAAAAAATGCTTCGTTTGCTTCCGGATCAAGATCCCCTGTTTTAGAGCATCAAAACAGAGATCCAAGTGCATTAAAATGCATTTTACAAAACAACAAAAAGGCTAAAAACCATATTCAAGCTCAAACCAACACTTAAAGGCCATTTACAAATCCGAATAAGCAAACCAAACATGCTCAAGGTGTTTAACATCACCAAATATAACCAATAGTAGAAATCTCTCACATTGCCTCTTATTACACTAAGGTGAAATCACATACTTTGCTTAATCAAAGGTACTTGGGATCCACTTGCTTTCTTGCTGCCTCAAATGCTTAATTCTCTGCATTGATGAAACAAATGAGCGTAAGCATAAAGCTTAGTGAGGATCGCTAAAACCAAACATTAATCAATGCATTTTACAAAACAAAAATATCATCATTCGCCAACTCATGCCTTTCTTTTAAACATGCTCTTTAAAGCATCAATGCACTTTTAAAACCACATGCTCATAGCATCATTAAAATAACAGCAAAATCCTTTGATCATGCTCAAACCAAGCATCACATGCATTCTAGCATCATTCCCAAGCATCACATGCTTAAATCATTAATCAAAAACATTATATTGGTTCGCAAGTGATCAATTCTCAAACCATTTCAAACCAACAAAAAAAACACAATCGGATACGCGGATTACAAGCGTTGTCCCACACGCTTCATACACACTAACAGACAACACAAGGCTCACACACGAGATTAGACCATCAACCGTTGTGAAACCCGTGGTGGAGTTTAACAGTACAATCACAACCCCTCAACACCACTCATCGGTAGTTGTATAATTCCACTAACGAGAGCACGGGACACAAACCACAAGATCCACACACGGGATTAAACCTTCCACCGTTGTGATCTTATCCTCAATCGTTAGGGTACTTGGATGGAGTATACGGTACAATCACAACCCCTCAACATCCAATGCGACTTTATTCACGGTGCACCCAATCCTATAGCCGACTAACCATATCCGATTAAAGTAACCACAAACCATTTCCATCACTTGCCAATATAATCATTTAACATTCATTATTCCATTGTTTTACAAGAATAAATCACAATGCCATTTTGACAAGCATAAACATGCTTAAACTTAAATGCACACATCTCATAAGACCAAGGATCACCCATCCAGTGCATCCTTAACAAAATGGCATTAAACACTAGCATTATCAATGCTCAAAACATGCTTTAAAACAATAAATTAAACCACATTTAATTCAAGTGTATTTCCCAACAAAAACATAGCACATTCTGAGAAAGACTTTCGAATCACTTACTCTTGAGCTTAGCTAAGCGTTTCAAACTTACACTAAGCTCCCAAGACCATGCTCAAAGCGTTACAAAGCTGGAAAATCCATTTCCACTCACTGATACACGAAACTTTGCTCGCTGACGTGAAAATCACCATTCTGAAGCCTCCAAAAATGCTTCGTTTGCTTCCGGATCAAGATCCCCTGTTTTTAGAGCATCAAGACAGAGATCCAAATGCATTAAAATGCATTTCAACACCAGCAACTAAACACAAACTCGTTGCTCACCAAAACTACACCAATTTACCCAACCGAAAACTCAATCGATTTCTTCCTAAACCAAGCCCAGCCAACATACATCACTTTCAACCATTATTAAACATCAAAACACATCTAACAACAACCTAAATCCTTCCTTATACCTCCAGCAAGCATAACTTCATCATTTCACCTCAAAAACCCAACTAAAACAATCAAGAAACTCATGGATCTCAAGGATTTCGGAATTTATATCATCAACGCCCTTTTCCAACATAATAATCAACACAAAACTCAATTACAATCAATCCAAAATAGAGCTCATCAATACCAATCCAAAAATCAAGATTTAAATCATAATTTTGCAAGATTTTGATCTTAAATCAAAACTATTATCAAAACTCAACCAAAAACAATGTTTAGAAGTCAAAGATCTTGGGAATTTCAATAAAGAACCTAGATTGAAGGTTAAGAACGAGATTTACCTCCAATTCTTGCCTTCCTCAATGATTGACAAGTTTTTCCTTCACAAATCTTGAAGAATTTGAAGAGAACTCTTGAAAATGGTTTAGAAATCAATGAGAGAGTGTTTGGGACAAAATAAATCTGGAGAAAAGAGCTGAGAAAATGGTTTTGCTGAAATGAAAGTTAGTTACATAAAAAACTTCTCATTATTTTATTTTAACAATTTAATTAAACAAAATCCTTTTTATTTTAATCATCTAAAAATCCTTTTAAAACACATGTCAAATTAAGGAAGGTGTAATTGCACCATAGCTCCCTAAAGATTCTAAGATTTTGACTCCTTTTTAAAAATTACATTTTCCACAGTTTTGAAACTTTACATTTTGGTCACTACCCAAAATGTATAACTTCCAAAGCTTATTTTGTAAAATTGATTTGACCAACCCCTTAAACATGATTTTAGAGGATTTTAGAAATTTTTACCATATTTTTATCCTTTCCTGATCCTTGATTTCCTTAAACCTCCTAATATAATTCGAATCGTTTCTGACCGGTCTGTTCCGATGTCTAAAACATCTAGGCCCAAAACCAGGGCGTTACAATCTACCTCTTCATGCTTAGGTGCTTACAATCTATCACTCATATTGATTTCTTGCCTAGGGCTATACACAAATTATCCCCTTAAGTTTACTTGTTTTCCTAACTCCGTAGTTAATGTGTTTTTGGTCATTATTGCCTCTAACTGAAAATACGAAACCACATCAAAATGTATATACAAACAATTCGATCTAATTTTCTCCAAAACAATTATAATTACCATAAAACTCTATAATTTAAATTATAGTAAAATCAAAGATTAAAAATTCAATATCAATATCTGATGGTAACTTTATATTTAGGGAAAACATAAGTCTATTGTTACTAATGAATTCCCTAACCGTTGTAATATAAGGCAAACATATTAGCATAGGTCTATTGTTTGCTAATGAGTTCCCTGACATTAGGAGCACTAATGACAAAAAATAAGTATTAAATTGGAAAAAACATGTAAATGTTAGTGTGATAACGGAGTCGCCACCGGTTCTTTTTTTAATAGGTAGACTGGAAACCTAAAGCAAACCAGGGATTACGAAATCTCGAAGGTTCAGGGGAACGATTACGAGTGGGGAAGGGTTAGCACCCCCACAACGCTCGTAAAAACGACGCTTATTTGGTCACTCATATTTTTAACGTGTCTTGGGTTAATGCATGCATAACTATATTTTGTAACACCCTCAATTTTACCCTAGAAGATTTTGCTCAATCGGTCTAATAATTAGTTTAAATGAACCAAGTAATCCCTAATTAGTTGAAATAAGGACCTAATTGAAAGAATAAATAAATCGATAAAAAAATAAGCCATGACTAAATCAAAATATATGATAATATGGGGACTTGCATGTTGAAAACTTGACTTCCCCAATATGCCCTTGAGCTGAAATAAATGATAGTTAAAATAAAAGGGCAGATCGGTCATCTCTCAATTCCATTAACTCAAGAGAGTGTCTTTTCCTCTCCACTTTTCTTTACTTCAGCTGAAAAAGAGAGAGAACTTAGAGGGAAAGTTTTTTCTGGAGAAAACTCAAGGAGAGCTTGAAAATTAACTTGCATGTTAATCATCTTGTCATAGAAATCAAATTAGAAAGCTAAGTGTTCTACTCAACTAGTTCATCAAATTAGAAATTTGTGTATATAAGTTTTCTAGAATGGTAAAGTAATCGAAATTTGGATATGTGTGTAAAAAGATATGCCCATATTAGTAACAAGTACTCGATCTGCCAATAAGAAAAACAATTTTGAATGTTAATGTTGGCATTTATGTAAATGAGCTTATATGTTTGAATTGACTTCTAATATGTTTCATATATGTTTGTATGTGAATAACAAGATCAAGAACTTGAAGAGATTTTGGAGGAATCAAGGGTTGGGCAACAAAATAGGAAGAACAAGAGCATTGCCATCAAATAACAAGACTAGCTTGAAGTAGTGAGTGTAGCTATCATTAGGGTTAGGACTTAGGTCCTAACCAAGTTATTTATGTTTATAATGTTCTTGAATGATGCTATGAAATTGACTCTAAAGTATTCTTGGTAAACATATAAGGGAAGGATGATATTAATTACAAATGGATAAATGTTATAAAATAAGTGAATTGGTGTGTTACTTGTGCTATAATGAGTTTGAACATGAACTTGCTTGTTGCCTTGATCATTTTGATTTGTTCGTAGATGAAACATGACATGAAATGATCTCTCTTGAAATTGAACTATGGTTTATTAGCCTAAGGGCTCTTGATCTTGATACATGAATGTTGATCACTTGAATATGCTATTATTCTTGTCTAGCTGGTTATATGATCCTAGATTCTTGATCACATGATTAAATAATGCCTTGGTAACTAGTGAGTCATAGGTAGGATGGCATGCCATAGATTCTTGAGCTCATTTGTGTTGGGTAGTCTACGGACCGGGCTAAGGCCCTTTGTTTTGGCGACAGTAGGAGGGATGTGTGTTATGGTCTTTGATGACAGTAGGAGGGATATGACCAGATATTTGTTTTGGCGACAGTTGGTTGGCGACTCGATTACCTAGACTCGACTATAAGCCAAGGCTTAAACTTGAAATTGAATAAGAAAGCTTGCTGATATGGAATTGTGTTTACATGAAATGAAATTGATCTTGTTATGCTTGCTTACATGATATCCTATTCTATGAAACTTGATTGATTGTTATACATTTGACTTCTTATTGATAACATGTAGTTGATTGGTTGAAAAATCAGATCGATATATGTACTAATGTGACCTTGATTTGCCATGTTTAAAGGTTAGAATGACTTAAATGAAATGATATGAAAATATGTCTAAATATGATCAATTGAATACAAGCCTTGTACAAGCATGATTCTTGTGAACTGAGCTAGGCCTTCCTTGATCTAAAGTACACATGTTAAATGAATATGCTAGCCTAGCCTAGGTTGCTACTCACTAAGTACTTAACCGTACTTATCACTCTCGTTTCATTCTTCCCAAACTACAGGTTCGTACATTGCAAACTAGCTCGATTGGAGGCAAGGCAAGACAAGCTATAGCTCTAAGTATGAACTCACCCTTTTGTAAACTCCTAGATGGTGGCCTTAGCTTTGTAATTAGATACATGTTCATGCATTTTGAGCCTATGAATGGCTTTGTATATATTTGATATATTATGGCTTGTATAACTTATTAATGTGGCATGTTTGATAGCCTAGTTGATCTAGGTATCTTATGACTATATGAGGTGAATATGGTTGGTTGCTATGGTGATGTTTATATGTCGTGAAAGCTTGGAAAGTATTGAATGCTGGATACATGTCTTGGATGTTGTCTAGGGTTATTCATTAGTTGATTATGTGTTAGAATCATACCTTGAAATGCTTTGATAATCTTGTGATTGTCATGCTCTCTTATGTTGTTGATATGAAAGGATTTGAAAGCATGTTCTTTGTGATGTTGATGCCATGTAATAGATTGAACTAGGTGTGTCATTGATTCATGTAATAGGGCCTTGATAGGGTGCTTAATCTCTTGATATTCTTAGGTATACCATTCGAATAGATGTAGTAAATCAAGTTGGACATATGTATTTCTAGTCTAATCGAATAATCCTTGCCTAGGTTGTGTAATCTTAGTTGACCTTTGTTAATGTATTGTATGTATAGATCATGGAATAAAATGCTTGAAATCTTAGTTAGAAACATGTAACATATCGAATGATGATAGGATGACCATATTGCTTCTAGTTTAATTCGAATGCTATGTTACTAGGGAGGATATTCTTGTTTGCCTTTCATGTCTAATTAATGTTGTTTAAGTTGCCTATTGATCACCACTTTAAGCTTGATTGAAGTATGAACCTTGTTAATGAAAATGTTGGTTGTGATAATATGATTAGAAGTCTAACTTATCACATAGGGTAAGTTAGGCAAAAAGATTTTGAATATTCGGGTTTTTGGTTGCTTGAGTAGCATTCCTTAGCCGGTTTACGACTAAACCGGGTGAGGGTTGTTACATATTTAATCCTAATATCTACATGTTTTAGTGTTTAGATTTTACTTTAATTATGGATAATTTAATTAAGGTGATATTTACTAATGTTACTAGGTTTAACTTATTTAATGACCTAGGCTAACTTTTATTACAATATTTATTTAAAGTGTATTTAACTAGGAAATTCTGTCACGCTTGACGAGCAATGATGAGCACCACTAACGACGAGCACCGATGAGCACCATTAATTCAATTTAGAAAGATTAAAAATCTAAAGGACTGAATGTATAATTATAAATTATTTAAAAATCAAAAGGTAAATTAATTGAAATATTTCATTTTATTTTTAATTTTCTTTTAATCATAGATCAAAGTACCTATCTACCCCCTAAATTACAAAACCCCAATTTTTGTTCATTTGAAATTCAAGTCGTCGTCACTGCCTCCAGTCGTCGCCCTATACTTAGGTTCAACTATCGAGGCCTTGCAATAAATGACCATAAATTTCAAAGTAAAACTTGATGTCCAATGATATCATGAAACGACACATTTGAGTGATAAATCTCAAACGTGCGGGGACGAGTAAATGGTCGGGTCCTTCATGGAAATGTAGCCAATAAAAGGCAATGGCGGCGGTGACCTGAATTTCAAATGAACAAAAATTAGGATTTTGTAATTTAGGGGTAGATAGGTATTTTGATCTATATTTAAAAGAATATTAAAAATAAAATAATATAATTTAATTAATTTATCTTTTGATTTTTAAATAATTTATAATTATATGTTAAGTCCTTTAAAATTTTAATCTTTATAAATTAAATTAATGGTACTTATCGGTGCTCATCGTTAGTGGTGTTCATCAGTTCTCGTCGAGCGTGGCAGACTCATCCACTTAACTATTACTAAAATATGTTTTATTGTCTTAATTTAAAGATTTCAGCCTAAGAAGCTTTTTATGGTATAAATTTTATACAATAACCTTGAGAGTATTTATTTCACAATTGATTTTAAGAAAACATAAACTATGAGTTTTTATTATTTAATAGGAAAGACCTAGCTAAGGAAACCTATTAAAGGATATAATCCTACAATATTACATATATTAATTTATACAAACAAAAAAGATATGAATTGTAACACCTCGAAATCTGGTCTAGTTGAAATTAAGTTCCGGTAATCAGAAATCCTACATTGATGAAGTTTAAATATTGTATTGGCTAGTTAATTATTGATATCAGACCCTAATCGAGCTAAAATATCATCACCGAACTCTATCGAATAATTTTGAAACCCAAATAGTGACTAAATTGGAGAAATTGCAAATTATGGAGTAAAATTGTAGTATGGTGTGAGTTGAGGGACTAATCTTGCGATTAGCCCCTCCTTAATAAAAACTTTGCCTACGTGGATGGTCTGAGAGCTTTCCTTCAATTGAAGCAAACACCTTCATCTTCTTCATCTTCATCTCTCAAGCACACACCTCCATTGGAGAGAGTTTTGAGCTTCACTTTTTCTTCGTTTTATCGATATCAAATCGTTGCTATTGATCAGGTAAGCTATAATCCTCAATTGGTTATTAGATTCCATGAATATATTGAGTTTAATCTCAAGTTAGGGTTTTGACCATCCACAAAAATATCATCGTATTGTTTATAATGAAGTTGGATATCGATTTTGATATCGTTGTATAGATTTTGATATCGAAATATCGATCCTAATAGATTTCTATTGATTTTCTAGCTCAAGAAGTGGAGAAAAAGGTTTTATCGTCTCCATCGAAAGCTAGAAGCAAGGGTATTGTCATCCGAGAGCCTTGAAAGCTTCGGAGTTTCAAGGTGAGTGTAGTCGAAGTCTCGGGTTTAGGTGAAAAGCCTTCCTGAATCCCTTATTGTTGTTTAAGACTATATCGTTATTATTAGCATCGAGGAAATTGTATTGGACCCTTAATCAAACACTATGGTAAGTGTTGGTAAGTTGTTATGAAACATCGAATATAGCCATTGCCATTGAATATTGTCATTGATATAGTCATTGTCATTGAACTATTGTATAGAAACCATTGAACATTGATATTGTCATCGGACTATGAAATATTGATAATGAGTTATAATTGTCATTGAGAATATTGAAATCATTGATCATTGAAATACTTATTTATTATTGAAATGGATATGAACCTTGGAACCTTGGATTTGAATAGACATTGGATACAATTGGCATGCCATAGAATTCATGAGCTCAGTGTACGTGTGGACTACGGTCCTAAGGCTACGGCTTATATTGATTTGGCGAGGCGGAGGGATGTGTATTGATGTTGGTCATATTGGCGAGGTAGAGGGATTAGACTATTCATTGATTTGGCGAGGCGTAGGAATTCGCGTATCCACTATCTTGATTCAATCCAAGGGTTAAGAAGAAAGTGAATATGTTAAACATTGTAAATTGTTGCATGACATTGATATTGAAAATCATGAGATCATGATTATAGATATTGATATATTGTTGTTCATATTGTTTATGACTACCTCACTAGGCAAAGTATGTGTTGGGTTTTTAGGTGTTCAGTTCATTCAATCGTTCTTGCTCGCCAAGTGGTGGAGAAGTGGAATTTTGGGTGATAGAGGTGTGGAAGCTAAAATTGATAAAGACAAGATGATTTATAGTGGTTCAACCTTCTAACCAAGGTCTACATCCACTACCTTAGCTTCCCACTAAGGATTTCCAATCAATCCACTATTGATTCGTCCCATTTTCTAGGCTCAGGAGGAAACCCTTACAAACCGATCAAGCTTTCTACCCAAAGCCTTGATTAAACCCTCTTTACAAAGAGATAAAATAAGCAAACTCAAATCCCTCTAATAGGTATTTGTTTACACAATAAAGCTCTTACCCAATCCTAAAAACACTTGAGCAAATCTAACAATTTTGGCTCACTAGTGTTTGTCTATACAATAAATTGACCCTTAAGCACTAACACAATTTCATGATCATATGTTGTATTACAATTGAAGCATTAACCATTACTAGATGCTCGGAGGTCCCTTTTATATTCCTCTTTGAGTTTGTAGCCGTTACTAACCGTTGGGATTAAATTGGAGCCGTTGGAGACTTAATTTCCCACCATAAATGCAGTTCTGTAGCTCTCTGTTTCGAAACGCTCGACACCGTTTCAAAAAACTCTTGGAATAGAAAGAGCTGTTGCAGTCTGATACAACACCCGTCAAAACGCCTTTTGCCGTATCGGAACACCCATATCGAAACGCTTATCACCGTATCAAAACTCTCTGCATTTAAATGTTAGTTGGGAAATAGCCGTTGGGGTTTATGACCGTTGAGGTTAATCCCACGTAGGCGTATCAAAACGGCAGAGGCCGTATCGAAACACCATGCAAAATTCTCATCTATAGCAAACTCACTCCTAAGATAGTTCCTTAAGTCTCATGCAGTTATAAAATACATTTTAATTTTCAGTTCAGGCCTTTCAAATGATCATTATTAAGCATCATCAACACATTTGCATATTTATTCCTAGCTAAACAGAATGCCATAGCAAAACTTTTGTCAAATCTTACAATGGAAATGATATGGTCCTAAACTAAGCGAAGGCGAAAACACCCCCAAACTTGGAGATGCGTCATCCTCAATGCATGAAAAAGAAATGTTATGCAAAAATAAACTAAAAAGAACAAAAACTAAAATAAAATGTACCTCATGGGTGGTGAGGTCAACTTTCACTGGTGTCATCTGTGGAGTGGTCGTCGTGCGCCATTGGAACTGTTGAGGTTGCACTGTCATCAAATAGGGTAAGGGTCGGATCAGTTGGTTTGACAGTGCGCCATGTTGTGCGTTTGTAACGTTTTGGGTTGGATGTTGTAGCATCTTCAGATGGGGGCACAACGGGATTTGTTCCAGTAGTAGGGGCAGCCTCAGCCATAGGCTGATCATCGTCACTCGAAGTGGTGGCTGGCTCCCTTTGCGATTCAGGTGGCTACGATGATGTTGTAGCGGGTTTTGTGCTTCGTGTTCTCTTCCTGGTGGGTGTGGAAGCAGTATCGATTTGCTGTGACTTCTGAGCTGAGGGGTCTCTAGTAGCTGACTCTATGGCAAGTGTTGGGTTGACTTTCTTCCGAGCTGTCAACTTTCTCTTTTGGGCTGGTTAGGACGTGCTTGTTGCGGTATCCTGGTCTTGCGGTTCAGGAGTGACGAGGAGCTTCTTTGGAAATGGGGGAAACTGGATTGCAATTCCCGGCAAGACCTCGGATAAGCACTATGAGATAGCCACATCCCTTTGGCTGGCGTATTTAAAATAGGTGCTTAGCTGCACCCTCAAACTGTGAAGCTCTGTGGCTAGGTGGGTTGCTTTAGCAACCAATGCTGCAGTCCTTGCTGCAGCATAGCTCTTGACTTCTCCCTCCATGGTCTCGTTTGGAGCATCCTCATCAAAGCCTTTCAACTGAGGAATTTGTGCAGGTGTCAACCTCTTTTTACCCTCAATGCGCTCGTCCTTAGCCGGGTTTTCAAATACTTCCTTCATTCGGTAGAGGGCGGTTATCAGATTTGGGAAAATCAAAGGGCTTTTTCTCCTCATAAAGCATGCATATACCTCATCCACCACCAATTTCCCTACATCAATTTGTCGACCATTAATTATGTAATGAATAATTAGTAGATGAGATAGATGTATCGTAGTTGTGTGCAATGTGGGCATCAGTCTCGTTCGGAGCAGATGTTTCCATAATTTTACTTCAGGCTTTAGCCTCCCCCTCTCCACTGTCATGGTGTTCTGGTTGAGTTCTATCCCTTGAAAACATAGTCCCTTTATGATTTCTTCTTGCGCTTTGTCGTCTAGCCCACCAATAAAACTGCCATGCTCATCCACTACGTTCTTCAAGCCGTAAAATTTATTCAGTGCTGCAGTAGTAAATTTCACTTGTTCTCCTCTAACGTGGACACTTGACTGTGTTGGGCTAGTCAAGTGCGCATAGAACTCCTTCACTAATGGGACACATATGCCTTGAGGGTGTTGAACTAGCTTTCTCCAGTTGTGTTTGGCTATGGCATCAAGCAGGGTTTACTCGAAGTTCTCCTCATTTTCCCCAGGGAATCAGAGTCCTTGCTTTGGCAGTAGCTTTTATCTTTTAAACTTAGCCATCTTTCATGGGAAGCTTCATCATAGAAGAGTTTGATTTTGACGGACGGTGGGTTCTGAGAACTGGATGCAGCACCAAAGACATTTTTGCAGCGGACCATTGTTGGAGGCTTGAAGGTAGGTCGTTTGGTCTTTCTAGGGAAACAAATGTTTTTGTTGAGGATAAAAGAAAGAAAGAGAAGAGTCGAATGGTTTTGAGGTTTAGTGAAGAAGATGAAGCGTGATGACGGTTGAAGAGGAGAGTGGGAGGGAAATGTGTGGGAAGTTTCCTTGGGAAACGGCTAACCTCTGACTCTCCTTAATGAGGAGAGAAGGTTGAGGTTGATGGGGGTCGTCTTTTGTCATGAGAGAGAAAAGGGTTCTTAATTGCTTGAAGAGAAAGTAGGAGAGAGAACTAGGTTATATGTGGCTAGGGTTTATTCTCTCTAATAATTCCCCCTTTTTATAATGCCCTTTTTTATTCCCCTCCTTATCCTATGTCGCTCCAACTCCCAAGTCAGGACAAATTGTGTTCCCTACAAACTTTAATCTTCTTTATCAACCAATAACATAAACCCCTTTTCAATGTACCACCTGCACGACTGATCAACACTACAGAGGACACATACTATGATGCGAAATTTGCAGAATAATAAATTAAAAGAAAGGACAAACAAAAGCTAAGAACAAAGCTAAAAACACACAAGAACAAACTAACTATTGTTTATTGAAAATGCTAAAGCAAAAATAAAATGTTAGGAGACATACTGTCAAGGGTCAGGAAGGCTGAGGTGGGACGTAGCTAGCCCCACTTCGGTTGAGTGATTTTCAGCATCTGGGTTCCCTTCCTTGGTCAGGTCTTTAAATTCTTTCTCTTGAGCTAGTCTAACAAAGGCTTTCTTCTGAATGTTGATGCTACAGTAAAGTTCTTGTAGCTCATCCCATGCTATAATATTGTAGTGCCTATCTTCCATTGAATTCTCATAAAGGGTGTTATGTATATCGAAGGTAACTGCTTCTTCACCCTCTCTTAGTGTGACTTCACCCTTCTCATAGTCAATCAAGGCTCACCCTGTAGCTAAAAATGGCCTTCCTAGGGTGATGGGAGCATCGTTGTCTTCTTCACAATCCAGGATCAAGAAATCAACTGGGAAACCAAAATGATCAACTTTTACTATGACATTCTCAATTGTTCCCTCTGTTTGGACTTTAGAGTGATCAACGAGCTGTAGCGTAACCCCAGTAGTCTTGACATCCTTTAACCCTAGTTTTTGAAATATGGATTTAGGCATCAGGTTCACACTTGATCCCAAATCACACAGTGCTCTTCCAACCAACTTATCTCTAATAAAACAGGGGATAATAAAACTGACTCTGTCTTTTCTTTTGGGTGGGCGTTTTCTCCAAATGTAGTAGCAGTCTTTTGCTATAGCAGCCATCTCGTGCTTTTCCACCTTTCTCTTCTTTGTAAAGATATTCCTTCCAAATTGAAGATCTTCTTGCTTTTTTGAGTTTTTGAGAGAATCGTGGAGGTGGGTTGGTCTGATTTGCTGTAGCTTGTTGCTGTAATAAGATGTGTTGGACTTCGCCATTTTTTCCACCCCCAAACTTATCACATTGGTTAATATCAGTGCTACTCCGTAGTGTGAGTGCACTGCACAGCTCCTTGTCATGGTGCTTAGTGGCTTCAGTGTCACTAGGCAGAATTCCTTATGATCGCACGTACAAAGCTTGAGTAATCTGACCCACTTGAGTTTCTAAAGCTCATAAGGATGTACTATGACTTTGTAGAAGGGCTCCTTGATTTTTGATGTGTGCTGCTTGATCTTGTAGCAAAACTTTCGTGGTCCCCATGAAGTCCTTTGTCATAGCCATGAACTCCTTAAAAGTATATTCCAATGAATTGCTTGATGAATGTGATGCTCCCTTCTGGTTTTGCCATGTCATATTATGGTTGAAGTGGTGTGCGTCTTGCGAATTTTGCTATTGCATTTGATTGGCCGAATTGTTGCTGCGGTTGTGGTTTTCCACATAGTTGACATATTCTGGATTGTCAAGGCAATCGTTGAGGTGGTGGTTGCCATCGCATCTTAGGCATGAGCTTGTTGCCTTAACTTCCTTCACTTCGTTGGAACGCTGGAGATTCTTTAGCAACTCTGTGATGTTGGCCAACTGATTCAGTATTGAGTTGTCAACTTCACTCTTCTTTGCAGCTTGAGTTCTCCTCCTTTTTCCAAGCCTTGTTGTTGGGAACTGATAATCGTTGTTGGCTACCTTGTCGAGGATGTCAAATACTTCTTCTGGTGACTTGTCCAACAGTGTCCCATTTGCTGCAACATCTATCAACATCCTTGTGGGCGCGTTGACTGTTGGGTCACGTCGGCACGCCCCGTGGCGCAGCGGAAAAATTAATCCGACGTAATCCAGCCAGGATCCATGTACAGGAACGAATTCGGGGTGAAAAGATGAAGAGTTACCTTTTAAAACTCTAGAAACTGGAAAACCGACGATATGTCGGAATAACCGTGTCAAGTAAAACCGGAACCGTCACAAGTTCAAAACGACTTCTATGGAGTCCACCCGAACAAAACGAACAAAGTTTCTGCCTCCCTAACACTTAGTGATAAATTTCGACAGTTTTGAACACCTTCCAAGGAGAAGTCGAAATCCCTCTAGGGATTCCTAAGGGAGTCTGAAATCGACCAGGGGTTCTATCGGGACTTGGATTTGAACTAGGAAATCGCCAGGAATTTACCAGGGGGCAAGAGGAACACCAGAAAAATATCGAACAGCTTCTCAGTAGAAATTTGGGACTTGTCGAAAATTCCATAGGGGAATTCCCAGGGATATGTCGAAATTTGTATGGAGGAATAGGGATGATTTGGTTGCTAGCCCTTGTCCCTTTAAATAGTATTCAGAGACTTAATTCTAGTTGAATTCCTTAAATCCAAGTTCAACCAAAATTCATAGAATCTAATTCTACTTGAAATTGGTTTATATTAAATATACATTATATTTAATAATATTTAATGAAATATATATATATTTAATTATGTAGAATCTTATTCTACATAAAACATGGATTTAAATATAAAATATATTTAATCCAAATATATATATTATATAAAATCTCATTCTATCTTTACTTCGATTAAAATATATTTATATATATATATTTATATATATATATATATATTTAATTATGTAGAATCTAATTCTACATAAACTTGGAATTAAATATACATTATATAAATTCCAAATATATATTTAAATTTCTAGAATCTTATTCTATAATATTTAAGTCTCTAAATATTTTCCATACTCTAAATAATATCTGATAAATATAATATTTTTCCAATATTATTCCCATTTAAGGGAGTTGCCGATTTCCCCTATCCCATAGGGGATTTTCGGCAACCTCCCTAAAATAGGGAGTATGGTTTCCAATTTTTTTGTTCGTTTCATTCGAAGGGTGTGACCCTTATAGGTTCATGCAACGTTAGCAGCAAAATTAGAACTGTTCTAATTTTACAAACAATGAGTGGCATCTAGCAATACATCATTGCTACCTAAGTTGCATGAAGTCATGGTTTGACTTTCCTAATTCCTGAATAAATTTCCTTTATGTATTTCATCCTTTTGTCCCTTATATCTTAGATGAACACAAGTCATAGGTTAGTCACACTTGCGTTGTCCATCTAGTGTTTCTTGATGTCTTGAGTAGACTATGATAAACGAATCTCTATGATATCTCATATCATAATATTCGAGCATGGCCATGCATTTACTAATCTCACTCAATCAAGTGGCCGAAGATATTTCTCCCGTTATGTAGGAGGGATAAATCCTTTCTTGATCAACCATATTTCACTACATAGGTCATCACGTATCCAATCATCAATCTTTATAATATAGTCAGTTACGACACACATTTGACTATGTCAAAATACGTAAATCTTTATGTTGAAATCATGTTGATCTCATGTATGAGGATTATACATATGTTTATCATGAGCAATGTTGTGATTGTCACATAATTACCCAAGAAACATGCTCATAGCGGGTCAATCCAGTATGTTGTTCTCTAACAGATACTTATGTGTTGATTTTGGCATCTCTATGTAAATGACAACGCTTGTCATCAACCACATATTAGTCTTTATATATTATCACTGTCCATACCTGTAATAATATTCGACTAAGGATCCTATTTAACAATAATTGTATTATTGTATGGACATTATTATATAATGGTTAGTTTGATGCACAGAAACATACCAAATGATAATAATGGCAATGCCATTACTTGATAAATCTAGTAAAATAGTATGTCTATTCAATCATCATATGATTGGTCTTTGGGCATACTCCAACAATCTCCCACTAGCACTAAGACCAACCATTCTCGTATCTAATACGATATGGCTTAGTGTAACTGACATGCTTATGCTGTGTCAAAATCTTTGTCAGGGAGTTGACAAAGTTATCAACTTTGTGCGTATGTTGCATACTTTGTGCGTATGTTGCATACTTTCACATCTCCAAGATGTAAGTACTTTAGAATATGTTTGGATTTATTGATGAGATCTGGGTTTTATTTGCTTACGCAAAGGTTCCATCATAATAGAGTCATGTAGCATCTAATATGCTGGGAACAACCCTTAGTTCAGAAGTGAACCCTTTAGATCCAAAAATCCTTCTTTATTGCTATGTCGATTGTAATACATTCAGCCTATGTTGTAGAGTTAGATATTGTCTCATGTTGCTAACTCGCAGTATATTTTATTAATGCAAAACGGATTGCCATCTTTAGTTCCTTTTGATGAGTATGTCATCTACATACAATACTTAGGAAAGTAACAATGCTCCCACTAGCTCTTTTGAAAACAAGACTCCCTTTTGTTTCTAGATAAACCAAACCTTTTGATTGTATCTTCTGAAACGAATATCCAAACTTCGAGAAGCTTTCCTTATTCTACGGATAGACCTCTGTAGCTTACATACCTTCCAAGTGTTTACTAGAGTGACAAATCCTTCTGGATGTGTCATTTACACATTTGTTTCAAGTTTTCCCTTAGGAAAGTGGTTTTGACATTCCTTTATTTAATTTCATAATCATCGTATGTAACTACTTGCAAGTGAGATTAAGATGGATTAAACATAGCTACAAGGAATATGCTTTATCATAGTCTATACTATGAAGTTTGTCGAAAACTTTTAGCGACGAATCATCCTTTCTATGTTTTATCATCCATGTCGGTTTTTCCTTTTTGAAAAACTCATCCATACCTCTTAGGTTTTACCCTTTTAGGTAACCAAAGTCTATACTTGGTTTTAGACATGGATTCCATCTCTTATCTCATGGCTCTTAGCCATTTCTCGAATTTTGGGCTCACCATTGCTTTCTGATAAGACCTAGTCTTTATCTTGATCCGAAAAGAAGAGTGTTTCCATGTACGGATAGTGAGAAATCCATATTTCTCAAGTATATGGTATTATCTTAAGGATCAACACAATGGTTGTGTTTTGTTCCAATGTTCCTTGATCATTTGTGGAACATTCTCAATCTTTGGTTCATAAATTTGTTGTCTAAAATTTCTTCACATTCCAAATTCCATTTTTCCTTTTGTGAGAGGTAGTCTCTTTCGAGAGAAACTCTCGTTTGAGCAACAAACATTTTGTTCTCATTGAAAAATGAAATCCCTTATTGATAAGTATTCTATTTCGAGATAAACTATTGTTTGAGCAACAAATATTTTGTTCTCGTTAAAGTTGAAGAAATAATATCCCTTTGTGAGAATTAATCTCTTTCAAGATAAACTCTCGTTTGAGAAACAAACACTTTGTTCTCGTTAGGATAAACATCAAATGGAGTTTTTAAGGTTCGAACTTTTTAAACATTTTAACATGTAAGTAACCTTAAAACTTCAAAGGTATTTTAGAACAATTCTTAGTCAATATCTTATATGACGTTTCGAAAAAAACACGATTAAATATAAGAGTTGTTTTTCTAGTGTGTAAAGAAGTCAAAAATGACTTTTTCTTAATCAAAACATGTCTAACATATTTGATTCTCTTTCAAAGACTTTTCGTTCCACTTGTGAGATTTAATTATGGGACAATCCCATATTCTTTGAAAGTTCATCAAACTTTAAATATTCTTGAATTTGATCTCATCAAATTACCTTAATATTTTTTATGAGTTTGAGATTAGTCATTTGTTTTATAAATATTATTGATTTGATTAGTTTAAAGATCATTGATTCGTTGTGCCGTAAGAGATTAAAATAATAACATTTATTTAAACAATCTCAAAATTAAAAATATCTTGTCCTTACAAGATAACTAAAACTTGGGCACAAAATAATAATCTTAAAAACTAAAACAAATCTAATTAAGCAAAAACACATGTCCTAATGGATGATGTAGCAACTCTTGCTTTATTTCCATTCGTAGGTCCATGTCTATTATGATGCCTTCTCTTTAGAAGCCTCTGAGGTTGATGCCTCACTCGATTTTGCTTTCTTGACTTCTTGTAGGTGTGTGGGGCAGTTTCTCTTCCAATGTCCGGTCTTGCCGTAATGGAAACATTTTCCATCCTTATTGATTCCCTTCTTAGGTTTCAATGCCTCCTTTCAATCTGTTTTGGTCTTACCATCACCTTTAGACTTTGCTGCCGATTTACCTTTCTTCTTGCCCTTGCGGACCATCAGAACAGGTTTAGATCCTACCTTCTTCAGGTTGATTTTAGCAGTTCTCAACATGCCGAGCAACTGTGGCAGCGTCTTGTTAATTTCATTCATATTGAAATTAAAGATGAACTGATTGAAACTATCCGGCAACGATTGCAGGATGACATCAGTAGCTAATTCGTCTTTCAACGGAAAGCCGAGCTTCTCCAACGTTTGGATGTAGCCCATCATTTTGATGATGTGAGCTTCTACGGGAGATCCCTCACTCATCTTGCATTGAAACCGAGCTTTAGAGGTCTCGTACCTCTCTTAACGAGCTTGCCCTTCATAAATCTCCTTGAGATTTTGAATCATATCATAAGCTACCATGTCCTCATGTTGCTTCTGAAGCTCAGGGTCATGGAGGCAAGCATAAGACAACCGACATCCAGCATGTCATCCATGTGTTTCTTAAACTTGTCTTTGTCAGCTCTGGAAGCAGTCGCAACCGGTTCATCAGGAACAGGTTCTTCAATGACATATTCCTTCTTTTTCTGTTTGAGAACAATTCTCAAATTGCGGAACCAGTCAAGGAAGTTTATGCCATTGAGCTTATCCTTCTCAAGGATAGATCGCAGAGATAGAGTATTATTTGCCATTAATTCTACAACAAAGAAAATATGCTACATAAGTTTTACTGAATTTTAAAATTTATAGATAGGTCTTTACTATAAATTTACTCCCATTATTTTCTTCAAAATTAAAAACCCTCTAGTTTTAATTTCGGAAAAACGTTTCGATAGTTTTTCTAGTGAGTGAGGATTCGTTTTTCACCATTCCTAAATCATCTTTGGCCAGTTTTTAGGAAATGGTTATTTAGGTAAGTAACACCTTACTAATTACATCTCATGTAATTCCTCATCTTTTAGCGAACAACTCTTGTTCTTTAAATTATCTTATGATTATCCAAAACTTTTAACCACTAGGTTTTCTAATCTTATTAGAACAACCCAGCTAAGTCAATACCAATATCGCAACTAGCGTATATCACTAGCTTATTCTTCGTGTTTAACTAAGATAGATAAATGTGACATTGCTTCGGCAAAGCTTGCATTATATCGATCGAAGCTTTAACGAGGGTAAATATTGGATGGTTAAAACAGACTTAGAATTATAGTGAGGGATTTACTTAATTATCTCATCATTTCAACATTGATCCTATCAATAGAACTATGTTTAATCATGCTTATAAAACATCCATTGCATCACATACAAGGTAAATATAAGCGGTAAATAAATATGCAATGATTATAGCCCTTCTTAACCTAAGGCGACCCGTCCCAAGCCAATGGGAGGACCATTCTACTGAAGATAGAATCTGCTTCTGAAACGCCTGGTCCACCAGGAAAGGCCCACCACGCTGCTATGTTGGTCCTTGCTTTATCTCCATGAGTATTTACAGTTTTCAGAAACTCGCGTTACATGCGAGAGAGTGAGATGAGAAGAGAAGTACAATAGAAGATAGAGAAAGGCACGACACGCAGGCAGTATTTATAAAAACCAAAACTATAAAGGCTATGGGCTATAACCATGCAAAACAAACACCGTGCAATCAAACATGCATTTCAAACATCGTGCAAACAAAGTAATGACGTGTTTTCGGAATTTTAAACTGATTATCCCTATGTTGCGATTAATGGGCCAAAGAATGATCACGAGGTTTCATAAACCATTTGCGTTAACGAACAAATGCACCAGGTAGGTCAACATGAAAGAGAGGTGGCACACTAGGCACACTTAAGTACCAGGTCTTTGATGATGCCAATCCTAGACATGCAGTTTTCATAACGTCTAATTATAACTCTTATGGATTCACCGTGAAAGATAGTTTGACAACTTTTATCAAATTAGAAGCCCTTTCAGAGATTTCATAAATCTATGAAACTACGAACAACTACTTGTTCTCTAGACTAACTTTTAGTCTCAACATGTTAACATTTAACATTGAAGCAACCTAACATAGTTATGATTAACTTTTAATCATTCAGTGATAATCGAAATAAGTCTTTATTAGGTGTGATACAATAAACGATAAATATCTAAAACGAATCAAACAGTATGCATCTCATACATAAACATCACCCAAGAATTTAAGTCTGAATTCGTATGATACAAGTGGCTCTGATACCACTGTTGGATCACGTCGGCACGCCCTGTGGCGCAGCGGAAAAATTAATCCGACGAAATCCAGCTAGGATCCATGTACAGGAACGAATCTGGGGTGAAAAGATGAAGAGTTACCTTTTAAAACTCTGGAAACTGGAAAACTGACGATACGTCGAAATAATCGTGTCAAGTAAAATCGGAATCGTCACAGGTTCGCAACGACCTCTACGGATTCCACCCGAACAAAACGAACAAAGTTTCTGCCTCCCTAACACTTAGGGATAAATTTCGACAAGTTTGAACACCTTTCAGGGAGAAGTCAAAATTCCTCCAGGGATTCCTGAATGAGTCTAAAATCGACAAGGAGTTCTACCGGGACTTGGATTCGAACTAGGAAATTGCCAGGAATTTTCCAGGGGGCAAGAGGAACACCAGAAAAATATCGAACAGCTTCTTAGTAGAAATCTGGGACTTGTCGAAAATTCCAGAGGGGAATTCCCAGGGATATGTCGAAATTTGAAGGGAGAAATAGGGATGATTTGGTTGCTAGCTCATTGTCCCTTTAAATAGTATTCAGAGACTTAATTCTAGATGAATTACTTAAATCCAAGTTCAACCAAAATTCATAGAATCTAATTCTACTTGAAATTGGTTTATATTAAATATACATTATATTTAATAATATTAAATGAAATATATATATTTAATTATGTAGAATCTTATTCTACATAAAACATGGATTTAAATATACATTATATTTAATTCAAATATATATATATATATATTTATTATATAGAATCTCATTCTATCTTTACTTGGATTTATATATATTTAAATATATATTTTTAATTATGTAGAATCTAATTCTACATAAACTTGGAATTAAATATACATTATATAAATTCCAAATATATATTTAAATTTCTAGAATCTTATTCTATAATATTTAAGTCTCTAAATATTTTCCATACTCTAAATAATATATGATAAATACAATATTTATCCAATATTATTCCCATTTAAGGGAGTTGCCGATTTCCACTATCCCATAGGGGATTTTCGGCAACCTCCCTAAAATAGGGAGTATGGTTTCCAATTTTTTTGTTCGTTTCATTCGAAGGCTGTGACCCTTGTAGGTTCATGCAACGTTAGCAGCAAAATTAGAATTGTTCTAATTTTACAAACAATGAGTGGCATCTAGCAATACATCATTGCTACCTAAGTTGCATGAAGTCATGGTTTGACTTTCCTAATTCCTGAATAAACTTCCTTTATGTATTTCATCCTTTTGTCCTTTATATCTTAGATGAACACAAGTCATGGGTTAGTCACACTTGTGTTGTCCATCTAGTGTTTCTTGATGTCTTGAGTAGATTATGATAAACGAATCTCTATGATATCTCATACCATAATATTCGAGCATGGTCATGCATTTTCTAATCTCACTCAATCAAGTGGCCGAAGATATTTCTCCCATTATGTAAGAGGGACAAATCCTTTCTTGATCAACCATATTTCACTACATAGGTCATCTCGTATCCTATCATCAGTCTTTATAATGTAGTCAGTTACGACACACGTTTGACTATGTCAAAATACGTAAATCTTTATGCTGAAATCATGTTGATCTCAAGTCTGAGGATTATGCATATGTTTATCATGAGCAATGTTGTGACTGTCACATAATTACCCAAGAAACATGCTCATAGCGAGTCAATCCAGTATGTTGTTCTCTAACAAATACTTATGTGTTGATTTTGACATCTCTATGTAAATTACAACGCTTGTCATCAACCACATATTAGTCTTTATATATTATCATTGTCCATACCCGTAATAATATTTGACTAAGGATCCTATTTAACAATAATCGTATTATTGTATGGAAATTATTATCCAATGGTTAGTTTGATGCACAGAAACATACCAAATGATAATAACGGCAATGCCATTACTTGATAAATCTAGTAAAATAGAATGTCTATTCAATCATCATATGACTGGTCTTTGGGCATACTCCAACAATCTCCCACTGGCACTAAGACCAATCATTCTCGTATCTAATACGATATGGCTACTCCCTGATGGTTCGTGGTCGATCTGCTACTCCCTGACCATTTGCCATACCATCTGCATTAACAGGTGTTGGTTCTATGACTCTAGCTTCTCCTGGTTATAAACTAGAAAAATACCTGAAAAGAAAAATAAAAACAGGTGAATATTTACAACGTGGAAATAGAAAGCAAAATGAAAATAAAAACTGTGGACAACCAATTGCCAATCCCTGGCAACGGCGCCAAAAACTTGTTGCATGCGTGCAATGACTATAAATGGTATGCAAATGGTGCAAGTATACACGTCGAATGAGTAATAAAGTGATGAGTGAGTATCGTCTCCATAGGGATTGGAGGTGATCACAGTTCTATTTCCAAATTTCTATAGTAACCAAATTATAATGTGAGTATGCTAAGGCAGAATGATTGAGAGAAAATGCTGTAGCAAAGCAAACAAACAGAGAAGAGATAATCAAAGGCAGATAGGTCCTTTCTCGGATACGAAACTCTCTACGAAATGGCTGGCTAGCTTCTGAAGGATAATCCTCTCAACCCTCTTAACACTGCTAACGAATCCTAGTTGTCTCACTATGCTCGGCGAGATTTACTTAGGTTGCTCCTAAACTATCTCTAGCAAGAAAGCTGGGGGACTAAAATGCTAAAGCAATACCTCTCGGCTTGACTTCAACAATCTACTCTCCTAATTTTTATCCCTCTTAGCCATTTAAACATATCACTTATCTCTAAGGCAGGTTGGAGTCCTTCCCCTTGGTGGTTACTCCATTGTCCATGAAGATCTAAGGCTAGTTCTTTCGATCACTCCCCCTAGCTAATGCTAAAGCAATGACCTTCTCGTGAAGGTTATCACACACTACTCTAACTGTCACTATTGGCTAAGGCTTGCTCTCTTAATCACTACCCCCATTTGTACCTAGGGAACATCCATCTTTCGAAGGCATCATAAGGAATGGCCTATCTCTCGAGGCACTAACATCCCTAATCTTTTACAACCCTAAGTTGTTCCTAAAGAAAGGCCAACTCTCGAAGGCGCTTAAGGTAGGGCATATATATCAAAGTACTAACAATCCTAAGCTCTTATAACTTAAAGGCTATTAAGCATGTCATAAACAAAGCAAAGCTCAAGAGAGAACAATAAACATTAACATGAGATTAAGAAAATAAAAAGAGTATCATCCAGCAAAACCCAAGCCATCTAAGACAGTTCATGGTTGGGAAATATTCAAATGTATCATTCTCATACAACCCTCAAGATAAATGAATATTATAGCAAAAAGAAAGATAAACTCCTAGTTCGTCGGTGGACTACCATGACCGCCTTAGGCTCACCGCCTCGGAAGAGAATGGTGAGGCCACGCCTCGAGCTTCCCGATAAAGGACATCAAGTTTGGTCAACGATGAAGTGCTCCTCCCCTCTGTTGTGCTTCCCTTTGCTCATTGTTCTCTCGTCTCATTCCTCCCTTTTGTCTCGAAGTGATGAAACCTTTATATAGTGGGAGGGTGGTCTTCTAGGGTTTTGGTGCCTTGGTATCTCATTAAGGATCCCAAAGAATATGTTCCGACAAGCTCTGTCCACCAGGGGACGAAAAGGACGGTCTGCAAAAGGAGTGCGGCTGCTACATAAAGCTGTCTGACAGTGTCAGGTGTCCTTCCCTGCACTTCACGTGCTTGTACTTTCGTGCACCAGCTAGCCTTCTTTCTTCTTCTTTGCTATAGCATTTTGTTCCTTGCTTCTTCCCCCGCGTTCTACTCTGTCATCCTGCACACAAAAAGCCAAAAACCACCTTTCACGGAGCACCAACTCCATACGAGCAATAAATTGAAAAGCACTCATAATATACTAAAAATGCAGCCCACATGCAATGTAATGCACCTGAAAACAAGCAATTGCTATAGCAAAGAGGCATAAATATAGAGGTAATAGCATAGCTATCAACTTCTCATTACTCAAACCATCATCAAGAATGTTAGTCCAACATGAATGATCATCTAGTTGAAATAAATAAAAATTAAATCAAATAAAATTAAGAACAACTAGATTTTACCGCACTTGAACCCAGGGGAGGATGTGAAGCCTTCCTTCTTCAAGTGTTCTTCCTTTGTGTGCATGGAGCTCCCCCTCAAAGTTTGACTTGTTGATTAATCTCCATCACACCTAGCAAAAGACAATCAAGTAATTTTTGGTATCCAAATATCTTTGGATACATAGACGTTACTAGCATAAAACTTTGACCCCTTAGGAATCCATTTTTCAATTTCATCCTTTTTTAGTTGAAGTACTTAGTCCTTTTAGGACCCAAATACTTCTAAAACATTTACCATTTATAAATGTAACACCCAAAAAAAAGAGAAAAGGAAGTTGAGGGAGTGGAGGCTCAAACCTGAGACCTCAGCCCTCGCCACCCAACCCGCTAACTGTTGAGCCAAGTGCTCTCTTCTGTCAAGTTTTACCAACATTAATATTTGTTTGTTAACATAGGAGTAAGATTGAGTTAGCCTTAATTTAACTATGACTCCTCACCTACCGACTTTATTGTTGTATCGAACACACCCCCGTCTCTCTCTCTTTCATCTCGTTTTCTCTGCCGCCTCTGATCTCCGTCCTTTTCTGGCACCGCCGCGCCGTGAGCTTCACCGTCGGTGCCAAGGCATTCCCCGTCGAGCCCTGACCAAAAACCCCCATCTCCACGTGCCGTCTGCCGTCCCTAATCACCGTGAAACGCCATTGAAAGCTTTGTGGAATCCCTAACGCTGCCGCCTTTGTTTTGCTCTTTTTCCGACCATCCTCGACGTCCGTTCGAGGAACGACCGTTGGATCTCGGCTCCCCTCGTCATGCCGTACAAAACCCCTAAAGTCTCGTGTCCAACCGACGCCGGCGAGGCCTCCAACGGAGCTACGTAAGTTCCGACGACCCTTCGGGTTTTCGCAACGATTTCCGTTTATATCCGATGATTTTTTCAGGCTTGTGTGGGTTGGGTTAGGTCAATAATCGATTCTGCCATATTTTTTTCAGGTGAAATCGAACCGTTACAAGCTCTCCGGTGAGTTTCCGGTGGCCGTCCGACGTTGTTCTGTTTGGGTAAGTGAGCTGGCCTGAACCGGCTGGACTGGTCGGCCCATCAACCAAACCCAAGCCCAAAACCCAGATGGCCCAAAAACCCAAACCTAGTTAACCCGAGCCCATCGCCCGAGTCTGACCCGACCCATCTCTGACCCGAACCGACCCGTGTCCGAGTCAACTCGCCCGAGTTGACTTAGTGAGTTAGCTCACCGAGTCAACACAGTTGACCCCATGTTGGTTGCTGATGTCATCATGACGCCATCGGTTGACCTGACCCGTTGACTTTGACCTGCTGACGTCAGCAATGACTTGCTGACGTCAGCGTTCACTTTGACCAAAAAGTCAAATTTTTCAAAAAGGCCCTATCTTATGTTTTTCGACGTCCTGAGTCCGTTTTTGAAGCCCGTTTTGTGAAATTCCGACTATAAGACCCCCGAATCTGACCTTAAACCCAAATCATGCATATGTACTTAATCATTCCATTCAGATATCAGTAAATCAAATAAGTGTCTAAACTAGTGTTTTAATTGTGTAAAGGTACCCGAGACTCGTGTGACCACTCACCAGCTCAGCCTAGCTCCTCTCGACCCGCTCACCCTCACGCTTCAGTGAATATCAGTATGAATTCAAACCTTGTGTATAAGAATAAGTTTAACTCTTATTTCACATTATGATCATTACTCTTTCTTGATCTAGGATCCGACCCCGTATCCGAGCATACTGAGGCAGGTGTCTGTTAGACCCTTCTCCGACCAGCTTTGAGGTGTGTTCCATGTGTGCTATATTTTGTTGAATGAATTGCATAATGATTTAATCATAAATAATACTATGTTTGTTTAATATCTTAATTGTTGTTGAGATTGCATCACTATGTTAGAAAATGAGATGAAATGTTGAACTGGTTATATAATGACATTCTCTGCCTACATGATGTATGTTTGCTCAATTCGTATACTTGTAATATGATTTCTTTATCTGTGATGGAATTGCTTGACTGGCTGATGAACTTGAAAGTATGATATATTAGCTTGACCTATGATGATACAATCTGTTTGCATGTTGAATGATGAGAATGTCTTCTCTGCTCAATGGTATGCCCAATTATTTGTCAAAAGTATGAATCTTCTGTTTCTGATACTCTGAATAGAATGTGTGCTACATGTATTCTGTTATTCATATCTGAAATCTGAACACTGATCACTATCTGGGGTATACTGTTGGGTTATGTTATGAAGTCTATGTTGGTACAGCCCTGATCAAGCTGGTAAATCCTTATGGACTCAAGGTCTCCCCTTGAGTGGCACCTATGCCCATCGGGCCTAGGGTAAGTCCTTATGGACTCAAGGTCTCCCCTTGAGTGGCACCTATGCTCATCGGGCCTAGGGTAAGTCCTTATGGACCTAAGGCATCCCCTTAGGTGGCACCTATGCCTATCGGGCCTAGGGCAAGTCCCTATGGATGCAGTTCTGGGGAACTGCATTTGGTGTAAGGTTGGAGGGTAGTCACTAGTAAACTCATGCATGCATCCGAGCATTTGCATTGATCTGCTGTGTGTTCTTATGATATGATTGTTATGTATTCATTGCTTGTTTGATCTGCACTTATTGGAACACACTGAGATCCCTAGCTCATGCCCTCCTCTTCTCCCTTTTCAGATACTTGTGATAGGCTACCCATTTTTGGACCCGGCATTTGGAGGATCGGCACATTTAGCTCTAGACTGTTGTAATGTTCTTATCTTCCAAACTGTCTGTATTTGGGTGACTTATGCCTATATTTGATACGACTTATCTTTTGGTTTTGCCGGGTGTTGGCTTTTATTATAACTGAACACTTTATGCTTTTATATCATCTATTTTGTAATCACATGATACTAAACTTTTGCTTACTACTTCTAGATGTATTTGAAAGCGTTACTAGTAGATTTTATAATCATTCTGAGAATAGCATTGATATGTATTCAATAACAGGTTTTATTGTATGATTTGTAAATCTCCCGAAAGGGGGAAACTATGTCAGTTTTGATATTTTGACTATGATATTTCACAAGGGTTTGATTATAGGTTGTGACTGCCTAGAGTTGGGTTAAACGCATAAGCGGGTCCAGGTGGTTACATTTAGTGGTATCAGAGCTTTTGGTTTTAAAAACCTCGGACTGTGTATGAGTCCATTTTACGCAATGTTTGAAAAGTTTTACAAAAAGTGTTTTGAAATAAGCTAAGTCACCCAATTTTGTCTGCTTAATTGTGTTCGATTCTCCATTGCTATAAACTGACCCTAAGCTTATTCCTTGTAGAGATCTTCTGCTATGAGTACTGCAAGAGGACGTCGACCTATTCGGAGACGCGGTAGACCTGTCTAGTTTTTCGACACGATGAATGATCCGGTGGTCGAGCCACCTACTTCAACTCCTGTCCCTGGTCCTACTGAGCCTTCCGTACCATTTGGCCCTACTGTAGTGACTGCTCCTCCGTCTGCCCCTGGGATTGATGTGTCTACTCCGGTTAGAGGAGCACCGTCTTCTTCTGAGCCTCCCACATTTGTTACTAACGAAGCCTTTAGTAGGCAGTTTTTGCAGTTGATTATTGGTGCGGTTAGAGCAGTTGGTATTGTTTCTGAGGTTCCCATCTCTCAAACTTTGATCACGAATGGGGTGAGAACTTTTGATGGTCCTACTGGTGGAGCCCCGACCGAGGCAGAGGAATGGCTCCACAATCTGGAGAGGCGTATGGATTCTTTGGGTCTTGAGTCACCCAAGAGATATTTGGGAGTCGTCTCTATGTTGTATAGGAATGCTCGTACTTGGTGGGAATCTATGGTTAGTAGTGTTCCTGCGGCTCGTTTGACTTGGGACTTTTTCAAGGAGCGCATCAAGAGCCGCTTTGTTTGTGAGCGTTACATGAGGCAGATGCAAGAACGATTCAGGACCTTGACTCAGGGAGATATGTCTGTATCCGAGTATGAGACAGAATTCTTGGGCTTGCTCAGATTTGGGGCTAGTTTAGTGCCCACCGAGAGGGAAAAATGTCGTAAATTTGTGATGGGGCTGAGATATGAGCTATGTGTACATGTTGTTGGTCATCTGGATAAGGACTTCGATACTTTAGTTGAGAAAGCTAAAGACTTGGAAGAAGTTTAGCTAGCATCCACTGGTGGAGGTAGAGTTGACCGAGAGCGGTCTAAGAGGCCTCCTAATCCTAAGCCTTCCTCGCGTCATGGAAAGAGGAATTGCACTTCTGGTCATCAGAGAGGTAATTTTGGATCCAGACCTGATGCTTCTTCGACCCCGGCTGCTAGTAGAGGTGATTCGTCTAGTTTCACCTATATACCCCTTTGTGTGCATTGTAACAAGCGACATGGGGGCGAGTGTAGAAGGAAGACCGGTACATGTTTTCGATGTGGGTCCGGAGACCATTTTCTGAAGAATTGCCATGTCCCATCTTCTGCACCTCGAGCATCCTCCCAGACCCCTGCACGCTCACAGACTTCTGTACAGACTCCGGCCAGGGGTCGTAGCCAGAGTAGACCTTCTGCATCTGCTGCTAGGATAGACTCTAGAGCACGATCCTATCAGAGTGGGGGACCAGTTTTGTCTGAGGCTAGGCAGCCATCACTTGTATATTCTACCAGACGACGTGATGATAGAGATGAGTTGGATGTTATAGCAGGTACATTTACCATTTTCTCTGTTCCATACTTTGCATTGCTCGATAATGGTTCTACCCACTCCTACATTTCAAGATCTATTTCCCGAGACCTTTCATTTCCGATAGAAGCCACAGAGAATGTTGTTACAGTTATGAGCTCAGTAGGTCAGTCGGTGACCGTGGATAAGGTGTTTAGGCGTTGTCCTCTTGAGGTTCAAGGGGAAATCTTTCTGGTTGATCTTATGGAGCTTCCAATGGAGGAGTTCGATCTGATCTTGGGTATGGATTGGTTGACCGAGCATCGGGTTAACCTTGATTGTGAATTGAAAAGGGCAACCTTAAGGACTTCTGATGGTCAGTCAGTGGTTCTAATCGGAGAACGTCGAGGTTATTTGTCTAATGTAGTATCTGCTCTGACCGTCGATAGAATGATTCGGAAGGGATATGAGACCTTCATTGCTGGTCTCCTGAATACGAAGGGTTCTCTATCCAAGATTGAAGAAATTCGCACTGTTAGCGAATTTCCTGATGTCTTTCCCGAAGAGTTGTTCGGGTTACCTCCAGATAGGGATGTTGAGTTTGAGACTGAAACTTATCCGGGGTCTGCACCTGTATCCATGAATCCCTATCGTATGGCCCCTAAGGAGCTTAAGGAGTTGAAAATTCAGTTGGAAGAGCTTCTTAATCGAGGTTTCATTCGACCTAGCTCTTCACCTTGGGGAGCTCCAGTCCTCTTCGTCAAGAAGAAAGATGGTTCACTCCGATTATGCATTGATTATCGGAAGTTGAACAAACTGACAGTTAAGAATAAATACCCGTTACCCAGGATCGACGATTTGTTTGATCAATTTCGGGGAGCCACAATTTTCTCAAAGATTGATCTTCGGTCTAGATACTATCAACTGAAGATAAAGGGATCTGATGTTGCGAAGACAGCTATCCACACTAGATATGGGCACTATAAGTTTCTAGTGATGCCTTTTGGTCTTACCACTACACCAGCTGCCTTCATGGACATGATGAATCGTGTGTTCCAACCCTATATAGACCAGTTTGTTGTGGTGTTTATTGATGATATCTTGGTTTATTCTCGGACAGAATCTGAGCATGTTGAACATTTGAAGATTGTTCTGCAAACCTTTAGAGAGCATCGTTTGTATGCTAAGCTGAGCAAGTGTGAATTTTGGCTCAGAGAAGTGACATTTCTGGGGCATGTTGTATTAGCTCGAGGTATCCAGGTTGATCCCAGTAAGATCGAGGCTATCACCAGTTGGAAGCAACCCAAGAATGTCTCTGAGATTCGTAGTTTTCTGGGTTTAGCTGGTTACTACCGCCGCTTTGTCGAGGGTTTCTCCATCATTGCTGCCCCTTTGACGAAGCTTTTGAGGAAGAATGTTCCTTTTGCTTGGTCTGATGCCCAGCAAGTTAGTTTTGAGAAACTGAAGGCAGCTTTGACTCAAGCTCCGATCCTTTCTCAACCCGAGTCTGGGAAGGACTTCTCGGTATATAGTGATGCTTCACACTTTGGGCTTGGTTGTGTACTGATGCAGGATAGGAAGGTTATCGCTTATGCATCACGTCAGTTACGACCACATGAGTGTAACTATCCGACCCATGACCTCGAGTTAGCTGCGGTGGTCTTTGCTCTGAAAATCTGGAGGCATTATCTCTACGGAGAGAAGTGTTATATCTTTACTGATCACAAGAGCTTGAAGTATATCCTCACTCAGAGGGATTTAAATATGAGGCAACGTCGTTGGGTTGAGCTGTTAAAAGACTATGATTGCGTGATGGAGTACCACCCGGGAAAAGCCAATGTTGTTGCCGATGCTTTGAGTCGTAAGACCATATCCGACCTGAGATCTCCGTTTGCCAGGATGAGTATTTATAGTGATGGTAGTTTGCTAGCGGAGTTGCAAGTTAAACCAACTTTGGCCGAAGAGATTAAGGCCAGGCAACTCTTAGACAGTTCCTTACTCCCAATCATGCAGCAAGTTGAGCAAGGATCGACATTTGTTTATGCCTTCGATCAGGATAGAGTTCTGTGCTTCAAGGGTCGTTATTGTGTCCCCGATGATGCCGGGTTGAAGTGAGCCATACTTAGTGAGGCTCATAGAAGCCCTTATGCTATGCATCCTGGTGGAGACAAGATGTACCAGAATCTGAAACAAAGGTACCGCTGGGAGGGTATGAAGAAGGATATATCAGATTATGTATCGAAGTGTATGACTTGTCAGCAAGTCAAAGCGGAACATCAGTATCCTTCTGGTTTGTTACAACCCATTAAAATTCCTGAGTGGAAATGGGAGCGTATCACGATGGATTTCGTTACCGGGTTGCCTCTAACTCCTTCTAAAAAGGATTCTGTCTGGGTTATTGTTGATCGACTCACCAAGTCAGCTCACTTTATTCCTGTGTGAGTTACTTATTCTCTAGAGAAGCTGGCTAGGCTAAATATCTCAGAGATCGTCAGATTGTATGGGGTACCCTTATCTATCATATCTGATCGAGATCCGAGGTTCACTTCTCATTTCTGGTCGGCCTTGCATAATGCTTTGGGTACGCGTTTAAATTTCAGTACATCCTTCCATCCTCAGACTGATGGTCAGTTTGAGAGAGTAATTCAGGTTCTTGAAGATATGTTGAGGGGATGCGTGATAGACTTTCACGGTAGTTGGGAAGATTTCTTGCCCTTGGCCGAGTTTGCTTATAATAATAGCTATCAAGCTAGTATTCGCATGGCCCCTTATGAAGCTTTGTATGGTCGTAAGTGTCGAACTCCTATCTGTTGGACCGAGCTGTATGATAAGAAGACTTTGGCTCCGGAATTGGTCCAAGAAACTGAAGAGACTGTAAGGTTAATCCGTGATCGCCTGAAAGAGGCCTTTGACAGACAGAAATCTTATGTTGGTCGGAGAAGAAAGGATATTGAGTTTGAGGTCGGTGATCAAGTCTTTCTGAAAGTATCTCCATAGAAGAAAGTTCTGAGATTTGGAAAAAGGGGTAAGCTGAGTCCGAGATTCATTGGGCCTTACCGTATATGGAAGAGAGTTGGGCCAGTTGCCTATCAGCTTGAGTTGCCTACTCAGCTCAGCCGTATCCATAATGTCTTCCATGTGTCCATGTTGAGGCAATACCATCCAGATCCTAGTCATGTCATTCAAGTTCAGGATGTAGAGTTGAGGCCAGACTTGTCGTATGAGGAGGAACCAATCCAGATTTTAGATTTTGATGAGAGAGTTCTGAGGAACCGGCGCATTCTGATGGTAAAGGTACAGTGGAGAAATCGGATTCCTAGTGAGGATACATGGGAGATCGAGGGATCCCTTAGAAAGCAGTTTCCACATTTGTTTGAATCAGGTAAATTTCGAGGATTAAATTTTTCTTAAGGAGGGGAGAGTTGTAACACCCAAAAAAAAGAGAAAAGGAAGTTGAGGGAGTGGAGGCTCGAACCTGAGACCTCAGCCCTCACCACCCAACCCGCTAACCGTTGAGCCAAGTGCTCTCTTCTGTCAAGTTTTACCAACATTAATATTTGTTTGTTAACATAGGAGTAAGATTGAGTTAGCCTTAATTTAACTCTGACTCCTCACCTACCGACAATATTGTTGTATCGAACACACCCCCGTCTCTCTCTATTTCATCTCGTTTTCTCTGCCACCCCTGATCTCCGTCCTTTTCCGGCACCGTCGCGTCGTGAGCTTCACCGCCGGTGCCAAGGCATTCCCCGTCGAGCCTCGACCAAAAACCCCCATCTCCACGCGCCGTCTGCCGTCCCCAATCACCGTGAAACACCATTGAAAGCTTTGTGGAATCCCTAACGCTGCCGCCTCTGTTTTGCTCTTTCTCCGACCGTCCTCGATGTCCGTTCGAGGAACGGCCATCAGATCTCGGCTCCCCTCGTCGTGTCGTGCAAAACCCCTAAAGTCTCGTGTCCAACCGACACCGGCGAGGCCTCCATCGGAGCTACGTAAGTTCTGACGACCCTTCGGTTTTTCGCAACGATTTCCGTTTATATCCGATGATTTTTCAGGCTTGTGTGGGTTGAGTTAGGTCAATAATCGATTCTGCCATTTTTTCAGGTGAAATCGAACCGTTACGAGCTCTCCGGTGAGTTTCTGGTGGCCGTCCGACGTTGTTCCGTTTGGGTTAGTGAGCCGGCCTAAACCGGCTGGACCGGTCGGCCCATCAACCAAACCCGAGCCCAAAACCTAGATGGCCCAAAAACCCAAACCCAGTTAACCCGAGCCCATCGCCCGAGTCCGACCCGACCCATCTTTGACCCGAACCGACCCGTGTCCGAGTCAACTCGTTGAGTCAACTCAGTGAGTCAACTCGCCCGAGTTGACTCAGTGAGTTAGCTCACCGAGTCAACACATTTGACCCCATGTTGGTTGCTGATGTCATCATGACGCCATCGGTTGACCTGACCCGTTGACTTTGACATGCTGACGTCAGCGTTGACTTGCTGATGTCAGCGTTGACTTTGACCAAAAAGTCAAATTTTTCGAAAAGGCCCTATCTTATGTTTTTCGACGTCTTGAGTCCGTTTTTGAACCCCGTTTTGCGAAATTCCGATTCTAAGACCCCCGAATCTGACCTTAAACCCAAATCATGCATATGTACTTAATCATTCCATTCAGATATTAGTAAATCGAATAAGTGTCTAAACTAGTGTTTTAATTGTGTAAAGGTACCCGAGACTCGTGTGACCACTCACCAGCTCAGCCTAGCTCCTCTCGACCCGCTCACCCTCACGCTTCAGTGAATATCAGTATGAATTCAAACCCTGTGTATAAGAATAAGTTTAACTCTTATTTCACATTATGACCATTACTCTTTCTTTATCTAGGATCCGGCCCCGTATCCGAGCGTACTGAGGCAGGTGTCCGTTAGACCCTTCTCCGACCAGCTTTGAGGTGTGTTCCATGTGTGCTATATTCTGTTGAATGAATTGCATAATGATTTAATCATAAATAATACTATGTTTGTTTAATATCTTAATTGTTGTTGAGATTGCATCACTATGTTAGAAAATGAGATGAAATGTTGAACTGGTTATATAATGACATTCTCTGCCTACATGATGTATGTTTGCTCAATTCGTATACTTGTAATATGATTTCTTGATCTGAGATGGAATTGCCTGACTGGCTGATGAACTTGAAAGTATGATATATTAGCTTGACCTATGATGATACAATCTGTTAGCATGCTGAATGATGAGAATGTCTGCTATGCTCAATGGTATGCCCAATTATCTGTCAAAAGTATGAATCTTTTGTTTCTGATACTCTGAATAGAATGTCTGCTACATGTATTCTGTTATTCATATCTGAAATCTGAACACTGATCACTATCTTGGGTATACTGTTGGGTTATGTTATGAAGTCTCTGTTGGTACAGCCCTAATCAAGCTGGTAAATCCTTATGGACTCAAGTTCTCCCCTTGAGTGGCACCTACGCCCATCGGGTCTAGGGTAAGTCCTTATGGACTCAAGGTATCCCCTTGAGTGGCACCTATGCCCATCGGGCCTAGGGTAAGTCCTTATGGACCTAAGGCATCCCCTTAGGTGGCACCTATGCCCATCGGGCCTAGGATAAGTCCCTATGGATTCAGTTCTGGGGGACTGCATTTGGTGTAAGGTTGGAGGGTAGTCACTAGTAAACTCATGCATGCATCCGAGCATTTGCATTTATCTGATATGTGTTCTTATGATATGATTGTTATGTATTCATTGCTTGTTTGATCTGCACTTATTGGAACACACTGAGCTCCCTAGCTCATGCCCTCCTCTTCTCCCTTTTCAGATACTTGTGATAGGCTACCCATTTTTGGACCCGGCAATTGGAGGATCGGCACATTTAGCTCTAGACTGTTGTAATGTTCTTATCTTCCAAACTGTCTGTATTTGGGTGACTTATGCCTATATTTTGATATGACTTATCTTTTGGTTTTGCCGGGTGTTGGCTTTTGTTATAACTGAACACTTTATGCTTTCATATCATCTATTTTGTAATCACATGATACTAAACTTTTGATTACTACTTTTGGATGTATTTGAAAGCGTTACTAGTAGATTTTATAATCGTTCTGAGAATAGCATTGATATGTATTCGATAACAGGTTTTATGGTATGATTCGTAAATCTCCCGAAAGGGGGAAACTATGTCAGTTTTGATATTTTCACTATGATATTTCACAAGGGTTTGATTATAGGTTGTGACTGCCTGGAGTTGGGTTAAACGCATAAGCGGGTCCAGGTGGTTACAATAAATCTAGGGGCACTAGATTGTCTTACATAAAAATTTGATTTTCCAAAATTATTTTTCTTTCAAGCTCTTTGGAAATCAAATCTTTTTCTTCTTGAACTTTGTGAAGCAAATTTTCTAAATCAAAACATTTTTTTTCAAGCTCTTCGAGTTTTGCTTCAAGTTCAAGTTTGGTTTTAGAAATCAAATCATTTTGAATTTTCAACTTTGAAATCATTTTATTGTTTTTCAAAAATGTGATTTTTAAACTCTAAAACCAAATCATTAAAGGCATCTTGTAGTTCATCAAAAGAATATGATCATGAAGTAGATGAATTAGAAGTTACCCTTGAATCTTCTTCGATGGCCATAAGGCAAAGGTTGGCTTGTTCATCGTCGGTGGAGTCCTCATCACTCCAAGTAGCCACATATGCCTTCTTCGTATGGCTTGAAGTGCTTGCCCTCTTCTTTTTCATGGATTCTCGTTCAAGCTCTTTCAAGGCTTTCTTCATGCAATGGGCACACTTCTTGAAGAGATGAACTATCTCTTCTTCATCATCCTTCTCTAAACTTGAATCTACATGATGGCATGTGGAGGATTTGAGAGCAATGACATTTATGTTGATGCCAAGCCCTTTGAGCTTCTTCTCCCCCATAGCTATAATTTGTTCCCTCTACTTCTCATCTTCTTTAATTTTCTTCATAATTTGATGAGTGAGAACTGACCCCGTGAGTTCATCAAGCTTCAAGGTCTTCAAATACTTAGCTTCAATGATGGTGGTCCTCTTTGAGTCCCATGACTCGGGAAGGGATTAGATGAGCTTTCGGACAAGCTTATCTTTCGGGATGGCTTCTTCATAGCCTTTGAGACCATTGGTGATAGTGGAGAACCTATCAAACATCTTCTCGATGTTCTCTTCTGGATCCATCTAAAAGTTTTCATACGCTAGGTTGAGGAGCCCGATCTTGGTCTTCTTTACTTCGCCGGTTTCTTCGTATGTGACTTCAAGCTTGTCCCATACCTCCTTGGCACTCTCACAAGAAGACATCTTCTCATAGATGTTTGGGTCAAATGCACAAAATAAGATGTGCAAGGCTTTGCAATTAAGCTGCATCATCTTACGATCTTCGGCACTCCAATCCGCCTTGCTTTGTTGAGGCATGAACGGACCATCTTCTACTATGTCCCAAAGCTTGTAGTCCCTTGACATTATGAAGAACTTCATCCTTGTCTTCCAATGGGCATAGTGTGTTCCGTCGAAAAAGGGCGATTTGTCGATTGATTGTGCCATTGAGCCGGTTGATTGAAATGATGATCGAGTTTGTTGGATCTTCTCAATAGGATGTTAATCCTCATCAATTGAGCCAAGCTCTGATACCAATTGTTGGGTTTTAAGTGCTCGATTCCTTCAACCGTTCTTGCTCGCCAAGTGGTGGAGAAGTGAAATTTTGGGTGATAGAGGTGTGGAAGCTAAAATTGATAAAGACAAGAGGATTTATAGTGGTTTAAGCTTCTAACCAAGGTCTACATCCATTACCTTAGCTTCCCACTAAGGATTTCGATTCAATCCACTATTGATTCGTCTCCTTTTCTAGGCTTAGGAAGAAACCCTTACAAACAGATCAAGCTTTCTACCCAAGGCCTTGATAAAACCCTCTTTACAAAGAGATAAAATAAGCAAACTCAAATCCCTCTAATAGGTATTTGTTTGCACAATAAATCTCTCACCCAATCCTAAAAACACTTGAGCAAATCTAACAATTTTGGCTCACTAGTGTTTGTCTATACAATAAATTGACACTTAAGCACTAAGACAATTTCTTGATCATATGTTGTATTACAATTGAAGCATTAACCATTACTTGATGCTTGGAGGTCCCTTTTTATAATCCTCTTTGAGTTTGTAGCCGTTACTAGCCGTTAAGATTGAATTGGAGCCGTTAGAGACTTAATTTCCCACCATAAATGCAGTTCTGCAGCTCTCCATTTCGAAACGCTCAACACCGTTTTGAAACACTCTTGGAATATAAAGAGTCGTTGCAGTCTGATGCAGCACCTGTATCGAAACGCCAATGGCCGTATCGAAACGCTCGTATCGAAAAGCTTATCACCGTATCGAAACACTCTGCATTTAAATGTTAGTTGGGAAATAGCCATTGGAGGTTTATGACCGTTGAGGTCAATGACACGTATGCGTATCGAAACGGCAAATGTCGTATCAAAACGCTAGTCAAAATTCTCATCCAGTAAGGCCCACTTTGAAACCCATTTCGAAACACTTTGACACTGTAAATACCCATATTAAACACCTATGGGTGTTTCGAAACACTTGGATGGTTTTGATGGATTTGGCTTTGAAAACATGTAAAAACCTTTTAAAACATCCCTTAAACATAGTTTCAAGTTGTTTGGACTTTAGAAATGGTTTTGAATTATTTTTAACATTGTCCAAAACATTTTTCAATTATTATATCAAAACATTAGTTCTAAAATCCCCCCCTTTTGATATAATAAAACCAACTTGAAAATTGTTTGGGATTCTCCCCCTTTAAGTTTAAAAATGTGAATAAGAGATAAAAAATTTAAAATCAAGTAAAGCTCCCCCTTATTCATTTGAAATATAATTTTTCAAACCAAACCCTCCCCTTTTTGTTATATCAAAAAGAATTCAAAGGACATTAAGTTCAATCATAGCATAGGAGGTTTGAAAAGATGACAAAAAAATAGAATTTTGGTTTTAAAATGGATCCCCCTTACTCAAAGCATCATCAAGAATGTTAATCCAACATGTATGATCATCTAGTTGAAATAAATAAAAATTAATCAAATAAAATCAAGAACAACTGGATTTTACCACACTTTAACCCAAGGGAGGATGTGAAGCCTTCCTTCTTCAAGTGTTCTTCCTTTGTGTGAATGGAGCTCCCCATCAAAGTTTGACTTGTTGATCAATCTCCATCACACCTAGCAAAAGACAATCAAGTAATTTTTGGTATCCAAATTGCTTTGGATCCATAGACGTTAGTAGCATAAAACTTAGTCCCCTTATGAATCCATTTTTCAATTTCATCCTTTTTAGTTGAAGTACTTAGTCCTTTTGGGACCCAAATACTTCTAAAACATTTACCATTTATAAATATAGGGGCACTAGATTGTCTTACATAAAAATTTGATTTTCCAAAATTATTTTTCTTTTCAAGCTCTTTGGAAATCAAATCTTTTTGTTCTTGAACTTTGTGAAGCAAATTTTGTAAATCAAAACATTTTTGTTCAAGCTCTTCGAGTTTTGCTTCAAGTTCAAGTTTGGTTTTAGAAATCAAATCATTTTGAATTTTCAAATTTGAAATCATTTTATTGTTTTTCAAAATTGTGATTTTTAAACTCTAAAACCAAATCATCATAGGCATCTTGTAATTCATCAAAAGAATATGAACATAAAGTAGATGAAATAGAAGTTACCCTTGAATCTTCTTCGATGGCCATAAGGCAAGGGTTGGCTTGTTCATCGTCGATGGAGTCCTCATCACTCCAAGTAGCCACATATGCCTTCTTCGTATGGCTTGAAATGCTTGCCCTCTTCTTTTTCATGGATTCTCGTTCAAGCTCTTTCAAGGCTTTCTTCAAGTAAGGGGCACACTTCTTGAAGAGATGAACTATCTCTTCTTCATCATCCTTCTCTTTACTTGAATCTACATGATGGCATGTGGAGGATTTGAGAGCAATGGCATTTGTGTTGATGCCAAGCCCTTTGAGCTTCTTCTCCCCTATAGCTCTAATTTATTCCCTCTTCTTTATCTCTTCTATATTTTTCTTCATACTTTGATGAGTGATAAGTGACCCCATGAGTTCATCAAGCTTCAAGGTATTCAAATTCTTAGCTTCGATGATGGCGGTCCTCTTTGAGTCCCATGACTCGGGAAGGGAGTAGATGAGCTTTCGGACAAGCTTCTCTTCCGGGATGGCTTCTCTATAGCCTTTATGACCATTGGTGATAGTGGAGAACCTATCAAATATCTTCTCGATGTTCTCTTTCGGATCCATCTTGAAGTCTTCATACGCTAGGTTGAGGAGCTCAATCTTGGTCTCCTTTACTTCGTCGGTTCCTTCGTATGTGACTTCAAGCTTGTCCCATACCTCCTTGTTACTCTCACAAGAAGACATCTTCTCATAGATGTTTGGGCCAAATGCACAAAATAAGATGTGCAAAGCTTTGCAATTAAGCTCCATTTTATTACGATCTTCGGCACTCCAATCCGCCTTGCTTTGTTGAGGCACGAACGGACCATCTTCTACTATGTCCCAAAGCTTGTAGTCCCTTGACTTTATGAATAACTTTATCCTTGTCTTCCAATGGGCATAGTGTGTTCCGTCGAAAAAGGGCGGTTTGTCGATTGATTGTGTCATTGAGCCGGTTGATTAAAATGATGATCGAGCTTGTCGAATCTTCTCAATATGATGTTAATCCTCTTCAATTGAGCCAAGCTCTGATACCAATTGTTGGGTTTTTAGGTGCTCGATTCCTTCAACTGTTCTTGCTCGCCAAGTGGTGGAGAAGTGGAATTTTGGGTGATAGAGGTGTGGAAGCTAAAATTGATAAAGACAATATGATTTATAGTGGTTCAACCTTCTAACCAAGGTCTACATCCACTACCTTAGCTTCCCACTAAGGATTTCCAATCAATCCACTATTGATTCGTCCCCTTTTCTAGGCTTAGGAGGAAACTCTTACAAACTGATCAAGCTTTCTACCCAAAGCCTTGATCAAACCCTCTTTACAAAGAGATAAAATAAGCAAACTCAAATCCCTCTAATAGGTATTTGTTTTCACAATAAAGCTCTCACCCAATCCTAAAAACACTTGAGCAAATCTAACAATTTTGGCTCACTAGTGTTTGTCTATACAATAAATTGACACTTAAGCACTAAGACAATTTCTTGATCATATGTTGTATTAGAATTGAAGTAAACCATTTCTAGATGCTTGGAGGTCCCTTTTATATTCCTCTTCGAGTTTGTAGCCGTTACTAGCCATTGGGATTGAATTGGAGCCGTTGGAGACTTAATTTCCCATCATAAATGCAGTTCTGCAGCTGTCCGTTTCGAAACGCTCGACACCGTTTCGAAACACTCTTGGAATAGAAAGAGTCGTTGCAGTCTGATGCAGCACCCGTAGTGAAATGCCCTTGGCCGTATCGAAACGCTTATCACCGTATCAAAACGCTCTGCATTTAAATGTTAGTTGGGAAATAGCTGTTGAGGGTCTATGATCATTGAGGTCAATGCCACGTAGGCGTATCTAAACGGAAGAGGTCGTATCAAAACGCCAGGCAAAATTCTCATCAGTAAGGCCTGTTTCGAAACACTTTGACACTGTAAATACCCGTATCGAAACACCTAGGGGTATTTCGAAACACTTGGATGGTTTTGTTGGATTTGGCTTTGAAAACATATAAAAACCTTTTAAAACATCCATTAAACATAGTTTCAAGTTGTTTGGACTTTAGAAATGGTTTTGAATTCTTTTTAACTTTGTCCAAAACATTTTTCAATTATTATATCAAAACATTAGTTCTACAATCTCCCCCTTTTTGATATAATAAAACCAACTTAAAAAATTGTTTGGGATTCTCCCCCTTTAAGTTTAAAAATGTGAATAAGAGATAAAAAAATTTAAAATCAAGTAAAGCTCCCCCTTATTCATTTGAAAATGTAATTTTTCAAACCAAACTCTCCCCCTTTTTGTTATATCAAAAAGAATTCAAAATACATTAAGTTCAATCATAACATAGGAGGTTTGAAAAGATGACAAAAAATTAGAATTTTGGTTTTAAAATGGCTCCCCCTTACTCAAAGCATCATCAAGAATGTTAGTCCAACATGTATGATCATCTAGTTGAAATAAATAAAAATTAAATCAAATAAAAGCAAGAACAACTAGATTTTACCGCACTTGAACTCAAGGGAGGATGTGAAGTCTTCCTTCTTCAAGTGTTCTTCATTTGTGTGCATGGAGCTCCCCCTCAAAGTTTGACTTGTTGATCAATCTCCATCACACCTAGCAAAAGACAATCAAGTAATTTTTGGTATCCAAATTGCTTTGGATTCATAGACGTTAGTAGCACAAAACTTAGTCCCCTTAGGAATCCATTTTTCAATTTCATCCTTTTTAGTTGAAGTACTTAGTCCTTTTGGGACCCAAATACTTCTAAAACATTTACCATTTATAAATCTAAGGGCACTAGATTGTCTTACATAAAAATTTGATTTTCCAAAATTATTTTTCTTTTCAAGCTCTTTGGAAATCAAATCTTTTTCTTCTTGAACTTTGTGAAGCAAATTTTTTTAATCTAAAACATATAGAAAATAGTAAATAAATGATGGCTAAATTGAAGAAAAATAAAATAAAAAGCCAAATTAAATGATAAAGGGACGAAATTGCATGAAAGTAAAAGAGGAGGGCCATGGCGCAAAATCCAACCGAGTTGGGCTCAATTCGTGATTGGATTTGGATCATCAAGCGATCGATATAAAACCTTTTTCCTTTAGAACTCTCTCATGTTTTTCACCTTAAACACTTAGATCTTTACTAACATTAAAATTATTACCCAAATATGTTTTTTTTTTATTGAACACCTAAAATACCAGGAAAGCTTCCCATAACCCAAGCATTCTTCGCTATAATCTAGATCAAATTTGATAGAACTTTCCCCATTACACCCGATCTAACCTAGCCATACATGAACCAAATCATGTTCGCAACACCGACAGTTCGTTCGTGAGTTGTGATGGTGGTGTACGGTGGCCCTTACGGCAGTGGATGAAGACCACCATAGTAGAGGCGGACAACATTGATAGCCGTGGGCAGCAACGATAGCCACAGATAGTGGGGACAATGGCAGACGACTGTGGTTTACTCGGCAAAATCCTTTTCCTTACCCTTTTATTTCGAACATAAAAACAAGAAAAAGAAAGGCAAAACAGTAAAAGAATAAAAAATAATAAAAAGCTAAACAATGTGCCTTAACTAAGGCTTCGAACCTTTATTGCTCAGAATTTAAGAATTTCTTCCTTTGTAAAAATTCTTCTTTTGTTCATCAATTGGGACTTTTCTCTGGGGTCGCATCTCAATCTTCAGCCTCTGGCGCAGGATAACATCGATCACTCTTTTTAAAATGGCCCTCTTTATTAAAATCTTCTTCCAATGGTTTGGTTTTAACTTGTCGTGATCCTTCTGGGGTCACAACGGTGTTTACAATTGTGCTTTCAGATCTTCGAAGTACTAGTCTTCCAATTTTCGCCTTTCATCGGAGAGCCGATCTATTTTCTCTTTATGCTTTTGGGCCTCACGTCTCCAGTGATTCAACTATTCTTTAACTCCTCTAACTGCACCTTTTCTTCTTTTGTGGGCCTAAAACTACTGGTCCGAGTTGCCCTTGCCTTCAATTGGTTGTTTTCCAGGGTTAGTTTCCGGATGTCCTTCAATTAGAGTTCTTGTTGGGCCAATAATTTCTTTACCTCTTTCTAATAACCCTCTCTGATATGATTCGGCAACTAGTTTCCCCTCGATCTCGGTAACTCTCTTCCACAACATCCCTTTCTCTTTCTCGAAATCTTGCTTGTAGACCTCCAATTCTGTCATGAGGGCACCAGGTTGTGGGTTACCCATTTTGTTTACTGAAGTCGAAGTGCCTAAGTTATCAAACCTTTGCTTTCTTCACTCCAAATATTCGGATGTTACTCAGTCAAAAAGGGCTACCTCTATGCGGCAAGGTTGTTCCCAAGCGTGCACCATCTTTACAACTCGTGATGTTGAATCACTGTCATCATATGCAAAGTCTTCCTCTTGCAGCTCGTAGGTGATTGGATGAACTAGTTGGATTCGTATTGTTGCTTCACTAGGGATTGTGCATAGCTAGTGGCCCCCTATAGGCCCTTGAGATGGACTCATTTCATTTCTCCACACTGATATAGGATGGGAATTGGGTACATCCATAGAGCTCTTCACATCACACTGTTACTAGTAAGATTCTGGAAAAAAGTTCTCCCGCTGATCTTGACTCCCATCTCGTGGCCAACTCTTTTTAGAGACCTCTCTAATCGGGACAAAGTCTCGTGAATTTGGGTGCATGAAAACCTTCTCGCCATCCTAGAAATAACTCCCCAACCATAGGTAAAAGAGCTGTGAACATCCAGTGAAACGACTACCTTCACGAGCTCGACAATAGCTAGAACTGGGTTTACGCCTTTCTGGTCCAGCAACTCAACCACGGCTATCTCCATATGCCCCAAAACCTTCAAGAAAATCACCAACCCGTAAATGGCTAAGGCGAGCATATCTAAGGCTTTTTCATGCTTCCAATTCTTCGTAATCTGGGAGTACAAAAATTTCTCCGTGAGACACTAGTTTTGTTCTTCTTTGCAATATGAGCCTCTATTTCCTCAATTTTTAACTCGGTGAGATTGACGAGTTTCCTTCAGTATCCCACATTTCGATCCCTTGAGTAGATTACATCCGACCCTCCTATCTCAAGACGTAGCATCACCATATACTCCTCAATGGTGGGGGGTCATATCTTCTTGGTTGAAGATTAAACAACAGTGGGCTAGATTCTATAATTTAATAGCTGCGAAGATCATAGGCTTATCCACCTCCACTTTGAGCAACAAGGCTATGTCCCAGAATCTCCTGGTAAATATGGTTTGGTCTTGGGTATTCAGGCTTTCCCATAAGGCGGCCAGTTTGGACAAGTTATTCTGTGGTAGGCCTATATGCAATCGTCCTGGCAGATTCTAGACCGTTTCCCTCTATACACTGACACCATGCTGATTCTGAAGCTTCAAGGCTTCACTTCTGGCATCTGTATTTCGACGACATGCCCATTGCCCCGAAGTTGGATAATGCTACATGAAGGTTCATGATCTAGGACCGTCTTTCATTTGAAAGTACCAACAATGTATGATATGATGCACTAGAAATAAAACAACAAAGAAAACAAAGGGGTTAGTACAACATAGTAATAAAATAACACATAGTATAAAACGGAATATAAGCCTTAGGTTGCATGCATGGCTCTAGCAGGGCGGGCTTTCTAAACATTTATACATGTGGGTTCATGGTCTAAAAGGTACTCGAACCGACCCCACCACCTACTAAGGTAGGTGAGAAGTTATATTCTGGCCCATCATAGGCTCGTGAATCGAACACGGTTTGAGGGAAGCATTTTATTATACCCATACAGAGGATTACTCACGATGGCAGAGCTATTAAACTTCCACTTAAAAAGATTTAGCCTGAGTAGAAGACCATGTTATGATGCACCTAAAAACACATCGAATAACAAACATGTTAGTAAATAAATACATAAAAAGGAACAAATAAATAAACACAAAAACCTAAAAACACTAAAGAAAATATTTCGTGACCAAATAAAAGTTGTGCCCACTTACTAAAGTCCCCAGCGGAGTCGTCAAATTGTGATAACGGAGTCGCCACCGGTTCTTTAGGTTGACCAAAAACCTAAAGCAAACTAGAGATTACGGAATCTCGAAAGTTCGAAGGCACGGTTACGAGTGGGGAAGGGTTAGCACCCCCACAACGCCCGTAAAAATGACGCTTATTTGGTCACTCATATTTTTTAACGTGTCTTGGGTTTATGCATGCATAACTATATTTAATCCTAATATCTACACGTTTTAGTGTTTTAGATTTTACTTATATTAAGAATAATTAAATTTTGGTGATATTTACTAATGTTACTAGGTTTATGTTATTTAATGACCTAGACTAACTTTTATTACAAGATTTATTTAAAGTCTACTTACTTATTACTAAAGTATGTTTTGTTGCCTTAATTTAAAGATTTCAACCTAAGAAGTTTTTTATGGTATGAATTTTATATAAGAACCTTAGTATTTATTTCACAATTGATTTTAAGAAAACTTAAACTATGGGTTTTTATTATTTAAGAGGAAAGGGCTAACTAAGGAAACATATTACAAGCTCTAGTCCTACAATATTACATATATTAATTTACACAAAAAATACACAAATAGCATAAATAACATATAGAAAATAATAAATAAAATATGACTAAATTGAAGAAAAATACATTAAAAGTCAAATTAAATGATAAAGGGACGAAATTGTATGAAAGTAAAAGAGGAGGGCCATGACGCAAAATCCAACCGAGTTGGGCACGAGTCCAGGTTGGCTATGGATCATCAAAGGATCGATATAAAACTTTTTTCCTTTAGAACTCTCTCGTGTTTTTAACCTAAAAGCTCACTTAGATATTTATTAACACTAAAATTATTACCCAAATATGTTCTTTTTAGATCGAACACCCAAAATCCCAAGAATGCTTCACATAAGCCAAGCATTCTTCGCTCTAATCTAGACCCAAGTTTGATAGAACTTTCTTCATTACACCCGCTCTAACCTAGCCTTACACGAACCAAATCATGTTCACAACATCGACGGTTCCGGTCGTGAGTTGTGATGGTGGTGTACAGTGGCCCTTACAACGGTGGATGGCAAACACCACGACAGCGATAGACAACATTGACAGTGGTGAGCAGCAATGGTAACAGCGAACGCCTGTGGTTTACTCGCCAAAAACCTTTTCCTTACCCTTTTATTTCGAAGATAAAAACAAGACAAAGAATGGCAAAACAGTAAAACGATAAAACAATAATAAAAAGCTAAACGGTGTACCTCAACAAAGGCTTCAAATCTTTATTGCTTAGAATTTCAAAATTTCAAAATTTCTTCCCTTGTAAATATTCTTCTCTGGTTCATCAACTGTGAGGCGTTTCTCTAGGCCGCATCTCGATCTTCAACCTCTGGCACAGGATAACATCGGGCACTCTTTGTAAAATGGCCTACTTCATTTACATTTTCTTCCACTGGTTTGATTTAGACTTGCCCTGATCCTTTTAGGGTCATAACGGTGCAAGCGCTTTTTTGGACCCAATTAAGCCCTTATACTCTAAAATTTCATCAATTAACCCCTTTGACCAATGTTGACTATTAAATTTAACATTTTTTAGATTAGTTGGTGCAATGTGTCGTGTTGTAGTGTTATCACTTGACATTTTCAAAAATTTATTTTATTTAATTTTTTAAAGTTCTAAAAATTCTAAAAAACTTATAAAAAATATTAAAAAATATTTTTCTAATGAAATCTGTAAATGTCACATGACAGAGCTGTATTGAGTCACGTAACAATAATATCTCAAGAAAAAAACGTCAAAAATCAATGGTCAAATTCGGTTAAAGTGCTTAATTGATTAAATTTATTTGTTCGGGAGCTTAATTGAGTGTAAAAAAATTTAGGGGCTTAATTGATTTTTTTTTCAAAAGTTCAAGGGCTTAAATCACCCTTAAACCAAAAAAATAATAAAAAGTTAAACGATGTACCTCAAGGAAAGCTTCAAATCTTTATTGCTCAGAATTTCAGAATAGAATTTTTTTGTAATTTTTTTGGGTGTTTTCAAAAAAAAAGTGTGAATCTGTGAATGAGTGCGAGTGTGTTACAATGGTAATTACAAGGCTTTATATAACCAAAAAAATGAAGGACATAAGGGAAGAATACATGATTCTATCCCAAATTACAATGAAATAAATATAAAAAAAAAATCCTAGAACCTTCCTGATATGCTTGATTTCTTCTCTTTTTATCTTCAATTCTTATTTGGGGAACACATTGAATATGTGATGTGCAAATCTACAATTTGACGGCGGCGCCAATTGAGGGCTAGGGTTTTGGCCAGTTTGAGCCTTTGTACACGGACCTCTTTTTTTATTTTTTTGGACTTTATATGTTTTTTTTAGATTTTAATACTCTAATATATTTTCATATTTACAAAAATAAAAGGTCGGATAAAATTGATGACTATGGTTAAAGGGTAATTTGTGTATTAAACAAAAATATAAATATTATTCTCTAATTTTTACTATTTCTTTCAATCATGTTTAGCTGCTTGGTATAATAGTATTTATGTATTGATAAAAATATATATTAATTGCAATGTATTTATGGTTTTGAAATTTGTTTATTGATAAAAATATTAATTGTTTTATTACCTAGTATAACTTTTAAAATATATTTTAAATTTTTTTCACTCATATTTATTTTAATTGTCATACCATATGTCATCTCAGCTCGGTAGATAACTCAATGGGTAGATGTTATGTTGTCCCTTTCGGAGGCTTCTGTTGTTTCTTGTTGTATTCTAGGCTTTTGCTCTGTTTTTTTACGGTTCTCTAATGAAAATTTTATTTTTCTCGATAAAAATAAGACGATTGCTATGTTCCCCTTTCCTTAAAAAAATAAAATAACTCAAAATTAAATACTTAATTTAAACTCTCAACAAATGGCCAAATACCTGTGTTCGAGACCTGATTCGCTAACTCGAAATTCGAGCCGTTACATTCAATATATTTATATATTTGTAAAAATAAAAGGCCGGATAAAATTGGTGAGTACAATTAAAGTGCAATTTGTGTGTAAGCAAAAATATAAATTTTATTCTCTATTTTTACTATTTCTTTTTTCTTTTCTATTTCTTTCAATTATGTTTAACTGTTTGGTTTAATAGTATTTATATATTGATAAAAATGTATTAATTGCATTGTATTTATAGTCTTAAAATTTATTTATTGATAAAAATATTAATTATTTTGATTACATGGTCACACTTTTAAAACATATTTTATTTTTTCTTCATTTATATTTATTTTAATTGCCATGACATATGTCATCTCAGCTATGTAATTGTTGTGTTTTCTCTTTCGGAGCCTTATATTATTTCCCATTGTTTTTTAAGCTTATTACCTTTTTTTTCTACGATTCCCTAATAAAATTTCTATTTTTCTTAATAAAAAAGATGATTGCTTTCTGTTAAATTTATAGGTTGATGGACAAAACTATAGTATTTATTTTTCGGATGAGTCTACCACGTGCGACGAACATTGCTGAACACCACTAACGATGAACACCGCTGAACACCATTAAATTTTTTAAAAAAAACTAAAAATCACAAGGACTAAACTTATAATTAAATTTTTTTAAAAAAAATAAAAATTAAATTTAATAAATCTGTTATATTTTTTTATAGTATTAAAAATTGATATGTTTGAATTAAATATTCCCAAATTTCCCAATATCATAAACCCAAATATCCCGACGCTTTGAATTGCTGCTGTCGGCGTCGCTCCTCCCCCGCTGTGATCCGGCCGACTTGTCTCGCCGGCGTCCATCTAGGCCTCTCCGTCGTTCCGCCGCTCGCCGCTCGCCGCCTACTGTGTGCATTGTTTCAGCCGTGAACAGGTAAGTTCTTTCCCTTTCTTTTATCGTCGATATTGGTCGGCCACACCAGCCGTCGCCGGCTGTTTTTGGCTTTCGTCCGTCGTCCGTCGTCCCCGGCCTAGCCCCGGCGAACTAAACCCCATCATCGGCAGCCCCAAATCCCAAATCAGAAACCCTAATTTTTGAATTTCCCCAACTTCGTAAACCTAATTAGAAACCCTAATTTTGAAATTAGGAACCCTAATTCAGAAATTTAAAACTTTAATTGTGAAATTAAGAACTCTAATTCAGAAATTTAAAACTTTAATTGTGAAATTAGGAACCCTAATTCAGAAATTTAAAACTTTAATTGTGAAATTAGGAACCCTAATTCAGAAATTTAAAACTTTAATTGTGAAATTAGGAACCCTAATTCAGAAATTTAAAACTTTAATTGTGAAATTAGGAACCCTAATTCAAAAATTTAAAACTTTAATTGTGAAATTTTGAACCTAATTTTAAATTTTTTTAAATAACTCAATTCTAGAATTATTCAAAAAAAGAATCCTAATTACAAAAAAAGAATCCTAATTGTGAAATTAGGAACCATATGTATGGAGAGTTTTTAGAACATCATATCTTGGTATTCATGTATTATATCGGAATCAATGTAGGTTTTATCCACTGTGATTGTTGCAAATTCAAATTGGTTCTTCTCTGCGTTCATACTAAATCGGAATAGTGCTATTGCCTTTACATGAACAGGTTTCTTTTGCTTGTTGCTTTTACACTTAGCTAGTTAGCTTCATTTGTGCATTGTCAAATCTCATATAAACTAAATAACAAAACAAAATCTCATGAAAAACAGCCAAACAGCTGGAAATGGAATGCAGTATCTGTTCAAGTGGTCTTCATCTATGTTATTTAAATTTGGTACGAGTGTCGAATATATATTATGAAAACTTGATAATTGGGATTAAGATACTTATGTGTGACTTTGTACAATGGCTTATTGATTAAGTATGTGATTAATTTTACCCCAAGCTAAAGCTCACTTGTTCGATTCAATGGATGGAAAGATTTATTTCTTAAACTTGATTGCTCTTTTGTTATACGTTTAAAGCTACCTCACTAAGTACTTGTACTTATTTATTTATTTTCATCCTTCAGGTCGAGCTACTTTTTGTTGATCCGTGAAACTTGGGCACGATCACAAGGTTACTAGAAATATGTTTTGTCCTCCTTTTATTTAAGAACTCCTGATAGGTGGCATATATTTGCTAGTTGCATTGTGCATTTTAGCATATCTTTTTGATGGTTGTATATAATTTGGTTAAGCACTTTTGATATATGTAATGAATTAAATCTTATTTTGGTTGGTGGATTTTGCTGGGTTTGATGATTAAATGTGTAATGTTAGCTTGGTGGTTATGTTATGACATAATGTGGCCACCTTACAAATGAGTAGCTTGGTTGTAAAATATTGAGTTTAAAATAGTTTGTTAATGTCAAGTTTTGTTGAGGTTTGATCGAATATTTGCTTAGATAATAAGTTGTTGTGTTATATTCTTCGGTGTTTACTTGTATTCCAAGTCTGAGGATACTTTAATCGATTATGGTAGTTATGGACCAGCATATGATGTGTGAATGAAAAGGAATCGAGTTTGGATTATGTTCTTATAAGAATAATGATAGATAGCTACATAGTTATGCTATGGTGTATTCAAATGACATTTATCAATATACACACTTTGCTTATGTTTTGTTAGCGAGTAAACTTTTGCATGATACAATGACAATAGTTCTCCCTTAATTTCGAATGAAATGATTCCTTTGTCTATGATTTGTTTTGTCCTGAAAATAAGCTTTGCTGTTATGTGTCAGATGAATGATTTTGCTACCTCACCAAGCCAAAAAGGCGTAATTAGTTCATGTGTATGTCTTTTTAGGAAATTTAACTTAGTTGCTCTCGAATTGTGTCTTTCTAGAAGCTGCAAGTCACTCTCCTTCAGCATTTTGCGTGTAAGTTGTCATGACTAAAACTTCAAATTAGTTTAAGGTATGAAAGTTTTAGAACATGAAAGCATGTAAATTATCTTCAATAATAATGTAATAATTACATATGTCAATAAGCACGACTGCTCAGCTTTTTATTTGAAAGAAAGCATTGATAACACTAAGTAGAGCTTTGGTGGCCCATGTTTTCATCTCTTCACATACTTATCGTATTTTACTTTCGCTCTCCTAAACGTATTAAAGTAGTTTTAAAGTGATAGTGGTTTGAATATTATTTTCGTACTCATTATACCCATGTTTTGCAGTGAACAAACGTGAGACTATGTCCTCAAGTGAAAAGCAAAGCCACGTTCCAGGTAAGTTAAAATGCATTACGTTTTTTAACATTGACCACGCGTTTATTTTTAATCAACTACCACACCTTCCACATTGTAATAATGTTGTGTGTGTTTTTTTTTGTTTTTTTTTTTTTGTAAATAACATAATTGTCAGAGATGGTAGATAATCAAAATACCAAAACTGAAGATAGAGAGTTAGAGTGTTATAATCAGAATGAAGGGGTCTATAATCATGATGAAGATGGCTACAGTGGTGAATCAGATTGTGAAACTTATGCTGAAGAGGAACAAATTGAATATAATGTTGATGATGAGAAACATATAGATGATGAGAAGACAATTGACTGCTTCATTGACGAGAGTATATGGGATAAGATTGGGAAAAAATTAGAAGATTACGATGAGAATGATATGAATATGCTGAAGTGGAAGACTTTAGATGATTGCATTGAGTTTTATTTTACCTATGCAAAAGTGAAAGGTTTTGGAGTTCGAATGAGCCAGTCAGTGACAAGTCGAAATGGCGGTCACATAATTTCAAAAAAATTGTTGTGCCGTAAAGAGGGATATAGAGAGGAAAGGAGGATTAACTTGCCAAACCGAAAACGTGAACAAAGACCAGTCAGCAGAGTTGGATGTGGAGCACTTATTAAATTCAAATTGGATGAACGATATCAACATTGGAAAGTTGCTAAATTTCGCGCAGAGCATAACCATGAAATGGTTCAGCCAACACAAGTTGCTTACATCAGGTATGTAATTCATCAATAAGTAAATTGTTACATATTAACTTCTATCTTATATATATATATATATAATGTTCTTTAATGATCTATTTTGTAGGTCATTCCGAAAAATTAGTGAGTTAGACGAAATTAAGATTAAGAGCATGCATAACTCTGGAATTGCTCTAAGTAAAATTATGCAAAATTTTGTGAATGAAGCCGGTTCAATTGAGAATGTTGGATTTTTACAGAAGGATTTGTACAACTATCTATATAGAATCAAACGAGAAGAAGTGCAAGATGGTGATGCTGAAACGGTGATGGCATATTTATATGGAAAACAAGAATCTGATCCCTTTTTTTTGTGAGGCACACAAGAGATGAATTCAGAAACTTAGAGAAGTTGTTCTGGTGCGATGGTATATCACGCGCTGACTATAAAGAATTCGGGCATGTACTTGCATTTGATACAACTTATAAGTGTAACGCATACAACAAGCCATTCGTTGTTTTGGTTGGTGTCAATCATCATCGAAACACAGTGCCATTTGGATGTGCATTGATTGTGAATGAGAAACAAGATACCTATGTGTGGGTGTTACAACAATTGATTGAAGCGGGAGATGGCTACAAACCACTTACTATTATTACTGATAGAGATAAAGCCATGGCAAATGCCATTTCGCAAGTACTTCCTGAAGCAAAACATAGATTGTGTTTATGGCATATCATGAGGAACGTGCAGTATAATGCTGAACACAATTTTCTCAATGGGCTTATGAGATGCGCTGACAAGTGTAGAACGCCATCAGATTTTGAAAAAGCTTGGAAAGAATTAGTGGACAAACACAAAGTTGAAGGAAGGAGGTGGGTACAAGAATTGTATGAAGATAAAGAGAAATGGACAGAAGCATATTTGCAAGGATACTTTTATGCAGGTAACATCATATACACTTTAATTGTATTTAATATTATATTTATTTACTACATTTAACCAAATTATTAAATATTTTGGTGTGCAGCAATGAGGACTACTCAACGGTGCGAGTCAATGAATAGAACACTTAAAACTTGGTTGGACAGAAAGGTAATGTTGTATCGATTTGTTGACAACTATCATAAACAACTGCAATCTCTAAGATGGGAGGAAAGTTTTCAGGATTACAAAACAATGGATGAACTACCATATTGTGACGGTGTGTTGGCAACTTTAAAACGTAATGCAGCCCAAGTATATACAAGAAATGCTTTTGCTACATTGTGCAAAGAAATGTCCTATGAGGGTTATTACTTGGTCAAAAATAGGGAAGTACAAAATGAGTGCATGTGTTATTGGTTAGAGCATGTTGAAAAGGAGAAGTTGTACCTTGTACTTAAAAATACAACACATGATACTATGTATTGTTGTTGTATGAAGTTAGAGTCTGTTAGATTTCCATGTCGTCATATGTTTGCCGTGTTGAAGTATGAAAAGGCAAAAGAAATACCTCAAGGATGTATAATGAAAAGATGGACTATTTATGCGAAGAAAGATGTTGGATTACAGAAGAAGAATGCAGATGTCGAAGATAATAATCCAACAACAATTAAAGCCAGGTATTCTACTCTAGCCTCTTATTGTATGACTATATGTCATCGTGCATCACAAACATTTAAAACTTTCAATGAGGTTAAAGATCAATTTGCAAAAATGAGCCTCAAATTGCAAACGGTGAAAGTGGGATGTAAAAAGAGAACCAGTAAAAGCGGAGAGTTTCTTGGAATTGGCGATCCTATAGTTCTTGAATCAGGAAGAGGAAAACCCAAGAAAAATAAGCGCCAAGCTTCATCGTCCAACCCAACACATGTTTCATATGATGACGATGTTATTTTGGACTTGCATAAAACCTCTGAACCTTCTCTGAACAAGCCTTCTGATCAGGATACGAAGCATACTGATGCACTTCAAATACCAAAATTAGCTGAATACATGCCCGACACATACAAAAAAGACGACATATCTGAGGTAATAATGTTATGTTTTAATTAAATATGAAATATAATAATTATTCTTTGTTGTTATGCATATTGATAATTTTTTTTGTAGGCTGCATATACTAATGAATTGAAAAATATGGAAAAAGATCCAACTGTTTTAGATTGGCAACCAAATAAGGATTGGTAGTGTGCAGTCTTGTCCAAAAATTATGGGCTTTGATCTTGTAAGTTGAGAATTAATTTTATTATTGATTCATTGATTTTAAAATATGTTTTAGTTTTGTTTGTTGTTGTGATTGCTAATGTTAATTTCTACGATTTTTTCTCTTATGATGACTAGGACTAGGTCTGAGCGTGCCTCGATAACATATCAAAATTTGAAGTAATTACCGCATGATGGATGATGGTCGCGGTTTTCCCTCCTTTCTGTTTCAATTGAGAGATTTAGTTTAGTTATTTTATTCTAGTTATACATACAGGAAATACTAGTTATATGCAAGAAATAATGTTAAGTTTTAATTTTTAGATTGTATGAAGTTGGTTTTATATTCGTGCCAAATTATTAAACCATTTATTTATTTGTTTTCTTTCATTTATATGTGCAATTCGTATGTACGTATATGTGCAATTCATATGTATGTATATTCGTGGTGTCAAATTTAATTAGTTTCGTTATTATCAATCAAAGTAAAAAAATTAGTTTGATTTTTTAATTTTAAACGTAATTTAGTTAAATATATTTAATTTAAAAATATCATAATTCATTAGTTTAACTTGGTGGTTAAATATTTAAAAAATTTATCAATAATGTATTGCGTTCTAATGTGTTGTTTCTAATTTGTATAGGTTAAATATAAATGTTAGAAAATTTAAACCAAATAGTTGGCCTAGTGTAACTGGTTTGCACGTTGGCCTTCCATGCTAGCTACTTGGGTTCGAATCTCGGTGGCACCAATTGTATTTTTAGGTTTTTTGGGTTAATTTTTTGACTCGACTCGATCGAACGGTCACCTCTATCTTAAGATATGACGCGTCAACTCGAAATATTCGAATATTTTAAATCATTTTTTCTTTTAAATCGAATATTTTTTAAAATAGAATATTTAATATATGGGTAAACTTCACCGGAGGTCCCTTATGTTTAGTGCATGTTCTATTCTGGTCACCCAATTTAAAAAAAAAAGATTATTTTGGTCACTTATATTTTCGATCGTTACTGTTTTGGTCACCCGAGCGTTAGACTCCGTTAGCACCTGTTAATACGATGACGTGGCACGTTAATAAAAAAAAGTAAAATTTTAATTTAACCCCTAAACTTTCAAAACTTTATTTAACACCACCTTCCCCAAAGCTTCACCCTAAAATCAATTACTAATTATTTAGTAGGATTAGTGTTCCTATAATGAACCTCTTCGGATGAGTTGAAGTTATAAAAATAAAATAAAATAAGAGGTGGAAATGAGTGAGAAAATAGAGTTACATTTACATACATACTAACGACATGGCAGACTGTGCCATTGCCATCGGAAAAGGAGCAATTACAGGTGATGGAGTTTTCAAATCCCTTCACCAGATTGGCCGTAACCCACCCTTCTTCTCCACTGCATGGATCTACAGTGAAGTCCCAGTCTGTCTTCCCTAATGTCTTTCCTATGTCTCTCAAATATTTCACTAAAAAAACATCACCAAATGGTCCAAATCCATTAAATCAAGACATTACAAAAAACAACAACAAAAACTAAAAAAAAAAAACCAACAAAACAACACCTTCATAGTCCGGAAGTGTTGCACCAAACATCACCAAATGGTCCAAATCCATTAAATTTTAGGGTGAAGCTTTGAGGAAGATGGTGTTAAATAAAGTTTTAAAAATTTAGGGGTTAAATTAGAAATTTATTTATTTTATTAACATACCACGTCATCGTATTAACTTGTTCTAACGGAGTCTAACGCTCGGGTGACCAAAATAGTAACGGTCGAAAACGTAAGTGACCAAAATAACCTTTTTTCAAATTGGGTGACCTAAATAGAACACGCACTAAACATAAGGGACCACCGGTGAAGTTTAACCTTAATATATTCATATTCAAATCACATCGAATATTTAATAACTACTTTAAATATTCAATTCAATTTAAAAATATTCGATTTAAAAGAAAAACTTGATTTAAAATATTTGAATATTTAATTAAATTTTTATAGGAACTCGAAAACTCGACTCGATTCGAATCGAAAAAATATCAAATAATATTTTAAAAATATTCCTATGGGATTAGATACATGTGAATTCCATTTGGATATTTTCTAATGGAATGAAGTGGTTAGCAAAATTTTAAAAGCAAAAACTCTAAAACGACAAAGCAAGTGCGAAACAATTTATAGCTTGCATCATTGAGTTTGTCTGCTTAAAATTTCTTTTGATCATAGTATGATATAATTATAAAGTAAAAAAAATATATATGATTTAACTAGAAACTTTAGCCAATTATTGAAAATTGCCATCTGCTACTTTAGCTCTCTTGACACCGTTCCTTTCCTCAACTTCTGCATCTTGTACGGTTAGTTCACGAGGATTGAAAAGATCAACTTCATTGTGGTTGCTTGTAACAAGTTTTGCCAAAATTTTCAGTCGTTCAACTCCCATTTGTTGCGTCTACACAATAAATATATTATGTTATCAATATCATACAATAACTAAACGAAGCTACAAGGTATATTTTTACCGTGAAAATAATCTTCGACCAATCACTTTTTTTGTCGGCTTCTATATACTTCAATATGTACATGCCACAATCATCTCTGAATTCAATATAAAATAAATTAATTTATTAAAAAATTCACAGACATAATAAATAAATTTTTATTTTAAATTTAAATTACGTACGAATTTGGCTGCTTTGGTAATTCAAGAAAAGATATTGGAAATTTTGCAGCATCTTCAAATAATCTACCCAAATGAGCATGAGACCCATACATAAGTGGAGCTTTACTCAACTGTTATAATAAGTTAAAACAAAATTAAAAAATTGATAATTAAAAACTATACCAATTCTATTAGTTCTCACAAATGAATAAAGAACTTACTAAGTATTTTGCAATGTTTTTACGCACTTCATTGACTCCAAGAGAGTCCAAAACGTAATTATGTCCCTCCACAACATCAACAACTAATAAAAACCAATGTTCGCCTTTTGCATCATGTAATGGCACATATACCTGCTAAATCAATTGAGTTAAAAATCATTGTCAACTACATACAAGCAAACAACAAATTATAAATATACATGTTCCACATCACTACTATCAATAGGTATAAAATCCTCTATCCATCGGGAATGAAATTTGATAATGTTAGTCATTTCCCCCGCCTTCTGAGCATGTGTGAAATATTCGATAATGATACTCTGAGACAAACATTAAATGTGAAAATGTCATAAAATTATAAACAAATAATGTGATATCTAACCAATAAATTATTTTTTACCTGAAAGGACAGAGGCAAATATAACTTCTTCGGCATAGGCTCTTGCCTCAAGTGCAAATCGTACACATAGATATCGATAAACTATTAAATATTTAAAAATAATAAAAACACTTGTATTAATAACAAATAAAAGAACAAATATAGAGCATGTAAAAGATTTAATAATTTAATCTATATTACCCAGTCAGATAACCATTTTCCTGGAAAAACAGTACGAGCATTGGCAACGTCCAAAAAATCATTTTTGGCCATGTAAAGAGTGTTGGATGTATTATTCCAAGTAGCAACATTCGTACAAATTGTACGTTCTTCAGGCGTTAGGTAATCCAAATAATGCTTGTACGCATCAGTTATCATACCAACTTCTTTGGACTTTTCTGATAACAAATCACCTGCCTCATATTTATCCTGCGTAAAAAATATTTAACTCTTGAAAATGTTAATAACATGAAAATTAAATGTAAATATTACAAAAAAAATGTGTTTCTAGTTTACAGCTTTTTTGTTTTACATTTGATTTGAACTTCTGCGAATAAATCTTTCAATCCTGGTTCAATATCAAAATTACAAAGCTTGTTTTCTTTTTCAACCTACACAATCAAAAAGTAATTGATCATATATTCAACTCAAATAAAAATTTGTGAAAATTTCTTGTATCTACATATAGCAAAAATTAGTTTTAAGCAAACATATAATATTAAAGTATAAGATAAAATATAATCAATAAAGAATGATTTATACATACCGTTGTATTCACTTTAGAAGTTCGAGCTCTTTTCTTCGATGTCACATATTTCGACTTCAGATCATCAGTAAAATCAAAACGTGTAGTCGAACTCACACTCTTTTTCTGTTTCGAGTCTTTACTCTTTGACAAAGCCTTAAGACTGTTTGACAGTTTAGGAGGCATTTTTTTAATTATTGGACTTTCCTTCAACGTAACTAATTGACTAGGAAATCGATGCTGACCAAATTGAAAGTTAAAAATCTCGCTAGGAATTTTTGGGAGACCATCAGTGCCATCTTTGATGTTGTCTTCAAAATTAACTTCAAGCTTTCTTTTACCAATAGGTTCTAATGAGGGAGACAAATAATCAGGATCACAATTCATAAATGGAGACAAACTCGGTTTTTTAAAACCACTCTCGGTTTCTTCCTTCAATGATGCAGCACTTAATCCTTCTTTCTTGTGAGATTTATTTTCTAAACTCTCATCTTTCAACGGACCGCTATGTAAACTACTATCTTCTGATCTATCATTTAAAACATCCTCCTTTCGACTATATATTCCTTCTCCTTTTAATGAATCACCATCTTGTATTGAACTTTTCATATTGCTCGGTGTTAATATGGTCACTAATTTTTCAAAGTGACCATTTAATGTTTCAAATTGACCATTCATTTTAACAAATTCTTTTTCAATATTTTGCACCGAATGAATGAGTGCCTCGAACTTATGATCACTCTGATAAAGAATTCTTATTTTTTCTTCATGTACAACTTCAGCCTTTTCCTATATGTACATAAAATAAATAAAAAATTGAACAATAATCTTAAATAAAATATATCGACAAAAAGAAATTCAACATTATTATTAAAATTTCAATTATTTATAATGAATGTACCTCGTTCTTTGCCTTCTCCGAACTCATGTTGATATGGCGCTTACACTCCATCTTAACTTGTTTTGAAGGAGTTAAGTTTAAATCCATCATCTATGTTAAAAAGATAAAATCTAAGCCTGCATGCATTTAAAAATAATATTTTATTATTGCACCATGTAAAAACAAAAATTCCTACCATTATAGGAACAAACAACTAACACTAATAGAGACTTGAAAATTATTGAAAAACAAATAGAACAAATGTTACATTGTGTTTCCTTATTATTTGTATACAGTGTTTATTTCGTGTAATGATTTTTTGTTAAAGGCAAAAATATTGTATGACTTTATTCATGGAAATCCTACAATACTATATAACCAAAGACCCGAGTCTCGTTAAAAAACTTCCTTACACCTAAATGGAGCACCAAGTCCAAGCCGAATACATTAGAGTAGGCCCCTGCAAACGAATCTAATATAAATACTGTCCAACCCCTTCTATGACCAATTACATGAAATTCTAACAACTCAAGTAAACTCTATAATTTTCAGGGGATCGTCCTTCTAGTTTTCAACCAAACAAAATGTCAACCACTCATAGAATGCCACCGAGGCCAGTCCAAAGAAACAAGGCAGGGAAAAAAGTAAATCCACAAAAGAGCAACCAAGTTCAAGAAATAAACTTTTTCATCCATTGAATCGAACAAGTGAGCTTTAGCTTGGGGTAAAATTAATCACATACTTAATCAATAAGCCATTGTACAAAGTCACACATAAGTATCTTAATCCCAATTATCAACTTTTCATAATATATATTCGACACTCGTACCAAATTTAAATAACATAGATGAAAACCACTTGAACAGATACTGCATTCCATTTCCAGCTGTTTGGCTGTTTTTCATGAGATTTTGTTTTGTTATTTAGTTTATATGAGATTTGACAATGCACAAATGAAGCTAACTAGCTAAGTGTAAAAGCAACAAGCAAAAGAAACCTGTTCATGTAAAGGCAGTAGCACTATTCCGATTTAGTATGAACGCAGAGAAGAACCAATTTGAATTTGCAACAATCACAGTGGATAAAACCTACATTGATTCTGATATAATACATGAATACCAAGATATGATGTTCTAAAAACTCTCCAAACATATGGTTCCTAATTTCACAATTAGGATTCTTTTTTTGTAATTAGGATTCTTTTTTTGAATAATTCTAGAATTGAGTTATTTAAAAAAATTTAAAATTAGGTTCAAAATTTCACAATTAAAGTTTTAAATTTTTGAATTAGGGTTCCTAATTTCACAATTAAAGTTTTAAATTTCTGAATTAGGGTTCCTAATTTCACAATTAAAGTTTTAAATTTTTGAATTAGGGTTCCTAATTTCACAATTAAAGTTTTAAATTTCTGAATTAGGGTTCCTAATTTCACAATTAAAGTTTTAAATTTCTGAATTAGAGTTCTTAATTTCACAATTAAAGTTTTAAATTTCTGAATTAGGGTTCCTAATTTCAAAATTAGGGTTTCTAATTAGGTTTACGAAGTTGGGGAAATTTAAAAATTAGGGTTTCTGATTTGGGATTTGGGGCTGCCGATGATGGGGTTTAGTTCGCCGGGGCTAGGCCGGGGACGACGGACGAAAGCCAAAAACAGCCGGCGACGGCTGGTGTGGCCGACCAATATCGACGATAAAAGAAAGGGAAAGAACTTACCCGTTCACGGCTGAAACAATGCACACAGTAGGCGGCGAGCGGCGAGCGGCGGAACGACGGAGAGGCCTGGATGGACGCCGGCGAGACAAGTCGGCCGGATCACAGCGGGGGAGGAGCGACGCCGACAGCAGCAATTCAAAGCGTCGGGATATTTGGGTTTATGATATTGGGAAATTTGGGAATATTTAATTCAAACATATCAATTTTTAATACTATAAAAAATATAACAGATTTATTAAATTTAAATTTTTTTTAAAAAATTTAATTATAAGTTTAGTCCTTGTGATTTTTAGTTTTTTTTTTTTAAATTTAATGGTGTTCAGCGGTGTTCATCGTTAGTGGTGTTCAGCGGTGTTCGTCACCCGTTATAGAATTTTCCTTATTTTTCTCAATAAAAAAGATGATTGCTACAGACTACATGTTCTCCTTTACTTAAAAAAGAATAAAATAACTCTTTATTCTACTCTGACCAATCAAATTTAGGATCCGTACTTGGTGTCCTGATTTTTTTATCGCCCCTTTGACTCTCTAAATTTAGGCAAAATAAGTAGGCATCTTTAAAAATATTTAGATCGATCCACTTTCCATTAATAGTTTTAATTAATTTATTATAAAAAAAACTTGACTTTTGTCTTATTTTATTTCTTACCCTCAAAATAAATAATATAGTTTTGCTCATCAACCTATAAATTAGTTGCGGAACAATCATCAAAGATTCACTTATCACATGCTAAAGAATAAATAAATATACTTTGATAAAAAAAAAAGAATTAATAAATATACATGTGTGGAGAATAAGATCCCACATCTTTCGTCTAACCCACCCAACTACACTATATAATTCTTGCTTCCACGCAAAATTATAATTTAAGTGGACCATACTTACTAAACTTTTTTTTCATCAAATAAAACTTCATATCATAGAAAATCAGGTAAACAAAAGATGAGGAGGAAAGACTACATGATTCCAAACAACTTGGTCCTGTTTTGTCTTCGCAAACTTGGCTAACCAATCAGCTGCCTGGTTACAAGATCTAGAAACAAAGGAAAAACAACAAGACTCAAACAACTTTGCAGTATCCTTGATATTTTCTTCAATAGCTGATGTTTCCCAGTCAGAACCATCTCCAGTTCGCGGCCTATTAATGACAGTTTTACTGCCCGCCTCGATGATGACATCCGTAAAAGCACTCTGGTTGGCTATCAATAAACCCAATCTGATTGCACAAGCTTCTGCTGCTGCAGCAGACGGAGCCCAGCAAGGAGCTGAGACCCCAAGTAGGCAAGAACTCGAGCAATCACGGAATACAGCTGCGATAGAGGCTTTCCCTGTCAAATGGTCGAAAGCGGCATCACAATTGATTTTTATGGTTCCTTGAGGAGGTGGTGTCCACTTGTAATCCTTCGACTTATCAGCCGATCTTTCCGAGTTGACGGGATTGTTGGCGAGTTGGAATTCCATGAAGTCTCTGTCCGCCTTTAACCGTACATCCCAAGGGGAGTCTCTTCTTCCTTCAAAAACCAATGCGTTTCTTGATTTCCAAATGGTCCAAAGAATGAAGGCCAAGTGAGCGCACCCTTCGCCAGCGAAACCAAGGTTTCGATCTTCAGAAACCTTACACCACCATTTTGGGAAGCCAGAAAAGCCAATGGGTGCTGGAGAGTAGTTAAAGCCTGAGGCTTTCCAGATTGCCTGTGCGAAAGGACAGAAGAACAAGAGATGCTCAGCCGTTTCCCCTGGACTCTCGCAATAGGGGCAGGCATCAGGATCTTTGAAGTTCCTATGCAAGCGGGCTTTCAAGGAGCTCTTTGTAGGAATAATGTTATGGCAAAGTTTCCACAAAAAGGAACGAATCTTAGAAGGGACTCTTAACTTCCTAATTGAGTTTCATAACTCTTTTTTTGATAAGGTGCTCTCACTGGATGAGGGATTCAGAGTGTCCATAGAACCCTCCTCCATGAATCTATATCCCGACTTGGCCGAGTACTCTCCATTTTTGTTGTCGGCCCATATGAGATAATCTTGAACATTTGGACCTCCAATCGGAATTCTCAAGATCGCCTTCGATTCAGATGGAGAACAGAGCTCATTAACCTTCGCTTCATTTCATGTCCAGTCAGAATTCATGAGGGAACTGACAGAAGGGGCAGGAAAGCCCTGCGGAGGCTGAGACGATAGTCTGAAGCCCTGAATCTTAGGGATCCAGTTGTCGAACCAGGTTGAGATATTTTTGCCATTTCTGACTCTCCAGAGGGAGCCATTCTTAATAACCTTGATCCCTTCTCTTATTCCCTACCATGCCCAGGAGGGATTAGAACACTTGGGAGCCTCAAAAATGCTCTCATTTGGAAAATAGATTCCTCGAAGAACTTGAGCTAAAAGGGATTCCGAATTTCTTATCACCTTCCAAGTAATCTTAGAGACTAAAGCTTTATTGACCATACTTACTAAACATGGCAGCTAGATTAACCTCTTCTCATTTAAGTACTCTGATATGCAATAATAAACTTCTAAACAAAACTCAAATAAGGGATTAAGTTTAAAAAGAACTTTAAACATTCTTAACATACATTTGTTGATTAACTTTTTAAGTTACAAAATATAAGATACAATTACGATTATAAGTAATACATATTCAAATAGAATAGAAATTAAAGTAATTATGACAAATTTTAATCGAATTGATAATCGTAAAGGACCTACAAATGTTGAGATTTGAACTAACAAAAAATTAAAAAAAATACCCATTTTGTATGCAAGGTGAGAGTCAGACATAGAGCTCAAGGATCCACGATATCAACCTGCGTTGATCTATTAAGACCAAAATAATTAAATTGGTACTTGTATTGAAGTGATATCTCAACAATTTATATTAATGTTATTTTAACTAAATGGAATAATAATAATATGATTAAGTGTCATGCACCGCAACCTAATTGATTCTTGATATTTTACATAAACACCATATATCAATTTAAGATTTTCTTTCTTCTATATTTAAATGCTAATTTTAAAATTTTACCAAACTCAAAAATCATTTTGTATTATAAACCTAAAGTATATTTTTCAAGTCTAAAATAAAATTGTCAAATATCTAAGATGATGTTGAAGTGATCAATCCAAAATTTTATTGGTTTGACTTTTGGTTAAGTTACGAGGAGATGACAAATACTAGTTGGTTTTGTGGGATAGAATATTTAGTTTTTTAAGTAAAATTAAAGGTTTGAGTTCTAATACTATAATTGGAAAAAACTATGTTAGGAGTATCGTCCCTATAATAACTCTCTACAATATTCTATTCAGATCAATCAATTAATGAATTAAATATCGGTAGTCAAACAAAAAAAAAGTTACTATGAGATTTGCGGTGAGGATGGAAAGCTGAAAATTAAGAAAGACGTCTCATTCTAAGTCTTGGTCGTTGACCGTTGGTAATCTTTTAATTTTTTTTTCTTTTGTTTTATGGTGTAAGGATAATTTTAACACTTAACGTTTATATTTTTTTATTTTGACCATCGTTCTTTTTTGAGGATAAATTCAGTCCTCAATCTGTCTTTTTGTCATTACTCATTTTTTAACTAACATATTGATTAAACCGTTAAATAATCAATGGAGATTACATGACACATATGTAAAACCTATGTTTGATTTTGATATAATTAACTCTGGATCAATTTGAAAAACTTAAAATTGTTTTATAAGTCCCTTAATAAGTTTTTAAATCACCAACACTTTAAAACTGATTTGAAAAACTCAAACTCAAAATATTTTCTAAGTGTTCCAAGGCCAAACTATTGAAAACCGTCCAGGTGTATCAATACGCTTCCAGCCGTATCGATACCTTTTTTACAAAGTTGGCTACTGCCGGAACTCGTTTCGATACGCCCTTAACCGTATCGAAACACCGTATTGAAACAGATTCAATCTGTATCGATACGTTCCTTCGTAAAAGTCTAGAAGAGTTTGAATGGCGTACCGATACGACTTCACCCATATCAATACGGTTTTAATGAATTTTAAATTCAAGTCGATTTAAATATTTCGACCGTTGGTGTCAGTTGGTTAGGTAACCAAATTTTAAATTGGTCGTTGACCCGTATCGATAAGGTAAACCCTCGTATCGAAACGGAAATCGACAGTGAGCTAAGTTGAGAAAAAGGTATCGATACGGTCTTAGCCGTTTCGATACCCCGTACCTATACGCTTACGTGTGTTTCGATACCCCTTATTTATTGCACACAACGACTCTTTCTTTTCTAAGACAGGTATCGATACGGCTCCCCGAGTACCGATACGGGTAGCTGCAGAAGTGCATTTATAGTGGCAAGAGAGGGTTCCAACGGCTCTATTCAAGTTCCCAACCACCCAAACGGCTACAATTAATAGAGGAGGTATAAATTGAAGTCCTTTGAAGGTCAGCAACAACTATTCAACCCACAAGCATCATCAAAGCAAAAATTCAAACCCTTGAGCAATTCAAAGTCAAATTCTTGTACCCAACTCTAGTGTTTTTCAATTTTCAATTTGTATTGTGAGTTTGGGGTGATTGAAATTATAATTGGGTATACAATTATCCTTTGAGAGGAATCATTTGAGTTTACCACAACCTTTCTTTGTAATTTGAGTGGATTAAGCTTTGGGTAGAAAGCTTAATCGAATTTGTAAGGTTACCTCCTCATCCAAGAAAAGGGGAAGAATTCAAGTAGTGAATTGTTTGAAAATCCTTAGTGGGAACTAAGGTAGTGGATGTAGAGTTCATTTGGAGAACTTGAACCACTATAACTACTTGTGTCATTTTTATTTTTTCACACTTTCTCTCCACCAAAATTTTAATTTCCAATTCACCCCCTCTTGGCCATTTGCAATTGTTCGATCAACTCAACAATTGGTATCAGAGCTACACTCATTGGAAGGATTACAACCCTCTTGAGTCGATTCTAAGAAGAGTTTGATCAACAACTAGTCAAGAAATGGCATCCACCTCCAACTATGAGTCCCAATCCACCACCAAGCCACCATTCTTCAATGGGGACAACTACCCATATTGGAAGAATAGGATGATACTTTTCATCAAGTCTACCGACTACATGGTGTGGGATGTGGTTGAAGAAGGTCCATACATTCCCATGAAGAGAGATGGAGAAAGACTTGTCCTAAAGGTCAAAGCTGAGATGACGGATGATGAAAGAAGAAGGATGCAAGTGAATGACAAAGCTCTTCATGTGATATTTTGTGCACTTGGTCCGGATATCTACTCGAAGGTATCTTCAATCGAAAATGCCAAGGAGGTTTGGGACACCCTCGAGACAACATACGAGGGAACTAGTGATGTCAAGGAGACAAATATTGGGCTACTCAATCTAAGCTATGAGAACTTCAAGATGGATCCCGATGAAAGTGTCTCCAAGATGTTTGATCGATTCTCGATCGTTGTCAACGGATTGAAAGGGTTCGGCGAAATCATCCCCGAAGATAAACTAGTGAGAAAATTGTTGTACTCTCTTCCGGAGTCATGGGATGGCAAGAGAACGACTATTATTGAAGCTAGAGATTTGAAGACTCTCAAGCTTGATGCTCTTGTTGGATCTCTACTCACCCATGAGATTATGAGGAACGGAAGAGAACAAGAGAAGAAAGTAGTTGAGAAGAAGGAGATTGAGAAGAAGAAAGTGGGAATCACTCTAAAAGCTTCACATCAAGAAAGCGATTCAAGTGAGGATGAAGATGAGGAGATGGCCATGTTGGCCAAACGGTTTACTCGGTTCATGAAGTCAAATCGTGGAAGAAAGTTCATTAGAAAGGGAGACTTCAAGAGTAAGAGCAAGGAAGAGGAGAAGGACCAAATCACTTGTTATGAATGCAAGAAACCGAGTCACATCCGTTCCGAATGTCCTCAATTGAAAAAGAAGAGCTTTGGGAAGAAGAACAAGCTCAAAGCTCAAATAGCCACTTGGAGTGACGATGAGTCATCCGAGGAAGAGGAGGAAGTGGCCAATCTATGTCTCATGGCCATTGATGATGAACCAAAGGTAAACTCTAACTTATCCAATTTTGATTTTACTTTTGATGAACTTCAAGATGCTTATGATGAATTGCAAGAGGTTTATGATGAGTTAGTAGGAAAATACAAAGAATCCATTTTGAAAAACAAGAAAACCATTTCCGATTTGAAAAATCAAAATGAGACTTTTTCTAAAGCTAACTCCGAATTGGAAAAGAAAGCTTTGTTTTTAGTAAAATTTTCAAATGATCTTAAAACAAAAAATCTTGAACTTGAAAAACTTCTTTCCGATTTTCAAGATTATCACACAAAGGAAATGGATAATCTTAAAACATCTATTGCTATTGGGAAAAACAATTTTGAAAAAGGAAATCATTCTAAATCCCAATATGTAAAAAGAAAACCTTTTATTCCTAAATAAAGAAATTTTAATAAGCAATCTAGAGGTCAAAGAGTTAGGAGTGTTTGGGTTCCTAAGGAACTCATTATTTCTAATGATATGAATGTTATTGCTTCTTGGATCCCTAAGGGAACCAAAATGTTGAAGACTAACACTCATGTACCCAAAATGATTTGGGTACCAAAAATCAAGGCCTAATTTCTTTGTTTGTAGGGGGAGCATTGCTACAAGGCTAAAGCTTCAAGCAAAAATTCTTGGTACCTTGATAGTGGATGCTCAAGACACATGACCGGTGACAAGAGTAGATTCGTGGAACTAAAGTCAAAGAGTGGTGGAGTGGTAACTTTCGGTGACAACTCCAAAGGCCACATTGAAGGAATAGGCTCCATTGGTAATCACTCTTCTATTTTCATTGAAAATGTTTTGTATGTCAACGGTCTTAAGCATAACTTATTGAGTATTAGTCAATTATGTGACAAAGGTTTTAATGTTTTATTTGATAAAAGTGGTTGCAAAATTGTAAACATTAAAACAAATCAACTAATGCTCATTGGTCATTGCATAGAAAACATATACATGGTGCATCTAGATGACATTCATTCATCTCATACATGCTTAGTTGCACATGATGAACATGACTCATGGCTTTGGCATAGAAAATTAGGACATGCTAGCATGAGTGTCTTAGAGAAATTAATTTCCCTTAATCTAGTTAGAGGTTTACCCAAACTTAAATTTTCTAATGATAAAATTTGTGATGCATGTTCAAAGGGTAAACAACATAGAACTTCTTTTAAATCCATAAATGATGTCTCTACTAGTAGATGTTTACAATTGATTCATATGGATCTTTTTCGGCCTATTAGAACAATGAGCTTGGGTGGAAAATCATATGCTTTTGTGCTTGTAGATGACTATTCTAGGTTTACTTGGGTTCTATTCTTAAGTACAAAGGATGAGGCTTTAGAAAAATTCATCACATTTTCTAAAATAACTCAAAATGATCTTGAACTTAAAATTTCTCACATTAGAAGTGATCATGGAACTGAATTTCAAAATCTAGGTTTCGATGAGTTTTTAAATGAAAATGGGATTAGCCACAATTTTTTCGCACCTCGCACTCCTCAACAAAATGGGGTAGTTGAGAGGAAAAATCAAACTTTAGAAGAAATGGCTAGAACCATGCTTTGTGAAAATAATTTACCTAAATATTTTTGGGCGGAAGCCACAAATACCGCTTGCTATATTATAAATCAAGTAATGATTAGGCCAATTTTGAAGAAAACACCTTATGAGATTTTAAAATCTAAGAAGCCTAACATTAGCTATTTCTATCCTTTTGGTTGCAAGTGTTTTGTTTTGAATAATGGTAAAGAAAACTTAGGTAAATTTGATGCTAAAAGTGATGAAGCTATTTTCTTAGGGTACTCTTTAAACTCTAAAGCCTATCGTGTGTTTAATAAAAAAACTCTAGTAGTTGAAGAGTCAATACATGTTGTTTTCGATGATAACCTCCTTTCGAGGAAGGAATCTTGTGATGATGATGATGTAGGAATCCTTGATGCCATTGATGGAGGACAAACATCAAAGGTGGATGAGATTCCAACTAAAGATGAGGATACACAAGATCCACCTCTTGAAGCCTTGAAGGACTTGGCTCTTAAGGAAAGGGAGGTGTCTTACCCCAAGGGAGTTAAACTATGTCAAAGGTGGTGAAATCTTGGGTGATCTATCCAAGGGGGTAACTACTAGATCCTCTCTCAAATTAATGAATCATGTTGCATTTCTTTCATGCATTGAGCCTAAAAATATTAAAGAAGCTTTAAAAGATGATTTTTGGATTTTGGCCATGCAAGAGGAATTAAATCAATTTGAGAGAAGTAGAGTTTGGACATTAGTTGAAAGGCCTAATAATCAAGCTACTATAGGTACAAAATGGGTTTTTAGGAATAAATTAGATGAAAGTGGTAATATAGTGAGAAACAAGGCTAGGCTTGTTGCTCAAGGCTATACACAAGAAGAGGGAATTGATTTTGATGAGACTTATGCACCCGTAGCTAGGATGGAAGCTATTAGGATGTTGCTTGCATTTGCATGTTATCATAATTTCAAGCTTTTTCAAATGGATGTGAAAAGTGCCTTTCTAAATGGTTTTATAAATGAAGAGGTGTATGTTGAACAACCACCGGGTTTTGAGGATTCAAAATTTCCAAACCATGTGTTTAAACTTACAAAAGCTCTCTATGGTTTAAAACAAGCTCCTAGAGCTTGGTATGAGAGACTTTCAAATTTCTTAATTGAAAAAGGTTTTGAAAAGGGAAAGGTGGATACCACACTCTTCATAAAAAGATATAACAATGACATCTTAGTAGTTCAAATTTATGTTGATGATATCATTTTTGGTTCTACTAATGAGTGTTATTCTAAAGAATTTTCTAAGCTAATGCAAGGTGAGTTCGAGATGATGGGGGAGCTCTCATTCTTTTTGGGACTCCAAATCAAACAAAGGAAAGATGGCATCTTCATAAATCAAGCTAAGTACGTGAATGATATGCTCAAAAAGTTTTGCTTGGAGAATGCAAAGCCTCAAGTCACTCCTATGAGTTCTTCCATAAAGCTTGACAAAGATGAAGGGGGTAAGTGTGTTGACTCTAAGCTTTATAGATCCATGATAGGTTATTTGCTTTACCTTACCGCAAGTAGACCGGATATCATTTTTAGTGTTTGCTTGTGTGCTAGGTTTCAAGCTAGTCCTAGAGAATCACACTTAGTTTTCGTTAAAAGAATTTTTAGATACCTTAGAGACACACCTACTTTAGGCCTTTGGTATCCTAAAGATTCTTCCTTTAGCTTTCATGCTTATTCGGATGCGGATTATGGGGGATGTAAGATAGATATGAAAAGTACTTCCGGAACATGTCAATTCTTAGGTAGTATGCTCGTATCTTGGTTCTCTAAGAAACAAAATGGCGTAGCCTTATCTACCACCGAAGCGGAGTACATATCCTTAGGGAGTTGTTGTGCTCAAGTCCTTTGGATGAAGCAACAACTCTTAGATTATGGTGTTGAAGAAGAAACCATACCCCTTAAGTGTGACAACACTAGTGCCATTTGTCTTACTAAGAATCCTATCCAACACTCTAGAACTAAACACATAGAAATTCAACATCATTTCATTAGAGATCATGTTTTGAAAATGATGTTGTTATAGAATATGTTGACACCTTGAACCAATTAGCGGATATATTTACAAAACCTTTAGATAAAGAGCATTTTTGGTCCCTTAGGAGAGAGTTAGGTCTAGCTAGCCTATCTTGACCTTTTAGGACCTCTTTGTGCTTAAAATTGCTTGATCTTGTGAAATTGCATGTCTTATGTGTTGTAACTCTTGAAAATATCCATGCCTATAGTTAGGGGGAGTATGATTCTATTAAAATATGTTTAGAACTGTTCATTCATCATTTTCATACCTTTAGGAGATGTTAAAATCGAGCATATGGTTGTTCTTTAGGACTAAAGATGTATTTCTGGGCATAGGGTATCGATACGGTTCTACACGTATCGATACGTGTTCTTCATTGAGATTCCCAGGCTTCTTTTTGGCTTAAACGGGTATCGATACGATTAAACCCATATCGATACAAGCTTCAATCGTTTCGATACGGATCTCATCAGTTTCGATACGATTCTCCAACGGGCATTTTTAAGGAAATGATGTTTCTACCCTCGTATCGATACACCCTCAGGCGTATCGATACTCGATTGCACAGACATCTTTTAATTTGGCATTTAAAGTCTTAAACTTTTACCAAAACTAAAATTCTTCAAACCCTAAAAACTGTAGAACTAATGTTTTGATATAATAATTGAAAAATATTTTGGACTAATTTGAAAAGAATTTAAAACTTGTTTTTAAGTCTAAACAACTTGAATTTATGTTTGAGGCATTTTAAGAGGTTTTTGGCAAAGACTTTTCATGTTTTTAATAGCAAAACTTGTGTTTTCAGAGTACCAGTATCGATACGGTAAACCCCCGTACCGATACCTTTTTGCCCCAGTTTGGCCACTGTCAAAACCTGTATCGATACAGGACCTTGCTGTTTCGATACAGAGTGGGGTCGTTTCGATACGCTAGGTAAGCGTACCGATCCCATTTCAACTACCCCAACGGCTATTTCCCAACGGCCATTTAAATGTGAACCCGTACCGATATGCCCTCAAGTATATCGATACGCCCAGGCTGGCAAGAGCCCAACGGCTAGTTCATATGAAGGCCGTACCGATACTGTTCCACGCGTATCGATACTGATAGCTGCAGAACAACATTTATGAAGGGAAATAAAGTCCTCAACGGCTCCAATTCATCCCCAACGGCTAGTAACGGCCACAAACTCAATTGGGAGTATAAAAGGGACCTCCAAGCATCAAGAGAAGGCTAATGCTCATATTGTCAAACATCAAATGATCAAAAAGTGTCTTAGTGCTTAAATTGTCAATTCTTGTATAGACAAACACTAGTGAGCCAAAATTGTCAAATTTTCTCAAGTGTTTTAGGTTTTGGGTGAGTGCTTAATTGTGCAAACAAACACCTATTAGAGGGTTTTAAGTTTGCTTTATTTATCTCTTTGTAAAGAGGGTTTTGATCAAGGCTTTGGGTAGAAGCTTGATCGGTTGTAAGGGTTTCCTCCTAATCCTAGAAAAGGGGACGAATCAATAGTGGATTGATTGTGAAATCCTTAGTGGGGAGCTAAGGTAGTGGATGTAGACCTTGGTTAGAAGATTGAACCACTATAAATCTTTGTGTCATTATCTTTTTAGCTTCCTAAACCCTTCCACCCAAAAATCCATCTCTCCACCACTTGGTGAGCCAAATTGGTTGATCGAATCGAGCCCCTCACATCTCAACAAAAACCCTAGCCGTTTTTGCCTAGAAAAGGGCTCTTCCTCCCTCATATTTTCACACCACAACACAAAATCTTAAAGAGGTTTTCCATCAAGCAAAGCTCTAAGATCCTTCTCATCAAATTTGTGCTAGATTTTTCTTCATTCTCTCAAATTCCTATCAAGGTAAAATTATTTCCTTTTCTTTTTCAATATTTTTTGTTTTGTTTTTTTTTGTTCATCTTCTTAACAAAATTTTTGTCTTTCAATTTTTTTTCAATTTTTTTTTCCTTGGTTCTTAACTTAAATGAAGAAATCTAAATGCATAATTTTCTTTTAGATCATGGCACCCAAGGAATCTAGGAAGAGATCAAGGGTTTCTCAAACCGGTGAATCATCCAATCTTGGAGTTGTTGCACGTCCGATCTACACTTCAATCTATGAACACTCCTTTGAAAATCCCGCGGCTCTCGCATATTTTCGTCAATTCGAGAATTACAAGATTCGTGCGGAAAGGGTAATATCCATTCCTTTTCTTAACTCGGAGCGTTTCAAATTTGAATATCTTCCTTTGCTCCAACGTTGGAATTTTATGGATTTTCTCTCTATTCCCGGTTTTTATTACCGTCTTTTAGTTTTTGATCTTTTACACTAATGCCAAATGTATTGCACGTAATGGGGTTGTTACCGCCATTAGTTCTTATCTCGTGGGCAAGAAATTCATCCTTGATGTCAAATCCATATGTGAAGTTTTTAATTTGGAGGATGAAGGCCTTGATGATGAGAATGCTTTGGGCCATGTTCTTAGTGGCTCCGTAACCGCCCTCAATGCTCAAGATCGGATCCTCCATTTGATGGTGTCTTGGTGGTTTATGCCCTCCGGAGAAAAATACTCTACCATCCGTCAAGTGGATGATTTTTGGATCCGTTGCTTCCGTGAGCGAAAGCGTCCAAACCTTGCTCGAATCATGTTTGCGGAGATCGCCTATCTTGTGCAAAATTGTCACACCTCTCTCGTCACCTCTTTTACCTATGGTACGGCCTTAAGCTATTTCTTTATGAAAAAGGATATTGATTGCTCTTTTGACTACCCAACTCCCCTCACCGATCCTATTGATGAACAATCTCTTACATGGGGTAAGTTCCATTATTTTCATGGTAATTGGGTACGTCTTTCCGAGCTACCACCCGAGGCCGCGGAAATATTTGAAGATCCTCAAGGTGATCAAGCTCATCCACCCCCTCCTCAATCCTCCATGAGTGCTCTTATGACATTCCTCAATGAGCAATTCACCGGGTTGCGCACGGATATGGGAAATCGTCTTACCGCCCTTGAAACAACCTTTGACACAAGGATGACGAGCATGGAGAATCGCCTCACCTCTCTTGAAAGCGATCATAACTCTTTGAATATTTCCCTCTCCGCTTTCCATGATGAGTGGCGCAATAGCATGATGCCTAGTCGATTCTCCTTGCATCTCATGCATATCATCTAGGATATTTCTATTTTATGCATCTTTGGATTATGTTCTTAGGACTAAGTTTGTTTTATTATTAAACCTATGCTTTGATTTTATGTTTTTGTTGGATTTTTAAGTTTGATGTTATGCTTTATTTTGAAGTTAATAATATTTATGTTGCCTATTTATACCTTTGCCTATAATATGCACTTCTCTATTGTCTCAATATTTTTTATCTAACAAAAAGGGGGAGAGAAACTAGCTCGCAACACTTTAAAAATTTTGATTTCAACTTAAAAGTTACCTAGCTTATATTAAGAGGGAGTTAACTTTGTAAAGTTTTTCAAAGTGTCAAAAATTTTAAGTTTTAGTTTTGTTATATCAAAAAGGGGGAGATTGTAAAACCGATGTTTGATTTTGATATAATTAACTCTTTAAAGATCAATTTGAAAAACTTAAAATTGTTTTATAAGTCCCTTAATAAGTTTTTAAATCACCAACACTTTAAAACTGATTTGAAAAACTCAAACTCAAAATATTTTCTAAGTGTTCCAAGGCCAAACTATTGAAAACCGTCCAGGTGTATCGATACGCTTCTAGCCGTATCGATACCCTTTTTACAAAGTTGGCTACTGCCGAAACTCGTTTCGATACACCCTTAACCGTATCGAAACACCGTATCGAAACAGATTCAATATGTATCGATACGCTCCTTCGTAAAAGTCTAGAAGAGTTTGAATGGCGTACCGATACGACTTCACCCGTATCGATACGGTTTTAATGAATTTTAAATTCAAGTCAGTTTAAATATTTCGATCATTGCTGTCAGTTGGTTAGGTAACCAAAATTTAAATTGGTCGTTGACTCGTATCGATACAGTAAACCCCCGTATCGAAACGGGAATCGATAGTGAGCTAAGTTGAGAAAAAGGTATTGATACGGTCTTAGCCGTTTCGATACCCCGTACCGATACACTTACGTGCGTTTCGATACCCCTTATTTATTGCACACAACGACTCTTTCTTTTCTGAGACAGGTATCGATACGGCTCCCCGAGTACCGATACAGTTAGCTGCAGAAGTGCATTTATGGTGGCAAGAGAGGGTTCCAACGACTCTATTCAAGTTCCCAACCACCCAAACGGCTAGAATTAATAGAGGAGGTATGAATTGAAGTCCTTTGAAGGTCAGCAACAACTATTCAACCCACAAGCATCATCAAAGCAAAAATCCAAACCATTGTGTTATTCAAAGTCAAATTCTTGTACCCAACTCTAGTGTTTTTCAATTGCCAATTTGTATTGTGAGTTTGGGGTGATTGAAATTGTAATTGGGTAGACAATTATCCTTTGAGAGGAATCATTTGAGTTTGCCACAACCTTTCTTTTTAATTTGAGTGGATTAAGCTTTGGGTAGAAAGCTTAATCGAATTTGTAAGGTTACCTCCTCATCCAAGAAAAGGGGAAGAATTCAAGTAGTGAATTGTTTGAAAATCCTTAGTGGGAACTAAGGTAGTGGATGTAGAGTTCATTTGGAGAACTTGAACCACTATAACTACTTGTGTCATTTTTATTTTTTCACTCTTTCTCTCCACCAAAATTTTAATTGTCAATTCACCCCCTCTTGGCCATTTGCAATTGTTCGATCAACTCAACAACATACATATAAAATATATTTTAAATGACATGACATCTAACATATCATATGCTTACACAAAAAATATAATTTTATTTTAATTTAAAGTAAAAAAATAATTAAAATTTAAATAAAATAATTAAAAAAAACAAACATGGAAAATAACTCCCTTAATACTGAATATGGTAGAATTCCTAGCTAAAAGACTCACGAAATCAACTTGAAAATTCTCAATGTTTTGAGAAAGTAGAAATTGCCATCGATAGTACAGTTTTGAGGGAAATCCATAATTTTTTTTTTATATATTGGAAGGGTGTTTATTTACAAAAGGGAAATCTATAATATAGTAGCTAATAGCTATCCCTGTGTCATAGAATTTGTATCGATTCCTAGTAAAGCTATAAAAAGATTTAAACGTTGATTTCGTGAGTCTTTTAGCTAGGGATTCTAGCATCATTAGGATTAAGGAAGTTCTTTGCCAAGTTTATTTTTTGTTTTATATTTCATATGTATTTGTATTTAATTGTTTCTTATACTTTAAATAAAAAGTTAGATAACATGTCATTACCGTAAATTATTTAACAGTATAATTAAATTTCAAGTTAAAAAATGAACAATTTGATAAAAAGACAAGTTGAGGGTTAAATTTATTTTAAAAAAATAAGGGTTAAAATGATAAAAATGTAAACGTTAAAGGTTAAAATTATCCTTACTCTACCTTTGTGATATTTTTTTCTCTACCTTTTGAAACGTTTTCAGTCTTATTTTTCGGTTATTTTGTTGTTATTTTCTTTTAATTTTTTCTCAGAGTTGGATTTAACGCCGCATCGACTGATCAAGATAACGCTTACTTGATTATCCTGTTGATATTCTCTGCTTTGGACCCTTGAGCTGAATTTGGATATGTGCCCACAATAATTGTTTCTTTTTTGTGTTTGAGTTGTAGTATTGACCGTTTTGTCAACTTGTTTTTATTGTTATATGCATTTTTTATGTTTGTGTTGATGTTGTTATATCCTCTATCGCCGATTTACGATATTGTTTGTATCTATTTTTTATTCGAATTTTTTTATTAAATTATTATTATTTTTTATATAATTTCCTAATTCACTTTACATTGTCGTTATGATTTTAGATATTTCATGTAACACCCGGGTTTGGGGGTCAGGTGAAAATAATATTAAAAGAATATTTCGGGTTTCGGTTTTATAATTAAAATAATATAATATTTTCATGGACTTCGTGTTTGCAAAATAATTAAAATCTATGTTGGGCCTATCTTCTAAGTCAAATTCCATGAATTTTAGGAGATGAAAGTTTTAGCCATTTCATTAATGGCATAATGATAAATATGTTTTTGGTGAATTAAAATAAAACAAAAGAGGAAGACCATGTGCTCATCTTCTTCCTCACTCCTATTTTCAAAATCCACGACCAGAAGAGCTATTCTTCTCCAAATCACTATTCCATCATCCCCTTGCTCTTTGTTGGTGATTTTTTAAAGGTAAAATCATATTTGACTTGTCCTTACCTTCCTCTTCATGTTGGTACCTTTAGTTTTCAATAAAACCAAGTATTTTATATTTTGGGTTTTTCAAAGATTTTGTTAAAGGTTGTAGCTTTATAGATTTTTAATTAAGCTTTTGATTTATTGTTGTTAGATAAGTTGTTTGTAAACCATAAGGTCCAACATATATGAATTTTAAAGAGTTTTATGATGATTCTCGGATTTGGGTTTAAGTGGGGTTTTAGGAGGGTTTAGAGGTTGGTTTTGGGTGTGTTTGATGTTGGAAATTGAGGGCTGATGGTTGTATGTTGATTGAGGGCTGTTTTGGAAGCTTTTGGGGGTGTTAAAAGTGTTTGAATCAATGGTTTTGGACTGTGTTTGATGGCTGGTCGGGATTGAGGTTTTGGGAGTTGTTCTTAGCTTGAAATCTTGTGTTTTGTGCTTGAATAGTGTTCCGGGTTGGCTACATTGGTTTGTGAACTGATTTGAGGTTATTTTGATTGTGTTGAGATGATTAGAAGTAGGGGTGTTCATATCCGGGTACCCGGATTTTCGGGAACCCTAAATTTCGGGTACCCGGAATTTTCGGGTACCTAAAAGTCGGCCCGTGACCCGGCCCATAAGAACCGGGTACCCGCAAAATTCGGGTACCCGTAAAATCGGGTACCGGGTACCCGGTTTATTTTTTTTATATTTTTTAAATCTATTTTTTTTTAAAAAAAAATACATAAGAAACACATAAAATTTCATGATATATATTTCAAACACTAAAATTATTGATTTGTGGTTAGTTTTAAGAGAGAAATATTTGGATATATATGTATATATATTAAAGTTTATCAACAAAAGAAGGTATTAAAAATATTAATCTCGACCATGATTTTTTTCGACTCTAATATTGACAAATTAATATAAATATTTTTGAAAAGTTATAAACTTAAAAGTATATAATACAAGTATAAAAAGAAGTTAGAGGTTTAAAATTAATTTTTAAGGAAAAATAATAAGAAACATAAAATGAAAATAGAATTTAAAATATAAAATATATAAATATTAAATTTAGCGGGTCGGGTCGGGTACCCGGTTATAAAAAAATTTTGGCCCTAACCCGGCCCAACTACCCGGAAAAAATTGCAGGTCGGGTACCCGGCCCGAAAAAATCGGGTACTTTAATATAAATACCCGGTAAAATTAAATCGGGTAGGCGGGTCGGCGGATCGGGTAGTTCGGCCGGGTATTTTTGAACACCCCTAATTATAAGCAAGGATTTGTGTTGTTGAAGCCTCGGGAACAAATCCAGAATCATTGGAAGCTTGATCGGCTAGTGTGTTGAGCTTGGAGTAGTCGGTGAGTGGTTAAATGTTTTTAAATGGTTTTCAAGTGTTGGTTCAAGCATGTGGACTAGGTTGGGTTTGGTAGACTCACCTAGAGTTGGGATTAGATTGGTAGTCTAATCCCAAGCTTTAGTTAGAGACCTTGGTTGAACTCTAATTGTTGTTTATGCCTCATGTTTACTTGTGATTATGGTGATTATGTATATTGAGTTATACATGTTTATTGAGGCATGGTTTTGATGTATTGATATATGCATGTGGTTGGTGCATGACGGTGAGTCATGGTGAGTACGTGCTAAGCACGAAAGTTGATGTGAATTGATGTTGTGAAAGGTTATGAATTGTGTTAGTATTGGCACTTGTAACCCCCTTGTCCCGGTCTGGCCGGATGACCGGTCCAAAAGGGCTACACGGGGAAAACCGAGTGAAAACCCCTAAAGGATTCCCCTCGGTTAGCAACCCTATATTTTTTTTCATTTTAAATCTCGTCTAGATGAGTAATTAACCCTAAGTGATCAAACAGCGGAATAACATAACCAAAACAATCTAACGAGCTTAAATCCACAACCAAAAGGCAAATTTTCAGGTTTAACAACAGGGGTATCGATACACCTAAGGGGTGTATCGATACGCCTTGACTAAGTCAAAGGTCGGAGTCAACCCGTGGAGACCGTATCGATACACCTTGGGGGTGTATCGATACCGTCGTCAAAGGTTGACTTCCCACGGTCAACGCTAGTTGACCGTACCGATACGCTTGAGGCCAGTATCGATACCAAGATGGACAGTGGCTCCAGTGGCCAAAAAGGTACCGATACGCCTCCACGCGTATCGAAATGGAAGGCCTGGAATAAGAAGGCCGTATCGATACGGGTCTAACCGTATCGATACCCCCTGCCCTGCGACACCTCCTTTCACCGTTTGATAACATCTTGCAAGGTTCTAGATGCATACTTAGACACCCTTAAGCACACACAAGCATACATGCATCAACCACAAACAGGACTTAACATGAGGGGCATTCAAACCAACGATAACATACCAAACAAGGCTCCATACAAGTCTACAAGAAGCATACTTAGCAAGCATAAGTCATCCTTCACAAAGTAGACAACATAAGGCCTACCTAGGCCAAAATCATACAAATTCAGGCATAAGCAATTAAACCACATAAGAGGCATAGAACATAATCCGAGAAGCAAAAGCATAACACGCAACATAAGTTTAACAATTTCAAGCATGACTTCCTAAGGAGTTTAACCCCAACTCCTAACATTTTATACCCCATTGTCTAGACATTATTACAAAAGCAAACCATACTTAAACTTGCTTGAGAACTCCCAAAAGCTCCTCCTTCGCCCTCTCGCCTCCCGAACTCTAACGATCTGCACGTTGGAAACAAAGAGCATAAGCAACTAGCTTAGTGAGAGAGGCTCTATAATTCACAACATGTAGTTTTCCAAAACACGATTTATATGCAAGAAAACGATGGATGCACGAGGGTTAATCTCAACAACAACACATGGTTTGCACAAGCACAACCATCATTCACACACGGTGGGACTACACATCACCGTTTCGACTAGTAGACTTCCAATGGGACTACACATCAAAGTACTATCCTACTAGTCACTACCGGTGGGACTACACATCACCGTAGTTTAGACCACCATCACGTGAGGCACGAACTCAACTCGACTACACAATTAACAACTCAAAATGCACTTAATGAACATGACATATAAGCATCCAACATATCACAACAACATGGGAGTAGAGAGGCTTACACACGGGTTTAGATGACCCCTCAAGGTCTCACCCAAACCCCAAAGGAATCCATATCGAGCTCAATGCAAAAATCAACAATTCTACTCACCGTTGCTACCCAAGAGGAGATCGAAGACTAAGCTCAAGACTCCAAAATTTCCGGATTTGTCCCCGAAGCTTCACCAACCAAATTCCTTGATTCTAAGCATTCCAACACCAAGCAAATAACCCCAAATCAGTTCATGTTCTAAAATAATCAACCCGGATAACATACTAAGTACAATACACCAATTTTTCCATTGAAACAAGCTCAAAAATTCCAATTTCCGAGCAGCCTTTGAGCACCCCTTAAATCCATTAATTTCAACCCTCAAAACACTCCCTAAAGTCTCCAAAACACCACTCACATATAGCCTAATCACCAGCCTTCAAAATTTCACCTCTTAAACCCCCAAAACCCATCTTAAAACCTCCCAAAAACTTCATTTTTACCCAACTCCGAAAATTCCATAAAACATTGTAAAAATCGGTTTTGTTGGACCCTTTTAGTTGTAGGCAACTCATATGACTTAAACAAATAGAAAGCTTAAGTTAAAGACTCCAAAGGCAACATTTTTAATCCAAAAATCCTTCAAACCTCCATTCTCAAAACATGTCTAAAAATGAAAACAAATGGTATTAACTTGAAGGGAATAACAAGGGTAAGTCAAAAACGTGTTTACCTTTGCGAAATTCTTCAAAACGAGCAAGACATTTGATGAAATAGTAACCTAAGGAGAGGGGGGGTCTTTGGACGTTGGAGTGAATAGTGAGGAGAGGTGAAGAAGATGACTCAAGGTAATATTTTAGGTTTATTTGAAAATAAAAGGCTAAAGACACAAATGCCCTTAATGAATTTGGGGAATTACCATGGATGACACCCATGGCCATGTGGGCTTATTTAAATATAGTCCAACTAAATAAAACCCGAGGCCCAAGTCATTATTTTATTATTTAAAATTTGAAACCGAAACCCGATCTATTTTTAAATTAATATTTTCACCCGACCCCCGAACCCGGGTGTTACAACTCTCCCCTACTTAAGGAAATTTCGTCCTCGAAATTACCTGACGGAAACAAGTAGGGAAACTGCTCAAGCATGTCAGCTTTTCTCTCCCACGTGGCTTCCTCCACACCTCTATGTCTCCATAAGACTTTGACTAACTCTATAGTCTTGCCACGCAACACCTTGCTATCAGAAGCAAGTATCTCAATTGGTTCCTCATTGTAAGATAAGTCCGAATTTAACTATATTTCTTCCACTAGCATAACATGGGACGGATCCGATCTATACCTCCTAAGCATCGATACATGAAACACATCATGAATCTTCTCTAGCTCAACTGGGAGTCTCAATCTATAGGCAACCGGGCCAATTCTCTCAACTATCTCATAAGGCCCTATGTATCTTGGGCTCAACTTGCCTTTCCTCCCAAACCTCATCACCTTCTTCCATGGTGAGACTTTCAAAAACACCTTATCCCCCACGGAGTATTCCACTTCCTTCCTTTTTAAGTCGGCATAGGACTTTTGCCGATCTGAAGCCGCCTTCAAGCGGTCACATATCAACTTCACCTTCTCGGTGGTTCCCTTAAGTAACTCGGGCATCGGCACAAGTTTCTGTCCAGCCTCAGCCCAACAAATCGGGGTCCTACACTTCCTACCATACAAGGCCTCATAAGGAGCCATCTGAATGCTTGACTGGAAGCTGTTGTTGTACGCAAATTCCACTAATGGTAGGTGTTTCTCCCACGACCCCTGGAAGTCAATAATACAACACCTCAACATATCCTCCAAAATCTGAATCACTCTCTCAGACTGCCCATCTGACTGCGGATGATACGAAGTGCTGAAGTTCAACCAAGTGCCTAAGGCTCGATGTAAACACTCCCAAAATCTAGAGGTGAATCTCGGATCTCGATCTGACACAATTGACTTCGGTACCCCGTGTAGTCTCACAATCTCACGGATATACAATTCGGCCAACTTGTCCAACGTATAGGTGGTATGAACCGGTATGAAGTGTGCACACTTGGTGAATCTGTCTACAATCACCCACACTAAATTTTTCTTCGAAGGAGTCAACGAAAGTCCTGATACAAAGTCCATAGTGATACGCTCCCACTTCCACTCTGGAATCTTCAACGGTTGCAACAACCCTGAGGGAAACTGGTGCTCAGCCTTGACTCTCTGACAAACCATGCACTTACTTACGAACTCGGCTACATCCTTTTTCAAACCAACCCAATAATACTCTTCCTTTAATCCTCGATACATCTTCGTGCTACCCGGATGCATAGCAAAAGGGCTATTGTGAGCCTCACTCATGATCGTACGCCTCAACTCGGCATCCTCCGGAACCATTATCCTATCCTTGAAACATAGGATCCCATTCTCTCCAAAACAATACTCGGTAGGCCTATCTTCCGCTATGTCTTGCACGTGAGGTGCCAAGGACTCATCTCGCAACTGCTTCTCACGAATCAACTGAACCAATGATGGCTTAACCTGAAGCTCGGCCACTAGCCCACCGTCCGTAGACACACTCAACCTTGCGAACATTGCTCGCAACTCAACGGCCATCTTCCTACTCAAGGCATCGGCCACCACATTCGCCTTGCCCGGATGATATTCTATGGTGAGGTCATAATCTTTAAGGAGCTCTAACCACCTTCGTTGCCTAAGATTCAACTCCTTTTGGGACATCAAATATTTCAAGCTCTTGTGGTCGGTGTACACAGTGCACTTCTCACCATAAAGATGGTGTCTCCAAATTTTCAACGCGAACACCACTGCGGCCAACTCTATGTCATGAGTGGGGTAATTCTTCTCATGAACCTTCAACTGTCGGGAAGCATATGCCACTACCTTACCTCCTTGCATAAGTACACAACCTAGCCCCACGTAAGATGCATCACTGTAAATTACAAACTCTCTCCCCGGCTCGGGCTGAATCAAAATGGGAGCTTCGGTCAAAGCTTTCTTCAACTTCTCAAACGCTTCTTGTCTTGCATCTGACCATTCATACGGAACATTCTTCTATAGCAACTTGGTCAACGGAGCCACTATCCTCGAGAACCCCTCAACAAACCTCCTATAGTATCCCGCCAAGCCTAGGAAGCTGCGGATTTCTGTCACTGATTTTGGTTGCTTCCAATTTACAATGGCTTCAATCTTCTTGGGATCTACACTAATCCCACTAGCTGAGATCACGTGGCCAAGGAAGACCACCTCTCTAATCCAAAACTCACACTTACTTAGCTTGGCATACAATTGATTCTCAAGTAGGGTCTGAAGCACCAACCTTAAGTGTCCATCATGCTCCTCTTCGGTCCTAGAGTACACTAGGATGTCATCAATAAACACTACCACAAACCTGTCCAAGAACTTATGAAACACCCGATTCATCATATCCATGAAGGCTGCTGGGGCATTGGTCAGCCCAAAAGGCATCACCAAAAACTCATAATGTCCGTAACGTGTACGAAAAGCTGTCTTCGGTATGTCCACATCCTTTACCTTTAACTGATAATACCCAGACCTCAAATCAATTTTTGAAAACACAGAAGCACCCCTCAACTGGTCTAGCAAGTCATCTATCCTTGGCAAGGGATATTTATTTTTCACTGTCACCTTATTCAACTGTCTATAGTCTATGCACATCCTCATGCTACCGTCCTTCTTTTTCACAAACAAAACCGGAGCACCCCACGGGGAAACACTAGGCCTAATGAAGCCTCTGTCAGTCAACTCCTGAAGCTGTGTCTTCAACTCCTTCGGTGCCATTCTATACGGTGAAATCGACACCGGTGCGGAATCAGAATAAGTCTCAATAGCAAACTCAACTGCTCTGTCTGGAGGCAAACCTGGTAGTTCTTCCGGAAAAACACTCGGGAAGTCACACACAGTCCTGATGTCCTGAGGTCTCACCTCACTCATATCCGGGTTCATTACGTAAGCCAAGTAAGCCTGACACCCTGAACTTAACAATCTCTAAGCTTCCAAAGCCGAAACCACATTGGACAAAAACTTAACATTCTCCCCAACTACCACAACCTCAAAGTCATCAGTAAGCCTCAAAGAGACTCTCTTAGTCTCAAAGTCAACCCTAGCTTTATGCTCTACAAGCCAATCCATGCCCAAAATCACATCAAAGCCATAAAAGGGTAGCTCCATCATGTCGACTGGAAATATGTGGCCCTGAATCATCAAGGGACACCTCCTATACACTTTCCTAACTACCACTGTATCACCAAAGGAGCTAGTGACATTTACTCCTACTTCTAACCAATCACAAGGTAGTCCTAATGACTTTGCATGCTCACCCAGAATATACGAATGCGTTGACCCCGAATCTATGAGGGAAAGCAAACTCAAAGACTGTAATGTGAAATTACCTGCAATGACATCAGTGTCATTTCCAGCCTCTAGCTGAGCGTACACTCTAGTCGGTCCTCCTCCCTCGGGCTGGACTGCTACCACATGAGCCAAGTTCCTCTGACCCTCATTCCTTGGCTGGAAGTTCCCACGGCCGCGCCCACGACCTCTCTGATGCTCAAAACCCCTCGCTGGAGCCGGTCCTCCTCTGACTGGGTGTGGACAATCACGTCTCAAATGATCTCGGGAGCTACAGTTCCAACACGCCCCAAACATACCCATGCACTCACCTGGGTGGCGTCTCCCGCACCTAGTGCACTCCGGAATGTGCCCAACAGCCCCTTGGCCCTGACGGCCCTGACCATGGTTACCACCCCTAGGCCTCGTATCCGGCTGATACCTCCTATCCCTATGCCTCTTGGCATGATCTCTATCCCAGTTCACATGTCTCTTCCCAGAGTCAGGCCCACCAGCACGTGCTCTAGAGCTTAGGTTTTGTTCTACATCCTTGGCTCTAGAAACCAAGACATCGAACTCAGTGTAGTCGGTGGCCAACATGTAGGTCTTCACATCGGTAGTCAACCCATATCTTAAGCGCTCACATCGTTCCTTCTCATCCGGAATCAACTCTGGCGCATACTGGCTCAACCTCACAAATTGGATCTCATACTCGGACACGGTCCTATGGCCTTGAACCAAAGCCATGAACTCCCTTTTCTTTTCATCTAAGTACCGGACCCCAAGGTACTTCCTCTTGAAAGCATTCTTGAAAAACTCCCATGTGACATCCACCTCGGCCATACCAGTAATAACAGTGGTCCACCATGTATAAGCGTCTCCCTGAAGCAATGAGACAATGCATCCCAACTTACGAGCATCCGAACACTCCATCTAACCCAAGATGCGAGTAGTGCTCTCAAGCCACCCTTCCGAACCTTCCGGGGACAACCCACGAAACTCAACTGCCCCCAAATTGCGAAGCCTCTCTAGGGGTAATCTTGTCCCCGCACCCGGAGGTGGTGCTGCAGCTTGCATACCAGCCAAAGCTGTCTGGAAAGCTCCGGCGATAGTCTGAATCAAATGAGCCACATCTGGACCCGCCTGACCTTGGCCCGCTTGAGCCCCATTACCTCCCACGTTAGCCCCAGCCTGAGGCCCACCACCATCACCTCCAACGTTCCCTCCATTACCACCCGGAGCATTAAGAGCAGGAGGCGCGTGCTCGGGTGCCTGGTCACCCGCTCTAGGCCGTCCCCTCGGTCTCACCATACCAATTAGTGTAATCTAAAACAACAAACACACAACAACAAGAAACGTTAGGTTAGCAAGGGGCAAAGGACTCCGGTTCTCAAGCTCTTTAAACCAAAACAATTTTCCTTTTTATTTTGACAACAATGCCTAACAATGGGGACTCAAACCAACTCTCAAACAACAGAAAAAAACCAACATAGCATGCATACATACACCGTGCTAAAAACAAAATTTAGACATACATGGCAAAACACTCATAATATCTTAACTTACCTCACTTACCTGCCCGAGGTCTCGGAAACCTCAGGCTCTGATACCAATAAATGTAACCCCCTTGTCACGGTCTGGCCGGATGACCGGTCCAAAAGGGCTACACGGGGAAAACCGAGTGAAAACCCCTAAAGGATTCCCCCTCAGTTAGCAACCCTATATTTTTTTTCATTTTAAATCTCGTCTAGATGAGTAATTAACCCTAAGTGATCAAACAGCGGAATAACATAACCAAAACAATCTAACGAGCTTAAATCCACAACCAAAAGGCAAATTTTCAGGTTTAACAACAAGGGTATCGATACACCTAAGGGGTGTATCGATACGCCTTGACTAAGTCAAAGGTCGGAGTCAACCCGTGGAGACCGTATCGATACACCTTGGGGGTGTATCGATACCGTCGTCAAAGGTTGACTTCCCACGGTCAACGCTAGTTGACCGTACCGATACGCTTGAGGCCAGTATCGATACCAAGATGGACAGTGGCTCCAGTGGCCAAAAAGGTACCGATACGCCTCCACGCGTATCGAAATGGAAGGCCTGGAATAAGAAGGCCGTATCGATACGGGTCTAACCGTATCGATACCCCCTGCCCTGCGACACCTCCTTTCACCGTTTGATAACATCTTGCAAGGTTCTAGATGCATACTTAGACACCCTTAAGCACACACAAGCATACATGCATCAACCACAAACAGGACTTAACATGAGGGGCATTCAAACCAACGATAACATACCAAACAAGGCTCCATACAAGTCTACAAGAAGCATACTTAGCAAGCATAAGTCATCCTTCACAAAGTAGACAACATAAGGCCTACCTAGGCCAAAATCATACAAATTCAGGCATAAGCAATTAAACCACATAAGAGGCATAGAACATAATCCGAGAAGCAAAAGCATAACACGCAACATAAGTTTAACAATTTCAAGCATGACTTCCTAAGGAGTTTAACCCCAACTCCTAACATTTTATACCCCATTGTCTAGACATTATTACAAAAGCAAACCATACTTAAACTTGCTTGAGAACTCCCAAAAGCTCCTCCTTCGCCCTCTCGCCTCCCGAACTCTAACGATCTGCACGTTGGAAACAAAGAGCATAAGCAACTAGCTTAGTGAGAGAGGCTCTATAATTCACAACATGTAGTTTTCCAAAACACGATTTATATGCAAGAAAACGATGGATGCACGAGGGTTAATCTCAACAACAACACATGGTTTGCACAAGCACAACCATCATTCACACACGGTGGGACTACACATCACCGTTTCGACTAGTGGACTTCCAATGGGACTACACATCAAAGTACTATCCTACTAGTCACTACCGGTGGGACTACACATCACCGTAGTTTAGACCACCATCACGTGAGGCACGAACTCGACTCGACTACACAATTAACAACTCAAAATGCACTTAATGAACATGACATATAAGCATCCAACATATCACAACAACATGGGAGTAGAGAGGCTTACACACGGGTTTAGATGACCCCTCAAGGTCTCACCCAAACCCCAAAGGAATCCATATCGAGCTCAATGCAAAAATCAACAATTCTACTCACCGTTGCTACCCAAGAGGAGATCGAAGACTAAGCTCAAGACTCCAAAATTTCCGGATTTGTCCCCGAAGCTTCACCAACCAAATTCCTTGATTCTAAGCATTCCAACACCAAGCAAATAACCCCAAATCAGTTCATGTTCTAAAATAATCAACCCGGATAACATACTAAGTACAATACACCAATTTTTCCATTGAAACAAGCTCAAAAATTCCAATTTCCGAGCAGCCTTTGAGCACCCCTTAAATCCATTAATTTCAACCCTCAAAACACTCCCTAAAGTCTCCAAAACACCACTCACATATAGCCTAATCACCAGCCTTCAAAATTTCACCTCTTAAACCCCCAAAACCCATCTTAAAACCTCCCAAAAACTTCATTTTTACCCAACTCCGAAAATTCCATAAAACATTGTAAAAATCGGTTTTGTTGGACCCTTTTAGTTGTAGGCAACTCATATGACTTAAACAAATAGAAAGCTTAAGTTAAAGACTCCAAAGGCAACATTTTTAATCCAAAAATCCTTCAAACTTCCATTCTCAAAACATGTCTAAAAATGAAAACAAATGGTATTAACTTGAAGGGAATAACAAGGGTAAGTCAAAAACGTGTTTACCTTTGCGAAATTCTTCAAAACGAGCAAGACATTTGATGAAATAGTAACCTTAGGAGAGGGGGGGTCTTTGGACGTTGGAGTGAATAGTGAGGAGAGGTGAAGAAGATGACTCAAGGTAATATTTTAGGTTTATTTGAAAATAAAAGGCTAAAGACCCAAATGCCCTTAATGAATTTGGGGAATTACCATGGATGACACCCATGGCCGTGTGGGCTTATTTAAATATAGTCCAACTAAATAAAACCCGAGGCCCAAGTCATTATTTTATTATTTAAAATTTGAAACCGAAACCCGATCTATTTTTAAATTAATATTTTCACCCGACCCCCGAACCCGGGTGTTACAGCACTAATATGCTTGGGTACAATGATCGATCATTATGATGTTTAGTGTGTACATGTGAGTCAAATGCGCGCGTGGTCTTGGTGATTGTAGTCATCAAGATAGAGTACGGATTCGCCCAGAAATTCTTCTAATATATGTTAGTCGGTGATGAGTGTAATCCCATCGACGAGGCGCGAGGATGAGTGGAATCCCCTCTGCGTGAAACGGTGATGAGTGTAATCCCACCGTAAGGTAATGGTTGTGTTGGATGTGAGTTCCAACGGTTATCCGCATATTCGAGTCATAGCTAGGTGCCAATATGAATTGAGATATGTGTTGCCAATATGGATTGATATATGTGTTTGTTAATACATTGATATATGTATTTCCATATGTTGAACTTATGAGTTGTTGAGCATGGCATAATATTGAGTTTATGTTCATGCATCATTATATTGTTGGCTCATGTGGATCGAAGGTAAGATTATGCATTCTACCTTGGTTGTTGCTCGTGCTTGGACCATGCATTGTCGAGGTCTGTTTTATGAGCTTACCCTCACTAAGCTTTATGCTTACGCTCTCTTTTGTTTGAAAATGCAGATTCGTAGTTCGTGGGTTGCTTGTGCAAGGAGAGGGCCTCCAAGTGTGCTTGTGACGCTATCTTAGCTTTCAAGTATGGACTTTTAAGTTATAAGATGTAATAGTCAAGCAATGGGATATGTATTGTTGTCTTGAGCTTTTGGATGAGAATTGTTGATGTTTGGTTTTAGGAGCATGTTTAGACTCCTTAATATGATGTTGTTGGTGTGGCTTGTTGATGCCATGTTTGGATTGTAAACCATGTTTAAGTTGCTTAACATGAATGCTTAGGTGGATGTTCTTGTTGAAGTATATATCTTAAATGCCATATATGATTCTTATGTTAATTTGATGGTCCTTTGAATGTATAGTCTTTATATGTTTGATTTGTGTTAAACATGCTTGTAGTGTTTGGTTTTGCCTTAGGGTGTTGTATGATGGTTGTTGGAGGCTTTAGCTTATGTTTTGGGACAACCATGTGCCATAAACCAGCTAAAACCAATCTACAGACAGAATGCGTATCGAAACGGTTGGTCCCATTTCGGTACAGTCCCCTTGTTTCAGGCCAGGCGTTTCGATACGCAAGGGGAACGTTTCGGTACGGTTTTGCCACTAGAAATCTAAGATTTTGACGATAAATTGTAGTATCGAAACGGGCCTTGGCGTTTTGGAACGGTTTTCGTATCGTTGACCACGAGAAGTTGACCGTTGAGGGCATTTCGATACAGTCCACCCCTGTTTTGAAACGGTCTCCTCGGTTTGACTTTGGCCAGTTGACCTAGTCAAGGCGTATCGAAACACCCTATGGGCTTTCCGATACGACCTGTAGTTTAAGTTAAAAATGGACTGTTTTGTTGGGCTGTTTGGTTGTTTGCCTCGTTTGTTTCCTTCCGTTGTTGCCTTTCTCACCTAGGACTTAATAATGCATCTAGATAAGATAATAATAATGAAAAAGTTTTCTCAAGTTGTTAACCGAAGTGGAGCCTTAACGGGTTTCGCCTCGGTTATCCCCGTGTAGCCCACTCGAACGAGTCAAGTGTCCGGACTGGGACAAGGGAGTTACACTTGTTGGTATCAGAGCCTAAGGTTTCCGAGACCTTGGGCAGGTAAGTGAGGTAAGTTAAGTTTTTATATTGCAAATGCACGGTGATTGCTTGTCATGTAAGTATGTTTGCTTGTTTATCAAATATGCCTTGATGTATGCTTGTTTAATCATGTATGTATGTTGCTTGAAGCATGTTGAGTAGAGTCTCATTGCTTCTATTACATCGAAAAAAGGATTTTTTAAGTGAGGGAACATACTTGTGCAACTTGGACTCTTGCCCTTGCTAACCCAATCTTTGTATGTTATTGTTGTGTTGTAGTTGTATATGTGAGTGCGTATGTCGAGGCCTAGAGGTAGACCGATGATGGTTCGTTAGGAACTTCGGGTTGCGGCTCCTGTTAATGAGCCAATGGTTAGACTAGAGGCTCCTGTGGGAGAGCCTACTGTTGGAATTGGAGCTCCTCCACCACCACCACCTCCTCAGCCTGAAGTAGGAGGCGAGGCTGGAGCTGAGGGAGTAGGACCTCAGGTTGGTCAGGGTGGCCAAGGTCTTGTTGGAATAGATATGGCTCCGCTAGTTCAAGCTATAGCGGGAGCGTTTCAGGCCGCAGCTCAGCCGAGGGGTGAGGATGCTAGTTACCGTTAGAGAGGCTCCGTAGCCTAAGGGCATAAGAGTTCAGAGGATCTACACCAGAGAGATCTGAGTTGTGGTTAGAGAAGACAGTCAGTATCTTAGCTCAGATGGGATGTGTTGGAGCTCGTAAGTTGGGTTGTGTGGTTTCGTTGCTACAGGGTGATGCCTACACCTAGTGGGTCACCATTACTTCCGGTGTGCCTGAGGCTGAGATTCGTTGGGACTTCTTTGAGACTGCCTTCAGGAAGAGGTATTTGGGGCCAAGATATCTGGATGAGAAGGAGTTCATGGCTCTTGTTCAGGGAGATGCATCGGTGACAGATTATGAGATCTGTTTTGTTCGAATGAGTCAGTATGCTCCAGAGTTGGTTCCTACTGAGAGGAACCGTTGTAACCGGTTCAGATACGGGGTTCATGAGGAAGTCAAGAGGTACACCTTAGCTTCAGATTATTCTGATTTTGATGTCTTGGTCGCTAGGGCCAAGGACACTAAGTATAGCTTGGGGCTGACCAAGCGTTCGGGAGGATCTAGTTCTGGAAAGAGACATAATAACTTTGATTGTAGTGATGCCAAGAGGCATGGAGGCGATGGACATCAGTTTGACCATAGGCGTGGCGGTGGCCACCATGGTAGAGGCCATCATGGCCATAGAGCTAAAGGGCGGTTGCCCGAGTGTGCTCGTTGTGGGAGACAACATTCAAGAAAGTGTTGGGGTAACTTCCATGCTTGTTGGAACTGTGGTTCGAGAGACCACTTCATGATAGAGTGTCTGCATCAGGCGGCACAAGCACTGAATCTTGCTCAGGCTCCTGCGAGAGCGATTGATTATCAGAGAGGTCGTGGGCGCGGTCGTGGTTACTTCCAGACGAGGGCTGATGCACCTAGGATATAGGCACAGAGGAACCTTGCTCATGTTGTGGCAGTACAACTAGAGGCCGGTGGACCAACTAGAGTCTACGCTCAGAGAGTGGCAGGGAATGACACTGATGTGATAGCAGGTAATTTTGAGTTACAGTCCATGTCTTTGCTTTCCTTAGTTGATTCGGGTTCCACGCATTCTTACATTTTGAGTGAGCATGCAAAGAAGTTAGACATACCTGTTGAGACCTTAGATGTAGGTATGCATGTGACTAGTTCTTTCGGTGAGACAATTGTAGTTAGACGGATGTATAGGAGGTGTCCGCTGAAGATTCAGGGTCATGTGTTTCCTGTTGACATGATGGAGCTTCCGTTCTATGGTTTTGATATTATTCTGGGTATGGATTGGTTGATTTAGCACAGAGCTAGTGTAGATTTTGAGACAAAGAGAATTTCTTTGAAGCTTTCCGATGACTACGAGGTAGTAGTAGTAGGCGAGAACATTAAGTTCTTGTCAAATGTGGTGTCAGCTTTAGAGACTCATAGGTTGATGGATTCCGGTTGTGGGGCTTACTTAGCATATGTGATGAATCCGAATATGAGTGAGGTCAGACCGAAAGATATCAGAACCGTTTGTGATTTTCCAGATGTGTTTCCAAAAGAGTTACCAGGTTTGCCTCCTGACAGAGATGTAGAGTTTGTGATTGAGACTGTTTCAGGGTCTACCACAGTTTCTATTGCACCGTACCGTATGGCTCCGAAAGAGTTGAAAGAGTTGAAAAGTCAGCTTCAGGAGTTGTTAGACCGTGGTTTTATTAGGCCTAGTAGTTCGCCTTGGGGTGCTCCCGTGTTGTTTGTATAGAAGAAAGATGACAGTATGAGGATGTGTATTGACTACAAATAGTTGAACCAGTTGACAGTAAAGAACAAGTATTTGTTGCCTCATATAGATGACTTGTTTGATCAGTTGAGGGGTGCTTCAGTCTTTTCGAAGATAGACTTGATATCAGGGTACTATCACTTGAAAGTAAAAGAGTGTGATGTTCCAAAGAAAGCTTTTAGGACTAGATAGTCACTATGAGTTCCTTGTGATGCCGTTTGGGCTCACGAATGCACCAGCAGCTTTCATGGATATGATGAACAGAGTTTTCAAAGACTATCTAGACCGGTTTGTAGTTGTTTTCATAGATGACATCCTTGTGTACTCGAGATCAGAAGAAGAGCATGATGAGCACTTGAGACTTGTTTTACAGATATTGATGAGTAATCAGTTGTATGCGAAGTTGAGCAAATGTGAGTTCTGGATTTGGGAGGTTGTATTTCTTGGCCATGTTGTTTCAGCTGAAGGTTTATGTGTTGATCCGACGAAGATTGAGGCTATTGTTGAGTGGAAACAACCTAAGTCAGTGACAAAGATTAGGAGTTTCCTAGGATTAGCCGGTTACTATAGGAGATTTGTTGATGGTTTCTCTATAGTAGCTGCTCCGTTGACTAAATTGTTGCAAAAGGAAGTGATGTTTGAGTGGTCAGATGCGAGACAGAAGGCATTTGAGAAATTGAAAGAAGCTTTGACGAATGCTCCAGTGTTGGTACAACCAGTTTCAGGTAAAGAATTTGTGATCTATAGTGATGTTTCCTACATAGGTTTAGGTTGTGTTCTGATGTAAGAGAGAAGAGTCGTTGCCTATGCTTTAAGATAGTTGAAGGTGCATGAGAAGAACTACCCTACTCACGATATAGAGTTTGCCGCAGTTGTGTTTGCGTTGAAGATTTGGCGTCACTACTTGTATGGTTAGAAGTGCATAGTTTACATCAATCATAAGAGCTTGAAGTATTTGATGACTCAGAGAGAGTTGAACTTGAGGCAGAAAGATGGCTTGAGCTGTTGAAAGATTATGATTTGACTATTGAGTACCATCCGGGTAAGGCAAATGTAGTAGCCGATGCGTTGAGCAGAAAAGTTATAGTTGAGTTGCGAGCTATGTTTGCTAGATTGAGTGTATCCGGGGATGATGGTTTGATTACAGAGTTACAAGTGAAGCCTTCTTTGATTCAGATGATCAGAGAGAAATATCTGCAAGATGTGTCTTTAGTTCCTCATATTCAGGACATAGCCGAAGGTAGACCGACCGAGTATAGTTTCAGTAGTGAGAATGTGTTGTGTTTTAGAGATAGAGTTGTAGTGCCTGAAGATGTTGAGTTGAGACGTCTGATTCTGAGCGAAGCACATTCGAGTCCTTTTTCTATGCATCCGAGTAGTACTAAGATGTACCGAGATTTGAAGAACGATTATTTCTGGGTTGGTTTGAAGAATGATGTAGCCGAGTATGTGAGCTGTTGCATGGTTTGTCAAAGAGTGAAGGCAGAACATCAGGTTCTTTCAGGTTTGTTACAGCCTTTGAAGATTCCAGAATGGAAGTGAGAGAGAATCACTATGGACTTTGTGTCGGGGTTACCGTTGTCTCCTTCGAAAAAGAATTCTGTTGGGTGATAGTTGATAGATTTACTAAGTGTGCTCACTTCTTAGCAGTGAACACTACAGATTCTTTAGACAAGTTGGAGAATTTGTATATTCGCGAGGTTGTGAGACTTCATGGAGTTCCGAAGTCTATTGTTTCAGACAGAGATCCGAGATTCACTTCGAGGTTCTGGAGTTGTTTGCATAGTTCCCTAGGTAGTCGTTTGCATTTCAATACTTCTTATCATCCGCAGTCAGATGGGTAGTCAGAGCGAGTGATACAGATTTTAGAGGATATGTTCTGTTGTTGTGTGATTGACTTCCAGGGTTCTTGGGAGAAGCACTTGCCCTTAGTTGAGTTTCCTTACAACAACAGTTACCAGACTAGTATACATATGGCTCCTTATGAGGCTTTGTATGGTAGACGATGTAGGACTCCGATTTGTTAGGCTGAAACGGGTCAGAAATTGCTACCTATGCCAGATTTGCTTAAGGGGACTACTGAAAAAAGTGAAGTTGATTTGTGACCGTTTGAAGGAAACTTCCGATCATCAGAAATCTTACGCAGATCTGAAGAGAAAAGAGATTGAGTTTTTAGTGGGTGAGAAAGTGTTTCTAAAGGTATCTCCGTGGAAGAAAGTAATGAGATTTGGCCGGAAATGCAAGTTGGGTCCGAGGTTTATTGGTCTGTATAAGATAGTTGAGCGGATTGGGTCGGTAGCTTACCGTTTGAGATTGCCTTCTGAGTTAGAGAAGATCCATGATGTATTTCATGTGTCGATGCTTAGGAGATATAGATCAGATCTGTCTCATGTTATGCCCGTTGAGGAGATAGAGTTGAATCCGGATTTGTCTTACAATGAGGAGCCAGTTGAGATACTTGCTTCTGATAGCAAGGTATTGCGTGGCAAAACCATAGAGTTGGTCAAGGTGTTGCGAAGACATAGAGGTGTGGACGAGGTCACGTGGGAAAGGAAAGCTTATATGCTTGAGCAGTTCCCGTACTTGCTTCCGTTCTATGGTTTTGATATTATTCTGGGTATGGATTGGTTGGTTTAGCACAGAGCTAGTGTAGATTTTGAGACAAAGAGAATTTCTTTGAAGCTTTCCGATGACTACGAGGTAGTAGTAGTAGGCGAGAACATTAAGTTCTTGTCAAATGTGGTGTCAGCTTTAGAGACTCATAGGTTGATGGATTCCGGTTGTGGGGCTTACTTAGCATATGTGATGAATCCGAATATGAGTGAGGTCAGACCGAAAGATATCAGAACCGTTTGTAATTTTCCAGATGTGTTTCCAAAAGAGTTACCAGGTTTGCCTCCTGACAGAGATGTAGAGTTTGTGATTGAGACTGTTTCTCACCTAGGACTTAATAATGCATCTAGATAAGATAATAATAATGAAAAAGTTTTCTCGGGTTGTTAACCGAAGTGGAGCCTTAACGAGTTTCGCCTTGGTTATCCTCGTGTAGCCCACTCGGACCGGTCAAGTGTCTGGACCGGGACGAGGGGTTACATTTCATATTCTTAATAAAACTAACTTATTCTATTAAAAATCATTCAAAAAACAATGAAATATATAACTTTATTTGTACGAACTAACTTGCCTCAATGGTGAAGGGAACGGTTGTTGTTCTTAGAGATTACGGGTTCGAGCACCGACAGCTGCAGCAGGCGTTCATTGTCAATGATTGAGTCTATATTTAGAACAGATACTACTTGTAATTACTCTAACTTTCATCAAGACCGGTACCTTTTGCTCTGGCTAGATCTTCCCTGCTTTTGCTGCTCTGAAACCCAAATCTGAGGCGCCTCTTTATCTCCATCCTTTTTCTTTCATCTGATTTATGCTTTCTAAATCCTTCAACTTTCATAGCTTCTTTTTCTTCCTTCCCTATTTGACTTATTATTGTTGGAGGCGAGCTTTGGTCTGGCAGTTCTTAAAACGAAGCTATCCCTCTCGCTTGCTTCTTCTTCAAGATCTTATCTAACTCTGCTTTGAAACTAAGCTGCAAATTTTCTTCCAGCAAATTGACGGTAAAATTCCTTCACAATCTTCATCTTCGTTTCAAAGGACCTCGACTTGCTACCTATGCAGAATGGTTTTCTAGCGCACAACGATTCAGAAATACAACAGAGCCAAAACAGGGGAAGTTTCAATGGATTCAAATTCCCATCAAAGCTATCAAAACCAAAACAACCAATCCAGTTCTGGGTTATTACGTTTTTGTTCTGCTCCAAGCTCTCTTCTCGCTAATTTCACCGATACATCGAGATTCATGAATTCAAGCAGCGGCGGAAACAACGAAAACGAGGATAAATCTGGGTCAGAGGTGGCTGTTAACTATGTAGGTTCAGCGCCGAATTTTTCAGGGTTGCCGCCTCAGTATCCGAGGCAGAGCTGTGCTATGGATAGGCCATATGACTTGTTGGGAATGGATCAACGGTGTCAAGGGAAACCGGTTACTTCTAGCCTAATGAGGCAAAGCAGCTCGTTCACCAACTTGTCGGTTCAAAATGGTATTCTTCTTAAAGATATTTTAAAAAAAATGGACACGGACCCATTCAAACTTAAGTTGACATTTTGGTTTGTGCTACTGCTGAATAGATTTTGTTGAAAATATGGGATTGGAAAGCATTAGGATTTTTGTAAATTAAACTATAGAACCTGAACGTTTAGATTGATTTCAGTGTTAAGCCAAAGTTTGCTGAAACTGTGTTGATTGAATAAACTGCAGGCTATGCCAGCATGAAAGGTTTGGGAAACTACAATGGTACGATACGACCGGAGAATTAAGTCCATCTTCCAGCAGATTGAAGAATCAGATTAGCTTCTCAGCAAGACAACCTTCTTCATTGAGCATGTTGTCGCAGATATCTGAGACTGAAACCGGCGACGTCTACGGTGGTTCTTGGAACGATTCTGCACAATTCACACACAATTTTTCTGGTTTGAAAAGGTCACGAGATAATGACCACAAGTTCTTTTCCAATAACCAGGTAATATTAAGTTGCATATGAATTATCAAAATACCTCAACAAGCATAGATTATATTTATGATTGGTTGATTTATATTAAGTATATATATAAAGAAAGTTAGTTATTTCTGTTAGGGTTCTTATGTAAGCATACCTATATAAAGGTATGCATGGTTATTTGTAAAGTAAGCAATTCGGTTTAATAATAATAATACAAATTTCTTAGTTTCTATATGGTATCAGATGTATTAGTTTTGGCTTCCAAGAATCCGTTTCTCTGTCGTTTGTCCATTCTTTTCAGTTTTTTCAGTTTCTTTTTCTTCTTCTTCAAGTTCTTTTTGCGTTTTCACCAGTCATGGGGAAAATCGGCTTGAATGATCAATTCAACAATGGTGTCAATCCTTATTATCTTCACCAGTCCGATAGCCCTGGAATGATTCTGCTCACGCAGCAACTTGGTACAAACAATTACAATAGTTGGAGGCATTCGATGTTAATGGCTCTTTCAGCCAAGAACAAGATTGGTTTTATCGATGGGTCCATTTCGGCTCCTGCTGTTGCTCAAGCTGCTACTTACAGTGCGTTGAAAAGGGCCAATGATCTTGTCAATTCTTGGATTCTGAATTCTGTTTCAAAAGACATTGCAGCAAGCTTGATATATCATTCTACTGTTGCTGCGATATGGAAGGATCTTGAAGATCGTTTCCAGCAACATAATGGTCCAAGGATGTTTCAGCTTCGCAAGAAATTAATTGATCTTGCTCAAGGGTCCATGTCTGTAAGTACCTATTATACTCAGCACAAAATTATTTGGGATGAGTTGTGTTCTATAAAGCCTCTTTGTATGTGTTCAAATTGTACCTGCAATGGGGTTCAGAAGATGATCGATGAACAGGGTAAAGAGCAGGTTTTACAATTTTTGATGGGTCTTAATGATTCTTTTTCACATGTTCGAGGCCAAATTTTGCTAATGGATCCATTGCCTTCGATCACTAAAGTTTTCTCTTTAATAATCCAAGAAGAGAATCAACGTGTTATCAAGATAGATACTCCAGTTCCTGACTACTTTTGTTGTGCGTTCCAATATTCCATCTGGTTATTCCCAGAAGAAGTCTAGGCCACAGTGTAGCCATTGCAATCTAATGGGCCATACAAAGGAAAAATGTTACAGGCTTCATGGATTTCCTCCTGGGTATCGTACACGACAGCCAGTGGCTCGATCGAATGCTGTTTCAAATGAATCTCCTATGGTCACTTCACAGCTTCAACAGTCTCCGCAAAATCAAGAAGTTCTTTCTACTCAACAGTGTCAATAGCTTATTGCTATGCTCACAAATAAGCTGAATGCTGCCTCGATTTCAGAAAAACACCTTCTACCACTATTAATTTGGCTATGCAAGGTAGAATTCTGCATTATGTTAATCATTTTAGTTCTTTGGATAAAGAAACGTGTTGGATTATAGATTCTGGTACTTCGAAACATGTATGTTGCTCCAAGAATCTTTTTGATTCTTTGCATCCTATTTCTGGAGGAAATATTCTTTTGCCTAACAAGACTTTGGTCTCAGTCAATTTTGCAGGAACTGTTCGAATTTCTTCAAGATTGATCTTGAATGATGTTCTTTTTGTACCTGAGTTTTCCTTTAATCTTCTTTCTGTCAGTTCTTTGATAAGTGACTCAAAGATTAATGTTCTTTTCTCTGACTCTCAATGTTTTTTACAGGACCTATGTCAAGTGATTGGGAAGGGTGAATTGCATCAAGGCTTGTTTCTTTTAAAAGTTCCTTCTATCACAAGTTTTGTTTCCAATGTTTCTTGGCATGATAGACTAGGTCATCCTAGTGTTCGTGTTTTACAAACTTTGAAAGATGTAATTCATGTAAATAGTAATAAAGATTTTGTTTGTCATATTTGTCCTCTTGCTAAGCAGCATTGCTTACCTTTTTCGAGTCTATCAGTCGTGCGAGTATGCCATTTGAACTTGTTCACTGTGATATTTGGGGACCATTCAAGATTCCCACTCACAGTAATCAGAGATTTTTTTGTCACATTAGTTGATGACTATACTCGTGCAACTTGGACTTTTCTTTTGCATCATAAATCTGATGTGGCTAGTATAATTCCTGACTTTATATGCATGATAAAAAGACAATTTGGTTATGATCTCAAGATTTTTCGATCTGACAATGCTAAGGAATTGCAGTTCATTGAGCTTTTTGCTAAACTTGGGATCGTGCATCAATTCTCATGTGTTGAAACACCTCAGCAGAACTTAGTTGTAGAGAGGAAGCACCAACATCTTCTAAATGTTGCTCGTGCTCTTTTCTTTCAGTCAAAGGTTCCTTCGAATTTTTGGGGAGAATGCTTATTAACTACTACTTATATAATTAACAGATTACCTACTTCTGTTTTATCTAATAAGTCTCCTTATCAGATGTTGTTTAATAATCTTCCTGATTTTATGTTCTTAAGAGTTTTTGGATGTCTTTGTTTTGTATCTACATTGCGTGCTGGAAGGGGTAAGTTTTCAGAAAGAGCGTTACCATGAGTGTTTTTAGGACATTCTCCTGGTGTAAAAGGATATAAGGTGTTTGTCTTAAAGACTAAACAAATTGTCATTTCTCGAAATGTTGTTTTTCATGAAACAATATTCCCTTTTCACAAAATCAAAACTGATATTGTATCAATTGATCCCTTTTCTAACTTGTCTTTACCTGGTGTTCATAGTGACACAACACAGGGCTTACAACAAATGTTTAATGATGCATCTCCATCTAATTCTGAAAATTCTGATATTCTTCATGAAGTTCATTCTCCTGAGGATATTCCTGAAGTTAATACTGAAGATCCTACTGAAGTACAACCTGGAATGATATCATTGAAGAAAATGTTAGTATTCCTATTGAGAGATATACTGAGGTTGGTACATCTAAAAATTATATTGAAGAGTCCACTGCTCCCATTACTGAGGATCATATTGCTGAAATTGATGATAATGCAGTCAGTAATGATGTCATGCAAGATGTGCATATTTCTCAACCTGAACCTCGAAGGTCTTCTAGAATTATTCAAAAACCTACTTATCTCAATGATTATCATTGTAACAGCTTGTCTCTTGTAGAGTATCCCATTGAACATTATGTTTCGAGTGAGAAGCTCTCTCCTCAGTATGCAACATTCATTGCAAATGTTTCTTCTACAACTGAACCTACATTTTATCACCAAGCATGTAAAGATCCTGCTTGGCAGAATGCTATGCATGAAGAGCTGTCTGCCATGGAACGCTTACAAACCTGGTCAGTGGTGCCTCTTCCTGAAGGAAAGAAAGCTATAGAATGTAAGTGGGTTTATCGAATTAAATATAATCCTGATGGCACAGTAGAAAGATACAAGGCACGGTTAGTAGCCAAAGGTTTTACACAGGTGGAAGGAATTGATTATGTTGACAATTTCTCCCCGGTTGCAAAAATGACAACCTTCAAAGTATTGTTATCATTAGCTGCTTCGAAAGGTTGGCATATGCTACAACTTGATGTTAGTAATGCCTTTCTAAATGGATTACTAGATGAAGAAGTTTACATGAAACTCCCACTTGGATACAACATCAATTCTCACAACCCTAATCTTGTTTGCAAGCTTCACAAGTCTATATATGGCCTTAAACAAGCCTCTAGACAATGGTTCAACGCGTTTTCTGAGGTTGTTTTGAAGCTTGGTTTTCAGTAGTCTTCAGCAGAGCACACTTTGTTTATCAAAAGATCTAATGACAGTTTGGTTGCCATCCTTGTTTATGTGGATGGCATTGTCATTGCTGGCAAGGATCTTCAACTTCTAACTGAGGTACGATCTTCTCTTCAACTACATTTCAAGCTCAGGGATTTAGGCCAATTGTGTTACTTTCTAGGATTTGAAATTGCTCGAAATTCCACTGGAATTTCATTATCTCAGCGCCATTATGCATTAAAGCTTCTAGAAGACATTGGTTCCTTGGCCAAGAAACCTGTTGCTACTCCTGTGAATCCTTCTTTAAAGCTAAGTGCCAACGATGGAGAATTACTTGAAGATGCTCAATCCTATAGGCGATTGGTTGGTCGACTTCTTTACCTTACTCACACACGGCCAGACATTACATATGTTGTTAATCTGCTTAGCCAATTTGTTTCAGCACCTAGACAACCACATCTTGTAGCAGCGTATCATCTTTTGTCTTATATAAAACAAAATCCTGGTCTAGTACTCTTCTTTTCTTCTGCATCTTCAACATAACTTACTGGCTTTGTGGATGCTGATTATAGCTCCTGCATTGATACAAGAAGATCGATTACTGGTTATTGTACATTTTTAGGAGACAACATTATTTCATGGAAATCCAAGAAGCAGCATACTGTTAGTAGATCATCATGTGAAGCCGAATATCGCGCAATGGCGTCTGCCACATGTGAGCTAGTTTGGCTTGCTTCTCTTCTCCAATCATTTCAGATCTCGATTCCTTCTACTTCTTTGTTTTGCGATAACCAGTCAGCAATACATCTTGCTCAAAATCAAGTATTTCACGAAAGGACAAAGCACATAGAAGTGGATTGCCACTTCATTCGAGACAAGGTCAAAGAAGGATTTCTTAAGCTTTTTCATATTCGATCGCATAATCAAATAGCTGATATTTTTACTAAGGCTCTTCACAAGCCTACTTTTGTATAGTTAGTGGACAAGATGAGATTACTTAATATTCATTGTAATCCATCTTGAGGGGGGTATATTAAGTATATATATAAAGAAAGTTAGTTATTTCTGTTAGGGTTCTTATGTAAGCATACCTATATAAAGGTATGCATGGTTATTTGTAAAGTAAGCAATTCGGTTTAATAATAATAATACAAATTCCTTAGTTTCTATAATTTATGAATAGAACGGAGATGGTGGAAGTCGTGTTCATGTATTGTCGCACCATTTGAGTCTGCCAAACACTTCAAATGAGATGGCTGCCGTGGAGAAGTATTCAGTCCCTTGTAAGATGAGATGGCTGCCGTGGAGAAGTATTCAGTCCCTTGTAAGATCAGAGCTAAGCATGGTTGTGCCACTCACCCTCGAAACATTGCAGAAAGGGTAAATGAACCTACCCGAATTCACCTTATTCAGAGATTTTTGCAGCTTTTAAGTTTATTTGCACGCATTTGGAGATTTCATAAAGATTTTTCAGGTGAGAAGAACCCGTATCAGTGAAGGGATGAGAAAGCCCCAACATGGACAAGGTTAGATGCTTTTCGATCAAATTTTATACAGCTATACTAAATGATCAAAAACACAAAACTTGGGCCTAAAAAGTTTTGCATAACGAAACTGACTTGTTCCGGGGTTTTCATTGGGCAGCAGACATGTTAGACTTGGCTGTGGAGTGTGGAGTACATCAAGGGCCTTCAAAAGCAGTTCAAGGTATGTAACACTGGAAGACAGGCTTGGTAAGAAGGAAATGAGTAATGACTACTCAGAAGGCAGTGAGTAATCAAGTTGTATGATTTTGCTTTGCTTCTCTTCGGGTATGAAAGAATTGTTGTGACTATTCACAAAGCTTCCCACTTTGAAGGTTATGAATAAAAGAGAAAAAATGTATAGGTTGTGACATGCTTTTGAATTGCAATTTCTCTTAATTGTTGAATCTTGTGACATGCTTTTGAATTGCAATTTCTCTTAATTGTTGAATCTTGTGACATGCTTTTGAATTGCATTTCATTTTATGAAGTGGTGTGCTTACATTACACTTGGGTTATGTGGTTTTGGTTGAATTAGTAATGATTTGTGAACTTACTTAGAGGTGTATTTCTGGTCTAGTGCTAAATAAATGTAGCATCCTGTTTGTTGATGTATGTTGTATGATTTGTGATGACATATTGCTTTCCTTTGTGCGTAATTGTATATTCGAATGTGAACTCTCTGAGTATAAATGCATCCAAATTTGTTACAACTCTGAGTATCCCAAGTCACAGTTCATAACATGCATACATCATGTTGCATTGTACGAGGATAAATCCACACAATTCTTCTGATTCAAATGTTGTAGGTAAATTCCAGCTCTATTAGTGTGTACCAGAATAAATCCACACAATTCTTTCCACTCCATTCCCACCTCACTTGGTAAAATTAAGCTAGATTGCAAAGAAACAACTTTCATCTTATCTTAAAGACTAAATAAAATAGACCTTAATTTATCTCAAATACAAAATAAAATGTCTTATGAATTTAATCGCAAATAAACAATAAAAATATTTAAAAAATCTTAAGTATAGGTCATGTTTGGTAAAGAGAGGTTTGACTAGTCAAATCCGTTAATATTGTTGTTTGGTGAACATCAGATTGGGGTGAAACTGCTAATTTTGAAAAAGCTCATAGGAGCTTTTTGAGATTAGAGGTTTGATATTAGAGTTGTAAAGACTCTTTTACCCTTGCTAATTTCCAAAAATCTCAAAATAACCTAAATTAAATATTTTTTCACCCTATTTATAAGCTAATCCTATTTACTTTTTTTCTTTTTATTATCACATATTTATATGTGCATTTAAATTTATTAATTAATTAAATTATATTAAAATAATAAATTAATCTATAACTCATTCGAATATGTTTAGAAAAGTTATATTAAAAATAATTTTATAGATCTAATTAATATTAATTAGATACAAAATATTGATAACTAATAAACCATTCAAACAAGTATTAAATATAATTATGTCCTTATATGTCATTTTGCTTGTTTAAATAATCTATCAGCTATTAATTAATTTTACCAAACACTTTTATAGAATCAACTAATATAATCAGTTAGTCAAATCAGCTAATGCAATCAGCTATCAGCTAATGTAATCCGCTATTAGTTATCTGATAATTGTCAAACAGGGCCATAAGTTTCCGTGCATGATATTTTCCTAGGAATGAACGCATTTTACGTTAACGATGTATGATTAAGGTGATTTAAAATGTGTTGGAAAGATAGATGCATGTCGGTCGATTCATAAGAAAACATTTCAACTCAAGAATACATGGATCTGTAGCAACTAAAAAAATATGAGTTTTTTACTTTTTCTTGAAAATTTTGATTTGGGGGAATTTCTTAAAAAATATCGTATTTTAAAATAAAACTGGAATCGCCACCAGTCACTTGGATAAGGTGGATTGCACACCAAAAAGCTAACCAGAAAAAAATAATAATTGAGTTCAGGAATCGGAGAGCCATTGCGAGCTAGTTTGAAAGGTGACCGAGCCTTATAATTCACAGAGTGTAAAATACTATGACCGTGTCTTTCTATTGTAAGGTTGAGCAGGTATGGAGAAAGCGGGTCACCCTGGCGGATGCCCCGTTGTGGAAGAAAAGTATTACTGAAAGAGCCATTCTATTGAACACACATTAAGGAGGAAGAGGTGCAGTTGGTGATTATTCTTGTCAGAACTGGAGGAAAGCTAATATCAGAAAGGGTGTCGAGTATAAATGACTAATGAAGACGATCAAACACCTTCTAAAGGTCTACCTTGATAGCCATCCATCCAGTAAGACCACGCTTAGATTCCATAGAATGGATAGTCTCCTGGTTTATAACAATGATTTTTGAGATACTACGCCCATTGATGAAGCTGGTTTGCGTCAGCCTAATCAGGGAAGGCATAATAGCTTGGAGCCGCCGTACAATTAGCTTTGTGCTGAGTTTATAAATTACTGAGCAAAGACTTATGGGTCAGAAATTCGCAAACGTCACCGGAGAGTTATTCTTAGAAATAAGGACAATGTAGGCACAGTTAAAATTCGGGTCTAGGTCTGCCCTATTAAACAACGCATGGACCATAGTGCAGATAGAACTCCCGACAATATCCCAATTGCATTGATAAAAATGAGCATGGATGTCGTCCAAATCAAGAGATTTGAGAGGAGCCATTGAGAACAAAGCCTCACGTATTTCATCCGCAGATGGAGTACGATCCAAAGCATTCAAGCAAGCATCCGAAAGAGGTGGGAAGCAATGACGAATGGGGTAAAGGTCGGTTGGCTCAGCATCAACCACAAAGATTTTAGAGAAATAAGCCACTGCTCTTTCACGTAAAACATCAGGATCTGAACACCAATCTACCCTAATTTTGAGCGACGAGATCAAGGAACGACGCCGCCTCCCCATAGCTAAGGGATGAAAGTATTTTGTGTTTCGATCCTCAAACTACACCCAATCCGAACGTGATTTTTGCTTCCACGGAAGTTCCTCCTGTTCAAGGACGATTTCAAGCTCCTCTAGTAGCTTAGATTCCAATTTTATCATGTTGGAATAACGATGTTGTGCCAACGACCTCTTAACACCATGTAACCGAGCTACGAGGGATTTGTTCCGCTTGCCCAGACTACCAAAAATGGAAGAATTCCATTCCTCGTCTGCCATAGAAAAAGAAGCAATCACCTCTTTAAAATCCAGCGATATGTTCTAGTTATCACGCACCATGTTACCAAAGTCCGAGTGAAGTGCCTAACCTGAAAAGTAGCGAAAAGGTGCACGACAGCCAGGAGAGAAAGAAGGTGTCAGCATGAGCATGAGAGGCTGATGGTCGGATTTCATTCTAAGCAAATGTTGTATCGATGATGAAGGAAACATACTAAGCCAGAGATCATTGCAGAAGGCTCGATCAAGGCGAACTAAAATATTTCCTTTATACCACGTGAATTTAAGCCCCTGGAACCCGTAATCAAAAACCAAGTCTTGAAACTAAGAGTCAGGTTTGAAGAAGTAGCACAACCCTTGCGATCAGTCGGGGACAAAGTTGTATTAAAGTCGCCGATAATAACCCACGGCTCAAAAATTTGAGAGTGCATGTCGCGTAAATAAGTCCAAAGGGCACGTCGTCGCCTAGAATTAGGACTGGCATACACAAAAGTAGTTAAACATGAAGATGATGAAGCGAGCTCATTTATTCTGCACAAAATAAATTGAAACTGACAGAAAACAATATCCATTGTAATATTATTGAACCAACACAACCAGATACCTCTGGAGAAGCCTGCTGCTTCAACGTGAAAAGAATTAGGAAACCCGAGAGTGGTGATCACCTTAGAAGCCAACTCACCGCTAATCCAAGTTTCAACAAAGACGAAGATGTCGAGGTTATGATCCCGTAAATACTGTTTAGCAAAGTGAATAAACCTTGAGCTACCACAACCTTGAGCATTCCACACAATGATTTCTGAATTCATTGCACAAGGGTTGAAGGTGTTGTAAGGCGGATCATTCAACCATGTCCGACCGACTATCGGAAGGTTGAGTAGAAGGCAAAGGAACCAAAGTATTGCTGGATTTCGAAGGCTCAAAGGTCATGAATGAGCTGTGCTTGACTGCATAAGAGGACCTAGGATGTGAGCCCTTAGGAGGAACTTTCACTTGGGGACCTTTAGACACTAGTTGCCCAACCGTAAGCGAGATGAGAGCCGGGTTAGAATCCACAGGAAGAGACATAACAATATGATGAGACATAGTTGAAAAGGCAGAAGGTACATTGACCTTAGATGCACGGCTAGCACCAACCACCTGACTCCCTAGGTTATGTAGAGGAGAAATATTCAAATTACATTGACCAAGGACAATGGCACTAGGTTTCTTGGGCAACAAAGCTAACTTATTCTTCAATTTGGCGCAGTCAATGGATTGCGGGCCATTCTCCTTATCAACAGCGGAAGGGTGGGAGATGAGGCGGGGGAAGCGACGACCCCAAGAACAGCCTAGAGACCAGAAGCCTCAGAAGGACCAACTTGGGGATTGAGAGTATCATCATCATCCTCATTAAAAATATGGTTAAACCTGGACGTGCTAGGTTGTAAATCTGCGTTGGGTTCGGACGAGGATGGCGTAGTCTTAGATTGCCGCCTGGACATACGTTTAACAACCATCCACGACTCATAAGGTTCTTGTGGAGGAGGCGGGCCAACGACTAGGGTAGATAGAGCAGTAGCAGAAGTACCATTAGCAGGCAGGAATACTTTTGGACACAATTCTTGCGTATGACCGTCTGTTCCACATCCGTAGCAAACCACGGGCAAGGATTCATACTCAATGACTTGAAGTCTCCCATTAATAAGGATCTTCGACACTAGAAGTTGGCGAGGGTTAAGCTTGACGGCCACTCTAGCAAAACGACCGCAATTTCCCATATCAGTCTAGAAATCAATTCTCACTACGAAACCAATTCGTGAGCCAATGGTCTCGAGGATACTCCTTTTGTAGCAGGTAATTGGCAAGCCTGGGAGGCGGATCCAAGCCATTATACGACTAGGGTGACTCTGATGAGGGCTAAAATCGATAGACCAAGGCTCGACTGTCAAGTAGTGACCGAAGATCATCTAAGGCCCCTCCGTAAGAACTTTTAGATAGTCGCTGCACGCTGAAAATTTCACAAGAAAATAGTCATTCTCAATATCGATGAGCATCAAGGGATGAGATGGTTTCCAAATACTGAAAATACGATTATACAACGTATTGAATCCGATCCTGCATCCTAGAACTTTAACCACTAGGGTTAAATCCATAATTTTTAGCGCGAGATCTTGGACACGACCAGAAAAATTGATTGCGGGAATATTGTCAATGACGCTCACTCGGACATCCTCCTCAAGGAGTTCAATATCATCACCTTCGATTGGAAATAAATCTTCGTCAAGAACATCATTGAAGGATCCGATCACCTTGTCCTTGTAAGAGACAACAGGCTGGGACGAATCACAATCCATGGTAGCTGACTGACCCGACAGCTGGGGGAGGCGACCGGCGGAGCCTCGTCGCACTGACGTTGTTTCTTGGCTAAGTGGGAGGTTTTCGAAGAATCAAGAGATGGTATTAGGGTAAAACATGAAATACTCAATTACAAAAATAAAAAAATAAAGGTATAAAATTTTGTGATATTCAAATTCTCTATATTCGTACATATCTTAGTTTACCAATCAATTTAAATTAAATAATTAAAGGTAAAAAATGTAATTTCACCCAAAAAGTTCTTTTCTACAACAACAATAAAAAATAAGCTTAAAGGCTTATTTTTCTCTATACTATACATTTTTTTCCAAACAAGCCCCTAAAGTATATTTTGGACGTTGTGCCCGTTAACTAAAAATCGTTACTATGTTTGGTCCCTCTGTTAGACGTCGTTAAAAATATTTTCACGGGCCAATTAGAACATGCCACATTTTATTTTATTAAAAAATAAACTGACTTAAATAAAAAAGGGTGAATTGCACATTAGGTATGACAAATTTTATTTTTTGTTCATTTTAGTCCCGAACTGTTCATCGTCTTCCTCGAGTTATTTGGTTTGGAGAACCAACGGATGATTAAACTCTCAAACCAACGATGAATATTCGAATTGGTTTTCACAATCCAGATTAGGGAAATTGATTGGCTCACATTATTGTTAACTCTGTCATTAATTTATTTTTCAAAACAAAATTGAGGGATTTTGAAATTTATTTTCTTTCATTGTTCAGAAATGAAAGAGGATAAAAGAACAGCAGAGAGTTGATGTTATTTTTCTTTGTTCAAAGTCGATGGTCGTAGATCTTTGTTGATTATTTAGAAGTGATGCTTGGTGAAATATATATATGTTATTTTGGTTGTTGTTCGAAATTTTCAGTGGCACCGGTGAAGGAAGCCGCATGGCAATCACTTGTTCTTGATTGCAAATTGCATGTTCTGGTTGAATTTTGGTAGTTGACAAACTGTCAGCTCAAATGCTACAAAGTTAACACCCACGAGTGCCCTAACATGGAATTCGAAGTATTCCAACAGTAATGATATTTAAGAATGGGGAGAAGAAAGAAGCAGTGATTGGTGTTGTTCCCAAATCCACCTTGATAACCTGCGTTCAGAGATCTCTTTTATTTTCTGGGTTTTAGATTTTTCCAAACCAAACAACTCCAAGATGAACAAAAAAATAAAATTTGGCATATTCAATGTGCAGTTTACCCTTTTTATTTATGTTAATTTATTTTTTTTAATAAAATGACACGTGGTGCGTAATAATTTTTTAACGGCGCTAATAGAGAGGCCAAATGAAATAACGATTTTTAGTTAAGATGACCCAACGTTCTAAAAAAATATTTTAAGGGTTTGTTCAGAATAAAGTCTATAATTTAGGGGGCAAATGCGTCTTTAAGCTAAAAAAAATATTAACTTTAACGTTAGGTGATAATCAATTTTTCAATCATAATTTTAGACCCAACTTTTAAGTAGTTGTTTGTTAAAAAAAACTTTTAAATAGTTGGCATTGATTACGGGATAAAAAATTACTTTTTGCATCACCAAACAATTATGAGTTTTGTTGGATTATATTTGTCTTTTTAATTTTTTTTAACTATATATAGGCAGAAATTTATTGGAAATCAAAATAGAAAAACAATTTAAAAGGAAACAATTTTAGCAGAAAAAACACACAATAAATTTATATTGAAAAATTTAAAAATAAATATTAGACCAGCAAAACACCAGTAGGCTACAAAACAATAATAAAGATGAAATAATAGAGAAATGAAACCATAGTGCAAGACTTTTTATCTCTATCTACTTACACGCTTCGAGATTCAAGTAGGATTGGTGAGTAAAACTAATAATCTTGGAGGCTGCTTCGTAAAACAGATCTGACCGCATCGAAAAGCGAAAAACAATAAAATTAAACTACTGAAGACCACCGTAATCTGCAAATCAGAACTAAACGTTGTGGAAAATGTAACCACATTAAATTTTTAAATTATTCAAATTTATAAAAAAACTCAAATATTGTATATTTTATTATAAATTGACAACCACATTAAATACAGTAACTTATGTTGAATATTTTATTTTAAAATATTAGTGTTGGATATATGTACATTCTACATCTCAATATTATCTTTTAATATATCCATATTGGTCGCACATTAAAATCGGAAAACAAAACCACATTCAAATGTCATCGCAATCCAATGAGAGCTGGTGTTAAGGGGCGGCAAGAATCTGTTAAGGGATTGATGGAATGATTGTGAAGAGATGCTCTTGGATACGGGACAATTATGTTGTGAGGCGATTAATATACGGTTAATATATATAGTGTGATCGGTTTAATAGGTGACCGATTAAACATAATAAAATAGGTAAAATTATTTATTTTGTTGATAATAATATCAACATATCCAGTAAATTACTTATTTCAAGCTGATGGAGCCTTGAAAAGTATTTATATTTTTTGAGTAAATTACTTATTTTGTTGATACTTTTGAGTAAATTACTTGTTTTGTTGATACTTTCAAAAGTATCTATACTTTTTTAAAAGTATCGATAATTTTTTTAAAAAAACAATGTAACAGGTTGCAATGTGGCTCGAAAGTATTTATACTTTTATGCAACCAGTTACAATGCTTTTTAAAAAAGTATAGATACTTTCGAGCCACATTGCAACTGGTTACATTGCTTTTTAAAAAAAAAAGTATCGATACTTTTAAAAAAGTATAGATACTTTTGAAAGTATCAACAAAATAAGTAATTTACTCAAAAAATATAGATACTTTCCAAGGCTCTATCAGCTTAAACTTTAATAACCGCTAACTAATATGTTGATACTCTTATCAACAAAATAAGTAATTTTACCTATTTTATTATAGTCGAATTTCCAAGGCCCCATCAGCTTAAACTTTAATAACATAATAGACGCTATCTAATATGTTGATACTCTTATCAACAAAATAAATAATTTTACCTATTTTATTATCGTCGGATTTCCAAGGCCCCATCAGCTTAAACTTTAATAACATAATAGGCGCTACCTAATTTGTTGATACTCTTACCAACAAAATAAGTAATTTTACCTATTTTGTTATCGTCGGATTTTCAAGGCTCCATCAACTTAAACTTTAATAACATAATAGTCGCTATCTAATATGTTGTAACTCTTATCAACAAAATAAGTAATTTTACCTATTTTGTTATCGTCGGATTTCCAAGGCCCCATCAGCTTAAAATTTAATAACATAATAATCGCTACATAATATGTTGATACTCTTATCAACAAAATAAGTAATTTTACCTATTTTATTATGTTTGTACCGATAACTTAAGTTTGCCTGTTACCAATTTTTTTAAATATCTTTTAATGTTTTCTACCGGATACATTATATTATATCAACATATCCGGTAGCGCTTTACCTATTTTGTTATTTATCTTATAATGTTTCTGATAACGTCGTTTCTTAGCCGTATATTAGTCCGCCTTTCCTTAAAATTTCCCGAATACGGGACAAGGAACCATATTATAAAGGGATTTTCACCAAAATGGTACATTTTAAAACTTTATTTTCCAATACGATACTCATTTAAAATTAGTTTCCATACAATGAACTCGTCAAACAAGTTTGACAATAAATAATAATAAAATTGGTCATGCATGTCTGACGAGTTCATTGTAAGAATGCCATGCAGAAAAATAATTTTGTATGGGTGTCCGAATGAAAAAATAAAGTTTAAAAAACCACTATTTTGAAAATTGCTTATTATAAAACCATACAATTTTGATTCTATTTAGAGAAAGCTTCCTCAGCCCTTCATGTAGTGCTAGAAAAGTTACTGAAGCATCGGAAATATTGGAAACTTATAATAACATTTTTTATGGTAAACTAAATTATTTTATTTTATTCAAGTTTTTATGAACATTTTATTAGAAACATTTAAGCTCAGAATATTTACTGGTTTGCCAAAATATATAACATTGTTCATAGGCCCTGTTTGGTAAAGAGGGGTTTGGGCAAAAATTAGAGGATTAAGGCATAATTAGAGGTTTGACCAGTCAATTCCGCTAATATTATTATTTGGTAAACATCTGATTGAAAGAGTGGATTGGGGTGAAACCGCTAATTTTGAAAAAGCTCATAATAGAAGCTTTTTAAGATTAGAGGTTTGATATTAGAATTGTAAATACTCTTTTGCCTTTACCAATTATCAAAAATCTCAAAATAACTTAAATTAAATATTTTATCACCCTATTTATAAGCTAATCCTATTTACTTTTTTCTTTTTATTATCACATATTTATATGTGTATTTAAATTTATTAATTAATTAAATTATATTAAAATAATTATATAAATAATAAATTAATATATAAATCATTTAAATATGTTTAGAAAATTTATATTAAAAATAATTTTATAGATCTAATTAATAATAATTAGATACAAAATATTGATAACTAATAAACTATTCAAACAAGTATTGAATATAATCATGTCTTGATATGTTATTTTGCTTGTTTAAATAATCTAAGAGCTATCAGCTATGAGTTAATTTTACCAAACACTTTTATACAATAAGCTAATACAATCTGCTAGTCAAATCAACTAATGTAATCATCAATCAGCTAATGCAATCCGCTATCCGCTATCAGCTAATTGCCAAACAGGGCCATAATTTAAATGTTTTATCAAAAAATTTATATACAGATCAAAACAAAATTTATCACAATTATTAAATTTTTATAAACATCTAATAATATACTCCTTAAAATTTGTGATATACTTTTTAAATTTGAATTAAGTTTGAAGCTTTATATGAACACTTTTTTTTAATAGTCTAATGGTGATTATGAGGTAATATTTGTACATACATATTTTTAATCTTTTGACAAAGCACACGGCCTTACAGACAAAGCGATTGAACACCAATCTCTTATGATGTATATCATTTAGTTTTCTACTGGGACCACTTGTTGAGTTCTTCTATGAGCACTTTTTATGTAGCGCACAACATAATGTCACAAACTTATTCTCTCAAACCGATCCGTGCGGCGTTAGCAACTCCCGATCTTGCTAACCATCATTACTTCACGCAAACGCTATGACTAAAACAAAGAGCTTGAGAAGGCAATAGAGCTTTACAAGGAAAAGAACCTTGTACTGAACTTAAGAAAGCTTTACAAGAGAACTTAGCTTGTGAACTTATGAGGATTTGATGGATGGATTACAAATGAGAGGGGTGGTCCTATTTATAGGCTCCCATCTCCTCAATGAACGGCCATGATCGTTTTGATCCAACAGTTACTATTTTGCTTCATAAAATATCTACAAGGCCTAGTGATATCTAGATAATTCTATACTTATCTAGTTATATCCTAAATGATCTAAAAGCTCTAGAATATTCTAGAGACGTCCAGAGTTGTCCCGATCCTTCCGGACTTGTCCCGAACCTTCCAGGGTCTTCCGGACTTGTATGGACTCGGGTAGAGACTTCTGAAACCCCCTAAATCCTCGTGGGAACGTTTCAAAAGGGTTGTGGGCATCTATAGGCTGTTTTAGAACCTTCCATGGTTCATGCTTGGCCTTAAAACGCTCAAAGCACTTCATTTTGCCTTGGTTGGCTCGAGTGCACCTAAGTGGGGCTCCTCGGTCGGCCTTGGCGCACCTAGGGGGCACTCCTTGGTCAGTTATGGTGCAGCTTGATGGGGTGTGACATTCTCCCCCGCTTGATCTCATGACGCCCTCGTCGCATCTCGGTTGGGCTGCTGGGTGTTGTCGACGTACTTCCTTCGTCTCCCAGCTCTTCTCTTCTTCACCCTCGACTTGACAGCTTGATCATTGGCTATCGCACCGGGTCGCACACTTGGTTGGACCACTTTGGCCCTCGTCGTCTTTTACTGGGAAGCCTTGCTCCCCTCATGCTCATCCAACCCCTTGGATGGCTCACCTCGATTAATGTCCCTTTGGAGTTGAAGGGACGAGAGCACCTTGGTCCCTTGCTTGGTGGCTCTGTGTGTTGGTACCATACAAGCTTGGTCACCTTCCGTGATACACATGTTATTGGAGAATTGCATCAGGATTGCTTTAGCCCGGTCGAAGAAGTCGATCCCTAGGATGATCTTGTAGTCATCCATTCGCACAACCATGTAATCTATGTGCCCATACCATGTCCCTACATTGGTCTTAACTCCTTGAGCAATCCCGTGGATGGGTTGAGCGGTAGAGTTAACTGCCTTGACAGATCTGCCTCCTCCTTTACCTTAAGACCAAGCCTACTTGCCTCTTCAATAGAGAAGAAGTTATGTGACACACCTATGTCAAGAATGACCCTCGTTGCCTTTCCGTTGATAGTGACGTCCACGTAGAGCGACCTTTAGCTTTGGTCTTTGGGGTGGATTGGATACCATTCAAGAGTTGAATTGATCCCATTTGTGCACCTTCATCGCCACTGTCAGTGTCACTACCTTCTTGTTGCTTGGCTAGGAGCGCGCTAAGGGCTTGACGTTGTGGGCATTCGCGAACCCAATGGTCACCGTCACAAATGAAGTGTAACACCCAGGTTTTGGGGTCGGGTGAAAATAATGTTTCGGGTCTCGGCTTTATAATTAAAGTAACAAAATAATATTTGGGCTTCATATTTTCAAAACAAACATTTTATGTTGGACCTAAATTGATTTGAAACTCAAATTCCATGGATTTTAGAGTTTATGAGAATGCCATCTCATTAATGGCAAAAGTGTAATTAAATGGTCTTTCAATTTAAAACCCCCCTTTTATTAAAAGACCACTTTAAACTCATCTTCATCTTCTTCATTTCCCATTTTTCACGTCAAAACCCCTTCCCCTCCAAGTTCACTATTTTATCATCTCCTTTGATTTTTGTTGGTGATTTTTGCAAGGTAATCTTGTTTTTGACTTGTCCTCCTTTTCCTCTACAAGCTAGTACCCTTAGTTTTCATTATTGTTCATGATTTTGGAATTTGAAGTTTTGGAGTTTTTGATTAAAAATGCTATCTTTATTGTATTAAACCTAAGCTTTTTATTTGTTGAAGTTATATGAGTTATTTACAACCTATAAGGTCCAACATATATGAATTTCAAAGGGTTTTATAAGAATTCCCGGATTTGGTTTAATGAGGGGTTTGGAGTGTGCTTGGTAAGGTTTTGGGGCTGCTTTGGGTGAGGATTTGTTGGCTGATGGTTATATTGTGTTTGGGTAGTGTTTTGAACATGTTTAAGAGTGCTTTGGATGACTATATTGCTGATTTTTGCTGGGTTTTTTTGGAAGTACGAAAATGAGAATTTGGATAATGAATTTGGCTTTGAATTTTGAGAATTGTAGTGGATTTGTGTGTTGGTGTTAAACTTTGGGTTTGTGGCTGATTTTGAGGTTAATGTATTGTTTTTGAATGGTTAGAAGCAAGAGAAAACAATGGAGAAGCTTCGGGCTCAAATCCGGAGGCTTGGATGCTTGGTAGGCTAGTCAGCTTGTGCTAAATGGAGTGGTCGGTGAGTGGTTATTGTTTTTAAATGATTTTTAAATATTAGTTCAAGCATGTGGACCTAGGTTGGGCTTGGTAAACCCACCTAGAGTTGAGATTAGAGTGGTAGCCTAATCTCAAGCTTAGTTCAGGAAACTTTCGGTTGAACTCCTAATTGCTTGTTATGCCTCTTGTTTATTTGTGTTTATGGTAGTTATGTATATTGTGTTATACACGTTGTTGAGGCATGGTTTGATGCATTGTTATGCATGTGGTTTGGATTGTGAATTGTGCATGATGGTGATCATGGTGAGTACGTGCTAAGCACGGAAGTTGATATGAAATGATGTTGTGAAAGGTTATGGATTGTGTTTAATATTGGCACTAGTATGCTTGGGTACAATGATCGATCATTAGGATGTTTAGTGTGCACACGAGAGTCAAATGCGCGTGTGGTCTTGGTGACGATAGTCATCAAGATGGAGTACGAGTTCGCCCGTAAATCTTCGTATATATTAGTCGGTGATGAGTGGAATCCCATCGACGGGGCGTGAGGATGAGTGGAATCCCCTCCGCGAGAAACGGTGATGAGTGTAATCCCACCGTAAGGTAATGGTTGTGGTTGGACGTAAGTTCCAACGGTTATTCGTGTATTCGAGTCATAGCTAGGTGCCAATATGGATTGATATATGTGGTTGTTAATACATTGATATATGTATCTTCATGTGTTGGGCTTATGAGTTGTTGATCATGGCATATTGTCGATTATATGCTCATGCATCATGTATATTTTGGCTCTTGTGGATCGGAGGTAAGATCATGCATTCTATCTTGGTTGATGCTCGTGCTTGGACCCTGCATTTTCGAGGTTTGTTTTATGAGCTTACCCTCACTAAGCTTTTATGCTTACGCTCTTTTTTGTTCGACAATGCAGATCAATAGCTTGTGGGTGGCAAGGGTGAGGAGGGGCCTCCAAGTGTCGCGTTTGGTTAGCTCAAGTATGAACTTTAAATTGAAAAATTGTAATAGTCAAGCAATGGGATTTGAATGCTTTGGAGTTATGTTGATGTCAGTATGGTTTGCGGATGCTTTGTTTGAATTGTAAACCTTATTTATGTTGCATGTTATGAATGCTTATATGTTTTGTTTCTAAGGCATGAATCTTAAATGCAAAGTATGTCCTCTTTATGGTAAATGTATGAATCCTTTAGATGCATGATCCTTGTTCGTTTTAAATGTCTTGTATGTAGATATCTTGGTTGTTAAAGGTTGTATGTATGTTTTTTGTGGCTAGGGGAGTCATAAATCTCATCTAGAGTCGAGTCTTAAGTTGTTTTGCTGCAAATTTGGGTATTGCAGTGCAGGGCGTACCGGTACGCCCAAGGGCCGTATCGATACGATCCTACACATTGGGACAAAAATTTGGCTTATCGTATTGGTACGCGGGGGTGTATCGATACGCCAAAACTTCACTGAAAATCTGATACTTTGACGAGATTTTGGCATATCGGTACGGGCTCTAGGTGTATCGATACAGTCTAATATCGTTGACTTGGTCAAGGCGTATCGATACCCTCTGTAGGTGTATCAATACGACCTGCTTTAAAAGGGAAAATGGGTTGTTTTAAAGTGTTGTTTTGGATGGTTGTTTTTATATTGTTATGTTTCTGCTATCGTGTTTCACATAGGACATAATAATGCATTTAGACAAGATAATGTTAAAAGAAAATTTTCCAGGGTTGCTAACCGAGGTGGGACCTTAACGGGTTTCACATCGGTTTTCCCCGTGTAGCCTACTCGGACCGGTCAAACGTCTGGACCAGGATGAGGGGGTTACATTTATTGGTATCAGAGCCTAAGGTTTCCGAGACCTTGGGCAGGTAAGTGAGGTAAGCTAAATTCTTGTATTGTAATTGCACGGTGTTTGCTTGCCATGTAAGCATGTTTGCTTGTTTATCAAGTATGCTTGGTGTATGTTGTTTGATCGTGCGTGTGTGTTGCTTGAAGCATGTTGAGTAGAGTCCTATTGCTTCTATTGCATCAATAAAAAAGATTTTAAGTGAGGGAATCATACTTGAGCCACTTGGACCCTTTCCTTTGGTAACCCAGTTTTCATGATTAATTTGTTGTTGATGTTGATTTATTGCTTTTTGGTAAGTTTGAGGCTAAGATGTGGGCTGTGAATCGGTAATTAGGAGCTGTGGTTTCTGAAAATGTGGATGATGTTGAGGGAGTTCATCGCTGTAGTCAGGGAAGTATGGTTGTACCGGAGTTGAGGTACAATTTGTTTGTTTGAGTCAGTGTGTATGTGGGTTGATTCCTGTTGATGAGGAACGATGTGGTCGATTCTAGTATTAGTTGGTAAAAAGGAAGTGAAGACCTATGAGTGAGGTTCAGAGTGGTATCGATGTTATAGTAGATAAGCCCTTGGTACAGTTTTGAGTTTGTTCCCTCCGGTTGATTCTGAATCTGTACTTCTGTATATTGTTAGCAAGCATGCAAAGTTTGAATGTGCCCGGTGAAGTGTTAGAGGTAGGTACGAGTACCTTAGTTCTTTTGGCGAGATCAAGGTAAGGGTCTCGTATGAGTAATCTGAAACTTAGAAATGTTAGTTGGTGATCGTTGGGGTTCGGCCTATAGTTTTAATACAAGACAGTCGGTCAGTATCCGTGAAAGGGAATCAATTTGTGCGATTGGGCCAGTGTGCATCTGAGTTGTCTTCCAGCAAGAAGGAAAGATGAAGTCACTTCCGATATAGTTGAGCCGAGAAGGAAGTCTTGAGCTCTAACTCCAGATTGTTTGGTAGTGTGATGTTTTGAGTCGTCAGGATCGATGTTATAGAACAAGTTCAAGCATGATTGTTTGTGTGTGATCAGAACTGAATTTTGAGGTTTTGAGATGCTCTAATAACGGTTTTGAAGAGTTAGGTTATGTTGAAAGACCAGCCTGAAAACAAGAGAACCGGGAACTATCAGCTGTGTACATGTGAAGTTGCAATTTCTGCGGATTTGTCTTTTTGTGTGAGCATGCAAAGAAATTTGATATACCTATTGAGATCTTAGACGTAGGGACGCATGTGACTATACCTTTTGGTAAGATAGTGGTGGTCAGAAATATGTGCGGAAGATGTTTGTCGATGGTTGAGGGTTACGTATTTCTAGTAGATGTGAAGTAATTGTCTTTTTTTACGGTTTCGATGTAACTTTTGGCATGGTTTGGCTCGTAGAACACAAAGCTAGGGTATACGTTGAGACAAAGAGAGAGAGAGAGAGTTTCCTTGAAGTTGCAGATTTCTGTGAGATTGTAGTGGTAGGTGAGGATGTGAACTTCCTATTGAATGTTGATCCAACTTTAGAGGTCAAAGATTGATTGAGTTTGGTTGATAGGCTTGCCTAGCAAATGTGATGGATTCGATTTTTGAGTGAGGATTAGACTGCATAATGTTAGAATAGTTTGTGATTTTTCTAAAAGCGTTTGCAAGAATCTCCCGGTTTGTCTCTTGACAGGGAAGAAGAGTTTGTTATCGAGACCGCCTTCTAGTTTACTCCTGCTTTGATTGCTCTGTATCTTATGGTTCCCGAAAGAATTGAGAGTGTTGAAGAATCAACTTCGAGATTTGTTAGACCTTAGATTCATTAGGCCTAGTACATCATCTTAGAGTATGACAGTGCAATTTGTGAAGAAGAGATATGAGAATACGAGAATGTGTTTAGATTACAGACAGTTGAAACAAGTGACAGTGAATAATTAGTATCCATTTCTGAGCGTCAGTGATTTGTTGATCAGTTGGGGTGTGCTCCAGTCTTTTCGAAGATTAATTTGAGATCAGATTATTACCAGTTGAAAGTGAGAGAGGTTGATGTACCGAAGACAACTTCCAGGGGCAAGATGTGATCACTTTGAGTTTTGGGTTATGTCGTTTTGTTTGACTAGTGTGTCAGCCACTTTTATAGAGATTTCGAGCAGAATACTTCCTGAGCTCCTTGATCAGTTGTAGTAGTCCTCATAGATGATACATGGGTATATTCACGTGCCGAGGAAGATCATGACAAGCTTTGGAGTTAGTGTTGTAAACCATATTAGAGAATCAATTGTATGCCAAGTTGAGCAAACGTGAACTCCGAGTCAAGGAAGATGTTCTCCTAGGACATGTAGATCAGCCGAGTGTATTAGAGTAATTCCTAAGTAGGCAGGAGAAGATATGAATTGGAAGAAACCGAAGAGAGTGACAGGTATCTATATTTCCTAGGTCTAGCATTGTTACTATCAGAGGTTTGTAAATAGTCTTTCGAAGATAGCTGCTCCATGGACAGATTGCTACGGAAGAATGTTCATTTTGTGTGGTCAGATGCGAGGCAGCGAGCCCTTGAGAAACTGAAAGAAACTTCGATGAGAGCTTCGACCTTGATCCAGCCAATGTCAGAGAAAGAATTTGTGAACCATAGGATGCGTTACATGTAGGGTTAGGTTGTGTGCTTATGCAAGACGAAAGATTTGGCCTATTCGTCGAGGCAGTAGGAGGTCCATGAAAAGAATTGCCCGACACGAGACGTAGAGTTAATTACAGTTGTATTTGCTACGAAGATTTAGAGACAAAGCATGTATAGTAAGAAATGCACAATATATACATATCATCAGAGCTTGAGATATTTGACGACTTAGGAAGGGTTGAGACTTGAACAACATAAGTTGTTAGAACTGCTTGAAGACCGTAATCTCAAGAGCTAGTACCATCCGAAGAGAGTCAACGTAGTAACTGATACTTCGAGTTGTTTTTGCTGAGCTATATTTGAGTTGCGAGCTATGTTTGCCGGATTCAGTTTATCAAATAATAGTAGTTCTATGGCCGAGTTTTGGGTTAAACCTATATTGAGTCAGAATACTTAAAGAGAAACAGTTGCAAGACAGGTTCTTGGCACCTCACGTGCAAGACATAGCAGAAGGAAGACCTTCAGAATACAGTTTTAGAGATGATAGAGTTTTGCATTTCAGAGACTAATTAGTTGTGCTGAATGACATAGTGTTCTGAGACGTATTGTTTTGGCCGAAGCACACGACAGTTCATTGTATTGCATCTGAGTAGTATGAAGACGTATTGTGGGTTGAAGATGAGTACTTCTGGATTGAGTTGATGGATGATGTGGTTCAGTATGAGAGTAAGTGTATAATTTGCTAGCGTGTCAAGGCCGAGCATCAGTTTTCTTCTAGTTTGTTACATCCGTGGAAGATTCTTAATGAAAGTGGGTAATAGATTCGAGAGACCTTGTGTCTGGTTCGCCTTTGATTTCCTACGGGAGAGCTTAGCCGAGTAAACAATGATAGTTGCTCTAAGTGTGCTCGTTTTATACATGTTCACGTTACTTGTACCTTGTGTAAGATGGCGGAGTCGTGCCTTAGCAAGAGTGTGAGTTGTACAGTGTCTTGAAATCGTTAGTGGCCGACAGGGATTCGAGATTTCAACTAGATTTTTGAGGACGTCTGCATAGTGCTTGGTTACCTGTTGGAGTCAGGTGATCAATCAGAGAAAGTTATGGGTCAAGTATTCAAACGGTGACGTATGAGATTGTGAATCGGGCTAGTTCTGTTGTTTATCTGTTGCGGTTACCACCAGAGTTAGAAAAGGGGTTCGTGATGTGTTTCATTACCTATAATTCGGAAGTATGAATCAGATCTGTCCCGTGCTATGTTGTTGAAGAGATTGAGTTGAGTTTAAAATTGACATGCATTGAAGGACCCGTTGAGATCTTAGCATCAGATAGCTAATGTTGTGTGGTAAGTCTATCGAGCTGGTTAGAATGTTGTGGTAAGAAAGGAAGGAAAGTGTGGAGAAGCAGATTTCATGGCTCTTCATGTCCGATAAATTTCGGGGATGAAATTTCCTTAAGTGGGGGAGAGTTGTAACACCCGGGTTTGAGGTTCGGGTGAAAATAATATTAAAATAATGTTTCGGGTCTCGGCTTTATAATTAAAGTAATAAATTAATATTTAGGCTTCGTATTTTCAAAACAAACATTTTATGTTGGACCTAAATTGATTTGAAACTCAAATTCCATGGATTTTAGAGTTTATGAGAATGACATCTCATTAATGGCAAAAGTGTAATTAAATGGTCTTTCAATTTAAAACCCCCCTTTTTTATTAAAAGACCACTTTAAACTCATTTTCATCTTCTTCATTTCCCATTTTTCACGTCAAAACCCCTTCCCTTCCAAGTTCACTATTTCATCATCTCCTTTGATTTTTGTTGGTGATTTTTGCAAGGTAATCTCGTTTTTTACTTGTCCTCCTTTCCCTCTACAAGTTAGTACCCTCTGTTTTCATTATTGTTCAAGATTTTGGAATTTGAAGTTTTGGAGTTTTTGATTAAAAATTCTATCTTTATATTATTAAACCAAAGCTTTTTATTTGTTGAGGTTATATGAGTTATTTACAACCTATAAGGTCCAACATATATGAATTTCAAAGGGTTTTATAAGAATTCCCAGATTTGGGTTTAATGGGGGGTTTGGAGTGTGCTTGGTAAGGTTTTAGGGCTATTTTGAGTGAGGATTTGTTGGTTGATGGTTATATTGTGTTTGGGTAGTGTTTTGAACATGTTTAAGAGTGCTTTGGGTGACTATATTGTTGATTTTTGCTGGGTTTTTGTGGAAGTACGAAAATGAGAATTTGGAGAATGAACTTGGCTTTGAATTGTGAGAATTGTAGTGGATTTGTGTGTTGGTGTTAAACTTTGGGTTTGTGGCTGATTTTGAGGTTAATGTATTGTTTTTGAATGGTTAGAAGCAAGAGAAAACAATGGAGAAGCTTCAGGCTCGAATCCGGAGGCTTGGATGCTTGGTAGGCTAGTCAGCTTGTGCTAAATAGAGTGGCCGGTGAGTGGTTATTGTTTTTAAATGATTTTTAAATATTGGTTCAAGCATGTGGACCTAGGTTGGGCTTGGTAAACCCACCTAGAGTTGAGATTAGAGTGTTAGCTTAATCTCAAGCTTAGTTCAGGAAACTTTCGGTTGAACTCCTAATTGCTTGTTATGCCTCTTGTTTATTTGTGTTTATGGTAGTTATGTATATTGTGTTATACACGTTGTTGAGGCATGGTTTGATGCATTGTTATGCATGTGGTTTGGATTGTAAATTGTGCATGATGGTGATCATGGTGAGTACGTGTTAAGCACGGAAGTTGATATGAAATGATGTTGTGAAAGGTTATGGATTGTGTTTAATATTGGCACTAGTATGCTTGGGTACAATGATCGATCATTAGGATGTTTAGTGTGCACACGAGAGTCAAATGCGCGTGTGGTCTTGGTGACGGTAGTCATCAAGATGGAGTACGGGTTCGCCCGGAATTATTCATATATATTAGTCGGTGGTGAGTGGAATCCCATCGACGGGGCGTAAGGATGAGTGGAATCCCCTCCGCGAGAAACGGTGATGCGTGTAATCCCACCGTAAGGTAATGGTTGTGGTTGGACATAAGTTCCAACTGTTATCCGCGTATTCGAGTCATAGCTAGGTGCCAATATGGATTGATATATGTGGTTGTTAATACATTGATATATGTATCTTCATGTGTTAGGCTTATGAGTTGTTGATCATGGCATAATGTCGATTATATGCTCATGCATCATGTATATTTTGGCTCTTGTGGATCGGAGGTAAAATCATGCATTCTATCTTGGTTGATGCTCGTGCTTGGACCCTGCATTGTCGAGGTTTGTTTTATGAGCTTACCCTCACTAAGCTTTTATGCTTACGCTCCTTTTTGTTCGACAATGCAGATCAGTAGCTTGTGGGTGGCAAGGGCGAGGAGGGGCCTCCAAGTGTCGCTTTTGGTTAGCTCAAGTATGAACTTTAAATTGAAAGATTGTAATAGTCAAGCAATGGGATTTGAATGCTTTTGAGTTATGTTGATGTCAGTATGGTTTGCGGATGCTTTGTTTGAATTGTAAACCTTGTTTATGTTGCATGTTATGAATGCTTATATGTTTTGTTTCTAAGGCATGAATCTTAAATGCAAAGTATGTCCTCTTTATGGTAAATGTATGAATCCTTTAGATGCATGATCCTTGTTCGTTTTGAATGTCTTGTATGTAGATATCTTGGTTGTTAAAGGTTGTATGTATGTTGTTTGTGGCTAGGGGAGTCGTAAATCGCATCTAGAGTCGAGTCTTAAGTCGTTTTGCTGCAAATTTGGGTATTGCAGTGCAGGGCGTATCGGTACGCCCAAGGGCCGTATCGATACGGTCCTACACATTGGGACTCAAATTTGGCTTATCGTATTGGTACGCGGGGGTGTATCGATACGCCAAAACTTCACTGAAAATCTGATACTTTGACGAGATTTTGGCGTATCAGTACGGGCTCTATGTGTATCGATACAGTCTAATATCGTTGACTTGGTCAAGGCGTATCGATACCCTCTGTAGGTGTATCGATACGACATGCTTTAAAAGGAAAATTGGGATGTTTTAAAGTGTTGTTTTGGATGGTTGTTTTTATATTGTTGTGTTTCCGCTGTCGTGTTTCACATAGGACATAATAATGCATTTAAACAAGATAATGTCAAAAGAAAATTTTCCAGGGTTGTTAACCGAGGTGGGACCTTAACGGGTTTCACATCTGTTTTCCCTGTGTAGCCTACTCGGACCGGGACGAGGGGGTTACATGAAGCAATTGATGGGTGGTGACTTCCTTGTTCCTTAGAACTCATTGGACTTACCTTTGTCCTTGCCCTTCCAAGGGGATGAGTCTCTATGTCTTAGCGAGTGGCCTTCTTGATGGCCCTCCTTGTGATGGTCGTTATCTCCCCTACCTTTGGCTTGACCGCCCTTCTCATCCTTTGACTTATGGAATGTATCCTTGTGGCTAGAGTAGTCGATGAGACTCTCGAACACGACAATTGCACCGGCAAGGGTTTGGACTCCCCGTCACCTTAGCTCGGTTTTGGCCCAATTCTGGAGACCATCTATGAAATTGAAGAGCGAATCTTTGTCGGAGAGATCAGGGATCTCAAGCACCAAGCTTGTAAACTCTTTGACATAATCTCTAATACTCCCCAATTGCTTTAACCTTCGCAATCGAGCTCTAGCCTCGTCCTCGGCATTCTCAGGGTAGAATTTCCTTTTGAGTTCCTTCTTGAAATCATCAAAGGTAGAGATGGTGCACGTACCTTTCTCAATGTCATTGCGTCTTCTCCTCTACCACAACATGGCGGTATCAGTGAGATATAGACCTGCGGTTTGGATCTTGGTGGCATCCTCCACAATGCCAACGGCTCTGTGGTATTGCTCTAAGCCATATAGGAAGTTATCCACTTCCTTAGCGTTGCGTGCTCCCGAAAAGGTTTGAGGCTTGGGCACCTCGACCCTTCTAGCATCAACGGTGGTGATTGGCCCTGCTGCCAAAGCATGTTTGCACAAGGCTACGTCGCCTTGTAGTGCCTCCACTTGGGCACGAGCATTGTCTAGCTCTTGTTGAAGAGATGCACACACCTTTGAGAGCTCCTCCATGAGAAGATCACGGACTTGTCCCATCTCCGCGTGCATGGTCTCCTCTAGCTTGAGCCTCATGGCCTTCACGGCCATATGGATCTCGGCATTCTCCGCCTTAAGGCCTTCTACCCTTTGTTGGAGGTCGTCTACTTGGCCACCCACGCCCCCAATGCTCTCCTCGACATGAGTCAAGCGCGACTCTAAGCTAGAGATCATGTCCTTTGACTTGGCTCGTAGCCTTGTCGTCGTAGGGTCGACCATCTCCTCACGCCCTCGATATTTATGTGTGACCTCAGCCTCTGATGAACTAAAAACTTGGTTCTTTTCGGTTTTAGCCATGTCCTGACGAATCGAACACGCTCTGATACAAATTGTCACAGACATATTCTCTCAAACCAACCTGTGCGACGTTAGCAACTCCTGATCTTGCTAACCAACCTTACTTCACCCAAACGATATGGCTAAAAAGAAGAGCTTGAGAAGGCAATAGAGCTTTACAAGGAAAAGAACCTTGTATTGAACTTAAGAAAGCTTTACAAGAGAACTTAGCTCGTGAACTTGTGGGGATTTGATGGATGGATTACAAATGAGAGGAGTGGTCATATTTATAGGCTCTCACATTCTCAATGAACGACCATGATCGTTTTGATCCAACAGTTACTATTTTGTCTCCTAAAATATCTACAAGGCCTAGTGATATCTAGATAATTCCATACTTTTCTAGTTATATCCTAAATGGTTTAAAAGCTATAGAATATTCTGGAGACGTCTAGAGTTGTTTCGATCCTTCCGGACTTGTCCCGAGCTTTCTCGAGCCTTCTCGAACCTTACAGGGTCTTCCGAACTTGTATGGACTCGAGTAGAGACTTCTGGAACCCCCTAGATCTTTGTGGGAACATTTCAAGAGGTTTGTGGGCTTCTCTACGCCGTTCTAGAACCTTCCCTGGTTCATGCTTGGCCTTAAAACGCCCAAGGCACTTCATTTTGCCTTAGTTGGCTCGAGTGCACCTAGGTGAGGATCATTGGTCGGCCTTGGCGCACCTAGGGGGCACTCCTTGGTCGGTTATGGTGCAACTTGGTAGGGCGTGACAATAAGCTCACATATCTTAGAACTAAGGAAGGCCAGGTAGCTAATTTGAGAAAAGCAATATCAGAGTTAAAAGATGTGTAAAACTCGACTCAATTTAAAAATAATAATTTTGAAATATTTGAGTCAATTTGAATTAACAAGTAGATTTTAAGTTGGTATTTTGTCAACTCAAAAAGCGAAGAACTAGATTTTATTGTTTCATAATTTAGTCAATGGTTTCCTTATTTCTTAAATTCCTCCTTCATTTTAAGTTCATATTGATCAACTTTGAACTGTATGATTCTAATTCGTTATAGAATACCTATGTAGCTTCAATTTATTTTTCTAAAAATAAATTTCTTTCTTTTTGCAATTTACCCATCAATTTGTATGATTTCTCCGTTCTTTATTTCATCCAATGTTTTAAATCTATTTTGACCAAATTTTAACCACATGCTTTACTACCACTATAGAATATTTATGTAATTTCAATTTATATTTTTTAACAATAAATTTATTCTTTTGCAATTTAGTCCCTCAACATTGATTTTTTCAATTTTATACTTCAAATGTAATTTTTGTAAATTCGTTTTCTCATCAATTCTTTGACTCGTTTATAGTCCAATTAATACTTTGTCCTAAAAGATACATCATTCAAAGAATAAAATTATTAAATATATTTTATAATTTTAGATATTTGATTTATTAAATAACATTACAAATCTTACTTACAATGCGAAAAAAGAAAATGAATAAATATATGAATTTATATTGATACATGCATGAGAGGGGTGAAACCGTATCATATATTCTATACACAAGCGGTGGAAACTAAATGTTTCCACAAGTGCCTTAGTTTTAGAGTTTAGAGATTTAGTTTAGGGTGTATGGTTTAAGAGTTTAAGGATAGTGGTTTGGAATTTAGGGATAATAGTTAGAATGTATGGTTTAGGGTTAAGTGTTATGGTTTGGTTTTAAGAGCAATATGGTGAGGGATTTAGGTTTTAATCTATAAACCCTAAATTCTGACCATAAACCATAAATTCTAACCACTATCTATGAATTCTAAAATCCTAAACTAAACCTCTAAACCCTAAAATAAGACGATTGTTTCCGCTACATGTATATAGAATAATTACCTTAAAGACATGTATGTCTCGTATGATTAGGAAAAGTTATTTAAAATAAAACTAATATGTACCGTAATATTTAAAATAATTGAAAAACAATTCGAATAATTCAACTCAAAAAAATAAATTCCTTTTAACTAATTCAATCGATCGAATAATGAGTTAACATGGAGTGATTTGACTAGCTCAACATGATCATACGATACGAGAACAAAAGAAAAAGACATTGACCGGGCAAAAGAAAACTCAGCTGTCTCAACCTGAGGTGAGCCGGCTACTCGAATAAACAACCAAAAGCGTATTTTAATTTCTAAGGATCATTTAAAAATGGATATGAAGTCGTAATCTACATTTCCGACGAAAGAAAGAGTGCTCGGGAAAATAAGACAAAAACTGTCCGATAACTTTTGACCTTGTGATATGAAGAGTGAAGACAAGAATAACAATTTTCACCAAAAAATGGATGCTAAGATCCCAATTCCCAGCTTTATAAAATCCAAGTCGTGTGCGTTAAAAGTGACATACCCAGGTTCCAAAAATGGGTGATATCCAGGGCTACATCATGCTTCTCATCATCTGGTTAGTGTCTCTCATTCTGGTTAGAACCATCTTCTCAAAGAAACGGACCAAGTCCCGTCTCCCACCGAGCCCGATGGCCTTACCAATCATCGGCCACCTCCACCTTCTGGCACCGATACCTCACCAAGCCCTTCACAAGCTTTCAACCAAACATGGAGCCTTGATGCATATCCGTCTCGGTTCTGTCCCCTGCGTTGTGGCTTCCTCCCCAGAAATGGCCAAGGAGTTCCTCAAAACGCACGACTCATCCTTCTCCAACCGACCAATAACAGCCGCTGTTGACTACCTTACATATGGCTCCGCCGATTTCTCCTTTGCTCCATACGGGCCGTACTGGAAGTTTATGAAGAAAATTTGCATGTCTCAACTGTTAAACGGCCGAATGTTGGATCAGTTTCTTCCGGTCAGAGCGGAAGAACTGAGGCGGTTTTTGAAGTTGATGGAGAGAAAAGCAAGTAGAAGTGAAAAAGTGGATGTCGGAGGAGAGCTTGCGCGGCTGACAAATAATATCGTGTCGAGAATGACAATGAACCGAACATGTTCCGATAATGAAGATGAAGCCGAAGAGGTAAGGAAGTTGGTGGAAGCAACGGCTGAGCTGACCGGACAGTTTAATCTGTCGGATTTTATCTGGTTCTGTAAGAATTTGGATTTGCAAGGAATGAAGAAGAAGCTCAAGCACGTTCGTGACACGTTTGATTCAATGATGGATAAGATAATAAAGGAACATGAAGATGCAAGGAAGAGAAATGATGATAATAGAGTCAAAGATTTACTTGATATCTTACTCGATACATCAGAAGATGAAAACTCAGAGATGAGATTGACCACAGAAAACATCAAGGCCTTCATCCTGGTAACCTCCTTTCTCATCACTCTACTTTACACATCGTATTCAATAATACTCTGTTTTTTTCAACAGGATGATCATGGGTCGGGTTAAGTCAAATTTTTGGTCGATCCGCATTTGACTTAAAAATATAATACCTCCATCTTAATTTGATCCGGTACTCTATGATGTTCTACCCGACTCAAAATTTAGATTAAAAATTTGAATCCAACCCAACCCGACATAAATAAATTTTTTTGCTAAGATAATTTTTTTTTTATTTAATAAAATAAAGAGTTAATGAAAAAAATACAAATAAGGAATCTTTGCATAAATATTGCAGTTGACTTTTTTATTTAAAAAAAGTGGTACATGCTTTTTTATTTTAAAAAATATAGCAAAAGCTACCGTGCAAGTGAAGTCGGTGTGTCAGGGTTCCGACTTCACTGTTCAAAGACGGATTGTCTTCATTCTAATTTCATTGTTCTCATTATTTTTTTAATTAAAAAATAAAAGTCGGTGTGCTAGGGTTCGGACTTTACCCACCTGGCATCTTTCCCGTTGGCTCACTATATCAACAAACGAGCTGAAGTTTAGAAATTTTTACTGAAAAAAATTCAATCACTATTCAAAGACGAATTATCTTCAATCCAACTTCAAGTTCAAAATGCTTTAGATTTGAAAATAAACTGAGAAGTGTCATATTCTTGAAAAAAAAATTGGGTGCAATTTCACCGATAGAGAGGGGGATTATAATAAGAATTCTTTTTTTATTTAGACAAAATAAGGAGATAATTGAAGAAAATATATAAAGAAGGGGTATTGTACAATAAATGTTTAAAAAATATAGGTATTGTACAATAAATGTAAAAAAAGAAAAAGAGTCTAGAGTGATGTGGTAGGGTTTTGGCCCCTTGAAAGAACGGTTTAATTATATATTTAGTCCCCTTAAGCTTTAGTGATTCAAAAAGACCCGTTTTATCTCTTTCGTAAATGAAAATTTTCCAAATTTCACAGCCAAAACTGACACCAGACTTTATAAATTTCCCTAGGACATATTTGCAGCTGGAACCGACACATCTGCAGTTACAATAGAATGGGCTTTATCTGAGCTCATCAATCATCCAGACTTAATGGAGAAAGCAAGAGAAGAGATGGATATTGTTGTAGGTAAGAAGAGAATAGTTGAAGAGTCGGATATCAGCAATCTCCCTTACCTTCAAGCTGTCGTAAAAGAAACATTAAGGCTTCACCCCACCGGTCCTATGATCGTAAGGGAGTCGAGCCAAGACTGTACCGTCGGAGGCTACGAAATTCCTGCAAAGACCCGACTGTTCGTTAATGTGTGGGCTATCGGCAGGGACCCGAACCACTGGGACAGCCCACTTGAATTCCGGCCGGAGAGGTTTATCGAAGGAGGTGGGAAAAGCCAAATAGATGTGAGGGGACAGCATTTTCATTTGTTGCCGTTTGGGAGTGGGAGAAGATCGTGCCCTGGAACTACAATGGCGTTGCAAGTTGTTCAGACAAGCCTTGCTGCTGTGATCCAATGCTTTGACTGGAAGGTTGATGGAACAGACGGAAAGGTTGATATGAAAGAAGGACCTGGATTGACCCTTCCACGGGCTCATCCATTGATGTGTGTCCCTATCCTTCGCCTCAATCCTTTCCCATCGTCTTCATATATTTGAAGCCCAAATAAAAACTACAAATAAATATTTTAAGTATATTCTTTTTTTTTATTTAGCTATCTTAAGTATATTTTTAGTTATAATAAGTATTTAAAGTATTTTTTTTCTCAAAGTAAGAACCTAAAGTATTTTTTTTGTCAAAATAAGTACTTAATGTATCTTTTAGTCAATGACACATATCAACTTTTAAGAACCTAGATAAAAAAATATAATTTAACTACTTATTTTGACAAAAATACTTTAATTTCCTATTTTGGTAAAAAAACATACTTTGAATACTTAATTTTATCAAAAAAATATTTGAAGTGCCTAAATAAAAAGTTGATATATTTTAAGTGTTTATTTGTGAGATAAGCCTTAAAACAAATTGAGACTGTTGCGTACTTTTCTCTAGCACAAACAATGGAGAATCATTGTAGATAGGGTTATAAATGAGACGAGACAGACCGTGAGTTATTCGAGCTCAATTCGATCAAAGCTCGGTCAAAGCTCGATTCGATAAGACTTGACTCGACTCGAGCTTGAACTCGACTCGAGTCTTTAACAAACTGAGACGAACTACTCGATACTCGACTTGTAACCCCTAAGCCCGACCCTAGAAGAAATGGGCCGAATCTAGGAAGTTAGGTTTGAAAACTTTCCCCTCAAGTTATAAGTCTTAGGTTTAGAAATATTTTAAAAATAAATATTGAATTAATTAATAATAATTAACGTAAAATTTCTTAAATATTTACGAAACTCGAACATTAATACATGTACTAAATATTTCATAAAAACCTCCTAAATAAATTCAAATGCATGCAAAAACATAATCCCAAAATAAGTCTCAGTGTCCGAAATTACCAATTATTCTAAATTTTGCTAAACAATAGCTTGAAATAGTCAAAGAGAGTTCATACTGAATAATAAATATCTGAGTAAAATATACGAGATGCTCCAAGTACCGAGTCGCCTAATAAGTATGAGTATCTAAAATAAAAACTAATGGGGTGTAAGCTAAAGAGCTTAGTGTGTCCCTTTGTATAAACAAAACATAAAATCAAAATAGTATTTTATTTTCTGAAAAATTCATTTCCGAAAACAGAGTGTATCCGATAAATCAAAATCATAAATGTTATGATGTCCGATGCATGATGCAATGCCCGAATATCCGATATCATACTGAGTGGAGGTTGCCCTCGCCAGAGTAGAGGTTTCCATCGCCAGAGTGGAGATTTCTCTCACTTTTTCCGAACACAATTCCGAACCATGACACATGATATGATTTGTAAAATCATAAATCTGAACTCTTACGAGTATCACATTTTCCGAAAATCAGATGCTTGATTTAAAACACATTTCATTATGCTAAGCATGATGTTTCAAATACTCTCAAACCATAATTAATCAGATAATAAATAAAGCAATAATAAAACATTTACTGAAAACACCCCAAGAAACACACCTTAGCCACATAAGCTCTAATCTCGAGAAGGGTGAGCCTCACACTCAGATCTCATTAAATCAAGACCTACGAGATATGAATTCTATATTAGCATTTATTTCTATCACTAAGCCACTTACTAAAACACTAAAAATTGAACTGAAGATATACTCACGTGAAGATCTCGAAGAACATGCACGATTAATCTGAACAACTGGAGGAGTAGGTAACTCGTCAATATGAAGGTCGGTACCTGAACACGAGAATATTCCGAATCAGATTTTGAAATCTATAACTTACTGAATTTCAAGTAATAATTAATTAAAATTAGCAAAACAAAGCTTTCGGGATCTAATATGACAAAACGAGCAGTGAATTCAGATTCAGGGCATCGAGAAAGGTTAAGATGAATGTTTTTTGAAAAAGTCAACTCTTGGTCAACTTTGGTCAAATTCAACTCCAGTCAAATTGGTCAATGGTCAACTCTTGTCAAACATGCCAATGGTCAAACTTAGTCAAAAGTCAGATCCGGTGAACAGTCAAGGTTTAATCAACCGTCAAGATCTAATTTGGTCAAACGGTCAAGGTCCAAAAGTCAACTAGTCAAACAAATACTGGTCAAATGGATCGGTCAAACGGTCAAATCTGGTCAACAGGTCAAGCTTAGTCAAACAGATCAAGTCAAAACAGGTTCATGTTGGTAAAAGAGTCAACGGTCCGGTTCAGCTTATATTATGGGTCCAATTCGGTTCTAAAATGGTATAGTTCACAAGACTAGTTCAGTCCTGTTTAAGTTATTTGGTTCACTGGTTCGGTTACACAATCTTGTTCACCATCTCGGCTTACATCCAAAACTGGGCTCCACTAATTACACACACATGGGCCCCCTGATTTGGGCTCAACCCACCCTCATCACACAACCCATCATCATAACACATTGTTGTAACCTAAGGTTAGGGTCTATAGAACCCCTTGACGGCGCAACACAACCCGACGACGGTGGAGATTCTGACGACGACGAACCCAAATGTGCACGACGGCGCTGTTACAACCACGACAATATCCAAGTTTACAAACATACACAAAATCCGAATCAACACAACTCATAACTCAAATGGAATATGAAATCAAACACATTTTACAACTCGGAAACACAAATTTAAAGCCAAAATCACGACTTCAAGGCTTACCCACACTTTGATTCAACAAGGAGAGAAGCGGATGACGGCAAACAAAAGATGGTGGTCGATAAACAGACAACGACGTCACAAGGAGGAAATGAAAACCGAATGGTTCTCGATGGTGGTGCTCACAAAAGACAATCATAAAAGATACACTAACGATAAGGGTTCACTCGCGGAAAGACACTGATCACTATGGTAGTGGCGAAGCACTACACGACCGAGATTTAGGGCTTGACCAGAGCTCTGATTAGAATATCGGAGGTGGGGGATGCATTATTTTGAGATGATGAGAGGTTAGGGAGAGTGTGGCTACAAAATAAGAAACGACAAAACCATGGGTTTCTAAAGCTGAAAAGGGATTAAATATCAAGCTCAAAGGGTAAAATTGCATATAAGGTTATCCAACTCTTTAAGGGTTTGTAGAACAACCCTAATATTTACTCATATTACAAAATGGTCACTGAAATCTAATTTATGCTCATTAATTTCCGAATTTGAAATTAGGGTTTCATACTAGAAATTCCCATATTCTAGGGTTTCAAATTAGGGATTTCAAAATTCAAAATTTTCCAAATTGGGGAAAATTCGCGGTGTTACAATTCTCCCTCCCTTAAAGAAATTTCGTCCTCGAAATTTTCAGACTTAGCAACAAATCTCATCACCAACTGAAACACGTATATTCTTTCTCATTCTGAATCCATGATCTATTATAACCGAAAATATTGAAACATAGAACTGAAACATATTAAAATGTACCTTCCATGTCATCATATATATCATCAGATTCAACACGAGCTGATGCATGACTCTGAATATGAACGGATGAACCAGTAGCTGAACGTAGACAATTCTTTAAGTAGTGATCATGAGAACCACATCTGAAACACATTCTGTTCATCAATCTGCACTCTCCGCTAAGCTTTTGATCGCAAAAACCACATATAGAATAGGCCGACGAACTTTTGAACTACCATGGCTGCCAGACGGAACTTTCGATATTGCAGGTCTCACATTCCGATAACTATAAGGAACAGACTCATCTCTAGGCCTCTTTTTAGACGAGTTAACAAAACTTGGTTGTACAAACGTGTTCGGTTGCTTTTCGACTTGATCAGAATTATGAAGTTCCTCATTTTTCATTAATGCAAGAATCCTCTCAGCAGTTTTAGCCCGACTAACCATGTTGCTGAATACTTTATCATGATGTGTTGCAACATCTATCTGAATTGGCAGTCGAAGTCCCTTCAAAAACCAGTCACACTTATCTTCCTCAGTCGCAACTAACCCAAGAGCATACTTGGCCAACCTCCAAAACTCTATCTCATAATCATTCACTGACATGTTGTTCTATTTCAGATTCATAAACTCATCACGACACTTCGCTGGGAACTCAGCTCCCACATACCGATCCTGAAAAGCCTTTCGAAAAAAAATCCCATGTAATCTGACTAGATGGAATAATATCAACCACTAACTCCCACCAATTTTGAGCTTCACCCTCTAACAAAGATACAACGGCTCACAATTTTTGATTAACTGGATAATCCATCTCAACAAACAGTCGTTGCAACTTCTTTAGCCAATACTCTACATCAACTGGATGTGTACCAGTTTTACCCTCAAACAATTTCATCCCAGCAACTATGAATTCTGTAGAAATGAGTTTCCTCGAACCCTCTGACTGACGAAGATAACGGAGTAACTCACAGTGAACCGTAGCACTATCCGGCTGAACTGTCTCAGTGTCATCAACATCATGTGCGTCATCACTTCCAATCTAATGTCCTTTCAATGGTACATTCTCATTATCCGGTATCTCATTATGATTTTCCATTTGCCCAACAGAAGGCAGATGATCACTACCAGAAGCGGCAATACGACCACGTCCTCGAACAAACGATAAATTAGGACTTCTACGCGGTGGAATAGTGAACTATCTACAAAAGGTAATAACCTAGAGTCAGAATCAATATTGGAGTCTCGGATTTAAAACAATTCAAAACCACTTAATATCGTACTAAACTTTTCAGAAAATTCTCATTTATCCCAAAAATATTTCAGATGCATGCAAAAGTCCAAAACATTTTAAAAACAACTTTTGTGAGCCTCACAGTCTGAGGGTTGAACTTGGCTTTGATACCACTAAATGTAACCCCCTAATCCTGACCCAGAAGAAATGGGCCGAATCTAGGATGTAAGGTTTGAAAACTTTCCCCTCAAGTTATAAGTCTTAGGTTTAGAAATATTTTAAAAATACAAATTGAATTAATTAATAAAATTTAACGTAAAATTTCTTAAATATTTACGAAGCTCGAACAATAAAACATGTACTAAATATTTCATAAAAACCTCCTAAATAAATTCAAATGCATGCAAAAATATAATCCCAAAATAAAAGTCTCAATGTCCGAAATTACCAATTATTCTAAATTTTGCTAAACAATAGCTTGAAATAGTCAAAGAGAGTTCATACTGAATAATAAATATCCGAGTAAAATATACGAGATGCTCCAAGTACCGAGTCGCCTAATAAGTCTGAGTAACTGAAAATAAAAACTAAGAGGTGTAAGCTAAAGAGCTTAGTGTGTCCTTTTGTATAAACAAAACATAAAATCAAAATAGTATTTCATTTTTCGAAAAATGCATTTCCGAAAACAAAGTGTATCCGATAAATCAAAATCATAAATGTTATGATGTCCGATGCATGATGCAATGTCCGAATATCCGATATCATACTGAGTAGAGGTTAACCTCGCGTGAGTAGAGGTTTCCCTCGTCAGAGTGGAGATTTCTCTCACTTTTTCCGAACACAATTTCGAACCATGACACATGATATGATTTGTAAAATCATAAATCCGAACTCTTACGAGTATCATATTTTCCGAAAATCAGATGCTTGATTTAAAACACATTTCATTATGCTATGCATAATGTTTCAAATACTATCAAACCATAATTAATCATATAATAAATCAAGCAAGAATAAAACATTTACCGAAAACACCCCAAGAAACACACCTTAGCCACAAAAGCTCTAATCTCGAGAAGGGTGAGCCTCACGCTCAGATCTCACTGAATCAAGACCTATGAGGTATGAATTCTATATTAGCATTTATTTCTATCACTAAGCCACTGACTAAAACACTAAAAATCGTAATCACGTGAAGATCTCGAAGAACGTGCACGATTAATTTGAACAATTAGAGGAGTAGGTAACTCGTCAATCTGAAGGTCGGTACCTGAGTACGAGAATATTCTGAATCAGATTTTGAAATCTAGAACTTACTGAATTTCAAGTAAAGATTAATTAAAATTAGCAAAACAGAGCTTTCGGGATCTAATATGACAAAGCGAGCAACGAATTCAGATTTGGGGCGTCGAGAAAGGTTAAGATGAATGTTCTTTGAAAAAGTCAACTCTTGGTCAACTTTGGTCAAAGTCAACTCCAGTCAAACTGGTCAACAGAACTCTGGTAAAACATGTCAACGGTCAAACTTAGTCAAAAGTCAGATTCGGGCAACAGTCAAGGTTCAATCAACGGTCAAGATCTAATTTGGTCAAACGGTCAAGGTCTAAAAGTCAACTAGTCAAACTGATATTGGTCAAATGGATCAGTCAAATCTGGTCAACAGGTCAAGCTTAGTCAAACATATCAAGTCAAAACCGGTTCTTGTTGGTTAAAGAGTCAATTGTCTTGTTCAGCTCATATTATGGGTCTAGTTTGGTTCTAGAATGGTTTAGTTCACAAGACTGGTTCAGTCCGGTTCAAGTTATTTGGTTCACTGGTTCGGTCACACAATCTTGTTCACCATCTAGGCTTACATCCAAAACTAGGCTCCACTAATTACACACACATGGCCCCCCGATTCGGGCTCAACCCACCCTCATCACACAACCCATCATCATAACACATTGTTGTAACCTAAAATTAGGGTTTATAGAACCCCTTGACGGCAACACAACCCGACGATGGTAGAGATTCTGACGATGGCAAACCCAAATGTCCACGACGGCGCAGTTACAACCACGACAATATCCAAGGTTACAAACATAAACAAAATCCAAATCAACACAACTCATAACTCAAATGGAATTTGAAATCAAACATAATTTACAACTCGGAAACGCAAATTTAAAGCCAAAATCACGGCTTCAAGGCTTACCCACACTCTGATTCAACAAGGAGAGAGGCGGACGACAACAAACAAAAGATGGTGGTTGATAAACAGACAACGACGACACAAGGAGGAAATGAAAACTGAATGGTTCTCGATGGTGGTGCTCACAAAAGACAATCATAAAAGATGCACTAACGGTAGGGGTTCACTCGCGGAAAGACACCGATCACTATGGTGGTGGCGAAGCACTACACGACTGAGATTTAGGGCTTGACCATAGCTCTGATTAGAATATCGGAGGTGGGGGATGCGTTATTTTGAGATGATGGGAGGTTAGGAAGAGTGCGGCTACAGAATAAAAAACGTCAAAACCATGGGTTTCTAAAGCTGAAAAGGGATTAAATATCAAGCTCAAAGGGTAAAATTGCATATAAGGTCATCTAACTCTTTAAGGGTTTGTAGAACAACCCTAATCTTTACTCATATTACAAAATGGTCACTAAAATCTAATTTATGCTCATTAATTTCTGAATTTGAAATTAGGGTTTCATACTAGAAATTCCCAAATTCTAGGGTTTCAAATTAGGGATTTCAAAATTCAAAATTTTCCAAATTGGGAAAAATTCGGGGTGTTACACGACTCGAAAAGCTCGCAAGCTACCCTAAAATATTATAATACATTGAAAACCATATATACTATATACTACTAATGATAATAATAATAATAATAATAATAATAATAATTAAAATAATAATAGTAATACTAATAATAATAATATCAACTAAAATAATAATAAATGATTTATGGAAATTACCCACTAAACACATAAAGAAGTCAAATGAAGAAGCCCAAAGCCGAACCCTAATAGTAATAAATTAGAGTTTGGTCAGAATTTTATGAATTAATTTGGAAATGGTTTGATTAAAAGGCAAAATTTGAAAGTTTCATACTGTAAATTGTATATAGTGATCAAGTTGAACACGATGAGAAGTTTAGAGGACTCTTGTTGCACTTACCCTTTCCGTATGATATAAAGTCAAATATATTATCAACCCTAAGAGTTCATTTTGCTTCAGCCATTTGCCTCCCTCTCCCCGAACTCTATCATGGTTATCGACCATTTCCACCGTCGTTTCCACTGTTGTTTTCTTCCCTGTCTCCATCACTCACTACCGTGCATCTCTCCCTTGAAAAAAATCAATTTTCACCGAGTCTTTTACATGTCTGTGTTTGTTGTTGTGTGTGTGGCCGTCGTGGTTTTCTAAGTTGTATGTGTAGGATTTGGTCGCCTGATGCGTGCGTGTGTGGGTGTTGAATGTTTTCCTCCGTGTTGTGAGGGTTGGTGGTTGTGGTCGTTTGTGTTTATTTAAGTCGGTCGGTGCATGCATTTTGGTTTGCCGTGGTAGTGGTTCTTGCCGTGGGTTTTGGTAAATTCTTATTTTGTTTGTTATGGTTTTGTTGATGTTAAACTGGTAATGTTTTGCCTTGATCTTCTTGTGGTTGTGTCGATTTCATAGCCACCGTGTGAATTTCGTCGAGCTGTCGGCATCATCGGACAAAACACCTCCCGTTTGTCTTTGTAAAAGTGAATCGAATCGTTTCAGTGACCAGCTCGAACCGAGTCTGCTATGCCTATCAAATCTGCTAGTTGTTGGGATTTTGGGCTAACCCAAACTGAACCCCAATCGCCTAAGTGGTTAAGGCTGGTTTAGAGTAAGGATGTGAATGAGGCGAGACAGATTGTCAGCTACTTGATCGAGGCTCGGTCAAAGATCGGTTAACACTCGAGTTTAAATTTGACTCGAGCTCTTAACAAGCCGATGGAGCTATTCGAAAATATAATATATTAAATTTTTAAGTTTTTAAATTTAAAATCTAAATTCGTAAACCAAAAACCCTAAAACATAAACCCTAAACATAAAATGTAAATCCTAAATTTTAAACCCAATAAGCTAAACCTTTGAACTCTAAAATTAACCAGCTTGTGTAAACACAACTTGTGTGTCAAATTTTTTTTTCTAATAGAGTTTTAAATGAGACGAGACAGATCACGAGCTACTCAAGTTTGACTTGGAGCTACTCAAGTTTGACTTAGTCAACACTCGACTCGATTGAACTCGACTCAAGCTCGAACTTGACTCGAGTTCTTAATGAGCTGAGTCAAGATCAGATTATTCATGCTTATTAAAACTACTCAAGCTTGAACTCAACTCCAATTCTTAACGAGATGAGTTGAGAACAGCATTACTCGAGCTCGACTCGGCTCATTTACACCCCTAGTTCAGAGTTTGTGCTTTTCGAGCTCGAGTTCCAAATTTTTGATTCGAGCTTGATAACTTTGAGCTCGTGAGTTTTCGAGTCGAGCTCGAGCTTCAACTGAGCTCGAGTTTGAGCTTCATAATTTTAAGCTCGCAAGCTTTCAAGTCGAGTTGAGCTTAGCCTTGAGCAGTTCGAATTCGAGTCAAGCTTAATAATACTCGAGCTTGACTCAACTCATTTACACCCCTAATTATAGAGAACTGTGGCACTTACTCGCTGGTTATTCCATGAAATCATATTGGGTCAACTTTCTTACTAGGCCTAATTGGATTACTTGCGTATGAAAATGAAAGGTTTTAGGCTTAATGCACGTTTGCCCCCTAACGTATACCACTTTTCTCAACTTGGTACCTAAAGTTTTTTTGGGGCTCTTGTGCCCCATAACGTTTGCACTGTTACCCGTTTTGCCCCATTCCGTTACCCTTACTGTTAAATTTTTTTCCAGCCAATCACATCACGTCATGTCAACTTCTCTTTGACTAAGTCAACCCGCGTGGTATTATTTAAAGAGTAAATGACATGTTAAGTCTGTCAGATTTGTTTTTTGTTCAATTTAGTCATTGAAAAATCTACTTTTACCTAAAATTGACCCCTATTTGTTTCTAATTTTAGTAATTTAGTCCAATATTTGTTATTATTACTAATATTATTTTCTTTAAATGTTAATATTTAATAAAAATAAATTAAATTAAATATTTTAATATTAAATTAGTAATTTTTAGATAAATTTAATTACCTAAAATTGATCCCAACAATTACTTAATCAAATAATAATTTTTTTAGATTTTTTTTAATTATATTCTTTTTAAAAAAATTGAATTATATTCGAATCATATTTCACTTATATCTTAATTATATTTTGAGCAAAATTCGAATTATATTTGGATCATATTTTAATTATATTCTTATTGTTAATTAAATTTTTGCTAAATTCGAATTATATTCGTTTTAGCAAAATTCGAATTATTGATTCTAATTTAGTTAAGTTTGAATTATAATATGAATATGATATGATCCGAATATAATTTGAATTTTGCTCAAAAAATTGTGGAGCCCGATAATCACAACCGAATTAGCTTGCCAAGTGGTGGAGAAGATCGATTTTTGGGTGATTGTGGTGGAAGTAAAAATTGGAAAAATAAGACATGAGATTTAGAGTGGTTCAACTTTTTAACCAAAGCCTACATCCACTACCTTCGCTTCACACTAAGGATTTCCCAAATTCACTATTTAATTCTTTCTATTTTCTAGGCTAAGGAGGCAACCTTTACACACTCAAAGCTTTCTAACCCAAAGCCTGAGTAAACCCTCTTTTACAAAGAGAAATAAGAGAAAATTTGTAAATCTCTCCCAAGGTAGATGGTTTACACTCTTAAGCACTCACCCAATCCTAAAACACCTGAGCAAACATTACAGTGTAAGCTCACAAGTGTTGTCTATACAAAGAATGAAAATTTAAGCTCTAAGACATGTTTTGATCATATGAATGTTGACTTGTGGATCATTAGTCTTCCATAGATGCTTGGAGGTCCCTTTTATACTCCCAATTGAGTTTGTAGCCGTTGGAGACCGTTGAGATTGAATTGTAGCCGTTGGGCCTTTATTTCCTACAATAAATGCAGTTTTGGAGCTGTCCATATCAATATGCGGGTAGCCGTATCGGTACACCCTTCTTCAGAACTAGCCGTTGAGTCTGTTGCAGCACATCCGTATCAATACGCCTTGGTGCGTATCGAAACGCGTATCGGTACACCATTGTATCGTATCGATACAGCTTACAATTCAAATGGCCGTTGAGAAATAGCCGTTGGGGGTTTTGAGCCGTTGCGGGTTTTGACACGTAGGTGTATCGAGACGCAGACATGTGTATTGAAACAACTCTTCTCTGTATCGATACGACCAAGGCCTATATCAGTACAGGTTTTGGCAGTAACAAAACTTGTAGCTGAAACCCTTAAGGTGTATCGATATAGGGTATACCGTATCGGTACGGTCGAGTTCAAATCATGAGTTTGGCTACTTTAAAACATTTCAAACTCTACCAAACCTTTTGAAAACTCCTCAAATATATTTTCAAGTTGTTTGGACTTAAAATCAATTTTGAAATCTTTTCAATTTAGACCAAAACTAATTTTCAAATATTATATCAAAATAAATATCCTAACAATCTTCCCCTTTTTGATATAATAAAACCGACTTGAAAAATTATGTTTGGGATTCTCCCTCTTAGTAAAATAAATTTTGAATAAGAGACTATAGATTCAAAAGAGTTAAAAGCTCCCCCTTATTCATCTGAAAATTCAAATTTTCAAAACATCCCCCCTTTTTGTTATATTAAAAATGGTTCAAACCAAAGTTTGAAAACTTTTAAGTCCATAACAATGGAGAGTTAAAAAGATTTGACAAAAATAAGATTTTTGTTTAAAAATTGGCTCCTCTTACTAAAAGCATCAAGCAAATGTTAGTCCAACATATATATGATTATCTAGTTGAAATAAAATAAAATAAATTTAAAAACAAATAAAATCAACTAGAATTTTACCACTTGAAGCAAAAAGGAATATGTGAAGCATTCCTTCTTCAAGTGATGTTCTTTGTGAGATAAGAGCTCCCCCTCAATTTCATCACTATGCAGATCAATGCTCCATCACACCTAGAACAAGACAATCAAGTAATTTTTGGTATCCAAATTGCTTTGGATCCATAAGCATTAGTAGCACAAAGTTTAGTCCCTTAGGAATCCATTTTACAATTTCATCCTTCTTAGCTGAAGTAATTAGTCCTTTTGGGACCCATATACTTCTAAACATTTCCATTTAAAAATCTAGGGGCACTAGATTTTCTTTGATAAAAGTTTGATTTTCCAAAATTATTTTTCTTTTCAAGTTCCTTGGAAATCAAATCTTTTGCTTTCTTAAGATCATCCACTTCTCTTTGATGATATTTTTCTAAACTTTGAAGCAAATTTTGTAAATCGACATTCTTTTTCTCAAATTCATTAAGTTTTGCTTCAAGTTCATCTTTGGTTTTAGAAATCAAATCATTATGAACTTTCAAATTTGAAATGAATTTCTTGTTTTTCAAAATGTGATTTTTAAACTCTAAAACCAAATCATCGTAGAAATCTTGTAATTCATCAAAAGAATATGAAGTAGAAGTACATGAATTATAAGTTACCTCACCCTCTTGGAGGGTCATCAAGCATAGGTAGGCTACCTCATCATCGGTAGAGTCTTCATCACTCCAAGTTCCCACATATGCTTTCTTTGAAGATGACCCTTTTTTGTTGCTCTTGTGGGAATCCGTTATCTTCTTTTCTCGATTCATGCTTGGATTCTTTCATCTCTTTCTTCATGAATCGGGCAAATTTCATGAAGAGATGAGTCATCTCTTCACTTTCCTCCTCACTCGAGTCTACATGTTGGCATGTGGATGATAGGAGAGCAATGACATTCACATCAATGCCTTGCTTTTTGATCTTCTTGTCCTTCTCATTTTCAAGGGTAGAGACATTAACTCATGGGTTAGCAAAGATCCAATGAGCTCGTCAAACTTGAGTTCCTTCAAGTTCTTTTCTTCTACAATGGTCGTCTTTTTGGACTCCTATGATTCGAGAAGTGAATAAATCAACTTCCGAACGAGCTTGTCTTTCGGGATCTCCTCTCCAAATCTTTTTAGTTCGTTGACGATTGTGGAGAACCGATCGAACATGCTCTTGATGTCTTCTTCCTGACTCATCTTGAAGTTTTCGTAGTTGAGGTTGAGTAGACCAATCTTTGTCTCCTTCACCTCATTTGTATCTTCATGGACTATTTCAAGTTTGTCCCAAACCTCCTAGGAACTCTCACAAGAAAAAACTTTTGCATATACCTCTGGTTCTAAAGCACCAAAAAGAATATGCAAAGCCTTGCAATTAAGCTCCATCTTGTTGCAATCATCCACACTTCATTCCGCCTTGCTTCGTTGCGGCACAAATGGAACATCAATCACAATGCCCCAAAGACGGTAGTCTTTGGCTTTCATGAAGTACAACATCCTATTCTTCCAATAGGAGTAGTTGGTCCCGTCAAAGAATGGTGGCTTGTCGATGAATTGCGCCATGAACACGGGTTGATGGTTTGTTGATTGAGGTTGCAATGATCGCCTCGATAGGATGTTAATCGTCTCGATTAAGCTTCGCTCTCATACCAATTGTGGAACCTGATAATCATAACTAAATTAGCTTACCAAGTGGGGGATAAGATCGATTTTTGGGTGATTGTGGTGGAAGCAAAAATTAGAAAAACAAGACACATGATTTAGAGTGGTTCCGCTTTCTAACCAAATCCTACATCCACTACCTTAGATTTCCACTAAGGATTTCCCAAATTCACTCTTGAATTCTTCCCCTTTTCTAGGCTAAGAAGGCAACCTTTACACACTTAAAGCTTTCTCACTCAAAGCTTGAGTAAACCCTCTTTTACAAAGAGAAATAAGAGCAAACTTGTAAATCCCTCACAAGGTAGATTGTTTGCACTCTTAAGCACTCACCCAATCCTAAAACACTTGAGCAAATATTACAATGTAAGGTCACAAGTGTTGTCTATACAAAGAATGTGAATTTAATCTCTAAGACATGTTTTGATCATATGAATGTTGACTTATGGATCGTTAGTCTTCCATAGATTCTTAAAGGTCCATTTTACACTCCAGTTGAGTTTGTAGTCGTTGGAAACCGTTGAAATTGAATTGGTGCCGTTAGGTCTTTATTTCCTACAATAAATGCAGTTATGGAGATGTTCGTATCGATACGTGGGTAGCCGTGTCGGTACGCCCATCTTCAGAACTAGTCGTTGAGTCTATTGTAGCACATCCGTATCAATATACCTTGGTGTGTATCGAAACGCGTATCGGTACTACACTGTATCGTATTGGTACGACCTACAATTCAAATGACCGTTGGGAAATAGTCGTTGGGTGTTTTGTGCCGTTGCGGGTTTTGACACGTAGGTGTATCGAAATGCATAAATGCGTATTAAAATAACTCTTCTCTGTATCGATACGGCCAAGGCCTATATCGATACGAGTTTTGGCAGTAAACAAACTTGTAGCTGAAACCCTAAGGTGTATCGATATTGGGTATACTGTATCGGTACAGTCGAATTGAAATCATGAGTTTGGCTACTTTAAACATTTCAAACTCTACCAAAACCTTTTGAAAACTCCTCAAACATATTATCAAGTTTTTTGGACTTAAAATCATTTTTAAAATCTTTTCAATTCAGCCCAAAACTATTTTTTAAATATTATATGAAAACAAATATCTTAACAAAAATATATTTTGAATATAACAAAATTGGAATTTATAATATGATTATAGAAAAAATTGAATTTATAATTCAAATATAATTGGAATATAATTCGAATATAATTCAAATTTTTTCTCAAAAATAATAATTCGAAGATAATTATAATATAATTAGAATATAATTCAAATTTTGCTAAAAGGAATATAATTCAAATTTTTCTCAAAAAAATATAATTCAAATATAGCAGAATTTGAATTTATAATTAAAATATAATTGGAATATGATTTGAGTTTTGCTAAAAAAATACAATTCGAATTTAGCAAAATTCAAATATAATTGGAATATGATTCGACTATAATTTGAATTTTTCTCAAAAAGAATATAATTTCAATATAATTCTAATATAATTCAAATTTCGCTAAGAAGTATAATTAAAATTTTGACTAAAAAGAATATATTCGAATAAGTTATTGTTGGGGGTCAAGTTTAGGTAATTTAATTTATCTAAAAAACAACTAATTTAATATTAAAATATTTAATTTAATTTATTTCTATGAAATATTAACGTCTAAATAAAATAATATTATTAATAATAACAAATATTGGGCTAAATTATAAAATTTAGAAACAAATAGGGGTGAATTTTAGGTAAAAATAGACTTTTCAGTGACTAAATTAAACAAAAAAAAACTTAGCATACTTGGCATGTCATTTACCCTTTAATTAAAACCAGGAGAGTTGACTTAGTCAAAGAGGAGATGATGTGTCGTGATGTGATTGGTTGGATTTTTTTTAACGGCAAGGGTAACGAAATGTGGTAAAACAAGTAGCAGTGCAAACGTTAGGAAGCGCAAGAGCCCAAAAATATTTAGGTACCAAGTTGGCCAAGGTTTTAATATGCCATAAGTCAATATATTATCAATAATTTTTTGTTCATTTTCGTTATTTATTAATCTAACAGTTATAAAAGAGTGAAATGAACTTGTTGGTATTTTATAATTACTCTTTTTAAAATCGAATCTTAAATATTGCAAACATAACTATCGAACCATTTTATTGTTCAACAAATTATTATTATTATTATTTATTTTTAATTTTTAAGGATCAGACATATAAAAATTGTAAATGTACGATTAAAAAAAGTTATTTTACATTTTATAGCTCTCAAGTTAATCAAGAGTAAAAATTCAAAAATAGTATAAGGGGCTTGTTGGGATGATCAATCAATTGTGAAGGTAGCCAAGAGGGGGTCAATTGACAAATTAAAAATTGTGGAACAAATTATAAAGTAAAAAAATTGAGACACAAAGAGTTATATTGGTTCAACCTTCTAACAAGGTTTACACCCACTACTTTAGCTTTCCACTAAGGATTTTCTCAAATTCACTAAGAATTTCTTCCCTTTTTCTAGGCTCAAGAGGAAACATTTATACATCAAAGCTTCTACCCAAAGCTTTTTCTCTCTTTATTAAGAAGAAATGTAGCAAACTAAAAATCCTCTCAAAGGTGATATGTTTTCTCACTTACAAGTTCACTCAAACCCAAAAACTTGAATCAAAGGATTACAATAATGCTTACTCAAATGAGTTACAAAATTTGACTCCAATAGCTCACAAATTGTTGGATATATGCTTGAATGCTTTAGACTTGATGAATAGTTGTTGTTGTAGCTTTAAATACTTGCAAATGCAGTCTGCTAGCAAATGGTATCGGTAATCGAGCTCGAATATCGGTACATGTCATAAGAAGAAAATAGCTGTTGTGGAAAGGGGTATCGATACGTGAGATGTCGTATCGATACGAGAAGTTTATTTTACAAAGGCATACTGTTACGGGTCGTTCCGTATCGATACCAATTTTGCTAACTAGAATCCGAAGAAGTTATGAATGGAAAATTGTATCGATACGCCTCTTAGGGTATCGGTACACATTAACTGTTTTTCAAAGTTGGTGATTCCAATAAACTGACAAGGCAACGGTCGAATATTAATTGCAAAGATTTGGAAAATCTAAACACCTCGTATTGGTACACATAAGGTCGTATCGATACTCAAAGACCATTTGGTTTCCCAGGATGAATGACGTACCGATACAGCTACACGCGTATCAGTACCTAAAAGCCATTAATTATAAAATGTTTTCCGGTAGCTAAAATTCATATCGATACTGGTAAGGGCGTATTGATACGCCTGGACCAAACATGGCTATTTGAGTATAAAAACACTTAGAAAATATTTGTGGATTTTGGTTTTTGACTTAGAAATAGTTTGAAGTTTGAATCCTTGTCATTTTTTGAGATTTTTTGAGCACTTAAAAATTTATTCAATTTTACAAATTGGTCCTGAAAAATCCTTGTTATATCAAAATTAAATATGAGTTTTACAGGGCTCAGTGTTGAAAAAAAATACAATGTATGTGATAAATTAAATCAAAAATGGATTTCAATACAATTGAGATTTTGAAAAATTATATCATAGACCACCTTATCACATCAGTCATGGTCATAATTATTAAAAACTATCCACTTTATCATTTGTCTTCATATCATCAATTTACTCAAATAGAAACTTCCAAAAAATGTTTAAAATTAATATAAAAAAAAATGAGTGAATATTCATTGGTTAAAAAATTGACATGAATAAAAAGAGATAAAATGAATGGTTTGCTTTTGGTTGAGATTATGATTGATGCGGTGATGAAGCTCCCTAATATAATTTTTCAAAAACTTTAGGTTAAGGAGGTTGAAATCCTAACTTAAATAAACCCACTTCTTGAACTCAATGAGTAGTCTCGGTAGAAAAAGAAGAAGATGATGTTCATTTTAGGAGACTCGAGTTGAACATCTTTGTTTGCAAGGTGTGTGTCTATCAAAGGGTTAAGAAAAAGTATGAATAGATACTACCTTGTAATTGTTATTGTTATTATTTATAGGGTAAACTACACCACCAGTCACTGAACTATTACTTCTTTTCCATTTTGGCCACTGAACTAAATTTTTTAGTAAAATTGTCATTAACGTTACATATTTTTTCCTATTTTGGTCACCGACCGTTAAGTTTTCCTTAAGTTTTAACAGGCTTGGTGACATAGCCTGAGATAATAATAATTTTAGTCCCTAAAACTTATATATTCTATCAATTAAGTTCTAATTCGAAATAACTCAACAAATTTTTGGATCAAACTCCAAATTTCCCATTCTCTTTCTTCTTCGTTTACAACAAGAGAAAATGCCAACAAACTTTTGGGTAAAACCAAAATTTCCCATAACTACCGAAAATCTGCAATAAACATTTAGTGTTGATAGATTATTTCCATTCGATTTGAAAATACATTATTTTTACACTAAATTTTCGTTTGTCAAGTAAATTTTAGAAATTTATGTATTCTATCAATTAAGTTCTAATTGGCCTTTTGTTTTCATTTTATATGGACAGGATGAGGAAAGCACCATATCTGTATGTTAAACTGGATTTTAAAGATGTTTGATTTTAAATTTAAGAATTGAATTGACGTGTACTACACCCTACTTTAAACAATGATTTTTATTTTCAGGTAACTAGTAAAAAGGTTTCCCTTATCGAATCTCAAACGAGGTGAGTTGCCCTGCTTATTGCTTAACTATTATAAAACATTATTTTTCATCTAGGTCATCAGACAACTAATTTGACATCATAGATGACGTTTTTCATGAGCGTGAATGGAATTTCTCTATTTCTTTGTTTACACAATTGCTGCTCTTGTACAATACAAATGTTTCAAGTTTTTAACTAACTCCACCTTACCAAACTAGCGTCGGGAAACTAGAAGAAAAACTTCTTTGGAGCTCCCCTTTTTTCCTTTGTGGTTAAAAGAGTGCTGGTCCTTGTTTCTTTGTTTAAGCCCCTAAGGAAGGTGTGCCTGGGTTGAGTCACTTTCGACTGGTTTTTTAGTTCCCACTGGAATCGGCTCTTTTCCTCTCTACCATGGATGTTGTGTCACCATCTTCACACCCTGGACCTGAAAATGTGGAGTCTGAAGTTCCACCAGTCTCCCTAGACTTAAATGAAGATGTAGAAGTTAACATGGTCATTAAGAACCATGCTTTTGTAGGAAAGATTTTGTCTAACCATTTAGCCAAACACAACACTGTTACTACCATTTTGAGAAAAGCATGGAAGTGCAATGAGTTAGAGTGCCATGATTTGAAGAAGAATATGTTTCTCTTTGTGTTCCCCACAATAGACGATAAGTTACAGGTTCTTGGACAAAGATCATAGTCTGTTTCAAACCAGTTACTTATCCTCAAGGAATGGAATTTTGAAGCTGCTTTTGAGGAGATTGACTTCTCAATTGACGAGTTTTAGGTTATGTTGAGAATACTCCAAAATCGTAGGAGTTGAATATGTCAAAGATATGAAAATCCAGAAGAAGCCAGCCACAACTCCACGTTTCAGCACTTTGTATTCATGATACCTTTTTTCTCTTTATTGTTAGTCATGATGGGCATTACTCCTAATATTTTTAGGAGGTTTTTTTCTTTATTTTTAGTTGTTTGAAGCCTATAAATAGGCTAGTTTAACTTGAATAAAGTGTGGCAAATTATTCAGCTTCTTCAATTAAAAGTGTTCGTGTTTTTATTTTTTCTTTTTCATCTGCTATTTTTAAACTAACAGTGTGGTATTAGAGCTAGGTTCCTTTGATATCAACTGGGCGTGAAAGACAGAAACATGAGAGATTGAGGGAGTATGTCAACAAATTCATCCTCATCATCACAACTACCAATTCCTCTGTTTAGTAGTGAAAAGTACCAATTTTGGAGCGTAAAGATGCAAAACTTATTCAAGTCCCAAGACTTGTGGGAATTAGTTGAAGAGGGCATTGGTGAAACAGATGGTGCTGCTAAAATGAGGGAAAATAAGAAGAGGGATGCAAAGACTCTTTATTTACTACAACAAGCAGTCCATGACAATATTTTTCCAACCATTTTAAGTGCTTCTTCCTCCAAAGAAGCATGGTTGACGCTACAACAAGAGTATCGAGGGGACATCAAGATCGTCACCGTTAGATTGCAAACTCTCAGGCGAGGGTTTGAAACATCGATGATGAAGAAGGATGAAACAATACAATACTTTCTCTTTAGAGTTAAGTCAATTGTGAGCCAGATGCAGAATTATGGAGAAAAATGCAGTGATCACATTATTGTCACCAAAGTTTTAAATTTAACTTCACGGTTTGATCATGTTGTTGTAGTTATAGAAGAAACAAATGATTTAACCCAGATTTCATTCGATGAGTTAATGGGATCCTTGCAAGCACATGAAGCAAGGATCAATCGACTTGAAGAAAAAATAGAAGAGAAGGCATTTCATGTTAACGAGGAGTATACTTCAGGAGCAGAAGACTGAAAGCGAGCAGATGAACAAGTGTATGGCAGAGACCGTATAAGAAGCACTGGTCGAGGACAAGGAAGAGGAAGAACTCAAGGAGTTCAGTGCCACTATTGCAAACGGTATGGGCATGTTCAAGCAATTTGCTGGAGGAGACATAATTAAGCAAATTATACCAAAGAAGCTGAGTTTGATGGAGGAGAAGAAGATGATTGCAGGGTGTTCATGGCATGAGTTGATCCAAAAGCAAATAACCAACATGTTTGGTTCCGGGACAACGGATGCTCTCACCACATGACAGAAAATAAAAGTCTACTTTCAGGTCTAGGCGAAAGCTACAAAAAGACGGCCAGGCTTGGAGACAGCAAACAACTACAAGTTGAAGGAAAAGGCACTGTGGCCATGCAAAATAATCATGGTAAAATAAACTACCTTTACAATGTTCTTTATGTGCCTAATTTGTCTCAAAATTTGCTGAGTGTGGGATAATTGCTGTTAAGAGGGTTATTTGTTACCTTTGACAAGTCTCCGTGCCTGGTAGCAAGTAAAGCATCTAGAAAAGTTTTAGTGAAGGCAAGCATGACACAAAATAAATTATTTCCTGTGGATCTTACAAGGGTAGAGACATGTACATGGATAGCACAAAAGAAGGAAGTTACGACTTTGTGCCATAAAAGATATGGTCATGTCAACATCAATAACTTAAAGATGCTACAACAAAAGGAGATGGTCAAAGGAATACCTATACTTGAATCTTTAGATATTTGTGAAGCATGCATTTATGGTAAACAAAGTAATAAGCCATTCCCCACAGAAAAGGTATGGAGGGCAACAAAAATTCTGGAATTGGTTCATGGTGATCTGTGTGGACCAATGCAAACCGAAACTTTGGTGGGAGTAAGTATTTCTTACTATTTACCGATGACTTTAGTAGAATAAGTTGGGTATTCATTTTACAGAAAAAGAATGAAGCATTGGATCATTTTAAAAAAATTCAAAAACTTAGTTGAGAGGCAAAGTGGAGAATCGGCTAATGTTTTTAGAGCTGATAGAGGAGGATAATTTACCTCAAAAGATTTCTGGATGTTTTGTGAAGAAAATGGTATTCACATGGAGCTTACAGAACCTTGTACTCCTGAGCAAAATGGAGTGGCGGAGCGCAAGAATCGAACAGTGGTAGAAATGGCAAGGAGCATGGTGCAAAAGAAGGGGCTGCCAAATCATTTTTGGGGAGAAGTTGTAGCAACAGCTGTGTATCTTCTGAATATCTCACCAACAAGAGTTGTCCCAAACCGAACTCCCTATGAAGTTTGGACAGGTAAAAGACCTGGGGTAAGTCACTTGAGGATTTTTGGTTGCGTTGCATATACTCTGATTAATTCTCTAGTTCGAAGCAAGCTAGATAACAAAGCATTAAAGTGTGTTTTTGTTGGTTATTGTAATAACTCAAAAGCATACAGATTATTAAATCTTGTGAGTGGAAAGATTGTTATTAGCAGGAATATGATATTTAATGAAGAAGGGAGGTGGACATGGCATGAAAACAATGAAGGAGCTATTTAAATTGAAGAACTTATTGATGAAAAAACTTAGGACGTGGAGCCCATTGTCGAAAGTGAATCAAGCAGTCCTAAAAATACCAGTAATAATTCCAACAACTCTTCGCCTATATAATCAGGTACAAATACTCCCTCAAGCATGGAAACAATTTCTGAATCATCCATCTCAAGTGAAGATATATGACCACGTGGGTATAGATCTCTAAATGAAATATATGGAGCAAAACAAGCCTTATATGTGGTTGACCCAGATTCATTTGATGAACCTGTCAAGAAGGATGAATGGAAGCAAGCTATGGAGGAGGAACTTGCATCAATCAAGAAAAATCAAACATGGGAGTTAGTGGACCTGCTTGGAAATAAGAAAGCAATCGGAGTGAAATGGGTCTTTCGGACAAAATTCAATGCAGACGGGAGTATTCAAAAGCACAAGGCAAGACTGGTGGCTAAAGGCTATGCTCAAAAACATGAAATAGACTACAAAGAAACATTCTCACCTGTTGCAAGATTTGAAACTGTAAGAATTCTCCTATCCTTTGCTGCCCAATTGGGTTGGTCTGTTTATCAATTTGATGTAAAATCAGCATTTCTTAATGGAAAGTTGGAGGAAGAAGTGTTTGTAACACAACCTGCAGGTTTCATAATTAAAGAAAAGGAGGAAAAAAATTTACAACTTGAGGAAGGCGCTTTACGGTTTAAAGCAGGCACCTCGAGCGTGGTACGAGAGAATTGATGCTTATTTTCTGAAGAATTAATTTTAAAGAAGCAAAACTGAGCCTACACTCTACATAAAGAAAAGAGGTAAGGATGTGTTGTTTGTGAGCTTGTACGTGGACGATATGATATATATGAGTTCTTCTTCCTTGATGATTGATGAGTTTCGGATTAGCATGAAGAGATAATTTGATATGACTGATTTGGGGTTGTTACATTTTTCCTTGGAGTAGAAGTGAAACAGGCGGATGATGGTATCTTTATTTCACAAAAAAATATGCAACTGATTTGCTTAAACGTTTTCATATGTTTGGTTGCAAAGAACGAGGAACACCAATGAACATGAATGAGAAATTGCAATAGGAGGATGCCACAGAACAAGCTAATGGTCAGCTATTTAGAAGCCTAGTAGGAGGGTTAATCTATTTAACTCACAATAGGGTTAATCTCCAGGTTTATGCAGAGTCCTTCAAGATATCATTTTGGAGCAACAAAGAGGATTTTACGATATATAGAAAGGACTCTTGATCTTGGCATTTGGTACGAACATGGGATAAGATCTAAGATGCTTGGCTACACTGATAGTGATTGGGCAGGATGTATGGAGGATCGAAAAAACACCTCTGGTTATGTTTTTAGTATTGGTTCAGGAGTTGTTTCAAGGAGTTCAAAGAAGCAAGCAACGGTTGCATTATCTTCATCTGAAGCCGAATATATAGCCACTTCAGAAACAACATGTCAAGAAGTTTGGTTAAGAAGATTACTTGGAGAGCTCGATCAACAACAAAAGGAAGCAAGAAAAGTACTTTGTGACAACAAGGCTGTAATTGCAATGTCCAAGAATCTTGTTCATCATGGACGAACAAAACATGTGGACATTAAAGCACATTTTACTAGACAGCCGGTGGCTGAAGGAGAAATTTCTCTGCAATATTTTGAGTCAAAGCAACAACTTGCAGATCTATTCACAAAGCCTCTAGCCAAAGACAGGTTCATGCATCTGTGTGGACTACTTGGAATCTAGGAATTTGGAGCAATGAGGAGTGTTGAGAATGCTCTAAAATCGTAGGAGCTGAATATGTCAAAGATATGAAAATTTAGAAGAAGCTAGCCATAACTCCACGTTTCTGCACTTTGTATTCATAATGCCTTTTTTTCTTTTTATTGTTAGTCACGATGGGCATTACTCTTAATATTTTTAGGAGGTTGTTTTTCTTTATTTCTAGTTGTTTGAAGCCTATAAATAGGCTAGTTTAACTTGAATAAAGTGTGGCAAATTATTCAGCTTCTTCAATTAACAATGTTCTTGTTTTTGTTTTTTTTCTTTTTCATCTGCTATTTTTTAAACTGACAGGTTCAAATCCACAATCTGCCTATGGCTTTTATTACTCAAGAGAATACTCAAAAGATAGGGAACTTTTCCCAAGATTCTATGGTTTGAATCTTGAAGAAGATCAAAAAGTGAGGTGGGACGGCCAGTTCAACATTAAGGTGGCCATTGGAGTAAAAGAACCCCTGAAAACTGGCTTCCAGTTGAGTAGGAAATAATTTTATCCCCTTGATGTTTCATTCTACTATGAACGACTGCCGGAGTTCTGCTATAGCTGCGGGAGACTTGGACACGGTGAGAAAAAATGTTGGTTCGATCCAAAGAAGTTCAAACGCGCTGGGAGCTATGGTCTATGGCTTCGAGCTTCACAGTCATTGAGGCAAAATGATGGAAAAAGCAAGCATCAAGCTATTGCTAGGAGAAAGTTAAAACCCCTAACCACGACTCCTGGATGGAGATCAAAGGTAGCGACAAGATTTTTGGGCCCTCCAATGTATGGTCAGCTGGCTAGGGATCCTTATCTCAAGGATACTAGGTTGCAAAGGTCAACCTCGGACAGGTTCTCTAACAACGAGTCTCCCGAGGTGGATATTGAAAGAAAAGATATCAGCTCTTTGTCCCTTGTCAAAGGTTTCAATGCAGCCTTTGCCAAAATCAACCCAACAGAAACCTCGAGGATTGGAGAGTGCATATCCATTGCATCGGCTTCTAAGTCTATGTCTGCTGAGCATACTACGAAATTCGGTCATACAACAGATGAGCTATGGGCTATGGGCCATGGGGTAATATGATTGTTGACGGAATGGGATCAATGGATGTATTTGTTACCAAGAAACGAAAAAGAAAGGAGGAAACATCAAAGTCCTTCTTTGTGTCCAAACGTCGAGAGCTTATGAACCTCATCTCAGATGGAATCTACCAAGCTTCCCCGAGAAACTGGTGTGCCAAGGGTTTCAGTGCTATTGCCAACGAGGAGGTGCTCAAGATTGCCCTCTTCCCGAAATCTTTCACTTTTCCCTCTCCCTTGATCAACAAGCTTGAACGTTCTAAGCCGAGTCATGCTTTTGGAATCAAGAGATTAACTTTGATTAAACAAGTTGATGCTGGTGGATTTGTTTTCCATCGTTTGTACCTAATATAGTCAAACATTCGCGCTCTCTGAAACGTGAGGTATTCGGTCACGTTTTAAATGGATCTCGCGCTTTGCAGAATGCGAGGTCTGCAGAGATTCCTGACATGGCAGAACAAGTACATAATGTCATGTCAATGGACCTCGCTTTATACAGAGCGTGAGGTCTATTTTTTATATTATGATTGAAATCTTAAATTGTAGATGTAATCTTTAGATGTTAAGCAATTGCAATTATAACTGATCAGTAATTCTAATTAGCATGTGTGACAAGCATGTGAAAAATGGTTTCGAAGCTTTTTTAGGGTAAGAATAACAATGTAAGTTTATTAAATTTCAAACAAATACATAAAATGAAGAAAATAGATTATGATAGTTAGGTCATTGATAGGGATGGCAAATGGGCGGGGCAGGTGCGGATACCCCTTCCCCCATCCCCATACCCACCTAAAATTTTCATATCCACCACCTACCCACTACCCACGGCGGGCATAATTTTTAAATCCACACCCGCCCACGTGGGTATATTCTTAAATCCATCCCCACACCCACCACCCAATTGGATACTTATTACCTATCTTGTACTTGATTGTACCCACCTATACCCGTCTACTCGCCTGCCTGGCATCAACCATATCACATAAAACATGAAGTGATAATGGCACCAATGCCCCATGTACTTTGACGAAAAGTTCAATGTGGTGCCTGAACTTTGGATGCGTTTAATGTGCCCCTGAAGTTTTCTTCCGTCATTTAAAACGCCCCGACTCTAACACTGTTAACTTGTGATGTGGTATAACTAACTTACACCGGTGTAAGTTTTACTGAACTATAGATAACTACCTATGACTAATTTACACCGGTGTAAGTTAATTATTATGTGAGAAATCTGAGGGCAAGACAGTGCAAAGAACTAAAGCAATGAACTTGAAATTTGAATAAAGAAAACAGATTTTATATTGAATCAGATATCTCCAAAGCCACATAATATGGCGGGTAGCATACGGGGAAGACAGGTGCGGGGCGGGCGGGTGCGGGGCGGGCGGATGCGGGGCGGGTAAGCTCTTAAATCCACCACCTACCCACTACCCGCGACGGGTATGACTTTTTACATCCACACCCGCCCACTACCCACCAAACTCATACCCATCCCCACCCCAACTGGGGCGGGTGCGGTGCGAAATCCGCAAAACTGTACCCGTCTGCCATCCCTAGTCATTGATCCCGATCAAAGATGGCATCGACATTCTAACCGATCAATTGTACCCCTAAACATGATTTAGATAAATGGTGTCATGGTCAATTAATTGATACGAGGGCCTTAGCAATTATTCAATTCCTCAATTTGTCTTGGTACCCACTTTGCATCGTAATTTGAGGAGAAGTTCACATCCGCAGTCTTGATCCCAACCAAATAGCGTATTTTTTTACATCACTTCCCTAAACATGTACGAATGTTGTGGTCTCGTCATAGTCGTCCAATCCAACCCTTACACGGTAAAGGTCCTCTTTCTGGCTCAACTTTTGAGGCTGATATTGGCACATATGAGACATTGTAACTCAATTGTACCCCTAAACATGTTTGCTTTGATGAAGTGGACAATCGAGGATTTTGAGGTTCCCTCGAAGGTTACAATTGTTACCCACTTTCATCATCATCTTGCAAATAAATTTGAAACTCGTGTTGTGTGTTCGCATCACTAACTGTAACATAATTTTATCTTCGGATATGATGGCAAGCAATTACATTGTTGGTGGGCGTGCATATTATATAAGCCAGAACTCGCACTATGCAAACCACGAGTTCCACAGAGATTCCTAACATAGATTCTTGATAGAGATTCCTGGCATGACAGTCCATAGATATGACATGTCGTTGGACCTCGCATTTTACAGATAGCGAGGTCCTTTTTTGGTTTTTTTGTCCGCGATATAATATGATAACAAAGTTGTTTTACATAAATAAAAAAATATTTTTTTTTGATAAAATAATAAAGAAAAATATTTTACATAAATAAAAAAATTACACATCCATCCTAATGACGCATATTTCCACTCTTACCGCACCGCGGTGGATGACGATCCCGATGCGGATTCCTTCGAACAATGGAACCACCACTACCACCATCATTATCTTCTTCATCTTCATCGTCATCGTCATCTCCAAATGAAATACGAGTCCCACCACTCGCACTAGGGCTGGTGAAGAATAGGCTTTGTGGCGGTGTCTAATCCACAATACCATATTCAAACTGTGTCGAGACTGGAGGAACATATGCGGAGGGTACTTTCGGATAGTAGATTGGGGGAACTACCATAAGCGGACAAAACACGTTCGTGAAAAAACCTTCTGACGGACTCCCCATTTGTTGAAACGATGGACTACTACCCGTGGTGTGAAATGCCGAGAAAAACAATTGCTGGAATGCAGGTGCTAGCACCGGTGTCTTTGGTTGGGCGACTAACTAGGCAGGTGCCTGCACTGTTCCTGATGACGATGCCCCGTGAGTGTGTGTTCTTTTTCTCTAGCCACCTCCCACCGTACAGATACCACGTTGCAACAGAGTACGCTGTGTTGGCGGGCGATTTCGAGGAGGCACATCTATTTCTCGTTCTCGCTCCTCCAGGGTTAATAGATGCAACTTCCCATTTTGATGGTACTACGTCATATACTCATAGGTATTGTTGTAGTCCCAAATGGGTTCCAAAATACAGGTTCGCCTATAGAAATGGGTTATCCACTGCTGCATTTAGTTCGTGTGATTATGGCCCCAATGGACTTCCGTCTTGCTTTGTCGCGTTAACATGTGCAATGCGTCCAAATTGGGTAGCACCTCCGGAATCCCTTGGACGTAGTTGACTTGTCGCAACACGCGGTCGGTAGGATGCCACTCGACTATCTCGTAGTGTATGATCGGAACCATCAAAATCCAAACGCCCTCACTCAGCATTATTTCAGGTAGAATGCATGCCCGAATAGTAGGATCCGCATACGACGTCCACAATAACTACAAAAAATATGTAAAATCAGTTACCTAAACTCGATTTAAAACAAATAATATTAAAAAAATCTATTAAAAATTTTCCGATTTAAAAAAATTTAGTTAGCTGAATTTCGAACCTCATAATTTACCCCATCTATCTTATTGATCAACAGTTGGTAATCTCGCTGGGTGGTCGGTATACCCACGTGTGTTAATTGGCCCAACCACCTATAAATAAAAAAACAATTCAAAGTATTCTACTATTAAAAAACAAAATAATAAAATCAATATTTATTGGTACCTTCCGAACAAGTGGGAATTGAAATGGGGTCGGGTTTCAAGGCATCAAGCTTAAAAACAGCATACAAATCAATGCCCAAGACTGCAGCAACCAAAGACACCCGCCAATAACACATCTTTCAGGGTCGATGGTTATGCATAACTCCCGAAATAGATATGCCAACACAACCTCTCCCCAACATTTGTTTTTGGATTCCACATCAAATGAACATTGTTGCGAGATTTGTCTAGCATCAAGACCCCCCCCCCCCAATAACTCGTAGAATATGGGCACGAGAAAACCGCCGCAAAACCAATTTTTTCAATAATAAATTATTTTTCTATAAAATAAAATTCCCCAATAAATAAATAATAATAAACAATAAAAATAAATTATATCATCTTTGTTACTTCATCAGCGTCTGGGTTAGGTTGGTCAAATTGTTGTCCAAGAATACTATTTTCAGTTTGCCACCATCGAAATCGTTCTCCTCTAGCCTTATTCCGAGCAAGGTTTCACACATGCCCAACCAGTCTACCTCCGCAATCCTGATGATAACCTCGCCGTCAACGGGCAGACCGAAAATAAATGCAACATCTTGCAAGGTAATAGTTGTTTCATCGTAGGGAAGATGAAATGTGTGTGTCTCAGGCCTCCACCTCTCTAGTAACGTGTCCATTATCGGACGATTCAACTTTGGACCACCAAATAGGTGGGAAACATAGCCAAAACTGAATTCATGCAAATAACCGATAATATCTAGATGCGATGGTCCCGTGCGGTTGATAAAACAACTCAAAGCACGTTCATATCCCTTCAAAATAAAATTTAAAATTTAAAATTCATAAATTACTAAATAAAATATTAACAATTAAAAATAATAATAAACAAATAATTACAAAATTTAAATTAAAAAACTTACATCGATGTTTGAGTGCCAATAATACCACACATGTTTGTCGTTGAGCCTTAATAATCTCACCATAGTACCGAAAATTCAAAGACTTTAAAATTAAAAACAATGGAGACTAGCCATTGAAGAACAAGAGAAAAAAATTTAATATGATAAAAGTTGAAAGAATGGACCATATTTATAGGAGTCCTCGCACACCATACGAAGCGATATCAATGGACCTCGCGTTCTGCAAAACGCGAGGTCCGTTGAAAAGCTGCGACGCGACGATTCAGTCTGAACGGAATCCAATTGTTTCAATGGAACTCGTTTTCTGCAGATAGCGAGTTCCAAGGGTTTTAATTTTGTTTTTTATCCTTATTTGGTGATTCGAATAAGATTTTGATTTCTTACTGTAATTAAAAAATCAACACTATTTTAATTGGGAGAACTAATTACTAATACAAAATATAAAAAAATAATAAAATTTAAATATCATATTTTAATTCTTGATTCGAATAAGATTTTAATTTATTACTGTAATTACAAAATAAAGAATATTTTAATTTAGATAATTAATTACTAATACAACATATTAAATACTAATAAAATTTAATAACCATATTTTCTTTTACATAATATCTTTTTTTAGATAATATCTTGATCCTAATAAATATGAAATACTTTTACAGTATGAGTTTTTTATTTCAAATATTCTACAATAAGTAGGATAATTAGTTTAAGTAAAATAAATATTTTTATCAAAGATTTTTATTAAAGATTCTTATTTAACGATAATTACGTCAAATTACCATGCTTTAGGATCATTCTAAATAATTAGGATATTTACACATAATTATAATTTTTCATCTACTAAAATCATCTTTCAAAAAATTAGGATCTTTCAAATAATTACTTCAAATTACTTTTTGTATATGGTTAAACATCATCTTCCAAATACTTTGGACATTTCAAATAATTACGCCAAATTATATATTTCAGTAATTATAATATATATTTTACACATTAAAAAATTAAGTCAATTAAGTTAGATTTTAATTAACTCAATTAATTATAATCTATTTTTTATTAGGGGTTGCAATAGTTAAGGGGACCTCGCTATGTGCAAAGCGTGAGGTCCCTACAGTAATTACCACAATATATTAATGTGTCTTTTCAATTTTTCGGGGACCTCACTTTGTGGAGAGCGCGATGTCTTATCTAGTAATTTTAAATTACAGAATATGAAAGGGCAGCCCACGTTGGACGAACCTTACTAGTTGTAGAACACGAGTTCATGGTTTTGCGTTTTTCAGAATGCGATGTCACTTTACGTGAAAAATTTGAGATCATTTTTCTAAATAACATTAGATGAAGGTCATTTTTTTAAATAACTATTTTAAAAAGATTTTTTATATAATAAAGCCACATATTAGAGACAAGTGACAATACAATAATGTGATACATATAGCATAAAAAACAAGCATTTGAATAAGTAGATAACAAATATTATAGAGATTGAAAACTAACCTCAAATCTTAAACTAAAATCTCAAGTTGGAGGGCTTCTCCTCTTTTATCATGCAAAGATTTCCCATACAAAATCACATCACCAAATAAAAAGTTGAATAATGATAGGAGGTAGAGATGGGTACAGTGACGGAGCCACAGCTCCCATGGGAGGGGCTGTGGCCCCCCCCGGTAGGGGGAAATTTTTTTTTTACCCTTTGATTTCTTATATTTTTTTTGGAAAAAATTGGGATAATTGTGAATTTGCCCCCCCCACCTTTCAAAATTTATGTTTTGCCCCCCTCAACCTCAAATCCTAGCTCTGTCCCTGGATGGGTACCAAATAATCATAATTGAAGGGGGGGCTAATAAGGATTGGTTTTTAGGGAAAATAACAGGTGAATCTAACGTGCGTCATGTTTAAGATGCGGCAAAAGACGGCAAATTTTGAAATTTGTCCTCAAACTAAAAATGTTTGACTTCTTGATAACATTTTCGGTTGGTTTGTTGAGTTTTTTCTGCAAGTATCGATACTTTGTCCCAAACTGAAAATTTATCAAAAACGCTACAAGTATCGATACTTGCAGAAAAAACTCAATAAACCAACCGAAAATGTTATCAAAAAGTCTAACATTTTCAGTTCGAGAACAAATTTCGAAACTTACAGTTCAATTTAACAAGAAAAAAGTCAAACTAAAGGGAGAAAAATTTTTAACTGGAGAAAAAAATCAACTACAAAGACAAAAAGGTTACATGTATAGAGACCAAAAGTTCAAATTACATGAAAAAGAAATGATGAAATACACACAAAGAAATTAAGGGAAAACAATATTTCACATTTGTTTTTCAGTCTATTGATTTTTTGTGCAAATTACTTCAATAAATTGATTTTTTTGGGTAAAATTCTACACGAAAAAAATAAGTACAACTAATTAAAAGCATGAAAGAAAAGAACAAATTTTAGTGGGTGAAATTATCTTGCAAAAGAATCTCCATAGTTTGGTTGTTTAATGTTGTAGTTTGAAGAAGGAGAATACCGTAATAAGTGGTTCATGTGGGTTAGAATAGAGACTATTTCATTAGATTAGGTTTTATGACAAGGATATAATTGTGAAAATAACATGGTATGTCATTTAACATCTTATTTTGCAAATCAGTTCTTTCAATCCGCTGAAAATTTTAACGTTTTCTCTTTTAGCTTATTTTTCACAATCAACTCTTTTAAAAAGATGTTTAACAAACACTAGAAATAGAAGGTTTAACTACCAATTAGCTATTTGTATCCAAATAAACTAAAAGCTCTTTAAAAAATTGTTTGTCAAACACTTCGAGGAATAAAATTAAAATGTTGTTGATTGACTAAAACCTTCGTTCTATAATTATTAGATATTTTTTAAATTTGATTAATTATTATATAATTATAAAATTTAAATTTAATAGTAAAATGTATAAACAACATTCTATTTTAATTGTTTATTAGTTTTTAATACTGTAAAACAGTTTTTCATTCGGATAATCGGATTCATGCATCTTGAATTAATAATATAATATAATATAATATAATATAATATAATATAATATAATATAATATAATATAATATAATATAATATAATATAATATAATATAATATAATATAATATAATATAATATAATATTTAGGATCTTTAAAATATAATATAATATATGATATGCTATGCTATTTAGAATCTTTAATATAATATAAAATATAATATGAAAAATAAAATATAATACAAAGTATAAAATAATTAAAATTGATTCTTTAATATTTTCAACATTTTCAATTTGGCCCATCAAAAGTTTTAAATTCTTGTTAACTTTTAAAAAAATTGAATATTTTTAATAAATCCCATCATCGTTTTTAATAATTTCCTTTATGCCTCTCAAAATTATTAAAAAAAATATAGTTAGACCCCAAATTATATTAAAAATATTAGTTTAAGCCTTTAAAATTTTTTAAAAAATTTTATTTGCCATCTCAAACTTTTGGTTCAAATTTTGCCACTATTCCAAAGGCATGCATTTTTTTTCTCATAATCGATATATGCCTAAAGTTTTGGTGGTATTTAGTGTACTTTACTATAACATTTATATATAATACAATTTTAGTTATGTTATACAAAACATCTATATAAAATATAAGGTAAAGTACATAGACGGTCACTGAACTTTGGTAAAAAACAAAATGGTAATCAAACATTCAAAAATTACAAAATGACAATTAAACTTTATATTTTAAAACAAAACGGTAACTGAGGCGTTAAACCCCGTTAACTCTTAACGGAAAACTCACTGACTTGCCCCATCACCTTACCCATCTCCACATCATCCTCTTTCATTTGCCACGTAGGATTAATAAAATAATAAAAATTAATTTTTACTTTGACTTTGACTTTCACTTATCATCTTCTTCTTAAACAAAAAACCCCTTCATTGCTCTTCTCTTCACTCCTCCACCATGTCGCAACCTCTTCGAGAGCGAATAGAACGCCTCCCACCGGAGCACGAAAAGCTGCACAAACACCCGACGAAGAACCACATGTGATAATGTAAAACCTATGTTTGATTTTGATATAATTAGATCTTTAAGGATCAATTTGTAAAACTTAAAATTGTTTTTATAAGTCCCTTAATAAGTTTTAAAACACCAACACTTTAAAACTGATTTGTAAAACTCAAACTCAAAATATTTTCTAAGTGTTCCAAGGCAAAACCATTGAAAATCGTTCAGGAGTATCGATACACTACCAAGCGTATCGATACCTTTTTGCCAAACTTGTTTACTGTCGGAACCCGTATCGATACCCTAAACCCTCGTATCGATACGCCCCTGTGTTAAAATTCAAAGAGTTTGAATAACATACCGATATGGCTAACCCTCGTATCGATACGGGCTTTATAATTTTTAAATATTAAGTCGGTTTAAAAATATAACCGTTTGTGTCAGTTGGTTGGTAACCAAACTTTAAAAGGTCGTTGACCCGTATCGATACGCCTAACCCTCGTACCGATACAGATTTCGACAGTGAGCTAAGTTCAGAAAAAGGTATCGATACGACCCTTACCGTTTCGATACCCCGTACCGATACGCTTACGTGCGTATCGATACCCCTTATTTATTGCACATAACGGCTCTTTCTTTTCTGAGACAGGTACCGATACACCTTCCCGCGTACCGATACTGGTAGCTGCAGAAGTGCATTTATGGTGGTAAGAGAGGGTTCCAACGGCTCAATTTATGTTCTCAACCACCCAAACGGCTAGAAATCAATGAGGAGGTATAAAAGACACATCCAAAAGCTACAGCAACAACTATTGATCTTCAAGAAAACACCTATTCATCAAATCCAAGCAATTGTGCCAAAATTCCTATTTGTCTAGAAATTCCAATTGTAATATTCATTCATATATTGTTCAATTGGGTTGAGTGCTTGTAATTGGGATATCATTTGTATTGAGAGATACCTTATTAGCCAAAAAATTTCTTTGTTCACTTGTGTGAGGATTGGGTAGAAAATTCAACCGAAATTGTAAAGGTTGCCTCCTTAGCCTAGAAAAGGGGAAGAGCAATTAGTGGAATTGTTGCAAATCCTTAGTGAAGCTAAGGTAGTGGATGTAGAGTTCATTTGGAACTTGAACCACTCTAAATCCCTTGTCTATTATTTTTAATTTGCAATTTCCACAACAAAACCTTTAAATTTCCAATTCACCCCCCTCTTGGTTTATATCGATCTTGCGATCCACTCAACAATTGGTATCAGAGCCTACCTCTTTGAGGATTAACAACCACAAGAGGAGTTCCTTGGAAGAGTGTGATCATCAAAATATCAAGAGATGACTTCAACCTCCGGTTCGGGCATGTACGAGTCACAATCCACTACAAAGCCTCCTTTCTTCAACGGTGATAACTATTCTTTTTGGAAGAATAGAATGCGTCTATTCATCAAGTCAAATGACTATCTAGTGTGGGATGTCATTGAAGATGAGCCATATATTCCATTGAAGCAAGATGGTGAAGGCAAGATGGTTTTGAAGAAGAAAGTGGAGATGAGTGAAGAGGAGAGGAAAAAGATTCAAGTCAATGATAAAGCTCTCCACATGCTATTTTGTTCTTTCGGTCCGGACATCTATTCAAAGGTATCATCAATTGAAAGTGCCAAAGAAGTGTGGGACACTCTTGAGACTACTTATGAAGGCACCAGTGATGTTAAAGAAACTAAGATGGGAATTCTCAATCTTAGTTATGAAAATTTCAAGATGGAGCCCGATGAGACGGTGTCAAAGATGTTTGATCGTTTCTCCACGATTGTCAATGGTCTAAAGGGCTTTGGAGAGATCATATCGGAAGACAAGCTTATCCGGAAGCTACTCTATTCACTTCCCGAGTCTTGGGATGGGAAGAGAACCGCTATCATCGAAGCAAAGAATTTGAAAACTTTAAAGCTTGATGAGCTTGTGGGTTCTCTCCTTACTCATGAGATCATGAAGCAAGAAAGGGAAGATGAGAAGAAGAAAGAAGAGAAAAGGGTAGAGAAGCTTGAGGTTGAGAAGAAGAAGATGGGAATAGCTCTCAAGGCTAAAGCTTCACAACATGATGAGAGCTCATCTAGTGAGGAGGATGAACTTGAAGAATTGGCTATGATAGCCAAACGATTCTCACGTTTCATGAGGTCCAATCGGGGAAGAAAAATCCAAAGGAAGATGGACTTCAAAAGCAAGAACAAAGAGGAAGGAAGGGATCCTATCATTTGCTTTGAGTGCAAACAACCCGGCCACATACTTTTGGAGTGCCCTCAACTCAAGAAGAAGGACTTTGAGAAGAAGAAGAAGCTCAAAGCCAAGCTTGCTACTTGGAGTGATGAGGAGTCATCGGAGGATGACGAACAAGAAGTGGCTAACCTTTGCCTCATGGCACTTGAGGAAGATTCCTCCATGGTAACCTCTAACTCATCTACTTTAGATTTTGAAGAATTAAATGATGCATATGATGAGTTACAAGAGGTATATGATGAATTAGTTGAGAAATATAAGGAGTCGGTCATTAGGAATAAAAAGATTATTCTAGAACTAAATGAGAAAAATGACTCACTTACTCAAGCTAATTCAAAATTTGAGAAAAAGATATTAGGATTAAAAGAAGAACTAAAATTCTTTCAAGATGAAAATGTTGATCTTAATAATCTTTTATCTCAATGTAATAGTGAACACCAAAAGGTGTTGGGTGAGCTAAATGAGCTCAAAAAGTCTTTGAAAAATGTTGGTAGTGTCAAGCATGAAATAGGTGAATCCTCTAGAACACACCAACCTAAGAAAAAGACTAACTACTACAAACAAGGTAGCTACCCTATACATAGTAGAGCTAAAAGAATTAGAAGTGTATGGGTTCTTAAGGAACTTGTAAAATCTAAAAATATTATTGTTATGTCATCTTGGATTCCTAAGGGAACCAAGGTTTTGGGAGCTAACACTCATGGACCCAAAATGATTTGGGTACCAAAAACCAAAGTTTAATATCTTTGTTTGTAGGGGGAACATTGCTACAAGGCCAAAGCACAAAGTCAAAACTCATGGACCCAAAATGATTTGGTTACCAAAAACCAAAGTTTAATATCTTTGTTTGTAGGGGGAACATTGCTACAAGGCCAAAGCACAAAGTCAAAACTCATGGTACCTTGATAGTGGATGCTCGAGGCACATGACTGGAGACAAGAGTAGATTCATGGATCTAAAGCCAAAAAGTGGAGGAGTAGTAACATTCGGTGACAACTCCAAAGGCCACATTAAAGGTATTGGCTTCATAGGTAATCACTCTACTATTCTCATTGAAAATGTATTATATGCCGATGGTCTTAAACACAATTTATTGAGCATAAGTCAATTGTGTGATAAAGGGTTTAATGTTTTATTTGATAAAAATGGATGCAAAATTGTGGACATTAAATATAATAATATTATACTCATAGGTCATCGCATAGGGAATATATACATGGTGCATCTAGATGACATTCATACATCTCATGCATGCTTAGTTGCTCAAAATGAAAATGATGCATGGTTGTGGCATAGGAAGCTAGGACATGCTAGCATAAGTGTTTTAGAAAAACTAGTCTCCCTAAATCTAGTTAGAGGTTTACCCAAGATAAAATTTTCAAATGATAAAATTTGTGATGCATGCTCAAAGGGTAAACAACATAGGTCTTCCTTTAAATCCATTAATGATGTTTCTACTAGTAGATGCTTACAACTAATCCACATGGATTTATTTGGGCCAATTAGGACTATGAGCTTGGGTGGTAAGTCTTATGCTTTTGTGCTTGTTGATGATTTTTCTAGATTTACTTGGGTTCTCTTTTTAAGTACTAAAGATGAGGCTTTGGAAAAATTCATCACATTTTCAAAATTAACCCAAAATGATCTTGAACTTAGAATTTCACATATTAGAAGTGATCATGGAACCGAGTTTCAAAATTTAGGGTTTGAAGATTTTTTAAATGAAAATGGTATTAGCCATAATTTTTCGGCTCCTCGAACTCCTCAACAAAATGGGGTAGTTGAGAGGAAAAATAGAACTTTACAAGAAATGGCTAGAACTATGCTTTGTGAAAACAATTTACCTAAATATTTTTGGGCGGAAGCCACAAACACCGCTTGCTATTTTGTAAATCGAGTAATGATTAGGCCAATTTTAAAGAAAACACCTTATGAGATTTTAAAATCTAAAAAGCCTAACATTAGCTATTTTCACCCTTTTGGTTGCAAGTGTTTTGTTTTAAATAATGGAAAAGACAACTTAGGTAAATTTGATGCAAAAAGTGATGAAGCCATTTTTATAGGTTACTCTTTAACCTCTAAAGCCTATCGAGTATTTAACAAAAGAACTTTAGTAGTAGAAGAATCTATTCATGTTGTATTCGATGATAACCTCCTTCCTAGGAAGGATTCTTGTGATGATGATGATGTAGGAATCATAAATACCTTTGATGGAGGTCAAACTTCAAAGGAGGATGAGATTCCAACAAAAGAAGAGGACACACAAGATCCACCTCTTGAAGCCTTGAAGGACTTGGCTATTGAGGAAAAGGAAGTGAGCTACCCAAGGGAGTTGAACTATGTCAAAGATGGTGAAATCTTGGGTGATCCATCCAAGGGGGTAACCACTCGTTCTTCTCTTAGATTAATGAATCATGTTGCATTTATCTCATGCATAGAGCCTAAAAATATAAAAGAATCATTGAAAGATGACTTTTGGATTATGGCTATGCAAGAAGAGTTAAATCAATTTGAGAGAAGTAATGTTTGGACATTAGTTGATAGGCCTAGTAATGAATCTACAATAGGAACTAAATGGGTCTTTAGGAACAAGCTAGATGAGAGTGGTAACATTGTAAGAAATAAAGCTAGACTTGTAGCACAAGGTTACACTCAAGAAGAGGGAATAGATTTTGATGAAACCTATACACCCGTAGCTAGAATGGAAGCCATTAGGATGTTGCTTGCATATGCATGTTATCATAATTTCAAGCTTTTTCAAATGGATGTTAAAAGCGCATTTTTAAATGGTTTTATAAATGAAGAAGTGTATGTGGAACAACCACCGGGTTTTGAAGATTCAAAATTTCCAAATCATGTTTTCAAACTTACCAAAGCTCTTTATGGTTTAAAACAAGCTCCTAGAGCTTGGTATGAAAGGCTTTCAAATTTTTTGATTGAAAAAGGATTTGAAAAAGGTAAGGTGGACACTACACTTTTTATAAAAATGTATAAAAATGACATCTTAGTAGTTCAAATTTATGTTGATGATATTATTTTTGGTTCTACTAATGAATGTCATTGTCAAGAGTTTGCTAAGTTAATGCAAGGTGAATTTGAGATGAGCATGATGTGGGAGCTCTCATTATTTTTGGGACTCCAAATCAAGCAAAAGAAGGATGGCACCTTCATCAACCAAGCAAAATACATAAAGGATATGCTAAGGAAGTTTGGCTTGGAGAATGCAAAGCCTCAAGCCACTCCTATGAGCTCATCTACAAAGCTTGACAAAGATGAAGGAGGTAAGTGTGTTGACTCTAAGCTTTATCGTTCAATGATTGGATCTTTGCTTTACCTTACCGCAAGTAGACCGGATATCTTGTTTAGTGTTTGCTTGTGTGCTAGGTTTCAAGCTAGTCCTAGAGAGTCTCACCTTATAGCCGTTAAGAGAATCTTTAGATATCTTAGAGATACTCATTGTTTAGGTCTTTGGTATCCTAGAGACTCTACCTTCAATCTTCATGCTTACTCGGATGCGGATTATGGGGGTTGCAAAATCGATAGGAAAAGTACTTCGGGAACTTGTCAATTCTTAGGTAGTATGCTCATATCTTGGTTCTCTAAGAAACAAAATAGTGTAGCCTTATCTACCACCGAAGCCCAGTACATATCCTTAGGGAGTTGTTGTGCTCAAGTCCTTTGGATGAAGCAACAACTCTTAGATTATGGAATTAAAGTTGAAACCATACTCCTAAAATGTGACAACACTAGTGCAATATGTTTAACAAAAAATCCCATCCAACACTCTAGAACCAAACACATAGAAATAAGGCATCATTTCATTAGAGATCATGTCCTTAAGGAAGATGTGGTTATAGAGTATGTAGACACCTTGAATCAATTAGCGGACATATTTACAAAACCCTTAGACAAAGAGCGTTTTTGGTCCCTTAGGAGAGAGTTATGTCTAGCTAGCCTATCTTGACCTTCTTGGACCTCTTTTGTGCTTAAATATGCTTGATCTTGTGAAATGCCATGTTTGTATGCTTAGACTCCTAATTTCATCCATGCCTATAGTTAGGGGGAGTATGCTTCTGTTGAAATATGCTTAGAACTGCTCATTCATCATTTGCACACCTTTAGGAGATGTTAAGTTCGAGCCTTTGGTTGTTCCTTGAACCCAATATGCATTTCTGGGCATCCAGTATCGATACAGCTCTACGCGTATCGATACCTGTTCTTCATTCTGTTTCCCAGAATTTTCTTCGCTTCACGGGTATCGATACTATTAATCTCGTATCGATACAGGTTGTTTCGATACGGACCCCTCTGTTTCGATACGACTTTCCAACGGGCATTTTTGCGGAAAAGACAATTCTATCCCCGTATCGATACACCCTCAGGAGTATCGATACTCGACTGCGCTGATGGCATTAAATTTGGCTTTTAATGAGATTAACTTTTACCAAAATTCAAACTCTTCAAAACCTAAAAACCCTAGCCGATTTTGCCTATAAAAAGGCCCTTCCTCCTTCATATTTTTCACACCTCAACTCAAATCTAAAAGAGTTTTTGAATCAAGCAAGGCTTTGTGCTCTCTCTCTCATCTTTGTGCTAGTTTTTCTTCAATCTTCCAAGTTTCTATCAAGGTAATCTCTCTTTTTTCTTTTTCAATTTTTTTTCGTTTTGTTTTGTTATTTTGTTTCATCTTTTTATCAAAACCTTTGTTTTCTTCAAAAATTTTCTTGAAATTGCTCGTGAATCTTCGAGGAAGCGTACAAGGGTTTCCCAAGCCGGTGAATCTTCCACCCTTGGAGAAATTGCTCGTCCAAACTACTCCATCATTTATGAGCAATGCTTTAATGGCAATTCGGGTCTAACTCACTTTCGTCAATATGAGAATTATAAGATCCGTGCCGAAAGGGTAATCTCCGTTCCTTTTCTCGACTCCGAGCGTTTTAAGTTTGAATATCTACCTTTATTTCGTCGATGGAACTTCATGGATTTCATCTCTATTCCCGGTTTTTTCTATCGCCTTTTGGTTTTGATTTTCTATGCTAATGCCAAATGTATTAGTCGTGATGGGGAAGTTGTTGCTATTAGCTCTTACCTCATAGGGAAGAAAATTATTCTTGATGTCAAATCCATTTGTGAGGTTTTCAAATTAGAGGATGAAGGCCTTGACAATGAGCATGCTTTGGGGCATGTTCTTCATGGATTCGTCACCGCCCTATTAGCTCTTACCATCCGTCAAGTGGATGATTTTTGGATTCAGTGCTTCCGTGAGAAAAGGCGACCAAATCTTGCTCGAATCATGTTCGCGGAGATCGTCTACCTCGTGCAAAATCGTAACACATCTCAAGTCACCTCCTTCACATACGGTACGACTTTGAGTTATTTCTTTCTTAAAAAAGATATTGATTGCTCTTATGACTACCCAACTCCTCTCACCGATCCCATTGATGAGCGATCTCTTGCTCGGGCAAAATTTCATTATCTTAATGGTGAATGGGTACGTCTTGCCGAGTTACCACCGGAAGCCGCCGCCATTTCCGAAGAAGCTCAAGCTCCTCAAGTCCAACAACCCAACATGGATGCTCTCATGACCTATCTCAATGAGCAATTTACCGGGTTGCGCACGGACATGAATACTCGTCTTACTTCAATGGAAACTACCCTTGATACAAGGATGATGGGTATGGAGAATCGCCTCACATCTCTTGAAAGCGGGCACAATTCTTTGAATATTTCCATTGCCGCTTTCCATGATGAGTGGCGTAATAGTATGCGAGCTAATGAGCCTATGGGAGATGATGATGAAGATGATGAAGACGAAGAAGACGATGCTTAGACGTTTCTTCTTGGTTGTCATGCATATCATTTAGGATTTTCTATTTTATGCACCTATGCTTTATGTTTTTAGGATTAAGGTTGTTTTAGGATTAAAACCTATGCTTTGATTTTTCTTTTGCTTTTGTTTGGATTTCAAGTATGTTGCTATGATGAATAAAATCTATGTTGCTTATTATACATTTGATTTCTTTATGTACTTAATTGTCTCAAAGATTTTTTGATCTAACAAAAAGGGGGAGAAGAAACTAGCTCACACTTCAAAATATTTTGATTTTAATTCAAAGGTTACCAAGCTTATATTAAGGGGGAGTTAACTTTGTAAAGGTTTTTCAAAATGTCAAAAATTTTAAGTTTTGGTTTTGTTATATCAAAAAGGGGGAGATTGTAAAACCTATGTTTGATTTTGATATAATTAGATCTTTAAGGATCAATTTGTAAAACTGAAAATTGTTTTTATAAGTCCCTTAATAAGTTTTAAAACACCAACACTTTAAAACTGATTTGTAAAACTCAAACTCAAAATATTTTCTAAGTGTTCCAAGGCAAAACCATTGAAAATCGTTCAGGAGTATCGATACACTACCAAGCGTATCGATACCTTTTTGCCAAACTTGGTTACTGTCGGAACCCGTATCGATACCCTAAACCCTCATATCGATACGCCCATGTGTTAAAATTCAAAAAGTTTGAATAGCGTACCGATACGGCTAACCCTCGTATCGATACGGGCTTTATAATTTTTAAATATTAAGTCGGTTTAAAAATATGACCGTTGGTGTCAGTTGGTTGGTAACCAAACTTTAAAAGGTCGTTGACCCGTATCGATACGCCTAACCCCCGTACCGATACGGATTTCGAAAGTGAGCTAAGTTTAGAAAAAGGTATCGATACGACCCTTACCATTTCGATACCCCGTACCGATACGCTTACGTGCGTATCGATACCCTTATTTATTGCACACAACGGCTCTTTTTTTTCTGAGACAGGTACCGATACACCTTCCCGCGTACCGATACTGGTAGCTGCAGAAGTGCATTTATGGTGGTAAGAGAGGGTTCCAACGTCTCAATTTATGTTCCCAACCACCCAAACAGCTAGAAATCAATGAGGAGGTATAAAAGACACATCCAAAAGCTACAGCAACAACTATTGATCTTCAAGAAAACACCTATTCATCAAATCCAAGCAATTGTGCCAAAATTCCTATTTGTCTAGAAATCCCAATTGTAATCTTCATTCATATATTGTTCAATTGGGTTGAGTGCTTGTAATTGGGCTATCATTTGTATTGAGAGATACCTTATTAGCCAACAAATTTCTTTGTTCACTTGTGTGAGGATTGGGTTGAATTTTGGGTAGAAAATTCAACCGAAATTGTAAGGGTTGCCTCCTTAGCTTAGAAAAGGGGAAGAGCAATTAGTGGAATTGTGGATGTAGAGTTCATTTGGAACTTGAACCACTCTAAATCCCTTGACTATTATTTTTAATTTGCAATTTCCACCACAAAACCTTTAAATTTCCAATTCACCCCCCTCTTGGTTTATATCGATCTTGCGATCCACTTAACAGATAATATCCCTGCGGTCGCGATCGTTGTTGAAGTAACGAAAAAAAATAAAACCAAGGCAAATATGAAGTCAAAGCTTCATTTTTAGTATCGAAACGTAAGCTGGAAACTCGAAATCAATCCCCTGAAATATGTACCCTGGTGCCAACCATAACAAAATTTCATGAATCCTTTGACCAGGGCATATAAATTGAAAGCTAACCAACCTTGATAAGCAATGTGTCCGCACCAAACATGTTCGGAGTGTCGACGCCGTTGAGATAAGTCTTGATTTCGGAAATTTCAGGACCGGCTGCAGTGAGGGCGAAACACGCACACAAAACTGCAGCAGTGAAGGTCAATAAAAAATTGACAGCGGTGAAAAAAGCCAGCTCCGATAAGTACCTGCATCAATTCACAGATAATTTGAACATAAGGCTAAAGCTTTGTTTAAACTTTTAAAATGCATAGTATTAAGATTTAAGAACTTTTACCTTTCCTCCTGAATGAAAGAGACAATGGCAAGAAGCTTGTAGCCAGGAATGTTCTCAATAGCGAGATTGATGAGAGTTGCAATTAATCCGGTTAGCAGTCCAACAAGAAAAGCCAGTAACCATTTCAAGAATATGTATTGAAGAACTTGTACTTTGGATCTGCTTCTCCAATCATGCTTGAAAATATCATTCTCATTTATATTGCAACAACCAAACAAAAGATGAATCAAAGTTCAAACTTGAGCATGAGAAATGAAAGATGAAAGAGATCAGTACTCATAGTCCAAGCTTTCTATGTGGGAAACATCGGCTCCAACCAAGCTTTCATCCACGATCCCGACCATGGATTCTGTGGTAGCAGTGAAGAGATGAGTAGTGAAGGGGTTTTTGTTTAAGAAGAAGATGATAAGTGAAAGTCAAAGTAAAAATTAATTTTTATTATTTTATTAATCCTACGTGGCAAATGAGAGAGGATGATGTGGAGATGGATAAGGTGATGGGGCAAGTAAGTGAGTTTTCTGTTAAGAGTTAACGGAGTTTAATGCCCCAGCTACCGTTTTGTTTTAAAATATAAAGTTTAACTGTCATTTTGTGATTTTTGAAAGTTTGGTTACCATTTTATTTTTTTACCAAAGTTCAGTGACAGTATGTGTACTTTACCCTAAAATATATGTTATTATGAAGAGAATTTGGATTGTATTATAATTATATAAAACAAAATTAATTATTACAATCAAATAAAAATATATATAATTTATGAAATTTTAAAATTATTGAAAACCTTCTAAGCTCGTCCAACTTTTAACCGACTGGGATTTAAAATAATTCGAGCTCGAAATTATTTAAATTCGTAAGTTCTCGATTTTGAGAAAATTTGAGTCTAAATACCTGAGTCTGAACTAATTTGAACTTAAGAATATTTGAGCCTAAAATAATTTGAATCGATTTTTTTTTATAAAAATTTGAATCGATTTGAGCAGCAGGATTGCCACCATTATTAATTAGGTAAATTATACATGTCACTCAATTGATAGTAAAATTACATTTAGATCATTGAATTTTAAAAAGTCACAATCGAGTCACTTAATTAATCAACTGAAATAAACATGTCACTCTGCCATTTAAAATGAAAACGATTATCTAACGTGTAATGGTTTGTTCATTAAAAATCAAAATATTTCAAAAGGTTACAATAGGGTCACTCGATCAATCAATTGTAACAAGAGATAAAATCTAGTCGTCTATTATGGTCGGTGAACAAAAAATTACACCAGAATATTCACCATGATATCCTCATTCGATTCAACGGATTATATTCCCGATAATCTTTCTCAAAAAATTACGCCATTGAAAAAACCCTATCTACGTCGTCAACCGTTAGATGCCCTTTATCTGAAGATATGTTCTTCCTCTCATCAACAAAAATCCCTCTATTGTTCCGATCATTGAGTGGAGCCCCCAGTCTTCGAGAAGCCCAAAATGTTTCCTAACAAAAATTACTTTAGTGACTTTGTTATAGCTTTTTGAAATATGATGAACCATTTGTAAACTTACTAATGATAGAGTGACATGTGGTGTAATTTACCGAAAAAGAAATATTTAAAAATGTTTCCCAACAAAACCTTTCCAATATTCGTTTCATTTTTAATGGTGGAGTGACATGTTTGTTACAATCGATTAATTGAATGATTCAATTGTGATTTATTGAAATTCAATGACCCAATCGTAATTCTACTAATAATTAAATGGTATATAGTGGAATTTACCCTTATTAATTCAAGCTCAAGCGATAAACTCGATGTTTGAATTTAGTAATGTTCGTCTAATCGATTTTTTGTTTTTAATTAAATTGAAAATTTTAATTCAAGTTCGAGTATAATTGAGTGTTGGAATCCAATATGAGAATCGTGCTATTATTATTAGGTAAATGAATTTAATCAAATAATTGTAGTTCATATCAAAATGAGGTCAAAATTTAAATGTATTATTTTTTTTAACAATTTCTACTTGAATTGCTCCTATAAAATAATTGAAGTTGAATTTAAATGTATTAATTACGAAAGGCAAGAACATTTCCTATAAAACCTTATTATAATATAGATCTAACCTGCCTGCAAAACTCCAGTTTAGATAGACGAAACTGGAATATATTTATGATCAACATGTGTTGGGTTTTTGGTCGATTTACATTCGACCCGAAAATGCAGCACGTTTATTTGAATCCGACCTGAATCTAACTCAAAATTTAGATTAAATACCCAAATCCGAACCAGACCTAGCCCAACATTAATAAAAATTATTTTTTAAAATTTTTATTCGATAAAATAGGGAGTTAATTGAAAATTACAAATAGAGGGGCATTATAATAATTATCCCATTTTTATTAGATTAAATAAGAAGATAATTGAAAAATTTATAAAAAGAGAGACATTATAGCAATTATACCTAAATATTTAGAATAAAATTAAACTATTATTTCGGGTCAGGTTAGATATTTTCACCTTAAATCTAAACCCGACCGAACACTGTACTAAAAAAACTCAATCCAAATCCGAAATTTTCTTTTAAAAACCCGACTCTATTGGGTCAGTTCGGAACCCGTCGAGTTTGGGTCAAATAGCCATCCATAAACATATTCCATCAAAAACTCGATTTAAATTATCGTAATGATATTTAAGTATGGCCTTGTTGGTGTCATTTTTGCACAAATTAGATTTGGAGGTTGATCTGGTGGTATCGGGTTCTTAGAAGATGAAGATAAGTTAATAGGTGTCAAAATTGGTGCTCTAGTACGCTCTATGATGCTTAAGTTAAACATAGATGTACATCATAGAAAATAAAGTATAAAAAAATAATTAAGAAAACGAAGTTTAGGGTATTAAAAGATGAGAATGAGAGACCCCAATTTAGGCTATTAATACATGCTATTTATGTTTAGTCTTGGGTTTGGGTATGACTTGAGATTTTATTTAATGATTTTAAAGTTGGTCTAACAATAGTCCTCTAAAAATGATTTTAAAGTGGCCTAATTTAGTCCTAACATAATAATTTTTATAATAAATTTGTGTTGTTGTTGGAGAGCGTTTGCAATTCAGAGAGTAATCAAAACTTTAAATTTTTACAAAGAGATTTTGTAAAGTTTTTTTTTTCTTAGAGGGATGTTTTGTATTTTTCTTCTCGAAATGAAATTTTGCAATTACTTAGGCATGCCTTGAGCCTATATTCAATTTGCACAGCATTTTGTATGTTTTTATAACAATTAAGGCTTAACTTCAACCCTATAGTGATTGTAAAATGTAGGGCTCAGGCTCACCTTTTAATAATTTTTTGTTTGTGTTCAACCCCTCCAAGGTGGTCGGCAAAGAGAAGTTTAGTGAAGGCCTTTGTTTTGACATTTACATTTGTTACCCTTGTATGTTGGTATGCAGGGCCGGTACTGAGCTTTTGGAGGCCCGGGGCTAACTTAAAAAATGGGCCATAAACTGAGGATTTAAATTGTAATTATAGTTACAGTCGTATTTTTGGTTGTGTTGTGTTATGATTGTGTATATAATATATGTTATTTTGTTTATTGCGAGTATCGCGGTTATGAATTTTTTTAGTAATATATGCTATTGTGGACATAATGGTTGCATGTATCGCGATTTTAGATGATGTCACTACCGTCATATAATGATCGTTGTTGTGGTTGCATGCCGCTATTTAAATCTTTGTCCCTAATAGCAAGTAATATGAAAGAAATTAAATTTTAAGAGTTGGTTCATCGTAACAAGTATTGAAAAAATTGGTCCCCTAATAACAAGTATTGAGAAAATTAAATTTTAAAATTATGAAAAAAACTTCGATACACAGGCCGTGTAAACTTTAGTTTACATGTGCCTTTTAGTTTTAGGGGTTAGGATTTTAGTTTAGGGCTTAGGTTATAGGGTTTAGAATTTAAGTTTAGTGTTTAGAATTAGGGTTTAAGGTTTAATTTTTTAGGGTTAGGATTATAATTTAGGATTTGGGTTTTAGAATGTAAATATGCAGGCTTGTGTAAAATTAGTTTTACCCAGCCTGTATATAACAAATTTACCTTAAAATTATGCTCATAATACCAAATATTGAAAAAAATTAGAGCCCTAGTAACAAGTACTAGAAAAAAATTGAATATTAAGAATAAATCTCTAATAATAATTATAAAAAAAACTCAGCCTTAATAACAAGTATTAAAAAATGGGCCCTTAATAACAAGTATTAGAAAAAAAAATTGAATATTAAGAGTAGACCCCTACTAATAATTATTGGAAAAAAACTCAACCCCTAATAACAAATATTAAAAAATTGGCATCTATTAACAAGTATAAGAAAAAATGAATATTAATAGTATATCTTTAATAATAAATATTAAAAGAATCTTAGCCATTATTAAAAAATATTAAAAAAATAGACCCTAATAATAAATATTAGAAAATTTTAAACTTTTAAATATAATTTAAAAAACATACAATGTTTAATTTCTCTGAGCGATGGGCCCTGTTGGTATGTTTGCTATTTGAGCTCAACACAGGATCCTCCTTTTTATTTGAGTTTCCTTAACAATATGCAAATCGTGCAGGTAGAGAAAACTGTGTATATAATCCTACCGCTAAACTTGAGAGAAACCTAGCACCAAGGTCTGGGACTCCCTCAATGGACTTTATTATTTTTTTACACATAAACACAAAATAACTTATGTCAACATTGACAAAACGATAAAATAGTTGACATCAACTTAACATATTTGTTAGTTTATCCGTCAAATAGTTTATTTTGACAAAATAAAATAGACGTTCAAGGATCAAAAGAGACAAAAATAAAATAAAAGACTAAAATGATTTTTTTAAAGTTTAAGATCCAAAAATATTTTTAGGCTTTTAAAAAGTAATCTACTTATACCATACATACAAATACACTATTGTTTTAATGTCACGTGTACGATAAGTAATTTGATGTAATTACTTTTGTTAATATATTAAATAATTTATTTTAAACTAAATTTTATAATTTTATTTTATAAATTATTCTTAAGAAATGGAGTAGAGTTTTAAACTTCTGTGATGGATGAGAACATTTAAATTATAATAAATTTATTTAATAATAATTTTAAAATTTAAGAATAATTCACATATAATAAAATTAGTTTTTAATATTTGAATTAGGAATATCTTAATTTGACAAAAGTTCAGAAATCTCATCTTATAATATTTTTATGCGTAAATTACATGATTAGACCTAGGCCTGTAAACAAATAACTAAACGAACATAATTATTGTTTGTGTTTGTTGTTAAGGAATGAAGCTTTTTCGTGTTCGTTCGTCAAAGAATGTAGCTTGTTCGTATTCGTTTGTTAAAATGATAAACGATCGTAAACAAACACAAACTAACGCAAACAAACATAAACGAACGTAAACGAACATAATCACAACAACAGTAACCACATAAAATTCATTAATATAAGCTACAACTTTAGAATTAATTTGTTCAAGTACAAAAATAACATGCATATATAAGTCGTAAATAAGCTACATATAAATAATAAAGTTAAAGTCTTAAAGTTAATTTATTTTACAAAAATAATCTTCTTAAAATTCAAATATCTTCAACAATCTTCATAACAATCTTCAACTTGCATTCATGAATAATCGTCAATTCAACATTCATCATGATAAGAACTAAACAAATAAAATTATATTGAATTAAAAAAGTTAAAACAAAAGTTAAAAAGTATACTAAATTAGCATGGTTATACTAGTTCACTCATCATTATTCTTTAAGAAAACTCAACAAATACAATATCTTCATTTTTGCTACAACAAATCAAAAAATAAAAAACTATTAGTCATTGTAAAACTAGATCCATTAAAATTTAAAACATAAAAAACATTATTTTCTTTTTCTATAACTAATAGGATACTAATCAACTCCACAAATAAGCATATCTACTATCTTAGTTTCTAAAGAGGAACGATGTGGATTAATAATCCTCCCATCAGCACTGAAAGTATATTTATAAGCAACAATAGTGACCAAAATTACCAAGATATCAACAACCATTTTGGATAAACTCCTAAAGTTTATATTGTTCTCTTTCACTACCCAAGGCATTAAAATACACATCATACTCACAAATGTAAACTCATTCTTCCAAATAAGTGTCCGACGTAAAATAATCAACACTTCTAATATGTAGATCACACATAGTTGTGCCAGTTTTGATTTTTTTACTAAACCGGTTGGTTAAAGAGCTAAAATCACTCTTATAATTATCACTAGCACTAAAATCTTGACTCTCATTAATTTTAATAGATGAAACAACATTTGTTGCTTTTGAGCCTAAACATATTCTTAGTATAGCTCATATAAAGTACCTCGAATTATTTATATTTGTCTTGGAGCATAATCAATCTAAAATGGCATTGAAAGAAAACTCAAGTAATTTTATTTTATACATGGAGAAAATGACAACAATTAAAATTAAATGATGACATTAAAATAAAACTTAAGCAATTTCGTTTTATATATGTTGGAGAAAATAACACTAATTGGCATTAAAAGAAATTCAAGCAATTTAATTTTATACTTGTGATATAAAACGACACCAATTGAAATAATCTTCATAACCATATCTACCATGTAATCACTTCCATCCAAAAATGTTGCATCCAATGCTTCTTTTATCCCAAATAATTTGCTAATAAATAAATTGGAGGTAGGATATTCTGTTGAAAAATTGTAATAAATTAGAAACTTTGAGGCGTATTTTCTACGGGTAAAGGCAGAAATTTAAATGATCAATTTATCAATTCATATTCTACTCTATGAGACCTTTACAACGATATCTCACATGCTCAAAATGGTTGAGCGATGAATGAGAAATTGATGCTCAAAGTAGGGTACTTATGAACTATGTAAGGAAAATGAAAAACTCTTATCCCACATTGGTAGGATAACAAGCATGAGAAGTGTTTATACATCAACCCATTTTCTAAACATTAAATAACTTGGATTAAGATTGTGCGTCGTGCGCAGGCGCAGGGGTGCAAATCTAAGCTCGTCGAACCCATTCGGGTTGGGGGCGCACCTGCACTTTGTGGGCGACGCGAATGTCCGGATCGGTCAGGACTTCTGTGGGCCTGAGGATATTTTGCCCACTAAGAATTAATTTTCCTTATATATGGCATATCCTTTTGAATATTCTGAACTAAAAGGATATATTTTGGTTTCCTTTATTTCGGATATTAAATAAGGTAACGTCTTGCAGTTCACATTTGTATATTCGATTAAATACGATATGTAACGCCCCGAATTTGGGTGAACCGGAATAGACGATTTGAATTGGTTTCGAGAAATAAATTCAAATAAATGATTTTTAGCTAAAATAAAATATGAAAAATTATCCTAAAATGTTTAATTAATGTATTAAAAATATTTAGGGTGTCAATTTGATAAAATAAATTTTGATTAAAATAGTTTTAATGAGCTATTAAATCCATTGGTTTTATCATACTTTTTACTTAATTTTGACTATTTTAAAATATTTTTAAAAATATTTAATAAAATAAAATAAAAGAATTTTAAATGATTTTATTTTAATTAATCAAAATGCTATTTTATGTAACTATCTTTTCTAAATCATTTTCTCTCAAATTCTCAGTAACCAAACTACTATTTTGTCTTTAAGAATCTCATGGATTCATCTTTTAATCTTGCTTTTGATTTCAACAATTGATTTCCTTGATTCTACACCAAATTGTCTACTTCAACCTTGGAGATTTCATCAAAATCAAGCCAATTAAGGAGAGAGTCTATAATTAGAGGTGATTTTCATTTCATTACTCTAATCAAAGGTTCTTTACTGAAACTCTCAAGTTCTTCATCCTTTACAATAGAGTTTTAACATGTGTTGATAATTAAATCAAGATTTAAAGGTTTAATGTTAGTTTAATTATGGAATTGATGGATCTTTGTTATGAATCTAAATCTTAGTGGTCTTGAGATCACATATAATGAGTATTTTAATGTCTTAAGATGGGATTTACCAAAGAAATCTCGAAACCAATTGAATTGCTAATTTTTTAGGTTGTAAATAGTTATATTTGAGGTGTTTATGGTGTTATTAGGTTGCTGGAGGTATGAGGTGATTGTGTAATTGTTTTTATATGTTAATTGACGATGTTAGGCGATTCAAATCGTTAGTTTATGGTTGGGCTTTGTTTAGGATGAATTTAGAGGTGTTTTTGGAAGGCGGTTAATGGTGTGTGGTGAGTTCTTGTTAGAGATTGATGTTGTTGGGATTCTTGATACAAAATGATGTATTAATCCTTTGTTATTATGTGAATAAAACATGGAAGATTGATCTTACAACGATTGATGAAGGATTGGAGGCGTCATAAGATTAAATTCGCATCGCCGAGGAAAGCTTTGCGTTTTCGGTGAGTGGAAATGTGTTTCGAAGCTCTTAAAAGGTTTGAAAAGTTTCTTTGGGGGTTTAAAATAAGCCTAGCAAGCTTGGTTATACTCAGAAGTAAGTAAAAGCGATTTTCTCTCGATATCTTGGTTTTTGACCCGTGATGTTTTAGCTTTTGTTTTGATTGCAAGCATGGTTTGTTATCTACTGTTTCATACTTGATTTTCCATGATAATGCAATGAAAATGATGATATATATGAATGCTTATGAGTTTTGGCAAAGGGGTTTCTGAAAGGAAAAGTTACATGATTTTCAAACATGATTATTGCATTGGAAATTGGTTTATATGTTGCATATGGAATAATAGTGAGGTAACATGGTTTAAAAGTATATATTGGCTAAGTGGCAAATAAATAAATGTTATCAAATATAGTTGGCATGTCATATGGTTTAAAGTGCATTATAATGAGTTGCCTCATTGTTTGTTGAGGGGTAATCTCCAACCATTGAGAGTCGCAGCCGTTGAGGGGTTACTCTGGCTGGTGGATATAAGGTGTGTTTAAAGGTACCAACAAGGAAAAAGGTGTGTTTAAAGGTACCACCACGAAAATCTGAGTATCCGATGTGTTTTCACAAAAATGTGGTGTAACGATTTTGGTCACTATAATGCCAATATATAAAAGATTGTATCCTGATGAATATGGAAGATGGATATGATGTGTTTTATGATGATGATGCTCCTTAAGCAAAGCTATTTGAAATGTTTATGCATATAGAAGCTTAAGTTGAGGTTTTGGCATATGAGACTATGCATATAATCCATGATACATTGAAAAGAATATGGTTTGACATGTTTTGAGAGTTATTTGTAAAAGCATTGAAAGTTTATCAAATGATATTTTAGCCTCAAAGCTTGCTTTTATACTATGGTTTTAATTGCATTGATGAGTGTTTTTTAGCATTCTTCACTAAGCATCTTGTGCTTACGCTCCATTCTCATCCTTGCAGATAAGTAAGCTTTGGAGGAAACATTTGGGCAAGGGATCTTCCAAGATTTCAGATTTACAAGTATGGTTTACACACACGAACTTTTGTAGCAATAAAGGGGCAATGTGGCCTTTGGTATTATGAGACTTGTATTGTGTTGCTTCCTTTTCTCGAGCAAGTTTTTTTACTACCATGGATGTATTTTGTGATGTTGGAAGTTTGATTTTGGGGTTGGGATAGCTTTTGCATGTTTAGGTAGAGATCATGTCTATAGGGTCTTACTCTTGCTTCCATGCTTTGATTGTTGGATTTGTCTATATGGTTTTATGGATTTATGATACCTATCGGGTTGTATGATGTTTGAATGTGTTTCCACTGAGCCAAAGTGTCATATGTTAGACCAAGAGGTCATTATAGGTCCAATCATACCGATATGGGTCCATTGGGATCGGTACACGGGATTCTGATAGGCTCAATCGTGGGGAAAATTGCACAGGGGTATCGGTACGCCCTCTCTAATTCAGCTAGGTATCGATACACGGGAAACCGTACCAGTACCAATTTTAGCTACCTGAATCCCATGTTTCAATATTTGGCTATACGTATCGGTAGTCGTGAAACTGTATCAATATCCTTTGCAAATCGGGGACATGTATTCATATGGGCTCGTTAGTACTGGTATGGGGTTCGTTATTTCTAGTAAATATATGCTGAAGTTTGCTTTGTTTACACTTTGGTCCTTGATTCTTATTTATGCGATTAAATGAGTTTGGTTGATCATATTAAGCTAGACTTTAACCAGCAAGCATGTAACCTGATAATTAAGGGTTGGTAACTTTGGATTTGAGTAAGTACTCTTAGTTTTACATAATTACAATTTGGTTTTTAAAATGTGATTATGCCCAATCGGATGTCAATTCGAGGTTCGATTCAATCAAGAATTTATATGGTTCCAACATGCTTACCTTAAGAAATAATTATGCATCTAGACAAGATAAATAAGGATTGATTTAATAAGGTTTAGTTTTGATTTGCTTCGGCAAATCTAATGTGGCTTTCGTAACTCGGTGTTAGCGGCTAGGTCGGGGTACGAGGGTTAGACGATATTAATGGCTTATTTTCGAATTTATTTGGACACAACATTAATGACCATAATACTAGAATATATAATTTCCAATAATACTCCCTCGTGAAACCCTTATAAATAGTGTGCAAACCTTCTAAGTTTTACACAATAAAAACACAGAGAATTTTCAATTGCTTTCACTTTGTGATTTTCAAAACTAGTGTGAAGACAAGGTTTCGGTTCGTTAATCACTATAAACGTGCTATTGCTATGTTCATGCTATTGTTGTATACTGGAAGATGGCCGTCCAACGCTTCTCAAGCACCATAGAAGCGGACGAATCTATCTTAAGAAAACTGTGATTTCACGGGCCTCAACAAATTTGTTCATCCGAACTGTTGTTCGGATACAAGTAAACGGTTTCAATTCTGTATTTATTTCAATGGTTTTATTATTTCTTGGATTATTACCTCTATTGTTCTAACATATTCTGAACATATAATGTAGAAAAGAAATATTAGTAAATTATACGCGGAAAATGAGATCTCTTTATCGAATCTGAATTATTTTGCGAAGGATGGTCGGGATTGAGATCTCCTTTCTGGAGCAATTGTGTGGAACATTTGGTTGTATCAGAATTCAATTACGTTTTGCAATCCTCTCGAGGATGGTGGATTGATTATCGATAGAGCCGAAATTTTCAAGCTTTATCGATTCGGGCTCTTACCCAACCCTTAGCTCACAACTCTGATGGCCCTATGTCTTGGCACAGTACGACATGGTTAGCACCTCCCCATGGGTGGTTAAAAATTAACTCTCATGGTGCAAGTAGGGAGGTTGATGGTAGAGTTGTATGCGGTGGAATTGTTCATGATTCTATGGGTAGATGGAGATTGGGCTTCATAAAATGTATTGGTATTTGTTCAGTTGTGGAGGCTAAATTGTGGGGAGTGCTTATTGGTCTTCGAAGTTCTTGGAATATGCGCATCACTAATCTTATTGTCAAAGTTGATAGTTTAGCTCAATTATTGTTGTTCTTAAGTATAGTTTAGTTGCATTTATTAGGGAAACATACACAAAACTGCATAGATTAGATAATCTGCCTTATTTGATGAACTTAATTGTTTTTTATATAAAAGATACTGCTCAAGTGCGTTTTCTCTCTGTGCGCAGGTACCCACCCGGGCAGATGCTGCTGAGGCAGCAGAGAGGGCAGTAGAGGAGAAGCTGGAAATTGATGGAGGAAGCTGTTGGACCATTTGGAGAGATGATCGAGGCGGAGAGGCCCAGAATGAAGAGTTGTGCCAACCCCCGCACACCAACCCAGACCTCTACCGAGGCAGACAATAATATGTCGATGACGCAGCAACTCGAGGAAGGATGGAAATATGCAAAGTGGTATGCGACTGAAAGAGCCCATCAAGCCCGATCTTTGGAGACCACTTGCACGTGCATTGGAGCCCAATAGACAAAGAAAAGCCATAGTCAAAGTCAAGGTGGAAAAAGTCAAACGAGAATCTAGGAAGATTTAATGTTAGATTTGTTCTTTTAATGAAGTTGTAATTAGATTCCTGCCCTAAACCGACTTAGACCTAGGCTCCTACCCTATAAGTGTAATCGACTTGAAGAAGGAAAAAATGACAATTGAGATTAGAGAGAAAACTTCTTATTGTCGAAAAACCCTTGTGCCGCCATCCTCCATTATATTCTAAACTTTTTCTAGGGCGAAGGGTTGGTTGTGTAGTAGTTGTGAGAGTTTTGCTTGCATTTAGTTTTTCAGTTTTTGCAATAAAATTCAAGGTTTGTTTACTCTTGGTTCTTCATTGTTGCAATCTTTATCGGGAGAGAAGAGAGCATCAAATTATTTGTTCAATATCAGGAGAGTTGAACTCATGAAACGAGTAAACACGATTTTATACTACCATAGGGTAAAGCTACTTCATCTTAGGGATAAGTTAGAAGTTCAGCGGCTAAGAGAGGCTTCATAATCGGTTGGTGTTCATCCTTATATTCACACCGGGAGGTATTATCCAAGACGTGTTCGCCAATAGTACTTCAAGCTTAGGGATAAGAGGAAGTCATTGAAGGGAGTCTTGCCAAACCTTGAATCATTGCTTAACTGCCCAGGCAGTCACATTGGTCTCTGCTGAGGCGGGCTTCTGTCGAGGCATACTCGTGGGCGGCTACCGAAAGTTGTTAAGTTGATCTGTAGAACTGTGCCTAGATAATTCATCCCATCTCTACACTACGAAGCATTCCAATACCGGCCCATTCTCTTACTCTGATTTCTCAATTTATTTTATTTGCTTTAATCTTAGTTTTAATCAACCCAACTCTTAATACTTGTGTTTTTATTTTTACTTGTGCAGAAAGGTGAACTTCGAAAGGTTGTCACAATCCCTGTAGAGACGATATCTTAAATACTATAACTTGGCACCGTGTATACTTGCACGCAATTTGCGCATCACTTTTGCACGCAACAGTGCCTAGTTTTGTGTTGAGTTGATCACGCAATTGCAAATGGCCAAGAGCGGGTGAATTGGAAATTAAAAATTTAAAGGGATGAAAGAATAAGTGAAAAGAGACGAGACAAGACAATTTAGAGTGGTTCAAGATTCTAACAAGCTCTACATCCACTACCTTAGCTCCCACAAAAAATTTTCAACCAATCCACTAATTGATTCTTTCACTTTTCTCGGATTAGGAGGAAACCTTACAAACCAATTAAGCTTTCTACCCAAAGCTTAATCAAATTCACTCACAATTACAAAGAAAAAAAGGCAATATGAAATATATCTCTCAATCGACTAATTAATTGCCCAATTACAAACAAACACTCTCCAAACTTGAAAGATAGATAAACAATAAAGAATTTTACAAGTTGGGTACACATATTTGACTCTATAAGCTCAAGGGTTTGGAATAATTGCTTGGATGTTGCTTGAAGGTTCAATAATTGTTGATGGTGCTTTTTAGGCTTGCTTTTATACCTTCTCATTGATTTCTAGCCGTTTGGGTGGTTGAGATCATCAATAGAGCCATTGGGGCTCTCTCTTCCCTCCATAAATGTTGTTTTGCAACTACCCATATCGAAACACGAGGCTCTGTATCAAAATAGACACCAAAAAAAGAAAGTGTTGTTGTGTGTAAAACGGGCCCATAACAAAACGGCTATAGGCCGTATTGAAACAAATTGAAACTGTAAAGTGTAAAAAGAGGGCTGTATCGAAATGAAAATAGGCTGTATCGAAACGTTTTGAAATTGTAAACTTGTGTTTCTAAACCGCATAAGGGTGTATTGAAGCACTTAACCAATTTTTCAAAAGTTCAGTTCTGGCAAGTGACGACTAGTTCATTTAATGCTCGATTTTGAAAATACTTAACCCTTGTATCAAAACGGGTGTGAGCCGTTTCGAAACAACATTAAAGAATCAAAAACCCATATGATGGTTGTATCAAAATGGGCAAGTCCGTTTCGAAACCCTTGTCTCGAAATAGATTGGTCCGTATCGAAACGAACGTTTTCAGTGGCAAAACGTATCGAAACACTTTGGGGTGTTTTGAAACGCTTGGGCAATTTTGTGTATTTTGGCTTTGAAACACTTAGAAAATTTTATGGGGTTTAAGTTTTGACTTGAAAACATTTTAAGTCTAAAATTTACTTGTCAAAAGTAAGTCTTTTGATTACTTAAAAGTTTATTTACTTTGTAATTTAGTCCTTAGATTATTTGTTATATCAAAATCAAATATTAGTTTTACAATCTCCCTATTTTTGATATAACAAAACCAAAGTAAATTTTTAAGTAAACTCCCCCAAAATTGTTGTTTGGTTTTGAAAAAGATTTTGAAAACTTTAGCTTAACCCTTCTTCCCCTTTTTGTTAGATCAAAATTAATGAGGGAATATAATCATGAGATAAAGCAATATAGCACAAGACAAAGCATAATTAAAGCAACATAATTTCATTAAGCATAATAATTCAAAGCAAAATAATTCCACAATATCCAAACATAATATTCAAACTTAATACTTAAAACATAATATCCAAACATAAACTAAAGCATAGGTCTTAAAGCAAAAACATAGATAGGTGGATAAAAAGGGAAATCCTAAACTAGATGATATGCAATGGGATGCAAAGATCTAAGGCTCATCGTCATCTTCATCATTAGCGGTGCTCCTTTGAAATTGTCTCCACTCGCCATAGAAGCCGGTAAAAGACATGTCCATGGAGGCTTGTTGAGTTTCAACCGAAGTGAATCGATTCTCAACATTTTGGATACTTCTATCCACGGAAGTGAGGCGAGTGTCAAGAGTGGCAAAACCGGAGTCCGTGTGGGTTCGCAAGCCATTGAATTGCTCGGTAAGGAAAGTCACAAGGACTTCATTGTTTGGTGGAGCAACTTGAGGAGGTTCGGGGGCCGCAACTTGAGGAGGATGCTCGACACAAATCCACTCTCCAACAATGTAGTGAAATTTGCAACGGAGAAGTGTGCGCTCATCGATAGGATCCTTGAGAGGTTCTGGAAAGTCAAGTGAGCAATTAATCCCCAACTTTGAGAACAAGTAACTCAAGGCGGTGCCATAAGTGAAGGAGGTGACAAGATCTGAGTTGCGTTTTTGAACAAGATGTACCATCTCGACAAACATGATTTGACAAAGATTTGGTCGATGTCTCTCACGAAAACAAGGAATCCAAAAATCGTTCACTTGCCGAATATGGGAGAATTTTCCTTCGAAAAGATGAAACCACCACGAGACCATAAGATGAAGGATGCGATCATGAGCATCAAGAACCATGAAGAAGCCACCAAGAGTATGTCCCAATGAGTTCTCATCCAAAATACCCTCATATTCAAACCCGAAAACATTTACCAAGGTTTCCGGATCAACCCGAAACTTTTTCCCCATTAGATAGGACTCAATGGCAATCATTGGAGATGCATCGGGCATTGAAATAGAAAAGAAGAACCATGTTATGGTACAAAGTACCGGGTAAGCCCAAAAAGGATAAGAAATTCCAACGCCTCAATAAATCAAGATAGCGAAATTGAAATTGTTCGAAATCCAAAAAGGGTATAAAGACAATACGCTCACAACAGATAGCATGATCTTGAATGAGCTTGAAGTTGGTATGGTCATCTTTGTTTCGAAGACTCTTTTGGTAGAGTAGAGTGAGTTTGGGACGAGTGGAATCGTCATCGATGTTAGAACTTCCACCAGCCTTATTGGTTCGTACTCTCTTTCTAGAACCCAAATTCTAAATCGGAAGTAAATCAAGACACAAAAACACATGTATGCGTAAATCAACCAAATTCAATCCAATAGGCAATCCAATAATCAAGGTGTTGATAAAAATGTATACAATATAGTTTAAAAACATATATAAATATAAAACAAATTTTTGGTAAAAAGAATTCTGAAAAATAGTAAAGAAAAGTATACGATATAGATTTTATATTCGAACCAAAAGTTTTCGAGTTTTAAAGAATTTTTGCAAAAACTTCAAAACTCATACTATAAGTATATATTCTATACAAAAATTGAGTAAAAACATTAAAGAAAATCAAACGAAAAATGAAAAAAGAAAAGAGAAGGGCTTATACCTTGATATAGGATAATGGATGAATGAGGGATGATTAATGCACCAAATTGCTTGCAAAGCTTTAGCCTTAATGTGTAGATTGAAAAACCCTCAAAAAAATTTAGGTTTTGATGTGAAAAATCAAGAGATTTGAGGAGTTTATATATAGGTTTTTAGTTAGGGTTTGAGATAAAAAGAGAGTTGGTGTTTTAATTAAAGTTGGATACTCATTTAAGGCTATTTAAAACAATCTGCGTGGACATGTATCGATACGCCACTTGGCGTATCGGAACGGGGGTCTCAAAGCGCTTCTGAGCCGTTTTGGGACGAGACTCATTTCGATATAGGTTGACCCTATTTCGGAACATCATCGCGAACCTGTATTGAAATGCGAAGAGCCCGCTTCGATACGATTCATTACTAGAATACCTTAGACCGGGCCCGTATCGAAACAAATGTACCTGTTTCGATACACCTTTGCTAGAAAATGCATTTTGGGAAGTTTTAAGTCCAAAAGGCCAACTTAGATCGAGCCTAAATGCATGAAAATGATATATGAGCATGTTATATGAACTAAAACTGATGCATACTCTCCCTAGCAACAAGCATAGATGCATTAAGAAACAAAACACATAAGCATGATCATCATTCAAAATTCAAGCAAATTTTTGCACTTAAGGGCTCTAAAAGGTCAAGATAGGCTAGTTAGACCTAACTCCCTCCTAAGAATCAAAAAACGCTCTTTGTCCAAAGGTTTCGTAAAAATATCCGCTAATTGGTTTAAGGTGTTAACATACTCTAAAACTACATCTTTCTTTAAGACATGATCCCTAATGAAATGATGTCTTATTTATATGTGTTTGGTTCTAGAATGTTGGATGGGATTCTTAGTGAGACATATTGCACTAGTGTTGTCACACTTAAGGGGTATGGTACCTACATCAACTCCATAATCTAAGAGTCATTGCTTCATCTAAAGGACTTGAGCACAACAACTCCCGGCTGATATGTATTCTGCTTCGGTGGCAGATAAGGCTACACTATTTTGTTTCTTAGAGAACCAAGATATGAGCATACTACCTAAGAATTGACATGTCCCAGAGGTACTTTTTCTATCTACTTTACATCCCCCATAATCCGCATCAGTGAAGGCATGAAGGTCAAAGGATGAGTCTCTAGGATACCAAAGACCTAAAAAGGTGTATCTCTAAGGTATCTGTAACGCCCTAGTTTTGGCCCTAGATGTTTTAGGCATTGGTTTGGGTTAGTCGAACCTGGAATTAGAGATTCGAGCCTTTTGAAGCGGTTCAGGGAAAACGTAGTCCGGGATGTGATAAAATTATGAGAAAAATTGCTAAATCTTTTAAAAATATATATTGAATGTTGGTAAAATCAATTTTAGAAAATGAATTTTGGAAATTCGAGATTTCGGAAAGTGACCATTTTGTAAAAAGTGCAAAGTATGATTTTAAGGACTAAACTGAAAAGAGAACAAGACTTGGAATCTTTAGGGAGCTTATATTTTCGGTGGGCCTTTTCTCTCAAATTGACCATTTTAATTATTCTAATAAAAAGATTTTAAAAGGGTTTCAAATTAAAAAGGGAATTTTAATTAAAACAAGAGAAGCGTTTACGTAACTAATTTCTCTCATTTTGCACTCAGCCAAACACTCTTTCTTTTTTAAAAACCAGAGAGATTTTTCATCTTTTCTAATTCTTTTTGAATAGCTAAAGAGTTCTTTGATTCTCCTATCAAATATCATTAAGTTTACTTGAAGATTTCATCAAAATCTTGTCATTTGAGGAGAAAAGGCAAGGCTAGAGGTAAGATTTCATTTAACTCCTCTAATCAAAGTTCTTTAATGAAATTATCAAGTCTTGTGCCTTTTAAGTATGTTTATTAACTTTGTTTTATAGTTGATTAATGGGAAATTGGCTAAAAATGGCTTTATATGGTGAGTTTCCAAGATTTTCGTTTGGACACTGTTTTAGTTGATTTTAGATTGATTTTAAAGTTTTTTTGAATATTAAATGATGTTGAAATAATGGCTCAATCATAATGATCTCGGATTAGGTTGGATATCTAAAAGTTTAGTTTGTTAATTATGGGTTTTTGGCGTGGAAATGTGAATCTAGTGTTGTTTGGCGTTATTAGATGTAATTAGGATGTTTTTTTATGTTGAGTGATGGCTAAAAGTGAATAGAAGTGATGGATTATGGTTGGGTTAAGTTTCGAGTAAGATTGATTGAGTTTTTGGTTGTTTCGGATAGGCTTTTAAGTGCCTTTGGGCAGAGCTGCGGGTTTTTAGTGATTGTTGTTGGTTTTAATGCATTAAGATGAATTAATCCTCTGTTCCTGTGTGGCAGAAACATGGGAGGATTCTTTGGAAGCATTTGGCGAAGTTTCGTGGACTTCGAACGCTTGATTTTTGCGTAGGAGATTGAGGTTTCACGTGTCGGTGAGTGGAAATGAGATTTCCAAATTTGAAACGCTTAAAAGGTGGTTTTGGGAACTTAGTGTAAGCCTGAAACGCTTTACTAAGTTCGGAAGTAAGTAAAGTGATTTTCTCCCTCGGATTGTGCTATTATGAGTTTGTTAATGCACTTATTTTAGAATGCATATCGTTACTGTTAAACCATGGTTTGAGGTAAATGAATTACTGATTTTGATGATATAATGATGAAGGATGCACATGGTAAGTGATCCTTGTAAGTATACGTTTATACTTGTGGTTTTAAGCATGATTTGATGCTTGAGAATATGGATTGATAATTGATGCTTTGAAAACAGTGAAATATGTGATAAAATGTGGTTCATATTAGCAAGTGATGATATGAAAATACTTTTAAAAATGCTAACGGATATAGTTAGCCGACTATAGGATTGAGTGCTCTATAAACAAGTCACCTTGGATGTTGAGGGGTTGAAATTGTACCGAATACTCCATCCATGTACCTTAACGATCGAGGAATGTTTAAGATGTCGCAACGGTGGAGGATAGCTCATGTGTGTGAACCTTGTTTAGTGTCCCGTCTCTTGTTAGTGGGCTATACATCTACTGGTGAGTGGTGTTGAGGGGTTGTGATTGTATCGAATACTCCACCATGGGTGTCACAACGGTGGAGGGTAACTCTCGTGTGTGAGCCTTGAGATGCCAGTAGAGTGTATGAAGTGTTTGGGACAACACTTGGTAATCCGTGTATTCGATGTGGTTTTTGATAAATGATCTTGTTGCTAATCACTGAGCCAATATGAGAAATGATGTAATTTAAAATGTGTTATGTTGCATAATATTGAAAATGCATATTTTTACTCTTTAAGCTTTAGCATTGTGGAAATGCTTGGGAAGGCTTAAATTGAGTTTGGCAAATGGGATTTGCTGTTGGTTGGTTAACCCATGTTGCATGAGGTTCTCATGATGAATTTGAGTGAGAAAAGTGCATGGTTTTTGGATGGCATGATGGATTTTAAATGATACTTGTGTTAATTGAAGTGAGATTTCAATGTAGTTTGAAAACGGTTTAAATGCATTGATGATGTTTTTGTTTTAAGCATTCCTCACTAAGCCTTTTGTGCTTACGCTCTTTTTATTCATCAATGCAGACTACTAAAGTCTTGGAGGCAGCCTTAGCAAGGGATCGGTGAAAGACTTCGATTGAATGTATGTTTCGTTTTTGGACTAGAGTAATAAAGGCAATGGGGGATCCATGGTTAATTTGGGTGATGTGTTTGAACACCCTTTTGAGCATGTTTCCTTGATGGATTTATATTTGTAAAAGGCTTGTATTTGGTGTTTGGAGTACTGGTTTGAGTTTTGCCTCTTGAGTGGCTTATTTGTTAGGTTGCATACCTTTAGTTTCCCATTGATGCTAATTGCCATGATATGATTCTAAATATGCTATGTTTGCTTGTAGATTAATGTGTAAGTATGATGTATGCATGTTGGATTGGTTTAGGAGTGAAAAACCAGCAAAAAGTGTCATTACATGTGTTGAGTGTGTAAAAGTTCTATTATTTACACCCTTTTTAACCCATATTTCTACTGCATTCAAGCATCAGTGCATTGCATTTAGGTTAGTTTACAGCAGAACATCACAAATATATTAAAGGCACGGATTCTACTAAAAGATGGCTTATTTTGCAGGTTGCTGTCATCGTAGACGGAGAAGGCGGGCGCAGGGCAGAGAAGCAGAAGAGCTGAACTGGACAAGCAGACGAAGAGGACGATGCTGCCATGGATCTGCCGTGACAGCAGAGGACGACAACACATTAGTGAAGGAAAAGCAAAGTGGACCTCGATAGATAGAGAAAATTATGCTCGTCTGTCGTGTGAAAGCCATATATTTTTTCAAGCCCCGGATCAAAAGATATGTCAAGCCAAAGCTCAAGGGGAGAAAATCCCAAGAAACAAGGAGGGCGGCTGAAAAGTAGGATACTTGGAGATTAAGTCTTTATTAGAATCTTACTTTTAATTAAAGTTGTAATCCTTGTTACCTTAGAATACTTGAGCCCAAAGCTTATATAAGGGCATAGATTTTAACCTAGGGGACATCATACCCCATAATCGACAACTAAACCCCTCCGCCGTTTACCCGCCGTCGACATGTTCTAAATCCCCCTAGGGACACGGGTTGTTTTGTAAAGTAGTTGCAAGGGTTGTTTTGTTTTAGGATTTTCCAAGTTCAATAAAATAAACTTCAAGTTCTCTTATTTTGGTTATTAATATCTTGCAAGAGCATCGGGAGAGCATTGTGAGGTTATCCATTTACTTAGCATCGGGAGAGTTAAGTATGCGAAAGAAATAAGAGCAAGTTCTCTAGTTTATAGTTGAACTATCTTGTGCCTAGGGATAGGGCAAGGTTAAGTGGCTAAGGAATAATTCATACACATCGGTGTTCATCCTTCGATTCACGCCGGGAGGTATCATCAAAGACGTGATCATCGACAGACTTGGACCTAGGGATAGGCCAAGGCAGATCTGGGATTCTTGCCAAACTTGAAGTACGGAGTTGGTGTGTTTGCTGCCGCGACGACCAACGGACAGCTGCCGCGACAGGTGCTGCCGCGACAGGCGCGACGACAGAACTGGAGTTCCTAAGCATTGCAATACCTGCACTACTGAGCAATTCAATACCAGCCCATTCTCTCTATCTTGATATCTCAATTCTTTTATTTGCGATTTTCCTTATTATTTTCGTGACAATTCTCTTAAATATTTTCTTTACTTCGTGCAGTGAAAATAGGTGAAGCTATTAGCCCAATCCCCGTGGAGACGATATATGATACTTCGTATCACTTTACTACTTGCGTCGTGTACACTTGCACTACAATTGCGATAGACTCTTTTACACGCAACAAGTTTTTGGCGCCGTTGTCGGGGATTGGCAACATAACTACACCTTTCTTTTATTGCACTTTTCGTTTTAATTTTTGTTTTTCTTTTGTTCTTCTTTTTCTATTTTTCGTTAGTACTTTCAACTTTTGCTTTTCACGAGGTTTTCTTGTTTATGCGCAGATCTAAAAGTGGTGAAGATCCTGAGTATAAATTAATCCGGAAATCGAACGTTCCTTCAATCTCAAGAAACAACTTCGCCACCTTTTAGACAGGAACGAATACCTTGAGGAACAGTTAGAGAAGATGGCCCGTAACCAGCCCGATGGTGGAGGTGTACCGCCTGTCGGCGACCCGCCTGCGGCAGATGGACGACGGTCATGTCGAGACTACATGCTGAACGATCATGTAGAACTGGAGACCACGCTGCCGGATATTGAAGTTGATAACTTTGAGCTTAAACCTGTCATGTTTAGTACTCCCTCTGTCCCACTAAAACTGTCACATATTGACTTTTTTGGGTCAAACTTTTTCAACTTTGACCTCTTATAATTTATAATTTATTATTGATAAAAATATAAAAAAATATAGTTTAAAAACTTTGAATCAACTAGTTTTTAAATATATTTTTTATAATTTTTAATTAATTAAAATATTTAAATAAATTATAATCAAAGTTGAAAAAATTTGACCAAAAAAAGTCAACATGTGACAGTTTTAGTGGGACGGAGGGAGTATGATCAACAATGTCGGGCAGTTTAGTGGTGCTGTGATAGAAGATGCTAGGGAGCATCTCAAAACATTCCAGGGGATCTGTGGTTCGTTTAGACTGCCAGGAGTTAGTCCGGAGATACTGAGGCTTCGGTTATTCCCCCATTCATTGAGGGGCAGAGCTAAAACTTGGTGGAATAAACTTACGCCGGGTTCAATCGTAACTTGGGCAGATTTATCTCGTGAATTTTTATCTCGTTTTAATCCTTCGCATTTATCTGAGCGATTACGTAATGAAATTGCTACTTTTCAATAGGAAGATGACGAGCCGACGCACGAGGCCTGGGACAGATTTACTACTCTTCTTCGGAACTGCCCAATGCATGGATTTCCCGTCTGGAATCAGGTAACTAAGTTCCATAATGCTGCTAACTTACAAACTCGCATTCGAATTGATTCTGCAGCAAATGGACTATTATTGGATAAAGATCCAGACGAGGCATTGCAAGTTTTGAAAAATCTGGCTAAGAATGAGGAGCAGTTTCCGACTGCAAGAAGAGGGGGTAAACGGGTACTTGCTGTCAAGGATTATGAAGCCGACAGCACTATGAAATCACAGGTAGCATTGCTTACTAAAGCAATGAAAAGGTTATTGAATGATGATGAATTACAAGGATTTGCTGTCGAGGAAGTTTGTACTATCTGTGAGGGAAATCATAGTCGGGATGAGTGCCCAATACAAATAGAAGAGGGAAAATATGTTGGAAATTACAAGCCGAATTGTAATTCCAACAATTATAATCCCAATTGGAGGAAGGATCCCAAATTTTCTTGGAGTAATCCTAACAATGCCCTGAATCCGCAAGCACATAATCAGAATCAGGGAGGACCTAGATTGCTAACGCGACAGCAACTGCCGCCGCAGCAGCAACAACAGCCACCACCTGCCACGAGCAGCATATTGGAACAGACGCTGGCCACTTTTATGTCTCAGACCAGTACGTATATGGAGAATATGAATCAGTTTGTCAAGAAGACAGAAACCTTTATGGATAAAACCGAGATGAGGATGACAAATCATGAAGCTACCTTGAAATCTCTAGAGACACAAATGGGTCAGGTTTCTCAACATATTAAGCCGAGGCAGAATGGAGGATTCCCTAGCAACACTGAAAATGCTAGACCGCCCACACATGAGCAATGTAAGGCAATTACTACTAGGAGTGGGAAGAAACTACCAGGGCCGGAAAAAGAAGCTGAAACAGAAAAGGAACCTGCCTTGGATAAACCTGCCGAGGAAGCTGCCCCGACAGGTGATAAACAAACTGCTACCGATGAGCCTGTCACGACAGCAGAAGTGACAGGGGAGAAAAAAGATGAACACCGTCCTCAGATTCGCATGCAGTGGGAAGGACGTATTGCTGATTACCGTCCTCCACCACCTTTTCCTCAACGGATACAGCAAGCTAAGCAAGAATCTCAACTTAAAAAGATTTATGATATTTTTAAGCAGGTTCATATTAATATTCCGCTGTTAGATGCCGTTAGGGAGATGCCCGGTTATGCTAAATTTCTCAAGGATGTTATGTCGAAAAAATCTAAAATTGGGGAATTCGAAACGGTAAAGATGACAGAAGGTTGCATGAGTATTCTTCATCGGCAGCCACCCCAGAAAAAGAAGGATCCGGGGAGCTTCATCATACCTTGCGTAATCGGAAATAAATTCGTGGGTAAGGCACTTTGTGATCTTGGTGCTAGTGTTAATTTAATGCCAAAGTCTGTTTTTCAGAAATTAGGTATTGGAAAGGCACGGCCCACGACACTAACTCTGCAGCTGGCAGACCGCTCTTACGTTCATCCCGAGGGAAAAATTGAAGATATTCTGGTAAGAGTGGATAAGTTTATTTTTCCTGCTGACTTTCTTGTTTTAGATTGTGAGGCAGGCGAAAATGCACCAGTCATTCTTGGGCGACCCTTCTTAGCCACAGGAAGATCACTGATTGATATGGAGAAAGGAGAACTCACCATGCGAATGAACGATCAAGAGATTAAGTTGAATGTTCTCCAAGCGATGAAACATGCTGATGTGGACGAGGAATGCAAGGCTATCATTGAAGTGACCCTTGATCAACCCTGCATCAGGTCGGGCTGTCATGATATAAAATTTGGTCACTGCTGCGACAGCCACCTACAGGTCTGTCACGACAGCACCGACGACAGCGACTCCTCTGAATCTGATACATCTGATACTGAAGGTCAGGAGGAGGTAAACTGGTTAAACAATCGTCCAGGTAAGTTATTCGAACCTTTGAATTACACTTCGGATAACCATTTAATCCAAAAGCCATCTACTGTTGAACCACCTGCCTTAGAACTTAAGCCCCTGCCAGGGCAGTTAAAATATGCTTATCTTGGTTCCAATGACACACTGCCCGTAATCATCTCTGCTAAGCTGCCACAGGAACAGGAACGACAGCTAATCGGCATGCTAAGGCAGCACAAAAAGGCGATTGGATGGACGATAGCAGACATTCAAGGCATTAGTCCGGCGTTATGCATGCACAAAATCCTCCTAGAGGAAGACCATAAGCCGACTATTGATGCCCAAAGGCGGCTAAACCATGCGATGAAGGAGGTAGTGCGTAAAGAGATAATCAAGTGGTTAGATGCTGGTATTATTTATGCCATCTCCGACATCAAATGGGTGAGCTCGGTGCAATGCGTTCCAAAGAAAGGAGGAATGATCGTAGTGACCAATGAAAACAATGAGTTAATCCCAACCAGGACTGTGACCGGTTGGAGGGTTTGTATGGACTATCGGAAGCTTAACAAAGCTACCCGAAAGGACCATTTTCCTTTACCCTTTATTGATCAAATGCTTGATAGATTAGCAGGAAAACCTTACTATTGTTTTCTTGATGGTTATTCAGGTTATAACCAAATTGCCATCGCACCGGAGGATCAAGAAAAGACGACTTTTACATGCCCCTACGGAACATACGCGTTTAGGAGGATGCCGTTTGGACTCTGTAATGCACCTGCCACCTTCCAAAGGTGCATGATGGCCATATTCTCCGACATGGTAGAGGACTTCCTAGAGATTTTTATGGATGATTTTTCCGTCTTTGGAGACGATTTTGAGAGCTGCCTCGGCAATCTTCAAAAGGTACTTGAAAGATGTGAAAAAGCTAACCTTGTTTTGAATTGGGAAAAATGCCACTTTATGGTGGACGAAGGGATACTCCTTGGCCATAAGATTAGCTACCGTGGGATAGAAGTCGACAGGGCTAAGATTGAAGTAATTGAGAAGCTGCCGCCGCCAACGACAGTCAAGGGCATTAGAAGTTTTTTAGGGCATGCTGGTTTTTATCGGAGATTCATTGCAAATTTCTCAAAAATTACCAAGCCCTTATGCCATCTCTTAGAGCAGAACCGACCCTTTGACTTTAATGATGAATGTACTGAAGCATTCAAGGTTCTGAAGGAAAAACTAGTAACAGCCCCCATAGTACAACCACCAGACTGGACACAGCCATTCGAGATTATGTGTGATGCTAGTGACTATGTTGTCGGGGCAGCACTTGGGCAGCGCAGAGATAAGCTGTTTCATGTCATATATTATGCCAGCAAAACATTAAATGACGCCCAAGTGAACTACACCACCACAGAAAAGGAGCTGTTAGCTGTGGTGTTCTCCATCGACAAGTTTCGTTCTTACATACTTGGGACGAAGGTAATAGTGCACACAGACCATTCTGCCCTTAAGTATCTGTTCGCGAAAAAGGACGCTAAGCCTAGATTGATACGGTGGATCTTGCTATTACAAGAGTTCGACCTTGAGATCAAGGAAAAAAAGGGGACAGAAAATCAGGTGGCAGACCACTTGTCAAGGTTGGAGAAGGGACAGAGTCTACCAATAGACGAGACAAATATATTGGAGACCTTCCCAGACGAGCAGCTCTTTGCTGCCGCAATCGCTGCCGCGACAACCATGGCGGCAGGTAAGTCTTCTGAACTCCCCTGGTATGCTGATTTCGTTAATTTTATAGTTAGTGGAATACTTCCTTCTGATCTTAATTATCAAGCCAGGAAGAGGTTCCAAAATGATGTTAAGCATTATTATTGGGACGAACCTCTTCTTTTCAAAATGTGTGCAGATCAAGTTATAAGGAGGTGTGTACCACAAGAAGAGCAAGAAGACATTCTCCATCACTGCCATGCTTCACAATATGGAGGTCACTTAGGAGGCAACAAAACTGCTGCCAAGGTGCTGCAGTCAGGGTTCTACTGGCCGACACTATATAAGGATGCACAGGACTTTTACAAGCATTGTGACAAGTGCCAGCGGACAGGTAACATCTCGAGGAGAAACGAGATGCCACTGCAGAACAGTCTAGAAGTCGAGATCTTCGACGTTTGGGGGATTGATTTTATGGGACCTTTTCCATCTTCATGTGGAAATTTATACATCCTCCTAGCAGTGGATTATGTCTCTAAGTGGGTTGAAGCCATCGCCACTCAAAAGAATGATGCCAAGACAGTCCAAAAGTTTTTGCACAAAAACATTTTTTTCTAGATTTGGCATCCCTAAGGCGATTATCAATGATGAAGGGAGACATTTTGATAATAGGGTTATTGCTGCCGCCTTGAAGAAATATGGTGTCAAGCACAGGATCGCGACAGAATACCACCCACAGACCAATGGACAAGCTGAGATATCCAATAGGGAAGTTAAGAACATTCTTGAAAAGATGGTTAAACCAACTAGGAAAGATTGGTCTTTAATCCTTAATGATGCATTATGGGCATATAGGACAACTTTCAAGACTCCGTTGGGCATGTCTCCATACCGATTGATTTATGGAAAAATCTGTCACTTGCCTGTCGAGATCGAGCACAAAGCATATTGGGCAATCAAGGTAGTGAATATGGAATTGGACAAGGCAGGCCAGAAAAGGCTGTTAGATTTGAACGAGATTGAAGAAATAAGGACAATGGCCTACGACAATGCAAGAATATACAAGGAGAAAACAAAGAAGTGGCATGACAGGAAGTTGCTGCCACGACAGTTCTGCCCAGGGCAGCTTGTGTTGTTGTTCAATTCTAGACTTAAACTCTTCCCAGGAAAGCTAAAGTCTAGATGGTCTGGCCCGTTCCAAGTGGTACAAGTTTTTCCCCATGGTGCCATCACTATCCGATCATTAAAAGACGGGCACCAATTCAAAGTCAATGGACAGCGCCTCAAGCATTATTAGGGGACTGAAGCCCCAGGAATACAGGAAGTGGTTACTTTAGGAGATGCCTCACAAGGCATCCCTAATTTAACCTAAATTTTATTTTTGTTTATTTATTTTTATTATTTATTACTTATTAGGAAATAAGGTTTATTTTATTCGAATAATGTTTTATTTTTATAATTTCTGTTTTTAGGAAATAAAGGAGTCAAGAAGAAAAGAAGAAGTGACCCAAGCCCACCATCCATCCATCAGCCCAACAGAGCTCATTTATTGATGCCTGTCGTCCCAGCTGCCGCCGCAGACACGGATAAGACAGGCTGTCAACAGACTGACACGGCAGACGCAGAAGCATGTGGCAGACACGTAACAGACGCATTAATGCGTGTCAAACGCGTCAGACACGCCAAATCTCATCAATGGCCCCGTTATTCGCGCCTGCCGTTACAGCATTAAACGGGCAGCAACTCGACCGCTATAAAACCCTATTTTCATTTTCATTTTCCTCACTTCTATTTATTCTTACTTGCTTTCTCCTCTCGTTTTATTTGTTTTCTTTACTTTCACAACCCTTGCAATTAAAATGTCTTCCAGACATACCCGTCGCAGTGCTGCTTCAACCTCTTCAGCAGCAGCACCTACATCGCAGTCGTTCGCCACCAAGGAATTATGGGAGGAAAGAGGATTCATCTACGTCCGCAAGGCAGCCAACATGGGGCTCCGACCATTCATCGTGAAGGCGATAAGGACTCACCTATGGGAGCAATTCGCCGCACAACCTGCAGAACTAAATGATACGCTGGTGAGGGAGTTTTATGCTGCCATCGACAGCAGAGCGGCAACATCAGTCACCGTCCGAGGGGTAGAGGTACCATTTACAGCTGACAGCATCAACCACATGTATGGCCTATATTTTGGTCCCAACGATGATGCCCATCAGCAATTTTTAGACACCCTCGATTCTGCCGCCTACGGTGCTGTCATGGCGGAGGTGACAGAGGAAGGAACAACATGGACCACGAGCAAAAAGAACCCTAACTCTGTAAAAAGGGGGCAGCTACTCCCAGAAGCCAAACTCTGGAACGCTTTCATCAAAAAGCATATCATGCCGTCCTCCCATCACACGATGGTGGACCAGCAGCGGCTCGCCCTCATTCATTCGATCATGAACGACCGGCCTATCAACGTGGGCCGCTATATGAGGGAAATCATCTTGGACTGCATATTTTGCTCCACCTCCCGCCTTTGCCTACCGTTCACGATCACTTCTCTTTGCCGCTGCGCTGCCGTCCCAGAGGCCACCACCGACAAACTGATCCAAGGCAGAGGCTGGACAGACAACAACATTACCAGCCTCATGGAGCTGATAGTCGCTACTCCCTCTCCTCCTTCAACCCGGCTGCCTCCCCAGCAGAATCATCCGAGGAGCCTGCCCCTGAACCTGACGCCGCCACCGCCCAGACAGACCAATCTGCCCAGATCCTTGCTGCAATACAACGGGTGGAAGACAGACAAATGGGGCTGATGACATTCATCCGGGATTTCGCCAACTCGACAGTAAATTTCATTACCAACACTTTACATTATCCCGATGTTATTTTCCCCACCTTCCCTGCCCACTATTTCCACATCCCCTCCCCTGTCCACACACCTACGCCACCTGCCTCCCCCCATGCACACTCTGCTGCTTCCACCCCATCACCTGCCCCGACGGCAGCTGGCAGTCCAACGGCCGAAACCTCCGCACGAGGAACGAAGCGACCTGCCTCCGATGACAGCGAGTCCGACCCTCTTATTAGGAGGAATTTGGCAAAGGAGTTCACGCCTGTCAAGAGGCAGAAACACGTGGCAGACAGAAAACTGATGCCCAAGGCCAGCACCACCACCAGCAGCACTTGGGATAGTGGCAACAGCTCAGACATCCAGGTCGTGGAGCAACCTGCCCAGCCTGCCCCACAGCCCAGACGCCGCCACCAGATCCGTGTCAGCAGCAGCAGTGAAGACATCGATTAAAATTTAAGTCTTTCATTTTCATTTTATTGCTGCCTGCTTATCTATATTTTGTGATGTACCTGCCTTCATTTTATCTGTCATTTGCATTGAGGGCAATGCAACCCTCGAGTTTGGGGGTGGCAACCCTCCATTTTAATAGAGTCTTAGTACATCTTTAATTAATTGTTGTGTCTTTTATTTAATTAAGTTCTCTTAAAAAACAAATCAGAAAAGATTAAACTGTTGGCTTAAAACTGTGAAGTTAACTTACCTGTCATGACAGCTCTGCCGTGGCAGCATCTTTAGGACAGTTTAAGGAGAAGTTTAGAGCCTTTCTATAGTTCTGAAAAACTTAAACACCATTGTGACTGTTATATTGCTTAGATTTCTTTTAGCCAAACTAGAATAGGATGCTTAGTACTTGAATAGCCCCTAGAGGTGCCTAACATTGGCTCTAGGAAAGAAGTTTAGCAAAAGAAATTCAAAAACCTAGAGGTGCCCGAAACCAGCTCTAGGAAGCTAACTAGAGGTGCCCAAAACTGGCTCTAGAAAAATTTATCTTGAAAATAGAAGAAAAAGAAGCATGAAAATAAACTTTGGCATAAAATTCGAGTTAAAAAGTTGAATATTCTAGTGAAACTAAGAGAGTCTTAGCATATAACTGTTCACAAGCATGCACACACTGCACGAGGACTATAGTGAGATTCCGGACAGATCCTAATCTTTCCGACAGGTTGCTGCCGCCACAGAGAATGAGCGACGGGTAAGGGACAGTTCACTGTTTGAAGGCCAACACAAAAATTTTCATTTTTCTTTTAGGTCTTAATTGCTTGAGGGCAAGAAAAAACTTGAGTTTGGGGGTGTGTTGAGTGTGTAAAAGTTCTATTATTTACACCCTTTTTAACCCATATTTCTACTGCATTCAAGCATCAGTGCATTGCATTTAGGTTAGTTTACATTAGAACATCACAAATATATTAAAGGCACGGATTCTACTAAAAGATGGCTTATTTTGCAGGTTGCTGTCATCGTAGACGGAGAAGGCGGGCGCAGGGCAGAGAAGCAGAAGAGCTGAACTGGACAAGCAGACGAAGAGGACGATGCTGCCATGGATCTGCCGTGACAGCAGAGGACGACAGCACATTAGTGAAGGAAAAGCAAAGTGGACCTCGATAGATAGAGAAAATTATGCTCGTCTGTCGTGTGAAAGCCATATATATTTCCAAGCCCCGGATCAAAAGATATGTCAAGCCAAAGCTCAAGGAGAGAAAATCCCAAGAAACAAGGAGGGCGGCTGAAAAGTAGGATACTTGGAGATTAAGTCTTTATTAGAATCTTACTTTTAATTAAAGTTGTAATCCTTGTTACCTTAGAATACTTGAGCCCAAAGCTTATATAAGGGCATAGATTTTAACCTAGGGGACATTATACCCCATAACCGACAACTAAACCCCTCCGCCGTTTACCCGCCACCGACATGTTCTAAATCCCCCCTAGGGCCACGGGTTGTTTTGTAAAGTAGTTGCAAGGGTTGTTTTGTTTTAGAATTTTCCAAGTTCAATAAAATAAACTTCAAGTTCTCTTATTTTGGTTATTAATATCTTGCAAGAGCATCGGGAGAGCATTGTGAGGTTATCCATTTACTTAGCATCGGGAGAGTTAAGTATACGAAAGAAATAAGAGCAAGTTCTCTAGTTTATAGTTGAACTATCTTGGACCTAGGGATAGGCCAAGGCAGATCTGGGATTCTTGCCAAACTTGAAGTACGTAGTTGGTGTGTTTGCTGCCGCGACGACCAACGGACAGCTGCCGCGACAGGTGCTGCCGCGACAGGCGCGACGACAGAACTGGAGTTCCTAAGCATTGCAATACCTGCACTACTGAGCAATTCAATACCAGCCCATTCTCTCTATCTTGATATCTCAATTCCTTTATTTGTGATTTTCCTTATTATTTTCGTGACAATTCTCTTAAATATTTTCTTTACTTCGTGCAGTGAAAATAGGTGAAGCTATTAGCCCAATCCCTGTGGAGACGATATTCGATACTTCGTATCACTTTACTACTTGCGTCGTGTACACTTGCACTACAATTGTGATAGACTCTTTTACACGCAACAACATGCCCAGGTGTTTCGGTACACTCGAGCCTGTACCGTAACGGTGAGCCTGAAATTGCCTTAGTGTTTCAAAACGGGGTAGGCCTGTTCAGGTACATTTTACCATTGGAAACCATAGTTTCAAAACCCCTCAAAGGCGTTTCGATACGGACCCGTGTTCCGAGCCGTGAAGTACCACTTTGATACACATGTTTCGATACAGGGCTAGCGTGTACCGAAATAGATGGCGGTTATGTTAGTTGATGGAATATTTTTGAAGTTTTGAATCTTTACGTATTGGTCTCTGAATGTTGTGGATGCAATTAAATGAGTTTGAATGATTATTTTGAGCTGAGTTTTGACAGAGATACATATAATATGATTAATCAAAAGATGGTACTCTAAAATTGGGAAAAATCCCTGTAATTTGCCAAGTTTGCAAATTGTCCCTAAAGGATGTTTATGTATACAATTGATGATCGACTGATGTTATGTATAATCCGCTGCAACATTAAACACTTAGGTTTGTAACGAGCATCTAGACAAGATAATAGAAAAAATAGGGTCGTTTATTGAGGTAAACCTTCCTGGTTTACTTCAATATTCCCCGTGTGACCCGTTCGGTTCAGTCTCTCGCCTAGGCCAGCTCGAGGGGGTTACATTATCTAAAGATTCTCTTAATGGCTATAGGGTGAGATTCTCTAGGACTAGCTTGAAACCTAGCACACAAGCAAACACTAAACATGATATTAGGTCTACTTGCGATAAGGTAAAGCAAAGATCCAATCATGGAACGATAAAGCTTAGAATCAACACACTTACCTTCTTCATCCTTGTCAAGCTTAATTGATGAGCTCATAGGAGTGGCTTGAGGCTTCACATTCTCTAAGCCAAACTTCTTCAGCATATCCTTGATGTATTTAGCTTGATTGATGAAGATGTCATCCTTCCTTTGCTTAATTTGGAGTCCCAAGAAGAATGAGAGCTCCCCCATCATACTCATCTCAAATTCTGTAAAACCAAAGAATTGATTTTGATATAACAAAAGATTTAAGGACAAAATTGAAAATAGAAAATAAATTTTTAAGTCCTCAAAACTTCCCAAAACTTTTAAGTAAAGTGGTCAAGTCAAAACCAAATGGTAATACAAATTTTTCTAAGTGTTTTCCAAGTCAAAATAGTGATTTTCAATTCACCGTTTCGAAACAGCCCTTAAGTGTTACGGAACGTGTTGAAACTGTTAAAATTGGTTTCAAAATGAGACTTCTCGTTTCGATACGATAGTATCGAAATAGGATACTATATCTCGAAACGGATGAAGAACAACGGAACGAGCAGATCCGTTTTGATACTGTTGTATCAAAACAATCTTTAACGTTTTGAAACGAGATTTGAACTTGGATTCAAAATTTTTTACCATTGCAATTTTATAACTGACCTTTACAAAACGGTTAAGACGTATTGAAATGATTTAAGCATGTTTCGATACGAGTTTTGACCGTTTCAAATTGTTTCGAAATGGTATCAAGTCGTTTCAGAACGAGCTCTTAGCGTATTGAAACAATCGTATCCGTTTCGATACGATCTCTTAATTACACCCCAACGACTATTTCTATTTTGCTCTGTTTCGAAACAAGTACAAGTGTTTCGAAACGGGTAGTTGCAAAAGTGCATTTATGGTGGGAACATTGCATCCCAACGGCTATATTGATGAAGGCAACCACCCTAACGGCTAAAATTGAATGAGAAGTTATAAATGGAGTCTAAAAACAACCAGCAACAACTATTGATCCGAAGAGAAACAATCCTGCATCAAATCCAAGCTCAAGTGCTTAAGTTCAAATATCCTTGTAAAACCCCAATTGTCAATCCTTCTAATTTCCTATTTTTTAGATTCAATTGGGTTGCGTGCTTGTAATTTGGGCAATATAAGTCTTGAGAGATACATTGTATTTGCCACATTCTTCTTTGTACACTTGTGAGAGGGTTTGGTCAATTTTGGGTAGAAAATTGACCATTTGTGTAAATGTTTCCTCCTAAGCCTAGAAAAGGGGAAGATCAACTAGTGAAGTTGTCTGGAAAATCCTTAGTGAGAGCTAAGGTAGTGGATGTAGAGTTCATTTGGAACTTGAACCACTATAATTGCCTTTGTCCTCAATTTTATTTTACCACTTTACTACCAACCAAATTAGAAATCCAATTCACCCCCTCCTTGCATTTATCGATTCAACGATCCACTCTACAATTGGTATCAGAGCCTACCTCTTTTGAAGGATTAAAAACCACAAGAGAAGATCCTAGAACAGTGTGATCAAATCTTTAGTCAAGGCATGACATCTACCTCAATCTCCAATCTCTGTGAGTCTCAATCTACCACTAAACCACCATTCTTTAATGGGGACAACTACCCATATTGGAAGAATAGGATGTGTCTCTTCATCAAATCTACGGACTACATGGTTTGAAATGTAGCTGGAGAAGGGCCTCACATTCTGATGAAAAGAAATGATGAAGGAAGACTTGTTCCGAAGGTGAAATCGGAGATGACCGAAAAAGATAGAAGAAGGATGCAAGTCAACAATAAAGCATTGCACATTATCTTTTGTGCACTTGGTCTGGACATCTATTCTAAGGTTTCTTCAATCGAGAGCACCAAAGAAGTGTGGGACACTCTTGAGACAACATATGAAGGAACTAGCGATGTTAAAGAGACGAAGATCAGGCTACTTAATTTGAGTTATGAGAACTTCAAGATGGATCTTAATGAGAGTGACTTCTAGATGTTTGATCGATTTTCTATCATCTTCAATGGTCTAAAAGGATTCGGTTTTGAAAAACAAAAAGGTCATTTCAGATTTGAAAGCTCAAAATGATTTATTCTCTAAAACTAACTTGGATTTTGAGAAAAAAAGGTTTTAAGCTTGCAAGATGATCTAAAGTTCTTTGAAAAATAAAATATTGATTTGAACAACCTTCTTTCTCAATGTAATGATGAACACCAAAAATTGGTGAATGAGCTCAATGAGCTCAAAAATTCTTTCAAAAGTGTTGGTTTTTCAAAGCTTGAAAAGGGTGAATCTTCAAAAACCAACTTTACAAAAAGAAAGAATTTGAACTACAAACAAAGTGGCTCCTATAGGCACTCTAGAACTAAAAAGATTAGAAGTGTATGGGTTCCTAAGGAACTTGTAAAATCTAATAATGTTAATGCCTTGTCATCTTGGATTCCTAAGGGAACCAAGCTTTTGGGAGCTAACACTCATGGACCCAAAATGATTGGGTACCAAAAATCAAAGTTTAAACTCTTTATTTGTAGGGGGAGCATTGCTACAAGGCCAAAGCACAAAGTCAAAATTCATGGTACCTTGATAGTGGATGCTCGAGACACATGACTGGAGACAAGAGTCGATTCATGGAATTAAAGCCAAAAAGTAGAGGAGTAGTAACTTTTGGTGACAACTCCAAAGGCCACATTGAAGGTATTGGCTCCACAGGTAATCACTCTTCCATACTTATTGAAAATGTCATGTATATCAATGGTCTAAAACACAATTTGTTGAGCATTAGTCAATTATGTGATAAAGGGTTTAATGTCATGTTTGATGTAAGTGGGTGTAGAATAGTATACATTAAATCTAACAAAACAATGTTCATTGGATCGCATAGGCAATATTTATATGGTGCATGTAGATGACATTCATACATCCCATGCATGCTTAGTTGCACAAAATGAAAATGATGCATGGTTATGACATAGGAAACTAGGACATGCTAGCATTAGCGTTTTAGAAAAATTGGTTTCCCTTAATCTAGTTAGAGGCCTACCTAAGCTCAAGTTCTCATTAGATAAAATTTGTGATGCATGTGCTAAAGGTAAACAACATAGAGCCTCTTTCAAGTCCATTAATGATGTTTCTACAAGTAGATGTTTGCAATTGATCCACATGGATCTCTTTAGGCCAATTAGGACTACTAGCTTGGGTGGAAAATCATAGGCATTTGTACTTGTTGATGATTAGTCTAGGTATAGTTGGGTTCTCTTTTTAAGCATCAAAATGAGGCTTTAGAAAACTTTATCACATTTTCAAAAATAACCCAAAATGATCTTGAACTTAAATTTTCACATATTAGAAGTGATCATGGAACCAAATTTTAGAATATGGGTTTTGAATATTTTTGTAATGAAAATAGGATTAGCCATAATTTTTTGACCCCTCGCACTCCTCAACAAAATGGGGTAGTTGAGAGGAAAAATAGAACTTTAGAAGAAATGGCTAGGACTATTCTTTGTGAAAATAGTTTACCAAAGTATTTTTGGGCGGAAGCCACTAACACCGCTTGCTACGTTATAAACCGAGTAATGATTAGACATATTTTGAAGAAAACTTCTTATGAGATTTTAAAATTTAAAAAGCCTACCATTAGTTATTTTCATCCTTTAAGTTGCAAGTGTTTTGTTTTAAACAATGGAAAAGATAATTTAGGTAAATTTGATGCAAAGAGTGATGAAGTTATTTTTCTAGGTTACTCTTTATACTCTAAAGCCTATATTGTGTTTAACAAAAGAACTTTAGTTGTAGAGGAATCTATTCATATGGTTTTCGATAATAACCTTCTTTTGAGGAAGGATTCATGTGATAATGATGATGTAGGGATCATTGAAGCTAATGATGGTGGAGAATCATCAAAGGTGAATGAGATTCCAACCCAAGAGGAAGAAGCACAAGAACTACCTCTAGAAGCATTGCAAGATATGTCTCTTGAGGAAAAGGAAGTGAGCTACCCAAGAGAGTACAACTATGTCAAAGGTGGTGAGATCTTGGGTGATCCATCCAAGGGGGTAACTACTCGTTCTTCTCTTAAAATGCTTAATAATGTTTCTTTTATCTCATGCATTGAGCCTAAGAATGTTAAAGAAGCATTAAAAGATGACTTTTGAATTATGGTCATGCAAGATGAGTTAAACCAATTTGAGAGAAGTAAAGTATGGAAATTAGTTGATAGGCCTAGAAATAAATTACTATAGGAACTAAATGGGTCTTTAGAAACAAACTAGATGAGAGTGGTAACATAGTGAAGAACAAGGTTAGGCTTGTTGCTCAAGGTTACACTCAAGAAGAGGGAATTGATTTTGATGTAAACTATGCACCCATAGCTAGAATGGAAGCATTTAGGATGTTACTTGAATTTGCATGTTATCATGATTTCAAGCTTTTTCAAATGGATGTCAAAAGTGCGTTTTTAAATGGCTTTATAAACGAAGAAGTGTATGTGGAACAACCACCGGGTTTTGAAGATCCCATTTTTCCAAACCATGTTTTCAAATTGCCAAAAGCTTTATATGGTTTAAAACAAGCTCCTAGAGCTTGGTATGAAAGATTATCAAGTTTTCTAGTTGAAAAAGGTTTTGAAAAAGGAAAGGTGGACACAACACTATTTATTAAAAACAATGGCAAAGATATCTTAGTAGTTCAAATTTATGTTGATGATATTACTTTTGGTTATACTAATGAGTTGCTTTGTCAAGATTTTTCTAAGTTGATGCTAGGTGAATTTGAAATGAGCATGATGGGGGAGCTCTCATTCTTCTTGGGACTCCAAATCAAACAAATGAAGGATGGCATCTTCATCAATCAAGCTAAGTACATCAAATATATGCTCAAGAAGTTTGGCTTGGAGCAAGCAAAGCCTCAAGCTACACCAATGAGCTCATCCACAAAGCTTGACAAAGATGAAGGAGGTAAGTGTGTTGACTCTAAGCTTTATTGTTCTATGATTGGGTCTTTGCTTTACCTTACCGCAAGTAGACCAAATATATTGTTTAGTGTTTGCTTGTGTGCTAGGTTCCAAGCTAGTTCTAGAGAGTCACACCTTATAGTCGTTAAAAGGATCTTTAGGTACCTTAGAGATACTCCTTGTTTAGGCCTTTGGTATCCTAGAGACTCAACCTTTAACATTCATGCTTATTCGGATGCAGATTATGGGGGTTGTAAGATAGATAGGAAAAGTACTTTCGGCACTTGTCAATTCCTAGGTAGTATGCTCATATTTTGGTTCTCTAAGAAACAAAATAGTGTAGCTTTATCTACCACCGAAGCACAGTAAATATCCTTAGGGAGTTGTTGTGCTCAAGTCAATTGGATGAAACAACAACTCTTAGACTATGGAATTGAGGTAGACACCATACCCCTTAAGTGTGATAACACTAGTGCCATATGTCTTACTAAAAATTCCATCCAACACTCTAGAACCAAACTCATAGAAATAAGGCATCATTTCATTAGAGATCATGTCCTTAAGGAAGATGTTGTTTTAGAGTATGTAGACACCTTAAATCAATTAGCGGACATCTTTACCAAACCTCTAAATAAAAAGTGTTTTTGGTCCCTTAGGAGAGAGTTAGGTCTAACTAGCCTATCTTGACCTTTTAGGATCTTTGTGCTTAAAATTGCTTGAATTCTTGTTAAATATCATGCTTATGTATTTTTTATCTTAATTACATCCTTGCTTATAGTTAGGGGAGTATGTTTATGTTAGGATATGTTAAACTTGCTCATACATCTCATTCATGCATCTAGGTTCAATCAAAGTTCGATTCTTCTGCATTTTAGAGCCGTATCTACTCTTCCAGTGCTATTGGTATCGAAACGGGTCACCCTGTTTCGGTACTGGCTGCCTCTAAAGAACACATATGGACCAAGCTATTTCAAAATGCTCCCAAGGGTTTCGAAACGTTTTGGTTCTGTTAAAACTTGTATCGAAACGACCCCTCTTCGTTTCGATATGGGAAACTCTTAGGCTTCGATACAGTCAAACCTGTATCGAAACAGTCAATAAGTTTCGGAACGTTCGTATGCAATTCAGTACGCCTGTTTCGAAACGACCTCTCTTGTTTCGAAACGCGTATCCGAAAAAGCCAAATTTAAAGGGTTTTAAATGCTTAAAGAGTCTTTTAATTAAACCCAAAAACCCTCAAAACCCTGGACCGATTTCATCTATAAAAACCCTTCAAATCTCTTTGTTTTTCATCAAAACTTGAGGGTTTTTACTCCTAAACATCAATCTAATCAAGCTTCATCAATTTTGTGCAATTTCATCCACAAATTCCTCCAAAATCCCATCTTTGAGGTATTTTCTATCTTTCTCTTTTTCTTTTTATTTCATTCGAATATTATGTTAAAAAATTATAGTTTTGTATAGAATACTTGTTTTACATTATGGGTTTTCAAAATCTTGTAAAAAAATTCAAATCTCAAATTTTTTGGTTCGAATATATTTTATTTTCATCAAAAAAAATTTAACATTGTTTTTCAAATATGTTTTTATCAAAATTTTAGTTTTATGTATTTGCTTTCAAAGTGTTTTAAAAGACCTTAATGAGATTGTTATTGGATCGAATTAGGATTTAATGCATACACTTAAATTTTATTGCTTTCTTTGTTTTTAGGTGTTTTTAATGGCTTTGCAAAAGAAAAGAAAGACTGAAGGGGGTGAAGGTTCGAACCCCGATGACGATATTCGTCCAAACCTTACCCTTCTTTATGCCAAAAGTTTTAGAAACCAAGAGGCTAGGAATCGGTTTAAAATTATTCAAGATGATGTTGTTCGATAAGAGAGAGTTGTAGACATGGCATTCCTTGATTCTGAGCGTTTCTACTTTAAGTACCTACCTCTTTTGCAACGTGGGGGTTTCCTCAACTTTATAAATATTCCCGACATTGTCTACAAAAACATGGTATTGCTTTCTACTCCAATGCTCATCTTATTAGCAATGCCGATCATTCTAAAGTTATTGCTATCGAATCTTACATCTTGGGAAAGAAGTTTCGCATTGAACCATACATCTTAGTGACCATTCTTGGGCTTGATAATGAGGGTATTGAGGATGAAACCATCTTTGGATCTTAAAATAGACCGGTTCTCACTTTGGATGCCCAAGACCATTTCTTGCACCTAATCATATCTTGGTCCTTTCGCCCATCCGGAGGAAATTTTGTCCATATTCGTCAAGTTGACACCTTTTGGCTCGAGTGTTTTCGACAAGAACAACAACCTAACTTGGTGAAGATAATTTTTACCGAGATGGTCCATCTAGTAAGGCATCATCAATCCGACTCCATCACCTCCTTCACCTATGGGACAACTTTGAGTTACATTTTTTTGCCTTGATCTTGATGTCTCATACGATTTTCTGGAACAACACAAGCAAAAGCTCGGTGTCTTCTCTCGTAAGGTCTGGATTAAAATACACTAATGGTGAATGGATTCGAGTCAATTGTAGAGCTCAAGCACCTCAAGAAGAGCCTCAACCACAAGTTCAAGTTCCCGTTGTGGCTCCTAACAATGATGCTCTCATAGCCTTCCTCACCGAGAAGTTCAACACCATGGACACAAACATGGCTTCCGGATTTGCAGCTATCGACACTCGATTCACATCTTTGGAGGATCGTGTTCCTGTCATGGAGGATCGTGTCCCTATCTTTGTTTGTTTGTTTGTTTTAAGACCTATGCTTTGATTTAATGTTTTTAGGATTGAGTTTGATTTTATGTTTGAATTTGTTTTATGAACTTAATGCTATCTATGCTATTATGTTGTTTGGTTTATGATTTATGTCTCTTTTATTCTCATTTAGCCTTGATTATATGTTTGATCTAACAAGAAAGGGGAGAAGTAATTCCTAAGAGCGTAAGTGTTTTTAAGTTTCAAGTGCTTTAAATTTTAACTTTTCAAAACTTTAAAATCTATCTTAAATTGAGGGGGAGTTAAAAGTTTTTCAAAGATTTCAAAACACTTAAAAATTTATACTTGGTTTTGTTATATCAAAAAGGGGGAGATTGTAAAACCAAAAAATTGATTTTGATATAACAAAGGATTTATGGACTAAATTGAAAATAGAAAATAAATTTTTAAGTCCTCAAAACTTCCCAAAACTTTTAAGTAAAGTGGTCAAGTCAAAACCAAATGGTTCTACAATTTTTTCTAAGTGTTTTCCAAGTCCAAATAGTGATTTTCATGTCACCGTTTCAAAACAGCCCTTAGGTGTTTCAGAACGTGTTGAAATTGTTAAAATTGGTTTCGAAACGAGACTTCCCGTTTCGATACGGTAGTATCGAAACATGATACTATGTTTCGAAATTGATGAAGAACAACGGAACACGCAGATTCGTTTCGATACGGTTGTATCGAAACAATCTCGAACGTTTCGAAACAAGATTTGAACTTGGATTTAAAATTTATGACAGTTGCAATTTTATAACTGATCTTTACAAAACGGTTAAAACGTATCGAAATGATTTAAGCACGTTTCAATACGGGTTTTGACAGTTTCAAATTGTTTCGAAACGGTATCAAGCTGTTTCGGAACGGGCTCTTAGCGTATCAAAACAATCGTATTCGTTTCGATACGGTCTCTTAATTACACCTCAACGACTATTTCTATTTTGATCTGTTTCGAAACATGTACAGATGTTTCGAAACGGGTAGTTGCAGAAGTGCATTTATGGTGGGAAGATTACATCCCAGCGGCTATATTGATGATGGCAACCACCCCAACGGCTAGAATTGAATGAGAAGGTATAAAAGGGAGTCTAAAAACAACCAGCAACAACTATTGATCCTAAGAGAAACAATCCTACATCAAATCCAAGCTCAAGTGCTTAAATTCAAATATCCTTGTAAAACCCCAATTGTCAATCCTTCTAATTTCCTATTTTTTAGATTCAATTGGGTTGTGTGCTTGTAATTTGGGCAATATAAGTCTTGAGAGATACATTGTATTTTCCACATTCTTCTTTGTACACTTGTGAGAGGGTTTGGTCAATTTTGGGTAGAAAATTGACCATTTGTGTAAAAGTTTCCTCCTAAGCCTAAAAAAGGGGAAGATCAACTAGTGAAGTTGTTTAGAAAATCCTTAGTGGGAGCTATGGTAGTGGATGTAGAGTTCATTCGGAACTTGAACCACTGTAATTGCCTTTGTCCTCAATTTTATTTTACCACTTCACTACCAACCAAATTAAAAATTCAATTCACCCTCTCTTGGCATTTATCGATTCAACGATTCACTCTACAAATTCACCTTGCATTAGCTAAAAAAATTCTTGGCAATAAAACTCATTAGTAGAACCAAATATAATGTCATCGACGTAAGTTTGAACTACTAATATGTCATTGCCATTTCTTTCAATAAAAATTGTAGTGTCCACCTTCTCTTTTTCAAAACCTTTTTCAACTAAAAAGTTTGAAAGTCTCTCATACCAAGCTCTATGAGGTTGTTTCAAACCATATAAAGCTTTTGTTAGTTTAAAACATGGTTTGGAAAGTTTGGTTCTTCAAAATCGGGTGGTTGTTCTACATGCACTTCTTCATTTATAAAATCATTTAAAAAGGAACTCTTGACATCCATTTGAAAAACTTGAATTCATTAAAGCATGAAAATGCAAGAAGCATCCTAATTGCTTCCATCCTAGCTACGGGTGCATATGCCTCATCAAAATCAATTCCCTATTCTTGAGTGTAACCTTGAGCAACAAGCCTAGCCTTTTTTTCTCACTATGTTACCACTCTCATCTAGTTTGTTTCTAAAAACCCATTTAGTTCTTATAGTAGACTTATTACTAGGCCTATCAACTATTGTCCAAACATTACTCCTCTCAAATTGATCCAATTCCTCTTGTATAGCCAATATCCAAAATTCATCATTTAATGATTCTTTGATATTTTAGGCTATATGCCTGAGATGAATGCAATATTATTCATAAGTTTAAGATAGGATCTAGTGGTTACCCCCTTTGATGAATCGCCCAAGATTTCACCATCTTTGACATAGTTGTGTTCCCTTGGGTAGCTCACTTTGTTTTCGCCAAGGTTCATGTCCTTCAAGGCTTCTATGGGAGGATCTTGTGCTTCTTCCTCTTTGGTTGGAACCTCATCAACCTTTGATGATTGCCCACCATCATTAGCTTCAATGATTCCTACATCATCATCATCACAAGAATCCTTCCTCGGAAGGAGGTTATCATCGAAAACCACATGAATTGACTCTTCTACAACTAAGATTCTTTTGTTAAAGACTCGATAGGCTTTAGAATTAGAAGAATATCCTAAGAAAATAGCTTCATCCCTTTTTGCATCAAATTTACCCAGATTATCTTTTCCATTGTTTAAAACGAAACACTTACATCCAAAAGGATAAAGATAACTAATGTTAGGCTTTTTAGATTTTAAAATCTCAAAGGGGGTTTTCTTTAAAAGTGGCCTAATCATTACTCTGTTAATAATATAGCAAGAAGTGTTTGTGGCTTCCGCCCAAAAATACTTAGGTAAATTGTTTTCACAAAGCATGGTTCTAGTCATTTCTTCTAAAGTTTGATTTTTCCTCGAACGATCCCATTTTGTTGAGAAGTGCGAGGTGCGGAAAAATTATGGCTTATACCATTTTCATTACAAAAATCATCAAAACCTAGATTTTGAAATTCGGTTCCATGGTCACTTCTAATATGAGAAATATTTTGACCAATGTCATTTTGAGTGATTTTTGAAAATGTGATGAATTTTTCTAAAGCCTCATCTTTAGTACTTAAAAATAGAGCCCAAGGGTATCTAGAGAAATCATCAACAAGCACAAAAGCATATGATTTTCCACCCAAGCTAATTGTCTTAATTGGCCCAAAGAGATCCATTTGGATCAATTATAATACCCTACTAGTTGAAACATCATAATAGGTTTAAAAGAGGTTCTTTTATGTTTACCCTTGGCTCATGCATCACAAATTTTATCTAATGAGAACTTTATCTTGGGTAAACCTCTAACTAGATTTTGGGAAGCCAATTTCTCTAAGACACTCATGATAGCATGTCCTAGTTTCCTATGCCATAACCATGCATCATGTTCATCTTTAGCTACAAAACATGCATTTGAAATGTTTATGTCATCTAAATGCACCATATATATATATATATATATTACCTATGCGATGCCCTATGAGCATAGACTTATTAGTTTCAATGTTCATTATTTTGCAACCATTAACATAAAAAAGAACATTAAAACCTTTATCACAAAATTGACTAATGCTCAACAAATTATGTTTTAGACCGTTGACATAAAGAACATTTTTAATTAAGAATGAAGAGTGATTACCAATGGAGCCTATTTCTTCAATATGGCCTTTGGAGTTGTCACCGAAAGTCACTACTCCACCACTTTTAGGCTTTAGATCCAAGAATCTACTCTTGTCACCGGTCATGTGTCTTGAGCATCCACTATCAATGTACCATGTGTTTTGACTTAAAGCTTTGGCCTTGTAGCAATGCTCCCCCTTTGGATCCTCCTCAAACACCATGAGACAAAGGTTTGCAACTTTTTTCTCCTCTTCGGATGACTCCTCATCACTCCAAGTAGCAACGTTTGCCTTGAGCTTCTTCTTCTTCTCGAAGCTCTTCCTTTTGAGTTAAGGACAATCGGATCGAATATGCCCAGGCTTCTTGCACTCATAGCATATGAGTTGGTCCTTCTCTTTCTCTTTGTTCTTGTTCTTAAAGTCTTCTTTTCTATGGAACTTTCTTCCCCGATTGGACTTCATGAACCGAGCGAATTTCTTGGCTATCATAGCTAATTCTTCTTCCTTCTTATCTAAGCTAGAATCACTCTCTTCATGTGAAGCTTTGAGAGCAATTCCATGATTTTTCTCCTCTACCTTCTTCTTCTCTACTTTTCTCTCTTCTCTCTTCTTTTCTTCTTCTCTTCCTTTCTTCATGATCTCATGAGTGAGGAGAGATCCCACCAACTCATCGAGCTTTAGTATCTTCAAGTTCTTGGCCTCGATGATTGTAGTTCTTTTTCCCTCCCATGAATCTAGGAGAGAATAGAGGAGCTTTCATACTAGTTTGTCTTTAGGAATGGTCTCACTAAAGCCCTTAAGACCATTGACAATGACCAAGAAGCGATCGAACATTTGAGTGACGCTTTCCTCGGGCTCCATCTTGAAACTATCGTAGCTATAGTTAAGGATCCCAATCTTGGTCTCCTTGACGTCGTAGGTTCCTTCATATGTGGTCTCTAGCTTATCCTATACCTCCTCAACACTTGTACACGAAGACGTCTTCAAGTACATATCCGGTCCAAGAGCACAAAAGATCATGTGTAGAGCTTTGTCATTGATTTGAAGCTTCTTTCGCTTTTCCTCGGACATTTCGTGCTTGGACTTTGGAATGAGTCTTCCTTCATCGGTTCTCTTCAAGAGAATGGTTGGGTCATCTTCCACAACATCCCATATGAGGTAGTCATTGGATTTGATGAAGAGCTTCATCATATTCTTCCAATAAGGATAATTATCCTCATTGAAGTAAGGAGGCTTAGTGATGGATTGTGACTCGTAGTTGTTGCCGGGTGTTGATTCCATTGCTTCTAGTTGTTGTTGATCGAACTCTCCAAGAATCGACTCAAGAGGGTTGTAATCCTTCCAATGAGTGTAGCTTTGATACCAATTGTTGAGTTGATCACACAATTGAAAATGGCCAAGATGGGGTGATTTGACAATTAAAAATTTAAAGGGAGGAAAAGATAAGTGAAAAGAGATGAGACAAGACAATTTAGAGTGGTTCAAGCTTGTAACAAGCTCTACATCCACTACCTTAGCTCCCATTAAGGATTTTTAACCAATCCACTAATTGATTCTTCCTTTTTTCTTAGATTAGGAGGAAACCTTACAAACCGATTAAGCTTTCTACCCAAAGCTTAATCAAATTCACTCACAATTACAAAGAAAGAAATGAAGTCTATAATGTATCTCTCAATAGACTAATTAATTGCCCAATTACAAACAAACACTCCCCAAACTTGAAAGATAGATAAACAATGAAGAATTTTACAAGTTGGGTACACAAATTTGACTATATAAGCTCAAAGGTTTGGAATAATTACTTGGATGTTGCTTGAAGGTTCAATAGTTGTTGTTAGTGCTTTTTAGGCTTGCTTTTATATCTTCTCGTTGATTTCTAGCCGTTTGGGTGGTTGAGATCATCAATAGAGCCATTGGGGCTCTCTCTTCCCTCCACAAATGCTGTTATGCAATTACCCGTATCGAAACACAAGGCCATGTTTCAATACAGACACCAAAAAAGGAAAGAGTCGTTGTGTGTAAAAAGGGCCCGTATCGAAACGACTATAGGCCGTATCAAAACAGATTGAAATTGTAAAGTGTAAAAAGAGGGCGGTATCGAAACGACAATAGGCTGTATCGAAACATTTTGAAACCGTAAACTTGTGTTTCAAAATAGCATAGGGGTGTATCGAAACACTTAACCAATTTTTCAAAAGTTCGATTCTGACAAGTAACGACTAGTTCATTTAATGCTCGATTTTGAAAATACTTAACCTCTGTATCGAAACGAGTGTGAGCCGTTTCGAAACAACATAAAAAAATCAAAAACCCAAATGAAGGTTGTATCGAAATAGGCAAGGCCGTTTCAAAACCCTTGTCTCGAAACAGATTGGTCTATATCGAAATGAATGTTTCCAGTGGCAAAATGTATCGAAACATTTTGTGGGTGTTTTCGAAACACCTAGGCAATTTTGTGTATTTTGGCGTTGAAACACTTAGAAAAAATTTATGAGCTTTAAGTTTTGACTTCAAAACATTTTAAGTTTAAAATTTACTTGTCAAAAGTGAGTCTTTTGATTACTTAAATATTTATTTACTTTGCAATTTAGTCCTTAAATTATTTGTTTTATCAAATACAAATATTGGTTTTACATATTGCCTTACATATTTTGGAGTTGTGTGGTCATTATTGGATTGTTCGTTTCCAACATGTTCAGTGAGATGGAAATAAGGTTGTCGATCAAATGACGAAGCTAGAACAAACGGTAGTAAGGTGCTTAATCTTTTATGATTTATGTTGTTCATTTGGTTTGGACTTTAGGTTTTATTTCGGTCCTTAGGTTTGGCCTAGTGCCTACTATGCTTTAACGAGTTTTTCCTGAATGACTATTTATGTGCTTAACTTATTACCATGTGTACTTTTTTCTCCGACTAAGATTAAGTATTTTTTAACGTAGCACATGGTAATAATTCTTTGTCAAAAACAAAAACAATTACATGAATAAATAAATCCCTTCATCCCAAAAGGCACGAAGTTCTTTTTTCTCAAAACATTTATAAATTAAGATTAGTTTATTGATGTAATGACTTTTAATTGTTGATATTAGTTAATTTGAGATTTTTTTTAAATAATGACATCTAAATTTTATTAATCACCATGAAAGATAATACAATACAGTTCATCAAAAAGAGAAAAAAATGGACAAGTCCACTAAAAGTCTCTTATAATGGTGCAAAGAAAAGCAGACACTTCAATCAAGATTAGCATACCAAAATCCAGAAATCTTCCTAAATTTCTTTGTCTCTATCCAAACAAGATGTTTTACGGGGTGAAAAAGAAGTTGTGAGTGAACCAAGCTATCAAGCAGATTGTTCTGCTACCCAAGTCTGATTACATCGACAACCAACCATCAACCGAGTGGGGATCCATCTTTATGAGACCACCGATAGAACCATAATCAGAGATTAGTTCCATGAAGATCTATGTACGAACACCAACCGACTGCTAAGATATGATGAAATCATGCCACAAGGACAGATGAAACGAACCAAAAAAATCAAAGAAAAACGTGTCACAATGATAGAGAAAACGTGTGCCACAAAGGCAGTGATTCTTATTAAAATATGAAAAAACAAGAAAAATAATAGACTCGGTGGTCGATAATTAATATTAAAATTAATTGTCGATCACTAATCAAAGGAAGAAAAACAAAGTTGCAGGCGGCAGAAATTTAAGAGAGAGCATCTAGGTGATAATTTGGAGAGAGCGGCTAGGTTTTGGTCAATCTTATTCAATAGTTAAATTGAGATTTGAATGATTCTAATTTTTAGAATATTTAATTTATTTTTTTATTAAAGGTTATAGTCACATATTACTGTTTGATAGTAAAAATCTAAAAATCCGTATCAAATAATAAGAAATCAAAATTTTAATTGAGTTGATTAATATAATCATCCTAAAAATCTATGATCCAATATGTTGAGATTTTAGTCTTAGGTCAAGTTCTTCTATCGATCATTGTACTATATTTATGCTAATGACTTAGTTTCTATACTTAAATTTGATAATTTTTAGTTCATGTACTTTTTAAATTTTAGAAATTTAGTCATGACCAAACAATAGTCTAGTCGGTTTTAAATTATGTTATTACTCATTATATCATACGTAAGTTGTAAATTTAATTTGTGTTTTACAATTTGATTGTTTTAAGTCGATGTAATTCGTCACATTATTTCAAAATCGTTTTATTTAGGATTGAAATTCGAAAATGTAAAAAGTATAGACACTAAATTCACCACCTAATCATAGTACAAGGACTTAAAACAAAATTTGACTTAATTCTTAAAATCTCGAGCATCTTCTCACGTTCCATGCTATGACCAAGCAAATGACATATATTTCAACAGTGGACATCCCTTTTTCCAAGGCAAACCAAATATTTTTTGTCATTTCACGAAGAACGAAGCATAAAATATCCAATACAAATGAAAAAGGATAAAACCTTTTCTTTTTCTTAACCAGTCAGAAATAGCTGCGAAATCATTGCATTTTTTATAAACTTCTTTGTCCAAAAGAAGAAAAATATGTATAAGGAGAGAAACTTGTACTATAATTATAAATTTGTAAATTGTAATCTATTCTTAGTCTATCTATTGATGTATATGTAGAAATCTTAGGGAAACTATCAAGGAAGACATAAACAATGAAAGAGAAAGGTTTAGTTAAGGGGTGGGTAGGGCTAGGGCTAGGGTTTCTATTGTTCCTGGCGAGGTCGAGCCAACCAGAGAGAACTGAGAGCTCTTAGGCGATGGAAGTACTCAGCAATGGCCAGCAAACACCTTGCAGCTTGACGGGTCGTCAGGATCTGATGCAGCCGATGGATTGTTTGGTGCCTCAGATTATCTGCCTACAAGTTTTTTTTTAAGAGAAAAGAATAAGTGTTTTATATCAACCCACAATGAGAATAGGAAAATATTTCATGCACCGGCGGTAGAAAACTTGTTTTTCACAAGCAGGTCTAATTTAGTGTTTAAGAGGTAGGATTTAGAATTTAGAATTTATTGTTACAATTTAAATTTTAATAGTTAAGGGTTAAAATTTAAAGTTTTAGGGGTAAGTTTAGAATAAGCCATGTTTGTTGGAAACAAATTTCACTACCAGTGCATAAAAGATAAAAATAAAAATAATCAAAGACAAAAGAGAATATACTAGCTATTTCCCACAATTAACCATCTTGATTAGAATTCCAATTAACCATTATGTTGACCAAATACGTTTGATAATAGAATTTCTCGGTGTGGGATCGAAATATCAAAAGGCTAACACCTCCTCATTCCAAATCTTGGGTCCTACCATAATTCCTTAAATTAAGATTCATCTAGATATAACATGCTAGCTGATTCCCACAATTAGCAAGTTTTTCTTGAGTTAATTATGCCAAGTTAAATCAATAATGGTGAAGAAAAGCTAGTAAGTCCAGCGGTTACGACCATGACATCACAAACATATGGGACATGAAGCATATCTTTGGAGGTGTGTATATGTGCATTATTTAGGGGAGGGACCATTAGCATGTGACACTACTAAAACTGCAAATATATATTGTTGGTTTAATCACTGATATTAGATTCATTTGCTGATTAATTCGGATTGGATTTAGCATAAACCTAATATAGGGTTGATCCTCCCAGCTCAATTTCTTACATTCACAATGTCAAGATTCAAACATCTAGTCTTACTTAAGGGATCAAGTACCTCATCCCGGTAAATTTGGTGAAAAAGCAAATATTCTTTAGCTTGCCGCTTGCTTAGATTCGTATTAGCTATGTAGTTCTTATATCTCTGCACACCCGGTGTGTGTTGTGAAGTTAATATTCCTAATGATAGGTGTTAAGCATTGGGAAATGAAGGAAACGACAAACTTAATAACTCCTACAACTACAAGTAGAGCTGGATTCGTATGCAGACAGATATTCTCACTCCTTTCAGGCATCTCATTCGGTATAGAACGGTTAACTTTGCCCATATAATTAGCCTCTCCTAAATTAGCAACCATGTTATTTTGGGAAAAGTTATCTAAATCTAGAGAAGCTGATTCCATAAACCTAAGTGACTTTGCCCATCAAAACAACAATGCTAATACTAATACTAATACTAATACTATGGAAATTAGAAATTAGAAATTAGTAATGCGTGTAGGTACCTGTCTAACAAAACCTTGGAGGGTGGAAAGCTTGTTGATGGCGATGGCCATTTGGCCCATGTAGTTAGTCATATTAGGAGGGCAGCTGAGTGAATCGGATGTTATGATATCAGACAGAGAGTGATTCAAAGCTTCCAAGCCTTGTGATAGAGCCTCTTCGGCTTCTTGTGTCGACTGCTGCAGCGCACATATGCCCATTATCTGCTGCTCCGTCAATGCCTCAATCTGATTCAGAATGACCTGTAAAACAAAGGTGTTGCCACTTGCTTGGATATTTATGAACGGAGACGTGAAGGTGAAGACAAAGTAGACAAGCCTGCACTTCTCTCTTTTCTACTGCCACAATTTGTAGTTAACAGACATTGCTTTTATCGCAATAACAACTGGCCTAATCCTTTTTGAGAAAAACCTTCTCATTCAGTTTTTTGCCATTTTTGTATATTTTTTTAACTATCCATATATGCGTGTAAGATATGTCGTTTCCACACAACAAGTTGCACCCATGTATGTAAAACGTACTATTTGCCTACTCCCTTGTCTCAATATATATTTGAAAAATATCTTTTAACATTTGATTCTATATTTGAAAAATATCCTAGATGCTTAAGCATGTTGGAACCAACAGCTTTAACACTCAGTCAACTCATGTAATCATTATATAGAAGAAAATATATTTAATATAATTACATTGTGGTCAAGGGAAACTGGCTTGGGCAATGAAAATCAAAATGCAACTCATCATTATTTCTTAAATTTGTGTAAACTAGATTACGAGTATAAAATTGCATAGGAAAAAAAGTAAGGTGTAAATGTAATATAGAGGAAAAGGAATTTGATATTTAATTATTAAGTATGATTGGTTTAGAAAGGATAGGGACATACCTTGATGAGGTGAGAAGGCCTAAATCCACCAATCCACATGAAGCATCGTTCGGCTGGAGTTTTCCACATGCCGGAAACAAGGTGAAACACGTCGGTTTTCGCCACCATCCCTTTTAGGTTCATCATCTGGTTCACATGTGCTAAACAGTTGTCCACCAACATCCGCAGCTCGTTCTCCGGTAGGTGCTCCTGAACCGCTGCTCGGAGCTCGCACATCAGTCGATGCTGCTCTTCTAGCCATCTTGCGTGCTCCATGTCAAACACTGCAGCGTCTGCAACATAAAACAAGACCTCACTTTATATACACAAACTCAAAGCTGATAACCTGTTGGTATTAACCACAGGCTTATGTATGTATGTATTTGAGAGAGCTGATAACCTGAGCTTATGTTGTTAATACCAACAGGAAGGCCTTGTTCTCCTCCGCCAAAAAGCATGCCCTAAACAGTAACCACAGAAAGAATCATGTGTATTTTGTTTTAAGAAAGCAGATTAAAGGGAATGATCACCTGGGTTCTGGCTCTTTGAAGTTCTTGTTCCAGTTGGGCAAGCCTAATCCTACTTGATTCTAATTGCTGAACATAAGCCTGTGGTTAAAACTCAAAAAATTATATGGAGTATATTATATTTAAATGAAAGAAAAATGATTTGTAGCAATTATTCAGTTTACGGGGTGACCTTTTTTCTCAGCCTGCTTTTCCTTGCTGCCTCTCTATTCTGAGCAAGTCTTCTCAGTGTCTGCTCCAAAATGATTCCCAAATATTACATTACATATTGATTCCATTTCTCTTTTACTGAAAAAATCAGAATGGTAGAAGAAAGAAAGAATAAAGAGTGAATGTCAAGTCAACCTTAGGGTCTGGTGTTTTGGGTCCTTCCTGCTCTGAACTTGAAGTTGGCCCTTTTCGATTCCCCTCGCGCTGCTAAGTTAAGACATGCATTTGTCACTATAGACTCCAAATTTAGACAAAAGCAAATTCAAAACCATGAGAATCTCAGTTTGTTTTTAATTCTTCCAATAAGATAATGCATGCGATCTCTATATATTCCATGATTTAAATATATATAAATGTCTGGGACTTTGTATTCAGAGCCAATCATACCTTGACAGCTTTAGCTGGCTGATTTGGAGCAGAAGCAGAAGCTGAAGCATCGGTTTTGGGGTTGGCCAACTCCATGGACGGCTCTGATGGTCTTTTTGAACAACTAGTTGATGGAGAAACTAATCCTGTACTTGTCTACCAAATCCACTTTGAAAAATTAGCATTTAAATATAATTCTACTTACCCCCCCAAAAAAAAAGAATAAGAAAACTGTAGATCAACATAAATAATAGGAATAATAGTACTAGGGGGTTTACTTTGGTAGAGGATGGTGGCTCAACGTGCATCGGGAAAATGTTGAGCGTCGGAGGCCTCATTTCTGCATTTAATATAATCTCACAGACATTAATCAACCCAAACAAGGACAAGAGAACATAGGGATCCTTCATGATCATAGAGGCGTTTGTTACAAGTCATGGTCCAGAGATACTACTAACATAATTCATTAATAAAAAAGAAAAGAAAAAATAAATTAGCTAGCTTTTTGGCTTGTTTCTGCTAGGATCTGGTCAAAAAGATTGAATCTGTTGAAAGACATGAACATGTTTTTTGTGTGATAAAAAAGAAGCAGGACCTGTCTGAATAAGAATCTTCATAACAGAAGATGCACAAAACCAAAAAGAGAAGAAAGAAGAAGGACAAGCCTTATGGTGAAGATGGAGAAAACACTTACGTCTTTGGTCTTGAACAGTGGAGGGGTCTTGTCCATCAAGGTACAGAAAAAGGGCTTGATCCAATTCACCCAAATCGTAAGCTCCGGTATCTTTGCTTCTGCTTATTTCCAAAAATAAAAAAAAATAAAAAAGTAAAAAAACAACATTTCCAACAAGGAGAAAGAAAAAGTGTTGGGGGTAGGTACTAGGTACAGCTGAAGAGGATGAATTCTGGGTTTTGCTTTGGAAAGAAGAAACAAATTACATGAAGTTTCCAGAGATGGAAGATGATTGCATCATAGCATAAGGAATCTGATGTTGATTATGCTCTTGTATTTGTTGTTGTTGTATGGAGTGGTTCATCATGTTGCCTCTACTTGAATAACAAGGCCAACCAAAGCTAGCTAAGCAGGCTCCTGTTGCTGTTTTTAATCTAGTTGACGAAATTTTGTTTGAAATCACCATGAATGCCAAAACCACCTTCCTTTTATTGCTTTCTTCTCCTCCATCAGAGAGAGAGAGAAATAAAATTGAATGCATACACAAAAAGGACAAAACCCTTTTTATCTCTCTATAAATATACTATTTTTTTTCTTTTCCAAACCCAGATTTTCAGATTAAGCGGTTTTAAGATATCCTTTTCCAAAGCAGAGAAGACCTGAACATTTTTTAACAAATAAATGGTGATGAATTAATAAAGAATTTATTAAAAAATTTATACATAAGTTGAATTTTTTGGTTGCCCTCCCGAGGCTACCTATAATTAGTTACGCATTTGATTTAAAAAAATTAAATTAATTATATAAATGTATAAAGATACAAAGATGTATATATAATAATGTGTATCTTTAAAAAATAACGTTTTAACATTTTGTTAATTGAATTGATGTTAGTTTGACTTACTATACAAATTTAGTTAAAATATTATATGTAATATTAATAATAATCTTAATGAAATATATTTTATTACTATCATCTTGATCTATAAACTATTTTTAACAATTGTTATCTAGAACATTATTGTGAAAATTTTAACAAATAATCTTGAAATAATTATATGTTTTTATTTTCAAGTTTAAATATATAAAAACATATTTATTATTATTTTAAAATTATTTACGAAAACTTTTTTATTTACATATAGTGTATCAAATAATAATTTTCAATGAAAAACCGGTTTGACGCTTCCTTGATGGAGTTTCCTGGTGATTTATTGTAAAGGACAGTAATGCCCTTATAGAAAAGCATATTTACTATTGACATTTTCATGCAAACTTACACGTAGATGTGGTGGTGGCGGCTCTCCTCTCTTCAAACGACAACAAATGCCGTTTCATCCTTTTTTTAGCCTTACCCTTTTGCATTTTACATTTTTTTCTCTTTTTTTCTAAGTTATTTTCTTATAAAATTATTTCGATTTGACTACTATAATGAAACATTTTTTAATCATACAAATTAAAATAAAATTATTGGGGTAGAATATTATTTTTGGCCTTATTATTTAAAAACCCTAAATAAAAATATTTATATTAGTATTCGTAACTATACCTCAATTATTTAAATTTATTTTATAAATAAAATAATAATTAAGATCGAGCTAAAAGAAATTATTTCCGACTATGCTTATCAAAACCTAAATAATAATCTGTATATAAGTTTATGTGATATGCGATATGTTTTAAACTAGGTTTTTATTACAAAAATAATACGTATATAAGATTTCTAATACTAGGGACAAAATCATGATAAAGTTTTACTAAAAAAATGATAGTTAAAATTTAATTGTTAAATAATCTATTTAAAAATTAAAAAATAATATTTAATTTACTTAATTTTAAAATTGATAGAAATTTAGAGAAAATGATCGGTGGAGTTTAATTCGCCTGATTTCGAAAAACAAAAGAATCAAAAAAAAATAATTAGACCCAAAATTTTCATAATTTTAAAAAGTGAGAGATGTCTTATTTGCATAAATTACTGATCCATCTATGAATTGGAAGACCCCACTCACTATACATCTAGTTCCATCACTAAATAATAGTGATATCAAATTATATTTAAGACCAGTTTTACTAAAAGTTAAAAGTACCTGGGAAAAAAAGTGTAACTATCTGAATTTTCGAGTAATCTAATTAGTGTCACAATTAGAGGTGGCAATCGGGTCATTCGGTTCGAGTTCGGTTTGGGTCGTTTCGGTTCGGGTCATTTCGAGTCTATCTAGAATCGGTTTAGATTCGGTTCGGGTCGGTTTGGTTCGGGTTCGGGTCTAATTCGGGTCTGTGATGAGTCGGATTCGGTTCGGGTATTGGATCGGGTCAAAATCGGATTGGTTGTTTTCGGGTCGGGTCAAAATCGGATCGGTCGCTTTCGGTTCGGGTAAAAATCGGGGTCGTTCGGGTCGCTTTCGGTTCGGGTTAAAATCGGGTCAATTTCGGGTCGGGTCAACATTTAAATTTTCGGGTCAATTTGATTTGAGTTGAGTTAAAGGTTTGAGGTTTAATATTTATGGTTTAGTTTAGAGTTATTGGTGTATGAGATTAATTCTGATTCAACTTGTCAATCTATGCATTTGAATTTGATTAAATATTTAAATCAAAGCTTCATGTATCCATATAATTTTTTTTGTATAATTATATTGAATCAAAGTTTATAATAATAATAATAATAATAATAATAATAATAATAATAATAATAATAATAATAATGTCTGAAATGAATTAATTTATTAAACTTAGGATCTAATTGAACTAACTAAAATCTAAAAGCATAAATTACGGACATAATTAAAATAATTTTAAAACTAAATGTGAAATTTCAATTAAATTAATCTAAATTGAAACTCAATTAAATCAAGAAAAATAGAAAGACAATTGGTAAAAATAGAGAGGGAAAAAACAAAATTTTAGAGGGAAATAAGCCACCAATTTTTTAAGCTAGATTGAAAAAAAAAAAAGACAATTGGAAAAAATAGAGAGAGAAAAGACAAAATTTTGGAGGGAAATAAGCCACCAATTTTTTAAGCTAGAGATTAATTACTTTTTAGGTCATGTTGCATTTAAAATGTTACATTTTAGTCAACTTTAAGTTTTAGTTTAATTTAATTTAGTCACAAGTATTCCCACGGTTTAGACTTCGGATATAGAAATCCCCTTCCCGTAGTGATATTTAGTCTCTAAAAATTTACTTTTAGTTGAAATTGACTAATCTTTATAATTTAGTCTATTAATTTAATATATTGATATTTTCGTTCATTTTAATTTCAAAGATTTAATTTTTAGCCAAAATTGACCCCTATTTATTTATATGGTATAATTACAAAATTGATCATTGGACTCTCAAATTTCTCCACTTTCAAATTGTCAATTTAGTCTACAATTTCAATTTTATGCTATATTTTATGATGAAATTATAAAATTGGTCACCACGATCTCAAATTTCTATACTTCATTTTATTATTTATTATATTGTTAACAATAGATATTCGGGTTAAAATCGGGTCAAAATCGGGTTAAAATCGGGTTGATATTCGGTTCAGCTTTCGGTTCGGGTAGCATTCGGTTCGGGTCCATTCGGTTCGGGTCTATTCGGTTCGGTTCTATTTCGGTTCGGGTCCATTTCGGTTCAACAAAAAATTTTGGTTCGGTTCAGTTCGATTCGGGTTTCGGGTCAACTTCGAATCATCATGTTCGGGTCAAAATCGGGTTTCGGTTCGGGTAATTCGATTCGGGTTTCGGGTCTCGGGTCAAGTTTGCCAGGTCTAGTTACAATTAGGAATATTGAGAAGTTGAAGGATTTAGTGTGCAGTTTTTCCATTTGGGTTTTTATTATTGCCTTCACGTGAAATATCTGTCGTCCTACGTCGTCTTAATATTCTTCTTCCTCTTCCTTAACTCCCCCTTCTCTCCTTCACTTCTAAAAATCTCATATTTTGTTTCTACATTTCCATCCAAGAATTAAGAGTACAAGATTGATAATCTACTTGTCAAGAGCATTAAAAAAAATACCAAGATCATTCAAAGAAGTGGTAAGAGCATAGTTTGGATTTTAGGAGGGTTTAAGAGAGAATGGTGTCTTTAGGGTATTTAATCATGTTTTCATGTTTTTAGCAAGTTTTTCCAACTATTATTGATATTTTACAAGTGTAATGATCCATTTTATATTTCTTTGAATAGTGAATGAAGTTAGAAAATCCTCCAAAGCCAAAAACAAAGGAAAAGTTTGAGAAAAGAAACCAAGGAGCTTCATTTCAAGATTAAGAACAAAATAATTACAATTTAAAGTTTGAAGTTCTTCATCAAACATCATAAATGTGATGCTTACATGCTTGTTTATTGCATTTGGGTGCTTTGAGTGAAAAATAAGCTTAAGAGATCAGTTAGTGGTATTTGATGTTAGAAATGGTTAAAATTGATATTAAATGACCCCTAATGACTTCCATAAGCTCTAAGAATTTATTAGAGCCTTTTATTGGATCATCCAGTGCTGATATTGTAAGAATGTAAGCAAAATCTGAGTGAATTCGTGTGTGAATATTGGTACTATCTTCAAGAAGTACCGATACAGTTCATCCAGAATTGATACTAATATGCCAATATCAGTACTAATTGGTTAAATCGAAACATTAGAACATTTTTCGGTACCAGTACTCAAATTTGGTACCAATACATGTATAAATAGTAATTGTACTCATAGGGAAGTTTCGATACTAAATTAATTTGAGAAACTTCGAATAGCTTTTTAGTACCAATACTCGTATAAAGTATTGATACCCCTTAAGATAGTACCAATACTCAAGGGTGAGTATCGGTACTCGTTGCACATAATGATCAACAATGTTAGTAATGGTTTAACGATACGACATAGATTAATGAGACTTAAACCATTAGTTACACTTCCATAAAGTATTAACAATTCAGTAATAGTAATTGATGATGTGTTGAATAACAACCATAGTGAGATATATGCATGTGTTGGTTGCATGCTTTAAGGGAATTCATTGGTTATATGGTTCGGGATCCGGTTCCCTATAGTTAGTGTTGCAACACTATGATAAGTTAATGCTAGATGTACGCTTTTGAGACCGTGTGACACTAGAACTCATCTATGCATGTTTCACCAAATGCACATTTTTTACAACAAATCTCATTCGAAGATAATTGAGGGATGTTTTTGAGTATTGTAAGTTGATCGAATGTACATTCCTGAGACTATGTGATACTGGGCCTCACTCAAGGCTGGTTGTTGGGTGATTATTATTGATATATTGATTATGTTATGAACATGTGTATTGTTGATTTTTAACATGAGTTTAGGTAGATACTAGTAGCCTCACTTGTATGCTTATGTTTGTGATTTTCATGAAGTATAGTAGAGTAGAAGTATGTCACCAAACTTTGTAAGTTCAAGGTTCAAATTGTTTCCGTTCGTAGGTTAGTAGGATAGAGCAAGATCAGTTGGATCACTATTAGTTCAATATTTTCAGCACAACAACATGTAGTTCTAGTAAAATACATTTATTTCGGGTCATGTATCCATAGGATATTATATTGGTTAAGTTTGTAACTTTATTATTATTATTATTATTATTAGGCTTAAACGTCAGATAGGTGCCCAAACTATACCCTTTTTTCCAGTTAGGTGCCTAACGTTTGTTTCGGGCCACTTAGGTGCCTAACGTTTTATTCCGTAACCCATTTAAGGTTTTAGCCGTGACAGACGTTAAAATTTTCCGTTAAGTGACATGTGGCACATTTTTAGTGCTTCTGATATTAAAAATAATAAAATAAATTAATTAAATTAATTAAAAATAAAATTAACCCTTAACCCATCTTTTTCCTCATCACCATCCCCCTCTTCCCCCTTCAGTTTCTTCCAGCCGGTTAAGGTGGATTAATTTGCAGATCTGCAGATCTGCAGAGGTGTGGGAAGAGTTGCAGATTAAGGTGGATTAATTAATTTTATTATAAATAAAATTAACCCTTAACTCATCCTCTTCCCCACTGATAACCCAGTTATTATAAGTCATTTACACTTGATCTCCTGTTTTTCCTACCACCCGCTTTATGTGATTTTAGTGCAAGACACTTTGCATTCTCTTTTCTAGTGATAGTAGTATGTATTTTCAGACATTTCAAGTAAAGTCATACCGTAAAAGAGGCATGTCAATGATAAAAAAGTGCGAGTTCAAATTTGTTCTGGATTTCATTCAAGGAACTTTGTATTTGTCTATGATCACTTGCCCCTTTATTGCTCAACCATGATGCTTGTGCTGGTGTCAATGGGTGTTGAGATCTTTATTGATTGAAAACTTTCACATTAAACCCGGTTTTTCTTTAGTATCTGTTTTATCAGTTTTCTTCAGTTCTGTTAAGTCCTAGCATTTTGTGTGTGGGGTTGGATTGGGTTCGGGATGGGGGGGGGAGGTTTCATTTTTTCTTATTTTGAATCTAAGTTAGAGGATATGTTTCCATTAACATTTTTTGTTTTTCTGGTTTTGGTTGCAGGATTATATCTTCATGCTGTGACTGAGACAAAACTTGTGGTTGACACTTCAAGAGGAGAAACACTGCGCATCAATGTATTGTCATTTGCTAATCCAACTTCAAATCAAGATTTCCCTTTTAGCTTTTTCCCTATGGCCTTAAATTCACATAAAATTTTCTAAAGATTCTTCTAACATTTACAAGAATTCATGAAGATTCTTCCATTGTCCTTCTTCATGTTTTACTGTAAATTGTTTTTATATGTTCTGAACAACCCTTTGTTAATTTTATCCAGAAGAAACGAAATGGAGTGAATATCTGAACAACCCTTTCAGCAACAACGGGTTTTCTTGGGGATTGATGGAAAACCAAGCGGAAGAAACGAAATGGAGTGAATATCTGAACAACCCTTTGTTAATTTTTTCCAGAAGAAACTGAAGGGGAAGAGGGGGTGGTGATGGGGAAGAAGATGGGTTAAGGGTTAATTTTATTTTTAATTAATTTAATTAATTATTTTTATTATTTTTAATATCAGAAGCACTAAAAATGTGCCACGTGTACCTTAACGGAAAATTTTAACGTCCGTCACGGCTAAAACCTTAAATGGGTTACGGAATGAAACGTTAGGCACCTAAGTGGCCCGAAACAAACGTTAGGCACCTAACTGGAAAAAAGGGTATAGTTTAGGCACCTATCTGACGTTTAAGCCTTATTATTATTATTATTATTATTATTATTATTATTATTATTATTATTATTATTATTATTATTTATAGTATTTTTTGAATGTTGAATTTTAAATTGGAGCTCCATATTTTGTAAACTATTTTAAATATTTGGTTTATGAATTTAAATTATGACTATGGTTATTATGAAAATGATTTTATTAGTTGGCTAATTAAGTTTTAAATGAATGGTGGATTGTGTCGGTGACCCAATGTGATACTTCGGATCCTCCAGCTGGGCAGGGTCGAATTAGAGTGTTACATTTAGTGGTGTTAGATCCTAAGTTTAGTCTGTTCTATATTAACCCTATAGTCATAATTGTTTGTCTAGTGAATACATGTCACGAGTTGAAGTTTGTACTCATCTAAGACTGAAAGTTTGATGGTGTGTCCTTGTTTCTTATTAATTGCAGAATTAGCTATGCCAAGGGGTTCCGAGTGTAGCTACGAGGATCGAGAGGAGAGCTGAGTCTCTCATGAGGATGATTTTAGGGATGAGTTCATTTCAGACACGAAGATCATGGCCTATTCATATGAAGATAGAGATGATGAGGCATCCTACTTTTACAACTTGAATAACACCATTGATCGCGTTATACGAGTCATTTGAGGCATTTGATAACACCGTGAAAAACACTAGTAGAGAGGCTTTGATAATAGGAACAAATAATTTTTATGGTTTAGGTGATGATAACATGTTTTCAACAGGCAAATGGATTCGAGACACCTAGTAGATTTTGAGACAGCTACGAAAAAGTTCGGATGACAACTTGAAGTGTATTACTGCTCTTTTGAAAAATAATACACGAGATCGGTGGAAGACGATTGAGATGTGACTGTAGCCTACACTACCACAAGAAGAGTACTTATTAGAAAAGTTTAAAAGAAAATACATTGGGGAGGCACACATCGATGAGTTGAGGGATCAATTCACACACTTGGTTCAAGAGAACCGATTTGTCTTTGAGTACGAACATGATTTTTTTGTGACTGAGCAAACATAAACAAGAGTTAGTCACTACTAAGGAGCTGATATGTAAGAGATTCAAGTGAATGTTACAACATGAGATTCATATGTACTTGACAGTCATTCTGTTGAAGGTATTCTCTGAGTTATCAACCATGGCCAAGGCACTTGAATAAGTTAGAGGTATTACTTCGAGACAATACGAGGGACTTGGGAGTCAAAGTATGAGAAGTTGAGATTTTAAGTCATTCTTAGGCCTTTTCCAACCAGACCAGAGATTCGAGAGGATCGATAAGAGCTACATCGACTTAGTCTGCGAGATCAAAGCGTTAGTCGGGCTTCGCGAGCAACAAGAGACCTTCGACATCCATGTTGGTGATGATTTTTAAGGGTGAAATTAGAGTCACCATTGGGGCTGTCTTTTAGTAGTGTGGGCGGAAGCACTAAAGAGAGTGTTACAAGACATCTAGAACATGTTATAGATGTGGGTCGACCGACCACTTTGTAAAGGATTGCCCAGAGGCTAACAATAATACTCGATTCAGACCCAAAGGCATTCTCACACAACTTAGAGGGGTCAGTGTTTTTCTAGATGAGGAACAAGTTCAATAAAATGGGTTATCGTCATATCCATAACTAGAGATCCAGCCAGACAATATGTAGTTAAGACCAAGGAGGATTGTGATGCTATTAATGTCATCTCATGTACATTTACTATGTGAACTAATAAAAACAGTAGGTTTTCACAATTTAAATAATCTGATGAAAACAATAGGTTTTCTTAGCTAAGTAATCTAATGAAAATAATAAGTTTTCTCAATTTTTTAATTGAAACTTTAGACGGTACAACACATCTCCTTATATAGGCTTTATTTATAATAGTCTTACAATTATACAACTCTAGTAATCAAACTAGAGATAGGATAAAACTATTCTAATTTGAATTATGTACAAATAATACTAATTACAGATAATAGCTAACTGGTTTATTTAATTTACAACTCACACTCCCCATCAAGTTGGTGAATATAGATTGTATAATCTCAGCTTGAATGTAAAATCATCAAAACTTGCTTTTGGCAATGCTTTAGTTAGCACTTTAACTAGCTACTCCTCAGTGGAAATGTATGATAGATATTCTATTTTACCATTAACTTTTTGAGAAATGAAGTGTATTAATTTCTATATGTTTTGTTCTGTCATTATGCACTAGATTCCTTGTAATCACAATAGTAGAATAATTATCACTTAGAATTTAAAATTGTTCAACTTGATTCAGTTCCAACTCTTTTAGTAGTCTCAACAACCACATTACTTAACAAATTCTAAGTGTTAAAGCTCTGTATTCAGCTTCAGCACTACTTTTAGGAACAACATATTGCTTCTTGCTTCTCTAGGTTACAAGATTTCCCTAAACAAATGAACAATAATCACTTGTAGACCTCCTTTCAATTAGCTCATTGGCCTAACTAAAGTCTGTGAAGACCTTCATTATTTTGTCTTCATTTTTTTGAAAATTAACCCATGGTCTGGGGTAAATTTTAGATACCTTAATATTCTATGTTCTGCCTCGAGATGCTCTTCTCTAGGATCTGTCATGTATTAGCTAATAACATACACTGGAAAATCTATGTCCGGTCTTATGAGTGATAAATAGGAATGTACAAAAATAACCGTAATCGTTAACCGGTATAAACATACATTTTATAGGTTAAGTAACCTAACTATTAAAAATTAAACGATTTTGATTAACCGAACTGTTAAAAATAATGGTTAATGGTTATTACCACGGCTATAAAATTGTCATCTTAAGTGCTCGTATTGTCATGAAAACTGTCATCACTAGTTTCATGGATAGAGGGTCCTTCAGTTTTGAATCTTAGCTTTAATGTTTGCTTCTAGCATGGCTGTCAAACAGGTTCATCAATAGAAGAAAATTTGTAATTCTATAATTTTTTTTTTAAATTTACTTTGTGGTCTACTCTCTCGAGGCTTTTTATTGTATTTAGAGATATAATTTAAAAGGAGATCAATGGTGTTTCAAATTGCATTTTAACACGTGTCTTGTTTAATTTGATTGAACAAATCAAACAGAATATACTTTGGGTTTGGCCTTGTTCTTTTGTATTGGTGTTTTTATTTTATTTTACTTATACCTCGTACATTTATATTTAAAAATATACCAGTCAAAGATTTTTTAATAATTGACAAATTTGTTTTATTTTGTAGAGTATAAAAAGCTATGAAAAGCGTTGTCAATGATAATGTGATGATTGTTGATAATATTAATAATTCATATGATGACTCTTATGAAAAAGATAATTGAGCAAAAAGTAAAAGAATAGTTGTTGATAGAAATACAATGACTAAGGAGAAGAGAAAGTCTTCCAATCTTTCTGTAAGTAATGACAAAATAGAAAGAAAGAAAGAAGACATCCTATGTTTGGGATCATTTTCAGAAAATCAACGATCCAAACAAGATGGAGTGCAATTAGTGTGAGAAGTTTATTGCTTTCAAACCATCTAATGGTACTAGTGGCATGAAGAATCATATTATAAGATGTAAAAAGTTTCCTGCAAACTTGAATAGAAAACAAAAACTTATCAATTTTGAATCCAAAAAAATTACATCTCCAGGTGGCACCAGTAAAACAGTTAAAGTCCATACGTGTTCGCAATTTGGTCAAGATAATTGTAGGAAAGTGCTTGCTAGGATGCTTATTGTAGATGAGTTACCCTTTGTCATTATGGAGCATGAAGGATTTCGATATTTTTGCAAACAATTATGTCTTGAATTTGTTCAATCTTCACGCATAAAAGTGGCAATCGAGTCGTTCAGTCTGGGTCAATTCAATTCAATTCAGTTTGATTTTCAGTTCGGGTCGCATTCAGTTAAGGTTCGCGTCGGATCGGGTTTGATTCAGATTTTGAACGAGACTATGCAATTTTAGGTCAGGTAGGGTATTGATTTGGATCAATATCAGATCGATTAATTTTTTTGGTCAGGTCTGTATCGGATCGGTTGGTTTTCAGTTCGGGTCAACATCAGTTTGATTGATGTTTCGGGTCGGGTCAATATCGAATCAGATCGATTTTCGGTTCGGATCAATATCAGATAAACAGGTTTTCGATTTTAGTCAATTTTCGGTTCTTTAGGTCAATTCAAGTTGAGTTGGATATGCATTCAATTGAGTATATATAGAATTATTGATATATTCACGTAAAAAATATATTTTTTTCAATCTTATCATTTAGGCTCAATTTCAACTCTTGATCATTCAATGTTTCAAATTAAACCATCATTTAGAGATGATAATATGTGTTACGCCCTGGGTTTAGGGTTTAGGAGTTCGGATTGGTTCCCGAGAAAGGTTTGTAGATCGAGTTTTGGAGTTTGGGTTGTCTTTAAATGAAATGGTTTCATAAAAAAAGGGTTTTAAAAATTAAATGGAGTTTTTAAAGATAAATACAAATAAATTAAGTCAAGAGAGGATTTTGATTAAAATAGGGTTTTAAAATAAAAGTGAAATAAAATATAATATTTCAAAAGAAAAGAAAAAAAAGGATAGATAATAACTTTCTTCTTCCCCCTTTTCAAAACCTTTTCACGTCAAAAACTCTCAAGCCTAGCCACCATTTATTTTCACCAATCTTCACCATTTTGAAGGTTTCAAAGAGGTAAACAACTTAATTTTTACTCGTCTCTTCATTTAAATCTTATTTGTAACATTTTCTTTCCAAGAACTTGGTGATTTCTCAAGTTCTCTCATTTTGGGTAAAATGGGGTTTTGAAGGGGTTTAAGCAATTTAGTGAAAACAGTGGTTTGAGTGAGTTTTAAATCATGTTTTGAGTATACTATAAGGTTAAGATTGTGGTTTTATCAAGAAATCCCAAAATGGAATAAATTGGTAAATTTTGAGTTGGGGAAATATGGGTTTTGGGGTTGTTTGTGGCTGGAAATGGCTCCTAAGGGGTTTTTGGATGAGTGTTGAAGATTTTGAAGCTTTTGGGTATGTTTTGAATGCTAAATTGATGAGTTTTTGGCTAATTTTTGGTTAGAGTGGAAATGTGATTGATTTTGATTAGTTTTGAATAGGAATCAGAAATGGTTGTTGTTGAATTGAGATAGAGTTGATTTCCGTGGGTTTGATTGTTGAAAAGTATGTTAACTCTTTATTTTGATTTGTGTAGAAGCAACAGATAGAGATTTGGGTACTTCAGACGTGACACCCGGTGTTACGGAGGCTTGAAATTGGTGTTTCGGCTATCGTTAGGTTCTACCGGTGAGTGGAAATGTTTTTGAGAGTTTAGGTTGTGCTTGAAAGTCCAACCTAAGCTCGAGAGTAAGTATTTAAAGTTTACGTTTTACTTTTCCAGAATTCTATTTTTAAATCTTGTTAAGCATTGTTGATATGAGATGAGATGAATGTGTGTATTTGAGTAATGAGTGTGATATTGTTATGATGGCTTTTATGATGTTAAGTATTGGCAAATATGAGGCTCTTACCGGGTATAATTGGACGACCATAGGATTAGAGTGCACTTGTAAAATTCGCGCGTGGCCCTGGTGATGTAAGATGCCATTAGGGAGGAGTACGGTGATGTAAGATTCCACCGGAAGCTTTATTGTTAGACCTCGGTGATGTAAGATGCCATCGTGAGTCTTATTGTTCTTATAGGTTCGGTGATGTGAGATGCCATCGAATCCAATCCGCCTATCCGAGTAATGTAATCATAGTTGCCATTATACTCTTGTGTTGGAAGGTTGATGGTTATCTTGGTAGTTGTTGAGAGTCATGCCATGATGTTATATGTTGTTGCATTGCTTGATGTAAGATGCCAAACACATGTTAGATTGTTGATAATCTTATTGTTGGAAATCACAATTGTGGTTTTGTTTTCGAATCTTAAATGGTTTTGCTAAAATTGCATTGTTGTTGTTGTGGTTTTGAGCACCACTCACTAAGCCTTTATGCTTACGCGCTCCTTTCCAACAATGCAGGTCGTTAGTGACCCGAGAAGCAAAGGAAAGCGAGGGAAAGGCTCCGGTGATTGTAGCTTAAGCTCAAGTACGGATTTTAAGTTGTAATAAATTTAGCAATGAGAGTACTTATACCTTGTGTTAAGGAGGTTGATGCAAACTCCCATGAGTTTGATCTTTTGCTACATGTTTTATATGTTGAAACCATGCTATGTTGAGGCTTGCCTTGGCCTTTGGTTAAATGCCTTGTGTTTTGGCTTGTTGGTGTTTTGAGTTAAAGTGTTCCTTATGAGCTTTTGAATTTGAGATCCATGCTTGTGTGTATGCATGCTTGAAACCTGTTTTTAGGGTGTTTTTCCTCTAGAATGTTTGATTGATATGTTGCCATGTGGTTTGTGATCTTTCGGGGTAAGTTTAGGGATGCCAAAATGCATTTTCGAGTCAATCTGTGCCCAGGCGTTTCGGAACATCGGGTATGGTTTCGGAACGGTCAGGATCTTGGGGCACCTGTATCGGAATGAGGGTGGTGCCGTTTCGGTACGTTTTGCCTCTGAGACTCCCAATTCGAAACCAAGAGGAGTCGTTTCGGAACGGCCTAGTTTTGCTTTTTGCTGAGAGCCCACGTTTCGAAACGGGAAACCCCTGTTTCGAAACACAGATAGTTAAAGTGGTTAAAAGGCATCTTTGAAGGTTTCCAAATGTTACGTTTTAGTCCCTAAAGCTTGTATGTTTCTTAAGTGAGTTTAAATGTCTCGTTTGTGTTTGTCTTGCCTCGTGTGTTTGAAATATGACTAATAAACTATTTGGTAAGGTTTAAATTGCCTTTTCCCCTGTTTTAGTGCGGTCTTTGCAAAATGGTCCTTCGTGACTGTTTGGTTCCGATTGGACATCCGATCGATGTCTGATTGAGTTGTTGTTCTTCCATTGTAACCCTTAACACCATAGGATCGTTAAATTGCATTTAGACAAGATAAATTTTAATATATGGTTGTTAATCGGAGGGAAATTCTTGGACTTTTCTCCGATTAACCCCGTGTGACTCTGCCGACTCGGTCTTGCGACTAGACCGAGTCGAGAGGGTTACATTTGATGGTATCATAACCTCGATTACGAGGTTCCCCGAGAAGGTAAGTCAAGTAAGTTGTTTCTGTGTCTGTTTGTTTGAATTGCACGGTGTTTGTGAGCATGACCTTGTGTTCCTGTTGATGTTTGAAAGTTGGTTAAGCATTCTCATTGCTAGGTATTATTATGGAAAAGTGATTTTGAATTAAAAGAGCTTAACACACGGATCCCTGTCATTGCTGACCCAATGTTTATCTCGTGATTTGTGTTTGTTGTTTTGGATTGTTTATTTGTTATGGTGAGACTGAGGGGACGACTTAGAGCGGGTGACCAGGCACCCGAGAATGCGGCTCTTCCTCCTCCTGCTCCCGATAGTAATGGGGCGAATGTCGGAGGTGATGCACCTCAGGCGGGTGCCAATGTTGGAGGTGATGGTAATGGGCCTCAGGTTGGCCAGGGTCAGGCTGGTGTGGACATGGCTCAGATACTTCAGACTATAGTAGGAGCTTTTCAGACGGATGTTGTTGGTCTTCATGATGCAGCACCACCTCAAGGTGCAGGGACAGGTTTGCCTCTTGAGCAATTTTGTAGCCTAGGCGGAGTTGAGTTTCGTGGCATATTTCTCGAGGGTTCGGAGGCATGGCTTGAGAGTACTACTCGTATCTTGGTCTAGATGGAGTGCTCGGACACTCGTAAGTTGATTTGTATTGTTTAGTTGCTTCAGGGAGACGTGTAAGCTTGGTGGACTAGAGTTATCTCCGGTATGCCCGAGGTTGAGGTTACTTGGGAATTCTTTCGTGGTGCATTCCGTAAGAAGTACCATGGTGCTCGTTATCCGGATGAGAAGAAGAGAGAATTCATGACTTTAGTGCAAGACAGTATGTCCGTATCCGAGTATGATGTACAATTTGTGCGCTTGAGTCAGTATGCTTCAGAATTGGTTCCCACTGAGAAGGAAAGGTGTGAATGGTTCCATTACGAGTTGGTTACGGAGGTGAAGAGCTACATGCTTGCTTCTGATTGCACATAGTTTGATGTCTTGGTCTTTAGAGCCAAGGACATTGAGCAAAGTCTAAGTTTGGCTGCTCGATCGGGTGGCTCCAGTTCAGAAAAAAGGTCTACTGAGTGGGAGCAAGACCGTAACAAGAGGCACTAGGATAGAAGGCACCAACCGGACTTTAGGCGTGAAGGTGGTAACATGGGGCGAGGCCATCAGGGTTGAGGTTTTGTTGCTCGCACACCCGAGTGTGCTAGATGTGAGAGGAACCATTTCGGAGAGTGTTGGGGTACTTTTCGTGCTTGTTGGAACTGTGGATCTCAAGCACATTTGAGGCGTGAGTGTCCTCATCCAGCTAGGGATGGTCAGGCACCTGCTAGAGCCGTTAAGTATTAGAAAGGTCGTGGGCGCGGCCGAGGTAATTTCCAGTCGAGGAATGATGGTTAAGGGAATGTGGCTCATGATGTCGCGGTACAGCCCGTGGGAGGTGGACCAGCTAGGGTTTATGCACAGCGTGAGGCTGGGAATAAGACTGATGTGATTGCAGGTAATTTTGTGTTACAATTCTTATCCTTGCTTTCGTTGATTGATTTTGGGTTGACACATTCGTATATTTTGGGTGACCATGCAAGATCATAAGGGTTTCCTTTTGAGTTGTTAGATATAGGTATGAATGTTACAAGTTCTTTTGGTGAGACAATTTTAGTTAGGAAGGTGTTCCGGAGATGTCCTTTGATGGTTTAAGGTCACGTGTTTCCCGTTGACATGATGGAGTTACCCTTTTATGGTTTCGATGTGATCTTGGGTATGAATTGGCTTGTAGAGCATAGAGCTAGGATAAATTTTGAGACTAAAAGAGTCTCTTTGAGGCTTTCAGATGATTACAAGGTAGTAGTAGTTGGAGAGAACATTAAGTTCTTGTCTAATGTTGATTCAGCTTTAGAAGTTCAGAGGATGATAAATTTGGGTTTTCAAGCTTACTTGGCCTACGTGATGAATCCGAATAAGAGTGAAGTTAGACCACAAGACATTAGGACAATTTGCGACTTCCCAAGTGTTTTCCTAGAAGAATTTCCTTGTTTGCCTCCAAATAGGGATGTTGAGTTTGCTATTGAGACGTATTCAGATTCTTCTCCTGTATCGATTGCTCCGTATAGAATGGCACCTAAAGAGTTGAAAGAGTTGAGGACAGAGCTTCAAAAGCTGTCAGATAGAGGTTTTATTAGGCCTAGTATTTTAACTTCGGGGTGCTCCAGTTTTGTTTGTAAAGAAGAAGGATGACAATATGAGGATGTGCATAGATTATAGGCAGTTGAACAAGATAACAGTGAACAACAAGTATCCTTTGCCGCGGATTGATGATTTGCTTGATCAGTTGAGAGGTGCTTTAGTGTTTTCGAAGATTGATTTGAGATCGGGCTACTATCAATTGAAGGTAAAGGATGTGGACATACCGAAGACAGCTTTCCGTACGCGATATGGACACTACGAGTTATTGGTAATGCCCTTCGATTTGACTAATGCCCCAACTACATTTATGGATATGATGAACCGAGTGTTTCACGAGTTTTTGGATATGTTTGTAGTAGTGTTCATAGATGACATTTTAGTGTACTCCATGACCGATGAAGAACATGATGAGCATTTGCAATTAGTGCTACAGACTTTGCTTGAAAATCAGTTGTATGCCAAGTAGAGTAAATGCGAGTTTTGGATTAGGGAAATAGTCTTCCTAGGTCATGTGATCTCAGCCGATGGGATTAGTGTGGATCCCAAGAAGATAGAGGCAATAGTGAGTTGGAAACAACCGAAGTCAGTGACAAAAATTCATAGTTTTCTAGGGTTAGCCGGATACTATCGAAGGTTTGTTGAGGGGTTCTCGAAGATTGCTGCACCTTTGACCAAATTTTTGCAAAAAAAAATGTTCTGTGTGAGTGGACAGATGGAAGGCAACAAGGGTTTGAAAGGTTGAAGAAATCATTGACATAAGCTCCTATTTTGATTCGGCCTGAACCAGGAAAGGAGTTCGTAATCTACAGTGATGCGTCATATGTGGGTTTAGGTTGTGTGCTTATGTAAGAGGGAAGAGTTGTAGCTTATGCTTTGAGACAGTTTAAGGTTCACAAGAAGAACTACCCTACCCACGACATAGAGTTAGCGGCTGTGGTTTTTGCTTTGATGATTTGGAGACACCACTTTTATGGTGAGAAATGCACAGTCTACACTGACCACAAGAGTTTGAAATATTTAATGGCTTAGAGAGAGTTGAATAGTAAACAACATAGGTGGTTAGAGCTTCTTAAAGACTATGACCTCACCATAGAGTACATCCGGGTAAAGCGTATGTAGTGGCCGATGCTTTGAGTAGGAAGGTGGCAGTTGAGTTGCGAGCTATGTTTACGAGATTGAGTGTGTCCTGAGATGGTGGTTTGATAGCGGAGCTACAAGTTAAACCATTGTTAGTTTAGTTGATTTGAGAGAAAAAGTTGCAAGACAGAACTTTGGTACCTCACGTGCAAGATATAGCCGAGGGCAAACCCACATATTTCTACTTTGGTCAGAATGGAATCTTATGTTTCAAGGATAAAGTAGTTGTTCCAGAAGATGTCGAGTTGAGACGTACTATTTTGAATGAAGCTCATAACAATCATTTTTTATGCATCCGGGTAGTACGAAGATGTACCGTGGATTGAAAGATGAGTACTTCTTGATTGGGTTAAAGAAAGATGTGGCCGAGTTTGTGAGTAAGTGTATGGTTTGTCAGCGAGTTAAGGCCGAGCATCAGTTACCTTCAGGTTTTTTACAACCGTTGAAGATTCTGGAATGGAAGTGGGAACGAATTACTATGGATTTTGTCTCAGGTTTACCGTTGACTCCTTCGAAGAAGAATTTAGTATGGGTGATAGCTGACATATTCACTAAGTGTGCCCATTTCTTACATGTTCATACTACTTACACCTTAGACAAGTTGGCCGAGTTGTATATCAGTGAGATTGTGAGACTGCATGGTGTACTGAAGTTGATTGTATCTGATAGAGATCTGAGATTTAGAGCTAGATTTTGGGAATGTTTGCATCGTGCCTTGGGAACTTGGTTGAACTTTAGCACTTCGTATCACCCACAGTCAGATGGTCAGTCAGAGAGAGTTATTCAGGTGTTAGAGGACATGTTGAGGTGTTGCATCATTGACTTTCAGGGTTCATGGGAGAAGCAATTACCGCTAGTTGAGTTTGCGTACAATAACAATTATCATGATAGTATTCAGATGGCACAATATGAAGCTCTATATGGTAGGAAATGTAAAACACCTGTTTGTTGGGCCGAGGCCGGACAGAAGCATGTACCTATGCCATACTTGCTTAAGGGTACTACCGAGAAGGTAAAATTGATTTGTGATTGCTTGAGGGCAGCTTCAGACAGACAGAAATCGTATGTCGATGTGAAGAGAAAAGAGATTGAGTATGCTATTGGCGACAAAGTGTTCTTGAAGGTTTCCCCGTGGAAGAAGGTAATGAGGTTTGGTAAAAAGGGGAAGTTAAGTTTGAGATTCATTGGTCCTTACGAGGTAGTTGAGAGGATTGGTCTTGTTTCATTTCCAAGAATTGCAGCTAGTGCAAAATTTTCATATTGAATAAACCCTTATGTTCATGATTTGATTGATTGTGAAAATGTTTGCAATATTATGATTTGGTAAATTTAATTGTTGTTTCAATCGATGTTGTAATAGAGTACATATCAACCTACAAGTGAGCTATTAAGAAACGATTAAACGTTAGTGGTTAACTATTAATATTGGTTAACCGTTAATGTTTAAAACAATTAACCATGTTAGGTTATGATTCAATAAACTTTATAATAGTTAACCAACCGTTTAGACTAAAAGGTACTGTTAACCTACCATGAACACCCCTAGTGACAAATATATCAGTTTTCTAAGTAGCCTTTGATACTGCTCCTTGTTCACTGGAGATCCAATTCATATGTTCCCAAAGAAAATCGGCATTACAGTAGTTGAAAACTAAGATGGCTACATGGTCCCCACTAGAGTTCAAAACGAATGGAGGTTGTGTATTGATTATCGATAATTGAACAAGGCAACAAGAAAGGACCACTTCCCTCTCTCGTTTACTGACCGAATGCTTGAATGATTAGCGGGTATGTCCCATTATTGTTGTTTAGATGGATATTCGGGTTTTCACCAAATACCTATCACCTAGAGGACCAAGAAAAGAAGATATTCACATGCCCATTTGTAACCTTTGCATATCGACGAATGCCATTCTGATTGTACAATGCTTCGACTACTTTTCAGAGATACACGGTGAGTATTTTTTTCTAATTATGTTGAAAATATCATTGAAGTTTTCATGGATGATTTTACCTTCTATGGAAATTCCTTTGATGCATGCTTGGGTAATCATGAAAAAAATCTTGAAAAGATGTATAGAAACCAACCTAGTGCTCAACTACGAAAACTGTCACTTTATGGTTGACCAAGGAATTATCTTAGGGCACATTGTATCATCTAGAGGGGTCAAAGTAGATAAATCTAAGATAGATGTTATTTCTTCATTACCCTACCCCGCAAATGTGTGGGAAGTTCGTGCTTTTCTTGGTCATGCAGGTTTCTGTAGGTGTTTCATCAAAGACTTTTCAAAGATCTCAATACTGCTTTACAAGCTTCTTTAAAAAGAGGTGGAGTTCAATTTTGATGAACAATGCAAGCAAGCGTTCAACATATTAAAAGAATCCTTAACCACCGCACCGATAGTCAACCCACCAAATTGGAACTATCCATTCGATATATTGTGTGATGCAAGCGACCATTTGGTAGGGGCAGTATTGGGACAAAAGATAGACAAATCCTCACATGTGATCACCTACGCCTCCCAGATGCTAGATAGCGCCCAAGCCAACTACTCAACCACCGAGAAAGAGTTATTAGCTGAGATCTTCGCACTTGATAAATTTCGATCCTACCTATTGGGTGTAAAAGTCATTGTGTACATCGATCCCGCAGCCCTGAAATACTTATTCACGAAGAAAGACTCAAAACCTCAGCTCATGAGATGGATCTTGCTCATCCAAGACTTTGATCTAGAAATTCGTGATAAGAAGGGAACCGAAAATTCAGTGACCGACCATCTAAGTCGACTCCCCAAAAACGATGACCCCGGTCCAATCAAAGAAGATTTCCCGACGAATAACTTTTTGTGATGGATTAAAGGGAGTTACGTCTATCCAAAGACATTAAAGAATATCGCTTCTTGGGAGGCAACCCATGATTTTATTCTTAGTTTATTTTAGTTTATTTCCCTTTGTTTTATTTTCATCAATAAATTTGTTTTTATGAGTTTTTAATTTTTCTTTGTTTTTAGGTAAAGGGGTAGCACTCTAGAAATAAGACGTGGTCACACCTTAAGAGAAAGCTCCAGGAAGTAAACACTCTGAAAATAAGGCGTGGTCACGCCTTAAGAAAATTTCATGAAAATTCTTGGAGGGAAATTTTACCACCGGTGGGAAAGTGAAAATAGGTAAAACAAATTTTGGCTCTTCTTTTGTTAAGGAATATGCCGAAAATCTTGGGATTTATAGAGGGAAAGATTTACTTTTCTTAAAAGCATATCTACTTTAAGTCTTTCAATCCAATCAAAATTTTCTATCTTTTACCTTTCTTCATTTTCCCAGAATTTGAGAATCTTTTTAAAAGAGAAACTCTCATCCACTTTCATCCTATATTATCTTTCACATATTCACCCTAGTTCTTGTCCTTCAAGAGTTAGGTTTTATATTTCACTTTTCTAAATTTTTTTTCAAAACACCAAAAAAGTTATCTCCAAGAAACTATTGAAGCATGCCAAGAAGAAAGAGTCAAGCAAGGAGGGATGAAGGAAGAGTCCTCCACCAACATCCGCTGGTCGAAGAACCGCCCGAGGAGCCACCGGTTCACGCCTCCTCCTCTCGCATCCGCAACCGCCACCGTGTGCTGCCTCCTCCAACCAAAGCCCCCAATGCCGACAATCTCTCCTTCACCTCTTCAAAACACAAGAAAAGGTTAGTCGACATACAAAGGAGAACAATCCAAGGTTGTAAGCACATTCATCTTGAAACTCTTTTTACTCTTGGATTATTAGAGAAAGTAAGAAATTACTTTCGTGCAATTGGTTGGATGAACTACATGACTATTACCTTCCCGGTTTATGCCGAATTGTTATGGGAATTTTATGCTACCTTTGAGTTTGAAGATGAAGGAGATGTTGGTTTAAATGCTCCTAATTTTATTAAATTCCGTTTGATGAACAAACAATTTTCTTTATCTATTATGGAGTTTAATCTTGCCATGGGCTTTATTTCTAATGATTATGCACTATCTAATGACTATGCATCGAGTTTGTGTGACTATAGTGGAAATTTTGAGCCGAAAACCATCTTCAAAGAATGGTTGACAAGTACCTCGAAGTACATTCCAAGCCACTCTAAAGACCATGAACTCAAAGATCCAGCGCTTAAATACATCCATCGATTCCTAGCATATTCTTTCTCCGGTAGAGTACACTCGGCAAGCGTATTGAACAAGGCTGAAATTTTCTTCCTTTGGTGCATGGTAAAAGGGAGAAAAGTAAACCTCGGCTATTGGTTTTCACAACAACTCGCCACCATAAGAAATTGGAAGAGAAAACATTTGATCCTTGGTTCTTTTATTTGTCATTTAGCTTTCAAAGACGACTTGTTTGCCGCAAATACTAACTTGCAGGTTGTAAGACAAATGGAACCAATCGACATCTCTTGCTTGAAAACCATGAAGATGCTCGATACGGATGCAAGCAGAAATCTAGTCATGAAGTTGCCATGTGGAACCGCGAAAGAAGCCTTCGCTTCGCAAACCATGACCACCGAGCAATGTCTTGCTCGCTTGGAGTATCAAATACTAAGAGTCGAGGCAACCCAAAGGGCATTCTTCAAACACGCAGAGTTCGACCTACCACACCCCTACACCCCCTAAACTAACGCATGCCATATGAGGGAGCACTCTTCTCCCTTATCCTTTTACTTGCTTTCTTTTATTTTCTGCATGTAGGTTAAATAACATTGGGAACAATGTTACGTTTAAGTGTGGGGGGGGGGGGAGATTATTTTGATGTGCTTAACTTGGGATATGTTGTTTGAAATTGCATGCTTCTTGATGACTTTAATTATTACTTTCACATGAAATTTTTCTTGATCTTGACATGTTGAGATTTTTAAGAAAATTGGATCATTAGGTAAATATGATATTGATATGGGAAGTAAAATAGGATTGATAAGATCTTGTTAGACTTGCAAATCGTTTCTCATATTAATTGATTAGATAGTCAGATTGATAAAGTTGGACACAACAAACCACTTTGTGAGATTTGAGACTTAACAAGCATATATCTTTTGTGTTTTATATTTTTCTTCATTGAGTAATTGACAAGCATGATTGGATTTCTTCCAGAACTTGCAATGTTATACATGCCGAGACCACATTGTAGGATTGAACTACTTAAGATGATTAAGGCACTTAGGTATGAACCTTGAGCCAAAAACCCTACCTTGGTAATTATGACCATTAGAGAACCACTTTTGAGCCTAAGCCTTTGTTTGGAAATTAACCACATTACAAGCCTAATTCTTTTTTGTTGATTTCCCCCAATTTGCACCCGGAATTTGGAGAACTACACACTTTTCATACTTGAAAAAGAGAAAAATCAAGCAAAAAGAAAAGGGAGAAAATCTTGAAAACAAGGAAAATAAAAATAAATAAATAATTGTCTTGTTTGTTCAAAAAGAAAATTCAAAAAAGAAAAGACAAAAAGTGTGAAAAAGATTGAATCCTTATTTCTCCCAAAATTAAATTGTGCAAAAGCTTGATACAAAAAAAGAAAAAGGAGTGTGAAGTTCTTCGATTCAAAAAGCCCAAAAGTCCTTTTCATCATACCTTGTCCTAAGCCTCATTACAACCCATTTAAAGACCTTTTGATCTTGTGATTCATCCTAACTAAGTGGTGGGGATGTGATATATTCTCAAGCCTATGGTAAGTAACTTTTCATGCTTTGATTTGAGTGTTGTTTCCCCTTAAAGACTTTGAGCGATATTGAGTGAATCCTTTGTGAGGGTGTTTTATTTTTTTCCATCCTTCACTTCATGATAATTAATTAGGATATTATTTGTTTGTGCTAATTTGCAATCATGATTTATTACTTCTCTTATCCTCTCTTTATTACCAAAAGGACCCTCGATCTTGAACTTCAATATGCTTGAGGACAAGCATAATCTAAGTGTGGGGGTATATGATAAGTCATTATTTTTCATGTTTTTACATATTAAATCCTATGTTTTAGCACATTAATCTATCTTAAAAGCCCTGATTCGGTTCCTATTTGGTTTTGCAGGTGTTTTGGGGCCTTAATAACGTTTTATACGTAAAAGACAAGTTTTAGCACCTTTTTGGCATTTATGGAAAATCATTCGCGCAAAACCAGAAGAAGTCACAGAATAAAGCGTGACCATGGCGCAGTACAAACTTTTTGACATGGAGGACAACCAATCCTACTACAAGAAGGACTTCTACTTTTACCATAATTAAAGTAGATTAGGGTTGTTGCATTTAATGTAATATCTTCCCCTTATTTTTTCCTATAAATAGAGATCATAAGGAGAAGGGAAAAGACATCCAAGAAACCCTAGAGTAGTCGAAACCCTTTCCCATTTTCTTGTAGCCGTTGACCATGATGAGTGGCTAAACCCATATTTTCTAGTCAAGTGTAGTTACAAGGATACTATTTCAACTTTTTAGTGAGATTTTTTGTTTTCAAATTATCTTCATCTTTATTCAAGTATTTTCACATCTTTTGTGCTTCATCATCATGTGTATGTTGAGTTATACGTATGCATGCAACCAAGTCATGGGTTATTGACGCAAGTGGTAAGGGAATTCAAGTTAGATTTCCAAATGTATGAATTCATGTTCTTAATAAGTCAACGGGTTAGTGCTTAGTAAGAATATGTGTTTGGGTCTCTATGGTTCTTAATGCTATTTGATACCTTATAATTCTTAGTGGGTTATCTAATGAATTTGAAACTTAATAATTAGAGTTAGTAATTTATGTGTTATTATATTGCTTTCTATCAAAGAAGAGATTTAAGTTATTTGTTGGTTATCAACTAACTTGAAACCAAGCTATTTGAGATTGATTTTGGTTTATCTTTTGTGAAATCTATGATCTAAGCTCTTGATTTAATATTCCAAGTTCTACCTTGACTAGAATCTCAATTTACATTGAGTTTTTCCTATTTACAATTGCTTTCTTCAAAACAATTCCAACCCCCCTTTTACTTTAATTGCTTTAGTTTGTGAATTTACTTTTTTACCGCTCTCTTTGGAATCGACCCTGCTTGTCGCTACTACAAATCCAAAGAACATGTAGGAATTATTTTTGACGGATTCGACACCCATCACCCAACAACCCATTTATCCAAACCCTAGCTAACCCTAACCCTAATCTACTAACCTAGCCACCACAACCTCACCAACTCCGGCCACCACCACCGAAACCCTAACTAAACCCCAATCAAACCCTAAACTAGACCCCAACTAAAATTACAACCAAAATTAAAACCTAGTCTAAAAATCTAATCCCATGATCCTTTCTGCTGCCCTTATCCCTGACACCACCGCCCTCATCGTAGCCTCTGCTGCCACCGCCCATCCTTAAGCCTCGTCACTGCTACGTGTCAAACGAGAGACCTCTTTCACCTCTTTAAATTGTGGAGCCTACAACAACACAGGGAGATTAGAAACCGAATTTCGAGAGCCAAATACATAAAAAAGGAGTTTGAGTTAAAAACCTTTCGATTTCCCTAGATCTATTAAAATAGGGGAAGTTTGAGTTAAAACCAAGGGGAGATCTACCTTTTGGAGCCTTAGCCGAGCCTTGTCGCATTATTTTTATAACCTTCGGCCATCGAAGGCGGCGGTTCACCGTTGCCAATGAACGGCGGTCCGCGGCGGATTGCGGCAGAGGGGTGGCCGACGTCTGGGCATGGCAGAGAAAGTGAGGAGAGAGCTCCATATTTTTTAAACACAAATGGAGAAATGAAATTTTTTGGTTCAAAAGGGTTACTTTTATGTTCCATAAAACGACACCCCAAAACGATGTTGTTTTACCCTTGTATCCGGCGCATGCGACCTGACCCGTGAAGAATTCACGTGTTTTTAAATACAAGAGAATAATATCCTTTTTAGTTCTTCCGCTTTTGATTTGTTTTGATTTTTTTCTCTTCAGTTCTTTTTACTCATAATTATGTCATTTAATTTCTTTTCTATTTCATTTTAGTCATTGTTTTTAGCTTATTATTATTATTATTATTATTATTATTATTATTATTATTATTATTATTATTATTATTATTATTATTATTATTATTATTATTAATTTATATGTCCATATTTATTCTGCATTCATTTTTCTAACCAAATTTCAAATTAAAACCTTTTGTTAGCAATCTCGAGAAAAAATGTACCTCAGACTTAAAGGGGCGTTGCTTTCTCGTTAACCTCTAATATAAAAACTATTTTAAATCCTAAATTATAATCTTTTAAAAATAATATTCTTTAATTTGGGGTCTCGCAAAGTTATGTCTCGAATTTAAAGGGGCGTAACTTCTCGTTTGTCATGTATAATAGAGTATTTCGTTTAAATATGTTTTACAATAAATTCATACATTCATGGATCACAATTTTTAAATTAAATTCGAATTCCTAGTTTCTATCGTTAAGACATTACATAATCGACGAGTACCAATTTTTGGGCGTTGTGGAGGTGTTCACCCCTTTCCCACACGTAACAGACTCTCAAACTCATTTTTCTGGTTTCACAGACCAAAACTTGTTAATTTAATAAAAATGGTAAAAATAAATTTTATTAAAATGACCGGGTTTTCAAGTGATCCAATCTCACCTAAATTAAAAATATTGGTGACGACTCTCATTAAAACTAAAAATAATATTTTTTTTGTAAAAACGCATCAATATCGCGGGACTGTTATTACAACCGAGACAACATATAATTTTAAGAATATACTAATTTTTGAATGTCGTGGAATGTTTTAACATTTCTCACTCATAATCGATTTTTCTATAGTTTAAATCCAAAATTCTAAAATTATCTTTAAAAAATAAATAAAAAACATTTTAAAAGGTTGTTTATAGTGGATCGATCACACCTAATCTAAAATGCTTGATTTCATCTCTATTTTAAAAGCACCAACATTTTGCTAAGAAAAATATTTTTCGTCGAACTAAATTTGGTTTGAAAAAAAAAAAGAGAACTGGATTTTTAAAAAAATTTAAATATAGAGAGTCTTTTTTATCTAGTACTCCCTCTGTCCCACTAAAACTGTCACATGTTGACTTTTTTGGGTCAAACTTTTTCAACTTTGACCTCTTATAATTTAAAATTTATTTTTGATAAAAATATGAAAAAATATATTTTAAAAACTTTGAATCAACTAGTTTTTAAATATATTTTTTATAATTTTTAATTAATTAAAATATTTAAATAAATTATAGTCAAAGTTAAAAATTTTTGACCAAAAAAATCAACATGTGACAATTTTAGCGGGACGGAGGGAGTAATTTTTTAGGATGGAATAAATTTTATGGGTGGATGAATTAATTTATGCAAATAAGATAAATTTATTAGGATCGAATAAGCTTTGAAAAGTTGGATAGCATTCCTTGCCTATCATAAATCCTATTAAATAAAATTTATTTATTGAGTTTGAAACTTTGATACATTGAACGAATAAATACACAAATTTATTAAGTTTTGACTTAATAACATAACTAGGGATGTAAAAACAGGTCAACAGTTGGGTTTCAGGTCGGGCTCTGTCAGGTCGGGTCAAATCGGTTACAAGTCATTTTAGGTCATTTTTTGTTTTGACTCGATTCGGTTCGGGTTCGGGTTCATTTCGGGTCGGGTTCATTTCAGGTCGGGTTCATTTCGAGTCAGGTTCATTTCGGGTCGGGTTCATTTCAGGTCGGGTTCATTCCAGGTCGGTTCATTTCAGGTCGGGCCAAAACGGTTAATTGACAGGTTGATTTCAGGTCGGTTTTGTTTCAGGTCGGGTTCATTTTAGGTCGGTTTCGTTTCAGGTCGGGTTCATTTCAGGTCGGTTTCGTTTCAGGTCGGGTTCGTTTCAGGTCGGTTTCGTTTCAGGTCAGGTTCTTTTCAGGTCGGTTTCATTTCAGGTCGGGTTTATTTTAGGTCGGGTTCCTTTGGGTTTAGGGTTTATTGTGTTATGTGTAGTGTAGGGACTAGGAATTAGGATTTAACATATATAATATTAGCGCATTATACGTACATACATATAAGGATTATGGTTTAGTGCTTTAGTAGTTTGGGGATTAAGGTTTAGGGGTGTCGGTATGGTATAAGGTTTAGGGATTGGGGATTAATGTTTAGGGTTCATAAATTGATACATACATGCTTACATGTATTATATATATATTGATGGATTAGGGTTGTTATTTTTAGGGATTAAGGTTTAGGGTTTACTGTTCATAAATTGATACATACATACGTACATGTATTATATATATTGATTGATTAAGATTTTTATTTTTAGGATTTAAAGTTTACAGTTTAGGGTTGGTTGATAAGGTTTGTATTATTGGTTGTATGATTCAACGAGGGAGAGAGACTAATATAAGTTGATGACGCAGTTTAGGGCCTGGGGAAGTGTGTGACGGGTCTTAAATGGTGAACAGTCCAATCATCAGAGTGAATCTGAAGCATGTCGTGGTCATTGTTTTCCATTTTGTCTCACTTCACTTTCCAGCTTTATACGTTAATGTAATCAAATAGGTTCTGTAGGTACCAACACCAATGACAAGCTCTTGAACAAACAAAAAGATGCCACTCATCACTCATGCATTGGTTAGGCTTTAACTCATCCTGCCCCACTCCACCCAATGCACTCTTAACAAAGCTGACCTTTCAGGAACTAGGTAGGATCGTAAACTCAAACTACCATTCTTGTTTCCCTAATCACTTAGGATAAGAACCCGCAATCTTTATAGCAGTGGTTTCAATATTTTTAAATAATGAGCCATCACTTACTTATAAAAGATTAACACTTAAAAAATTATTGAAGTTGTAAAGATAAAGTTTCAATAAACTTTTATTATTCTCGGTGTTTGATTTTAATTTCGGCGCTGCTCATGAAACTTCTCCATTAGAAGCTCGAAGCAATTCATAAAAGCTCAGGTTTAAATGTTGTTTTTAACTGTGTCAACGCACAACCTTAAGCTCGAAATTACACTAACATATACCTTAATCAGCTTCTGAACACCATCATTGACAATTTGACACTCTCGTGCAAGTCGTGACATAGGCACCATTTATTATTATTATTTTTTGATCAGACATAGGCACCATTTATTAATTGTATAACTAGTACTGGTAAAAAAAACGTCAGCTTAGCCGCCTTAAGTTAATTAAGTATAATAATTTATCTTTGAAGTTATTTTAAAATAAAAGTTAAGTTAATTAGAAAGACAATTTGATTTAATAATGTTTAATCATTTAACTTAAAATGAATGCAAGTTAATTAAAGTTATTTTTAGTCTTAAGTTAAGTTAATTTAGCAATAATTTATTCATATAATAAAAAATTTAGTCATCTTATCTTAATTAAGAATACAGATTTAATTTAATAATATTTATTCATTTAACTTAATTTAATTAAGTATAAAAATTTAATTTAATAATGATTATTCATTCAACTTAAGTTAATTAAGTATAATAATTTATCTTTGAAGTTATTTTAAAATAAAAGTTAAGTTAATTAGAAAGACAATTTATTAATACTTGACATTATTACTAATTCAATTTATCTTTTAATTGAAGTTAAGTTAGTTAATTTATTAATACTTGACATTATTATTAATTTTAAAATTTATTAATACTTGACATTATTTTATATTCATTAAATATAACTTCTTCAAATGTCAGATAATTATCATTATCAACAAATCAAATAATAGTATTAGTTAAGGTCAATATCAGTTCAGGTCAATAACAGTTCAGGTCAATATCAGTTCAGGTCAAGAACAGTTCAGGTCAAGAACAGTTCAGGTCAATATCAGGTCGGGTCAATATCAGGTCGGGTTCAAAACAGGTCGGGTTCAAAACAGGTCGGGTCCAAACAGGTCGGGTTAAATCGGTTATCTGGCAGGTCAGTCTCGGGTTCGGGTTCGTTTCGGTCGGGTGCAGGTCGGGTTCGGTCACTACAGTAACAGGTCAAATTCGGGTTCGGGTTCACTTCGGTCGGGTGCAGTTCGGGTTCGGTTTCTATAGTTACAGGTCAAATTCGGGTTCGGGTTCGTTTCGGTCGGGTGCAGGTCGGGTTCGGTCATTGAATTTTCGGGTTAAACCAGGTTCTGACTCGATCGGGTTTCAGGCAGGTTACCAGGTCGGGTCAGTTTTTCACACCCCTAAACATAACGATATTATCACCAACCGGATTGGCTAGAGGGGTGAGTGTCTTGGTGTCGCTTAAGCGGGTCTCGAGTTCAAATATGTAACAAAATTTCGTTGAAAGATTCACCTACTAAAATTAGATGCGCGACGCAATTCGGTCCGCATTTAGTCAGAAAAAACCCTGAAAAGCAAAGAATTCAACTAAAAAAATAACATAATGATATTATTATTAAAAATTCTGCCAACGCTTGTTTTGTTTTCGCAATTAAATTTACTATCTTAATGAGAAAGCAGGTGTGGAAAGCTTTTCATTGAATTCAACCCGAACATAGGTTTGAAGAGATGAGGTAAAGTTTCCAAGATGTTGAATGTTGAAACTGTGGATTTTTCGATATACGGAATCATTTGAATCAATGAGTAAAAATAATGCACTGCCATGGAAAACTCCTTTTTTTTCAATACCAAGACTTCGAGACATATGATCGAGATGGATCGAGGGGTGTTAAAGATTAGTCACATCCTTAAGCAATTTCAAACTTGTATATAGTTTGTGTTTTTTTATATTTTATTTGTATTTTGTTTACCAATGATCTAAATTCCCACACTCTAACATTTTGTAATTTTATATCCTTAAATTTATAATATAACTCTCTATTAATTTAGATTAGGGGTGAGCAAAACTCGACTCGAAAAAATCGAATAACTAGACTCGACTCGAGGCAAAAATATTCGACTCGTCTTGACTCGACTCGAAATTTCATAAACTCGAATAACTCGAAAAAATTTCAAATAAAGTTTGAGTTGTAAAATGAAAATTTAAATAACTCGAATAACTCAAAATTTTTAGTAATTAGTGGATTTATTTTTAAGTTCGAGACGAGTCCCTCTAATTTTTATGATATATACATATTGATATATAAAATATGAAGAAATATTGTCACATGTGAAAAATATATATATGTGTGCATATCTTATATGATTAGAGAAATGAGTTTAAATTGGAATCAAACCCTACTATAACATCATGAATAATTACAGTTAAATTTTTATAGGAACCCGAAAACTCGACTCGACTCGGCTCAAATTTCTTAAACTCGCCTCGAATTGAAAATTTTCAAATAAAGTTTGAGTTATAAAATATGACTCGTCAACTCGAATAACTCGAAATTTTTTGACTCAACTCGATCGAACGCTCACCCCTAATTTAGATCTTTTATCATAAAATTCTACACTTGTCCATATTACTATATCTAATAAATATATGACATAAATATATGTGGACCAACATCTCACACCCTTTTTCTTCTTTTCGTTTTCCTTTGTACTCTCATCATGTTAAAAGGAAAGAAAGGAAAAAATCTCTCTAGCCTTCACACTCTACGTGAGGGTCAAGCTCCTTAAATTCAAAGAATCATTAATAACAGGTCAATGCTAGTTTATGTAACTTTAAAGAGTTTCAAATATGAAAGGTTTTTTTAGTATAATTGCTGGTGTTTAATATATTAACTGATTAATTCAAATTAAATATTATAAAAATTTATTATAAGAACATATTTTTAATTAAATTGTTCTATATACAATGTCACGGTTTGAATCTTTGACTTAATTAGTTGTTAGTAGAGATGAAATGTTTTTATTACTAAATATGCACTTTTACATATTTTTATCTCATATGAGAATTACAAAATTGTTATATGCATTTTTTATGAAATGTTACAAAATATAACATAAAGATAACGATTTTGTTATGTAATAATTGTATATACAAAAATATATATTCAGATAATTATCATTAGGGTGTTCATAGTCGATTAATCGTACCGTTTAGTCTAAATAGTCGGTTAACTGTTATAGCAGTTATTGAATTTAGTTAACTATAACTTAACCATTAAGAATCGGTTAACCACTAATGGTTAACCGCGGAGATACGTTTAACTGACGGTTCGGTTATAGGTTAACCTGTAACCTATTACAATTTTTTCACATGTTCACTACTTCTTTTGAGAATGATAAAACTATATTTTGATAAATATTATATTAAAATGTTCATAAAAATACTTATATAGAGATTTTAAACACTAAGTTCATACTTAATTAAAAAAAGTACATACATACTACAAAGTTTCAACACAAAACAAAATACATAAATTTCATACTTGGTTTAAAATTCCAAGTTTTAACGTTGTTCAACATATAGCAATACACCATCAAAGTTTTCAAAAAAAATCTTTAACTAACCTAAAACAAACATAAGATAAATGAAACTTCCATGAGTTAGTATCAAAAGCCACAAAAAATGGACTGAAATATATATATATATACATATATATATGAATAATGTCAATATATATAGGAATAATGCCAAAAATGCCCTACCGTTTGACTAAATAGTCAATTTAGCCCATATTTTTTGTAACACCCCGAGTTTAGGGCCGGGAGATAACCGATTTAGTCAAGCCGAGTCGGGTTAAATTTAATTTGGAGAAAAACTATTTTTTAACACACCTAAAGTGTTTTAAAAGAGAAAAGGGCAAAAAGGAGATTTTGTAATTCTAAAAAGGGTTTTTGAAAGCCATCATCTTCTCCAAATTGCTTTTCACGTTCAAAACCTCTCTTAAGCTCCATTTCACTATTTCATTGCCCCAAGCTCTCAATCCAAGTGATTTCTTCAAGGTAAATGGCTCCTTAACTTGGATACATCCTCCTTGAGTCATAAATGTTGATATTTTTGCAAAACCTATGGTTTAAACATGTTTTGATTTTTAAAGTTTGGTTTGAAATAAAAGGAAGTTTATGGGTTTTTGTTTGGGTTGGCTATGTCTGAGTTTGAGTGTGTTTTAACTTTGTTTTATAGCTAAAATAACATGAAAATGATGTGTTGTTATAGGAAACCTGAAATGGGTATTGTGGGTAATTTTGGGGGTTGAAAATCTTGAGTTTTTTGATGTGTTTTGGGTCTAAATGACAACTGAAGGTTTGATAGCTTTGGGTTGATGTTTTGGAATGTTAAAAGGTAGATTTTTATGGTAAATTCGTTGGGTGTGGCTGGAAGTAGTTTGAGACTGAATTTATATGTTTCGGGTGAAATTTGGGGCTTGAATCGATGTGTGTTGTTGCAAGGTTGTTGAGTTCCGGGTTTTGCTATGTTTGTGAGTGTATTAGTTTACTAATGTTCAGTTTTGGGTTGCTTAAAATAGAGGAATCAGATTCGGGCTTTGTGGACGAAAATCCGGGTAGTTCGGAGGCTTGATTCGGCATCTTGGACATCATTTGTATGTTGGCTGGTGAGTGGATCGATTTTAAAAGCCTTAACGTGGTTAAGGGAATGTTTTGGGAGTTTGGATTGAGCTTGCAAGGCCAATCCAAGCTCAAGAGTAAGTTTTAAAGGTTTATGCAAATAATCTGTGTTTTATGATTCTTGATGCAAAGTGAACATGTCATGTTGATAATGTGTTAGTTTGCATTGTTATACATGTTGAGACTTATGACTTGTGTTTATATTTGCATTGTGAGTACATGCCTTGCATGGAAGTTTGAACATGGTAAGTGGTTCAAGCATCGATAATGCTTGTGGTTGTGAATGAGTATATTGGCACGTGTTGAGTTGTTACCGGATATAATTGATCGATCATTAGGATTAGAATACACTCGAGGTAAAAGTCGCGCGTGGCCTTATGATGTTAGATTCTACTAAGGAGGAGTACAGTGATGCGAGATTCCACCGGAAGTTATCTTTTTACTAGACGGGTGAGTACGGTGATGTGAGATTCCACCAGAAGTGTCTAGTGGGTTTGAGAAATTATCTGCATATCCGAGTAAAAACGATGAATGTCAATATACCCATGATGGTTTAATTCTCATGTTAAGCATGTCGTTAATTTCTTCTATTATGCTTATGCATTGTTGGTTACTTTGCTTGCGTTATGAGAATGAGCATGTGGTAAGCCTATGGCTGTTAGTTGCATTCGGTAAATGCACGTGAAGGTAAATGCATGTTGTTATGTGTTCAAGCATGTGGAAATGATTTGAAAATGGTGTTGGTTTTCAAGCAAACTAATGTTTTAAAACTACATTGTTGTAGCTACCGTTTTGAGCACCGCTCACTAAGCTTAAACGCTTACGCTCTCTTTTCCAACAATGCAGGCCCTTAGACCTTCGGAGTAGCTTGGGGAACAAGGGAGAATCCAAGGGAGTTTGATTTGCTCAAGTATGAGTTTAGACTTCAATAATTAGTATTAAGCAATGGGATAGGACCTTTATGCTTTGAGGTGTTGTTGGCATGTCTCTTGCTTTAGACAAGTTTGCTAGGTTGTGTTTGGCTTGTAATGCCTTTTACCATGATGATTTATGCTTTGGTTTAGCTTTTGGCTATGTTGGTGAATGCTATGTATGCTTGTTTTCTCTAAGAATCTTGTCTTGTTGGTTGTTGCATCGTTAAGTGTTTAAATTGCTTTATATGTTTATCCATAGATGCCTTGAGTCATATGTGTACTTGTATATTGCTTAAATGCTTGCTATATGCCTCTAGTGTTGGGTCCCTTGTGTTTTTGCAGCTAAAATCAGTTTTGCAGGGTAGGGCGTATCGATATGCCCAAGGGCGGTATTGATACGGTCTCTTGCTTTGGGCAAAGCGTACCAGTACGCGGGGGCATATCGATACCCAAAATGATCTCTGAAATATGAGAAATTGACAAGACTTTGGCGTATCGGTACAGGTCCTGGGTGTATCGGTACGGGTCCTGGGTGTATCGGTACGGTCTTCGAAGTTGACCAAGGAGAAACTGACCGTTAAGGGCGTATCAATACCACCCTTGAGGGTCTCAATACAGTTTCCCTAGGTTTGACTTGGGGTGTTGACCGAGTACAGACGTATCGATACGGTCCTTTAGTGTATTGATACGATCTGTGGTAAACTGTTAAAAAAAGTTATCTTAATTGTTTGTTTTGCTTGTTTTGTATCTATGTGTGTTTTCCGCTGTGTGTACTCTCACATAGGATATAATTAATGCATCTAGACAAGATAACTTTAAAAGAAATTTTCTAGGGTTGCTAATCGGAGTGGAGCCTCAACGGGTTTCGCTTCGGTTTTCCCCGTGTAACCCATTCGATGCGGTCTGCCGGCTAGGCCGGGTCGAGGGGGTTACATTTGTTGAATCAATTTAACCCCCCAATGTTTATTTTGGGTCAAAATGGCCCCTCTATGGATGAAAACTGTTAATCAACCGACGATAAACAACATGAAATGACATGACAAACCTATATGGCAATGCACAATGCGATAGTAGTGTCTTATAGATAAATATGCTGATTTTACATAATGACACGCCAGTCAAAAAATATTTTTATAAAATTGTATAAAGTATAAAATATAAAATATATTTTCTTCTGATGCGTCATTCTATTAAGTCATTTCAAGTTGTTTATCGTCAGTTAACTAACAATTTTCAACCACAGTAGGGCCATTTTGACCCAAATAAAAAATTTGGGTTAAATTGATTTTAAAAAATATGAACCAAAATGACTATTTAGTCAAACGTAAGAGACATTTTTTTAGCTTTATGTCATATATATATATATATATATATACATATAACTTTGGTTACCAAGTGAACAAATGTAGGGGAAGAGATATACCTATGGACAGGTGTGAAACAAAGGAGAAAGGTATGGACGTTGACTATGGAACACGTGTTGGATTATAGTTCCCAATTTGATGTTTGCAAATTGAGATTTTGGGTGGTCGGCGTTGAAGAATAAAAGAAAAATACATTTAATAGGGAGAATGAGACCAATAAACAATCGAACGATTGTCCCCACTTCGGGGATTGTGGGCCCCTAACTCCTTTTATTTCCCCAACTACTATGAACACACGAACAAACACTCTCTGTCTCTCTATTGATTTTTCTTTAGATAAAAAACATTACAATACGTCTCATTAAAACTATCATTAACTTAAATGGAAAAAAAGTGTCCCTGATAATATTTACATTGAACATCAACGAGACAAACTCGACACAAACTAAAAGATAAACAATGAACCAAAAAACAACCTAACTCACAAATCAACACCAATCACCCATGCAACTAAAGCTCCGCACCATCTCTATCATCGTCAACCATGGCCATAATCGATATAGGTGAAACACCAAGAAAGATAGGATCCAAACTAGACAAGTGTGAGCTTTTAGCAAGACCGTCATCAACTCTATTTCCGCTGTGCAACACATACTGAAACTGAACATCCCATGCTCGCTCATGAATATGCCAATTCAAAAAGTGAGACCCTTGACTGTTGAACCAACCAACAGCTGGCAGAATGACAACATTGACTCCCTTCACGCTAGATCCGTAATGCATCCATGCTATCTAGTTCCAACACATTCTTCCGGAACCCCGCATCCCACGCGAACAATAACCCGAAGTAGGCACCCCATAATTCAACATCAATGACTGAATTTCATGAACTCAAACTGCCAATTACTGAGGCTATCCATGGCCACACCACCGCAACACGCTCCATCCATATTAACTTTAACCCTCGATCCACTACAACGTGGCAACTGCGCAGTCTCCCTCGCTTGAACCATAATATCCACCAAATGCCGGCTTCGCTCAATAATACCACCAACGGCTTATCAAAAACCGTGGCATTCCTAACAAGCCATATGTTCCAAAGAGTAGACGCAAACAAAAGATCCCAGTTCCGCAGAGGGTCGATCTTCTGTAACCAATTATCATGTCAAAATTTCACACTTTCACCTCATCTAATAGACCAAACAATATGAACATCACTCCATACCAAAATCAAACCTTTCCAATGCCGAGAGCAATTCGAACTTCGAAACTGCCTAGGAACACCCTCCCCACATCTGTATTGCGCACGTAGTAGACGAACCCAAAGTGTATCTTTTCGATCCAATATGTTAAACGCGAGCCTCATTAAAAAAAAGCCTCGTTCAGATTAGTAAGTTTCCAGAAACCTAACCCACCATTGGTTACCGGTTGACAAATATCACCCCATTTGACAAGATGAACACCTCCCTCTCCGAGGTGAGACCCCAAATAAATTGACAAGATGTCTTTCACTACACCATTTGAACAAGATATTGATAAGATGCCGAAGTCACCCTCTTATGCAGTAGATGAATACCTAAATACTAGCCAAGATCATCAACCAAAGCCCACACTAATTGTATTCCATAAGTTCTAAGGCACATTCTTTGAAAAGTACATTTTCGTCTTCGCAATACCGACCTTGTGTCCTGATATCTAATAGAACTCAGACAGCACATAATGGATCACAAATAGCTACTCAACAGAAGCCTCCACAAACAAAAGCATATCATCTGTAAGAACATATGGAAATTGCTGAACCACGACTAGACACTAGGAAAGGTGACCAACGCCCCACATCAATAGATATCTGAATTGAATGCGCAAGATGTTCCTTACAGAAAACAAATAAGTAAGGAGAACGTGGATCACCTTGTCTAATACCTTGGGACGAAGTAAAAGCCTCAGTTATCGAGCAATTCCACAAAATTTGAGTAGACACTGTGGACACACATTGCATAATCATTCTACGCATCTTGACCGGAACACCAATATCTGATAAAGTATCCCAAATAAAGTCCCAATCCGAACAATCATAAGCCTTTTCCATGTCAATTTTAATTGTCATCCAACCTTTTCTACATGCCTTTTTCCTCATAATATGAATAACTTCCTGAGTGATGACAATGCTATTTGTAATTAAACATCCCAGAACAAAACTAGTTTGGTTCTCCAATACCCAGGACGGCATAAACGGCTTAATCCTATTCACCAAAATTTTCGAAATAGCCTTATAAATAACAATACACATGCTAATTGAGAAAAATTGACTTATGGACTCGGCTACAACAACTTTCGGTAATAGCACCAACAAAGTACGGTTAAAATTTGTAGGAATCATTCCTAACGAAAACACCTGCTGAATAAAACCACAAACAAAGTCACCTGCAATGTCCCAATTATGGTGAAAGAACCCTACATTCAACCCGTCCACTCCCGGTGCCTTTAAAGCACCCATATCAAAAATGGCCCTCCGTATTTCCTCCATCGTTACTACACGGTCAAGAGCCTTAATATCAGTAAGCGACACTGGCGAGAACAACCTGCACCGATAAACAAGATGCCGATCAGCCGCTGCACTAGTAAATAGTGTATGGTAAAAATTCAACGCAAGCTCAGGCAGCCCCCCCCTCAGCCGTACAGCACGAACCATCATCCTACTTGAGAGCCAAAATAGTATTGGCTCAACATCGCACAAGCACAAATGCGTGAAACAACTTCATGTTCCGATCCCCATGCAACACCCAATCGGAATATACCTTTTGTCACCACAAACTCTCTTCTTGCTCCAATAACTCATCCAACTCCAGCTTTAAAGTAGCTTAAGGAGGACCACAAAAGCCTAGATCTGATAACACCGTATGAAATAAAAAATCTGCAAATAATTGGCTACCGCAAGCATGTTGAGGTCTGTTCATCTGCAGATAAAAGGACATTAAAATCCCCATATGAAACCCAAGAAACAGGTTCACCTTGATCAAGACGCCTCCAAAGATACTTGCGCTTCGAGCTGGTAGGACTGGCATATACTATAGTAAAATGAAATTTGACTCTCCCACTCTCGTCTAACACCATTCCATGCAAAAATTGATTCGAGATATGCGTAACCTCAACCATAACTGATTCACTTCAAAGGAGCCAGAGACAACCACTAAACCCATGCGCCTCGACTCTAAAGAAATTAGCAAAACCCAAGTGCGTAATGACTCTATCCGCTATCAAACCACCAATGTGCAGTTCAAATATGGCCACTAAACAAGGATGATTCTCCCGCATAAAAGACTTAAAGTACTACCGAAACACCAGGCTAGCTGCATCCTAACAATTCCAAAACATAAGCTTCACCGTTAAAAATAATAAAAAAACAAATACGAGCCTTACTTCTCGACACCAAAATCACCAATCTGTCGATCCACCCCCTCATCCATATCATCAAGGGGTGAGTCTGAGAAATGATTATCATCCTCATTCGAGGATTGATCAGAATCAACACGAATGGGTTGATTTCCTTGACTTCATCAATTTGATCCGAGATGCGCCGGACCAACTCACCAGGTGACATTCTCGACCTTGTCCATGCATCTTAGAGTGATCTGACCTTCAACCATGCTTTATTGTCTCTGCCCGACCTTTGGAATAATTAATCCTCTCTTTTGCTCTCTTCAAATTTTCACGAACTAACATATGCTCATCCTACTCAACAATGTTAATTGCCCTATGACTCCCTGAATTACGGTCAACACTTTATCATGTACCTGAACCTAAACCCCATGACCAACAACCATTGGAACCACCTTCACGACCTTGTACACATTTTTCGATGCCTTAGTTTTCTTTTCAGGGTTCGACGCCATATACGCAGCGTTCTTAGTAAACTCTCTAACCAAACCTTGTACCGGGACCTTCTCACGGTCACTCGTGCTACCTTCTTGGCACTCACACCCTTCGCTTAAGGGCTACTACAGTCTCCCTACGACTGTTCTTATTCTCCACAACTTCATCCAGCGATGAGAATCGAGACCATGTGATGCCCTTAACAGTTGAACCTTGATAACCCTGACGTCCACGGCTCCTATCCACAACCATCCAAGGCCCAAAATATTGGAGTTCGACTGATCTACATTAGAATCTCCCTTCTTTGCCATAATAATACTATATTCTACCTCAACCCCATTCGCAACGGTAGCTGTCAGACCACAAAAATCCTTAGAATGGTCGTACACCCCACACGAGTAACACACCTAGTGTAGACCCTCATATTCGAACTTTTGGATAAAGCCATCAATCCTAATGCATACAAGTAACGGCTTGTTGAGATCAACCAGCACAACTAACCAAGCAAACTTTCCTCTTTCACTAGCCTCAGTAGTGTAATCAATCTTAACAACCCGTCCAATGAATGCATTAATGTATCTGAATAAAGCCTTCGTAAAATATCTATACATAAACCCAGAAGACGAACCCACACGATTACCTACGAGGGATGTTTCTCAAACGTTGAAAATGCACGACTCCAAGGTTGCACTACTAGATAATTGCCATAAATTGTCCATGGCCCCTTTGTAAGAACCTCGTATAATCACCTGTATTAGAGAAACTAACCACAAAGTAGTTATTATCAATATCCATAACCTGATGTTCCCCAACTGACTTTCATAAAGCATGCACCTGATTCACTAATGCTTTATACCCTGTCTGAGAAACGAATAGAAGAAATAGCAGCTGTCCTATCTGTGATAATATCTTCGGCCAATATAACCACTTCTGTATCAATATGACCGACTTCGCTACCCTTATCCTTCGAAGGGGTTGAATCCGTAACTACTTTGGTATAAGTAGCTGCACCCTATCCACTCACGCCATTCGCACTGCTAGACCCATCTACATGATTCGATTCATCCACCACAATATCATCAGCCTCCATGTCAGACTCCACTTGTACCCCATCAATACTCCCGCTTCTTCCATTATTTTGGGAAAGCTGACCGTCCAAAGGCGACAGGGAAGCCGGTATCTCTCTTGCCGGCTCAACTGACACGGTGGGGACACTCTTCGGCGACCAACCATCGGGATTCTCGTAAACTTTAGGTCCTAACGCCACGTTAGGGCTTTTACTAGGAGAGAGCATAGTTTTTTTTCTTTTACAAATACATTAATTTCTTGGGTAAAGTACAAAGACGGTCACTGAACTTTGATGCAAAAAACAAAATGGTAACCAACCTTTCAAAAATCACGAAGTAGCAATTAAACTTTAAATTTTGAAACAAAATGGTAACTGGGGCGTTAAACCCCGTTAACTCTAACGGAAATTTGACTGGGTATGCCACATCCCCATCTAATTTTCCACGTCACATATAAAAAATAATAAAATTATATTCCACCCTTTAATTTCTTCTTTTTCTTCTATCTACGCGTTGACCGTTTCAAAAACCGCACCTCCCCAACAAATAGTTGCCGACACGTTTGCTTCACCGCCTTGCCATCTCCGCCGCCCATCTTCATTTTCCCTACAAAACTGCCCCATTCTCCCCCTCGCTTTCCCTCACAAATTCATCTAAACAGACCACACCCTTGACCAACACCTCATCCTTAGTCGCAACAATCCCCATCTCAAAACTATCCACCCCACTGCCTATCGGTTCTGCAACCCCTTTAGATTGACTCCAGGTATTTTCGAGGCTGCGAAATGGCAAAGAATCAGACGCCATATGTCTATTTGCATCATAAATGATCAACGACAAGTCCCTACATAAGCTAGCATCGACCTCTTTCTTAACGACCGATCTTACATTCTCATAGCTCATATCATCGATTCTCTCAACCATTCCTACCCCTTCATTCGGCCAACACTCATTGGATTTATTTTCCACCTCGACAGTCCTCTTCTCTGAATCCTCAGCCTCATTCCACAACGCATTGTCACGTCAATCCAAAAAATCACCCTTCATCCTTGCTTGCACACCCTGATGACTCACATCCTTACCAGGCTCAGACTTATCAACAATGTCATCCGGTTCACTGCTGGACGTATCCCCCACCCCTAAACAACATTCCTCCTTACACACAGACATATTCGAATCCAATTCAGAAACTCGGATACAATAACTACGACCCTCAATTTAAAGCTTCACAGTTTCGTTTATCGATTCAAAGCCTCTCGTCTCAATCAGAATTCTGCCCCGCTCGAAAGTAGGATCAAGAGTGCCCTCGTCAACATACACTAATGGGAGCCCTTTTTGCTCTTCTGCGCCATTCTTCTTGACGTTTCTTGGTTCATCCTCTTTTCCAGCAGGTGCCGGATGAGGAGGGGAAGGCTGCGGCGGTGGAGCTGGTTCCGGAGCCAATAACCACTGTTGATCAATGGCGGTTGTTGCTTTTTGGTGTGAAGCTTTTCGTCCGTGAAAAGATTTGATAGCTGTTGAGGATTAGGGTTTATAAATGATTTATTTTTAATTTTTAGAAATGACATGGAATATGGTTTTATTATTTTCTAAATATGAGGTGGAAAATTGGGTGGGGATGTGGCATATCCAGTCAAATTTCCGTTAGAGGTTAACGGGGTTTAACGCCCTAGTTACCATTTTGTTTCAAAATCTAAAGTTTAATTGCTACTTCGTGATTTTTGAAAGGTCGGTTACTATTTTGTTTTTTGCATCAAAGTTCAGTGACCATCGGTGTACTTTACCCTAATTTCTTTTGGTTGGTTCCTTGAATCATTTTTATTTTATTTATGTAAAATTTAGGTAAATGACATTATTTATTTAAACTAATTAACTAATGTGAATCATGCTTTAGATGTTTTCCTTTGAATTTCATTATTCAGCCACAACATATTTTTATTTTTTTCAAATGCAGTTGTATCACATATTATTATTATTATTATTATTATTATTATTATTATTATTATTGAAACAATTCAATTGTGTTTTTATATTCTATATACAATTGAAGTTAATTTAAGTTATTAAGCTAACGTAGCTGCGGGAATCTTCTGTTGATTCACTCCCTGGTAAATTGAGATCGGTGGGGGTTGGATTAGAGTTATGGTTTCAAAATATTCTTAGAGAAAAGAACTTATCTGGGAAGCAGTTGAAGGAACGTTTAACACAATTGAATGAGGCACAGGTCACAGATGAGGTACTACATGAGATTGTTGAAGTAAGAATGGCTTTGAATCTTGATGCTAGTCGTGAAGAGTTGTACTAGGAGCAAAGGGCGCGAGTGAACTTGTTAAAATATGGAGATCGTAACATTTCCTATTTTCACTCTTTTGCTTCCCAACGTAGGCGATGCAATCGCATTAAGACTCTCCATGATTCACATGGGGCCATTTTTTTTTTTGAGGATACTGACCTTCGGTGAATTCCCAAGGACTATTTTGAGCATTTATTCACATCTACATGTGATACAACTGCCCAAGAGATCTTAGAGGGGATTCACTCATACATCACCAGTGATATGAATACTACTTTAACGAGGCCACTGGATAATGATGAAGTGGTTGCTGCAATTAAATTCATGAATCCCTTGAAAGCTTCCAGGGAAGATGGATTGAGGATTGTCTTTGTCCAGCATTTTTGGCATATAGCTGGCCCAGAAGTAGTGAATTTTTGTTCACAGTTGCTACGAGGTGAGGTTGATTTCAGAAACATTAATAGGACTCATATTGTATTAGTTCTCAAGGTTTCTAATCCAAATCAAATGTCTCAATTCGCCCAATTGCATTGTGTAATATCCTTTACAAAATTGTCTCCAAGGTACTCGCGGACGGTCTTTAATATATCCTATATGTTTGCATCGATGAAGCCAAAGTGCCTTTGTACCGGTTCGTTTGATCTCAGATAACATCATGATCACCTATGAGGTCATCCACTGTTTAAAAATAAGCGAACTGGTAAACTGGCGTCCTTTGCTCTCAAGTTGTACATGAGCAAAGCATATGATCGGGTCGAGTGGTCTTTTCTTAACATAATTATGGCTAGGATGAGTTTTTCTTCGGTGTGGATTGAGTGGGTGATGGCATGTATTCAGTCAGTCTCTTACTCAATTTTTATAAATGGCAGAATTGGAGAGACATTTTACCCTTCCCGAGGTCTCCAATAGGGCGACCCATTGATCCATTATTTATTTCTCCTGTGTACTAAGGGTCTCTCGTCTCTCCTTAACCAGGCTGCTATGGCCAGAACCCTCAAGAGTGTCTGTATCTCTCGTAGTGCACCTCTCATTACTCATCTTATGTTTGTGGATGATTGTTTTCTGTTTGGGGAGGGATCGGCTATGTAGGCTATGAAAATTAAGGAGTTGTTGGATGTATATGCTACAAGCTCGAGCCAAATAGTGAACTTTTCCAAGTATGGAATCTTTTTTAGTGCTAATACGGTTGTCTCGAATCATGAAGATGTTTGCCATATTCTCTCTATAGACAGTACAAACAACGAGAGAAATATTTGGGCCTTCCTGCCATCGTGGGCCGTAACAAGAAGCAGGTTTTCCTTAGTGTAAAGGATAAGTTTGGAATCAAGACAAATTACTGGAATTCTCGTCTCTTGTCTATAGGGGTAAGGAAGTTTTTATCAAATCAGTCCTTCAATCTTTGCCATTGTATGCCATGTCTTGTTTCCTTTTTCCCTCATCTTTTTGTAAGGAATTAGAGGAAATAATGGCTAGGTTTTGGTGGCAACATAACATCTCTAGACGCGGGCTGCATTGGTGTATATGGTCCACCCTTTGTAAGTTAAAAGAAGATGGCGAGCTTGGTTTCCGTGACCTTGCAAAATTTAATATCACACTATTGGTGAAACGTGGATGGAGATTGATTCAAAATCCTAACTCCTTAGTCGTAAGAGTGTTTCGAGAAAAATATTACCCCTTATCATCCTTCCATCAGGCACGCATGGGTTCCAATCCTTCTCTTATATGGCAGAGTGTTTGGAGTGCTCATGGTTTACTCGAATCTGGTATGATATGGAAGATAGGATCGAGTACTTCAGTCTCTATTTGGAATGATTTTTGGTTGTCGGGTGAAGGCCATCGAAAGGTTACTTCGACTCAAAGTCCTGAGTTATTTGTGGTAGCTGATCTAATTCACCAGGGTTCTCGTTCTTGGAATGAACGCCTTATTCAAGGGCAATTTAATATGAGGGATGTAGAATGTATTTTAAAAATCCATCCTTTTGAAGTCATCTCGACGAACATCCAAGTATGGGATGGTGAGAAATTGAGGAACTACTCAATTCGTAGTGGCTACCTTTTGCTGTTGGGCTAATCAAATACTGACCCGAGCATAAAAGAATGTCTGAGACATCTTTGGAAACTTCAATTATTTTTTAAGGTTAAAATTATTCTATGGAAATTCTATCTTAATTTTGTTCCTACTTTCGCTAATCTATATGCAAAAACGTATTTACCAAAACTCATATTGTCCTAGATGTGAGAGAGATCTAGAAATGACCGTTCATGTTTGCCGTGATTGCCTATTTGCGAGCTCAGTTTGGACTAGCTAGGGTTTCTAATGGTCGATGCAAGTTAGGCAGATGAATTATCAAGACTGGTTTTTAGACATATTACACACATATAATGGTAAACTAAAGTTTCAAGTGGCAATTACGATTTGGGCACTTTGGTTTTCTCGCAACAAATTGGTACACGAGGGGGGAAACTCAACTAGCTAAGGAGATTCTTACCTTTATCATGGGCTATGAGGGAGAATCGGTACCTTTATCTTCTACTTTGTAGCATCCTCGACCCTCCCACCATGCCTATTGGACTCCCCCAGTTGAGTCGTTTGTTAAAGTCAATGTTGATGCTGGTTATATGTTGCAAACAAGTAAATCCAGTTCATGCATCTTAATTCACGAGAATGAGGGGCAAATCATGGGAGAAAGTTGTCGAGTCTCTTACCAGATCGGATAAGCTTTTGAGGAAGAGGCTCTTGTGTTCTTACATGACCTTATATTTGCTTTGGACATGGGTTTCCCCAAAATTTCTGTTGAAGCAGACGCTCGTACTGTGGTTCAAAGCATCAATTCCATGGCTCCGACGTTGTTCGCCATTTGATCGGTGATCCTGGACATTCAGCACAAGGCTCAAGGTTTTGAATCCTATTAGTTCCGGTATATCCCAAGAGAAGCTAACGCAGCTGCCCATGCAATAGCATCCAAAGGTTTGAGAGAGCATATTGACCTGTTCTGGGTAGAAGAAGCTTCGCGTGAAGTCACCAATCTAGCATCTAAAGACCGTCAAAATCTTGATCCGCCGTGAAACGCTTTCCTCATCACTGTTAGGGGGTTTCTTTGGTTATGCTCTCGTCCCTATGTTTTCATCCTTGTTCCATTCTCCTTATGTTTGATGTTTTGGAGAGCAAGCAATCGTCGCCTTCCCCTTAGGTTGATTTTCCTTTTTGTTTTTCTAGATTTTGTTTTTCCGAGTTTTTCTTTCTTTTGGCTTTTGGTTTCCATTTTGTCTGGTTTCAACCAGGGACTCTTTGTTTTCTTGTTTATTTCATTATAATAAAACCTACAGGGGCAGACACATTCAAAAAAAATTATTAAGCTGACGTGAGCAAACACATTTGATCGGTTGGCCAAGCTGTTCATTTTTGTTTTCTCATATTTCTTTAGGTCATGAGTTCTAGACCCACTAGGAGCACCCCTTCCTTCCCCTAGAGTCCTCATTCCTTTCCCTACTAAGTAGGACTATGGTTATAATTAGGATTTGTCAAAAAAATTATTCAGATGACGACCAATTCAAAAAATTTATGCAGTTGACAAATTCAATTAGTGTTTCAGTAGAAAAGGAACGATGTTCTCTCTTAGATATCCAGGTTCGAGCAGTTTTATATGTAAGGTGTGTATCAATTTTATCAAAAGTTTAAAATAAAATAGGTATATCATGAGTTATTTACCTCTTAGTGAAAACACCCGCATCCAGGGACGGGGCCATTAAGATTTCGGGAGGGGAAATCGCCCCCACCCCCAAAGAAATTTTTTTCACCTTTTTCCGCCTATTTAATTTTTTTAAAAAATTGGTTTATTTATAAATTTGCCCCCCCTAATTTCAAATATTTATAGTTTGCCCCCCATTTTAAATATTTATAGTTTGCCCCCCAGTCCCAAATCCCAGCTCTGTCCCTGCCCGCAACGAGAAGATTTTTGTAGGGGGGGCGCAAAATTTTATGTTAGGGGGAGAACTTATAAAATTCTAGGGAACATACTTATAAACTTTTAGTGGAACAAATATAGAATAAATATTTAGGGAAACTACCGCACCCTCCAACCCCTCGATCCATCCCTGTATTGATCATAGCCACCTGCGATTGATACCTTAGTTTAAAAAAATGTTAGAAAAAAACTATTCAAATGACAGATTCCTCTCGCAAATTTAATTATGAAATTTAAAAGTAAATTGAATTGAGGTGGGGGTGCAAACATTATTCATATTTGATGGCCAATGCACGTGTGAATTCAATACGAGGGGTAATTTTGTAGTACGTGCACGGGGAAGAATGGGCAATGGGGAAGAATGGGGGCCAATGCACGTGCAAAGTCCTAGAGAAAATTACAAAAGTTTGAATCATTTATTTTTCAACGCTAAATAAATGAAAATCGTGATACCTATTCAAGTAATTTGCTTTGAACAAGATTTACAAAGCAACTTTAACTTTTTAACTAGAGCATCGTCAGTTAGAAATTTATCATTCGACAATCTATAATTTCTTTGGCAACCGTTCTTTCGTGTTATGTTTTTTCATAGTAAATTTGTCGACGTCGCAACTAATCAAGATAACACTTATTTTTTTTGTTGATCTTCCTTGCTGTGGACCCTTGCGATGGATTTAAATACACGTTCACATTCACCGTTTCTTGTTCGCGATTGAGTTGTGGTTCGAGTCATTTGGTTGAATTTTTAATGTTAGCGTTGATAATTTTATCATTCAATCAACGATTTCTAGTGTGGTTCGAGTTATTTGGTCGAATTTTTTAATATTTATCATTCAAAAATTTGAGGTATTCCAAAGTTAATTCACTTTCCACATAGGATTATATATATCATATATTACAATATAAGGAAGTGCTCTATATCATTGCTCCCAAGGAACTCAAATTTGGAGGTTTCGTGTTTTAACATGAAATGGGGAGGATGCAATTCATGAGATGCATGCAACTTGTAAACGTTACAAGTTGAGTCGAGTACTTATTAAACTCGTAATGATTATACTTATATATACTCGAATTTGTTTTTATTAAATTTGATGCCAACTAAACTAATAATCATTCAATATTATTTAAAAATAATCATTAGTCATTTTCAGGAGAGTGCTTCTCATTTGGACAATCTTTACCAAAGAATACACAAACTTACTTGAGTACTCAAGAACAAAGCTAGTTGTTTAAATTATAAAATATATACCATATAATATCTACTAAAAAACCAAAACTATTTGGATTAGGTATATAGCAGGAAGCTACAAAAAGTAAACTCTTTAAAATATTATAAGATCGTTAAGGGCAATCAAGTAGCTAGAATTTCCACCAACTCCTTCCGTCGGCTAAGTCCACATTTCCATACAAAAATGACAATTAAGACCCCATACAAAACATAAAATAAGAATTACATTTCAACATCAGACTTAATGATATACATATGTATTTTAATGTGTAATAAACCTAATTCAAATTGTCGAACCTTTCCCCAATAAAAAAAAGGAAAACTACACCGGTAGTCCTCTAACTATTACCGTTTTTCTATTTTGGTCCCAAAACTATTTTTTCGGCAAAACCGTCCCTTCTGTTACATAATTTTTCTGTTTTGGTCCTCCGACATTAAATAGCTAACGGTTTTGCTGATGTGGCATTTTTTAGTATTTTTTAATTATTTCTCTCTCTTCTTTCCCTTCTTCTTCTTCTTCATCTTCTTTATTTGGATTTGACCTCATTTGACTTGGGAAGATGGTTTCTGCAACTTTGCTACTGAAATCAACTCCGACGACTGTTAAATTCAAAGATAACCGAATTTATTATTTGAAGATTTAAAGAAGCTGAAGCTGCATATTTAAAGCAATAGCTAGCAACGTGAACCTATGAGTAATCATAAACCATCCCAAACAAATTAAACAACAAAGTTTTAAATAGATCCTTATGAAATTAGAGAAATTAAGGGATAAAGATCAAATAAAACATCGTGGATCTTAAGTATGAGAAGCATAACCTTTTCAAATGTTAAAAAACTCCTATGAAATTATTGAGGGAAGAAAACAAATATCAAGCAAATTGTTTCAATGGAAATTATATAGCTGCATTTAAAGTATTTTCTGCTTGGTAAATGTAAATGCATGCAAAAATAACACGCGCCAAAAGAAGGGGGTAAAGGAAAGATTTTTCTTCTTATTTTTTTGAAGAGCAAAATGATAATATATAAAAAAGATGCAAATAGTTGTAGTGTGTTTGGTTACTGAGAAAATGGGAATTTATTTTTCAAACTTAAGCTCTTAAAGCTTAAGACGAACAGTCAAGCTGAGCTCGACTCTTTTTAACTTACGGAGAGAAGAACTAACTCAAACGAGACTCCTGCATTTTTTCCCCCTTAAATTTCTCGTCAGCTTTCTCACGAAACAAACATCACTGGTTTGAAAAAATAGACAAAAGAAGAAAAAAGAGCTGAAACAAAAAATTTCTCTTAGAAACATGAAAGGGAAAAAAGAAAGATTACCTGATGGGATTGGTGGATCGAAATCAAAACCCTTTTTTTATTTTGGTTTGATTTTGGTTGCAGACCTTGACAGTTTTGGAACTCACCACTGTCATGGACCGAGGAACCGAAATAGTCGCCGGAGTTGATTTCAGCAGCCGAGGCAGCAAAGTTGCAGAAACCATCTTCCCAAGTCAAACGAGGTCAAATGCAAATAAAGAAGATGGAAAAGAAGAGAAAGAAAGGGAGAGAAATAGTTAAAAATATTAAAAAATACCACGTTAGCAAAATCGTTAGCTATTTAACGTCGGAGGATCAAAACCGGAAAAATATGTAACAGAAAGGACGATTTTACCGAAAAAAATAGTTTTAAGACAAAAATAAAAAAACGGTAATAGTTAGAGGACTACCGGTGTAATTTTCCCTAAAAAAATTTACAGACAAAGTTTGCAATATTTCTTCTACCAAAACAAAGTGTGCCATATTACTTTCAATTTACACAGACGAATAAAAACATTGATTCACATGACCACTGTGTGTAAATCTAAGAAAATTACTTTCCATTTGGTAAATTTCTGCCCTAATTAGTAAAACCCCAATAAATGCTAGTTTGATAAACTGATAATCTCGGTTAAATAATAATGTCTCACAATTTTTACCAAAAAAAAAAAAAAAACAAATCTCACAATCCCGCTCGAGCTAATATGAAAATTAAGTATTTCTTTATCAACTACCAGCATATATTTTTGATTATTTATGTTTCATATAAATTAAGGACACATGGTAGTGAATTAAACTCTTCCCTCTTTGAATAATAAAAAACTTCCGCCACTAGTCTATCGAATAAATATCCTTATTATAATAATGTTGCAAAAATAAAAGAAGGTAATTTTTTATATTCCTATTATAAATAAATATATATTTGTATCATGGTACCGACAAGTGTTGGGTGTAATAGCAAGACACATTACACTCTCAATAAGAGAACTCAGGTTCGAACCTTACAGACAATATTATTGGGAGAGAGGGCCACGAATTTCGAACATAAACCATAAAATTGACATGAATAGATGCTACCATATTGTTCATCCTAAAAGACCTTGGTTCGAACACTTGTGAGTCTACTTTGTCAAAAGGTATGCTAAGAAATATATGAATAGATGCTACCATATTGTTGTCACTAAATTTTCAACATCTCTTTCTTTTTATTATTTATTTTATTATTATTACTTAATTATTATTAGTATATTAATATAGTATTATAAACCCCTCAAAAAATGAAAAATGCCCATTTTAAATAAAAAGCGAATTGGTCTGAATATTCCCTTTTGGGAATTTATTGGGGAAAATAACCCCCAAAGATTGATATTGGGAAAAATACCCCCCTTTCATGCCATGTAGGACGAATTCGCGTCCTGGGGAAAGCGAATTCAATATTCGCGTCCTGCAGGACGCGAATTACTACGCCGTTTCAGTGGAAAAGGGAATTCGCGTCCTGCAAAACGCGAATTCCACGAGATTTTATTCAAATTATCGCAGTAAATTGCGAATAAATGCGGACGGTTTGCTAAGATTAGAAGAAGGTCACGTATCCAACTATCGTCGAATTAATGTAAGTTTTTTATTATTTTAATTCGAATATGTAAATTTAATTTAGTGTTGCCGGCATGATTTGAATATGTGAATAATATTTATTTTTAGAGTAAGAAAATTAGTTAGATTCGAATATGTTAATAGTATTTATTATTAGACTAAGAAAATTAGTTAAATTCGAATATGTCTTTAGATTATATTTTTAGAATAAGAAAATTAGTTAAATTCGAATATGTTAATAGTATTTATTTTTAGACTAAGAATGTTAGTTAAATTCGAATATGTCTTTAGATATTGTTTTTAGACTAAGAAAATTAGTTAAATTCGAATATGTTAATAATATTTATTTTTAGACTAAGAATGTTAGTTAAATTCGAATATGTCTCTAGATATTATTTTTAGACTAAGAAAATTAGTTAAATTCGAATATGTTAATAATATTTATTTTTAGACTAAGAATGTTAGTTAAATTAAATATGTCTTTAGATTTTATTTTTAGAGTAAGAAAATTAGTTAAATTCGAATATGTTAATAGTATTTATTTATTGACTAAGAAAATTAATTAAATTCGAATATGGGTTTAGATTTTATTTATAGACTAAGAAAATTAATTAAATTCGAATATGTCTTTAGATTTTATTTTTAGACTAAGAAAATTATTTAAATTCGAATATGTTAATAGTATTTATTTTTAGAGTAAGAAAATTAGTTAAATTCGAATATGTTTTTAGATTTTATTTTTAGACTAAAAAAATTAGTTAAATTCGAATATGTTAATAGTATTTATTTTTAGACTAAGAAAATTAGTTAAATTCGAATATATTTTTGGTATTGACTTATAGATTAAAAATTAGTAAAATTAGAATATGTTTAGTATTTTATTGTACACTATAAAAAATTGTGATATAATATGTGATTGTTAATATGTGTGTGTCATTAATTATTTGTAGAATGGAGAAGAACGTCGATTGGAGGTTTATATCACACGGATGAGGGTGCCCCCGGATCCTCTTCTAGCTGAGTACATAGCCGAAGCCGGATTTGGATATGTGGCGAAAATTAATGGAGGAGGTGCGAAATTAGACGTTGATTTAATCAACGCGCTTGTGGAGAGGTGGAGGCCAGAGACACATACCTTCCACTTACCATGTGGTGAGGCGACCATCACATTAGAAGATGTGTCGCATATTCTTGGCCTGCCTGTAGATGGGGAGGCTATCACTGGTGCCGCCAGTGACGATTGGGAGGGCTTATATATGGACTTGTTAGGGGATAAGCCAGAAAAACTACAGGGCGGATGTGTGACTCTGAAGTGGTTGCGTACGGAATTCGCTAATTTGCCTGCTGGAGCCAATGAAGATGTGAAGAAGGTAAAAAAAATATTTTTTTATTAGTAGTAATAAAATTATAAAATTATTATATTTTAATATTTTTTTTCGTTATATTTTAGGCATATGCTCGGGCCTATATCTTACAGATCCTCGGGAGAATTTTGGTGGCCGACAAAACTCGCAACAAGGTTCACATGTTGTGGTTGCGGCACTTGCGGGATTTTGAAGAGGCTGGTAAATTAAGTTGGGGTTCGGCAGTACTTGCATTTCTGTATAGGGAGTTGTGCAAGGCTGCGAGTGCTGATCGACACGACATCGGAGGATGTCTTTTGCTACTTCAGTCTTGGGCGTGGTTTAGAATGCCATTTTTATGCCCTGACTTGTCCGCGCCAGCAGACTATTCGTATCCACTATGTTTGCGGTAAGGAAAATAATCTTAACTAAATTTTATTTATAAATTGGTTATTTTCCTAATATTTATTTTTTAAATATTAAAATTATATTTTTGATGTTATGTAGGTGGTTCCATGCTCTAACTCATGTTGGGATTCCGACTATGATGCATTCTATTAGGCAAAAAATTGACACGAAATCTGCAAATGAGGTAAATATTTTAATTTTATATTAAGTTGAAGTTTAATATGAATATAGTTTAGTTTACTTGTTTTTAATTATTTCTATATTTAATTTACAGTTTTTGTGGACCCCGTACTCTGATTCGGATATCAATGAATGCCTGCCTAATTTTGATCATGAGACGGTTTCCGCTTGGACGGCCATGGTACCTCTCATCTGGTACGCTGTAGTTGAGTGGCATCCGGTTGATCGCGTCCAACGCCAGTTCGGTCGTCTGCAAACAATTCCGATAGATCCTCCTGATTTGGACGATTTACATAGGATCACCCGACAAGGAAAACTTGAGGTATAATAATTAAATTTGATTTAATAGTTATCGATTTATACTTACTTTACAATTTATAAATAATAATTTTGTTGATGTTTTGTGGTAGGTGGACTGGTCGGTGAAACATGTGCAGTGGATTGCACAGTGGCAGGATAGGCTTCAGCGGCAGGCACTGAATGAGTACCGGATGTTTGATGAGCCTATGGTGAGCAGTAATTACTTTGCATGGTTCTTTGGTAGTGGGAAACCATATCTCCTCACTCCGGAAGAACAAGCAGCTGTGTTTGAGCCTGTTCAGCGCAACCGCCCCCGGACTCATCGTACGAGCGGAGCAGGTGGATCGCAACGTCGAAGGGGAGCAGGTGCTTCATCCTCTAGAGCTACCGATCCGATTCGCCCCTAGGGCCGCACCCAGTTGATGATTCAGCCGAGGCCCCCGAGTCCGACGGAAGGCTTTTTCACTCCTATTGTGGGAATGATGGGTGGATCTTCGGTACCGACTACGTACGGGTTATTTCCTGGCGGATCTTCGAGTTCCACTGTTCCCTCTACTTCTGCCCCCTACCCATTTCATGCTCGGCCTTATGATATTTCGGGCCCCGGGTTCGTTCAGCACACACCTCAACAGTCGTTGTTCTATTCTGGAGACGACGACGTTAACAAGCCAGATCATGATCCTCAACAGGTTCCGGTTCAACATGGTCGACGCAATCAGGGTCGTACTCGACGTCCACCAAATTGTGGCACCGGCGGACATAGACATATGTAGTAGTTATATTTTTTCAATGTTTTTCGAAATAAGTAATGTTGATTTATATTTTCTTAATTAAAACATTATATATTCAGAATCATTAATTGATACTTTTATATTTAAAAACTTACATCGAAAGCACAACATAGAAAGCACCGAGTTCACAAAATACAAGTACGCAAGATAAATAACTTACATAACTTAATCAAAATTACATTACTAATCGTAGTCGGTACTTATTTCAGACGTTAAGTTTAGTTCCTCAATTATTTGTTCTTTCTCCTGCCGTCTCTGATAAATTTTTAAGAACACGTCATTCTCGTCTGGACTAGCTAACTCATTCTCGTCTTCGTCAGCTAACGCATTCTCGTCTTGGACAACTACCACATTTGTTGAAGAACTTGATCCGTCATCAAATTTCACGCTAAGCTCGATGTTTGTTCCCCCAGCACGTTTGTATGCCCGAAACATCTTTCGCATATCTTTCTTATCTGACAGTGTGAGCATATAATGTTCCTCGGGGCCGGGCTCATTGACTGATACTTTCACTTGCAAGGCCTCTATTTTTGCGCTGGTCGACTCTTTAACTCGTTTTGAGATCAACTCAAATAATTCATTTCTTGTGATCGTTTCACTAAAAGATGTGTAGAAGTATGTTCCACGAAAAAATACAGTAGCTGAATATCGAGCCATTTTCTCTTTCAGAAAGGTAGAAATACAGAAATCTCGTGAAGATAGGAAAGTAAAAAGTTTGATGGGATGCTAAGGCAGAAATACAACCTATTTATACAGGGTGTAGGCATGCAAGGACCTATTTGCGTGTTAGAAACGCGGTTTCATCATAATGCATTTGTCAGCTTAAAGCCCGGTAAAGCCTGAAAGCAAGAGCAATAATTTTAAAATTCGCGTTTTGGAAAACGCGAATTTTAAAATTATTGCTCTGTTTACCAGGCTTTACCGGGCTTTGGGCTGACAAAGTCAATTATATGTACTGAATTCGCGTTCTGTAAAACGCGAATTCAGTACAAATAATTGACTTTGTTTACCAGGCTTTACCGGGCTTTGGGCTGACAAAGTCAATTATATGTACTGAATTCGCGTTCGGTAAAACGCGAATTCTGTTGGAATCTACAGAATTCGCGTCCTACAGAACGCGAATTCAGTACAAATAATTTTAAAATTCGCATTTTCCAAAACGCGAATTTTAAAATTATTGCTCTGTTTACCAGGCTTTACCGGGCTTTGGGCTGACAACTCAAAAATTATTGCTACAGAATTCACCAATGCTTTACCAGACACATTTCTATTTATAATTGAGGGGTGCAGAATTTCTAGATGCACCCAAACAAAACTTAAGAATCAAAAAGCTCTTCGATTTTCAGAAATGGCACCGAGAATTCAAGCTATAGTATACTACGATGGTCAGATGGTCCCCGATTCATACATTGGGATCATATTTCAATCTGAAAATACTGTTACGATCAACATTCCAAGACGATCAACGTTCCAGTCGCTTAGGACCTTAATATCCAGGAAGGTTCCCAATCGCTCCGGAAGGGAGTTGCAGTCTTTGAAGTATCGATGTCCAACGTCGATAGAGCCACTATATTACACAATATTCGATGTGGAAGACGACAGTTCTGTAGAAATGATGATAGATACACATAGCCAGTACTCAATGTGATGGGCCATGGAGCTATTTGTAACATTTGCTAAAGGTCACGTTGCTGCTCAAAATGTGGTACCAAATTGGTTACGAGGAAATCTCGAGTTCAATCCAAATGCTATTAGTCCGACATCGAGTTTACGATGTGACTTCAACCTTCTTCAAACAAGAACCGATGAAGCTTCATCGTCTTCGTCTTCGCGGCAACGACGTTCTTCCGTTCCACGGTTCGAATTTGACCTTAACTTGCCACCAACCCAAGAGTCGTCATACAATCCATACGTTCCAAACTATGATGATTTCTCTACGGGGCGCCACTCAACACACATTCCATACATGGCGTCTTCAACGTACAATGAACAGTTTAACCCGTTCGATGATTTCTCTACCGGGCGCCACTCAACATACATCCCAAGTCACCGAAATGTGGATGATATGTTCTCAGCGGGGAGACATTCAACCGCCGCTACTGTCAATCCGATTATGACTTCAGAACCTGTTCACGCACAGGTTTATGATGACGCAGAACTTTTCCAGTTTCATGATGCGCTTTCTGATGAAGAGCCGCGTACAGAGGTTGGGCCTGATGGTGACGAGATGGGTCTATTTCCTTCTAAACCATCTGACATTGACGAGCCGGTGGAATCAGAGGAGAGCGCAGAAAACTCTTCTGAGGATGGTGAGGACGATGATGTTCGTTCGACGCAACTGCATGGACCAACCAGTTGCACAACATATTACGACCCACCTTCGCACTTCACAACAGTGGATATGGATGGCTTCTTCGATACTGAATTCCCAGAACATCCACAATTAGACCAGTTCAACCAATGGAATGTGGGTTCGACTGAGCTACATGCTGGAATGGTCTTCAGGACAAAAAAGCTCGCGGAGGCTGCCATCAAGCATTACAACATTCAGCGCTCAGTTACATCCACCGTTTGGAAGACCGAGGCCAGGAAATATATTGCAGAGTGTCCTCACAAGTCTGCAGGATGTAAATGGAGGGTTCGTGTGTCGCAATTGAAAAGGCTCAATAACCTGTGGAAAATAACGAGATATACAGGGCCTCATACATGCTCCGTTGGGAGCCTCAGCCAAGACCATCCTAACTTGGATGTACACGTGCTTTTCGATGCAATCCTTCCACTCGTGAAAGCAAACCCACGTGTATCTGTGCCAGTGTGTATAGCTGCCATCAAATCCATTTACAAGTACACCGTCAATTACGATAAGGCATGGTATGCAAGATATCGAGCCATCGAAACACTGTACGGGCAATGGGAGCTATCATACAACGATCTGCGATCATGGCTTCAAGTTATGCAGGAATACAATCCAGGGACAATTGTGGAATTGGAGACTGTTCCAAAGTACTACAACGATCGTGTTGTACCAGGGGAGGTAGAATTTCATCGCCTTTTCTGGACGTTCCCCCAATGCATAAAAGCTTTCCGTCACTGCAAACCTATGCTGCAGATCGACGGTACATTTTTATATGGCAGATACACGCAGATATTGCTAATTGCAGTTGCCCAGGATGGCAACAGAAAATGTATCCCAGTTGCTTTTGCGATTGTTGAAAAGGAAAATATACCTTCTTGGGAGTTTTTCCTTTACAACCTCCGCAAGTATGTCATGCGTCGGGTTTTGCGTACACGTGAAGATGGCCTAGCTATTATTTCAGATAGAGGCGCAAGGATTTGGGGAGCAATTCAACGTTTGGGAGATTCATGGAAACCCCCATACATACATCACCGGTATTGTTTGCGGCATATAGCAGCAAACTACTATCAGAGGTTCAAGAACGAGGATGAACGTATAATGGTTCTCCGTATGGGTATGCAACCATTTCATTTTGTTATTCTACGTCCACCAATTTCATATTATTACCAATTAACTATTTTGCATGTCTTATTCAACAGGCAACGCACACCGAGTTAATCAAGTGGAAGAGCTGTTGGAGGAGTTGCAATTGAGGAATCGATTCGGGTATAACTATCTTATGGAGATACCGAAGGAGAAATGGTTGCAATGTTATGACGGGGGTCGTCGATGCGGCCATATGACAACAAACTTGGCTGAGGCGATCAATTCGTCTCTTAAGGGAACGCGCCATTTACCTATCACGTCCGTTGTCAAAGCAACATATTACCGATTGGCAACCCTTTTCGCAACCCTCGGCAAACAAGCAATGAACTGGATGGCAGCTGGTCGCATATTTAATCCAGATCTTGCCGACAAAATCCAAGCGTCCATTGCGCATGCTAACTCGATGGGTGCGTTGTGCTTCTCTCGTCGGGAACACATCTTTGAGGTCACGCAATTTTCTGAACCACTACAAAGAATAATGCAATACACCTACGTGGTTGATTTGCAAAAACGAACGTGCGATTGCGGGGAGTTCCAGACGTTCAAGTTCCCGTGTTCGTATGCTTTCGCAGCATGTGCATCGGTTCATTTTGATGCAACGACACTCATTGATCCGGTCTACAGGCTCGAAACCGTTTTCAAGGTTTACCGAAACGAGTTCCCTCCGATCGAAAATGCACGTGACCGTCGTATAATCAGCAACGAACCAAAGATATGCCCAGATCCCTCCCTGCGACGAAAGAAAAAAGGCCGGCCACCATCAACGAGGATTCATTGTGCCGAAGATATGGTTCCGAGAGAAAAGACCGGACAACCTAGGAGGTGCAGTAAATGTGGGAACACTGGACATGATATTAGGAAATGCCCTCTTAGGACCGGCCCCCGAATTAACTAGATCAACCATTGTGTACTCTTTTCTGATTTGTGAACTTCTATTATCTGGTAATTTAATAAATCTTATGGGCACTCTTTTCCCCCTACATAGGTTTAGAGGGGTTTTTTAACGAGGCCCTTTAAATTTAAAAAAAAAAACATGCCTATCGACACATTTTTTGCTTCAAAAATGTTACTTTGATAGCATTTTTAACACAATTTTCTCACATTTTCGGACACCGTCTTTCTCAGAACTTTAGCACCACTGTAAAATTAAGCTGCAGATCTTTGTCTCCAAACTTAGGAAAAACCAAAAAAAAGTTCGAAACACACCGTAAAATGCATTTAAACATGCCTATACGATAATGTTTCCTTTTAAAATATTGTTACTTGCCTATTTCTAGGCCATTTTCACATATCTTAGGATATTATATACGCTCGTATCTTCACACCATCTTAAAGATATGTTTCAATACGACACTGTTATAGTTCAAAAATTTTAATCGGGTACCCCGATAATCCGTTATTCGATCACAAATATTGCTACCTAAACATCTTATATTGGTTTTAATTCAGTTTCATGTTGAATTTCTCGTGCGGGGGCAGCAATAAATCGTTGAATTCGCGTTTTGCAAAACGCGAATTCCCTTTTCACTGAAACGTCTCAGGAATTCGCGTCCTGCAAGACGCGAATTCTAAATTCGCTTTCCCCAGGACGCGAATTCGTCCTACATGGCATGAAAGGGGGGTATTTTTCCCAATATCAATCTTTGGGGGTTATTTTCCCCAATAAATTCCCAAAAGGGAATATTCAAACCAATTCCCCAAATAAAAAAGAGTCCATCTAACATTTAATAAAAATTCATGTCACATAATAACCCATTTGGCCAAAATAATAAAAACCCTACCTAATACTCTTATTCTCCTATGTGCAGTTTAACATCAGCCGTTGGATCTAGAGTAAAGATCCAACAGTCCATATTAGACAAAAAAAGGAAAGGCAGGCCCAGTACCCGCGTGGTCACGCGCCTCATCTCCCCTGCGCGTGAGAACCACGCGCCCACTTCTCCAAACTCTACGCCTCTTCGATCTCATGGCTTCTAGTACTAGCCGCTGCGACACCAGATGACTTTAAGGCCGTCGGACGTCGCCTATGGCCATACCTCTCCCGCCGCCTGCTATTTCAGTGACCGCCGACAACCGACGACGCATCTGCAACAAACAAGGAAAAGGAATGGTTAGTGTTTGGTTCGAATATTGAAAAAAAAGGTAAGAATCAACCCCAAATTTTCTCTGATTCAAACTAAAATTAGGATGAAATCAGCCCTACATCACTTCCAAATCTGCCTCAATTGGAAAGGGGAAGGAATCACCCAAAATTTGGTGATTTTTTATTCCGAATTTCTTCTATTTTTGGTAGTAAAACCCCTATAAAAACCACCCTATTCCCCTTTGTACACATGACCGAAAATTGAAGAAAAACACTCTAATTTCGTAGCATATTGTATCGGGTTTTTTTGTTGGAATAGAAGTGATCAAGCGAGTTTTTTTGGTATTTCGTTCTTTCACTTTAAATTTTATTTATTTTGTTTATATATATTTTTATTTTAAATCTAATATATAATAAAAGTGGAATAATGCTTACCTTGTTCTTGTTTTGAGTTGTTGTCGATATAGCCAGTATTCGAGTTTTTTTTTTATCAAAAGGGAGGTTATGTAGCTTTTTTTAAATAATAAAAAAAATAAAACCACCACCGTCAGACGGCGGCCCATGCCGGTGGTGGCGGCCAACACGGTGGAGGTTCGTTGTGTTCTTCAAAAAAATGAAGAACACAGATGAACATTTGAGAGGGTTTTCAAAATGGGTGTTTGATCCAAAATAAAAAAATAAAAAAATGTGTCTCTAAAAGTTGGGGTTTATACTCATTTGATTTAAAATAAAATGAGTTAATTACAGCTTTTAAACCCCTCCGCCCTATCTCTTTTTTCTCCACGAGATATTGAGCTTTTCATCTTTTTAAAATGGTTATTCTTTTCTTTAAATTTGGTCTTTAATTTTAATATTTTCTCAATTTGATCACCTGTTTTGTTTTTTTATTAAAAATTTTCGAAAAGGAAATCATTTTATTATTATTTTAATTCTGTTTTAATTCGCTTCTTTTAAAAAAAAAATCGGTTCGAACGTTGAGATAACCTTATATAAGGAAGGATAGACATCCTTAAAATTATTTTACTTGTCACTTCTTTATCAGTTTGTTCAATTCCGTGTTCATTTAATTTTGCAATCGAATTTTATATAGCTTCTACCCTTCACATGTATTTAATTAATTCTTCCATCTAAAAATTTTAGGATAAATGAAAAACATGGGCTTTAGCATTTAAGCCTTAGTTAGCATTAGAGTCTTAATCTTTAATAAAAAATTTCTCTCACATTAAAAATTCATAAAATACACTTAATCATATTTTAACCCTCATATCTAAAATTTATTTAGACAATTCTTGAGGATAATAGTCACTAATCTAGAATGAATAAAAGTTTAAACACACTAATTGTTGCTTTGACTGTTTGTTTAAAAAAGTGACACATAATTAATGCGATGTGCTATCAAAGTGAAGTAACGGATTAGCGCCATAAGTGTTGGCGGTGATTAAAGTTTACTCTTCTGGCAGTGTGGCCGTTAAAATGGAATCAAATTCATAAATGGACAATAATTTAAGTTTTATACGAACTTGCAAATTCCGACATTAAAACTTTTTGTAATCGATTAGGTACCAATTTTTGGGCGTTGTGGGAGTGCTAACTCTTCCCCACATGTAACTGACTTTCGAACTCTTTTTTTTATGTTTTGCAGACCAAAATTATTGTTTTAATGAAATAAAATGATTTTATTAAAATAACCTTCTTTTAGGTGATCCAATCACACCTCGAAAAAGATTGATGGCGACTCTATTGTTTTTAAAACATCGAGCCACATGAAAAAGGGTTGCGACGGCTTGGCAACTCCGCTGGGAATTTTTTTTTTGTTTTTACAAAAAAAAGAGAGTCAGACCAAAATCCGATTACACATTGTTTTAATGTTGGAATTTTCAAGTTCGTATAAAATTTAACTTAATTGTCCATTTATGAATATGATCTCATTTTACTCATTTAAAATTTGGTAATAAGCTCTATACCCGAGCTCTCGTGAGAACACCGATTCTCCGTATAGGCCAAGCAAGTACCTTCGGGGCTCATATGGCCTATGACTTCGTGAGGATATTGATCCTTCGTATGGGCATAGGAAAATGGGTGAGAATCAAGGGCCTTACTACCCTTAGTAGGGGACATCGAGGACAATTCGGGGACCCTTTTAGAACCAAACCTTTGAAAATGTAGAAGCCTACGCCATTAGAGCCATGCAGAGATCCTCTAGGTTTTGGAATTTGGTCAAAATTATTTCGAAGGAATAGTCTGTGGAGACATGTCCAAAAGAGTTGGAATGTGCTGCCCAGTTACTATTCGCACAATGAAATTATTTTGGACCTATTATGTGTTATGTTTTGTTTTTTAAGAGTACTAATCCTTTCTCCTTTTCATGTTTTGTTGTTTTGCATATTTTTTTTGCACATCATCATTTCATATTTAGAAGGGGTTGATTCTCAAGACATTTGCTCAGTTAGAAAACAACTTTTGCCCATGGATAGAAGACTCCTTTAGAAAGAGGAAGACAACGCGGATGTACGTCACTGGTCTGAGGTCAACCAATAGGCGCATGGGGATAGTTTGACAGTTGATCATGTGACAGAAACATCAGAGTATTCCCATATCAGTGTCAAACATAATAGTGTGCATGAACTACGAGATATTTGGGACGGTTTTACAATGCGACTAAGCAGTTGTTCCTTGATACCTATGGTGACATAGAATATCTGTTACATGTGGAGGTGGATGAACCATTCCTCAAAGCATTCCTCAAAGCAAAGATATGATGTAACCCCCTCGACCCGACCTAAACGCGAGATCGAACCAAACAAGTTACGCAGGGAATATTGAAGTAAACCAGGTAGGTTTACTTCAATAAATGACCCTATTTTTTATTTTTATCTTGTCTAGATTCACATTATCATCCTATGTAATTCACATTTACAACGGAAGAAACTTCAATTCAAGCATACAACAAATTGGCATTCGATTGCTTATAACATAGGTTAGGGACCAATTTGTAATTTTAACAGATTACAGGGACTTCAACAAATTTTAAGTTACCATTCCTTAATTAGTCATATTTCACGCCATGGTGTCAAATCTCAGCTCAATTCGATCATTCAAACTCATTTAATTGCATCAACAACATTCAATGACTAAAACGTAAGAAAGTAGAATCTCAACACCCATTAACTACCAATAACGACCAACTGTATCAGTACATGAATAGGTGTACCGGTACACTTTTGTAAAAATCAAATTCCATATTTCAAAGACCAAAAACCGTACCAATACCCTCATTACTGTATCGTTATGCCTTCAAGAGTTGTACTGATCCGTACCGATACAGTAACTCGTGTACCGAAACCCCAAGTCCAATTACTCTAAGACTGTATCGATACGACACTCACCATACCAATACGCCATGCTTGAAATAGCTTTACCGTATAGATACAGATAGTCGTGTACCGATACGCGTGGGCCTAAAAGGCCCATTTTTGCTGGTTTAACATACAATTAAGCTAAGCAATACACTTAATCAAGCTTCAAAGTCATTCATAACATATCTAAGGATCGATCCTCAACCAAACATGGCATATTAAACATCATTTCATATCATAATTGTTGAGTGGATCGAATGATCAAAATAAACCAAGAGGGGGGTGAATTGAATTTTTAAAGCTTTTGGAGGTGGAATTGACAAATAAAAATGGTAGACAAGGAATTTTAGAGTGGTTCAAGTTCTTATCGAACTCTACATCCACTACCTTAGCTTCACTAAAGATTTGCAACAATTCCACTAATTGCTCTTCCCCTTTTCTAGGCTAATGAGGTCACCGTTACAATTTTCGGTCAAATTTTCTACCCCAAATTTGACCCAATCCTCACACAATTGAAACAAAGAAGTTGTTGGCTAAAACAAGTATCTCTCAATACACAATATAGCCCAATTACAAGCACTCAACCCAATTGAAATGATAAGAATGGAAAATACAATTGGGGTTACAAGACAATAATGGGATTTAGGCACAAATGCTTGGATTTGATGTTTGGATGTTTGCTTTTGGATCAATAGTTGTTGTTGAAGCTTTTAGAGGTCCCTTTTATACCTTCTCATTGAATTCTAGTCGTTTTGGTTGTTGCATTCATCAATAGAGCCGTTGGGATGTTATCTTCCCTCCATAAATGCGGTCTGCAACCAACCGTTTCGAAACACCTGACCCTGTTTCGAAACAGACCAAAATAGAAAGAGCCGTTGGGGTGCATTAAAGAGACCGTATCGAAACGGTTAGACCTGTTTCGATACGCTAAGAGCCGTTTCGAAACATTTTTGCCACTGTCAAGAATCGTATCGAAACGGCTTACATCGTTTTGATACGCCTTAACGACTTGTTAAAAATCAGTTAAAAACTTTCTAACGATCATATTTTTTAAATATGATTGAATGCCGTTTCGAAACATTTGAACTCGTGTCGATACGGTGTCTCGAGGTTCTTAAGCCGTTTCGAAACACGGGTTGACAGTGTTGAAACTGTTTCGATACCCGTTTCGAAACAGGAGCTCTCAGTTTCAAAATTGTTTCGAAACGCATTAGGCCGTTCCAAAATGGTGACTCGAAAATCACTGTTTTGGCTTTGAGAACACTTAAAAAACATTTTATAAAATCAGTTTTTAACTTAGGCATTTTGTTTAAAACATATAGAGAGGTTTGAGGACTTAAAAATTCGTTTTCACATTTTCAATTTAGTCCTTAAGTTCTTTAGTTATATCAAAATTAAATTATCAGTTTCACAATCTCCCCCTTTTTGATATAACAAAACCAAAGTTAGAATTTTTTTGAGTTTTGAAAATTTTGAATACATTCTAACTCCCCCTCAATTTAAGATGAGTTTTTAAAGTTTTAAAAAGATTTAAATCCAAGTTTTAATATCCAAGTTTTAAAACTTAAAAACACTTAAACCACTTAAAACGAAAATTTTGGCTCTTAGATTACTTCTCCCCCTTTTTGTTAGATCAAAAATAATAAACAAGGCTCAAAGAGAAGAGATAAGGTTAAAAGCAATAGGCAATAAGCAACATAATATTAATTCATAAAATTAAAATATCTAAAACATAAATCTTAAACAATAAGTTCAAAGCATAATCCCAAATAAAAGAAATCAAAGCATAGGTTCATAAAACTTAATGAAAATAAAGATGCAAACTTAATCCTAATATGCATAGCTAATGTGAGATGACATGAGAATCCTAAGCCTCGTCGTCGTCACCATCATCATCCATGGAATCATCATCATCCTTAGCTTGAGCACGACGAAAATCCATCCATTGGCCATAAAAGGTGGAGAAGGACATGTCCATAGATGAATGTTGATTCTCAAGGGATGTGAGTCGATTCTCATTTGCAAGGAGACGATCCTCCACAGATTGCAATCGAGTATTGATAGCAACAAAACCCCTAGACATGTTAGTGTCCAATGTGTTGAACCGCTCGGTAAGAAAAGCCGTGAGATGTTCATTGTTAACGACCGGAGCTTGTGGTTGAGGTTCAACTTGAGGTGGAGGTGCTTCCCTATCAACACGTTCCCATTGGCAATGATTGATGTAGTGAAATCCGGACTTGCGGAGAGAGGACTCACCAATTTTTTGCTTGCGGGGTTTCGGAGAGTCATAAGTGCAATCAATCTCAAGCTGATCAAAGATATAACTCAAAGCACACCCATAAGTAAACGACTTGAGCGCATTGGTTTCATGGAGCTTAATATTATTTACCATCTCGGCAAACATGATCTTAACAAGATTAGGTTGCTCTCCACGATGAAAACATTCAAGTCAAATATAATCTACTTGACGAACGTGAGAAAATTTACCTCCAGAGGGGCCAATAAACCACAAGACCATCAAGTGGAGAAACCTATCATGAGCATCCAAGGCAAGCACAGAACCACTGTGAGAACCAAAGTGATTCTCATTCTCGATTCCTTCGTCCTTAAGATCAAAGGTATCCTCTAAGAAAGGTATGTCAATAGCAATCTTCTTTCCTAAGATCTGAGACTCAATGCGAACAACTTCGGAGTTGTCTTCATTGTTGATGAGTTGGGCATTAGTGTAAAAGATAAGGACCATGTGCTTGTAACAAATATCCGAGATGTTCAAGAAACCAAGGAAACTCCATTCTTGTAAACGGTGGAGATAACGGAAGAGAAAGCGCTCGGAGTCAAGAAACGACATGTCAACAACTTGCTCACGATGAACGCCAAATTGCTTGATATATTGGAAACGCGCCTTCAACGCGGGAGTTTTGAGACTCTTGAGAAAAAGTTGAGAAAGGTTGGGACGGAGAGCGGCTTGGTTGGAACCTTCACCCGATTGAGGTGTCTTACGTTTCTTGTTAACGAGATCCATTGAAACAATCCTAAAAACATAAAAGCAAGCAATTTAAAACAAATTTTTAGTGTATGCATGAAATTTCTTAATTCAATCCAATGGTAAATCCCACTTAGGTTTAAAAACAACTTTTAAGAAAAAAGATACAAAACAAAACACAAAATTTTTTTAAGAGAAAAGCAATTTAAAAAAACAATAAAGAAAAATACGAATGAAAAATCATATATTCGAATAAAAAATTTGAAGATTTTGAAAATTTTTTACAAGTTTTGAAAAACCCAAGTACCAAAACACATAAACTATACAAAATTAAAATTTTCTAACCCAAGATTCGAATACAAATTTAAGGAAAAAGAAAAAGATGAAAATATACCTTAAATTGGGATTTTGGATGAATAGATGAGAATCCTTGCACAAAGTTGTTGATGCTTGCTTAGAATTGTGTTTAAGAGTAAAAACCATCAAGATTTGGTGAAAAACAATGAGGTTTAGAGGGTTTTTATAGGGAAAAATCGTTTTAGGGTTTTTAGGGTTTGATGGGAGTTTTAATTAAAGTAAAAACTTTAACATTAAAAGCCTTCTATAAAGCTGTCCGCTAACCCGTTTCGGAGCGGTGTCGACCGTTTTGAAACGCGGGCACCGGAGGTTGACCGAATTTTCATATCCAGCTGACCGTTTCGATACGACTTTGACCGTATCGAAACCACATTGACTCGTATCGAAACACGTTTTGATACAACCCTTGGCAGTAGCAAAAACGTTTCGAAACCCTTGGAAGGCGTTTCGAAACCCTTGGAAGGCGTTTCGAAACACCCTTCTCTTAGATAGAATTTTAAAGACCTAACTTGCATGAATGACATGATTGAGCAGGAATAACATTTGCAAACATAAACATACTCCCCCTAGCTATAGACATGGATGAAATTAGGATTTAAAACACATAAATATGACATTTCACAAGATCAAGCAATTTTAAGCACAAAAGAGGTCTTAAAAGGTCAAGATAGGCTAGTTAGACCTAACTCTCTCCTAAGGGACCAAAAATGCTCTTTGTCTAAAGGTTTTGTAAATATGTCCGCTAATTGATTTAAGGTGTCAACATACTCTATAACAACATCTTCTTTAAGGACATGATCTCTAATGAAATGATGCCTTATTTCTATGTGTTTGGTTCTAGAGTGTTGGATGGGATTTTTTGTCAAACATATGACACTAGTGTTATCACACTTAAGGGGTATGGTTTCAACTTTAATACCATAATCTAAGAGTTGTTGCTTCATTCGAAGGACTTAAGCACAACAACTCCCTAAGGATATGTACTCGGCTTCGGTGGTAGATAAGGCTACACTATTTTGTTTCTTAGAGAACCAAGATATGAGCATACTACCTAGGAATTGACAAGTTCCCGAAGTACTCTTCCTATCGATTTTACACCCCCTATAATCCGCATCCGAATAAGCATGAAGGTTGAAGGTGGAGTCTCTAGGGTACCAAAGACCTAGACAAGGAGTATCTCTAAGGTACCTAAAGATTCTCTTAACAACTATGAGGTGAGACTCTCTAGGACTAGCTTGAAACCTAGCACACAAGCAAACACTAAACAAGATATCAGGTCTACTTGCGGTAAGGTAAAGCAATGATCCAATCTTAGAACGGTAAAGCTTAGAGTCAACACACTTACCTCCTTCATCTTTGTCAAGCTTTGTAGATGAGCTCATAGGCGTGGCTTGTGGCTTTGCATTCTCCAAGCCAAACTTCTTGAGCATATCCTTTATGTACTTTACTTGATTGATGAAGGTGCCATCCTTCCTTTGCTTGATTTGGAGTCCCAAAAAGAATGAGAGCTCCCCCATCATGCTCATCTCGAATTCACCTTGCATTATCTTAGCAAACTCTTTGCAATGACATTCGTTAGTAGAACAAAAAATAATATCATCAACATAAATTTGTACTACTAAGATGTCATTTTTATAGTTTTTTTATAAAAAGTGTGGTGCCCACCTTACCTTTTTCAAAACCTTTTTCAATTAAAAAGTTTGAAAGTTTTTCATACCAAGCTCTACGAGCTTGTTTTAAACCATAAAGAGCTTTAGTGAGTTTGAAAACATGATTTGGAAATTTTGAGTCTTCAAAACTCGGTGGTTGTTCCACATACACTTCCTCATTTATAAAACCATTTAAAAACGCGCTTTTAACATCCATTTGAAAAAGCTTGAAATCATGATAACATGCATATGCAAGCAACATCCTAATGGCTTCCATTCTAGCTACGAGTGCATAGGTTTCATCAAAATCTATTCCCTCTTCTTGAGTGTAACCTTGTGCTACTAGTCTAGCTTTATTTCTCACAATGTTACGACTCTCATCTAGTTTGTTCCTAAAGACCCATTTAGTTCCTATAGTAGATTGATTACTAGGCCTATCAACTAATGTCCAAACGTTACTTCTCTCAAATTGATTTAACTCTTCTTGCATAGCTATAATCCAAAAATCATCTTTCAATGCTTCTTTTATATTCTTAGGCTCTATGCATGAGATAAATGCAACATGATTCATAAGTTTAAGAGAAGATCTAGTGGTTACCCCCTTGGATGGATCACCCAAGATTTCACCATCTTTGACATAGTTGAACTCCCTTGGGTAGCTCACTTCCTTTTCCTCATGAGCCAAGTCCTTCAAGGCTTCAAGATGTGGATCTTGTGTATCCTCTTCTTTTGTTGGAATCTCGTCCTCCTTTGAAGTTTGTCCTCTATCAAAGACATTTATGATTCCTACATCATCATCATCACAAGAATCCTTCCTTGGAAGGAGGTTATCATCGAATACAACATGTATAGATTCTTCTACTACTAAAGCTTTCTTGTTAATTACTCGATAGGCTTGTAATCACTAATTTTGTCCGGGGTATTTAACCCGTTTTTTCTTCTTTTATTAATGGGCTTTAATTATGTGGCGATTAATAAATAAAAGCTAAAAAAAGAAAAAAAGAAAAAGAAAGACAATATGTATACATATATTATTAATGTTATTATTACTATCCTATTATGTTATTATTATTACTAAGTTATTATGTTATCATTAATACCTATTGCTTATATAATTATTAATATTATCTACCGCCTTATTATTATAATACTATTATTATTATTATTATTATTATTAAATCTGGAAAAAACAAAAACATTAAATAATAGCCCAACATAATATAAATAAAAGCCCACAGTTATTCAATTTAAAGTCCATTATACACAATAAAAAGCCCAAAAATGTTATACATATATTACAGCCCGTTTAGGCCCAGAAAATAAAACCTAATTTAATCTAAAAAACCATAATGTGCCTCTTATCTTGTGCAGCCGCCACCCATCCCCACCGTTAGATCTAGGATCCAGATCTAACGGTCCGAATCGATCAAGGAAGCAAAAACCCTAGAGGCCCCTTCCTCAAGCCTCAGCGGCGTACCATCCCCATCGTTCGATCTGGATCGAGATCAACGGCTGAGATGGAACTGGGGAAGTCTCCAGAACCTCAATGCGCCGCACGCACGACTCCCCAGCAGCCCACGCGCAGCGATCCGAATCCCACACGCGCGTGTGTAGACCACAACCGACCCCTCAGCTTCTCTCATGCACCGTTCGATCAATCCGAGCCCGTCCGGATCCCATCAACGGCGCGCACGACCGGCCACGTCTCGAGCCCTCTGGTCACCCCTCCTCCAGCAGTCACATGCAAACAAAGGACCATAACCGAAATGTTAGAAACAAATTCGCAACAAATTAAAAAGGCAAAAATCAGAAGCGGAATGCAACAGAGCTGCAGCGTGAATACAAACAAACGACAACAACATTTCCAGCAATTTTATGCATTTTTAGGAAAAGAAAAAATCTATAATTTCGAGGCAACATAAACCCGAGCAAGCAATGTAAAGAGGGGGGTTTTTCGAGAGGATTTCTTAGAGAGAAAAAGTTGTAATAGGTTTCATTCAGAAAAATTCCAGAGAGATTGTAATCGGAATTTGCATATCAATACAAGCAAAGAGGTTTTCAGAGGTATCCCATTTTCATCTTTTATTTCAGTCGAATCGAAAGCGAAAAATAAAAAAAACAGAAAGAGTTAGGGTTTACCTTCGTCGTCAATCTTCTTCGCCCGTCCGCCTTTCCTCGCCGGTGATAAGCCTCGTGGTCTCCTCCGAGACCATGCATGGTGAATCGGTGAGAATGAGGGCTTGAGAGGATTTTCAAAGCGGTTTTTGGGTTTTGTTTTTTTGGGTTTTACAAAAAAGATTTCGATTTTGGTTTTGGATCTGTAAAAAAGGGGGGGCTTCTGGTCTCTGTTTTGGTTTCAAAAAAAAGAAAGGTTTTTAGGGTTTTGACGCCGGCAACGGCGACCGGAACCCTTGCGGCGCCGAAGTTGCAGAGAAACAGAGGGGAGGGAGCGTCTCTGGTTAGGGTTTGTAAAAAATAAAAAAAGCTTAAAAGGTTTAAAAGTAGTTTATATAGCGTTTTAGGTCTTTAAAATTGGTCTATTTCCCTTTTAAGGGTCTCCGCGTCTGTTTATTTCTGCGAGAAGGGTCTCCGTCGTTTTTAATCCCGCCCGCAGTCCCCGCATGTTTTCGAGTCTTTTCAATTCCGTCCCTATTTCATTCCAATCGTTTTTCGAGTGGGGTAATTATGTTTTTGATCCCTGTAACTTCTCGCGTTTTTTTAATTGGGTCCCTTTTCGCTTTTTATCAGTTTTTTTATTTGGTTTAATTACCATTTCGGCCCCCTGACAGTTTGCCTTCCTTTGGCCTTGCATTTTATTTTCTATTGCTCACGCATTTGCTTTATATATATATATATACATATGTCGTTTGTATTTTTGCTCATATTTGTTAAGTGTAGCATATTCTTATTACGTGACATGTTTTTATGTTGTTCGAATATATGTGTATATGTGGCATGCATTCTAATTGTCATTCATGCGACCCTTTAATTTTGTTCGATAATTAATTAAAATATACCTAAGGAGAGGTATTTATTAACTCCGGTATTCGCGATATGATAGTCCTAGCTTAATGGATGTCGATCGAATATTTGGGTTAATTCTCACCGTCTCTTGGTAAGCGATAGCGTAAAAATGAAAATGCCATGCATCATTCTTTAATTGTTTGCATCATGCATAAAGGTGACGTACGGGATCCGAACCCTAAACTAACACGATAGTCAGTCTTATATGATGTCGGTTTAGTCTTTGATCTGAAACTGCCAATTTGATAAAGCTCGTACGATTAAAGTCCGGTTTTCAATCAAGAACCCCTAATTAAAGTCTTTTAAATTTCGAATAATTTCCATCAATTAAAGGCAACAATTGTTTTGGTACCGATTTCCGGGCGTGATGGGGGTGCTAACCCTTCCCCACGCGTAACCAATTCCTGAACCCTTTCAAAAGAATCTCTGGTTTTGTTTTCTACGATGTCCGACCTACCTTAGTGGCCGGTGGCGACTCCAACCAAATAAGAAAAAGAATTTTTAAAAGGGATTTTTCCAAACCCAAAATAATTCCCCTATTTTAAATTAAATGAATATTTTTCAAAGTAGTGGGGAAGTTGATCTAAAAAACCTCGTTACAGTCTGGCGACTCCGCTGGGGAGACATTTTGTTTTTCAAAACAAAAAGAGAGTTAGGCCAAAGAAATAATTGTTGCCTTTAATGATGGAAATTTTTGAAATTTAATTCGAATTTATCGAGATGGTTCTTCTTTGAAAATAAGACTTTAAGTACACGAGCTTTGATAATTGGTGGTCTTGAATTAATTCTTCTTTTAATTTCAAAGGAAACACCGACATGTGTTGCATCACGCATTAGGCTCTATACCCGAGCTTCGTCCCTTAAGTGGGAATGAAACGCCCATACCCACATGAGTCTCCTTCTACGAGTCGGTAATTCACTTCCGGAATCCACACCTTTGACATGTGAGCAGCCCTCTACGTCATTAGGTCGTGCTTTCCCCCAAACCGAAACCAATTCGCAAGCTTGTAATGGGCTAGAATTGGGGATTTTGTCACCTTAATAGGTGATAAAATAGGTTTGGGTACCCTTGTTAGAACCGAACCACATGTGTGAGAATTTAAGAAGCCTACCCCAGTTAGAGCCATGCGGTTAACCGTAGAATTAGAATTCATGCTATTAGGTCTTGCCTTGTTAATTTGCTTTGATGTGTTTCCTTTTGCTTGTTTTATTCAGTATTCATTATTGTTAATACTAACCCAGTTGTCTTCTTGTCTTATTTTGCTTATTTTTGCATATTTATCGCATTTTCATACGAAGTGTTGATTCGAGAACAGTCTAAAGTTGAAAACTTTCACAACTGGAGAAAAGAGTCCACAGCAACGAAGCTCCCGAAGCGCGCTAATTTAGAAAGAGGGGACGAGGAAATTTATTGAAAATTGTACCCTATATGTTTATTTTCTTGCCTCATTGTAACAAGACTTGATCTCCGTTTTGGAAAGTTGTTTAATGATGATGTTCATCGAATCAACATTTCCTTGCATTCGATTTTGTGTTTTTTTGCCTTCAATCATTTGTTTCAGTTATGCATACACGTTTCATGCATTACATCATTAAGTCTTGGAATTAATTGTTCGAGGTCATGACAGCATTCGTGACTATCAAAGATTCCGCACCCACACTTTACTCGCCACCAAAGGAAGCAAATGGAGGAGAGTTTTGCTAAGTTGGAAGCTGATTTGAGAGGTCAGATAGAGCGAGCCCAGCAAGAATTAAGGGACACCATCATCAAGTCCCAACAAGATATGATGAACGAGATATCTCAGCTGTTGCAAGCAAGTCTGAAAGGAAAGGGTGCTGCCAGAAACCCTAGTCAGGAAAAGGGAGACCCCTCATTTTCTCCCGGTTTTGTTACCAATACCCTTAAGCCCTCGCAAGGAGCGGATACTCAAGGAGATGGGGCAACATCGCATCAGGCGGGCACCTCTACCCATGTTCCATCGGGTCTGATTTTTAATGTGGAAAATGTCGGGGATAGTGTCCCAGACTTGGATGAGATCGAGAACTTAAACAAAGTGAAGGTCGAGTTCTCAAAAAAACTAGAAGAGACCATGAAAGACCTCGAGGAGAAATTCCGTACTAAGGAGGGAGGAGAGTGGGCATATGGGATGAATGCTAGAGATCTTAGTTTGGTTCCAGATCTGATTATCCCGCCCAAGTTCAAGACACCGAAGTTTGAGAAATTTGATGGGACGACTTGCCCTACTACTCACATAACCATGTTTTGTAGAAAGATGACGGGTTTCATCGACAATGAGAAGTTGCTAATTCACTGCTTCCAAGACAGCTTAGTGGGGCCCGTGGTGAGGTGGTACAATCAGTTAACCCGTGCTCAAATTAGGTCGTGGAAGGATTTGGCTAAGGCTTTCACGGATCAGTATAGGCATATAACCGACATGGTTCCGAACCGACTCATGCTACAAGGTTTGGAGCAAAGGCACAATGAGAGCCTCCATGAGTACGCCCAGCGTTGGCGAGATGTGGCGGCACAGGTTCAACCCCCGCTCTGTAAGAATGAGATCTCCTATATGTTTGTCGATACCTTGAAAGGGAAACTCTATGACCGCATGATAAGCAACCCTATCGATAACTTCTCATATATGGTTATGACCGGTGAGCGGATCGAGGCAGCCATCAAGAGTGGTAGGATTGATGGGGGCGAGAATGCCCGAAAGCATTTTAAGAAGAAGGACCATGATGTGAACAATGTCGGTACTTACGAGGCTTCTAAGCACTTCACAGTCTCAGCGCCTCAAGACGCAGTCGGGAATGCGCAAGGCTCGAACCGAAGAGAGAATAGGGCTCCCAAGAAGGAACAAGAGAGAATGACCTTCACCCCTCTACCCATATCGTACAAAGAGGTGTACAAGCACTTATACGAGGCTGATCTGGTTCACCCGTATCATGTTACTCCCTTCCAGCCGCCTTACCCTGCATGGTACGATGAGAAGGCACACTGTGAGTACCACGACGGAGTACCGAGACACACAATAGAAAATTGCTTAGCATTTAAGAAGCTCGTGCAAAACATGATTATCACCGGAGTCCTCGTGTTAGAAAATCCCAATGTGACGACCAACCCACTTCCGAAACATGAGGGTCGGGACGTGAATGCCATCGAAGTGGTAGATACGAAGAAGGTGAGGATGGAGGTGTCAGAAATCAAGTCCCCTCTAAGTTCGGTGTACGAACAACTGTGCGCAACAGGCTTAATTGAGAAGGATCCGGGTGGGGCATATGATGGCCATGGATCATTTTGCGAGACCACCAGACTGCGGGGCATGAAATTCAGAGTTGCGTAGAATTTAAGCAATTGGTCCAAGAATTGATGGACAATCGGGAGGTTGAGTTCCTCGAAGAAGTTTGAAGGGTGGAATGGATGGTCAGCTCCGCAGTATTTAAGAGTCTTATGTATCCAAGACCGCTTGTCTTCATTTCATTGCATTTTAATCTTTTCCTTGAAGCGATGTGTGAAATCAACCTTTGTACCATTTGCCTGAGGGTGGCAAAGATTTTTTGTAAGGGCCTCAGACTGCATGTTTTTTAAATTTCAATGAAAGGATGCATTATGTTTCAATTGCCTTTTCATTTTGTGTGTATATATTTGCCTATTGAGTCCCCATATATCAATTGCACAAGGGACATTGGCCTTGACCCCAAAGGTTGACTTCGAGCCGCCTTTGTCTAGTGGAACTCGAAAGCTTTGAAGATGATGAATATGTGGCTTACACTCCAAGTTAATTTGGTCACCTAATTAAACACACATAGAATTATGACCTTTGGGAGAATAACCGGAAATCTTTCGTGCTAAAAGAAAAAAAATCGAGAATACTAAGCCTAACAATGTTCGAAACCTGGTAATAGGCATTTTTATATACGAGTGTGGAATTTTTGTGGCACTCCGCTGTAGCAAAAGACCAATAAGGTTGCTATGCACCATCCACTTTATCTACATGAGTGATGGTAATATTCTCAAATCGTGACAATGCCGAGTAGCTCGGGGTTTTGTTGTTTGCTCCATCATTTATTTCGAGCCAAAGGAATGTGATGAGTTGACTTCCCCAAAATTATAAAGAATTGACAAAGGCGAAGCCTATTAAAGATAAATCTGATTGATTAAAAAGCTGAAATAACTCGGAGAGTATGTCACATTTTTAGACATCAGCTCATCTTTCACGGTCTCCTAGACACATGATGCTTGAGGCAATCATTGGTAAGCCATAACAGTGTTATTCGTGCATTTAATATTCAGGGTATTTAATCCAGCTTGATATACCCATGATTTGAAAGATAAAATTTTGTTTTTTTAAAAAATGCATCTCATGTTGAAATTAGAAGATGCAATCTAAATCATTTTTGAACACAAATTAATTTCCCTTTGCTTCAGGGATAAAGTTTAGAATGCAATGTCATGAATACAAATGACGGCTTGTCAATGGCCATGGTAAGGACAGTAGTAGATTTCTACAAACTACAGTTCAAGGACTAGAAGCGAATTTTTGTCGAAATGTTTCGATTGCTTCAGAAGATGAAATTGGACCTTGATGAACTTAAGAGAGAAGTTCAAGGACTTGGGGGCATGTGTTTCCCTCATTGTTGAGAAGAGATGAAGTCGTCATGTTGAATTAAGACGAATTTAGCACCCAGTTTGACAAGGGGGTAATGTTTTGAGAACGAGCACTACGAGAAGTGCTATGTCCAATTTGACCAGCGAAAGTCAACAATTATCTTTCGAGAAGAGATCAAAAGATTGAGATTTGGAAAGTAAGAAAGCCAAAAGAGGTTAAGAAGAAGAAGGTCAAGATGGACCAGTCTAAAATGAACTCCAGAAAAAGTTCAGGGACTTGGGGCATGTGCTTCCCCCGTTGTTGAGAAAAGAGAAAAATCGTCGCATTAAGTAAAGTGGAAGAAAATGGTTGAGCACCCGGTTTGAATAGGAGGCAATGCTTTGAGAACATGCACTACGTCTATCCTGACTAGTGAAAGTTAGTAGTCGTCTTCGAGAAGAGACCAAGAGATCGAGATTTGGCAAAGATGAGAAAGCGAAGAAAGATTGAGAAGAAGAAGAGACAAGAAAAAGGTCGAGATGGACCAACCCAAAGAGTGAATGCATCCGAGCAATTTTGATGTCATAATTCATGCATCACTTGTAGTTAGGCATCCCTAGGATTAGGGGCATGCTAAATCACATCATCATATCATTTTTACCTATTTTCGACAGGTATTTTAAAGCTTTCCCCGTAAAAGGAAACCTGCCTATCTATTCAGGCTCTTGGAGAATAGAACCCGCCTATCCGTTCAGGCTCTTAGAGAATGGAACCCGCCTATCCGTTCAGGCTCTTGGAGAATGGAACCCGTCTATCCGTTCAGGCTCTTGGAGAATGGAACCCGCCTATCCGTTCAGGCTCTTGGAGAATGGAACCTGCCTATCTGTTCGGGCTTTCGGAGAATAGAATCTGCCTATCCGTTCGGGCTTTCGGAGAATGGAACCTTGCCTATATGTTCGGGCTTTCGGAGAATAGAATCTGCCTATCGGTTCGGGCTTTCGGAGAATGGAACTCGCCTATTTGTTCGGGCTTTTGGAGAATAGAACCCGCCTATCCGTTCGGGCACTTGGAGAATGGAGCTTCTGCTAATTATCTTTTTGATCGGACCTCGAAGGGTTGAAGAGTGTTGAAATGAGAAAAACAGCTTCAGGCCTCCGCGACCGTTGCATTTTCCCATACCGACTTCCGAACCGCCAGTAGTTCAAGTGCATGGTGACTCGGAATCCAAACAGGGAAGTCAGACAAAATTGGTGCTTATGGCCTTTGCTTTATCCTTGTTCTACAAGTATAAGCAAAGGGGGCAACTGTAATCACTAATTTTGTCCTGGGTATTTAACCCGTTTTTTCTTCTTTTATTAATGGGCTTTAATTATGTGGTGATTAATAAATAAAAGCTAAAAAAATAAAAAAAGAAAAAGAAAGACAATATGTATACATATATTGTTAATGTTATTATTATTATCCTATTATGTTATTATTATTACTAAGTTATTATGTTATCATTAACACCTATTGCTTATATTATTATTAATATTATCTACCACCTTATTATTATTATTATTATTATTATTATTATTATTATTATTATTATTGTTATTGTTATTATTATTATTATTATTATTAAATCTGGAAAAAACAAAAACATTAAATAAAAGCCCAACATAATATAAATAAAATCCCACAGTTATTCAATTTAAAGTCCATTATACACAATAAAAAGCCCAAAAATGTTATACATATATTACGACCCGTTTAGGCACAGAAAATGAAACCTAATATGATCTAAAAAACCCTAATATGCCTTTTATCTTGTGCAGCCGCCACCCATCTCCACCGTTAGATCTGGGATCCAGACCTAACGGTCTGGATCGATCAAGGAAGCAAAAACCCTAGAGGCCCCTACCTCAAGCCTCAGTGCCGCACCATCCCCATCGTTCGATCTGGATCGAGATCAACTGCTGAGATCGAACCGGGGATGTCTCCAGAACCTCCACGCGCCGCACGTGCGACTCCCCAGCAGCCCACGCGCGGCGATCCAATTCCCACACACATGCGTGTACACCACAACCGACCCCTGAGCTTCTCTCATGCACCGTTCGATCCATCCAAGCCCGTCTGGATCCCATCAACGACGCGCACGACCGACCACGTCTCGAGCCCTCTAGTCCCCCTCCTTCAGCAGTCACATGCAGACAAAGGACCATAACCGAAATGTTAGAAACAAATTCGCAAAAAATTACAGAGGCAAAAATCAGAAGCGAAATGCAACAGAGCTGCAGCGTGAATACAAACAAACGACAACAACATTCCCAGCAATTTTATGCATTTTTTGGAAAAGAAAAATCTGTAATTTCGGGGCTATATAAACCCGAGCAAGCAATGTAAAGAGGGGGTTTTTTCGAGAGGATTTCTTAGAGAGAAAAAGTTGTAATAGGATTCATTCAGAAAAATTCCAGGGAGATTGTAATCGGAATTCGCATATCAATACAAGCAAAGAGGTTTTCAGAGGTATCCCATTTTCATATTTTATTTCAGTCGAATCGAAAGCAAAAAATAAAAAAAACAGAAAGAGTTAGGGTTTACCTTCAACGTCAATCTTCTTTGCCCCTCCGCCTTTCCTCGATGGTGATAAGCCTCGTGGTCTCTTGCGAGACCATGCATGGTGAATCGGTGATAAGGAGGGCTTGAGAGGATTTTCAAAGCGGTTTTGGGTTTCGTTTTTTTAGGTTTTACAAAAAAGATTTCGATTTTGGTTTTGGATCTATAAAAAAGGGGGGCTTCTGGTCTCTGTTTTGGTTTCGAAAAAAAAGAAAAGTATTTAGGGTTCCGGCGCCGGCAACGACGACCGGAACCCTTGTGGCACCGGAGTTGTAGAGAAATAGAGGGGAGGGAGCGTCTTTGGTTAGGGTTTGTAAAAAAAAGCTCAAAATGTTTTAAAGTAGTTTATATAGCGTTTTAGGTCTTTAAAATTGGTCTATTTCCCTTTTAAGGGTCTCCGCGTCTGTTTATTTCCGCGAGAAGGGTCTCCGTCATTTTTAATCCCGCCCGCAGTCCCCGCATGTTTTCGAGTCTTTTCAATTCCGTCCCTAGTTCATTCCAATCGTTTTTCGGGTGGGGTAATTACGTTTTTGATCCCTGTAACTTCTCGCATTTTTTAAATTGGGTCCCTTTTTGCTTTTTATCTGTTTTTTTATTTGGTTTAATTACCATTTCGGCCCCCTGATATTTTGCCTTCCTTTGGCCTTGCATTTTATTTTCTATTGCTTACGCATTTGCTTATATATATATCGAATATATGTCGTTTGTATTTTTGCTCATATTTGTTAAGTGTAGCATATTCTTATTACGTGACATGTTTTTATGTGGTTCGAATATATGTGTATATGTGGCATGCATTCTAATTGTCATTCATGTGACCCTTTAATTTTGTTCGATAATTAATTAAAATATACCCAAGGAGAGGTATTTATTAACTCCGGTATTCGCAATATGACAGTCCTAGCTTAATGGATGTCGATCGAATATTTGGGTTAATTCTCACCGTCTCTTGGTAAGCGATAGCGTAAAAATGAAAATGCCATGCATCATTCTTTAATTGTTTGCATCATGCACAAAGGTGACGTACGAGATCCGAACCCTAAACTAACACGAAAGTCAGTCTTATATGATGTCGGTTTAGTCTTTGGTCCGGTGTACCGTCATCCTTTTTAATTAAACGACTAATTAATTTGAAACCCCCAATTTGATAAAGCTCGTACGATTAAAGTCTGGTTTTCAATCAAGAACCCCTAATTAAAGTCTTTTTAAATTTTGAATAATTTCCATCAATTAAAGGCATCAATTGTTTTGGTACCGATTTCCAGGCGTGATGGGGGTGCTAACCCTTCCCCACGCGAAACCAACTCCTGAACCCTTTCAAAAGAATCTCTGGTTTTGTTTTCTACGGTGTCCGGCCTACATTAGTGGCAGGTGGCGGCTCAAACCAAACGAGAAAAAGAATTTTTAAAAGGGATTTTTCCAAACCCGAATTAATTCCCCTATTTTAAATTAAATGAATATTTTTCAAAGTAGTGGGGAAGTTGATCTAAAAAAACCTCGTTACAAGGCTTTAGAGGTTAAAGAGTATCCTATGAGAATAGCTTCATCACTTTTTGCATCAAATTTACCTAAGTTGTCTTTTCCATTATTTAAAACAAAAACTTGCAACCAAAAGGATGAAAATAGCTAATGTTAGGCTTTTTAGATTTTAAAATCTCATAAGGTGTTTTCTTTAAAATTGGCCTAATCATTACTCGATTTACAATGTAGCAAGCGGTGTTTGTGGCTTCCGCCCAAAAATATTTAGGTAAATTGTTTTCACAAAGCATGGTTCTAACCATTTCTTGTAAAGTTCTATTTTTCCTCTCAACTACCCCAGTTTGTTGAGGAGTTCGAGGAGCCGAAAAATTGTGGCTAATACCATTTTCATTTAGAAATTCTTCAAACCCTAAATTTTGAAATTCGGTTCCATGATCACTCCTAATATGGGAAATTTTAAGTTCAAGATCATTTTGGGTTAGTTTTTAAAATGTGATGAATTTTTCTAAAGCCTCATCTTTAGTACTTAAAAATAGAACACGAGTAAATCTAGAAAAAATCATCTACAAGAACAAATGCATAAGATTTACCACCCAAGCTCATAGTCCTAATTGGCCCAAATAAATCCATATGGATAAGTTGTAAACACCTACTTGTAGAAACATCATTAATGGATTTAAATGATGACTTATGTTGTTTACCCTTAGAGCATGCATCACAAATTTTATCGTTTGAGAACTTAATCTTGGGTAAACCTCTAACTAGATCAAGGGAAACTAATTTTTCTAAAACACTTATGCTAGCATGTCCTAGTTTCCTATGCCACAACCATGCATCATTTTCATTTTGAGCTACTAAACATGCATGAGATGTATGTATGTCATCTAGATGCACCATGTAAATGTTACTATGCGATGACCTATGAGCATAATATTATTAGATTTAATGTCAACAATTTTGCACCCATTTTTATCAAATAAAACATTAAATCCTTTATCACACAATTGACTTATGCTCAACAAGTTATGTTTAAGACCATTGACATACAAGACATTTTCAATAAGAATAGTAGTGTGATTACCTATGGAGCCAATACCTTTTATGTGGCATTTGGAGTTGTCACCAAATGTCACCACTCCTCCACTTTTTGGATTTAGATCCATGAATCTACTCTTGTCTCCGGTCATATGCCTCGAGCATCCACTATCAAGGTACCATGAGTTTTGACTTTGAGCTTTGGGCTTGTAGCAATGCTCCCCCTACAAACAAATATATTAAAATTTTGTTTATGGTACCCAAATCATTTTGGGTCCACGAATGTTAGCTCCCAATAACCTGGTTCCCTTAGGAATCCAAGGTGACATAGCAATAATATTATTAGATTTTACAAGTTCCTTAGGAACCCATACACTTCTAATCTTTTTAGTTCTACTATGTCTAGGAAAGCTACTTTGTTTGTAGTTATTAGTCTTTTTCCTAGGTTGGTTTGTTTTAGAAGATTCACCTATTTCATGCTTCACACTACCAACATTTTTAAAAGACTCTTTGAGCTTGTTAAGCTCATCTAACACCTTTTGGTGTTCACTATTACATTGAGAAAGAAGATTATTAAGGTCAATATTTTCCATCTTGGAAGAATTTTAGTTCATCTTTCAACCCTAAAATCTTTTTCTCAAAATTTAAATTAGCTTGAGAAAGTGAGTCATTTTTCTTATTTAATTCCGAAATAATTTTCTTATTCCTAATGACCGACTCCTTGTATTTCTCAACTAATTCATCATAGACCTCTTGCAACTCATCATATGCATCATTTAATTCATCATATGTAAAATCTAAAGATGATGAGCTAGAGGTTACCATGGAGGAATCTTCCTCAAGTGTCATGAGGCAAAGGTTGGCCACTTCTTGCTCGTCATCCTTGGATGACTCCTCATCACTCCAAGTATCAAGCTTGGCTTTGAGCTTCTTCTTCTTCTCAAAGCCCTTCTTCTTGAGTTGAGGGCACTCCGAACGTATGTGGCTGGGTTTATTGCACTCGAAGCAAATGATTTGATCCCTCGCTTCTTCTTTGTTTTTACCTTTGAAGTCCATCTTTCTTTGAATTTTTCTTCCCCGGTTGGACCTCATGAAGCGTGAGAATCTTTTGGCTATCATAGCCAATTCTTATAGCTCATCCTCCTTACTAGAAGAGCTCTCCTCAAGTAATGAAGGTTTGAGAGCTATTCCCATTTTCTTCTTCTTTTCCACCTCTAGCTTCTCTACTCTTTTCTCTTCCTTCTTTTTTTTTTCCCTTCATTGCTTCATAATCTCATGAGTAAGGAGAGAACCCACTAGCTCATCAAGTTTTGGAGTCTTCAAATTTTTGGCCTCTATGATGGCGGTTCTCTTCCCATCCCAAGATTCGGGAAGTGAGTAGAGTAGCTTCCGGACAAGCTTGACTTCCGGTATATTCTCTCCAAATCCTTTAAGCCCATTGACTATGGTTGAGAAGCGATCAAACATCTTGGATACCGTCTCATCGAGCTGCATCTTGAAATTCTCATAACTAAGATTAAGAATTTCAATCTTGGTTTCCTTCACATCGTTGGTTCCTTCATAGGTGGTCTCAAGATTATCCCACACTTCTTTGGCACTCTCAATGGATGAGACTTTGGAGTAGATGTCCGGACCGAAAGAGCAAAAGAGCATGTGAAGAGCTTTGTCATTTATTTGGATATTCTTCCTCTCTTCTTCACTCATCTCTATCTTTTTCTTCAAAACCATCTTCCCTTCATTATCTTGCTTCAATGGAATGTAGGGAGCATCTTCAATGACATCCCAAACCAAGTAATTGTTGGACTTGATGAAGAGGCGCATAAGATTCTTCCAAAACGGATAGTTGTCACCATTGAAAAAAGGTGGTTTTGTAGTGGATTGAGACTCATACATGATCGAACAGGAGGTAGATGCCATATCTTGATTTTTGGATGATCACACTCTCCCTAGGAACTCCTCTTATGGTTGTTAATCCTTCAAAGAGGTAGGCTTTGATACCAATTGTTGAGTGGATCGAATGATCGAAATAAACCAAGAGGGGGTGAATTGGATTTTTAAAGCTTTTGGTGGTGGAATTGACAAATAAAAATGGTAGACAAGGAATTTTAAAGTGGCTCAAGTTCCAATCGAACTCTACATCCACTACCTTAGCTTCACTAAGGATTTGCAACAATTCCACTAATTGCTCTTCCCCTTTTCTAGGCTAAGGAGGTAACTGTTACAATTTTCGGTCAAATTTTCTACCCAAAATTTGACCCAATCCTCACACAATTGAAACAAAAAAGTTGTTGGCTAAAACAAGTATCTCTCAATACACAATATAGCCCAATTAAAAGCACTCAACCCAATTGAAATGATAAGAATGGAAAATACAATTGGGGTTACAAGACAATAATGGGATTTAGGCACAAATGCTTGGATTTGATGTTTGCTTTTGGATCAATAGTTGTTGCTGAAGCTTTTAGAGGTCCCTTTTATACCTTCTCATTGAGTTCTAGCCGTTGTGGTTGTTGCATTCATCAATAGAGCCGTTGGGATGTTATCTTCCCTCCATAAATGCAGTCTGCAACCAACCGTTTTCGAAACGCCCGACCCTGTTTCGAAACAGACCAAAATAGAAAGAGCCATTGGGGTGCATTAAAGAGACCGTATCGAAACGGTTAGACCTATTTTGATACGCTAAGAGCCGTTTCGAAACATTTTTTCAACTGTTAAGGATCGTATCGAAACGACTTACATCGTTTCGATACGCCTTAACGACTTGTTAAAAATCAGTTAAAAACTTTCTAACGGTCATATTTTTTAAATCTGATTGAATGCCGTTTCAAAACATTTGAACTTGTTTCGATACGGTGTCTCGAGGTTCTTAAGCCGTTTCGAAACTCGTTTCAAAACACGGGTTGACAGTGTTGAAACTGTTTCGATACCCGTTCCGAAACAGGAGCTCACAGTTTCAAAAGTGTTTCGAAACGCCTTAGGCCGTTCCGAAACGGTGACTTGAAAATTACTGTTTTGGCTTTGAGAACACTTAGAAAACATTTGATAAAATTAGTTTTTAACTTAGGCATTTTGTTTAAGCATGCTTCAATTTAGTCCTTAAGTTCTTTAGTTATATCAAAATTAAATTATCGGTTTGACAATAATGCTTCAAAAGGAAATATGTAAGCATGCTTCCTAAAACCACTTCGAGCAAGATACCAAAAACCATAACAAAGCATAATCCAAATGCCAAAGGCCATTTACATGTCCAAAACATCAATATAAACTTTCTCAAATAGGGAGTTCAAACATATCTCCCCAAAATACAACAAATTCCCCATTGCCCTTATTACTCATAGTCTAAGCTAAAAACATACTTTCAGTTAACGAAGTGTTATTTGATCCCTTGCCTCTCGCTGCCATCCAAGCCTTAATTCACTGCACTGATGGACAAAGAGAGCGTAAGAACACAAGGCTTAGTGAAGTTCTCAAAAACAAAATGTCATCAATGCATTTAAAACCATTTTCTAAAACCACATTGAAATCTCATTTCAATTACTTCAAACGGTCATTTGAAACATTATTCCCTTTAGATACCATGCACTTTAACCAATCAAAAATCAGCATATTAAACCATATGTTATATGTATCATTAAACCACAACAACTTACATTGCTACACTCAATTTAAGTCTTCCCATGCATGTCATACCTTATGCAAAGCTTAAAGAGTAACATGTATAAGTCCCAATACACAACACATGATACATCAACAATTATATTGGCTTACAAGTGATCATTAACCAAGTTCCATTCTCAAAATATCATATCAGATACACGGATTCAAAAAGTGTTCTCATAACACTTCAAGCCACCATAATAGGAATAATGTTACAATCACAACCAACTGGGACAACAACCCCAATCATCGGTTAGATGCTTAACCCACTAACGAGAGACGGGACACCAACCTCCTCGATCGTTCGGGTACTTGGATGGAGACGAGACAACAACCTCCTTGAAATCCAAGGTAACTTATTTATAGTGCACTCAATCCTATAGTCGTCTAACTATATTTGATAGTTTTTTCAAAACAAATTCCATACCATCACTTGCCAATATAATTCACATTTAACCATAAACCTCATTGTTTTCAAAACATCAATAATAAACCATTTTCCAAGCATCAAACCATGCCTAAAACCACAAAACTAAAACATATACTTACAAGGATCACTCACCATGTGCATCCTTCATCATTTCATCATTAAAAACAATATATCACATACTTTAAACATGCTTTAACAGTAGGTAACATAAAATCAAAATCAAGTGCATAAAATCATATCATAATATCACAACCGAGAGAGAAAACCACTTATACTTATTTCCAAACTTAGACAAGCTTTTCAAGCTTAAATATAAGTTCCCTAAACCATCTTTTAAATATTACAAAGCTGAAATCCACGTTCTCACTCATTGAAACGTGAAACCTCGATACGCCGACGCGAAACTAAGCGTCCGAAGCTCCCAAAGCTTCATTGGTTTCTTCCGAAACGTTCTCCCCTGTTTTAACCATATAATAACAGAGGATTAATGCATCTCAATGCATTCAAAACTCCAGAAAGCAATTCCACCACATTTCCTTGCCAAAAGCTACAAATCGCCTATCCGAAACAATCGAAATCATAACCAAAATACTTCTAAACTTAACCCAGTCAAAACCTAACACTTCCAATCATCAATTATTGTTGATTAACATCCAAAACCATCATATTATCAAACTTATACCTCCAGTATTTGTAAAACCACCACAACTCCACAAAAACCCAAATCTAGCAACCTAAACAACTAGAGATTCACATAGTTTTGGTATTACCATGCTTAAACCTTTATCTTAACATTATTAGACTTCCAAATCATGATTAAAATCAACCTTAAACCCTGCAAAATAGATTCATTATGAAAATTACTTAAATCCATTAATTAAAACAAATTTCCTCAATTAAAACATCAAAATCCATTAGACAAAATTAGTGAAGGATCAAGAACTTGAGAATTTCAGTAAAGAACCTTACATTAGAGGAGGAAAACGCATCTCACCTATAAAGGATGCTTTTCCCCTCAATTAGATTGATTTTCATGTAAAAACAACATTAAAACAATAAGGTTTTGATAGGAAAACAATAAGAAATCATTTGATAACAAAAGATTAAAGAAATAAAGAGTTTACCTTAAGATTTTGAAGAAGAAATGAGTGTTTGGCTGGAGAGAATTTGAGAGAAAGCATTTGAGAGAAAAGAAGTTACGTCAAATTTGTTTTAATGAAATAATCACTAATTAATTTCTCCAACCTCTTTAATTAAATAAAAATCATTTAAAATAAGCCAATTAAGGGATAAAAGTCTGATATTAGACTTTGGGCAAATAGCTCATTAAAGATTAAAAATTATGATCCTTAAAAGTCAATAAAAACACTTTTCAAAGTTTACATTTTGGTCACTAAATCCAAAATGTCCGAATTCCATTTACCATTTTCCAAAATAGATTTCACCAAAACCTTTTATATTTAAAAATGATTTTAGATAATTTTCCATATTTTTATCACCTTCCGAAATAGGTTTTCCCTAAACTCATCCCGAAACTAACTCGAATCTCTAGTCTCAGTCCAACGAACCCTAAAACTATCCCAAAACCTCTAGGCTCCAAACCGGGGCGTTATATCTCTCCCCCACTTAGGAAATTCCGTCATCATTTCATCATGTGCTTCCTTCATCATTTCATCATTAAAAACAATATATCACATACTTTAAACATGCTTTAACAGTAGGTAACATGAAATCAAAATCAAGTGCATAAAATCATATCATAATATCACAACCGAGAGAGAAAACCACTTATACTTTCTTCCGAAATTAGACAAGCGTTTCAAGCTTAAATATAAGTTCCCTAAACCATCTTTTAAACATTACAAAGCTGAAATCCACGTTCTCACTCACTGACACGTGAAACCTCGATACTCCGACGCGAAACTAAGCGTTCGAAGCTCCCAAAGCTTCATTGGTTGCTTCCGAAGCGTTCTCCCCTATTTTAACCACATAATAAAAGAGGATTAATGCATCTTAATGCATTCAAAACTCTAGAAAGCAATTCCACCTCATTGCCTTGCCAAAAGCTACAAATCGCCTATCCGAAACAATCGAAATCATAACCAAAATACTTCTAAACTTAACCCAGCCAAAACCTAACACTTCCAATCATCAATTATTGTTGATTAACATCCAAAACCATCATATTATCAAACTTATACCTCCAGTATTTGTAAAACCACCACAACTCCACAAAACCCAAATCTAGCAACCTAAACAACTAGAGATTCACATAGTTTCGGGATTACCATACTTAAACCTTTATCTTAACATTATTAGACTTCCAAATCATGATTAAAATCAACCTTAAACCTAGTAAAATAGATCCATTACAAAAATTACATAAATCCATCAATTAAAACAAATTTCCTCAATTAAAACATCAAAAACCATTAGACAAAATTAGTGAAGGATCAAGAACTTGAGAATTTCAGTAAGGAACCTTACATTAGAGGAGGAAAACGCATCTCACCTATAAAGGATGCTTTTCCCCTCAATTAGATTAATTTTCATGTAAAAACAATATTAAAACAATAAGGTTTTGATAGGAAAACAATAAATAATCATTTGATAACAAAAGATTAAAGAAATCAAGAGTTTACCTTAAGATTTTGAAGAAGAAACGAGTGATTGGCTGGAGAGAATTTGAGAGAAAGCTTTTGAGAGAAAAGAAGTTACATCAAATTTGTTTTAATGAAATAACCACTAATTAATTCCTCCAACCTCTTTAATTAATTAAAAACCATTTAAAATAAGCCAATTAAGGGATAAAAGTCTGATATTAGAGTTTGGGCAAATAGCTCATTAAAGATTAAAAATTATGATCCTTTTATAAAAAAGTCACTAAAAACACTTTTCAAAGTTTACATTTTGGTCACTAAATCCAAAATGTCCGAATTCCAAATACCATTTTCCAAAATAGATTTCACCAAAACCTTTTATATTTAAAAAGGATTTTAGATAATTTTCCGTATTTTTATCACCTTACAAAATAGGTTTTCCCTAAACTCATCCCGAAACTAACTCGAATCTCTAGTCTCAGTCCAACGAACCCTAAAACTATCCCAAAACCTCTAGGCCCTAAACCGGGGCGTTATATCTCTCCCCCACTTAGGAAATTCCGTCATCATTTCATCATGTGCATCCTTCATCATTTCATCATTAAAAACAATATATCACATACTTTAAACATGCTTTAACAGTAGGTAACATGAAATCAAAATCAAGTGCATAAAATCATATCATAATATCACAACCGAGAGAGAAAACCACTTATACTTACTTTCAAACTTAGACAAGCGTTTCAAGCTTAAATATAAGATCCCTAAACCATCTTTTAAACACTACAAATCTGAAATCCACGTTCTCACTCACTGACACGTGAAACCTCGATACGCCGACGCGAAACTAAGCGTCCGAAGCTCCCAAAGCTTCATTGGTTGCTTCCGAAACATTCTCCCCTGTTTTAACCACATAATAATAGAGGATTAAACTCCAGAAAGCAATTCCACCACATTGGCTTGCCAAAAGCTACAAATCGCCTATCCGAGACAATCGAAATCATAACCAAAATACTTCTAAACTTAACCCAGCCAAAACCTAACACTTTCAATCATCAATTATTTTTGATTAACATCCAAAACCATCATATTATCAAGCTTATACCTCCAGTATTTGTAAAACCACCACAACTCCACAAAAACCCAAATCTAGCAACCTAAACACCTACAGATTCACATAGTTTCAGGATTACCATGCTTAAACCTTTATCTTTACATTATTAGACTTCCAAATCATGATTAAAATCAACCTTAAACCCAGCAAGATAGATCCATTACGAAAATTACATAAATCCATCAATTAAAACAAATTTCCTCAATTAAAACATCAAAAACCATTAGACAAATTTAGTGAAGGATCAAGAACTTGAGAATTTCAGTAAAGAACCTTACATTAGAGGAGGAAAGCGTATCTCACCTATAAAGGATGCTTTTCCCCTCAATTAGATTAATTTTCATGTAAAAACAATATTAAAACAATAAGGTTTTGATTGGAAAACAATAAGAAATCATTTGATAACAAAAGATTAAAGAAATCAAGAGTTTACCTTAAGATTTTGAAGAAGAAATGAGTGTTTGGCTGGAGTGAATTTGAGAGAAAGCTTTTGAGAGAAAAGAAGTTACGTCAAATTTGTTTTAATGAAATAACCACTAATTAATTCCTCCAACCTCTTTAATTAATTAAAAACCATTTAAAATAAGCCAATTAAGATATAAAAGTATGATATTAGACTTTGGGCAAATAGCTCATTAAAGATTAAAAATTATGATCCTTTTACAAAAAAGTCACTAAAAACACTTTTCAAAGTTTACATTTTGGTCACTAAATCCAAATTGTCCGAATTCCAAATACAATTTTCCAAAATTTATTTCACGAAAACCTTTTATATTTAAAAAAGATTTTAGATAATTTTCCATATTTTTATCACCTTCCGAAATAGGTTTTCCCTAAACTCATCCCGAAACTAACTCGAATCTCTAGTCTCAGTCCAACAAACCCTAAAACCATCTCAAAACCTATAGGCCCTAAACCGGGGCGTTATATCTCTCCCCCACTTAGGAAATTCCGTCCTTAAAATTTTACCTAAAAGAAAAAGGTGCATAAATTGTTTCAACATACCCGTCTTGCTTTCCCACGTGGCCTCCTCAACTCCTCGATGTCGTCAAAATACCTTTACAAGTTTAATTGTCTTACCACAAAGAACTTTGCTACTAGAATTAAGAATCTCAACCAGTTCCTCATCATATGACAAATCCGGTCTCAACTCAATATCCTCCACTTGCATAACATGTGCGGATCTAATCTACACCTCCGCAACATTGACACGTGAAACACATCATGAATTTTCTCTAGCTCGGGTGGTAACCTCAAATGATACGCAATAGGACCAACATGCTCCACAACTTCATATGGTCCAATAAACCTTGGACTAAGCTTACCCTTACGTCCAAACCTCATCACCTTCTTCCAAGGTGACACTTTCAAAAACACACGATCACCAACCGTAAACTCAATATCCCTACGCTTCAAATTCGCGTAGAATTTCTAACGATCTAACGAAGCTTTTAGGCGATCAAAAATAAGCTTCACTTTCTCATGTGTGCTTTTCAACACATCAAGAAAGGAAGCATGGTTTTGCTCAATCTCAGCCCAACACAAAGGTGTACGACACCTTCTACCATACAAAGCCTCACGCGATGCCATTTGTATACTAGCTTGGTAACTGTTATTATACGCAAACTCCAAAAAAGGCAGTTGTTTCTCCCAGGTTCCTTGAAACTCAATGATACAACATCTCAACATATCTTCCAAAATCTGAATCACACGTTCAGATTGACCATCTGAATGAGGAAGATACGAAGTGTTGAAATTCAAATGTGTACCCAAAGCTCGATGCAAACACTCCCAAAAACTTGCTGTAAACTGTGGATCTCTATCCAAAACTATAGACTTAGGCACTCCGTGCAAACACATAATCAGCAATGTAAGAATCTGCCAACTTATCCAAAGTATATGTCATATGCACATGCACAAAATGTCCACACTTCGTAAATCGATCAACAATCACCCAAATGTAATCTTTCTTAGTCGGCGTTAAAGGTAACCCATACACAAAATCTACGGTGATTCTCTCCCTTTTCCATTCCGGTATCCTTAATGGTTGCAACAACCTGGAAGGAAATTGATGCTCAGTCTTAACACGCTAATACACCATGCACTTAGCAGCAAAATCATCCACATCTTTCTTTAGACCAACCTAATAGTACTCTTCCTTCAAGCCTCGATACATCTTAGTACTACCAGAGTGCATAACAAAAGGACTACTATGCGCTTCAGTCAGAATAGTTCGCCTCAACTCATCATCATTAGGCACCACTATCCGACCCTTGATGCACAACACTCTATCATCATTAAAATGAAAATCTGTCAGATTCCCATCCATAATATCCTTAACATGCGACACCAACTCCTCTTTATAAGGTTGCTTTTCCTTAATCAACTGTGACAAAGATGGCTTAACTTGCAACTCGGCCAACAAACCTCCATCTTGCGTCACACTCAACCGTGCAAACATGGCCCTTAACTCAACCACAACCTTCCTACTCAAAGGATCAGCTACCACATTAGCTTTCCCTGGATGATACTCAATCGTAAAATCATAATCTTTAAGCAACTCCAACCATCTACGTTACCTAAGGTTCAAATCCTTTTGAGTCATCAAATACTCTAAATTCTTATGATCCGTATAAACAACACAATTCTCATGATAAAGATAATAACTCCAAATTTTTAAAGCAAACACAACAGAGTCAAGCTCAAGATCATGGGTAGGATAGTTGCGCTCGTGCACCTTCAATTGCCTAAATGCATAATCCAAAACTTTTCCACCTTGCATCAATACACAACCCAAACCAACATATGGTGCATCACTAAAAACTACAAACTCCTTACCCGACCCAGTTTGAATCAAGATAGGAGCTTGTGTCAAAGCTTCCTTTAATTTCTCAAAAGCTCGTTGCCTTTCTTCCGTGAACTCAAAGAGAACATTCTTTTGCAACAACTTGGTTAACGGAGCAGCGATCTTTTAAAATCCATCCACAAACCTACAATAATAGCTAGCCAAACCAAAAAAACTACGAACTTCCGACACATATTTAGGTGACTTCCAACTCATCACCGCCTCAATCTTATGCGGATCAACTCGAATACCCTCGGTTGACACCAGATGTCCAAGAAAGAAAACTTCTCTAAGCCAGAACTCACATTTACTTAACTTAGCATAAAGCTGATTATCCAACAAAGCTTGCAACACAATTCGCAAGTGTTGATCATGATCCTCCTCGGTACGAGAGTACACGAGGATATCATCGATGAACACAACTACGAATTGATCCAAAAACTCATGGAACACTTGATTCATCATATCCATGAATGTAGCAGGTGCGTTTGTCAAACCAAACGGCATCACCAAGAACTCATAATGCCCGTACCTCGTATGAAAAGTAGTCTTAGGCACATCCACATCCTTCACCTTCAACTGATAATACCTAAACCTCAAATCAATCTTAGAAAACACCGAAGCACCTCAAAACTGATCAAACAAATCATCAATCCTTGGCAAATGGTACTTGTCCTTAAACGTCAACTTGTTCAATTGCCGATAATCAATACACATTCACATCGTGTCATCCTTCTTTTTCACAAACAACACTGACGCACACCAAGGTGAAACACTAGGCCTAATAAACCCCCGGTCAAGCAACTCTTGAAGTTGTGTCTTTAACTTCTTCAATTCCTTTGGTGCCATACGATAGGGAGAAATAGACACTGAAGTCGTATTTTCATACAACTCAATGCCAAACTCAACCTCTCTATTCGGCGGCAAACCAGTCAATTCTTCTAGAAATACGCGCAGAAACTCACATGCCGAACGTATGTCCTGAACATACACTTCCTTTGATCTCGGATTCATAACATAAGCTAAGAAATCCTCACAACCCGATTCCATCAAACAACTCACTTCTAGAGCCGAAACAACATTGAACAATAATTTAATATTCTCACCCACGATTACCACTTCGTAATCATCAGCAAGTTTCAAAGTAACTCGCATAGTCTCAAAATCAACTTGTTGGGTTTTGTTGTGCTCGATTCCTTCAACCGTTCTTGCTCGCCAAGTGGTGGAGAAGTGGAATTTTGGGCGAAAGAGCTGTGGAAGCTAAAAAAGATAAAGGCAAGATGATTTATAGTGGTTCAACCTTCTAACCAAGGTCTACATCCACTACCTTAGCTTCCCATTAAGGATTTCCAATCAATCCACTATTGATTCGTCCCCTTTTCTAGGCTTAGGAGGAAACCCTTAAAAAATCGATCAAGCTTTCTACCCAAAGCTTTGATCAAACCCTCTTTACAAAGAGATAAAAATAAGCAAACTCAATTCCCTCTAATAGGTATTTGTTTGCACAATTAAGCTCTCACCCAATCCTAAAATACTTGAGCAAATATAACAATTTTGGCTCACTAGTGTTTGTCTATACGAGGAATTGACAATTAGGCACTAAGACACATTTTGATCATATGTTGTATTCCAATTAAAGCGTTAGCCTTCTCTTGATGCTTGGAGGTCCCTTTTATACTCCTTAATGAGTTTGTAGTCGTTACTAGCCGTTAGGGTTGAATTGGAGCCGTTGGAGACTTTATTTCCCACCATAAATGTAGTTCTGCAGCCTACCGTATCGGTACACGTGGAGGCGTATCGGTACGTTCTTCTTTAGAACTAGCCATTGGGCTCTTTGTCAGCCTGTGCGTATCAATACGCTTGAGGGCGTATCAGTACGGTAAGTCATTTAAAAGACCATTTGGAAATAGCCGTCGGGTTGTTAAAACAAGGATCGGTACTCTTAAGGGGCTTATCGAAATGATCAATATTTGTATCGATATAGTTTCACCCGTATCGGTACGAGTTTTGGCAGATTCAAAAATTTGGTAAAAAGGTATCGATACGGGGTATACCGTATCGGTGCGGGCTTGCTGAAAAGTCAAGTTTGACTACTTTAAAGCATTAAAAACTTTTCCAAAAACCTTTATAAACACCTCAAACATCTTTTCAAGTTGTTTGGACTTAAAGACAAGTTTTAACTTCTTTTCAAATTTGTCTAAAACATTTTTCAATTATTATATCGAAACACTTAGTTCTACAATGTCCCCCTTTTTGATATAATAAAACCAACTTTAAAATTTTGTTTGGGATTTCTCCCCCTTTGTGATATACATTTTGAATAAAAGAGTTAAGATTCAAAATCAATTAAAGCTCCCCCTTATTCATTTGAAAATTCAATTTTTCAAACCATTTCTCCCCCTTTTGTTATATCAAAACGAATTTAAAAACACTCTTTAAGCTCAAAATAACAATGAAAGTTTAAATTTTGAAATTATTAAGATGCTTGGTTTTAAAAGTGGCTCCCCCTTACTCAAAGCATCATCAAGCAAAAGTTAGATCAACACATATGATTAAACTAGTTGAATTAAAAAGTAAAACTAAATAAAAGGAATTCAACTAATTTTACCAACACTTGAATCCAAGGGAGGATGTGAAGCCTTCATTCTTCAAGTGTTCTTCCTTGTGTGCATGGAGCTCCCCCTCAAATTTGGACTTGTTGATCACTCTCCATAACACCTATAATAATCAATCAAGTGATTTTTGGTATCCAAATTGCTTTGGATCCATAGACATTAGTGGCACAAAATTTAACCACTATAGGAATCCATTTTTCAATTTCACCTTTTTTAGTTGAAGTACTTAGTCCTTTTGGGACCCCAAATACTTCTAAAACATTTCCATTCAAGAATCTAGGGGCACTAGATTGTCTAACATAAAAATTTGATTTTTCTAAATTGTTTTTCTTTTGAAGTTTGTTGAAAATCAAATCCTTTTCCTTCTTAAGATCATCAACTTCTTTTTGATGATTTTTTTCCATAGTTTATAGCAAGTTTTGTAAATCTAAAACTTTAATTTCAAAATCTTTAAGTTTTGCTTCAAAATATAAATTGGTTTTATAAAGCAAATCATTTTTGGTTTTTAATTTTGAGATCAATTTCTTGTTTTTCAAAAATAAAGCTTTGAATTCAAAAACCAATTCATCGTAGGCTTCTTGTAACTCATAAAAAGTATAAGAATTTGAAATGGATGAGTTAGAAGTTACCTCCCCCTTATTGAGGGCCATCAAGCATAAGTGGGCTACTTCATCATCGGTAGAGTCTTCATCACTCCAAGCGGCCACATATGCTTGCTTTGAAGATGATCCTTTCTTGTTGGAATTGTGGGATTCCTTCATCTTCTTCCTCGATTCATGCTTGGATTTTCCATTTTACTCTTCATGAACCGGGCAAATTTGTTGAAGAGATAGGTCATCTCTTCATCTTCACTTTCCTCATCACTTGAATCTACATGATGGCATGTGGAGGATTTGAGAGCAATGTAATTTGTGTTGATGCCAAGCCCTTTGAGCTTCTTCTCCCCCATAGCTCTAATCTCTTTCTTCTTATTCTCCTCTTCTTTGTTTTTCTTCATACTTTGGTGTGTGTGAAGTGACCCCATGAGTTCATCAAGCTTCAAGGTCTTCAAATTCTTAGCTTCGATGATGGCGGTTCTCTTTGAGTCCCATGACTCAAAAAGAGAATAGATAAGCTTTCAGACAAGCTTTTCTTCCGGAAAGACTTCTCCATAACCCTTGATTCCCTTAGTGATGGTGGAGAATTGGTGGAACATCTTCTCAATGTCCTCTTCCAGATCCATTTTGAAGTTTTCATACTCTAGGTTGAGGAGGCTGATCTTGGTCTCCGTTACTTCGTTTGTCCCCTCGTATGTAACTTCAAGCTTGTCCCAAACTTCTTTGGCACTCTCGAAGAAGACATCTTCTCGTATATGTTGAGGCTAAGTGCACAAAAGATGAAGTGCAAAGCCTTGCAATTTAGCTCCATCTTGTTGCGGTCGTCGACACTCTACTCTGCCTTGCTTCTTTGTGGTACGAACGAGCCATCTTCTATGATATCCCAAAGCTTGTAGTATTTGGATTTGACAAAGAACGTCATCCTCGTCTTCCAATAAGCATAATTTGTCCCGTCGAAGAAGGGCGGTTTGTCGATGGATTGCGCCATTGAGCCGGTTGTTTGAAAAGTTGATCGAGCTTGTCGGATCGCCTCAATAGGATGTTAATCCTCTTCAATTGAGCCAAGCTCTGATACCAATTGTTGGGTTTTATGGTGCTCGATTCCTTCAACCGTTCTTGCTCGCCAAGTGGTGGAGAAGTGGAATTTTGGGTGAAAGAGGTGTGGAAGCTAAAAATAAAGACAATATAATTTATAGTGGTTCAACCTTCTAACCAAGGTCTACATCCACTACCTTAGCTTCCCACTAAGGATTTCCAATCAATCCACTATTGATCCGTCCCCTTTATTAGGCTTAGGAGGAAACCCTTATAAAACCGATCAAGCTTTCTGCCCAAAGCTTTGATCAAACCCTCTTTCAAAGAGATAAAAATAAGCAAACTCAAATCCCTCTAATAGGTATTTGTTTGCACAATTAAGCTCTCACCCAATCCTAAAAAACTTGAGTAAATATAACAATTTTGGCTCACTAGTGTTTGTCTATACAAAGAATTGACAATTAGGCACTAAGACACATTTTGATCATATGTTGTATTACAATTAAATCGTTGGCCTTTTCTTGATGCTTGGAGGTCCCTTTTATACTTCTTAATGAGTTTGTAGCCGTTACTAGCTGTTAGGGTTGAATTGGAGCAGTTGGAGACTTTATTTCCCACCATAAATGCAGTTTTGCACCCTACTGTATCGGTACACGTGGAGGCGTATCGGTACACCCTTCTTTAGAACTAGCCGTTGGGCTCTTTGTCAGCCTATGCATATCGATACGCTTGAGGGCGTATCGGTACAGTATGTCATTTAAAAGATAGTTGGGAAATAGCCATTGGGGTTGTTAAAACATAGATTAGTAAGCTTATAGGGCGTATCGAAACGATCTCTATCTGTATCGATATGGTCTCACCCGTATCGGTACGGGTTTTGGCAGATTCAAAACTTGGGTAAAAAGGTATCGATACGGGGTAGACCGTATCGGTACGGGCTTGCTAAAAAGTCAAGTTTGACTACTTTAAAGCATTAAAAACTTTGCCAAAAACCTGTTTAAACACCTCAAACATCTTTTCAAGTTGTTTGGACTTAAAGACAAGTTTTAAATTCTTTTCAAATTTGTCCAAAACATTTTTCTATTATTATATCGAAACACTTAGTTCTACACAACTACAACCCTATGTTCGAACAACCAATCCATACCAAGGATTGCATCAAAACCATGAAAAGAAACTCCATCAAATCAACCGCAAACATATGACCTTGAACAGATAAAAGACATCTTCTAAACAACCTTCTTATCACAACTGTTTCACCAAAAGAACTAGTTACTTGCATTCTCACATCTAACACCTCAACAGGAATATCAAGAAAATGTGCATGCTCACTCAAGATGTATGAATGCGTAAACCCAAAATCAATCAAAGATAACAACGACAAAAATTGCAAAGTGAATGTACCTGCAATCACTTTGGTGTCATTGCGTCCCTCACGATGTGCGTACACTCTCGCAGGACAACCACCCTCAGGTTGAACCGCCACAACATGAGCCACAGCCCTCTGACCATCCTCTTTACATTAGAAATTACCACGTCCATGCCCACAACCACTCTATGGTACAACAACAGGTGCCCTAGCCTGACACTCACCAGCCAACAATGGACAATCAAGGCTTAAATGGTCAGCCGATCCACAACTCCAACAAGATTTAGCCATAACAGCAGCAAGAGCCTACCCTTCTCGAGCCAAATGCGAATAAACTCGCCTCATATGCTCACGCGATCCGCATGTCCAACAAGTGTTAAAAGCCAGTCTAGCCTGAGCACCTTAACCATGTGCTCCACGCCCAGCCTTACCTCCGCCACGCCTCGCATCAGAGTGATACTTCTTGTCACGTTTCCTCTCTTACCCGAGCTAGAACCATCCACACAAGAAGACAAGCCCAAACTCAGTTCAATATCCTTAGCTCGCGTCACCAACATATCAAAATCCGTATAATCAGAGGCCAACATGTAAGTCTTCAATTCTTTCACCAAACCATAACAAAATCGGTCACAATGATGCCTATCACTCTTCACCAACTCAAGAGCATTGTAACACCCCGAATTTCCCCTAATTCGAAAAAAAATCACTAAAGTAAAAATCCCTAATTTGAAGCCCTAGTATTTTAGGAATTTTAATTTTGAAACCCTAACTTGATTAAGGGATTAAATTGAGCAGAATCAGAATTTTGTAGCTTAATTCAAGAAATTTGGGGTCATTTTTGTAATGAGTGTAAAGTTTTGATGACATTTCATAAACCCTAGAATGCTTGGTGACCTAAGGTGTGATTTACCTGTTAATTTTGGTATTTAAAACCTTTTCCAGCTTCAGAAACGTGTTTTAACAAAATTGAGTTGCGGCAGCCGACCTTTCACCTCTCTCTCAATTTTTCCTTCACCCTCACCCTTTGTTCCGATCGAGCTCCAGTCAAGCCCAAGCCACCATCCGTTCATCAATCCAATTTTATTAGTGGGCTCCTCATTCTGTTACGAGTAAACTCCAACCCTTTTTTTTAAACACCGACCACCGTTGTAAGAGATCGGAGTTAGAAATTGTTCGGTTTCTCCGTGCTCGACCAATGCCTCTTTCTTTTTCATTCGTATCATGTATGGTTACTTTTCTTCCTTATTATTATTATTATTATTATTATTATTATATGTATATATGTTTCCCTGCAACATTGGTTCTAACACACCTATATCCATTGTTTATGTATGTATAGGTGTCGTTACTGTTATGCTATCACTATATATATATATATAAATATGTTTCACAAATGGTTTATATATATATATATATATATATTCATATTCGGTACTACAATTGTGACAATATGTATTTGTTTATATATATATATATATATTATGATTACTGCTACATGTATATTACAAATTCCTTTATTATGTAAATAAATGTTCAGTGTGAATATGGTTTTAAGTTTTTTTATATGTCTGTGTAATTACAAAGTATGATCCTCGCTCTTGAGTCTTGATCTTTGAATGCATCCCCTGAATCGAACCTAAACAAATTTCACTTGTGTCTGACCCGTCACTCAAGCCTGGACCAAATCATTCGACTCGAACCGGATTTGACCTTGAACCAGTTGACCATTTGATCGTTTACCAAATTGGACCTTGTAACCTGAATTGGATCGTACTAGTTGGACCCTAAATTAGACAAAGCCTTAAATTGAACCAGTGTAGCGAACCGAATTATTTGAGTTGACTTGAACTGAACCGGTTTTGACTAGTTTGACCTTTGACTGTTGACTTTTTCGGACATCCTTTTACTGGACTTTTTTTCGACGTCCTGAGTCCATATTCGCAACTCGGTTTTCCAAATTCGATCTCGAACGACCGTTTTTGACCCTTCAAATTAATTTCTGCTTACCTTGAAAATTGTGTATTCAAAATTCTGAACTGAATTATTTTTACGTTCAGGTGACATTGATTCGGACACCGAGATTCTTTCTCCTCCTCCGCCTGGTCGACCTCATGCATCTCAACCTTCGAGTTCCGCACGTATGTGAATTTAAATAAGTTTTTGTTTAGTAGATTATGACATAGTAGTAGTGAATATCAAGTTAGTGAACCCTTGTAGGTGTCGATCCTGTTTCGCCTGCTTCTAGACCTGAATGTGGGAGACGTCACTCTTGACGTTGAGCTGTTAGCTGTCTGAGGTGTGTACTCTGCTTGTGCTATACTATACGTGTTGTTGATGTGTGATGTTTGACTGTGAAATATGTTGTTGCTATATGATGTTTGACTCTAAAATATGTTGTGATCTGAGCTGTGTGATATGTTGTATGACATTTTGTTAAGCATCATAAATCGGAATCTAAATAATAATTATCGGACTAAATGCTCATGTATTTTCGGACTAAATGCTCAGGCATTTTCGGACTAATGATGTTGCATTTGGATTGAAATCGGAACATTCATGTCATATCATTCGGGTGGGAAAATGTACGGTAGAAGTTTAGTGGTTTCATCCTTCAGGCTGAATTCCACTTCGGATCAGTGGTTCCACCCTTCGGGCTGAGTTCCACTTCGGATGGTGACGATGTAGAGAGTGGTTCAGGGGAACCTTACTCTTCGGACATTGATGTAGATGGGCTCATGACACAGACTTAGGCGCATCGTGCTCTACATATATGAACATTCGATTGACTGTTGAAATGACTATGTTGGTTGTATGATTCTTGTGATTTGCTGTCTGATGCACCTCAGAGACACACTAAGCTTAATAGCTGACTCCCCCTTAGCTTCTATTTTAGATTCTCAGACATAGGAGTTCGGTACTTTGAGGACCACAATTTAGCAGATTTATTTCAATTTTCAGTATGAACATTTTAGATTTTTAGATTTACTTCATTTTTATATCAGTTATTTTATTATTTGAGGACTTTATGTAAATCAGATACTTATATTTTGATTTGGGATTTTCAATTGTTTTAGCCTGCATGAGAATTTTAATCAGATATTTTGATGATTTATTTTGTGTTGTTTTCTTCTATACGGCCCGCGTTTTGAAAAATGGAATTTAATGTGTAACGACACAGTTTTAATAAATAATTTAAGTATTTAATTTTCAAAACATATTATTACTGGCTCAAACGAACAAAATGAACCTCATACTCAGCCACAATCATGCTACCCTGAACCAAAGACATGAATTCACATTTCTTTTCATCCAAGTGTCTAACTCCTAGATACTTCTTCTTAAAGGTAGCTTGGAAGAACTCCCAATTCACCTCATTAGGCTCCATAGCCACAGTTATAGTCATCCACCAACTATAAGCACCGCCTTGTAATAAAGAAACAACACATCCCAACTTACATGCATCGTTGCACCCCATTTGTTCCAAAATCCGATTCGTATTGGCCATCCAAGCCTCAGATGCCTCGGGCGACAAACCCCAATACTTAACACCGCTCAAACTACGCAAACATTCTAACAGAAACCCCATTTCTCAGCAAACTGGTGCTTACACTTGCACTCCAACAACAACAGCCTGGAGTCATCGCCTGAACTAAAGGCATCAAATCACCTAACACTAGCCCAGCTGGCTCAGGGGTACTTACTCCACATTCTCGGCTGAATTAGGTGGTGGAAGTGGAATTCCTCTAGGAGGCACATCATTCTCCTAATTTCCCTGACCCCAATAACATCAATCATACCAGATCGCAACTCTCTCCTCAGTCCCATTGTGCTATTATGATTTAGGCATGATAATAAACCAAAACAAAAAAAAATCTGGCCAGCTTTAAGCAAGGATCCAAGACTTCCATTACAAATCAAAACATTTCAGAAGACTTTTCAAACTATAGTAATAAGGCAATGGGCATTCCAAATTTCCCCCCAACATGGCATAAAGAAATTAACACACATATCACAAACACAATGTATAGCAACAACAAGATTCAGTTCTCAATCATCATATATGTAACAATCATCGTGCATATCAATCATCAAAATTCAACCAATATCAACATTCCAAATTATTACAACTTAGCTTAAGCAATCAATAACAATAGCAACCAATCACAACTTACCTCCCAATTATCGTAAACCTGGCTCCAATAGCAACAAATGTAACCCTTTCGACCCAGCCTAGACGCGAGACCGAACCGAACAAGTCACGCAGGGAATATTGAAGTAAACCGGGAAGGTTTACCTCAATAAACGACCCTATTTTTTTTCTTCTTATCTTTTCTAGATGCACATTATCATCTTATGTAATTCACACTTACATCGGAAGAAACTTCAATTCAAGCATACAATGAATTGGTATTCGATTACTTATAAAATAGGTTAGGGACCAATTTGTAATTTTAATAGATTACAGGGCCTTAAGCCAATTTTAAGTTACCATTCCTTAATTAGTCATATTTCACACCATGGTATCAAATTTGAGTTCAATTGGATCATTAAACTCATTTAATTGCATCCACAACATTTGGGGACTAAAACGTAAGAAAGCATAATCTCAAAGTTTAAGACCCATGACTTCGAAAAATATGATAGAACCACATGTCCTTCGGCACATCTAACTATGTATTGCTGAAGGATGACAATGTATCTAGATAATGAGAAGCTACTGATCCACTACTTCCAAGACAGCCTGACAGGATCTACATCACGTTGGTACACGCAGCTAAATCGAGCTAACATACAAACATGAAGAGATTTGTCGAGAGCATTCAATGAACTATATAAACATGTCACCGATATGGTCTCGAACTGGCTCGTTCTGCAATGGATGGAGCAAAGACATAATGAGAGTTTCAACCAATATGCACAAAGGTGGTGGGACGGGCAGCTCAAGTTCAGCTGCCATTGCTGGAAAATGAGATCACCCCTATGTTTGTAGAAACCTTAAAAGGCCCCTTCTATGATTGTATGATACATCACGCAACTAAGAGTTTTGCGAACATGCTGATGAATGGGGAGTTGATCATAGCAGCTGTCAAGAGTGGGAAACTTGATGGAAGTGATATGAAGAAACCATATAAGAAGAAGGATAATAAGGTATGTATGACGAGCGTTTACAACCCCAACTACTCAAAAGGGTGGTCCATAATAAGCCCAATGTCCCGACCACGAATCTGGTGGGCTCAAACCCACCTAAGAATGAACGAAAGTACCAGGGGGCAAATTCTTACTTCCCTCCCATTCCTATGACATACGCATAATTATTCTCAGAACTGGTCGAGGCACGGATGGTGCTACCACGACATGTCCCTCCTTTCTAGCCCTCGTACCCACCATGGTATGATAAGAAGGAACAATGTGAATATCACATTGGGAACATGGGGCACACCATTGAAAATTGTATCGCTTTCAAGAGGGTAGTCGATGATTTGCAGAAATCAGGCATGCTATCATTTGATACATCCAAAGAAAAAGGGAATCCCTTATCAAATCATCAGAAAGTCAGGGTAAACACGATAATTGAAGAAGATGAAATATTAGTGAAGAAATGTGTTAGGCTTGATAGACTCGATTTCCTTCAACCGATTTAGCTTGCCAAGTTATGGAGAAGTTTGCGTTTAGGGTGATTTTGAGGAAGCAAAAGGATAAACAAAAGACACAAGGATTTACAGTGGTTTGGCCTTCTAACAAGAACCTAAATCATCTACCTTAGCACCCACTAAGGATTTTCAACCAATATCCACTAGATATTTGTCCCATTTTACCGGTTTAGGAGGCAACCGTTACAATCATAGACTCAACCTAAGTCTAGCAACCAAAGCTCACAACCTGAGCTTTAGGAACACTCTTAAGCAATAGAAAATCTAGCAAACTTGAAAACCCTCACAAAGTGGATAGTTTGCACTATTTAGCTCACTCACCCAAACTTAAACACTTGAGCAAATATGACATTTTTGGCTCACAAGTGTTGTATATATAAAGTATGTATAATAAAGCACTAAGACAAATTTGACATCATATTGTTGTTGACAATTGAAGCATTAGTCTTCCATAGATGCTTGGAGGTCTATTTTATACTCCTAATTGAGGTTCTAGCTATTGTAGATTGTTGGGATTGAATTGGAGCCGATGGGGTCTTTATTTTCCTTTATAAATGCAGTTCTGGGAAATAGGGTATCAATACTTGTGTCACTGTATCGATACGACATTCTTGGAAACTAGTAGTTGAGTCTGCTTCAGCTTATGCGTATCGATACACTTACAAGCATATTAGTACGGCGTGCATTTTAAATTGCCATTGGGAAAATGACCGTTGGGAGTGGTTAAGGCGTGTCGGTACGTGATACAAACGTATCGGTATGGGACTAGCCTTTGGAGGGTTTTAAAGCTCTCTGTATTGATACGACAAAGGTGTATTGGTATAGGTTTTGGCTATTGGAATTTTCCTATAGCTGAAAGCCTAAGGGGGATCGATACGGTATACACCGTATCGATATTGTAACATTAAAAACATAGGTTTTGGCTACTTTAAAACATTTTAAGTTATTCCAAAGCCATGTAAAAGCCCTTAAACATGGTTTCAAGTTGTTTGGAGTTACAAAACATTTTGAAATCTTTTTCAATTTAGTCTAAATCAAGTTTTCAATAATTATATCAAAACATATATCTTAACAATCTCCCCCTTTTTGATATAATAAAACAACTTGAAAAATTGTTTGTGATTCTCCCCTTTTGTAAAATAATTTTTGAATAAGAGACATATTTTTAAAAAAATTTTGAAGCTCCCCCTTATTCTTACTTGAAAAATCAAATTTGCAAATCATTTGTCCCCCTTTTTGTTATATCAAAAAGAATTCAAAATACTTTAAGTTCAAGATAACATAGGAAGTTCAAAAATTTTGACACAAATAAGAATTTTGGTTTTAAAAATGGCTCCCCCTTACTCAAAGCATCATCAAATGGTTAGTCCAATAATTATGATAATCTATTTGAATTAAAATAAATAAAACAAATGAAAAAAAATTCAACTAAATTTTACCACTTGAACCCAAGGGAGGATGTGAAGTCTTCCTTCTTCAAGTGTCTTTTCTTGTGTGTATGGAGCTCCCCCTTAATGTTTGACTTGTTGATCATTCTCCATCATACCTAAACCAAGACAATCAAGTAATTTTTGGTATCCAAATTGCTTCGGATCCATAAGCGTTAGTAGCACATAATTTAGTAATTTCATTCTTTTTAGTTGAAGTAATTAGTCCTTTTGGGACCCAAATACTTCTAAAACATTTACCATTTAAAAATCTATGGGCACTACATTGTCTTTGATAAAAGTTTGATTTTTTAAAATTGGTTTTCTTTTCAAGCTCTTTGGAAATCAAATCCTTTTCTTCTTGAACTTCATGAAGCAAAATTTGTAAATCCACACATTTTTGCTCAAACTCATTAAGTTTTGCTTCAAGTTCAACTATGGTTTTAGAAATCAAATCATTTTGAATTTTCAAGTTTGAAACCAATTTCTTATTTTTCAAAATGTTATTTTTAAACTCTAAAACCAAATCATCATAGGCATCTTGTAATTCATCTAAAGAATAAGAAGTTGAAGTAGATGAATTAGAAGTTACCCTTGAATATTATTGGATGGCTATAAGGAAAAGGTTGGCTTGTTCAATATCGGTGGAGTCATCATCACTCCAAGTAGCCACATATTCCTTCTTCTTATGGTTTGAAGAGCTTTCCCTCTTCTTCTTCGATTCATGCTTGGATTCTTCTATTTTTCTCTTCATGAATTGGTCACATTTCTTGAAGAGATAGGCTATCTCTTATCCTTTACTTTCCTCCTCGCTTGAATCTTCATGTAGGCATGTGGAGGATGGAAGAGCAATGACATTCACATCAATCCCTTGCTCTATGATCTTTTTCTCCTTCTCCCTCTTCAAGGGTGTAGACATCATTTCATCGGTAAGAAGTGACCCAATTAGCTCATCAAGTTTGATCTCTTTTAGGTTCTTGGCTTCGATGATAGCATTCGTCTTGCCCTCCCAGGATTCGGGAAGTGAATAAATCAACTTTCAAACGAGCTTATCTTCCGAAATCTCCTTTCCAAAACCTTTGAGTTTGTTCATGATTGTGGAGAACCGATCAAACATACTCTTGATGTCTTCTTCCGGGTCCATCTTAAAGTAGCAACATATGCCTTCTTATTATGGCTTGAAGAGGTCGCCCTCTTCTTCTTCCTCGATTCATGCTTGGATTATTTCATTTTGCTCTTCATGAATCGGGCAAACTTCTCGAAGAGATAGGCCATCTCTTCTTCTTCACTTTCCTGCTCACTTGAATCTACATGTGGGCATGTGGAGGAATTGAGAGCAATGAAATTTGTGTTAATGCCTAGCTCTATTATTTTCTTCTTCCCCGTCTTCTTTATCTCTTCCTTCTTCTTCTCCTCTTCTTTTCCTTTCTTTATGATTTCATGAGTGAGAAGACACCCTAAGAGTTCATCTAGGTTTAAAGTCTTGAGATTATTGGCTGCGATGATGACAATCTACTTTGAGTCCCATAACTCGAGAAGAGAATAGAGAAGCTTTCGGACAAGCTAGTCTTCCGAAATGATTTCTCCATAGCCTTTGAGTTCATTTGTGATGATGAAGAATCTATCGAGCATCTTCTTGATGTCTTCATCCGGTTCCATCATGAAGTTCTTGTACTTGAGGTTGAGAATACCGATCTTGTAACACCCCAAATTTGGGCCTAGATGTTTAGAGTCCGAATCGAACCGGTCGGAAAACAGTTCGAATATTAAAGGGAGTTTTAGGGAACACCTAGTTTGGGATGCTTTAAAAATATAGAAAAATATCTAAAAATCCTCATTTAATGTATGAAAGATAATGGTGTAATCAATTTTACGAAATAAGGTTTGGAAATACTACATTTCGGTGTAGTGACCAAATCACAATTTTTGCAAAGTTAAGTAGTGACTGTTTTGTAAAGGATTCAAACTTTGAATCTTTAAGGAGCTAATTTTACCAAAATGTTTTCATCATATTTTTCCTTAATTTGGGTGATTTAATTAATGTTTTAATTAAAGGAAATGAAGGTAAAACTACCTTTGACTATTAATAACTACTTTTCACAAATTTTCCCTCATTTTATTTTCTCTTAAATTCTATTCAACCAAACACATTATCTCCAGAAAATATCCTTTGATTTTCACTTCATTTGATGGGATTTTAATCTTCCTTTGATTCTTAATCAATTCCTCATCAAATACACTTGATTTCTACATTGAATTTTTAAGAAAACTTGCCCAAATCAAGGAGAAATCATCCATTAGAGTTAAGCTTCATCCTTCTCCTCTAATGACCAGTTCTTTACTGAAACTCCCAAGTTATCAATCCTTTGTTAATGATTTTTAAGTGGTTTTAATGTTAGAAACAAGAAATTGTCTTAAAACTCAAGATTTTGGAAGAGATCTTGGAAATTTTCGTGGTGAATGATTTGGAACTGTTTTGAGATGGTTTTCTAATGTATTTTGGATGTTAATTGATGTTATAAATGAGGTTTTATCAATCAAATCCCGAATAGGTTTATTTTCCTAAGTTTTGCTTGTTAGAATGATGGTTTTTGGGGTGATTTTGGTGTTCTGTCATAGCTGGAGGTATAAGGACGAGTTTGTGGTGATTTTTTATGTTAATTAATGTTTAGAAATTATTAGAAGTGATGGATCTTGGCTGGGTTTTGTTTTGGAAGAGTTTGGAGGTGATTTCGGTTGTGTTTGGTCACCGAAATGTGGTTTTTGGGTAGAGCAGCATGATTAGGTGTGTGGCTGATGATTTCAATGTATGATGATGCATTAATCCTCTGCTCTTATGTGTTTAAAACATGGGAGACATCTTCAGACGCTTTTGGAGTTGATTCGGAAGCTTAGATATCGTTTCGGCGAGCAAGCGAAACGTAATCGGTGAGTGCGTATGGTTTTAGAAGTCCTTGAGGGACAAAGAATCAAGGTTTGGGGATTTAGGAAAGGTTTGAAACACCTTCCTATGTTCGGAAGTAAGTATTGGCTAGATTGCTCTCAGAGATGTGGTGATTGCCCCTAAAATGCTTTTACATGCTCATGGTTTGAGATTGATAAATTCCTACTGTTTTATGCATATTTTGTAGCATGAGATGATGCTTGAAATGATTTCATGAAGTAACATGTTGCATGGTTGAGATTTGAGGTTTTGTTTAAAGCATGACACATGTTATGGTTTTGATATACGATGAGAATGATTGAGAAATGTTGCATGAAAAACAGTAGGTGAGATAATGTTTTAACATAATAATTTGGCATAGATGTTGAGATACTTACCGGATATAATTGATCGATCAATAGGATGAGAGTGCACTATAAACTAAAAATTCGTACGTGCTCTTTGGTTAAGCCAAAGGGAGAGAACCGATGATGGGCATTCCATCGGGTAGGACTTGGTGAAATACCCAAGCTTTGTGGTGATGAGAGATTCCGCCATGTGAGTACGGTGATGTGAGATTCCACCGGAATTTGTGTTGCTAGACGAGTGAGTACGGTGATGGTAGATGCCACTGGAAGTGTCTAGTGAGATATCCGCATATCCGAGTAATAATGAGATGTGAAATGCCAATATAAAATATGAAATGGTTTTTGATTCACATGTACCTTTGATGAAATGATTTATGCTATGAGAAATCCATATGTGATTTGTATATGAAATGCTTTAGTGTACAAGAATGAGTATGGCTTTGCCATGAGTTTGCATTGGTTTAAATGCATGAGATAGAATGAAGGTACATGTGTCTTCATTGAGGAGTTGCTTTGAATGGTTTTCAAGCATGAGATAGAATGAGCATGTTGTTTAAAAGCTTTTGAGAAAATGTTTCAAGAAATGCATTATTGTGTTGGTTTCTTTAGAGCATGCCTCACTAAGTATTTGTGCTTACGCTCTCTCTTTTACCAATAATGCAGATAATTGAGGTGTTTCCGGGCATCAAAGAGGATAAGATCATCCAAGGAAGTACAAGCTCACGTATGGTGAAGTTTTCTTACACTTTAGTTTTGATATAATGGCAATGGGAAACCAAGGTTGTATTTGGGAGATATGTTTGAACTCCCTAAGGTTGTAGCATGTTTATGTTGGCATGTTTGGGTTGTAATTGGCCTTAAATGTTTTGTTTGAGGTTGGATTGCTTATATTGGTTTTCTGATTAGGGAGTACGCCTGTAGACTATATGAATTTATGTTTGATGCTATGTTCGTGTTAGAATGTCCTAAATATGTTCCTTATGTGTTAAATGGTTTGCTGGTATGATTTGGGAGTCTTTGAGGCATGTTTGATTAGGCTAAATGATGAAAAACTGGCAATAGCTGCTGTTTCTGGGCAAGGTGTATCGAAACAGGGGCCTGAAATGGTCTTTGTGTTTCGAAACGACTGAGGCTATTTCGAAACAATTTGGCTACTGGAATGCCATGTTTTGGTACTGGTCTCGAAACATACCCGCGTACCGAAACGGTCAACACCGTTTCGATACATGGGTTTTGGTACGGTGGGTAGGTGTTCCGATACGGGTGACCATTGGTCACAGATTTGAATTGCTTTGAGTCTTCATGCTTTACAATTTAGTCCTAAATGTTGTGATTGCAATTGCTTGAGCTTGGGATGTCTTTTTAAGTTGAAATTTGGTTGAGAAGCATGTAACATGATTAATTTCATATTGGTAACCATAAAATCAATGATGTCCCTCTAATTTACAAAAATTACAATTTGGTCCCTAATATGCGTAAGTTAAGCAATTAAGTCCCTAAATATTTTTCGATCGTTGTGCCTATCCCTTCCATGATTTGTGAGTGCTCACCTAGGCTTAATGTGCATCTAGACAAGATTAAAATAAAAAAGGGTCGGTAATCAAGGTTGACTTTGGTTTTCCCCGTGTAATCTTTGTAGTTCGGGTCAAGCGTCTAGGCCGGGCTAAAGGGGTTACATTTGTTGGTATTAGAGCGAGGTTATCAAACAATTAGGGTTTGGTATGTGGTGGTTGTATGTGTTTATGCATGATTGTATCTTTTCAGTGAAGGTTTGATGTTTGAACAGTGATGTGTGATTAAGTCGAGATGATTTTGTGATACTGTGCTATGTTGGAGTGTGGTTGGGGATCCCATTTCCATATCAAAACTAATGAGAAGAATTGTTTTCGAAAATGAGCTTGAGTACTTGGATTACTTATCTTATTGTGCCTAATTGTGTTTATTGCATTTTTGTTAGTGCATTGTTTTTATAATGGGGCCACTTAGAGAGCTGAGAATCAATACTAGATCGATGGCTGATACTGAGAATGCGGAGAATGTTGAGGATTTACCTCCTCCTCCTCCTCCTGGTGGACCACCCGGTTGTGGTGGAGCTGGAGCTGGAGCTGGTAATGTTGGTGCTGGTGTTGGGGTTGCTGGACCCGAGGGTGTGCAGGGGCAAGCTGCTTCTGACATGACCATGTTGATTCAGGCTATTGCTGGAGCTTTCCATGCAGTCGTAGCCGGAGCTCATGGAGCTGCGCATCAGGATGATGCTAATGTGAGGTTGCCTTTGGAGCGTCTTCACAATCTAAGAGGGATTGAGTTCAAAGGTTTATCTCCGGAAGGATCTGAGTTTTGGTTGGAGAGCACCAAGAGGATTCTGGGTCAGTTGAACTGTAACAATGTGCAGAAGCTGGGTTGTATTGTGTCACTGCTGCATGGTGATGCTTATACTTGGTGGACGACCACTATCTCAGGAATGGATGATGATGAGGTGACTTGGACGTTCTTCTTGAATGCGTTCAAGCGGAAGTATCTGGGAGTACGATACCTCGATGAAAAGAAGAGAGAGTTTATGTCTCTCATGCAAGGGAACATGTCAGTAGCTGAATATGAAATTCAGTTTGTTCGCCTCAGTCAGTATGCACCGGAGCTAATCCCTAATGAGCAGGAGAGGTGCGAACGATTCCGTTATGGGCTGGTAGCGGATGTTAAGACCTATATGCTTGCGGCTGACTACACTGATTTCGATGTCTTGGTCACAAGAGCCAAGGACATTGAATCGAATCTTGGTTTGGCAAGTTGAGCTCGTGGCTCTAGCTCGGGAAAGCGAGCTGCAGAACGCAATTTTGGTAGAGATCGCAACAAGAGACGGCAGGATAGAAAGCCGCATTACGATGCTAGACGTGGGGGTGGTAACCCTGGTAGAGGTCAGCAAGGACCTCATGCTTTCCTAAGGACTCCTGAATGTAATTGTTGTGGTAGAAGACATGGTGGTGAGTGTTGGGGTAACCTTAGCACATACTGGAACTGTGGGAACCGAGGGCATTTGAAGAAAGATTGTCCTCAGCCGCTGAGAGAGGGACAGGCTCCGGTGAGAGCAGTAGAGCCACAGAGAGGTCGTGGGTGCGGCTGTGGTAATTTTTAGCGTATGGATGAATGTGGCAGGAACGTAGCACATGTTGTGGCCATTCAACCTAAGGGTGGTGGTCAAGCTCGAGTGTACGACCATTGTGAGGGAAGGAATGATACAGATGTGATCGCAGGTACCTTTACTTTACAATCCTTGTCATTACTTTCTTTGATTGATTCTGGATCTACACACTCGTACATATTGCGTGAACATGCTCAAATGCTTGGTTTCCCTGTTGAGTCTTTGAATGTTGGTATGCGTGTGACTAGTTCCTTTGGCGAGACAGTTGTAACAAGGAAATTGTATAGGAGATGTCCCTTGAAGGTGCAAAATCATGTTTTTCTTGTTGATCTCATGGAATTGCCATTCGATGGCTTTGATGTAATCCTTGGCATGGATTGCTTAGTTGAGCATAGGACCATTGTAGATTTCGAGAGCAAGCAAGTTTCATTGAAACTTGCGGATGATTATGAGGTGGTAGTAGTGGGTGAGAATGTGAAATTTCTTTCCAATGTGGTGTCTACATTGGAAGCAACCCGGTTGTTGTGGCAAGGTTGTGAGGCTTACCTAGCCTTTGTTATGAATCCTAGTTCAAAGGAGGTGTGCGTTCAAGATATAAGAACTGTGCGTGAGTTCCCTGGAGTGTTTCCAGAGGAGTTACCTGGTTTGCCGCCTAGTAGAGAGGTAGAGTTTGGGATTGAGCTGTATGAGAACATAACTCCGGTGTCCATTGCTCCCTATCGCATGGCACCCAAAGAGCTGAAGGAGTTGAAGACGCAACTTCAGAAGCTGCTTGACCATGGTTTCATTCGGCCTAGTGTGTCACCTTGGGGTGCACCGATCTTGTTTGTTGAAAAGAAAGATGGCACGATGAGAATGTACATCGATTATCGTCAGTTGAACAAGTTGACCATCAAAAATAGGTATCCTTTGCCGAGGATTGATGACCTTTTTGATCAGTTTCGGGGAGCGGCTATGTTTTCAAAGATTGACTTGAGGTCAGGGTACTATGAGCTAAAGGTGAAAGATCTGGATGTGACGAAAACAACCTTTAGAACGAGGTATGGGCATTATGAGTTCCTTGTAATGCCGTTTGGCTTGACGAATGCTCATGTTGCTTTCATGGACATGATGAATAGAGTGTTCCATGAATACTTGGACAAGTTCGTTGTGGTGTTCATCGATGATATCCTTGTGTACTCTCGTACTGAGGAGGAGCATGAAGGCCATTTGAGAATTGTCTTGCAAGCGCTGTTGGAAAATCAGCTTTATGCTAAGCTAAGCAAGTGTGAGTTCTGGATAAAGGAAGTTGTTTTCCTTGCTCATATGGTTTCGGCTGAAGGGATTCAAGTTGATCCCCAGAAGGTTGAGGCGGTGATGAATTGGAAGCCTCCTAAGTCTGTTCATGAAGTTCGTAGTTTCCTTGGGTTGGGAAGATACTACCGAAGGTTCGTGGATGGATTTTCTAAGATTGTTGCCCCTTTAACGAAGTTGTTGCAAAAAGATGTTAAGTATGAGTGGACGGAAGCGAGACAACAAGCTTTTGAGAAGCTTAAGGCAGCTCTGACGCAAGCTCCTATTTTGGTTCAACCCGAATAAGGAAAAGAGTTTGTGGTATATAGTGATGCATCCTACGTTGGTTTGGGGTGTGTGTTAATGCAAGAGGGTAAGGCGGTGGCTTATGCATCGCGTCAGTTGAAGGTGCATGAGCGCAATTATCCTACGCATGATATTGAGTTAGCTACGGTGGTTTTTGGTTTGAAGATCTGGGGACATTATCTTTATGGTGAGAAGTGTACTGTGTACACGGATCACAAGAGTTTGAAGTATTTGATGTCTCAAAAAGAGTTGAATCTCAGGCAACGGCGATGGGTGGAGTTGCTTAAGGATTACGATCTAACGATCGAGTATCACCCGAGAAAGGCCAATGTTGTGGCTAACACCTTGAGCAGAAAAGTGGCGGTGGAGTTGAGAGCGATGTTTGCTAGCTTGAGCATATCGCGAGATGGAGGTCTTGTTGCTGAATTGCAAGTGAAACCATCTCTAGTTCAGTTGATAAAGGATAAGCAGTTGTTGGATGATTCTTTTGTGCCACATGTTTAAGATATTGCTGAGGATAGACCATCAGATTTTTGTTTTAATGATGGAGTTCTATGTTTTGGAAGTCAGATAGTAGTGCCGAATGATGTGGAGTTGAGGCGTGCTATTCTGACCAAAGCTCATAGTAGTCCTTTTGCTATGCACCCTGGTAGTATAAAGATGTACCGTGATCTGAAGGATGAGTACTATTGGGTGGGTTTGAAGAAAGATGTTGCGGAATATGTGAGCAAGTGCATGGTTTGTCAGCGGGTTAAGGCTGAGCATCAGTTTCCTTCGGGGTTGTTGCAACCGTTGAGGATCCCTAAATGGAAATGGGAGAGGATAACCATGGACTTTGTGTCTGGTTTGCCTTTGTCGCCATCAAAGAAGAATTTTGTGTGGGTTATTGTGGATCGCCTTACGAAGTGTGCCCATTTCTTACCTGTTCATACTACGTATACCTTTGATAAGCTTGCAGAGCTGTACATTGCTAAGATTGTACGTCTGCATGGTGTACCAAAATCTATAGTGTCGGATAGAGATCCGAGGTTCACGACAAGGTTTTGGGAGTGTTTACATCAGGCATTGGGTACGCGGCTGAATTTCAGTACTTCTTATCATCCGTAGACGGTGGGCAGTCTGAGAGTGTTATCCAAGTGCTTGAGGATATGTTGAGGTGCTGTGTGATTGAGTTTCAAGGCTCTTGGGAGAAGCACTTGCCTTTGGTGGAAATTGCTTATAATAATAGCTACCAGACAAGTATTCAAATGGCACCTTATGAAGCTTTGTATGGGAGGAAATGCAGAACTTCTCTTTGTTGGGCTGAAACGGGACAAAAGTTGGTCTCGATGCCGGCTTTGTTGAAAGGAACCACCGAGAAGGTGAAGCTCATTTGTGAGCGGTTGAAGGCAGCATCGGATCGGCAAAAGTCTTATGCGGATTTGAAGCGTAAGGAGATAGAGTTTGCGGTGGATGACCGTGTGTTCTTAAAGGTTTCACCTTAGAAGAAGGTGATGAGGTTTGGCCGGAAGGGTAAGTTGAGCCCTAGATATATTGGACCATACGAGCTGATAGAACGTGTGGGTCATGTTGCTTATAAGCTGAGGCTACCACAAGAACTAGAAAGGATACATAATGTGTTTCATGTGTCCATGCTTCGGAGGAATAGATCGGATCCTTCGCATGTTATGCATGTAGAGGAAGTTGAATTGAATCCATATTTGACTTATGATGAGGAGCTAGTTGAGATTTTGGATTCGGACAGTAAGGTTCTCCGGGGTAAGACCATTGAGCTGGTTAAGGTGTTGTGGAGGCATCGTGGTGTTGAGGAAGCCACGTGGGATATGAAGGAAGATATGAAGAAGCAGTTTCCTTACCTTTTTTCCTCCAGGTAAATTTCGAGGACGAAATTTCTTAAGAGAGGGAGACTTGTAACACCCCAAATTTGGGCCAAAATGTTTAGAGTCCGAATCGAACTGGTTGGAAAATGGTTCAAATCTTAAAGGGAGTTTTAGGGAACACCTAGTTCGGGATGCTTTAAAAATATAGAAAAATATCTAAAAATCCTCATTTAATGTATGGAAGATAATGGTGGAATCAATTTTACAAAATAATGTTTGGAATTACTACATTTCGGTGTAGTGACCAAATCGCAGTTTTTGCAAAGTTAAGTAGTGACTGTTTGTAAAGGATTGAAACTTTGAATATTTAAGGAGCTAATTTTACCAAAATGTTTTCATCATATTTTTCCTTAATTTGGGTGATTTAATTAATGTTTTAATTAATGGAAATGAAGGTTAAACTACCTTTGACTATTCATAACTACTTTTCACAAATTTCCCTCATTTTATTTTCTCTCAAATTCTTTTACACCAAACACATTCTCTCCAACAAATATCCTTTGATTATCGCTTCATTTGATGGGATTTTAATCTTCCTTTGATTGTTAATCAATTCCTCATCAAATCTACTTGATTTCTACATTGAATTTTCAAGAGAACTTGCCCAAATCAAGGAGAAATCATCCATTAGAGGTAAGCTTCGTCCTTCTCCTCTAATGATATGTTCTTTACTGAAATTCCCAAGTTATCAAATCCTTTGTTAATGATTTTTAAGTGGTTTTAATGTTAGAAAAAAGAAATTGCCTTAAAACTCAAGATTTTGGAAGAGATCTTGGAAACTTTCGTGGTGAATGATTGGGCTCTGTTTTGAGATGGTTTTCTAATGTATTTTGGATGTTAATTTGATGTTACAAATGAGGTTTTATCAATCAAATCCCAAATAGGTTTGTTTTCCTAAGTTTTGCTTGTTAGAATGATGGTTTTTTGGGTGATTTTGGTGTTCTGTCATAGCTGGAGGTATAGGGACGAGTTTGTGGTGGTTTTTGATGTTAATTGATGTTTAGACATGATTAGAAGTGATGGATCTTGGCTGGGTTTTGTTTTGGAAGAGTTTAGAGGTGATTTCGGTTGTGTTTAGTCGACGAAATGTGGATTTTGGGTAGAGAAGTGTGATTAGGTGTGTGGCTGATGATTTCAATGCATGATGATGTATTAATCCTCTGCTCTTATGTGTTTAAAACAGGGGAGACATCTTCGAACGCCTTTGGAGTTGATCCAGAAGCTTAGATAGCGTTTTGGCGAACAAGCGAAACGTAATCGGTGAGTGCGTATAGTTTTAGATGTCCTTGAGGGACAAAGAATCAAGGTTTGGGGATTTAGGAAAGGTTTGAAACACCTTCCAAAGTCCGAAAGTAAGTATTGGCTAGATTGCTCTCAGAGATGTGGTGATTGCCCCTAAAATGCTTTTACATGCTCATGATTTGAGATTGATAAATTCCTACTGCTTTTATGCATATTTTGTAGCATGAGATGATGCTTGAAATGATTTCATGAAGTAACATGTTGCATGGTTGAGATTTGAGCTTTTGTTTAAAGCATGGCACATGTTATGGTTTTGATATAAGATGAGAATGTTTGAGAAATGTTGCATGAAAAACAGTAGGTGAGATGATGTTTTAACATAATATATTGGCATAGATCTTGAGATACTTACCGGATATAATTGATCGATCAATAGGATGAGAGTGCACTATAAACTAAAAATTCCTACGTGCTCTTTGGTTAAGCCAAAGGGAGAGAACCGATGATGGGCATTCCATCGGGTAGGACTTGGTGAAATACCCAAGATTTGTGGCGATGAGAATGTGAGTACGGTGATGTGAGATCCCACCGGAATTTGTGTTGCTAGACGGGTGAGTACGGTAATGGTAGATGCCACCAGAAGTGTCTAGTGAGATGTTCGCATATTCGAGTAATAATGAGATGTGAAATGCCAATATAAAATATGAAATGGTTTTTAATTCACATGTACCTTTGATGAAATGATTTATGTTATGAGAAATGCATATGTGATTTGTATATGAAATGCTTTAGTGTACAAGCATGAGTATAGCTTTGCCATGAGTTTGCATTGGTTTAAATGCATGAGATAGAATGAAGGTACATGTGTTTACATTGAGAAGTTGCTTTGAATGGTTTTCAAGCATGAGATAGAATGAGCATGTTGTTTAAAAGCTTTTTAGAAAATGTTTCAAGAAATGCATTATTGTGTTGGTTTCTTTAGAACATGCATCACTAAGCATTTGTGCTTACGCTCTCTCTTTTACCAATAATGCAGATAATTGAGATGTTTCCGGTCATCAAAGAGAATAAGATCATCCAAGGAAGTACAAGCTCACATATGGTGAAGTTTTCATACACTTTAGTTTTGATATAATGGCAATGGGAAACCAAGGTTGTACTTGGGAGATATGTTTGAACTCCCTAAGTTTGTGGCATGTTTATGTTGGCATGTTTGGGATGTAATTGGCTTTAAATGTTTTGTTTGAGGTTGGATTGCTTATATTGGTTTTGTGATTAGGGAGTACGCCACTAGACTATGTGAATTTGTGTTTGATGCTATGTTCGTGTTAGAATGTCCTAAATATGTTCCTTATGTGTTAAATGGTTTGTTGGTATGATTTGAGAGTCTTTGAGGCATGTTTTATTAGGCTAAAGGATGAAAAACGAGCAATATCTGCTGTTTCTGGGCAAGGTGTATCGAAACACCCTCTATTGTTTCGAAATGAGGGCCTGAAATGGTTTTTGTGTTTCGAAACGATTGAGGCTGTTTCGAAACAGTTTGGCTACTGGAATGTCATGTTTCGGTATTGGTCTCGGAACATACCCGCGTACCGAAACGGTCAACACCGTTTCGATACATGTGTTTCGGTACGGTGGGTAGGTGTTCCAATACGGGTGACTGTTGGTCACAGATTTGAATTGCTTTGAGTCTTCATGCTTTACAATTTAGTCCTAAATGTTGTGATTGCAATTTCTTGAGCTTGGGATGTCTTTATAAGTTGAAATTTGGTTGAGAAGCATGTAACATGATTAATTTCATACTGGTAGCCCAAAAATCAATGATGTCCCTCTAATTTACAAAAATTACAATTTGGTCCCTAATATGTGTAAGTTAAGCAATTGAGTCCATAAATATTTTCCGATCGTTGTGCCTATCCCTTCCATGATTTGTGAGTGCTCACCTAGGCTTAATGTGCATCTAGACAAGATTAAAGTAAAAAAGGGTCATTAATCAAGGTTGACTTTTGGGTTGACTTTGGTTTTCCCCGTGTAATCTTCGTAGTTCGGGTCAAGCGTCTAGGCTGGGCTAAGGGGGTTACAGATCTTGGTCTCCTTTACATCGTTGGTTCCTTCGTATGTGACTTCAAGCTTGTCCCATACCTCATTGGCATCTTCGCAAGAAGACATCTTCTTATAGATGTTTGGGCTAAATGCACAAAAGAGAATGTGCAAAGCCTTTCAATTTAGCTCTATCTTCTTGCGATCTTCTGCACTCCATTCCTTCTTGCTTCGTTGTGGCACGAATGGACCATCCTCAACTATGTCCCAAAGCTTGTAATCTTTGGCTTTGATGAAAAACATCATTCTTGTCTTTCAATAAGCATAGTTGGTACTGTCAAAGAAATGTGGCTTGTCGATGGATTACGCCATTTGACCAGTTGTTAGAATTGAGGTATAGAGCTTCTTGGATCGCATGAGTAGGTGGTTAAACTTTCTCGATTGAGCCTCACTATGATACTAATTGTTAGGCTTGGTAGACTCGGTTTCCTTCAACCAATTAAGCTTGCCAAGTTGTGGAGAAGTTTGTGTTTTGGGTAATTTTGAGGAAGCAAAAGGATAAACAAAAGACACAAGGATTTATAGTGGTTCGACCTTCTAACAAGCACCTACATCTACTACCTTAGCTCCCACTATGGATTTTCAACCAATATTCACTAGATATTTGTCCCCTTTTACCAGTTTAGGAGGTAACCGCTATAATCCTAGACTCAACCTAAGTCTAGCAACCAAAGCTCACAACCCGAGCATTAGGAACACTCTTAAGAAATAGAAAATCTAGCAAAGTTGAAGCCCTCGCAAGGTGGATAGTTTAAACTATTTAGCTCCATCAGCCAAACCTAAACATTTGAGCAAATATGACAATTTTGGCTTACAAGTGTTGTCTATACAAAGTATGTACAAATTTGACATCATATTGTTGTTGACAATTGAAGCATTAGTCTTTCATAGATTCTTGGAGGTCCCTTTTATACTCCCAATTGAGCTTCTAGCCATTGCAGATCGTTAGGATTGAATCGGAGCCGTTGAGGTCTTTATTTTCCTCTATAAATACAGTTCTAGGCAGCAGGGTATCAATACTCATGTCACTGTATCGATGTGACCTTCTTGGAAACTAGCCGTTGAGCCTGCTTTAGCTTATGCGTTTCGATACGCTTCTAAGCGTATCGGTATGACCTGCATTTCAAATAGCCATTGGGAAAATGACCATTGGGAGCAGTTAAGGCGTATTGGTACGCGATAAAACTGTATCGGTACGCGACTAGCCATTTAGGGGTTTTAAAGCTCTCTGTATCGATACAGCAATGGAGTATCGATACGGGTTTTGGCTACTAGAATTTTCCTGTAGCTAAAACCCTAAGGGGTATCGATACGGATACACTGTATCTGTACTATAACATTAAAAACATAGGTTTTGTCCACTTTAAAACATTTTAAGTTATTCCAAAGCCTTGTAAAAACCCTTAAACATGTTTTCAAGTTGTTTGGACTTACAAAACATTTTGAAATATTTTTCAATTTAGCCCAAATCAAATTTTCAATTATTATATCAAAACATATATCTTAACAGAATGTATCTTGGAGGTAAAGGCACCCTTGAGATGTGTATGGGCCAAAATTGGCTGAGGCCAGAATGCTGAAAGTAGGAACCCAAATGTTGAGAGGTGACAATAAACCTTACTGCGAGTATCATGATGAAGGAGGAGACGAGATTCAGCTTTGTCTGAAATTTAGGCAGCTAGCCCAAACTAAGATGGATAGCAAAGAGCTCGAGTTGTTCGAGAAGGGAAGAATCAATGATGTGTTAGATGTATGTACGTCGGATGAGTCTCCTGCCAGAAGAGACTTCGTAGGAATTAAGCCCATGGTGGTCAAAGCTAACGCAAGAGGCAGTGAACCCCCGAAGAATGTAGCCCACGAATAATGATAAGGGGACCATCCCCTTTTCCCTATAAGGATAGCAAGCAAGTGCCTTAGAATTATGCTTGTAATGTGACATCGACCGAGAATGAGCCAAAAGAAAAATTGGTCAATGAGGTGGGCCACTTTTCAAGGAGTGGGAGGTGTTACTCACCAAAAAAGACTGAGGACATGGACACAACCCAGAGGAAGGCTGCATCCAATTAACTAGAAAAAGAAGCTAAAAAGGATTTCTTCTTGGAACGACCCCTGATGTACCACAAGCCAGTGAATGAGTCGAAGGCTCAAAAGTTCCTGAAGATACTCAAACACAATGAGTATAGCATGGTGGAACAACTTCACAAACTCCCAGCACGAATCTCTATGTTGTCATTGATGTTGAGTTTTAAGGGCCATCGTGATGCCCTTTTGAAAATTTTGAATCAAACATTTGTGCCCAAGGAAATAACGACCGACAAGATGGACAGGTTGGTCAATAACATTGTTATGGATAACTTCATCTCATTCAGTGATGAAGAAATTCTAGAAGGTGGGAAAGGGGCATACAAAGCTCTCTATATTTCTACTCGGTTTAAGGGGCATATGTTGCTGGGAGTTCTTATCGATAACGAGTCAGCCTTAAATGTTTTACCCCTAGAAACACTGAAGAAATTACCAATTGAAAACTCTCACATGAGGGCTTATCAGAACACCGTGAGAGCATTTGACAGAACCCAAAGAGATGTGTTGGGAAAAATGGAAGTGCCCATACAAATCGGGCCATCTACTTTTGACATCGACTTTGTGGTGATGGACATCAAGCCCACCTATAGATGCTTGCTTGGATGCCATTGGATCCATGTTCCAGGCACAATCGCTTCACATTGCACCAGAAGCTGGAATTCATGGTTGACAGTCAACTGGTAACCGTCGGTCTAGAAGAAGACATCATAGCCTCAATATTAACTGACACACCTTATATTGAGGTTGATGAGGACGCACTAGAGTGTCATTTCATAACACTTGAACTGATCAATGCTACCTTCGTCACCGAAGGAAGTAAGGTTCCCAGGCCAGGACTATCTAACTGTGTCAAGATACAAGTAAAGCAGATCCTTGGAAAAAGGGAAAATAGGGAAAGGTATTGGGAAGCAGCTCCAAGGAAGGTTATATCATGTGGTTATCTCTGAGAAGAAGGACGAGTTTGGTTTGGGCTACAAGCCTAGCGCTTTGCAAAAAAAGGTTGTGATGGAGAAGAAGAAAGAAAGAAGGAAGGCAAGGTTGAACGAATAAGAGGTATGTAGGAGCCGATGACGTTCCCACCTTTGAGTCACAATTTTAGTTTAGGAGGCTTCATAAATCCTAATAATTTGAATGATGAGGAGGAGAAAGGAAAAATGATCTAGATGAAATTTTTGGGGCCTGAACATCAATGCTGTGATGGACGAAGATGAAGGAAACAAGTACTTGTCCATGGTTCACCCCTGCTCTGAGCTTAGCAATTGGATTGTTGCAGAAGTTATTATAGTCTTTAAATCATCCACAGAGTAATTCTCAAAACCATCCCTTTTGCCTTAGGCCCAAAGGCAATAAGGGATCTTTTGTAAAGGGCCTATGTTAAACCACTACGGTTATTATTATCAATAAAAGATGCATTCCCAATAAAATTTTTGTGGAAAACATTCTTTTGTAATTAATGAACAAATAAAACACTAAAAATAAACCCAAAGCAAAAAAAAAAACTCAAAAATAAAACATTTCATTCATACATTTGTTTCTCCAGCATCATTGTATATATTCGATCCTTTTTTTCTTTTCAGGTTTCCAGATATCAATGGTGTAAATGACCCCGAATCTGACCTAGAAATTGACTTTGAACTGCCCATGTGTTTGGAAGAGGTTGAAGACCACAATGACGAGGAATATTATGATTTGCCTAATGATATGCTCAGGTTGATAGAAAGTGAAGAGAAACATATCTTACGCCACAAGGAAGAATTAGAAGTTTTGAACCTCAGAACTAAGGAAGAGAAACGTGAGGTGAAGATTGGTACCGCCATTACCGCTAAGACTAAAAAATGTTTGATCGAGCTTTTGCGAGAGTATAAAGACATATTCCCTTATTCATATTAGGATATGTCTGGCCTGAACACATATATTGTAGTGCACCGAATGCCCATAAGGACAAGATGCAAGCCCGTGTAGCAGGAGAGAAGGAGGATGAAGCTCGAAATGCTTCTAAAAATCAGAGGTGAGGTGAAAAAGCAGTATGTCGCTGAGTTTTTAGAAGTGGTAAAGTATTCAAAATGTGTTGCTAATATTGTTCCAGTCGCGAAGAAAGACGAGAAGGTGTGTATATGCGTCGATTACAGAGATCTCAATAGGGCGAGCCTTAAGGGTAATTTCCCATTACTGCATATTAATACTATGGTAGATAACACGGCCGATCATTCTCTCTTCTCCTTTATGGATGGTTTTTCTGGATATAACCAGATCAAAATGTGCCTAAAAGACAAGGGTAAGACCACATTTGTAACATTATGGGGAACCTTCTGCTACAAGGTAATGCCTTTTGGTTTGAAAAATGCGGGAGCAACCTATCAACGAAACATGGTGAGTTTATTCCATGTTATAATGCATAAAGAGATAAAGGTATACGTAGATGGCATGATCGCCAAATCCCAGTCAAAAGAAGAGCATATTGTGAACTTAGAAAAACTCTTTCGAAGGTTGAGGAAGTTCCAACTAAAGCTCAATCCTACCAATTTCACTTTTGGGGGTGACGTTAGGAAAATTACTGGGTTTTGTCGTGAGCAAAAGAGGAATTGAGATCGGCCCAGATAAAGTCAAGGCCATACAGGATCTCCATTTCCCTCTAACATAAAAAGAGGTTTGGGGTTTCCTAGGAAAATTGAATTACTTTCTCGTTTCATCTCCCAATTGACAGATAGATGGGACCTCGTCTTCAGGCTACTCTAAAAGAATAATCCAAGTACATGGAATGATGAATTTCAAGAAGCTTTAGAAAAGATCAATAAGAAGTTGACAAATCGTCCTATACTGGTACCACCCGTCCCCGGGAAACCCTTAATCATATACCTAATTGTTTATGAAATCTCGATGGTATGTGTATTAGGGCAACATGATGAGACTGGAAAAGGAAAAGACGATATATTATTTGAGTAAGAAATTCAACAATTGTGAAACCAGATATTCCCCTATTGAGAAGTTGTGTTGCGCTTTGGTATGGACATCTAAGAGACTTCGGTAATTCATGTTACACCACACCACATGGTTAATATCAAAGAAGGATCCCTTAAAGTTCATGATGGAAGCATCGACCTTATCATGGAAATTGGCCTATTAGCAAATGTTACTCTCATAATTTTACATTCATAATGTAAGCCAGAAAGTAGTAAAAAGGAGTGCCACATCGGACTTTTTGGCGAGTCGCGCCTGCAATGACTATGATACGTTGAATTTTAATTTTCTCGATGAAGATTTGATGTGTGTTTCGACAGAGAAAAATGATGACCCGGAAGAATCTTGGGTATGAATTATGATGGTTCCGCTAATGCTTTGGGGCGGGGCATTAGAGTAGTCTCAGTTTCACCAGATGGAAATTATTACCCTTTCACTAGTCGGTTAGAATTCTTTTGTACCAATAACATGGCTGAATACGAGGCTTGCATACTTGGTCTTTGAGCGGCCATTGAAAGGAAAATCAAAATCTTAAGAATCTTTGGGGATTATGCACTAATCATTTATCAAATTCGTGGAGAGTGGGAGACAAAAGACGAGAAGTTGATTGGCTATCATATGTTGGTCCTCGAACTAATCAAAGTGTTCGACGAAATAACCTTCAAATACCTCCCGAGAGAGGATAATCAGATGGCTGACGCCTTATGTAACACCCTAAAAACATCCTAGCAGAAATCATAAGAAATTAAAATGAAAAGTGTAAATGTTTTTACACTTGGACAAAAGTTCGGAATGAATTAATGTTGTAGCTATTAAATTAAGGATATATATATATATAACACTTAAGTAATATTAGAATAATTATAATATATACATGATAATAGAAAATAAAGATAATAACATATAATATTTATATCAAGGTTAGTGGGGTTTGATGAATCAAATTAATATGTGGATATAAAGAAGAAAAGTGTCCCACTTAAGGAGACTAAGGGGACACTCAGCTAGGAGACCTTACTCCATCATCATTCCATGCAAAAACATACACTATCACCGAAAATAACCAAAAAAGAGAGAGGATTTGAGAGCTTGAATTTTGGAAAAATTGTGGGTTTAGAACATCTTTGATTGCTGAAAAATAGCTAGGGTTATCAAGATTGCATGCATGTTCATAAAATTCAAGTAAGTGTCTAATATGTTACCCGATTTTGTCTTTGAAATTATATGGTTGTCTTGATGAATTCTTGGTATAATCTTGCTGGAAAATTGTTGTTAGATGTTTAATTGTGTTTAAATATGCTGGTTTGTGATATGAGTGAAAACAAACTGGAAAATTTGGCTGAAACAAGATAGAACATGAATCTGCCCAGATTCGCACTTATAGAATACCCTGTAGAAATCTGGATTTTTGAGCATGTTAGAGATTGAACTAGAAATATTTCTACAAGACAAAGTTATAGAAAATTGAATTTACTGTATGATAGAGGTCTTGGAATGATGAAAATGTTCATAGGATTGCTGGAAATTAAGTTAGAACAAACTGGTCACATGTAAGATTGAATCAGGAAAATTTTGGGCAATTCGGTTAAAACTGAAAATTTAAGGATTAATTTGCTAAGAAATAAATTCTGAAAATCTTGTTTAGAAACAAGGGATATGATGAATGAATGAAATATAAATTGGTTAGAATGAATTATGTCTTAAATGAGAAGTTAAAGCTCACTAGAATACTTAGAACACTAATCTGGAAAATGATAGAATTTAGGGATTGATTTGCTTTGTTTTTGAACTAAATGAAACTTAAAAATATAAAGCATAAATATGTTAAACTTTGGTTAAAAGGCTGGGTTTAAACTAGTTATGGATCATAGTTAAAAAGTACATAAAAGTCACTTAGTAAATCAAGTTGGCAGAATAGGCCCTATAAAATGCCATGTTTTCAAGTGTAAAACTGTATTGATTGGGAAATGGGAAAATATGTGTCATACATGAATTTAAATATGAGTGAATAAGCTTTCTGGATTTGTAAAGAAATCTAAATTTGAATCTGTGAGTAAAAAGTTATGGACAAAATAGTGATTGGTACTTAATCTGCCTATAGAAAAATAGTTTTGTAATGTTCAATGTTTGCACTTGTTTGAATGAGCTTGTATGTTTGAATTGGTTTCTAATATGTCTTGTACGTGTTTGTGTATGGATAATAAGATCAATACTTTGAGGAAACATTGGAGGATTCAAGAGTTAGACAACCAAATAGAAAGGACAAAGGCATAGTGATCAAGGAAACGACCTAGCTTGGAGTATTGTGAGTGTAGTTAACCTTAGGGTTGGGACTAGTGTCCTAACCATTATTTTATGTTTAAATTTTATTATAAATAAATGAAAGCATGGAATGAATCTAACTTTTCTTTGGTAATTGTTTTAAGGGAAGAAGGTTAAAAGGAAAAATGATAATATGATTCAAACTGATAGCTTATTACTTTGATTATCAGTTGAACATATTCTTATATATCATGAATAATTTGAGTGCTTTAGTAATATTAAAGTGGCCCTGTTTGAATCTTGATAAGTACATGTAATAGTGTTGAATTATGCTACCATGGATTCCATCAAAATCCTTTCTTGTAAACCATGTATAATTCGTAATGCTAAAGCTTGAACGATATTGTAATGAACCATGTGAATTGCCATGACATATTTGAATGATGATTAAACTGCTACGACATATTGAGTTACATTTAATGAATTGCAAAGCTTGATTGCTAAATACACGATTTATGTTTGCTTAATCTAAAAGACACTATAAGCCCTTGGTTGACTAGTGGTCCTTAGGTAGAAGGGCATGCCTTAGAGTCTAGAGCTCCTCTGAAATTAGTACCTAGTGTACTCTCTGTTGGTGCTTTTAGCACCTTGTGAAATTGCTGCTTTGAGCATCCTCTATTGAAAATGTGATTACCTTGAAATGGTGAAAGACACCTTGATGCATTGAGCATCCTATGATTTTGATGCATTGTGCATCCCTTGAATTGGTACTTTGTACCTAAAGAGACTTCATTACCAAGTTCTACTAATCTACCAAGGCAAGACATGATAAGTACTTGAAATAAGACATAACAAGTGAGATATGTGATATGTTTTGATATGTGATTGTAATCATATGATATGCCATAAGTCCATGATTTGTGTGATTAAATGCTGGATTGGTTACATTGATGTCAATATGACTATATATCTACTTGTTGTATACATGATTCTAAAACTAGCCAAGTATGACTTGACCATGTTTAAACTAGCTAGGTGTTACTTGTGAAAAAATGAAGCCTAACTAGGTAACCTTGATTCATTGAAATAAGACACCTAAAAGATTGAACTAGTAGATTTAAGTGCTACTTCACTAAGTACATCTTTGTACTTATCACTCTTTGTTTCCTTCTTCCCAAACCTACAGGTCGTTCTGATTCCGAAGCTAGCCTAATCTGATTTGGGAGCTGATCATAAGCCAAAGAGAAGTATGATATATGAATTTTTGTTTAGACTCCTAGAAGGTGGCATAGATATGAATATAGATTTGTGTCACATGCATTTTGCCCTTTGTATACGTTTAATATGGATTGTACTAAAGACTTAAGGATCTATGATATGTAATATTTAGATCAAGTATGTTTGAAGTATGAAAGGCTATATATATATATATATATATATATATATTTGATATAATATGGTTGGTAAACTTGTGGTTATGACATGGTAGATAACCTATTTGAGCTAAGTATTATGCTATGACATATGAGTATGAATGGTTTTATGATGCAACATATCATGTTTTGAAAGCCTAGATGGATTGAATCGTGTCTGGATTGCTTAGCATGAAAAGAATGATGATTGCTTACTTGCTATAGCATAATATTGTTATGCTATGTCGTAATTGAAAATGCTATGACATGTTTTGATGCTTTTGTTCAGGTTGATCTGATAGTTAAGAAATGTTTTTGTTAGCCCACCATATTATATGATTTATGTTTAAGTTTCTATTATTTGTTATGAATGATATTTGACATGTATGATGTTTGTTAGTTCTGAGTTCGAATATGTTCTATTTTAATCAGAAACGCCCTTCGCTCCTAACCCAGGCGTGGGGTGTTACATAAAAGTGGTATAAGAGCTTTAGTTTATAGGTTCTAAAGTTCATATGAGTCTACATGCATCATGTAGGTTTACACTATGCCACTTAGGAGTCTTATATCGAATTTCTTGTGATTATGCTTCCCTAATTCTAAACTTGTTCAAATCTTAATTAATAAAATGTCTGAGACACAAATAGCTCGAAACAACTAAAGTCCCCGAGAATCCTCTAACGAGGATGGTAGTGTTAGGATGAGAACTAATCCTTCGGGACCAACCAATCTTCTGAAGCAAACAGATCCTCTGAGAAGAATGGAACCTTGAGATCCAACTCCACCTCTTGAACACAATCAACAAATTCCAAACGACCCGACTGTTCAAAGTGCCCAAAAAGAATGTCTACTTAGCATGAAGGAGATCTTCGATCAACTTGTGACGAACCTAAGACGTGAACAATCGGCTCCTGTTGTTGCTACCCTGGGTCGAGCCCCAATCGATAAGCTTGCGCAACACCGAGCTTATTCATTCACCAGAGAGAACGAGAAGAAGCCGGAGGAACCCAAACACTTGCTTGAAAGAACGACTCAAATCCTGACTAGGCAACTTCATTGCTCGGATGAGCAGAAGCTCGAATGTGCAGTCACACTCCTAGCCGACGAAGCACTTAGTTGGTGGGAAACTACGACTCTATCTACCCCATCCGAATCTGTGTCGTGGGAGTTCTTTGTTGCTGAATTCAAGAAGAAATACATAAGCGAATAGTACTTGGCTGATCGCAGGAAGAAGTTCTTGTACTTGAAGCAGACTAACCTGTCAATCGAACAATATGTAGTCGATTTTTGCAAGTACAGCAAGTACATATCGGAGTACGTCAAAACTAAGAAAGATAAATGCCGAGTGTTCATCGATGGGCTGAGCGATGAACTGATTCTAATGTTTACCGCCCTTGATATCACGGACTTTCAGACCTTGGTGAATCGAGCCGTTGCTACGAAAGACAAAATGAAAACCGTGGAGAAAAGAACAAACGGCTATCGAAGCGACAAGAAGCGCAAAAGTGATGACCACTCCTGTTGGAAATTGAAGAATACCAAAAGTCAGAAAGAAGGGTCTTCATCTTACAATTATGGTCCTGAAAGCAATTATCTGTCGAGACATCAATCGATGAACAAACTTGTTGTCCCTATTGTCTCCGTTAACAGCACGGGAAACACAGAGAAAGTTCTGACTTGTAAGCACTACTAGAAACAACACTTTGGTCAATGTCGACTCTAGTCAAACCTATGTTTTGTGTGTGGTGGCGATGATCACCACATCAAGGACTTTCTGAGGAAGTCCGATAAGGCACCTTCTCGGAATTCGGCAAATTCGAACCCTGCACCATTCAATAGAAACAAGAATCTGAAGCAAGCTCGGCCGGGAAATCAAGGGAGGGGAAGAAGCTCCCATTCGAAAGCCTTGACTCATCAAGAATCTTGAGCCCCATCTCGTGTCTATCACATTCGAGGCAAGGAGGAAGAAGAATCTACCGATGTAATCGCGGGTACGGTTGAACTAAATTTTCATCCTATTTATGCTTTGATAGATTCGGGATCAACCCATTATTTTATATGTTTATCCATGTTAGACAAAGTTAAATTGAAACCTAAAATAGTGAAAACGAGCCTTGTAGTATCCAATCTGATAGGGGGAACTTGCCAATTAATCTAATCTGTAGGGATTTCCATGTAACTATTTGAAACATACCCTTCCCATGTGATCTCTTTTTACTACCCAAATGTGAATTTGACTTAGTGTTACCCAAATGTGAATTTGACTTAGTGTTAGACTTAAATATGGAAAAATATCTAAAACTCCTCATTTATTATATAAATGATTATGGTAAAAACAATTTTACAAAATGAGATTTGGAAATATTACATTTTGGTATAGTGACCAAAATGTAGTTTTTGCAAAATTGACTAGTGACTGTTTTGTAAAGGATTGAAACTTTGAATCTTTAAGGAGCTAATTTTACCATTTGTTTTCATCAGATTCCTCTTTAATTTGGGAGCTTTTAATAATGATTTTTATTAAAGAAATAAAAGAGAATTAAAAGAAAATTAAAGGTTGACTTTTCATAACCAACTTAACGATAGATTTGCTCTTTTCATTTTCTCTCAACTTCCAACCAGCCAAACACTTTTCTCTACTCAAATTTTCATCTTGTTTTCTGAGATTTCATCTTCCAAAAGATTTCCTATCTTTGCTTCATCAAATCCTATTGATTTTTGCTTTGGATTTTTAAGAAAACTTGCCCAAATTGAAGAGAGATCAACCATTAGAGGTAAGCTTCGTCCTTCTCCTCTAATGATCAATTCTTTACTGAAATTCCCAAGTTATCAATCCTTTGTTAATGGTTTTTGAGTTGTTTTGATGTTATAAACATGTAATAGTTGTAAAATTCAAGATTCTTGATGATTTTCGTATTTCTACGATAAGCTCTGATTTGAGGTTGATTCCTAACATAATTTGGATGTTATTTGATGTTGAGAATAAGGTTTTAACAAATAAATCCCGAATAGGTTTGGGTTCCTAAGTTTGAGATGCTAGATTTGTGGCTTTTGAGCTGTTTTTGGTGATCTACTTTTGTTGGAGGTATAAGGTTGTGTTTATAGGGTTTTTTTATGTTGATTGTGGTTTAGAAAAGGTTATAATTGATAGATCTTGGCTAGGTTTTGATTTGAGAAAGTTTGGAAGTGATTTCGGTTGTTTCGAATAGCAAAAATGCTAGTTTTGAGCAGAGCGGCGAGTTAGAATGAGTGGTTGGTGATTTTAATGCATGATGATGCATTAATCCTCTGCTCTTATGCGTAATGAACATGGAAGACTTCTTCGGACGCGTTTGGTGTTGATCCAGAAGTGCCGGAAGCCTAGAAATCGATTCGGTAAGCAAGCGAAACGTTATCGGTGAGTGAAAGCGGTTTTAGAAGTCCTTGAGGGATAAGGAAACAAGTTTTGTGGATTTAGGATTCGTTTGAAACACCATCCTAAGTCTGGAAGTAAGTATGTTTAGATTTGATCTCGAAAAGTGGTTGATGCCCCTAAATTCTTTTGACATGTTCTTGTTTTGAGATAGACAAATTTCTACTATTTTATGCATGATTTATAACATGAAATGATGTTGCATATTGATCCCATGAGATAGAGTGACATTGCAAGGAGTTTTGAGATTTTGACTAAATGCTATGCATGAATTGTGGTTTTGAAATGGGACGAGATATATTTTAGAAATGTTGCATCAAAACAGTAGGTGAGATGATGATTTTAATGTAATATATTGCATAAATGATGAGATGATTACCGGATATAATTGGTTGATCAATAGGATGTAAAGTGCACTATAAACTAAAAATTTGTACGTGCTCTTTGAAGTCGGGCAATGGGGGTAGTGTCATCCCGATCCAAAGTGAGAGTCCGATGATGAGAGATACTCTCGAGTCGAGCTATTCGCATATCCGAGTAAAGATAGAATATGAAATTCCAATATATGAGAATGAACTTTGATTCACATGTACCAATGTTGAAATGATTTTATTCTATGAGAAATGCATATGAGATTTTGAGATTTATGAAATGCTTTTGAATATCAAGCATGTGTGGCTTTGCCATGAGATTTGCATTGGCTGAATGCATGAGATAGATAGATAGATGGTACATGTGATTTTTCAAATGGTGATTTGCTTTGAAATGGTTTTCAAGCATGAGATAGAAAGAGCATGGTTTGAGAAATGGATTTCAAGATAGAGATTTTAAAACCTTGCATTGTCGTGTTGATGTTTTTAGAGCATGCCTCACAAAGCTATTGTGCTTACGCTCTCTTTTACCAACAATGCAAATAATTGAGACATTTTGGGCAGCAAGGAGGCTTAAAGGAATTCAAGGATTGTTAAGATCAAGTATGGTGTTATACCTTTACTTTAGTAATGATATATGGCAATGAGACTTAATGGTTTGTTTTGGGAGATATGTTTTTGGACTTTCTGTTGTTGATGCAAGTTTTATATGATTTATTTGGTTTGTAGAAGGCTTTTATATTAATTTTGATGCTTTAACTTGCCCTTTGGTATGCTAATGGTTTGTGGTTTGAGCATGCTCCATTATATGTCTTGCTATGCTTGTGTTAATCAATCAAATGTTACCATGTGCTTAGAATTGCATGATAATGGGATAGGGTTGTTACTCTAAACATGTCCATATGATTTGGTGTTAATTTGTTGAAGTTTAATATGAATTTGGGGCTATGGTTGGGACACTTCTGGTGTGCGTATCGATACACATAAGCCAAATTTGTGCCTTTTTTGTTCAGGGGTATCGGTACGGATGAAGGTTGTTTCGATACGGGTTTGAAGGGCGTACCGATACGCGGAAGAGCGTATCGATACCCTTTCTACGATTTTGGTCACTACCTTCTCGCGTATCGATACGGTCCCTAGACGTACCGATAATCTCAGTTAGTGGCATCTTTTAAAGCTTGAAAATATTGCATTTTAGCCCCTGAACTTCATGTTTGCAATTGGATGAGTATGGGAGGTCTAATTGTTGTGAAAATTGACAGAAAAGCATGAAATGTGACAAATTGAATAAAGGTAACTTTAAAATGAAAGAATTCCTTGTAATTTGCAGAAATTATATTTTGGTCTCTGTTGAGTTTTATGGTGCTCGATTCCTTCAACCGTTCTTGCTCGCCAAGTGGTGGAGAATTGGAATTTTGGGTATTTTTGTGGGAATGAAAAGATAGACAATTGACACAAGGATTTATAGTGGTTCAACCTTCTAACCAAGGTCTACATCCACTACCTTAGCTTCCCACTAAGGATTTCCAATCAATCTACTATTGATTCGTCCCCTTTTCTAGGTTTAGGAGGAAACCCTTACAAATCGATCAAGCTTTCTACCCAAAGCCTTGATCAAAACCTCTTTACAAAGAGATAAAATAAGAAAACTCAAATCCCTCTAATAGGTATTTGTTTGCACAATAAAGCTCTCACCCAATCCTAAAACACTTGAGCAAATATGACAATTTTGGCTCACTAGTGTTTGTCTATACAAAGAATTGACAATTTAAACTCTAGGACAAATCTTAATCATTGTGTTGTTGACAATTGAAGCATTAACCATTACTTGATGCTTGAAGGTCTCTTTTATACTCCTTAATGAGTTTGTAGCCGTTACTAGTCGTTGGGGTTGAATTGGAGCCATTGGAGACTTAATTTCCCACCATAAATGCAGTTCTGCAGCTCCCCATTTCGAAACGCTCGACACCGTTTCGAAACACTCTTGGAATAGAAAGAGATGTTGCAGTCTGATGCAGTACCCGTATCGAAACACCCTTGGCCGTATCGGAACGCTCGTATCGAAACGCTCTGCACTTAAATGTTAGTTGGGAAATAGTCGTTGAGGGTTTATGACTGTTGAGGTCAATGCTTCGAAGGCGTATCAAAACGACAGAGGCCGTATCGAAACGCTTGGCAAAATTCTCATCTAGTAAAACCCGTTTTGAAACACGTTTCGAAACACTTTGACACTGTAGAGATTCGTATCGAAACACCTAGGGGTGTTTCGAAACACCTGGATGGTTTTGTTGAATTTGGCTTTGAAAACATGTAAAAACCTTTTAAAACATCCCCTACACATAGTTTCAAGATGTTTGGACTTTAGAAATTGTTTTGAATTCTTTTTAACTTTGTCCAAAACATTTTTCAATTATTATATCAAAACATTAGTTCTACAGTCTCTAAATGTCTAGTTTGTGCAATTAAACCCCTAAACAAAATACGATCGTTGTGTCATTTCTTCCTATGCTCTTTGGTGATCACATAGGACTTAAGTTGCATTTAGAAAAGATAAAAAGAAAAAAAAGGTCGTCAATCGGAGTCGGCTTTACCGAGTTGACTTTGGTTTTTCCCGTGTAATCTCCTCGGTTCAGGTCAACCGTCTAGATCGAGCTAAGGGGGGTACATTTGTTGGTATCAGAGCCAGGTTTGCGAATAATTGGGGCGTTGGTAAGTGACTGGTAAGTGTAAATGTGAGTAGCTATGAACTTTGTGAAAGCATGTTGTCTAATTGTTCAATGTTTGCGCTTTATTGAGATGAAATGCATGCAAGTTGATTGTTCGAGATGAAATTGTGTTGTCATGTTATTTTTGAGGTATAGATGAGGAACTCATTGCCATATCATTACTATTAGAAAGAAATGTTTTGAAAATGAACTTGAGCACCTTGGATTTCTTGCCTTATATTGCCTAACTGAGTTTTATTGAATTTTGCTAGTTGCATTGTTTTGAATGGGGCCACGTAGAGAGCTTAGAATTAATACGCGTAATGCGACTGAGAACGAGATGAACGAGACAGATGAGCGTGTTGAGAATCTACCGCCTCCTTCTCTTGGTGGACCACCTAGTGGTGGTGGAGCGGGGGCTGGTGCTGTTGGAGCTGGAATAGGGGTTGCTGAACCCGAGGGAGCACGAGGGCAAGCTGCTCCTGATATGACCGTGCTGATTTAGGCTATTGTTGGAGCCTTTCAGGTAGCTGTTGCTCATGTGGTTGTACCTCAGGATGGTGCTGGTGCGAATTTGTCGTTGGAGTGACTCCACAATCTAGGAGGGACTGAGTTTAGAGGGCTGACCCCTGAGAGTTCCGAATCTTGCTGGACGATTCTCTTGCACCTCATGTTCAGGATATTGCAGAAGGTAGGCCTTCAGATTTCAGTTTCAACGATGATGGTGTTTTATGCTTTGGAAGTCGGATAGAGGTGTCGAATGATGTTGAGTTGAAGCGCACTATCCTGTCTGAAGCTCATAGTAGTTCTTTCACTATGCACCCTGGTAGTACGAAAATGTATCGTGATTTGAAAGGTGATTACTATTGGGTGGGATTGAAGAAAGATGTTGTTGAGTTCGTTAGCAAATGAATGGTTTGTCAGCAGGTTAAGGCTGAACATTAGGTTCCTTCTGGGTTGTTGCAGCCGTTGAGAATACCAGAATGGAAGTGGAAAAGGATTACCATGGACTTCGTGTCTGGTTTGCCATTGTCGCCATCAAAGAAGAATTCTGTTTGGGTGATTGTGGATCGCCTTACGAAGTGTGCACATTTCTTGCTTGTGCATACTACGTATACCTTGGATAAGTTAGATGAGTTGTACATTGCTGAGATTGTGCGTTTGCACGGTGTGCCGAAATCTATAGTATCAGATAGAGATCCAAGTTTCACGTCGAGGTTTTGGGTATGTTTGCATCAGGCTTTGGGTACGCGGTTGAATTTCAGTACTTCTTATCATCTGCAGACGGATGGACAGTCAGAGCGTGTTATCCAAGTGCTTGAGGATATGTTGAGGTGTTGCGTTATTGAGTTTCAAGGTTCTTGGGAGAAGCACTTGTTGTTGGTTGAGTTTGCTTATAATAATAGTTACCATGCAAGCATTCAAATGGCACCATACGAAGCTTTATACGGGAGAAAGTGTAGGACTCCCTTTTGTTGGGCTGAAACGAGGCAAAAGTTGATTTCGATGCCAGCTTTGTTGAAAGGAACCACCGAGAAGGTGAAGCTCATTTGTGAGCGTTTGAAGGCAGCGTCAGACCGGTAAAAGTCTTACGCGGATTTGAAGCGTAAGGAAATAGAGTTCGCAGTTGGCGAACGTGTGTTTTTGAAAGTTTCACCTTGGAAGAAGGTGATGAGATTTGGCCGGAAGGGCAAATTGAGTCCGAGGTTGATTGGACCACATGAGGTGATAGATCGTGTGGGTCCTGTTTCTTACAAGTTGAGATTGCCTTCAGAGTTAGAAAATATACATAATATGTTCCATGTATCCATGCTTCGGAGGTATAGATCGGATCCGTCGCATGTTATGCATGTATAAGAGGTTGAGTTGAATCCAGACTTGACGTATGATGAGAAGCCCGTTCAGATTCTGGATACGGATAGCAAGGTTCTCCAGGGTAAAACCATTGAGCTGGTCAAGGTCTTGTGGAGACATTGTGGCGTTGAGGAAGCCACGTGGGAAAGGAAGGATGACATGAAGAAGAAATTTCCTTGCCTATTTCCACCAGGTAAATTTCGAGGACGAAATTTCTTAAGTGGGGGAGAGTTGTAACACTCTGGTTCTGGGCCTAGGCGTTTTAGATGTTGAGTCGGGTCGGTCGGAAACGGTTCGAACCCTTCAGGTGTGTTTAGGGAACACCTAGTTCGGGATGTTTTAAAAATATGGAAAAATATCTAAAAATCATCATTTATTATATAAATGATTATGGTAAAAACAAGTTTACAAAATGAGATTTGGAAATATTACATTTTTGTATAGTGACCAAAATGCAGTTTTTGCAAAAATTGACTAGTGATTGTTTTGTAAAGGATTGAAACTTTGAATCTTTAAGGAGCTAATTTTACCATTTTTTTCACCAGATTTCTCTTTAATTTGGGAGCTTTTAATAATGATTTTTATTAAAGAAATAAAAGAGTATTAAAAGAAAATCAAAGGTTGACTTTTCATAACCAACTTAACGATAGATTTTCTCTTTTCATTTTCTCTCAACTTCCAACCAGCCAAACACTTTTCTCTACTCAAATTTTCATCTTGTTTTCTGAGATTTCATCTTCCAAAAGATTTCCTATCTTTTCTTCATCAAATCCTATTGATTTTTGCTTTGGATTTTTAAGAAAACTTGCCCAAATTGAAGAGAGATCAACCATTAGAGGTAAGCTTCGTCCTTCTCCTCTAATGATCAATTCTTTACTGAAATTCCCAAGTTATCAATCCTTTGTTAATGGTTTTTGAGTTGTTTTGATGTTATAAACATGTAATAGTTGTTAAATTCAAGATTCTTGATGAGATCTTGATGATTTTCATATTTCTACGATAAGCTCTGATTTGAGGTTGATTCCTAACATAATTTGGATGTTATTTGATGTTGAGAATAAGGTTTTAACAAATAAATCCTGAATAGGTTTGGGTTCCTAAGTTTGAGATGCTAGATTTGTGGCTTTTGAGCTGTTTTTGGTGATCTGCTTTTGTTGGAGGTATAAGGTTGTGTTTATAGGGTTTTTTATGTTGATTGTGGTTTAGAAAAGGTTATAATTGATAGATCTTGGCTAGGTTTTGATTTGAGAAAGTTTGGAAGTGATTTCGGTTGTTTCGGATAGCAAAAATGCTAGTTTTGAGCAGAGAGGCGAGTTAGAATGAGTGGCTGGTGATTTTAATGCATGATGATGCATTAATCCTCTGCTCTTATGCGTAATGAACATGGGAGACTTCTTCGGACGCGTTTGGTGTTGATCCAGAAGTGCCGGAAGCCTAGAAATCGATTCGGTAAGAAAGCGAAACGTTATCGGTGAGTGCAAGCGGTTTTAGAAGTCCTTGAGGGATAAGGAAACAAGTTTTGGGGATTTAGGATTGGTTTGAAACACCATCCTAAGTCTGGAAGTAAGTATGTTTAGATTTGATCTCGAAAAGTGGTTGATGCCCCTAAATTCTTTTGACATGTTCTTGTTTTGAGATAGACAAATTTCTACTATTTTATGCATGATTTATAACATGAAATGATGTTGCATATTGATCCCATGAGATAGAGTGACATTGCAAGGAGTTTTGAGATTTTGACTAAATGCTATGCATGAATTGTGGTTTTGAAATGGGACGAGATATATTTTAGAAATGTTGCATCAAAACAGTAGGTGAGATGATGATTTTAATGTAATATATTGCATAAATGATGAGATGATTACCGGATATAATTGGTTGATCAATAGGATGTAAAGTGCACTATAAACTATAGATAGATAGATAGATAGATAGATAGATAGATAGATAGATAGATAGATAGATAGATAGATAGATAGATAGATAGATAGATAGATAGATAGATAGATAGATAGATAGATAGATAGATAGATAGATAGATAGATAGATAGATAGATAGATAGATAGATAGATAGATAGATAGATAGATAGATAGATAGATAGATAGATAGATAGATAGATAGATAGATAGATAGATAGATAGATAGATAGATAGATAGATAGATAGATAGATAGATAGATAGATAGATAGATAGATAGATAGATAGATAGATAGATAGATAGATAGATAGATAGATAGATAGATAGATAGATAGATAGATAGATAGATAGATAGATAGATAGATAGATAGATAGATAGATAGATAGATAGATAGATAGATAGATAGATAGATAGATAGATAGATAGATAGATAGATAGATAGATAGATAGATAGATAGATAGATAGATAGATAGATAGATAGATAGATAGATAGATAGATAGATAGATAGATAGATAGATAGATAGATAGATAGATAGATAGATAGATAGATAGATAGATAGATAGATAGATAGATAGATAGATAGATAGATAGATAGATAGATAGATAGATAGATAGATAGATAGATAGATAGATAGATAGATAGATAGATAGATAGATAGATAGATAGATAGATAGATAGATAGATAGATAGATAGATAGATAGATAGATAGATAGATAGATAGATAGATAGATAGATAGATAGATAGATAGATAGATAGATAGATAGATAGATAGATAGATAGATAGATAGATAGATAGATAGATAGATAGATAGATAGATAGATAGATAGATAGATAGATAGATAGATAGATAGATAGATAGATAGATAGATAGATAGATAGATAGATAGATAGATAGATAGATAGATAGATAGATAGATAGATAGATAGATAGATAGATAGATAGATAGATAGATAGATAGATAGATAGATAGATAGATAGATAGATAGATAGATAGATAGATAGATAGATAGATAGATAGATAGATAGATAGATAGATAGATAGATAGATAGATAGATAGATAGATAGATAGATAGATAGATAGATAGATAGATAGATAGATAGATAGATAGATAGATAGATAGATAGATAGATAGATAGATAGATAGATAGATAGATAGATAGATAGATAGATAGATAGATAGATAGATAGATAGATAGATAGATAGATAGATAGATAGATGGTAAATGTGATTTTCAAATTGTGATTTGCTTTGAAATGGTTTTCAAGCATGAGATAGAAAGAGCATGGTTTTAGAAATGGATTTCAAGATAGAGATTTTAAAACCTTGCATTGTCGTGTTGATGTTTTTAGAGCATGCCTCACAAAGCTATTGTGCTTACGCTCTCTTTTACCAACAATGCAGATAATTGAGACATTTTGGGCAGCAAGGAGGCTTAAAGGAATTCAAGGATTGTTAAGCTCAAGTATGGTGTTATACCTTTACTTTAGTAATGATATATGGCAATGGCATTTAATGGTTTGTTTTGGGAGATGTATTTTTGGACTCCCTGTTGTTGATGCTAGTTTTATATGGTTTATTTGGTTTGTAGAAGACATTTATAATGGTTTTGATGCTTTAACGTGCCTTTTGGTATGCTAATGGTTTGTGGTTTGAGCATGCTCCATTATATGCCTTGCTATGCTTGTGTTAATCAATCAAATGTTACCATGTGCTTAGAATTGCATGCTTATGGGATAGGGTGGTTACTCTAAATATGTCCATATGATTTGGTGTTGATTTGTTGAAGTTTAATATGAATTTGGGGTTATGGTTGGGACACTTCTGGTGTGCGTATCGATACTCGGGCTTGCTTATCGATACGCATAAGCCAAATTTGTGCCTTTTTGTACAGGGGTTTCGGTACGGATGTAGAGTGTTTCGATACGGGTTTTTAAGGGGGTATCGATACGCGAGAGAGCGTATCGATACCCTTTCTATGATTTTGGTCATTTCCTTCCCGCGTATCGATACGGTCCCTAGGCGTACCGATACGCGACAGTTAACCTCAGTTAGTGCCATCTTTTAAAGCTTGAAAATGTTTCATTTTAGCCCCTGAACTTCATGTTTGCAATTGGATGAGTGTGGGAGGTCTAATTGTGGTGAAAATTGACAATGAAGCATGAAATGTGACTAATTGAATAAAGGTAACTTTAAAATCAAAGAAGCCTTGTAATTTGTAGAAATTACATTTTGGTCCCTAAATGTCTAGTTTGTGCAATTAAACCCCTAAATGAAATCCGATCACTGTGTCGTTTCTTTCTATGCTCTTTGGTGATCACATAGGACTTAAGTTGCATTTAGAAAAGATAAAAAAGAGAAAAAAAAGGGTCGTCAATCGGAGTCGGCTTTAACGAGTTGACTTCGGTTTTCCCCGTGTAATCACCTCGGTTCGTGTCAACCGTCTAGACCGAGCTAAGGGGGTTACACCAAGTGTGAACTTTGGCTATCGGAAGTATCTTTCCTTGGTCACTTAATATCTGTCGAAGGCATCAAAGTCGACCCTAAATGAAGCCTAGCTAGGTAACCTCGATTCATTGAAATAAGGCACCTAAAATATTGAACTAGTAGATTTAAGTGCTACCTCACTAAGTACATCTTTGTACTTATCACTCTTTGTTTCCTTCTTCCCAAACCTACAGGTCGTTCTGATTCTCAAGCTAGCCTTATATGATCTACGAGCTGATCATAAGCCAAAGACAAGTATGATATATGACATTTAGTTTAGACTCCTAGAAGGTGGCATAGATATGAATATAGAGTTGTGTCACACGCATTTTGCCCTTTGTATATGTTTAATATGGATTGTACTAAAGACTTAAGGATCAATGATATGTAATATTTGGACCAAGTATGTTTGAAGTATGAAAGGCTATGTATATATTTGATATAATATGGCTGGTAAACTTGTGGTTATGACATGGTAGATAGCCTAGTTGAGCTAAGTATTATGCTATGGCATATGCGTATGAATGATTTTATGCTGCAACATATGATGTCTTGAAAGCCTAGATGGATTGATTCGTGTCTGGATTTCTTAGCATGAAAAGAATGATGATTGCTTACTTGCTATAGCATAATATTGTTATGCTATGTCGAAATTGAAAATGCTATGACATGTTTTGATGCTTTTGTTCAGGTTGATCTGATAGTTAAGAAAAGTTTTTGTTAGCCCACCATGTTATATGATTTATATTTAAGTTTCTATGATTTGTTATGAAGGATATTTGACATGTATGATGTTTGTTAGTTCTGAGTCCGAATCTGTTCTGTTTTAATCAGTAACGCCCTTCGCTCCTAACTCGGGCGTGGGGTGTTACACCTTAGCCACATTAGCCGCCACATTTAAAGCAAGTGAAGGCTTTGAGATGATGCCAGTTAAAATGCAAATGTTGGACTCCCCTACCCACTATTATGACGTGGAAGAAGAAGCAGATGGCCTTCCATTGTACCATGACATCTTACAATATATAATTTCTTAGCAGTATCCTCCCCAAGAAACTGAGAATGATAAGAAATCGATCAGGAAAATGGCATCAAGATATGTTATTGATGGAGACATCTTGTACAAAAAGAGCTGAGATCAAGTGCTATTAAGATGTGTGGGTACCAAGGAAGCTCAAATGATCTTAGAATAGGTTCACGAAATGGTTTGTGGAACCCACCCTAGTGGTTTCACCATGGCCAGGAAAATTATGCATTTCAGGTATTATTGGACCACCATGGAAGGTGATTGCATCAATTATGCTCGGAAGTGTCACAAGTCTCAAATCTATGCCAACAAGATCCACACTCCTCCGCAGCCTCTCCATTTCATGACATCCCCTTGGCCTTTTTCCATGTGGAGCATGGATGTCATCGGCCAGATTCACCCTAATGTGTCAAACGGGCATCGATCCATTCTAGTGACCATTGACTACTTCACTAAGTGGGTGGAGGTTGCCTCGTATGCAAATGTCACTAGATTAAAAGTTTGTAAGTTCTTGAAGAATAAGACATATGTTGATACGACCTAACTAAGAGAATTATTACTGAAAATGCCTCCAATCTGAATAATAAGATGATAACTGAAGTTTGTGAGCAATTTAATATCAAGCATCACAACTCATTGACTTATCACTCGAAGATGAACGGGGATGTAGAGGATGCTAATAATAATATCAAGAAAATAGTCGCAAAGATGGTTGACACTTACAAGGACTAACATGAAATGTAACCTTTTGTCTTATATGCCTACAGAACCACTATACGAACCTCTATCGGGGTAACGCCATTCTCATTGGTTTATGGGATGCAGGATGTGTTGCCAATTAGAGTTGATACTTCGTCTATCCGCGTTTTGAAGGAAGCAAAACTAGAAGAAGAAGAATGGGTCCAAGCAAGGTATGACCAACTAAACCTCATTGATGAAAAGAGGTTGAGGGATATCAGCCATAGTCAAATGTATCAGAGGAGAATGATATAGACTCATGACAAGAAGGTTCACCTAAGAGAATACATGAAGGGAGATTTGGTGATAAAAAAATGTTGTCCATCCAGAGAGATTCCTGAGAAAAATGGGCACCTAACTGGGAGGGGCCTTACGTTGTGACAAAGGCTTTTTTCCAGAATATCATTGATCTTGGATGAAATGGACGGGGAAGAACTCAAGAACCCCATGAAATTAGATTCGGTCAAGAAATATTATGCATGAAGAAAAAAGAAAAAAAGATCAAAAATGAAGTGAAAGCCCTAGAGGGCGAACCTTCTTGTCATGAGTCCGTATTTTTGCAAATTAGGTGGGCAAAAAGTAACTCCCTCAGAGGCTTGGCATTTGGGAGGAATTTCATATCTTCATGCGTCATTGCAGTGGATGAAATCTTCTCGACATAGGAAGCATTCAGCACTGTTTCCAGTGTTTTGATTTGGGAAGTTTTGGCCTTTGATATCTGGATACTTGCTTCTCTTTGTACCTTTCTTCCATGTTTTCCACGATATCAATGAAATTTCTTTTTCAAAGACTTTTCTTTCTTGTTTGTACCGTCTTCCCTTGTATAGACATCCCTAGGAGTATGCTCATCATAATCATACAATTTGTTGAATTTTGACAAGTATAGGAAAATTCCCCCAACAAAGGAGGAACTCGTCTACCCGTTTAAGAATAAGAAGAATGGAGCCCGCATATCTGTCCAAGCATAAGGAGAATATAACTCGCCTATCTGTTCAGGCATAAGAAGAATGTAACCCACCTATCCGTTCAAGCGTAAGGAGGATGGAACCAGCCTATCCGTTCATGCCTAAGAAGAATGAAACCCGCCTATCCGTTCAGGCGTAAGGAGAATAGAACCCCACCTATCCGTTTAGGCGAATGAAGAATGGAACCCGCCTATCTGTTCGGGCATAAGAAGAATAGAGCCCACATATCTGTTAAGGAGTAAGGAGAATGGAACCCACTTATCCATTCAGGTATAAGGAGAATGGAGCCTGCCTATCCGTTCAGGCATAAGGAGAATGAAGCTCGCCTATCTACATGCATAAGGAGAATGGAACTCGCCTATCCTTTCAGGCATGAGGAGAATGGAACCAGCCTACCCGTTCAGGCCTAAAGAGAATAGAACTGTCCAGTGAAATGGCTATCGGTGAAAATTGGTGCCTTTTGTTCTTTGTTGTATCCCTGTTTCACTGGAATAAGATAAGAATGGGCATATGTTATCACTAAATTTTCACCATCTATTTTTCTTTGTTTTTTATTATATATTTTTATTACTTTATTTTAATTGTCATTTAATTATTATTAGGGAAAACTACACCGGTGGTCCCCTAACTATTATCGTTCTCCTGTTTTAGTCCCCAAACTATGTTTTTTGGCAAACTCGTCCCTTCTGTTACATAGTTCTCATGTTTTGGTCCCTCGACGTTAAATAGCTAACGATTTTGCTGATGTGGCAATTTTTAATATTTTTTTAATCATTTCTCTCTCCTCCTATATTATTTTTATTTAATTTTATTCACCCAATCATGTCGTGACATATGTCACTACCCTATTACTTGAAAAAAAAAACCCAAAAAATCCTTAATTAAGGTTTCAATGCAGAAAGACATAAACCGCAAGCCAACTCCTTCTTCTTCTTCTTCTTTCCTTCGATTTACATAAAGAACAATCAACCCAAAGTTTCACTCTTTCAGTTCAGATTTCTTAACAGGCAAGTTTCTTTCTTTTTTCCCTTTAAATTTCTGATCTGTTTGTTTTAGATTATATGTTTTGAACCCTTTTTTTCTTGGATTTTTACTTTAGAATTGTGATAAATTTTATTATTTATTTCATTTTTTGTCAATTTTCTTGCTTTATTTCCCCCCAAATGATTAGTTGATAAACCCAGATTTTAGCTTTGTTTGAATTTATGAACCCTATCTTGAGTTTAATTATAGAAAAGTTTCCAAGAAAGAAAACCCAGTCTCCGCCCGTAAATGAATTTCGTATTGATCAAATAATATCTGCCCTTCTCTTTGTTTGTTTATCCCCCACGGCCCGGTTTTTTTGTTGCAGGCAATGGCATGTTGTGTTTTACTGGTGATCAAAATAATAGTTTCTCGTCTATTTTAAACCAAAAATCCAAAAACTCGGAACTGAAGTGTTTCCATAACAAGTTTATACAAGAGTTCAAAGGAATGCTTAGGCTGCAATGGAGAAACAAAGTTGAACTTTGCCCCATATACCAAGCACAGCTGGTTCACGCACATGCCTTTTGTGCTGGTGTTCCTGGGTTCGAATCCCAGCAACACCAAATGTATTTTTAAGGATTTGGGGGGGGGGGGGGGGTCAAGGAATAGGGTAGTAACACGTGTCACGCATTGATTGAGTGAATAAAATTAAATAAAAATAATATAAGAGGAGAGAGAAATGATTAAAAAATATTAAAAAGTGCCACGTCAGCAAAATCGTTAGCTATTTAACGTCGGGGGACCAAAACAGGAGAACTATGTAACAGAAGGGACGAGTTTACCAAAAAACATAGTTTGGGGACCAAAACAGGAGAATGATGATAGTTAAGGGACCACCAGTGTAGTTTTCCCTTATTATTATTATTAGTATTATTCGTATATTAAAATAGTATTATAAAATCCAAAAAATGAAAAGGGTCCATTTTAAATAAAAGTCCATCTAATATTTAATAAAAACCCATGTCACATAATAACCCATTTGGCCCAAATAATAAAAACCCTAACTAATATCCTTATTCTCCCACGTGCAGCTTAATTCAGCCATTAGATCTAGGGTAAAGATCTAACGGTTTATATTGGACCAGAAAAAGGAGAGGCAGTCCCAGCACCCGCACCGTCACGCGCCTCATCTCCCCCGCGTGTGAAAACCACGCGCCTGCTTCCTCAAGCTCTGCACCTCTTCGATCCCATGGTTGTCGGCACTAGCAGTCACGACACCAGACAACTTTAAGGCCGTCGGACGACGTCGATGGCCATACCTCTCCCGTCGCTTGCTATCTCTAGTGACCGTCGACAACGCATCTGTAGCAAAGAAGGAAAAAATGGTTAGGGTTTGGTTCGAATATGGAAAGAAAAAGAGGAAGAATAAACCCCAAATTTGCTTAGGTTCGAACCAAAATTAGGACGAAATCATCCCTAAATCACTTCCAAATCTGCATCAAATGAAAAGGGAAAGAATCACCCAAAATATGGAGATTTTTTATCCCAAATTTCTTTTATTTTTTGTAGTAAAACCCCTATAAAAACACCCCATTCCCCTTTGTAAACACGACCAAAAATTGAAGAAAAAACACTCTAATTTTGCAGCATATTGTACTGAGATTTTTCGTTGGAATAGAAGTAATCAAGCAAGCTTTTTCAGTATTGTGTTCTTTCACTTTACATTTTATTTATTTTGTTTATATATTTTTATTTATTTTGAATCTAATATATAATATAAGGGGAATAATGCTTACCTTGTTCTTGTTTTGAGATGTGGTTGATATGGCCCGTATTCGAGTTTTTTTATCTAAAGGGATGTTTTTTTGTTTTTTAATAATAATAATAATAAAACCACTGCCGTTAGACGGCGGCAGGCACGGTGGAGGTTCACCGTGTTCTTCAAAAAATAAAGAACACGGATGAACATTTGAGAGGATTTTCAAAATGGGGGTTGATCCAAAATTTTAAAAAGGAAAAAAATGTTTGTAAAATTTGAGTTTTATACAAGTGTGATTTTAAAAAAAAAAAGGTTAATTCCAGCATTTAAACCCCTCCTCCCTATCTTTTTTTGCTCCGTGGGATACTGAGCTTTCATCTTTTTAAAATGGTCATTGTTTTCTTTAAATTTGGTCTTTAATTTTAATATTTTTTTCAATTTGATCACCTTTTTCGTTTTTACCTTTAATTCATTTTTATTAAAACTTTTCAAAAAGAAAATCCTTTTATTATTATTTTAATTATGTTTTAATTCGGTTCTTTTAAAAAAAATCGGTTCGAACGTTGTGTTGACCTTATCTAAAGAAAGATACACATCCTTATTATTATTTTACTTGTTACTTTTTTATCAGTTTGTTCAATTCCGTGTACATGTATTTAATTAATTCTTCCATCTAAAAACTTCAGGATAAATGAAATACATAGGCTTAGGTTCTTTAGCATTACAGCCTTAGTTAGCATTAGAGGCTTAATATTTAATAAAAAAACTCTCCCGCATTAAAAATTCATAAAAACACACCTAAATCATATTTAACCCCATATCTAAAATTTATTTAGACAATTCTTTAGGATAATAATCACTAATCTAGAATGAATAAAAGTTTTAACACACTAATTGCTACTTTGATTATTTGTTTTAAAAAATAAAATATAATTAATGTGGTAATCTACCAAGAGAGGTAACATGTTAGCGTTGTAAGTGTTGGAGGTAACATGTAATGCACATACCACATTCAATTTTTTTGATGATGTAGTAATTTAAGGTTCTTTTTGCTTGAAAAACCATTTTATTCTCTTAATTATTTTGTATGTACACTATTTTGTAAGTAGGTTATATGTAAATGTAAAAATATTATAAGTTCATTTATGAATATTATGATTAGGGGCGAGCGTTCTATCGAGTCGAGTCAAAAAATTTCGAGTTATTCGATTTGACGTGTCATATTTTACAACTCAAACTTTATTTGAATTTTTTTTCGATTCGAGTCGAGTTCGAATTTTCAAGTTCCTATACAAATATAATTGTAATTATTTATCATGTTATAGTACGATTTGATTCTAATTTAAACGACTTTTTCTAATCATATAAGATATGCATATATATATATATATATATATATATATATATATATATATATATATATATATATATATATATATATTTCTTCATTTATTTTTCATATGTCGCATATATTTCTTCATATATTTTTATAGGGTTAACTACTGAGAGGTCACTTATGCTTCCCCTAGTACAGAGTTGGTCACCGGTTTTTAAAAACGACCAGTAAGGTCACTTACGGTTTCGTGGTGTAAACTTTTGGTCACTCAGTCGTTTGTTGCCGTTAAACTTAAATGGAAGGTTGATCTGGCACAATAAAAAAGGATAAATTACCTAGATAGTCCCTAAAATATTACTTCACCTCTATTTTGACCACAGAAATAAAAAAAAAAAATTGTATAATTTTACATTTAATCCTCCATATTTACAAATTTTTTATTCTTTCTCCCCTCCACCATCTTTCATATTCTTCTCCATTGATGGGTTTTGAAAATGAGTGATGCCTTTGTGATTGGAAAATGTTTTTTCTTCTTGTTTTCTTGTTTTGATTCAAATTTTTTCTTATTAAAATCAATTAAAAAAGACGGAAGAAAATTGATGTTAGCTTTACAGGTTTATTATTATTTTTAATTTGCAAAAATTCAAAATTTAACAGTTGAAATATTATAAATCCATAAAATAAGTGTAATTTTTACAAAATTAATGACGAAAATAAATTTGATTTAATAAGTTTTTTTAAAAAATATTATTGAATTATCTATCAACTACAAAATCTCGAAAATCAATTAGTTTATTTATATAATAATAATTGAAGCAAGTTCCTTCAGAGGAGAAAAAAATGCTGTTGTTTTTCTAAATAGATCTATTGAGTGAGAAAGAGGTTTTGGAGTTTAGATGGCGATACTGTACGCGCTGGTTGGGCATGGATCGGTGGTGCTGGTAGAGTTCACGACGGCGTTTATGAACGCCAACGCGATCGCTAAGCAAGTTATGGAGAAGTTACTGGAAGATAACGACACTCATGTTTCGTATTCGCAGGATCGATTCATCTTCCACGTCAAACGCACCATCTTCATACATTTTGCTTACGAAGAAGATGGAGGGGAGAGAAAATAAAAAAATTTGTACATATGGAGGATTAATTGTGAAATTATACAAATTATTTTTATTTCGGTGGACGAAATAGAAGTGAAGTAATATTTTAGGGATTATCTAGGTAATTTATCCTTTTTTATTGTGCCAGATCAGCCTCCCATTTAAGTTTAACGGCAACAAACGGCTGAGTGACCGAAAGTTTATACCCTGAAAACGTAAGTGACCTTACTGGTCATTTTTTAAAATCAGTGACCAACTCGGTGCTGGGTAAACATAAGTGACCATCCCAGTAGTTAACCATTTTTATATCAGTATATATATCAGGAAAAAATAAGGGACTCGATGCAAATTTAAAAATAAATTCACTAATTACTAAAAAAATCGAGTTATTCGAATTTCCATTTTACAACTCAAACTTTATTTGAAATTTTTTTGAGCCGAGTATTTTCGCCTCGAGTTGAGTCAGAAATTTTGGTTTTTCGAGTCGAGTCGAGTTTTGCTCACCCCTAATTATGATTGAGAGTGTTTTGTCATGTGGCGGAAGAATATATTGATGGCACGTTTATTTTTTCTCTTTGACGTTGATCGATGACCGTCGATTCTCTTTTTTTTGCAGTTTTAGTTTTTTTACAAGAATAATCCTACTTTTATGGCGCGTTTATTTCTTCTTTTTGACACATTTTTGTCTTCTTTCTCTGTCATTTGACCATTATTTTTATTTTATGTTTTCTAAGGGTTCGATTTGACGACGACACGACTAATTAAGATGACGCTTATTTCTAATCCAGCTGATCTTCCTTGCTCTGGACCCTGGAATTGATGGATACACGATTTGCATTCGTGGATAGTTTCTCATGATGCTCATCTCTGATTTTTGGTTCTCGATGTTCTTTCAATAGCTTAATCCCCCTTCGTGGTTTGTTTGTTGATGCAGTCAGATTAGTTCGTATCTACTTTTCATTTGAGTCTTTTGGTTGGATTTTTAACCTTTTCATGTACGATCCTTGTAAGATCTAAAGTGGCTAATGTCAATATTATAGGAAAATGTCCAAATTATGTATTTAGTTTATGATGATAGTTGTAAACCTTATTGTAATCTTGGATATTTTTCTTTTTAAAAGACTAGCGGCTTCTATTAAAAAAATAGATTGTCACTACAATAAAACAGGTCTTTAGCAGCATTTTTTAGCCATATAGCGGCATTTTTAAGCGCCACTAAAAACTCTCCCAGCACTAAGAAAAGCGCAACAAGAAGTGCCGTTGAAACCAGCACCGCAACAGTTCACGACGTTTGTGTGCAAAAAATACCGCAACATGTCAAGATATATAGTGGCGTTTGATTATCAAAACGCCGCCAAAAGTTATGGGCTATAGCGGAGTGTGTAGACAATCGCCGCAAAAACGCTACGAAAAACTGATCTTTAGTCACGTTTGTATTTAAAAACGCCGCAAAAAGTTGCTCTACAAACGCCATGAATAACAGTTCTTTAGTGACGTTTGTATTTACAAACATCGTGAATAACACCATTTTCCAAAAAAAATCAAATATACTAATTTAAAATGCATCCACCAATTTCCAAAATTCTAATCCACATTCATTTTCTCAAATAAAGAATTAATCGTGGGAACAGTCAGAACTATACATTTAAAATAACTTCCAACATTACAATTCCATTTCCCCAAACTCATACTACACCAACATATATGCAAAGTTAACATGAAATAAAATTGGAATGGAAGAACCCATTCAAATCAAACATGGTGAATCTAATACATAAATCAGAAAGAAGTGAAGATTTTATTGCAGACCTAGGTTCTTGTCAAGAATCTTGGTAAACTGGTTCAATGTTGTAACACCCCAATTTAGGGGCTAGATGTTGCGGATGTGGATTTTGATATTTGATGAGCTAGTTGATTTTTGGTGTTAGACTAGGGAAAACTTTTTTCGGGTATTCCTAAAAAGTTGGGAAATTTTCTAAAATTACTATTTATTATGTATAAGATTTTTGCGAAAACAATTTTGGAAAATCAATTCTATATGGATGGAGATTTCGGTCTAATGACCAAATCGCAAGTTTTCAAAAGTTGGTGGCCATTTTGTAAAATCAGCAAAAAATGTGGTTCTAGTTTTTAATTAAATTCAAACCTATTTTAAAAGGGTTTTATAACAAAAAGAAAGGCTTTTGAATCAGCCTCACTCTCATTTTTCACGTTATTTTCTTAAAACCAAGCCACTATTGAAGCATTTTTGAATCCAAGGGATTACCCATCAAAGTTTTGGGAGGTAAACTTGATTTCATCTTGCCTTTCTTTAATTAAACTTATTTTTATTAGTCTTCTATCAAAATCAAATGGTTACCACTTTTGATTTAAAAGTTCTAGGTTTGAAATAAAATGGGTTTTTGAAAGATTTTCGTTCAAATGGCTTAGCTGGGTTTTAGAATGTTTTTAAATGGTGTTTTGGTGTTTAAGATGGTGTTTTGGAAGGTTTGAGTGGAGTTTGGTATGAAAAATCTTGAGGTTAAGCTTGATTTTGGGTTTATAAAGGCAGTAGTGATTTTGGCATGTTTAAGTTGCCGATTTTGATGTTAATAGATGAGTTTTTTATGGTTGAAATGATGGATAATGGATGGGTTTGTGTTTTAGACATTTTGTAAGTGATTTTGATGATTTTCGGTATTGGATTGTTGGGTATTTGAGAGTAATCGTTGGATTTCAGTGTTGTTGCAAGTTTGAAAGCTTATTTGGGTGTTAATACTATGTTTTAACTAGTTTTAAAACAGGGGATTCTAGTTTGGGAGCAAATCCGGGTGATCGTTAGCTATTTGTGGGTTTCGGCTTTTTGGAACGAGTTTATCGGTGAGTGAAAATGTTTTTATAGAATTTGGAAATGTTCAAAGATGATTTTGGGAGTTTAGATTGGGCTTGATAAGCCAATCTAAACTCAAGAGTAAGTGGTTTTACATTTCACCATGTTTTTGATATTGTGTGATGTGCTATAAAATTCCGGTAAGACTCGTGATTGTTTTGTCTATTGTTTTTCCTACCTTTATTGCCTATGTTATGTTGTGAGCATGCTTATGTTGTTGTCGTATGATTGTAAGATATATGTGTTGGTAAAGACATGCTTGATATGGAAATGTTGGTTAGAGTAAGATGTGGTAAGATGGACTTGATAGCCATGTAAGTTTGGTAAGTTTGACCCTTGTTAGAATATTGGCATAAGTTAAAATTTTTACCGAATATAGTTGATCGATAAACTAGGATTAATGTGCACATGTAAGACTTGTAAGACAAAACTCGCATGCGTGTAAGACAAAATCCGTACGTGTAAGAAAATTTGGTCGTGTCAGGAAAATTCGTACGTGTAAGATTTGCTTGGGCGCGATGATTGAGTTTACTCTCATCGACGTCCTGTAAGACTTGTAAGATTGTAAGAAATCTGCATATTCGGGTATTGTTGTTAATTATGTCAATATGTTATTCTTTTCCTTTGTAAGGCTTTGCTATATTATGGTAAGATGGGTAAGGTTTGGTAAGGCCTTATAAGAGTAAGCCGTGCTTTTGTAAGAATGGTTGAATGGTAAGATGATCTTGTTGATTTTTATGCTGTTGTAAGATGTGTTATGCACATTTTTGTTTAGTAAAAGTTTTAGTTTTCAAAGCTCTAATTGGTTTTAAAACTGTATTGTTGTTGTTTGGTTTTGAGCTCCGCTCACTAAGTTTAAATGCTTACGCTCTCTTTTCTAATAATGCAGATCGTTAGAGTTCTGGGCAGTAAGCAAGAAAGGGGAGCGAAGCCTTTTTCCACTTTGGCTTAAGTATGAGTTTTAAGTTTGTAATAATACTACTAGCAATGGGATGCCTCCTCGCAATGGAGAGAACGGCACCCACATCAAAGTTTTCTGTTGGATTAACCTCAATTGCACGAAGCACATCATTGGTTTCCCGAGTATCCTAATATAGAATACGAAGACAAACACACAAAATGACGCAGAGAAAACTCCACACGAATTTCTAAAAGGATTAAAGAATTGCAGACGGTCATTTAAGATGCATTAAGGAGAATTGCAGAGAAGAATGGCTCCCAGGATGTTAGAATGGTAAGGAAAAAGGTGATCTCCACCAAGTTTTACGAACTCATTTATCTGTACATGTACAATGAAAAAATCAGATTATCTGTACAAGTTTTACGAACTCATTTATCTGTACATACGGACATTCATGCGCTCTCTCAACAATGGTATATATTCTTCAATACTGAAGAAAAAGCAACCAAGGTTCCTGGAAAATTAAAACAAGACCTTTAAATATTACAAACTCCATACACAAAATGAAAGCGAATAAAGCACACCTGAATCGGTTTCCAACACAATTAACAACTAAAATGGAAATACTAAATCATGTTTTCTATTTTAAAATCTCATTAGTTTCTTTTCAGACATTTTGATTTCAAGTTTCAGAAAACCAATTTTAACTTTTAAAGAACCTCAATGTCTTTCCTTTGCCTCCCCTCCTTTAGAACCCTATCCTTTTGGTTTCAAGCTTCCTTAATCGCCACAAATCAGAAGTGAGTGTTGTATAATTTTTTTTTTCTGTGCACTACTCGGATCCAAAATAGGAACAGAATCCGGCCTTTCAATTTCCAATTCCGTCTCTCGAATGTGTGTGTCTACATGACCGAAACATTCCTTGTTCCATATCTTTAAAAAACATCGTAGGTTTCTTAGCTTCAGATTAAGATGGCCAACACCCATAAATGTCGGCTACCTCAGCCACTCATCCTTGAAAACATCTACATGTCGTTGCTCCTCAAGCTAACTTTTAAAGAACCTCAATGTCTTTCCTTTGCCTCCCCTCCTTTAGAACCCTATCCTTTTGGTATGAATTTTTCACGACATTGAAGTCACCACCAATGCAAAACAGAGCATCTAAATCGGCCCCCAACTTTCGGAGAACTTCCCACAAAGCAACCTGATCACTAAGCACACAAGGGGCATAAATGTTACACATAAAACAAGACCATTTCTCATTAATCCAAGTACCCTTAAGGAGGATGAAATTCTGATTCACCACCACCGAAGCAACAAGGAATCTTGATATCTCCCAGAGTTGTCCAAAGACGGCGAAAACGCAAACTCAAAATTATATGTGTACCAAATACTACTCACTATCCTTTGATCATTATTTTCCAAGTTGGTTTCTTGTAAGAAAACCATCTAAGGGTTGTTTAAAGGAGATTAAATTCTAAGAAAATAAGAGGAGTTATAAGGGGAATAAAATAAAAAGGATTTTATTTCTTTTATTTTATAGCATTTAATTCCAACTTAACTTCCTCCTCCAGAAGGAGTATAACCAACCAATCTCCTATAAAAAGAAAAAATGTGCAGCCAAGAAGAGGAGTCGAATTGAGGGAGAAAAAATTGGCAAGGAAGTTGAAGATCAAGGCATCCCTATTCTTCTATTTTTTTTTTGTTTTTCGGTTGATGTTCTTGTTGGAAAATTATCTCGGGTTGTTCCTAGTCTCAACTATGAACTAAACTATCTTAGGCTAGGGTTGTTTGTTTAGTAGTTGTGAGAAAATGTTTGGATCTTGTTTAGATTTTTGTTATGCAATTTAAGTTCATGATTTTCTTATTCTTGGTGTTTATCTTTACTTGCAATTGAATCGGGAGAGGAAATTGTGATTGCATCCATTTATCTAATATCGATAGAGTTAGATTCAAGAAACGAATATGCATGGTTTTCGCCCAAATCGGTGAAGACTAATTCAGCTTAGGAATAAGTACGAATTTTAGCGGCTAAGAGAGGCGTAATATCGGTTGATGTTCACCCTTGGTTCACGCTAGGAGGTATTATCAAGGCTTGCACATTGATAGAGTTTTGACTTACAGATAAGAAGAAAGCATTGAAGAACGCTTTGCCGAACCTTAAAGGTTGTCGCTCAATTGCCCGAGCAGTAGCTGGATTATTTGCCCTGAAACCACCCTACCAATTGCCCAAGCAGTCACTTTGTGCATTGCCCAGACAATCGTATTGTCCATTGCCGAGGCAATCAAGCTTCCTCTTGCATACAAAACCAAGACTATTCCATTCGAATTCCAAACTACGACGCAATATAATACGGCCTATTCTCTTATTCTTTCAACTCAATTCTTTAGTTTATTCGTTTATTTTAGTTTAGTCGATTATTCAACCCAAAACTATTACTTTCATTTCTTTTACTTTTCAATGCGAGATGATAGATTCTCGAAGTACCACCAATCCTTGTGGAGATGATATCTTTCTATACTATAACTTACAACGTGTATACTTGCACAATCTGCGAAGCACTCGAATCACGCAAAAATTTTTTGGCGCCGTTGCCGGGGATTGACAATGGCGACTTTGTTTTTATTTTCTAGCACTTTTATTTTTACTTTTTATTGTTCTGTTTATAAAGGGTTATCAAAATTTGGTTTTGCATTAGTTTATGACCAGGGAAAATCCAACATCTCCAAAATATCCCCTTGACCCAGAGATTGAACGTACCTACCGTAGACTCAGACAAAAATTGAGAGCAACAATGGGAGATCAACTCGGCAATAATAATGCCAACGACAATCAGATTTTCGCGGCAGGAGATGGAGTGAATCTGCCGGCTCAATTTGTTTAAGCAAGGAACCTAACCGTTCGAGATTATTTAGAGGAAGATCTAAACGGACTAAACCCAGGAGTTGTCACACTTGAAATCAAAGCTACCCACTTCGAATTAAAGCAATAATGTTCAATATGATCAACACAATTGGTCAATTTGGCATACCGGCAACTGAAGATGCCAAACAACATCTCAAATCTTTCCTGAAAATTTGCAATTCATTCAAGCTACAAGGAGTCCATGAAGAAATTTTGATGCTAAAATTATTCCCCTATTCACTGAGGGATAAGGCGAAAATGTGATTGAATAGTACTCCATCCGAATCAATAGAATCTTGGACTAATTTATGTCGTGATTTCCTTGCTCGATTCAATCCTACAAATATGACTGATAAGTTACGTAACGAAATCACTTCTTTTCGACAGGCAGATGATGAATCCATGTACGAGGCTTGGGAGCAATATAGAGAACTGTTACACAAGTGTCCCCTTCACAGATTTCCTGTATGAACACAAGTGACGATGTTTTATAACGCGGTAAACACACTGACAAGGATGATGCTAGATGCCTCGACAAATGGCATACTCTTAGACAAGTCACCAGAAGAAGAAATGGAGATTTTGAATAGGCTTTCTAAAATTGATTACTAGTTCCCAACGACCAAAAGAGGAGGAGTCAGGCGCCATGCTTCAATAAACGAGCTTGAGTCGTCGGATTCGATTCTCTCACAATTGACCACCTTAACTAATTTGGTTAAGAACATACAACGACCAAGCAACACATAGGAGATCAAGGTAGTAGGTTCCTTTTGTGATTTATGTAATGGTAACCATGATTCTTCTGAGTGTCCACAAAACCCAGAGTCCAATTTTTATATTGGAAACTACAACATGAATAACAACGTGATGTCCAAGACTTACAATCTGGTCTAGAAGAAACATCTAAATTTCTCATGGAGCAAATGCAACAATGCCCTCAATCAGAACAATCAGAATGCTCCAGCACTTGGATTCCAACAGAACATGCCTCGCCAATCGATGTCGTAGCACTCGATGCCGCAACAACAATCAATATCGTCCAATTCTTTGGCAAACTCTCTAAAAGCTTTCATGTCACAAACTAGTGCATATATGGCTAATACTGATAAATTTATAAAGAAAATTGATGTTAATATTGACAGGACTGAGATGAGAATGCAGAACCATGAATCAACTTTGAAATCATTGGAAATTCAAGTTGGGCTATTCACTCAGATCCTAAATTCGAGATTGATGGGTGGTTTGCCTAGTGATACTGAGGTTGCAAAGGGAACAACTCATGGGCAATGCAAGGCAATCACCACACGAAGTGATAAAAAACTCAAGGAACCCCGAGTTCATGAAATAGAGGAGACAAAATCTAAGGATCTGATTGCCTCGACAATGCCTGGTAACATTGCCATGGTAATACCCGACAACATAGCCTCGGCAATGCCCGACAAAGATATCACAGAAAACAAAAAGACTTCTAAAAGTTCTGATTCGATGCCTCAAATCAGATTCTCATGCGAGGAACGGGTTGATGGCATTCGACTTCCACCATCGTTCCCACAAAAGTTGAAACGGCAGAAACAAGAATACCAATTCAAGAAGTTCCTCGACATTTTGAAGCAAGTCCACATCAACTTGCCCTTGGTAGAAGCAATCGAGCAAATGCAGAACTACGCCAAGTTCCTTAAAAGACATTGTCTCTAGGAGAACAAGAATAGGAGAATTTGAAACCTTTGCTGCAACAAAAGGATGTATAGCCATGTTGCACAACCGAATGCCATCTAAGCATAAAGATCCCGACAGTTTTACCATACCATGTGCGATAGGGAATCACTATGTCAGGAAGGCATTATGCAATCTTGGAGCAAGCATAAACCTTATGCCAAAATTAGTCTTCCAACGATTGGGAATAAGGAAGGCGAGACCTACTACAGTGATGTCGCAGCTTGCTGATAGATCTTATGTTCATCTAGAGGGAAAATTTGAGAATATCCTGGTAAGAGTTGATAAATTTATTTTCCCTGCAGACTTTATTGTTTTGGATTGTGAAGCAGATGAGTTCACACCTATTATCCTTGGGAGGTCATTCCTAGCTACGGGAAGGACCTTGATCGACGTTGAGAGAGGAGAACTCACCATGAGGATAAATGATCAGCAAACCAAGTTGAATGTTTTCCATACCCTTAAGCAAACCAATGACCCAGAAGAGTGTCAAGTCATCCACGCCACAACTGAGTTCGATCTTGATGTGGTGAAAGAATGCCTTGGAAATTGTCGTGACAATTGCCTCAGTAATTACTTTAACGATTTCCTTAACCCTGAAGAGCATGAAGAACCGTGCGACAATGAACAAGATGAAGCCAATTGGATAGCAAGTCGTCCAGGTAAGTATTTCGAACCACTAGATTACTCATGGAAGAAAGAAGAATCGAAAACCCTTCTATCGAGCAACCTCATGTTCTTTAATTAAAACCACTGCTAGGGCAATTGAAATATGTTTATTTGGGAACCAATAACACATTTCCCGTAATTATTTTATGATGGATGAAGGCATAGTTCTCGGCCACAAAACCTCATCTAAGGGAATTGAAGTCGACAAAGAAAAAGTGAATGTGATCGAGAAACTGCCCCCACCAACTTCAGTTAAGGGAATTCGGAGCTTCTTGGGACATGCGGCTTTTATAGAAGGTTTATAGAAAAAATTTCTAAGAGTACTAAACTTTTGTGTAACTTGCTTGAACAGGATAGAGCCTTTGAGTTCAATGACTCATGCATCAAAGCATTCGAGACCCTGAAACAGAAACTTGTAACCACACCAATAGTAGTCCCACCATATTGAACATTGCCCTTTGAACTTATGTACGATGCAAGTGACTTTGCGGTAGGAGCAGTCCTAGGTCAACGAACATGTAAGATCTTTCATGTGATCTACTACGCTAGTAAAACTCTTAATGAGGCGCAAGTAAACTACACCACCACCGAGAAAGAGTTACTAGCCGTAGTGTTTGCTTTTAATAAATTTCGTTCATACTTGATTGTGACCAAGGTAATTGTTCATACTGACCATTCGGCGATTAAGTACCTCTTTGCCAAAAAAAAAGATGCCAAACCTCATTTAATTCGTTGGATTTTACTTTTACAAGAGTTTGGCATTGAAATTAAGGACAGGAAAGGTACTGAGAACTAAGTTGTCGATCATTTGTCACGACTAGAACAAGGAGAAAAAGACACCACAAATGCAGAAATACAAGAAGCATTCCCAGATGAGCAGTTATTTATTGCCCGGGCAACCTCAACTGATACTGCCCTGGCAACGGCAATAGAGATTGCCCTCGACAACAACTGCGGCACTAGCTTTAATAACACCATGGTATACCGATCTTGTAAATTTCTTAGTTAGTGGTATATTGCCTTCTAACCTTACTCACCAAGGGAATAAGCGGTTCCAACATGATGTTAAGCATTATTATTGGGACGAGCCTCTTTTGTTTAAACAATGTGCAGATCAGGTTATAAGAAGGTGTGTCCCGGAAGAAGAACAATAAAATGTGCTCGAGCAATGCCACTCTTCACCTTATGGAGGCCATTTTGGAGGGACACGAACCGCGGCCAAAGTCTTACAATCAAGATTGTATTGGCCCGCGCTTTACAAAGATGCCCAAGAGTTCTACAAACAATGCGATCGTTGTCAATGAACAAACAATATTTCAAGGTGACGCGAGATGCCCTTACAAAACATCCTTGAAGTCGAACTATTCGATGTTTGGGGAATTGATTTTGTGGGACCTTTTCCATCCTCATGTGGGAATCTCTACATCCTCCTTGCCGTTGACTATGTATCCAAGTGGGTTGAGGCTATAGAAACTCCAAACAATGATTCCAAAACCGTGCAAAAATTCCTTCAGAAAAACATATTCACACGGATTGGAATGCCGAGAGCAATCATCAGCAATGAAGGCAAGCACTTTGATAACAAGCTAATTGCCAAGGTGTTGCAAAGATTTGGAGTGTCACACAAAATTTCCTCGACATATCACCCACAAACAAATGGGCAAGCTGAAATTTCTAACCGAGAGTTGAAAATATCCTTGAGAAAGTAGTCAACCCATATCGCAAGGATTGGCCCCTTCGACTTGATGATGCACTTTGGGCCTATCGGACAACATTCAAAACACCATTAGGCATGTCCCCCTTCCGACTTGTCTACGACAAAAGTTGTCATCTACCGGTGGAAATCAAACATAAGGCGTACTGGGCAATCAAAACTGTGAATATGGATTGGAAGAGTGTTGGACAAAAACGACTATTGGACCTTAATGAAATAGAGGAGTTACGTGCCTTAGCTTATGACAATGCAAGAATCTACAAGGAAAAAACTAAGCGTTGGCATGACAAGAAACTATTATTGTGGCAATTCTTGCCCGGGCAATCAGTTCTCCTTTCCAATTCTCAGTTAAAGCTCTTCCCGGGAAAATTACGACCAAGATGGTCCGGGCCGTTCGAAGTAGTCAAACCCTTCTCCCATGGTGCAGTGATAATCAAGTCCACAATTGACGGTCATGAATTCAAAGTTAATGGACAAAGATTAAAGCACTACACCTGCACCCATGTCGTGCGCGATAAGGAAATGGTTACTTTAGAAGATGCATGATCATGCTCTCCTTTAGTATTTTTAATTTTTGTCTTTATTTTTCCACATTATTTTAGGACAAGAGTTTATTTTAAGTTTAAATTCTATTATCTTTATTAATTTTCAATTATTAATGTTATTCTTTTTTTTTATTTAGGCACGTTTTAGGAAAGGAGTTCAACTTGAAGAAGAATTGGAAAGAAGATTGAAGTCTCACCTGAAAAAGGGGGATCATGGGCCGATTTTTTAGGGATACAAGGACTGGTTATTAGGGATATATGGGCTGATTTTTAGGGATTCTAAACCCAAATTTTCACCCCCAAAATTACCTCCCAACCCCTACACTAGTCGGCCGACTCTCCACTTTCCCAATGCAAACTTGCTGCCCACTCAAATCAATGTCATTAAAGATTTCAAATTTGATTTTCAATTTTGCAATCATGAAAAAATACCCTATTTAATGACCGCTTCTCTTTACACTCAAGCCACGCTGGCAATAAAGACAAGATTCTTGGCAAAGTTTGCCCACCGACAAGTCTTAGAAGAGCAAGGGTTTTCTACACTACATCACACCAAGATTTCAATTTGGAACCATTCGTCTTATGCGTAGTGGAGCAGCAAAAATGGCAAATCCTTTGCCGCCAACCAAAGTCGAGCAATGTTAGTTGGGTTCGAGAATTCTATGCCCACTCACCCAACCCGAACAACCCTATGTATTTGTCCGCGGCAAGGCCATCCCGGTTGATCCCGACTCCATCAACCTCTTCTATGGGCTAACCATTCCGAAAGATGAACACAAGGAGTTCGTTGACAACCTCATGCCGAGAGATTACGATGACATACTCAAAGAGCTCACCATTGTCGGCACAACATGGAATGAGGGGGCATTCAAAGGCACGGTAAACTGCCTAAGGCTAAAGCCCGAGGCAAAACTTTGGAATACTTTTTTCAAAAGATGCTTAATGCCAACCTCACACAACACCACTGTTGACAAGCCTAGGCTATTATTAATTCATTATATATTGCATAACTGTGTTATAAATGTTGGATCTATCATATGCAATGAGATGTCTGAATGTAGACTAAAGGAAAAGGGGAAACTCTATTTCCCAAGTCTCATAACCGGGTTGTGCGAGCAACAACATGTGGAAAGTGATCCGGTCAATTAGAAGACACCGACAATGAAAGAATGGACGAGATCCAAATATCTAAAGATCATGAGAGTTTCCGAAGTCAAGCCACAGTCCACTCCGATCATAGGAATTGGCCCGACAACATATTCGGGCAATGCCACGGCAACAACCCCCACCAACGCCAATACGGGTGAACCGGCGATGATAATGCTCGAGGAAATAATTCGACCACTTGCACACCGGCTAGAGACCATGGAGAAGCGACAACTAGAGTTTATGAGGTATATGAAGGACTGCAACAATGCCATAATCCAAGTGATCATAGAGAAATACCCAGACAACTCGGTGAGGTTCCCAATTTTTCCAATCGACATCATTGTCGTGGCAATGCCTACTGCCCCTACTTCAGCAATGCCTACTGCTATTGCCTCGGGAATGCCCGCTGCCACTGCCTCGGCAATTCCAAACGAAGATACTTCACCAACTCAGGATGACATACGCAAGGCACCATTAACCGAGCCAAGCCACATGGTGACTTGGTCAGAATCTTTAGATTCAGACGAGTCATCAGCCGTCCAACCAAAAGCAGCTCTGACATCCCCTGCCACAGTTAAACTCAAAGCCTCCACCTCCGAGGAAATCGAAATTGAGGAGGACGATGATGACGAGGTGAGCAAACCACCGGCTCCTACACCAGCTACATGCCATCAACCACCTTGAGCAAGCAAGAGAGTCAAGCAAACCGCGAGAAGGAAGCTCACAATTTAAGACGAGGACCTCTCTGAGTCATTGTAATTTCGTTTCTTTCATTTTCACTTTTTGTTTCCATGTACTTTCATGTTTTCATGCATTGAGGGTAATGCGCTTCTCGAGTTTGGGGGGATAATTGTCTTTATTTAGTTGTCTTTATTTAGTTTCATGTTTAGTATAGTTTCATGTTTAGTTGCATCCTTCCTTGGTTAATTGCATATAGATTGCATGTGTACTTGTCATGCCTTTAATTAAATCCAATTGCTAGGACTTGTTGAATTTCTCAAGATGAATTTTGGCACTACACTTAAAAGAACCTTTAACTTTAGGATTGCATGAAAAGTACTTACAATTTTACTATGATGCTGAAAGGCAATGGACACAGTTATGGCATGTTGATTGATAGAGACTTAGTGAACATTAGGTCGCTTAGAAATTAGGGGAAATTAAAACAACTAAGCTTCTAGCTAGAGGTGCCCGAAACAGGCTCTAGTTAAATTAAATGAAAATCATGTGCTTAGGATACTCCGTTGCTATAACATGTCCATTTAAATCTAAAACATTAAATGTGAAGGACTATTTAGCATGAGTAAATTAAAGTCTTCACGGGATGACTCTACTCAATAGGCTCGGGGGTTCGTTGTTTGCTCCAATCTTATCTTCAAGCCTAGGAAAGTAGTTGTGATGAGCTGAAGCACTAAAAACGCCATGATTTATAGATTAATAAATGCCCCGACAATTAAAGTAATAAAAACCTATTGTTCACATAAGACTCTTGATAATCAATTTGCGCACAACTACGCATACACATGATCACGAGCATTATAGTTTGGTTTCGGGAAAATTCATGCTATCCGAACACTCACCCTAAATTGTGCCACAGTTTTGAAGTTTGAAGGGAAGTCTCAAGCATGTCTCGTTTGATTAAAGTCTTGGCAGGTAATGGATAGTTTTGCATTGCTTGAGGACAAGCAATAGTTTGAGTTTGGGGTGTGTTAAGTGTGTAAAAGTACTATTTTTCTACCCTTTTTCATCTCAATTATTGTTAGACTTAGGCTCATTTAGGTTGCATTATTAGCCATTCATGCATAATTGCATTGTTTTCTTCCTTTCCATGCTTGATTATCTTTAATTGCCTATTTGGTGGAAAATGTGTTGCTCTGGTATATATTTCGATGTGTGCAGGTTAATTGCCCGGGCAAGTATTGTTGCGGCAATGAAGGAAAGAAGAATGATGCCGTTTTAAGACAATAAGAAGTTGCCAATTTCAACATAAAGAAACTGCTACTCTTCACAACCAAGAGATGCCGATTTCAACAAGGATTCAATCCTTTTTACAAGTCGAAAGCCACAATAATTCCTAGGAGAAGTCGAAGTCCCTTGAGTTTTTTTAAAGGAGATTAAATTCTAAGAAGATAAGAAGAGTAATAGGGGGAACACAATAATAAAATAAAAAGGAATTTATTTCTTTTATCTTATAGTATTTAATTCCAACTTGACTTCCTCCTCTAGAAGGAGTATAACCAACCAATCTCTTATAAAAAGAAGAGAATGCACAACCAAGAAGAAGAGTTGAATTGAGGGAGAAAAAATTGGCAAGGAAGTTGAAGATCAAGGCAGCCCTATTCTTCTATTTTTCTTTGTTTTTCGGTTGATGTTCTTGTTGAGAAATTATCTTGTGTTGTTCCTAGTCCCAACTATGAACTAAACTATCTTAGGCTAGGGTTATTTGTTTAGTAGTTTTGAGAAAACGTTTGGATCTTGTTTAGGTTTTTGTTATGCAATTTAAGTTCAAGGTTTGCTTATTCTTGGATTTTATCTTTACTTGCAATTGAATCGGGGGAGGAAATTTTGATTACATCAATTTATATAATATAAGGAGAGTTAGATTCAAGAAACGAATATGCATGGTTTTTGCCGAAATCAGTGAAGACTAATTCAGCTTAGGAATAAGTACAAATTTCAACGGCTAAGAGAGGCGTAAGATCGGTTGATGTTCACCCTTGGTTCACCTCGGGAGGTATTATCAAGGCTTGCACATTGATAGAGTTTTGACTTAGGGATAAGAAGAAACCATTGAAGACCTATTTTCCGAACCTTGAAGGTTGTCGCTCAATTGCCCGAGCAGTAGCTTAATTCTTTGCCCTGGCAACCGCCCTACCAATTGCCCAAGCAGTCACTTTGTGCATTGCCCAGGCAACTGTATTGCCAATTGCCGAGGCAATCAAGCTTCCTCTTGCAAGCAAAACCAAGACTTTTACATTCGAATTCCACACTACGACGCAATATAATTCGGCCTATTCTCTTATTCTGTCAACTCAATTCTTTATTTTATTCGTTTATTTTAGTTTAGTCGATTATTCAACCCAAAACTATTACTTGTGTTTCTTTTACTTTTTAGTGCGAGATGATAGATTCTTGAAGTAGCACCAATCCCTATGGAGATGATATCTTTTTATACTATAACTTGCGATGTTTATACTTGCACAATTTGTGAAACACTCGAATCGCGCAACACCCTCCCTTCCGGTAACGGTGTAGCAAAACCAGTCCCCAAATGTTCCTCAAATTGTTCCCCACGTAAAGGGGAGATATGGTCCACTCCCTCCGACACCACATCCAGCTCCACTGAAGCATCATCTTCCAAACCTCGCCAAGGATCAATTCCCTGATCATGTATTAGAAAAGAATTCTCATCTACTACCAAATCAAGAATCTCATCAATACGATTCAGAATTGATATTCGTATCAGAATCTGCCCTTGCTCAAAAGATGTTGGCTTTTCTGTGTTATCCGCCAAACAAACTAAAGAGCCCCACAACCCTGCCACATTGGCAAAGGTTTGTTTTTACCATACATGAATGGGAATGTCGTTGATAGATAGCCATACACTCTTGGACGACATCTCAATATTCGGTGACCAAGCTGACAAACGAGTGAACCATCGACTCATATCGTTATTCCTTAAAAAAATTATTTAACATTCTTATTATCACACATAATCAGGACCATCGAACCAGCAATACACATTATGGAAAAGCCACTCAAACCTATATTACTCAATTCAGTTGCCAAAAACCTGATATCATCCATGCAATCTGTCCATCCGACCAAACTCTTATATAGTACTGCTACATTATTCAGATCGATAGATCCAAACACTTTCTGTTTCACTGGATGTGAATTTTCAGTCCTGCTAGGTTTGGTGATTGATATCGAAGATGATTCTTTGCACCGCCAAAAAAAACTTCGATCACCTCCCCCTGCCCACGCAACTCTAATCCTTGATCCGTGTAGCCAAATTCCATCCAACCTTTCCATGAATCGTTTAATATCACTCATAGACGCCATTCTCACAAAACCAAAACGAGACCCATCACTCGCTCTTTTTTTAGGGATGAACATGTCCACTACTACACCATGGCGATCAAAGGCTTGGCACAGACCTTTCCAGTGAAAGTGAGGCGAAACATTGCCCAAAAAACACGTCCATACTTGTCGTCGGCCTTGATCGATGGTGACGCCCATTTTCCCAGTTACACCATAAGTAAAAAAAATAACAACCTCCATCATTTTTCTGATGAACAAACCTTGTTGCTTTAACAATTTTATGGTTTCAAAAACTATTCTCCATTACGGTTTTTAAGGCAAAAGTAAAACCCGAGTTTTTTTTTCTCAAATCAAGAATAATTTCCCCCTTAACGAACCTACCCAATTTCAACAAACACTTTGAATATCTAAAGCAACTAAGATGAAGAGCGTTCCTGCAATGCTGCCCTGTAACCCCCTTAACCCGGCCTAGACGATTGACCCGAATTAAGAAGATTACACGGGGAAAACCAAAGTCAACCTGAAAGTCAACCTTGATTAACGACCCTTTTTTCTTTTTAAACTTGTCTAAATGCATATTATCCCTAGACATGATCGTACAATCAACATACTCAAAGATCATAACCATAAGAGAACAAATAAGGGCTCAATTGCATAAATTACAACTTTAGGGACCAAATTGTAAATTCTGATAATTACAGGGACTTAACCCAATTAAAAGTTACCAACTTGAAATTAATCATGTTTCATGCTTCTCTGCCAAAATTCAGCTCAAACGGATATCTCAAACTCATTTAATTGCATAAACATGATTCAGGACTAAAATGCAAACATTTCAAAACATATAACCAACAATTTCAGTGCCCAATGGTCGAGTGTTTCGGAACAGGGAAGACCCGTTCCGAAACGCGGGACCGTTCCGCAATAGGTTCCGAAACAGTTCCTTCCGTTTATCACTTAATTGGCCTATCAAACATGCCCCAAATGCAACCAAAATTTACCAGCAAGTCATTCAACATACAAGGAACATAAATGCATCAACCAAACATCAACATGGCATCAAATATGAAAATCCCCAATTCTATAGGCATGCATCCTACTTAGAAAACCATTCAAGCATCAAAATACCAAAACCACATCTCAAAGGCCAATTACAAGTACCAACATTTATAGCAACATAAATCCAACTTAGGGAGTTCAAACATCTCCCAAAACATCAACATAGGTCCCCCATTGCCAAATACCCAAAAGCTAATAGTGTTTAAGAAACCTTCACCATACTTGAGCTTTGTTCACCACTTGGATTCTTCACCACCTTGCTGCCCTCAAACACTTTAATGCTCTGCATTATTGGTTTAAGAAAAGAGAGAGAGCGTAAGCAAAAGCTTAGTGAGGAATGCTCATTTAAAACCATTCAATAATGCATTTATAAAACACCTTTATAAATCATACTTCAACAACATTTAAACATGCTCAAAAGCATTTAAAACAAGCATTTCAAGCTTCAAGTTCATAACATGTCATATTGGCAACAAGTGATACATTCCACATAAGATTCACACATGGACTTTTAAACACCATTGTGATCTTACAATATCCAAGGACCACACATGGACTTTTAAACACCATTGTGTCCTTAACCCCATGGACTTTTAAACACCATGGCAAGGACCACACAAGGACTTTTAAACACCTTTGTGTCCTTAACAAGAATCATCCAAGGACTTTTAAACACCTTGATGTTCTTAAATAACAAGGCTTACACAAGGAATTTTAACCACCTTGAGCCTTAACCAAGAACCAACCATGGACTTTTAAACACCATGTTGTTCTTAAAATTCACAAGATTCACACAAGGACTTTTAACCACCTTTGTGATCTTAACCAAGAACCATCCAAGGACTTTTAAACACCTTGATGTTCTTAAATAAACAAGGCTCACACAAGGACTTTTAACCACCTTTCTGACCTTAACCATCACTTGCCAATATGCATCATTAACAACATTATTCCACTGTTTTAAAGCATTTAACAAAGCCATAAACATCATGCATCTTCAAGCATCAAACAACATTAAAACAATGTTCAAAAACAAGGAACTCTTACCTTGAGCTTCCTTCAACACATGGCTTATAATCTCAGCAAATAAACATGCTAGATATGCTTTCAAAACAGATTTAAAATCATGCAAACAAACCAAAATGCATACAACCAATCCATGGCCATCACCAAGAGAGTTTTCCGAAAACTTACTCTTGAGCTTAGCTAAGTTGCTTAGACTTAAACTAAGCTCCCAAACCTTCAAAACACTGGTTTCAAAGCCGAAAACCAAAATCCACTCACCGATTCCGTTTCGCCACTTGCCGAAACACCAATCAAGCTTCCGGATCACCACCACTAGGATCCAAAGATGACTCCCCTGTTTTAAACACATCAAAGCAGAGGATTAATGCATCATCATGCATTAATATCTTCAATAAAAGCACCTAAACTCGCTGCTCTCATCCACACTCCATTTTCGGCTACCAAACACAACCGAAAATGCATCCAAACAACTCCACAACATTGCCCAGCCAAGATCCAACAAATCTAAACATCTTTAAACATCAATTAACCTCCAAAAAGGATCTAACAACATCCTTATACCTCCAGCAACAACAGATCCACAAGATCACTCCAAAAACAACCAAGAACACAAGCTAAACTTAGGAAATTCAACCTATCCGGGATTGCATTAATTAAAACTCAATTTCTCATCAATTTAACATTCATTTAACATCAAATTGACACCTCAAAACACTGCCCAATCAGATCATACGAAATTTCACCAAAATAAAGCAAATCTTGCATTTAAAAGCCAAGATCAATAACACAACCTTAAAACCATTTATAAAACACAAATTAAGGATTGAGAACTTAGGAATTTCAGTAAAAAACTGATAGTTTAGAGGAGAAGGACGTTCTTACCTCCAAACTTGAGTTTCTCCCTTTTTATAACCAAAAAGCTTGAAGATTCAATTAGCAAATGCAAAGGATTTGATGAAGAGATGATTGAAGATCAAAAGGAAAATGAAATGAGTGATTTAGATGACAAAACCAGAGGGAAAAGTTCTGGAAAAAGATGTTTGGTTTGAGAGAAAAGATGAGAGAAAAATGAAAATGGAAAATATGGAAAGTTAGTTGGAAATTCCAAAATATCTTCCCTCCTTTTAGTTTTATTTAAAAACCTTTAATTAATCATTTAATTATCGTAGAAAAATCTGGAGAAACTCCCATTGGGTAAATAGCTCCTTAAAGATTCAAAGTTTCAATCCTTTTTAAAAGAGTCACGCAGTTTTCAAAAATTACATTTTGGTCACTAGCCAAAATGTCACCCTTCCAAACCTCATTTTGTAAAATTGATTTCACCATTCTCTTATATATATTAAAAGAGGATTTTAGAACATTTTTCCATATTTTTAATGCAACCCGAACTAGGCTTTCCTAAATTCACTTTTATATATTCGAAACGCACTCCGACCGAACCGGTCCGAAACCCAAAACTTCTAAGCCCAAAATCGGGGCGTTACAACTCTCCCCCCCCTTAAGAAATTTCGTCCTCGAAATTTACCTGAAGGAAAGAGATAAGGAAACTGCTTCAGCATGTCATCCTTCCGTTCCCACGTGGCTTCTTCAACACCACGATGCTTCCACAACACCTTTACCAACTCAATGGTCTTGCCACGAAGAACCTTGCTATCCGAATCCAGAACCTTCACCGGTTTCTCATCATAGGTCAAATCCGGATTCAACTCCACTTCTTCCACAGGCATCACATGCGAAGGATCTGATCTATACTTCCGGAGCATAGAAACGTGAAACACATCATGAATCTTCTCCAACTCTTGAGGTAGCCTCAACTTGTACGCAACAGGACCCACACGCTCAATCACCTCGTATGGTCCAATGTACCTAGGGCTCAACTTACCCTTCCGGCCAAACCTCATCACCTTTTTCCAAGGCGAAACCTTCAAATACACACGGTCACCCACCGCATACTCAATCTCCTTACGCTTCAAATCCGCGTAAGATTTTTGCCGATCAGAAGCCGCCTTCAAACGCTCACAAATGAGCCTCACCTTCTTGGTGGTTCCTTTCAACAGAGCCGGCATCAAAACCAACTTCTGACCCATTTCATCCCAACAAAGAGGAGTCCTACACTTCCTCCCGTACAAAGCCTCATAAGGTGCCATTTGAATACTTGCCTGATAACTATTGTTATAGGCAAACTCCACCAAAGGTAGATGCTTCTCCCAAGAGCCCTGAAACTCAATCACGCAACACCTCAACATATCCTCCAAAACCTGAATAACACGCTCGGACTGACCATCCGACTGAGGATGATAAGACGTAATGAAATTCAATCGTGTACCCAAAGCTTGATGCAAACACTGCCAAAAACGCGATGTAAACCTCAGATCCCTATCTGACACAATCGACTTAGGCACACCATGCAGCCGCACAATCTCAGCAATGTATAGCTCCGCAAGCTTATCCAAAGAAAACGTAGTATGCACAGGCAAGAAATGCGCACACTTCGTCAGGCGATCCACAACCACCCACACTGAATTCTTCTTCGATGGCGACAAAGGTAAACCAGATACAAAATCCATGGTAATCCTTTCCCACTTCCATTCAGGGATTCTCAACGGTTGCAACAAACCTGAAGGAAATTGATGCTCAGCCTTAACTCGCTGACACACCATACACTTGCTCACAAACTCCGCAACATCCTTCTTCAAACCCACCCAATAGTACTCATCACGAAGATCACGGTACATCTTAGTACTACCTGGGTGCATAGCAAAAGGACTACTATGACCTTCAGTCAGAATAGCACGCCTCAACTCAGCATCATTGGGCACTACTATCCGACTCCCAAAACACAACACACCATCATCATTAAAGCTGAAATCCGAAGGCCTACCCTCCGCGATATCCTGAACATGCGGTACCAAAGAATCATCCAGCAACTGCTTTTCCTTGATCAACTGAACCAAAGATGGTTTCACTTGCAACTCAGCCACAAGACCACCATCACACGAAATACTCAAAGTGGCAAACATAGCCCTCAACTCAACAGCTACCTTCCTACTCAAGGCATCCGCTACAACATTAGCTTTTCCAGGGTGATACTCAATCGTCAAATCATAATCCTTGAGCAACTCCACCCAACGCCGCTGCCTAAGATTCAACTCCTTCTGAGACATCAGATACTTCAAACTCTTGTGATCCATGTACACAGTACACTTCTCACCATACAGGTAATGTCTCCAGATCTTCAAAGCAAAAACCACTGCAGCCAACTCAATGTCATGCGTAGGATAATTGCGCTCATGCACCTTCAACTGCCGCGATGCATAAGCAACCACCTTACCCTCCTGCATCAACACACTTCCCAAACCAACATAGGACGCATCACTATAGACCATAAACTCTTTCCCTGATTCAGGTTGAACCAAGATAGGAGCTTGCGTCAAAGCTGCCTTAAGCTTCTCAAAAGCCTGCTGTCTCGCCTCCGTCCACTCATACTTAACATCCTTTTGCAACAACTTCGTCAAAGGTGCAGCAATCTTAGAAAACCCATCCACAAACCTCCGGTAGTATCCCGCCAAACCAAGGAAACTACGAACCTCATGAACAGACTTAGGAACCTTCCAATTCATCACCGCCTCAATCTTCTGAGGATCAACACGAATCCCCTCAGCAGAAACCACATGCCTAAGAAAAACCACTTCACTAAGCCAGAACTCACACTTGCTCAGCTTGGCATAAAGCTGATTCTCCAACAAAGCTTGCAGCACAATCCTCAAATGCTCTTCATGCTCCTCCTCAGTACGCGAGTACACGAGGATATCATCAATGAACACCATAACAAACTTGTCCAGGTATTCATGAAATACACGATTCATCATGTCCATGAAAGCTGCAGGAGCATTTGTCAAACCAAACGACATCACAAGGAACTCATAATGCCCGTACCTTGTCCTGAAAGCTGTCTTAGGCACATCCACATCCTTCACCTTCAACTGATAATACCCTGACCTCAAGTCAATCTTAGAGAACACAGCTGCTCCCCGAAATTGATCAAAGAGATCATCAATTCTCGTCAAAGGATACCGATTCTTGATAGTCAACTTGTTCAGCTGACGATAATCAATGCACATTCTCATAGTGCCTTCCTTCTTCTTCACAAACAAGACCGGTGCACCCCAAGGCGACACACTCGGCCGAATGAACCCACGATCAAGCAACTCTTGCAACTGCGTCTTCAGCTCTTTCAGCTCCTTAGGTACCATTCTATAAGGGGTAATGGACACAGGAGTTGTATTCTCATACAGCTCAATTCCAAACTCCACCTCGCAATTAGGAGGTAACCCAGGCAACTCCTCAGGAAACACACCAGGAAACTCTTTCACAATCCTGATATCTTGCACACGCAACTCCTTAGAACTAGGATTCATCACAAAAGCTAGATAAGCTTCACATCCTTGCCTCAGCATCCGGCTCGCCTCCAACGTAGACACCACATTGGCAAGAAACTTCACATTCTCACCAACCACGACCACCTCATAATCATCCGCAAGTCTCAACGAAACTCGCTTATTTTCACAATCCACAACAGCACGATGCTCAGCAAGCCAATCCATACCAAGGATTACATCAAAACCATAGAAAGGTAACTCCATAAAATCAACATGAAAAACATGATCTTGAACAACCAAGGGACACCTTCTATAAAGCTTTCGAGTCACAACAGTCTCACCAAAAGAACTAGTGACACGCACACCAACATCCAACGACTCAACAGGCAAACCAAGCAATTCAGCATGCTCACGCAAAATATAAGAGTGCGTAGATCCAGAATCAATCAAGGAAAGTAATGACAAGGATTGCAGAGTAAAAGTACCTGCGATCACATCCGCGTCATTCCTTCCCTCCCGCTGAGCATACACCCTGGCTTGGCCGCCACCCTCAGGCTGAATAGCCACCACATGAGCCACACCCCGACCACCTTCCTCTCTCTGCTGGAAGTTACCACGGCCGCGCCCACGACCTCTCTGTGGTGCAGCAACAACAGGAGCACGCACTTGGCCACCAGCCAACATAGGACACTCTCTCCTCATGTGATCCGTAGATCCACAGTTCCAGCACGCATTGCCAGCTGCCACAACAGGAGCTTGCACCTCCCTCACAGCACGAGGACAATCACATTTCATATGGCCACGCGAACCACATATCCAACACGCACTCGGATCAACTCTAGCATTGCCTCCCCGAGCAGGCACACCACCACCTCGCTTAGCTGAGGACTAATACTTCTGATCACGTCCCCTCTTGTTTCGTCCACCACCGGAACTATACTCAGCAGCTCGCTTACCAGCACTAGAACCAGCACTTCTAGCAGATAAACCCAAGTTCATCTCAATGTCCTTGGCTCGGCCCACCAGCACATCAAAATCATCATACTCGGTGGCCAGCACATACATCTTTACATCCGTCACTAAACCATAACGGAACCTTTCACACCTTTCCCGCTCATCCGGAACAAGCTCAGGTGCATACTGACTGAGTCAAACAAACTGAACTTCATACTCAGCCACGGTCATGCTCCCTTGGGTAAGAGACATGAACTCCCTCTTCTTTTCATCTAGGTACCTCACACCTAGATACCTTCTCTTGAACGCGTTCTGAAAGAACGTCCAAGTTACACCAGCTTCCGCCATCCCAGCGATTGTGGTAGTCCACCAAGTGTAAGCATCATCTTGCAACAAAGATACTACACAGCCCAGCTTTTGCACATCAGTGCAATTCATCTGACCCAAGATTCTCTTGGTAGCCTCTAACCAAGATTCCGAACCTTCAGCTGACAACCCTCTGAACTCAGTCCCTCCCAGACTGCGCAAACGCTCCAAAGGTAGTCTAACTCCAGCATCTCCCTGATGCACAGCTCCTTGAGCTCCAGCTACCGCTGCTTGAAAAGCTCCAGCAATAGCTTGAATCAACACTGTCATGTCAGGAACAGCTTGCCCCTGACCAGCCTCAGGTCCAGCGACCCCAGCACCAGCTGCAGCTCCAGCTCCTTCACCCCCAGCACCACCACCACCAGGTGGAGGAGGTAAAACCGCACTCTCAACATTCTCCTCATTCTCATTCTCATTCTGAGCCGTAGCTCGCACATTACTCCTCAACTCTCTACGAGGTGCCATACTCTAACAATACAATCACAATGCAAATAAACAAAATCAGGCCCAGCAAGGTAAGTAATCCAAGTACTCAAGCTCATTTTCATTTAAAAACAACATCATTACATTAGCTTTGATTTGGCAATGGGTACCCACGACATGCTTCACCACAGCATACACCTCAATTTCAACATATTCACAAAACACTCAACATGCTTTCACTCAACAAGCATACAAGGCATACATACTTTAATCATTCACATAATCATTCCCAATTACTCGAGAACTCAGCTCTGATACCACCAAATGTAACCCCCTTAACCCGGCCTAGACGATTGACCCGAATTAAGAAGATTACACGGGGAAAACCAAAGTCAACCCGAAAGTCAACCTTGATTAACGACCCTTTTTTTTTCTTTTTAAACTTTTCTAAATGCATATTATCCCTAGACATGATCGTACAATCAACATACTCAAAGATCATAACCATAAGAGAACAAATAGGGGCTCAATTGCATAAATTACAACTTTAGGGACCAAATTGTAAATTCTGATAATTACAGGGACTTAACCCAATTAAAAGTTACCAACTTGAAATTAATCATGTTTCATGCTTCTCTGCCAAAATTCAGCTCAAACGGATATCTCAAACTCATTTAATTGCATAAACATGATTCAGGACTAAAATGCAAACATTTCAAAACATATAACCAACAATTTCAGTGCCCAACGGTCGAGTGTTTCGGAACAGGGAAGACCCGTTCCGAAACGCGGGACCGTTCCGCAATAGGTTCCGAAATAGTGCCTGGCAGTGGCATATCCGTTCCGGAACTGTTCCTACCGTTTCGGAACGCCCAGGCCATTTCAGGCCCCCGTTCCGTTACGGTAGCACCTGTTCCGAAACAGGTTGCCCAGATTGCAGAAAAATTGCTGGTTTATCACTTAATTGGCCTATCAAACATGCCCCAAATGCAACCAAAATTTACCAGCAAGTCATTCAACATACAAGGAACATAAATGCATCAACCAAACATCAACATGGCATCAAATATGAAAATCCCCAATTCTATAGGCATGCATCCTACTTAGAAAACCATTCAAGCATCAAAATACCAAAACCACATCTCAAAGGCCAATTACAAGTACCAACATTTATAGCAACATAAATCCAACTTAGGGAGTTCAAACATCTCCCAAAACATCAACATAGGTCCCCCCATTGCCAAATACCCAAAAGCTAATAGTGTTTAAGAAACCTTCACCATACTTGAGCTTTGTTCACCACTTGGATTCTTCACCACCTTGCTGCCCTCAAACACTTTAATGCTCTGCATTATTGGTTTAAGAAAAGAGAGAGAGCGTAAGCAAAAGCTTAGTGAGGAATGCTCATTTAAAACCATTCAATAATGCATTTATAAAACACCTTTATAAATCATACTTCAACAACATTTAAACATGCTCAAAAGCATTTAAAACAAGCATTTCAAGCTTCAACTTCATAACATGTCATATTGGCAACAAGTGATACATTTCACATAAGATTCACACATGGACTTTTAAACACCATTGTGATCTTACAATATCCAAGGACCACACATGGACTTTTAAACACCATTGTGTCCTTAACCCCATGGACTTTTAAACACCATGGCAAGGACCACACAAGGACTTTTAAACACCTTTGTGTCCTTAACAAGAATCATCCAAGGACTTTTAAACACCTTGATGTTCTTAAATAACAAGGCTTACACAAGGAATTTTAACCACCTTGAGCCTTAACCAAGAACCAACCATGGACTTTTAAACACCATGTTGTTCTTAAAATTCACAAGATTCACACAAGGACTTTTAACCACCTTTGTGATCTTAACCAAGAACCATCCAAGGACTTTTAAACACCTTGATGTTCTTAAATAAACAAGGCTCACACAAGGACTTTTAACCACCTTTGTGACCTTAACCTTCACTTGCCAATATGCATCATTAACAACATTATTCCACTGTTTTAAAGCATTTAACAAAGCCATAAACATCATGCATCTTCAAGCATCAAACCACATTAAAACAATGTTCAAAAACAAGGAACTCATACCTTGAGCTTCCTTCAACACATGGCTTATAATCTCAGCAAATAAACATGCTAGATATGCTTTCAAAACAGATTTAAAATCATGCAAACAAACCACATTGAATACAACCAATCCATGGCCATCACCAAGAGAGTTTTCCGAAAACTTACTCTTGAGCTTAGCTAAGTTGCTTAGACTTAAACTAAGCTCCCAAACCTTCAAAACACTGGTTTCAAAGCCGAAAACCAAAATACTCTCACCGATTCCGTTTCGCCACTTGCCGAAACACCAATCAAGCTTCCGGATCACCACCACTAGGATCCAAAGATGACTCCCCTGTTTTAAACACATCAAAGCAGAGGATTAATGCATCATCATGCATTAATATCTTCAATGAAAGCACCTAAACTCGCTGCTCTCATCCACACTCCATTTTTGGCTACCAAACACAACCGAAAATGCATCCAAACAACTCCACAACATTGCCCAGCCAAGATCCAACAAATCTAAACATCTTTAAACATCAATTAACCTCCAAAAAGGATCTAACAACATCCTTATACCTCCAGCAACAACAGATCCACAAGATCACTCCAAAAACAACCAAGAACACAAGCTAAACTTAGGAAATTCAACCTATCCGGGATTGCATTAATTAAAACTCAATTTCTCATCAATTTAACATTCATTTAACATCAAATTGACACCTCAAAACACTGCCCAATCAGATCATACGAAATTTCACCAAAATAAAGCAAATCTTGCCTTTAAAAGCGAAGATCAATAACACAATCTTAAAACCATTTATAAAACACAAATTAAGGATTGAGAACTTAGGAATTTCAGTAAAGAACTGATAGTTTAGAGCCACTAATTACTAAAAATTTTGAGTTTTTCAAAGTATCATTTTATAACTCAAACATTTTTTGAAAATTTTTCGAGCCAAGCTTGTAAAATTACGATTTGAGTTAATTTGAGTCGAAAAATTCAGTTTTTTAAGTCGTGTTCTGGTCAGCCCTAATGGCTAAAGATTATTGTGATTGACAGAGAATGAAATAGAAAAACAAAAACAAAATAATGATAGAAGATCTACAAGAACCAAAGGATTTGCAAGATTCTATTTTTTTTCGGAACAAGGAAATAATTTATTAATAATCATATATGGTTTTAACATAAACCGAACTACATTCCATTGTTCATAATCTTTTGACAATTTTCAGTTTCCATGGCAACGTCATTGATGTGTTTATCCCTATAAACGGAACATAAGAGAAAATGGATTTGATTTTGTGAGGTTCTTATCAAGATCGACGCTCACAGGGCGATGTCAAAACTGAATAATTTGAGTTTTTGGTGCAAGATTAAACATCTCAATTGCTCGATTCAGATGTAGGACAAACTTGTGGAGAAGGAAGAGCATGTAAGAAAATATAAAGAACCACAGGCTCACTAACGCTTATAAAGATTAGTAAAGGTACATTAGTGCAAGATGATTCTATGAATAAGGATGTTGACATCCAAAAGGAGTTAAAAGTGGAATTTCTACTAAAAAATTTGCATGTTCTCCAACATTCTATTTTCTGGTGGTGCAAAAAATACTAAATGTGTAACACCCCAATTTTGGGCTTAAAAGTTTTGGGTTTGAACTGGACCGGTCGGATTTTCGGTTCGAATATAAAAGGTGGTTTTAAGGAAAGCCTAGTTCGGGATGCGTTAAAAATATGGAAAAATATCTAAAAATCTTCTTTTAATATATATAAGAGGATGGTGAAATCAATTTTACAAAATGAGGTTTGGAAATATGACATTTTGAGTTAGTGACTAAAATGTAATTTTTGAAAAGTTCGTGACTGTTTTAAAAGGATTGAAACTTTGAATCTTTAAGGAGCTAATTTACCCAAGGGAGGATTTTTTCCAGATTTTTCTAGATTTTGAAAGACTCATTTAATGTTTAATTAATGAAAAGAAAAGAGGGAAAACGATATTTTTAGTTTTATAACTAACTTTTACCAAAATTTTCCTACTTCATTTTCTCTCAAAATTCCCTCAGCCAAACACATTTCCACAGCAACTTTTCCTTTGATTTTCACACCTAAAGTTGAGATTTCAATTCCTAAATGATTTCTAATCATTTCTACACCAAATCCTCATCATTTGCTTATTGAATTTTCAATAATTTTGGCTCTAAACAAGGAGAAATCCACATTTAGATGTATGAACTTCCTTCTCCTCTAAATACTCAGTTATTTACTAAAAATTCTCAAGTTCTCAATCCTTAAATTAAGTTTTATTAAAGGTTTTAATGTTGTGATCTTGATTTTGGCTTAAAATGGAAGATTTGGATTTAATTTTGAAGAAATTCGTATTGGATGATTGAGCTCTGTTTTGAGATGTCTTTTTGATGTATTTTGGATGTCTAAATGATGTGTGATTGAGGTTTAATCAATGCAATCCCGAATAGGTTGATTTTCCTAAGTTTTTACTTGTGAAAATGGTGGTTTTTGGGGTGATCTTGGTGTTTTGTTAATGCTGGAGGTATAAGGACGACTTTGAGTTTATTTTGGATGTTAATTGATGTTTAATAATGGTTAGAAGTGATGGATCTTGGCTGGGTTAAGTCTTGGAAGTGTTTGGAGGTGATTTCGGTTGTGTTTGGTAGCCGAAATGTTGGATTTGCAAAGAGCAGCGAGTTTAGGTGTGTTGCTGGTGTTTTTAATGCATGATGATGCATTAATCCTCTATTGTTATGTGCTTGAAACAGGGGAGAATGATCCGTGAGCAATAGAGGTGGCGTTGAAGGTTTCGGGTGCTTGGAAGGCTTGTTGGCTAGCCTAGTTTTGTGTATCGGTGAGTGAAGTTGGGGTTTTCAGCTTTAAAACCAACGTTTGAAGGTTTTTGGGAGCTTAGTTTAAGTCTAAACAACTTAGCTAAGCTCAAGAGTAAGTAAATGGAATTTCTCTCTTGGTTTGTGTTATGAATTGGTTTTTAAAGCACTTGTGATTGTTGGATGCAATGCATGTGATTTGCATGTTTAAATTCTGTTTTGAAAGCATATTTTAAGCATGGTTTAATGTTGGTTTCGAAAGTCATGTGTGAAGGATGCTCAAGGTAAGAGATCCTTGGTTTTGTACATTGGAATTGTGGAATTGATGCATAGTGTTGCATGTTGTTTAATGGCTTTGTTTAATGATTCAAAACAGTGAAGTGATGATGGTAATTGGTGGTTTTGGCATTTTGGTTATGCTTGTAAAAACAATGGGTTAATATGGTAAAATGGTTATATTGGCAAGTGATGTAAGTGGTTCTTGGTTACTTTAATCAGATATAGTTAGCCGGCTATAGGATTGGGTGCACCGTGAATTGAGTCGCCTTGGATGTCGAGGGGGTTGTAATTGTACAGTAAACTCCATCCAAGAATCCTAGCGATTGAGGAAATTGGTGTCACCACGATGGAGGATGGCTCTCGTGGGTGGGCTTGGTTAAGTGTCACCACGATGGAGGATGGCTCTCGTGGGTGAACCTTGTTAAAAGTCACCACGATGGAGGGTGGCTCTCGTGGGTGGACTTTGTTAAGCGTCACAACGGTGGAGGGTTGCTCCCGTGTGTGAGCTTGGTTAAGGTGATTACAATGGTTGTGGTAGCTTCCATGTGTAAACCTTGTGATGTGTCCCGGCTCTCGCTAGTGTGTTATACAACTTCCGATGAGTGATGTTGAGGGGTTGTGATTGTACCGTTAAAATCTATCACGGGTGTTGAGGGGGTTGTGATTGTACCGGTAAACTCCACCTTGTGTTGTTCGGAAGTGTGTATGGAGCGTGTGGGACAACGCTTGTAATCCGTGTATCCGATTGTGTCTTGTGTTATGATGGTTTGTGAATTATCACTTGGAAGCCAATATAATGTTCTTGAATGTAATGAAGCATGAGATGCTTGAAATGATGCATGGTTGCATGGGAAGTGTGTGATGTTTTAAGAATGCATGTATAACTTGTTAACTTGTAGAAGTGTTTATCTTATATTAAGAATGGTGTATATGTGCATGGGAATCTCTTTAGTGCATTGAAGTCTTGCGAAGGCTTGTTTTAAAAGGCATGTAATGCAAATGTTGGTTTTGTGGTTCATGTATTGCATTTGTTTAATGCATGAGATAGATTGAAGGAGTAAGTGGTTTTTAAAGGTTTCTTGCTTTGAGATGATTTTCAAGAATGAGAAAAGTATAATGAGAAGTGGAAGTGTTTTCCAAGGAATTTGTATTTAACTTTGCATATGATGTTCATGCATGGAAAGGTTAAATTGATGGTTTTGCAAGGGTGTGCTTTGAAGTGAGTTACTTAGCTTTTCTAAGCTAAGGGTTGGTTTTCATGTTTGAGCAATGCATGATTTAAAGCATGTTGTTTAAAAAGGGGTTTTCAAACACTGCTTTGGTTTATCGAAATGTGTTTACTTTTTAAAGAGGTTTTATGACTCGCTGCATTGATGGTGTTTTGGTTTTGAGCATTCCTCACTAAGCATTATGTGCTTACGCTCCTTTTTGTCCATCAATGCAGATATTTGAAGTTGGGACAGCAAGAAGCAAGTGATTCAAGGAGAGCTCCACTTGAGATGTATGTCTCGGTTAATAGCTATAGATAATAAAGGCAATGGGGGGAGAGTCTTTTATGTTGATGTTTAATGAGATTGTGTATGTTGGACAAGTTTGGTTTATGATTTGAACTACGTGGTTTAACGCTTGCAACGTTTGAATCTTCTTATTCATAAGTCGTTATGCTATGCTTCTTGTTTTAAAAGCATGTTTAAGTGTTGGATGTGTGGAAGGAGTTGGTGCACCTAGGAGTTGTTTTGTATCTAGATTTTAATGCAATTTGGTAGTTATGATGCTTGGCATGTTGTTTCTTTGTTGAGTATTGATTTGGAGCATGTTCGATGGGGTTTGGATGTGTTAAAACATGCCTATCTGCTGTTTCTGGGCAGGGTGTTTCGAAACACCCTTGCCTGTTTCGAAACAGGTGCTTGATTTGGCCTGGGTGTTTCGAAACGGGTAGAGGTGTTTCGAAACACTTTGGCTACTGCCAAGCCCCGTTTCTGAACGGGCTAACCCCGTTTCGAAACACTTGACCGTTAGGCACTGATTTGAATGGTTTTGAGGTTTGCAAGCTTTACGTTTTAGTCCTGATTTTTGTATATGCAATTAATTGAGTTTGAGATGTCCGTTTGAGATGAAATTTGACAGAGAAGCATGAAACATGACTAATTTCATAATGGTAACTTAAAAATTGGTAAAGTCTTCTTAATTTTCAGAATTTACAAATTGGTCCCTAAATTCGTATTTTGTGCAATTGGGTCCCTTATTGTTTTCCGATTGATGTGATTTTTGAGTATGCTTATCTCAAGAGTATGCCTAGGTTTAATGTGCATCTAGACAAGTTTAAAAAGAAAAAAAGGGTCGTTAATCAAGGTTGACTTTCGGGTTGACGTTGGTTTTCCCCGTGTAATCTTCGTAGTCCGGGTCAACCGTCTAGGCCGGGCTAAGGGGGTTACAAAATGATTGGAGAGCTTGCTAAGCAAATGCACAAGGCTTGACTGAGAGGTATGCCAATAATAATATGGTTAAACTCGAAAATCCTTCTGACATGCGAATACGAGGTGAGAGGCTTCCCCAAAGGAAGTCAACAACCCCCTTGATCAATGGTTCATCAAAGGGTTGCTTGGTTGGAGTCTTTGGGTAAACTACAAAAATGGTCACTTACGTTTAGAAGTTCATCAAACGGTTACTCGACAATCTTTTTGGGTAAACTATTGAAATGGTCACTTACATTTAGTAAGTGTATACTTTTGGTCATCGGTTTCAAAAAAAATGAATGTTATACTCACTTAGTTTTCGTTGTGTAAACTTATGGTCATTTAAACTTTTCTTGTCGTTAAACGTTAACGGGAAGCTGACCTGGCAAGAATAAAAAATAGGGTAAACTAGTAAAATGGTTACTTATGTTTAGTAAGTCTACATATTTGGTCACCAATTTCAAATAATGAATGTTATGGCAACTAATATTTTCCTTGTGTAAACTTATGGTCACTGGAACTTTTCTTGCAATTAAACGTTAACACCATCTACATGACACACGTGTAACCACTGTATTGGTCCGTAATCGTTGAGAAAGCACTCTTAAAGCCTCAAACCATATCTTCATGGGCCACGTCTATTGCCATATTGCTTTGGTTGCCTTCTTTGAGAAATGTTGGTCCTAAATAGACCCTTTTATCGTATTCATCATTTTCGTGTGGTTGAATCCAAAGCTCTTGCGTCATCGTATAACCATTGTATTTCATTCACCATTCACGTCAATATTGATGCTAAATCAAATATAAACACCCACATCAATATTGGGTTGAATTAGGTTACGATTTAAGGAACTGTTGGTCAAATCATGGGTGATGGCCTTGCTGCAATGAGCCAAGGCATGCAATAGGTGCATGTTTGAGATGGCTCGACTATGGGCGTTGTGATAATCGCTGGGTGCGAGAGGGCTCTAGTCTTATGGTGCACGTGCACAAAGGGGTCAAGGGTGTTGAGCTTTAGAAGTTGTTGCTTGTGATGGTGAGGTGCTCGATAGTGTAGTGTGCGTAGGCCTCAGGTTTAGTATGGGTAAGAACAGTGGTTTGTGAATGGTAAACTTCAAATTGGTTTAGGGGTTGTGAGGCTCGAGTGAAGAGGTGTAACCCCCTAAATCTGGCCTAGAAGAATTGAGTCGAATCTAGGAAGTTAGTTTTGAAAGCTTGTCCCTCAAGAAATAATTTAGGTTAAATATAATGAAATTCATAATAATTAGATATATAAGTAGAAACCCAATAAATAATATGATTATGATAAATAATTAAAATATTTGAAAACAAGTTCGTAAATGCATGCATCCAATAATCTCAAATTATAAACATTCCCAATGTCCATATTACACGAATATTCCAAATAATACTAAAATAGTAAATCAAAGTACTCAAAAGAGTTCATACTGAAAATTAATATCTGAATAAACAAGAGATGCTCCAAGTATCGAGTCGCCTAATAGGTCTAAGTATCTGAAAGTAAAAACTAAGGGGTGTAAACTAAAGAGCTTAGTGTGTCCTCTTGTTTAAACCAAACAGAAAATCAAAACAATATTTCATTTACCGATAAATTCATTTCCGAAAACATAGTGTATTCGATAAATCAAAATCATAAATGTTATGATGTCCGATGCATGATGCAATGTCCAAATATCGGATATCATACAGAGTGGAGGTTGCCCTCGCTAGAGTGGAGGTTTCCCTTGCTTTTTCTGAATATTATTCCGAACAAATGACACATGATATGATTTGTAAAATCATAAATCTGAACTCTTACGAGTATCATATTTTCCGAAAATCAGATGCTTGATTTAAAAAAACGTTTAGTATGCCATGAATTATGGTTCAAATCATTATCAAATCTGAATTAGATAATAAATCAAGTAGAGATATATATACAACAACATTTATTTAAAACACCCCGAGAAACACACCTTAACCACAGAAGCTCTAATCTCGAGAAGGGCGAGCCTCACGCTCGGATCTCACTGAATCAAGACCTACAAGATATGATTTTTATATTAGCATTTATTTCTATCACTAAGCCACCGACTAAAACACTAAAAACCAAACTAAAGATATACTCACGTGAAGATCTCGAAGAACGTGCACAATTAATCTGAACAACGGGAGGAGCAGGTAACTCGTCAATCTGAAGGTCGGTACATGAACATGAGAATATTCCGAATTAGATTATAAAATCCATAACTTATTAGATTCCAAAAAAATTACTTAAATTTAAAAAAAATAGAGCTTTCAGGATCTAATTTGACAAAACGGGCGGAAGATTCGGACTCAGGACGTCGAGAAAGGTTAAGATAAGCGTTTTCTGAAAAAGTCAACTCTTGGTTAACTTTGGTCAAAGTCAACCTTGGTCAAAGTCAAAGTCAACTATATCGGTCAAGGTCAACAAGTCAAACGGTCAAGGTCCAATTCGGTCAAATGTCAATTATGGTCAAAAGTCAATGGTCCGGTTCAAGACTTAATCTGGTTCGATGCAATTAACAGATTCAGTTTGGTTAACTCTTCCGATTTAGGTCAATGGTCTGATTCACATAATAGTTTACTGATCTGGTCTGGCCATTTTTTTATGGGTCACACACATGGGCTCACGAAACCACATTAACACTCATAGAAGCCCAACATCCACAATCAATGACAACCTTGACTAGGCTTAAACCAATTAACACACTAGCCCAACACAAGCCACACATACAACCCACATGAACAACTCAAAGCCCAACACCCATATCCAAACACATCAAGCCAAAAAATACACTTTTACCACAACCAAACTAGGGTTTCCAGAACCTTTGACGGCGGTGGCAAGCTCCACGAACGGCAGCGACAAGTTCCACGAATGGCAGCGACAAGCTCTACAAACGGCGGCAGCGACAGAACTAACCAGGGACAACAAGGAACCAGACCACTCGATTGTGGCTTACCAACAACAACGACGGAGGAGAAAAGCGGCACAAAAGAGATTCAAACGGTTCCGATTTTATTTCTCACAAACACCAAACGAAAACAACTAAAAAGACGATGGTGCGAGGAGAAGGTTCCGAACAGAGGAGACACGGTGGTGCACAGTGGCGCAAAAGAGAACTTGATGGGTTCTTCGTGGTTTCCGAGCAAACAGAGACTAGCGAAGGAGATTAGAGGAAAAGGGTTTGCTTCGGACGGAGATGCAATCTCAACAGCACGTGAGACGGATGTTAGACAGAGGATGAACGGAGCCGGGAAAACGAACCGTTTCCCTTCGACTTAGCAAACAACAAACAAAGCATGGAGGAGCGGCGACAATGGTCCTATCAAAGTTCCACCGGCAAGCAAGGGAAAAGCCGAAAGGTTTCCTACCGTTATTGAGCAAACGGCGGGCGGTAAGGTTGGTCTGATGAGTGGGGTTTGCTCGTGAGGCAACGAGGAACCCGTTGACAGTGGTCGTACGAGTCACGAATGGTGGTGGAGGCTTGGTCGAAGTTTCGCCGGGAAAACAACAAAGATGGGTGAGGGAGAGATGCCGTGAGAGAAAGGCGGATGAAAATCAAATGGAATCCCAAAAGACCCTCTAATGCCATAAATGATGCTTAAATACCCAATTTAATGGGTAAATTACAATAGGAGCCGCCGAAGTTATTTAGGGTTTGAAAACGAGCACATAAGTTTTCATAAAATACAAATTGACCCACAAATTTTGAAACTAAGCCTCATGATTCTGAATTATCTCAATTTAACCCTTAACTCAACTAGGGTTTCAGAATTAATTTCCCTAAATTCTAAGGTTACCGATTTAAGGATTTTAGAATTAAAATTTTCCTAAATTGGGGAAAATTCGGGGTGTTACAACTCTCCATCCCTTTAAGAAATTTCGTCCTCGAAATTTTCAGACTTAACAACAGATCTCAAAACCAACTAAAACACCCATATACTTTCACATTCTAAATTCATGATATATCATAATCGAAAATACTAAAACATAGAACTGGAAAAAGAACTAAAACGTATTAAGATGTACCTTCCATGTCATCATGTATATCATGGTATCCAACACGAGCTCTGGTTGGATGTACTGAACTTGGACGTCTAATCTCGAATCTAGCTGATCCACCACTCAGAGCATGTCTACCTCTACTAGTAGTACCAGAAGAAACTGACCTAAACTGCCCTCTACCTCGGTGAGGTGCCTGAACTGATGCATGACTCTGATTATGAACGGATGAACCAGTAGCTGAACATGGACAATTCTTTAAGTAGTGATCCTGAGAACCACATCTGAAACACGTTTTGTTCATCAATCGGCACTCTCTGTTATGCTTTTTACTGCAAAAACCACATATAGAAATAGGCCGACGAACTTTTGAACTACCCTGGCTGCCAGACGGAACTGTCAATATTGCAGGTCTTACATTCCGATAACTATGAGGAACAAACTCATGTCTAGACCTCTTCCCAGACGAGTTGACAAAACTAGGCTGAGCAGATATGTCCGGTTGCTTCACGACTTGGTCAGAATTCTGAAGTTCCTCCTTTTCCATTAGTGCAAGAATCCTCTCAAGAGTTTTAGCCCGACTAACCATGTTGTTGAATACTTTATCATGATGTGTTGCAACATCTCTCTAAATTGGCAGTCGAAGTCCCTTCAAAAACCAGTCACACTTATCTTCCTCAGTCGTAACTAACCCAGGAGCATACTTGGCCAACCTCTGAAACTCTATCTCATAATCATTCACTGACATGTTGTTTTGTTTCAGATTCATAAACTCATCACGACACTTCGCTAAGAACTCGGCTCCCACATAACGATCCTGAATAGCCTGTCGGAAAAAATCTCATGTAACCTGACTAGGTGGAACAATATCTACCACTGACTCCCACCAATTCTGAGCTTCACCCTCTAACAAAGATACATCGGCTCGCAATTTTTGATTGGTTGGGTAATCCATCTCAACAAACAACCGTTGCAACTTCTTTAGCCAATACTCTGCATCGGCTGGATGTGTACCGGTTTTACCCTCAAACAATTTCATCCCAGCAGCTATGAATTCTGAAGATATGGGTTTCCTCGGACCCTCTGACTATCTAAGATAACAGAGCAACTCGCAGTGAACTGTTGCACTATCCGGTTGAACTATCTCAGTATCCTCAACATCGAGTGAGTCATCATTTTCGATTTGATGTCCTCCCAATGGATCTATCTAATTACCCGATATCTCATTCTGATTTCCCATTTGCCCAACAGAAGGCGGATGATCACTACCAGAAGCAGCAGTACGGCCACGTTCTCGAACAAACGATAAATTAGGACTCCTACGCGGTGGCATAGTGAACTATCTACAAAAGGTAATAACCTAGAGTCAAATTCGGTATTGAAGTCTCGGATTTAAAACAATTTAAAATCACATAATACTGTAATAAAATTTACAAAAAAATTCTCATTTATCCCAAAATGTTTCAGATGCATGCAAAAGTCGAAAATATTTTGAAAACAACTTTTGTGAGCCTCACAGTCCGAGGGTTGAACCTGGCTCTGATACCACTAAATGCAACCCCCTAAATTCAGCCTAGAAGAATTGGGACGAATCTAGGAAGTTAGTTTTGAAGCTTGTCCCTCAAGAAACAATTTAGGTTAAATATAATGAAATTCATAATAATTAGTTATATAAGCAGAAACCCAATAATTAATATGATTATGATAATTAATTAAAATATCTGAAAACAAGTTCGTAAATGCATGCATCCAATAATCTCAAATTACAAAACATTCCCAATGTCCATATTACACGAATATTCCAAATAATATTAAAATAGTAAATCAAAGTAGTCAAAAGAGTTCATACTGAAAATTAATATTTGAATAAACAAGAGATGCTCCAAGTATCGGGTCTCCTAATAGGTCTGAGTATCTGAAAGTAAAAACTAAGGGGTGTAAGCTAAAGAGCTTGGTGTTTCCTTTTGTTTAAACCAAAACAGAAAATCAAAATAGTGTTTCATTTACCGATAAATTCATTTCTGAAAACAGAGTGTATCTGATAAATCAAAATCATAAATGTTATGATGTCTATTGCATGATGCAATGCCCAAATATCCGATATCATACAGAGTGGAGATTGTCCTCACCAGAGTGGAGGTTTCTCTCACTTTTTCTGAATATTATTCCGAAAAAATGACACATGATATGATTTGTGAAATCATAAATCTGAACTCTTACGAGTATCATATTTTTCGAAAATCAGATGCTTGATTTAAAAAAACGTTTAGTATGCCATGAATTATGGTTCAAACCATTATCAAATCTCAATCAGATAATAAATCAAGCAGAGATATATATACAACAACATTTATTTAAAACACCTTAAGAAACACACCTTAACCATAGAAGCTCTAATCTCGAGAAGGGCGAGCCTCACGCTCGGATCTCACTGAATCAGGACCTACAAGATATGATTTTTATATTAGCATTTATTTCTATCACTAAGCCACCGACTAAAACACTAAAAACCGAACTGAAGATATACTCACGTGAAGATCTCGAAGAACATGCACAATTAATCTGAACAACGGGAGGAGCAGGTAACTCGTCAATCTAAAGGTCGGTACCTGAACGCGAGAATATTCCGAATTAGATTCTAAAATCCATAAGTTATCAGATTCCAAAAACAATTACTTAAAATTAGCAAAAAAGAGCTTTCGGGATCTAATTTGACAAAATGGACAGAAGATTCGGACTCAGGACGTCGAGAAAGGTTAAGATGAACGTTTTCTAAAAAAGTCAACTCTTGGTCAACCTTGGTCAAAGTCAAAGTCAACTGTGTCGGTCAAGGTCCAATTCTGTCAAACGTCAATTATGGTCAAAATTCAATGGTCCGGTTCGATGCAATTAACAGATTCGGTTTGGTTAACTCTTCCGATTTAGGTCAATGGTCTGATTCACATAATGGTTTACTGATCTGGTCTGGCCATTTTTTTATGGGTCACACACATGGGCTCACGAAACCACATTAACACTCACAGAAGCCCAACATCCACAATCAATAACAACCTTGACTGGGCTTGAACCAATTAACACACTAGCCCAACACAAGCCACGCATACAACCCACGTGAACAACTCAAAGCCCAACACCCATATCCAAACACATCAAGCCCAACAATACACTTTTACCACAACCAAACTAGGGTTTCCAGAACATTTGACGGTGGCGGAAAGCTCCACGAACGGCGGCAGCGACAAAACTAACCGGGGACAACAAGGAACCAAGCCACTCGGATGTGGCTTACCAACAACCACGACGGAGGAGAACATCGGCACAAAAGAGATTCAAACGGTTCCGATTTTATATCTCACAAACACCAAACGAAAACAACTAAAAAGATGACGGTTCAAGGAGAAGGTTCCGAACGAAGAAGGCACGGTGGTGCACAGCGGCACAAAAGAGAACTCGATGGGTTCTAATAAGGGGCAGTCTGCCGAAACGGACTATCCTCGTTTGCTACGGATCTAGGAATGTTGTAGGCACGTTCCTGCAATAAAAACAACAAGGAAACAACAAAAATTATACGACATATTTATGTTAAATATAGACTTAAAGATGAACAAAAATAAAAATAATAATATAGGGTAAGATGATAATTTTGGTGTTTTGGAAAGACTTCAAAATGATGGTGAAGAAGGCTTCAAAAACGACCGATGTGGGAGACGCTAAACTCGAAAGAACTCGAACAATCTGCTGAACAAACCCGAATCGAATCTGTCTAACGTCAAAGACGGAAAGCTGGAAAGAACCTGCACAATCTACTGAGCAAACCCAAATCGAATATGCTTTACGTCGGAGGACTTGGACCCACTAGATAGCGATCTAGGAACCCGAAGTATCAAATAAATTTGACACAACAAACAACGTCTGAAATGCCAAAAAAAAGTTCGGTGAAAAACCGAAATTGAGAGAATAATCTCACAAATTTTTATTCATCAAATGTCTAACCTTTTACAAGTGCCATCCAACCAAATTTATAATACAACAAGGATTTGCCAATTATACAACATGTGGTTGTAATTAAACCATTTAAAAAAATCAAAATTCAAACTTATTCAAATTGCATCTTAGCCGTGCATTTGGACAAGGTGAGCGGCAAGGGTGAATCACATTTAACATGTGATTTTTAGTTTGAATTTTAAACGTGAAAACCAATTGTGCTTATCCCTTTGTGCCCACATGGTTTGCATATGTCCTCATACAAATCTGCCGCACATGTTAAATATGTGTGAAGGAATTTCAAACCCCATTACTCCACAAATGCCGCTGCTGCACATGTGTCTTGTGTAATGAAATTTAAACTCCATTTGCTTGCTGCTCTAAGCCGTTTTGCAAAATAAATGGCGCACAAATACTTGAAAAGGGGGCAGCACCATTCGGCCATACCATGCACTTCACACATGCATCATTCGGCCACACACATGCACATGGATGATCATGCATGCCACATGCACACACGTCCACTTGCTGTCCTCCTAAGTACCTATATGAAAACAAGGCAAACACACATCAAAAGCTTTGTAGTCTTATTTAACCACATAAACATACTTAACATAATGCAAACACATTTAACAATATATATACATAAGTAAACACAGTTATAAGTAAGTAAACACTATGTATGTCACATATCAGCATGTAACACATTATAAACATAATGGAAACAATAATACAAGTCGTAAACACACCATAAGTAATATCGAACTAAGTTAAAACACACCAAACATACTATATACATAGTAAACACACTAATATAAATATAAGAAATTTTACACATCAGTATGTAACAAATGAAAAAGCAAACTTCCCTGAAAGTTTGAAGTTGCATCGTTGGGTGGCATAAACGTGCTCACATCATCCCCCCTTCTTTAATGCGATTTGTCCCCAAATTGACCCTCATTATAAAAGGGAACAATTTCGACTTTCTCTTGGCAGGGAACTTCCTCAGTCGTCTTGCTCGGCACATATGTCATCCTCTCGAATCAAGTTCTTTTACGAAGAACACAAATGGAAATTCCTTCTTTCTTGTACCTTTCCGAATAATGCACAACATAAAGTCAAACAATGTTCGTCGTGCATCCTTAAACCTGAAAAAAATGACATACAAAGGCAACTCCAAAGAACAACAAGAATCTCGACGATCATCCAGAATCACAACACAAGGTTGTTCACAATCCAATGTACAACCAAAGAAATCAACATATAAAAATGAAAAATCAATAGTACAATGGAAAGGAACGTCAAACCGTGGTACAGAAGGTTGCTGAATTTCTGAAAAGGACATAGATGCACTAGACATACCAACAATAGCAACCTTGGGAACTATACATGGCATCACCTTCTTATCCTGCAATTTAGAAGAAGAAGAAGTAGAAGAAAATGTCAAATCAGATAATACCTGTGAATTTGCTTTCTTCTTTTCACATTCATTATTCTCTTTGTTAGCCTTCCAAGCTGCAGTACTCGCTTTCAAACGAACTTCGTCTTCATATACTTCACTTGGAGTCATAGGTGCCAAAGTTACCTTTTTGCCCTCATGAATAAAAGAGTATCGATTGGTGTAACAATCGTGCAAAACTATCTTATCATACTGCCACGGTCTTCCTAACAACAAATGACAAGTATCCATAGAACAAACATCACAAGTTACCTCATCCTTGTATTTACCAATGAAAAATGGTATAACAACTTGTTCGGTAACTTTGATTTCAACACCATCATTCAACCATTGTAACTTGTACGGATTGGGATGCTTGGTCGTCTTCAGTTCTAACTTGTCAACCATGAGAGTACTAGCAACGTTAGCACAACTACCACTATCAATAATCACAATACATACCTTGTCGTTCACGTTGCATCTCGTATGGAAGAGGTTGCTTCGTTGTGGTTCATCCTGTGATGGTTGATCATTCAGACTTCTTTTGTCAACAAGTGCTTCATCGGTAGCCAATGTCTGCACATTATCATCATTTATCTCTTCATGGACAGAAGGAGAACCACCCCCATCAAGTCTATCCATTCGAGAATGTATAGGCTTCAATGCATTAGCAATCACTCGTTGCATCATGCGCTCTAAGGCTTGCATCTGGAGATTCAGTGGTTGTTGTTCACCCGAATTATCTTCAGAACATGTCATGTTAAAAAACCAAAACAACAAATAAAAACACACAATATATATATATATTAGTGAAATAAATAAAAAAATGGACCTCACTGCACACTCAACAAAAATCTCACAGATCGCTCCAAGGAAAGATCGCTCAACAATTGCACTCAAACTCTCGTGTTTCACTCGGGAGAATACTTGAATGGCTCTTTTTTTGTCTCCCCTTCTGTTCTCACACGCTCAATTGCCTTTTTTTCACTCGATCTCTCGCAATCAGTTCTTTAAGGAACTAACTCGATCTTTCGGACTTGTTAACTGTGTCAAACTTACAAGATAATATAATAGGTAAACAAACAAATGGTTAAAGGACAAATAGGGACTGTTAGGTGAAATAAAAATAAAAAAAAAGGCTGAAAAAAATAATAATAAGAATGCTGGAAATTGGTGATGAAACAAAAGAAATAAAGGCTGATAAAAAAATGAAGGACAACGGTTAAGGAAACAAAGAAAAAAAAGGTGACACAAAAAGAAAGGAAATAAGACTAAAAATTAAAGAAAATATGAAAAGGATAATGACACGAAAAAAAAGGAACCAAAAGATGAAAAATGAAGAGTTTAGAGAACCTTACTGCGAAGACGTGCTTACAACCTTCCTATTACCGAACAAACAAGCATAGTTCACTTCGGTTGATTTCCGAGCACATCAAAGTTACATAACAAACTCGTACAAATTTCATCATTTACAATAGGAACCCAGCAATAATAATATATATATATATATAAACACTTTCGAATCTAAAATGTTTTTTTTTATATTCGAATCTGTTTTTTTTATTTGAATCTGTTTTTTGTGTTCGAATCTGTTTTTTTTTTGTTCGAATCTGTTTTTTTTTTCGAATCTGTTTTTTTTTGTTCGAATTTGTTTTTATTCGAATCTGTTTTTTTTGTTCGAATCTGTTTTTTTTTATCGAATCTGTTTTTTTTATTCGAATGCTGACTTTTTTTGTTTAATTTGAATGCATTTTTTTCTCTTTTTTTTACTCGAATTTGCAGAAACTTACAACGAATCCAACAACCTAGGCTCTGATTACCACATAATAAGGGGCAGTCTGCCGAAACGGACTATCCTCTTTTGTTACGGATCTAGGAATGTTGTAGGCACGTTCCTGCAATAAAAACAACAAGGAAACAACAAAAATTATACGACATATTTATGTTAAATATGGACTTAAAGATGAACAAAAATAAAAATAATAATATAGGGTAAGATGATAATTTTGGTGTTTTGGAAAGACTTCAAAACGATGGTGAAGAAGGCTTCAAAAACGACCGATGTTGGAGACGCTAAACTAAAAAGAACTCGAACAATCTGCTGAACGAACCCGAATCGAATCTGTCTAACGTCAAAGACGGAAAGCTCGAAAGAACCTGCACAATCTACTGAGCAAACCCAAATCGAATATGCTTTACGTTGGAGGACTTGGACCCACTAGATAGCGATCTAGGAACCCGAAGTATCAAATAAATTTGACACAACAAACAACGTCTGAAATGCCAAAAAAAGTTCGGTGAAAAAACGAAATTGAGAGAATAATCTCACAAAATTTTATTCATCAAATGTCTAACCTTTTACAAGTGCCATCCAGCCAAATTTATAATACAACAAGGCTTTGTCGGTTATACAACATGTGGTTGTAATTAAACCATTTAAAAAAAAATAAAAATTCAAACTTATTCAAATTGCATCTTGGTCGTGCATTTGGACAAAGTGAGCGGCAAGGGTGAATCACATTTAACATGTGATTTTTAGTTTGAATTTTAAACGTGAAAACCAATTGTGCTTATCCCTTTGTGCCCACATGGTTTGCATATGTCCTCATACAAATCTGCCGCACATGTTAAATATGTGTGAAGGAATTTCAAACCCCATTACTCCACAAATGCCGCTGCTGCACATGTGTCTTGTGTAATGAAATTTAAACTCCATTTGCTTGCTGCTCTAAGCCGTTTTGCAAAATAAATGGCGCACAAATACTTGAAAAGGGGGCTGCACCATTCGGCCATACCATGCACTTCACACATGCATCATTCGGCCACACACATGCACACACGTCCACTTGCTGTCCTCCTAAGTACCTATATGAAAACAAGGCAAACACACATCAAAAGCTTTGTAGTCTTATTTAACCACATAAACATACTTAACATAATGCAAACACACTGAACAATATATATACATAAGTAAACACAGTTATAAGTAAGTAAACACTATATATGTCACATATCAGCATGTAACACATTATAAACATAATGGAAACAATAATACAAGTCGTAAACACACCATAAGTAATATCGAACTAAGTTAAAACACACCAAACATACTATATAAATATAAGAAATTTTACACATCAGTATGTAACAAATGAAAAAGCAAACTTCCCTGAAAGTTTGAAGTTGCATCGATGGGTTCTTTGCGGTTTTCGAGCAAATAGAGACTGGCGAAGGAGATTAGAGGAAAAGGGTTTGCTCTAGGCGGAGATGCAATCTCAACGGCGCGTGAGACGAATGTTAGACAGAGGCTGAACGGAGCCGGGAAAACGAACCGTTTCCATTCGACTTAGCAAACAACAAACAAAGCACGGAGGAGCGGTGGCAATGGTCCTATCAAAGTTCCACCGGCAAGAAGGGGAAAAGTCGAATGGTTTCCTACCGTTATTGAGCAAATGACGGCCGATAAGGTTGGTCTAATGAGTGGGGTTTGCTCGTGAGGCAACGAGGAACCCGTTGACAGTGGTCGTACAAGTCACGAACGGTGGTGGAGGCTTGGTCGGAGTTTCACCGGGAAAACAACGAAGATGGGTGAGGGAGAGATACCGTGAGAGAGAGGCGACTGAAAATCAAATGGAATCCCAAAAGACCCTCTCATGCCAAAAATAATGCTTAAATACCCAATTTAATTGGCTAATTACAATAGGAGTCACTGAAGTTATTTAGGGTTTGAAAACGAGCACATACTTTTCATAAATTACAAATTGACCCACGAATTTTGAAACTAAGCCTCATGATTCTGAATTATCTCAATTTAACCCTTAACTCAATTAGGGTTTTAGAATTAAATTCCCCAAATTCTAGGGTTACTGATTTATAGATTTTAGAATTCAAATTTTCCTAAATTGGGGATAATTTGGGGTGTTACAAGAGGTGTTTAGTTTAGTGTAGTAGGTAGTTCATCGAGCTGGGCTATTGTTATGGGGAATATGGTAGTGTGTGTGAGCGATGAATTATGCGTTGTAGTGAGTTTAGGTTTTGGCTAACGGTGAGCAGTGTGGTTTGAGGAACTAACAAAGACGTCGCGATTAACATAGTGAAACCCTAAAGAACACTGGCCAAGAGGCCACTGGGTTAGCTATGAGCACATGGGGTGACTTTGAGTTAAGGGGAAGCTATGGTTGAAAGAAAATGAGCAAAAAAAAGAAGTTATAGCCTCTCAGCCATAGTGCCACAAACACCATTACTCTCAATCATCCCATGAACTCCTAAACAAATTCACAGGCCATTTTTTTTAATTTTCTAATCCTTACAATATTCGAAGCCCCAACACTCCAAACCCACACCACACTACTCACCCCTAGTCAAAACCTAAAACCATTACAATTCATATGGTGACTGAAATACAATTGTTATACGACGACGCAAGAGCTTTGGTTCGTTTGGGTAGATTCAAACCAATCACTACAGCAAAACAGGTCATTAGCGACGTTTTTAGCTCTATGGCGGCGTTTTAAAGCGCCGCTAAAAACTCCCTTGACGCTTAGAAAAGCACCGCAAGAAGTGCCTCTTAAACTAGTGCCGCAATAGTTCACGGCGTTTTTAGGGGAAAAAAACGCTGCAAAAAGTCACGATCTGTAGCGGCGTTTGTAAATACAAAGGCCGCCAATAACTGGTCTTTAGTGGCGTTTGTTATAAGAAATGCTGCAAAAAGTCAAGATCTGTAGTGGCGTTTGTAAACACAAATGTCGAGAATAACTGGTCTTTAGTGGCGTTTGTTTTAAAAACGCCGCAAAAAGTCATGATCTGTAGCAGCGTTTCGAAGCTTAAAGGCCGCGAATAATTGATCTTTAGAGGTGTTTGTGATTACAAACGCCGTAAATAACTAGTCTTTAGTGGCGTTTGTACAAACAAACGCCGCGAATAACACCATGTTTCAAAAAAATTCAAATAAAAGCATATATACTTTATAATAATCTAAAATGCATTACATTTAAACAAAAAAAAAACGTTATGAAAGAGTCATTTTTCAAAAAGAGTAAAGGCAAATAACACCATGGTCCAAAACAAATCTATACACATTTCTATAATTTCAGCTTCTAGTGGGGAAAGAAAGAACTTGACTCTCTTCATTGTTGCACCTGAACATTAGCCTGGAGACCTTCAAGGGATCTGTTCTTACGAGCAAGGACAATGGGTTGAAAGGGGCTGGCAGTTGTTTCCAATTGAACAAGTGGATCAATTCGCGGAGTAGACATGTGAATAATTACTGACAAAATCAGTATCTTCATATCAGAAATCATCCCAAATTATACATTGTAAAGCAACTTAAGCGAATAAAAAAACTGAAATTTCAGATAGTATAAAATGTGCAAAATGTGGCCAAAGAAAAACTATTCTCATCAAAGCATAAAAGAAAAACAAATAAATAAATCATGGTGTAAATAATGACAAGTAAAGAACATTTGGTAAACTGCTGAAGCTAGCAGCTAACTTCAATAAAGACATGTTGTCCATAGTACACTACTGGCATACTTTAAAGCATAACATGTTACCATAATGCCTATAACTAATGAACTAGGAGTATAAATAAATGAGGAGATTTGTGTCAAAATGGAGCCAACTGGTTCAAGTCAAACAAGTGCAGTTGTAGCTTAAGGAACGTCATGTGATGAAAAGGAATGGAAATGCATTCATCTAATATGTTTTGTATCACCTAGGATGGAAAGAAAGCTAAGCACGTAGCAGGCAAATGAAAATATAAGTATCTGAGCAAGAGACAATTATACATATTGTCTACATCCAGCTTTGGCAAGCAAGGGAGCATTTGAAGGTATAAAACCAGAAAATAAAGCACAAGAATACCATGTCACAAGAAAACAAATTGTATAATACATCTAGATTTATTAAAATAGTACTTTTATAGAACTTTTAAGGACATCACGACAAAGGAATTCCCAGAAAGTATCAAAGAGAAGGTTGTCAAAGCAACTTGCCTTGGGACATGGGTATAAAATATAAATATATGATTCTCCTACTCTTCATTTTTGTTGTTATGCCTGACACATATTCGAACATGGGTATAAAATATAAATATACGATTCACTAAGAACTCTCCAAATACATGGAAAAACATAGAAAAAATTGAACATAACCGTATTAAACACATATCTATATCCAACACACACCCAGACTGAAGAACATAGCTAAGAAACAGTACGCATAATCAAAAGATGGGAATAACCAATGTAGAGTGTTGACAAGAAATTCCACAGCGGCTTGATCTGCAGCTGTAGTATCTGTCAAATGAGTGTGCTGAACCTGAATTTCAAGAAAAATGATTTGGACATGGAAAGTAAATCCTAACAAGAAATAGCCAAGTCAAATCGAAAATATTCCAAGGTAAAAATAATAAAGAGTGAAACCTTCACGGCAACTTTTTGACCACCATGCATACGAGCGACATGAACTTGTGCGAGGGAAGCACTAGCTATCGGTTCTGGATCATATTCATCAAAAACCTACACATGGAAAGCTAGTCTAAATGTACAAGTATAGCTTCTACAAGTCAAAAGAAACATCAATAGCACTTATTATATTGGAGAAAAAAGTTATCCAATCTTAATAATCAATGAAAAACAATTGAATTCAGCTTAATAAACATTATTTTTTCAAAAAGATACTTACTTTATCAGGCATCTGTCCAAGTTCCTTCTTGAAGACTTCACACACTTGATCGTACGAAGAAACCGGACACTTATTCAACATTGACTCCCTCGTTGTAATTACATACTCTTGAGGAACTAGGTACTCCTAAAGAAATAAAAGAAAAAAATGAATCAAAACCCACAAATTCCCTTCACCATTGCTGGCAGCCACGAATTCCCTTCACCAGTGCATCTAAACTAGAAAAAAATACCAACTTATACAAATAGAAGGGGAGAACAGTTAATTTCATGTACAAGTATGGATAATGATGAATATGATGCACTATTAACCTTTGAAGTCAGTTGCCATTTTCCATCACGATTGGTGCCACACTTCTCATTAATGAAAGAAACAAAGTCATCTAGATCCCTGCCACCATTGTAGTCTTCATCAGCTTTGTTGCTTTTCGGAAAGAATTTCTATGTTGGATATCCACTTACTCTGTGTCTGCAATTAAAGGCCTTAACATCCATTGCTGTATTTGTCAAAACCAACCGCTGCAAGATTAAAATTTGAAAAATAGTCATCATTTTGTCAAAACCAACAGCTGCATTCAAAGCATCTAAAGTAGAACAGGATAGAAGAAAATAGGAATATTTAAAATTTGAGTGAAAGGAAAATGAAATTTCGTCGTTGTCCCTAACTTCACTTCATAATAATTCATTTAAACGAATTATGGTATTTAATGGTTACAACAAATATGTTGGCTTTTATTGGTTCATCATCAACTCAAGCAATTAGAGATTACCATTATAGTACGCATACCTAGAATGTAGACCGCTAAGCCTGAAAGATAGACCAGATGCAGCATCCTAATATTTATTAATAAAAAATGCCATACAACAGGATATAAGCAAATAGGAATATGGGAAACTTGAGTGAAAGCAAAGTGAAATTTCTTCACTGTCCCTAAGTTTTTTAGGATTAATTTTTTATTACAAAGGCTTGAACAAGGTTATCCAATAAAGCCGGAGCTCGTTTCTGTGACATACTAATCGATATTTAGGAGAACAAATACATGATCGAAAGGAATTAACAATTTGTATGTATGCAAACAATTATTCGAATCCATTACCTCAAAGACTCCATGGACAATGAACTGTCCAATCCAGCAGAAAAGTTGAACTGCAAGAACAACCTGAAATTGATTTCAATCCAATCTATTGCAATTAAAAAAAAGTTGAAACAAGAAGCATCTAAGAAGTGCACAAGAACAGCCAATCAACAATTAGGCAAAATGATAAACCATTTTTAATTTGTTTGGAAATGTAATGGATTGAGATTATAAGCAAAATTTGTGGCTGGGGGGGGGGGGCTAATAAAGACCAATTTCAAACGCCACTTCCATTGTAAGCTATCATACAACAAGAATCTAATGATTAAAGTCAAGCCATCATAGAAAACTTACAGGGGCAATTATGTAGTAATATTCATACAAGCAAACAACGTGTTTGTCAAAATGCACTGCAAAATCCTTTATTAAATCTAAATGAAAAGAAACTGACAAAAAATGAAACAAAATTCATAAAAAAATCAATATAAAATGAGAATAAAAATTTGTACCTTCCAAGCAAGAGAAATGCCAAGCCGGGTTGCAACAAAGCTGCTAACAATCCAACAAACCCCACAAAGAAAGACGGTCAAGGTTCTGACTTTGAAACCCAAACACACGTAAAACACAACGTAGATCAAAGCTAACAAGAACTCAAAGTTGAAAATCAACGAAACGTGGATTCCAAACATGGGTAAAAACCAAATCTGAAGAAAACAAACCTAATTGAAAAGCAAAAACTTGATAGGAGGAAAGTACCTTCGGCGACGAGCTGAGGCAGTGGTGACGAGTAGAGGTAGTGGCGATGCAGTAGCAGAGACGTGGAGATTAGGGGGCATGAGTAACAAAGGGGGATCGGGAAATATTTGTGAAATTAAGGATAGGGCTCGTGATTAAAAAAGGGCTAAAAGACTTTTTAGAAATACAATAGGAGATTTTGCGGCGTTTTACTTTCAAACGCCATTATAGTATGAGTGTTTGCGGCGTTTTTATAAAAAAACGACACCTTCTATCTATTTATAGCGGCGTTTTTTTTCTAAAAAGCCACTAAAAGTAAATATCAATTATGGCGCTTCCACCTAGAACGCCACAAATTTTATCAATTGTTGCGTTTTTTATTCAAACGCCGCTAGAAGTACAAAATTAGCGGCGTTTACCCAAAAAATGCCGCTAATAACTTATTCTGCTGTAGTGAATGAAGAAGATTTGTAACACCCAAAATAGGGTTAGATATTTTGAGGGTTGACCGGATTCGATTCGAACCGGTTAAACCGAATTAGCCAATTAATTAGGTTTTGGGTAAAATTAAAAGAATAAAAATCGAATTTGGAATTATTTGGGAAAGGAATCGGGCTTCTAAATATGTTGGATATTTTATTTAACATTGAGGAATTTTAATTGGAAGGTAATTTAATTTAATTAAATGGATTTTTTATTTTATTGACCAAATTGTAAAAATTGCAAAATTGTTTTTAATGATTATTTTGTAAATGGGCCAATATTAAGAATCCTTAGAGAGCTATATTTTCCAAATGCTTTAATCTGAAAATAAACACCTTAATTGAGTAAGAAATTTACGGTTAATTGTTTTCTAAATCATTTTTCCTATTGTTTTGATTTTCCCTCATTTTCTCTCCTTTTTTTTGATCAGCAACATGATTTTATTTTATTGATAAATCATGTAAAAATCAATGCACCGGCCTCATTAAAAACCCCCCTAATCCTAAATGGGGGGAAAAGAGTACCTGTGCATGTGGTACAACGATGGATTTCAATAGGCTAAAAAACCGAACAAAACTCAGTACATCCATACCCAATTGGCGCGCATTGCGCCATTCTTAGCTAGTGCATCCGCAATAGAATTGGCCTCCCGAAAAATCTTATTAAAACAAATAAAAGGCATCGCCTCCCAAGCATCATCAATTTGATGAAGCCAATTATCCAATCTCCACGGCCTATGCTCCATTCCTAACACCCAAGAAAGTGCAACGGCTGAATCCGATTCGATCACAATCGAATACACTCCCTCACAATCGATCTCCCGCACCATTCTCATCGCATACGCAATCGCTTGCACTTCAGCCATATTGGAATCCTCAATCCCGATAGGCCCTGCAAAAAACGCAACAATCTTGCTGTTCCCATCACGAAGGACGCCCCCGCACTATGCTGCACCGGGCTTTCCCCGCGATGACCCGTCGACATTGAACTTCCATGCCCCCTGTGGTGGTGGCATCCACACAATGCCCTGTCTCGGCTCCCGTTTCTGCACCCTTGACGACCGACATAAGATGGGGCACGACCACCAAGTTGCCTCCCCCGCATGGAGCAGCTCAAAACGATCACAAGTCCAGTGGTAAGACCGGAGTTGAACCAAGAAGAAAAACGAATGGCATGACTCCCTCTTCTCCTTGAACATTAATTCATTACGGGCAAGCCACAATGACCACAACACACTTGCGCAACCAATAATCCACCAATATCGCACCTCCCCCTCAAAATAGCTCATGCAGCACTGGTTAATAAACTCACTGATATGCCAAGGACGGACCGTCGAAACTGACCACCATTTGAAAAACATATCCCACATCTCCCTCGCCACCTCACAATGCCCGAAAATATGATCAACATAATCTTCCCCATCCGCACACCATCGGCAAGTAATATTACTCACACCCAACGGCATTCCACGCTCCATCAACATACGTAAAGTAGGCAGCCGGTTCAACATTAAAAACCAAATAAAGCATTGTATTTTTGGTATCAACGGCAATTTCCATATCATGCTAATATCGGATGTGTCATGTAATCCAAAAGATGCCATTAATTTATGTAATGTACTTACCGAAAACTGCCCCGCCACATCATGAATCCAAACCAACTTGTCCATCGCCCTCGCGCGAAGGGAAAAGCCACTAATACACGCTACCAATTCACGTAATTGGGCATTTTCGAACACTCGCAAAGGTCGCCGAAAACATCCAGCCCATTCCTCACTCGGTAAACACAAGTAATCACATACCCTTGCCATATTATTGCACGCCAAGCTAAACAACCGGGGAAAAATAATTTTCAATGGATCCGCAAGGCACCAACAATCCCTCCAAAAAAGAATACTCTTCCCATCGCCCAATGTCCAAGTGAATTGTGCCGCATTCATGAATTTTTCCACATACTCGTCACTTTGGATCGCAACTATTTGTTTCCACATCGATGACATACTCGCCACGCCCCTCGAATTGAGACGCCATGCAAGGACATCGCTGTCGTATTTCGCCACTATAATCGCTTTCCATAGCGAACCATCCGCTTGAGTATACCTCCACGCCCACTTAGCTAACATAGCTAAATTTCGGACGTGGAGATTCACCACTCCTAATCCACCAAAACGCTTCGGTTGGCAAGCTACCATCCAATTCACCCTGCTGAGTTTCGTCCTTTCTTCCTTGCCACCCCACAAAAAATTCCTCTCTCTCCTTATTTTCCCTCACTTTCCACTTCAACTTCCAAACAAGATTCTCTACAATTCTTTTCTGATTTTCAATGGAGAATACATCATTTGATTTCACTCTTGTTTCTTAACAAAACCTCATAAGAATTTCTCAAGGATTTATCAATTTCACAAGTTTGATTTTAAAGTAAAACTTACATCAATTTTGGTGGGAGCTTATTCAAAAGTGAATTTCTTTTCCTCTATTAAAACTAAGGTTGTTTATTGATATTCCCTAGTAGTTTGCTGATAATTGATTGATATTAACATGGTTTTGCAATGGATTTCAAGATTTGAGTTATAAATGGTGATTTTGATGAATTGCTTAAATATTTGTTTAAGTTGATGAAACCTGGAGATTTTAATTGGGTAATTTCATGTTTTGATAGGTTAATCATAATGTTAAATGAGATTATGAAAATAAATCATTAAACTATTTGATTGGCTAATTTTTAAATAAGTTTTTGGTAGTTTTGGGGTTTGGTTTAGGTTTTTTTGAGTTGTTGGTGATGTAAGGATGTTTGGAATGTGATTTTAGTTGAGTTTTGATGTGTTTTAAATGTTAGTTTCTCTGGTTTAAGGTTAGGAGTTGGTAGAGCAACGATTAATGTTGTTTTTGGTAGTTTCGGTTAGTTTTTGGAGGGATAACGTAGAGGCTGCAGGGGATTGTTGTTGGGCTACGAGTTGAATGCATAAGGATGCATTTTCCCTCTGGTTTTTGTGGTTAAAATAGGGGACGATCAAGGTGAGGTTGCCTAGTTGCATGCATTGCTTACCGGAGGCTCAATCGTATCGACGAGCTAAGCTAGGCGTATCAGCGAGTGATTAAACACGTTAAAGCTCTTTAAAGGTTTGATTGGTGGATCATGGGGGTTTAGTTGTAGCCTAAAAAGCTTAAATAAGCTCAAGCATAAGTTTCATCATTTCGCCTTTGGTTATTGGCTTCGATTTGAGCATGTGGATTCCATGTTTTGGTTTTAAACATGGTTTGATTTACTTATTGTAAATGTATTGTTTTGGATTAATATGCAATGTTTATCAGAGTATTTGAATGCCTACGAGCATTGAGAATTGTTCCTCATAGGAATGTGTTGTTGCCTTTGGCAATATGGTTTTGCATATGAAACGGTTTTGTGAAATGCATTGGAAAACAATAAGTAAATGTACTTGATAATAATATATTGGCTATGTGACATATTGAGAAAGTTTCGGGTATAGTTGGCTAGCCATATGATTAAAGTGCACTATAAAAATGTAAAATCGATCGTGTGAAATTCTTCGGTTACACAATAAGGGTAGTGCTATTGTGAAGTGATAGGGGTAGTGTTATCAAAATGGAATAGGGGTAGTTCTATTCTTGGCCGAAGTGAGTTGTGGTGGAGGTAGTACCGCCATGAGAAAAGACTTGATGGGGGTAGTGTCATCAAGGGAATCTGTGTATCCGAACATGTATGGATAGGGGCAGTGCTATCCATGGATAGAGGTAAGTCTATCCGAGTCACTATAAATGCCAATATATGAGAATATTTGTGCTAATTGAGATTTACAAATGGTTGATTCACATGGTTGTTTTGCATGATTTGTTTTGGAAACAAATGTGGAAATTCTTGGGTAGTTAAGCATGATTTGAAAGCAAAAAGATTTACGATTTTCAAATGGTTTTCAAATGCATCAATGTTTTGTTTAGGAGCATCTTTACTAAGCATTCGTGCTTACGCTCTCTTTTTCCCATTGATACAGAACAATAGAGTTGAAGGAAAACGTTGGTTTGACAAGAAAGGTCCAAGAACATACATTTGCTTGAGTATGAAACTTGGTTTTAAATTCGGTTAATAAGGCAATGTATTACCATGTTTTTGGGGATTTTGTAATCTGGATTTTTGGATGTATTGTGGATGTTTATATATTGTGGTTGATGGTTTTCATGTTGTTGGATTTGAGGCATAATTGATGATGACATGCTAGTATGTGTTTATGTTTTGTGAATTCTTTAGGGTGCCTATTGGTTGGATTTGCTTATACTCATGCTCTTGTGATTCTAGCATGTTTTAAATGATGCAATTAGGTTGTTGATGCATTCCCCATGTTTTTATGTGCTTTGAACCTCTTTTTGAATGTTAAGTTGAATGGTTTTTAGGGACCATGCCTCTAATATTATGATTGGAGTAAATTATCTTGAATTGATCATGGTTCCTTAAGTATTTGGCATGGTTTGATCTCTGTAATAGTTGTGTATATGAATATGATGAGTTAAGGCATGTTTGAGCTATCAATTGAGTGAAAACTAGCAAAATTGGACATTTAAGGTCATAGGGGTACCGATACACGGGGTCCTATATCGGTACGAGTGACTGTAATCTGGGCTCAGGGATCGGTATACGAAGGGCTATATTGGTACGGGCTTTGAGAAAAAAAAAGGGTACCGATAAACGGGCAAGTGTACCGGTACGGTCTTTAGCTACTGGAATTGGTGTTTTTGCACATCGAGCTCGTGTACTGATGCACTACAAGTTGTACCTATACGTCCCTCTCTGTATGAAGCATGGTATCAGTGCGGTTGCTCGTGTACCGACACCAGCTTTCGTTAATTACAGTTAATGAGATTCCATGGTTTTTGATTCTTTCATTTTGGTTCTTGATTCTTGTGAATGCAATTGGTTGAGTTTGGAGGATCCTTTTGAGCTGAAATTTGGCGAGCAAGCATGTAATTTGACTAATTGAGGATTGGAAATCTAAACTTTAACTAAGTCCTTGTCTTTTTGGTGTCCATTTCTTTTTTGATTTCATTCGCTGCTAGTAAGCACACCTTAGGTTACTATGTTGCATCTAGAGAAGATAGAAAGAAAACAAAATGGACCCAATCTTGTGTAATCATTTTGGGTTTGTTTCGGCAACCCCAATGTAGCTCACTCGGTTTGATCAGTCATCTAGGCCGGGTTGATTGGGTTACAAGATGAATACGATAGAAGGGTATGTTTGAGACTGACGTTTCTCGGAGAAGGCTACCAGAGCATTATGGCAACAGAAGTGACTCATGAAGACGAGGCTAACTTTTAACGGCAAGAAACGTTCGAGTGATCATAAGTTTACACAACAAAAACGTAAGTGACCATAAAGTTCATTTTTTGAAATAGATGACCAAAAGTATACACTTACTAAAATTAAGTGACCATTTAAGTGTTCACCTATTTTTTACCCCTGACAGATCAACTCCCCATTAACATTAACGTTTAACAAGAAACGTTTTAGTGACTATAAGTTTACACAACGAAAACGTAAGTGACCATAACATTTTTTTTTGAAATTGGTGGCCAAAAGTGCAAACTTACTAAACTTAAGTGACCATTTTAGTAGTTTTCCCTTTTTTACCTTTGTCCTTCTATATAAATATTTTTAAAATTTATTTTATATATGAATTCGTCCTACACTTTCAAACATTTATATTTTGTCCCTTAAACCCTAGCTCTGTCCCTAGTTGATACTACTCCGGATGCTTCACTCGACCCACAACAGATACAAGATATACAATTTATTTGATACAACTCACATCTTTGCATACGACACATCAAGAAAAAATTCAAAAAAAATTTTAGCCATGTTTATTATCAGGATGTTGACGTCAAAGAGTTTAATAGTTATATTCACAATACACTCACACTTGATGAGTTTGAAGAATCTTCGAAGAGAGTTATTTAAATATATAATTTAAAAGACAATTTCTAGTTGGAAAATTTTATTCTATTCAAGAAAAAAAAAGTGTTCAAACTTTTCTACATAACACATTTTATGATGAAATGTCAACAACTCAAAGAAGTGAAAGCTTAAATGAAATTTTCAAGTATTATATTAATTGAAGTACTTTAGTGAGTAATTTTTTTGAAATTTAAAGAATTTGTTGATGATCAATTAATAAAAGACAAGAGAAATATTTCAAGATTGTGAACTCAAAGCCCATTCTAAAAGCATTATGTCCTAGGGAAGCTGAGGCCTTTTCCTATTCACTTAGAAGTTATTCAAAATATTTCAAGATGAGTTGGTTCATGCTCAGAAGTATGTTGCTGATTGACTTGATGTTAAGGATAGTTAAAAAAATATACAAGTTGCATGAGTTTAACAAAGAAAATCAATGTGATGGTAACTTTTGTGTATCACTAAAAGTTGTTTGTATGTTACAAATTTGAATTTATGAGCATTTTATGCCAACGAATTTTTATGATCTGTAACACCCCTAACCCAGTTTAGAAGATAAACTGAACTAGTTAGTGTTATAAACAAGCAATCACTCAACCAACATACAAACATTGGCTTACATAAGTAAGACATTGTCTAAGGTCTTAAAGGCATGACCAGGTTGCAAACCTCTTTATGACTCTATATCTAACTAGAGCTTAAAGTTTTAAACATCTTGTTACAACCTTACTAGTTTAGTCTTGACTTAACAAAGATACTCTCTATTCGAATATGATCCATTAAGAAACCTAACAAAAAGCAATTTATTAGACTTGATCAAACCATAAGACCATGTTCAAACAATCTCTAATCTTACTTAGTTTTTTTCTTTCCCTTTTTACATCTTCATTTAAAAAAAATTGGGGTTAGTTAAACATAATATATCACTAGTTCTTTATATAGAAGTTCTCAAGATAAACCTAATAACATTACCAATTATAACTCAAGAAAATGACCCCTCAAACTTATTGATCATTCGAAACTCATAGCAAAATAATTCGACACAAGCATTCATAAGCTAAGCCCATGATCATAAAGCATTCAAAAATATCACTAGTTACTTAGGCATAACCAAAATTTTAGAAAGGTCATTTACACGCATGAAGTATATCAAGTTTATAAGTTATACATACTCAAAAAGATGAACTACAAGCACTAAACTAAAAATTGTGCCACCATTCTAGGAGTATTACACAAGAAGAACAAACATACTCTTTTGCAGTACATGTGATCCAACCAAGCTCCAAGAGATGACTTTCTTACTAAGTTTGCCCTGAAATGTAACGAAAGTAAATTGTAAGTACACTTAGTGAGGTAGTTTTCAAAGGCTATAAGTAAGAATGCCCATACTATCCTTTTATTAAATACTCTTTTCATACATAAAAAATATAAGTTAACACAAGAAATTGGCTAACAGAAGATAAGCATTCAAAGCAATATACACACACCTAATTTTAAGGTTATTTGAACAGATCATGTATGCATATAAACAATCAATTAAACTCACATCTAGATAGAAAATATGTCCTAACAATTCATACTTTTAAAGTAAGGATCAATCATCAACTAAATATAATTACTTATTAAACAAGTTATAGCAGAAATTTAATTAGATAGCTTACAACCATTCATATTTTCTCTTTTAATTCAGCCTTGTTATTCAAGTAGTCTAGGTACACGAATCCCCAACCAATTTTTGCCTATAAAGTGATACTCAAAGTATCAGTCAATCCCTCATACTGTTTCCAAATGATCATAACACATCCCTCCTATTGTTGCCTCATAAGGACCCTAGCCCACCTGAAACATGAGCTCTATGAACTTTATGGCATGCCAACTATACCTAAGACTGACTCAAAATCAAGGCTTTCAATTTATCTTATCATATTTGAGACAAATTGAGCATAGCTCCTTAATCAAAACTTCATATGAACAAGCTTATTGTTCTTTTCATATCAGTCATGTAATACAATTCATGAATTTCTCAAGGTATCATTCTTTTTATTCGAATAGTGTTAAAGAGAAGATCACTATCAAGCAAGTATCATGTATAGTTTCCATTGTAAGCATAGAAACAAGTTCAATAAAGCATATCATGCACATGATTTACATATCATCATACTTATCATTAGGAACTTACCTCAAGTCCAAGCTTGCTTACACATAACGTAATTCAAGATAAAAAAAATGTAATAAAATCAACAAGAATTTCTTGGGAAGGTTACTAGCCTATCTTGAGACTTTAAACTACACTCACTGTTTGTTCTGAGTTAGTTTCGTTCTCGAATCACAATCTCCTTTTGCTTATCTACTGTTTGATCTACATTAGCATTTACACCATCAATTCCTTCTTGATCTAATGTGACAAAGAGTGTAACCATATATTAGAAAAATTCCTACCAATCCATTACTCATAAAACAACTCAATTTCTCATGTGTACAAATAGATTCACACTAAAGAATCCACAATGTTCATATATGCATCAAAATAGTCCTGAACTTATTTACATATAGAAAATAGTCTCGAATCACTTGTATATATATTTTTACACAACAAAACAGTCCCAACTAATATATATATATATATATATATATATAATTTCACCAAAATATTCCCTCTTTTAGTTCTAAATTATAAAACAATTTCATTATTCACCAGTACACACACACACACAAAAATCAATCTATACACATTCCTATTTGTCTAAAATAGTCCAAAATGATATGCAAACACACAATTATATATATACACACCAATTAGATTTATCTCAAGTTCATAATCTAGCTAATTTTGCCTCTTAATCATGTTGTGAACTCACTTAGTTTGGAAATCTAACCATGTACTCCATTCAAACATCAAGATCTCTCAATATCATCACCTAATCGAAATTCAAGAGGATGACATACACATAGCTTTACAATATAGAATTATGGTTCAACTTAAAGCATGAATCAATCAAATGGTTTAGTGATAGTCCTAAATTTAACTCAATCATTAGAACTATCAAAGCATGGTACATAAAGAATTAGCAATCAAACCACAACTTGTTTCATAGATTGAAGGAAAGGAGAAGCTAGCTCACCCCCTTTACTTAGATTTCACGAGCAAGAGTTTAAATCTTGCACTAACTAAGTTAAGCTTCCAATCACCATGGACAAATTTACAAGCTCCATCTCTCTAATAGATGGTTCGGGTGATACAAGGAAGAAGATGATGCTTCCTTGTTTCTTTTCCTATGGTCGAGGCTCTCCTTCCACCTAGATCATTCATGTGATCGACAAGTGTGTAGGTCTGTAGGGAAATTTGTCTTAAGCATGCAATCCTTAAATTATGGCATTATTCAATTCTAGCCCATTCCATAATAACTCACTTAATTCTTCTTTACTTCATTTTAGTCCTAATCCACTTCAATAATCAAATAGGTGGCAAATCTAAATAAATTAGCTAGTGATAAATGTAGCTTACTCCTAGGCCAAAATTTAGGATATTACATGATCTTTTCATTCTAGTATAAAAAATTTATGTAATGAACTAGGTAATTTGACCATTGATATTGTCGATGGAGGTAAGAAGTCAACTTTTGTTGATGATTCCAGAATGGTCGAAGATGATGATGTTTTGTATAATGGTATTACTTTAAGTGATCTAGTATATGTGATCATTTTTAAGAAAAAAGATAGCTTAGAGAAATGTAGTAAAAAGAGCAAGACATGTTCATTTTTTAATCGCAAAGGCCATACAAAGTGCACATGTTAGAGACATCATCAGCCAAAGTAATTGAACTTTGTGCAATATTTTTCATTGTTCTATACATTTTATTTTTTAGTTATGCTTGAGCAACTTTAGTTTTATTGCAATAATGAATTTAATTCTATTTCAATTTCTCACGTTGTTGATGTTACTAAAGATTATTTTTGTCCCGGATAGATTATTTCGTTGGATTTCACATCCATCAAATACGCTCGATTTTTCTTGGAGATATTCATTTTTAGACTCACTCAAAAAGATTTTAATTGTTTACTTTACTAAATTCATTCCTGTTGTGATTGAAGATTTCATAAATTCATATTTTAACATATTATTTTTTATCAAAAATATTATTGAATTGCACACATTTTCATTGGTAAGGGGAGAAAGAAAAGACTAATATTTGAAGATTATACAAACTTGACTTAAATATTGTAATTTGTAAAAAAATATTTCATACATAAAGTCTTTTTGCCTCCCATGAGAAAGATGCAGACATTGCATACATTCAAACATCACAGAAAGGAAACATACTTCAAAGACTTTAACCAAAAACTAACAAATTTAGAGGGTATATGCATGGTTGTTATTGATGTTACTACTATATATCTACATATAATGATAAATATTTTATATCCTCAATAGTTTAACTCCAACAAAATAATGCTTCAGAAAAGATATCAAGACAAGAAAGTATTTAAAATTTAATTTCATATTGCTAAGGAGAACATGTGAGCTTCTCTGAAAATGTTATAAAAATTAACAAATATCATGCAAACGTCTATATGATTCTATTTTTCGGATGTATGCGTCCGTAAAATGTGTTTCCTTATCTAAAAAATGGAATAATTGTTTACCTACTTACACAACATAATGAGGAAGAATATATAAATTCAACAAAACATAACGAGAAACATGTCACTATACGCATATTAGATGCATTGACTACAACAAGAGTGTTATAGTCAGTAGCTAAAGTACAATTAACAATAAAAATTAAACTAAGCCATTTTAAGCCAACATGAATTATTCTAATACATAAGGGGACCTAGAGTTGAGCATATGTTATTGGATAGAAGAAAGAATAACACGAAATGAGAACAAATCATTTTTATGTTTGTCCATGTCATTCAACTTCCCAGACTCGATTCGAGCAAAAATTCTCTGCCCCTAATCATACCTCCATTTATGCCTCCTGTTAAAAACACTTAAAATTAAATTAGAAACCCTAACCCTAAATTTTGAATCCTAAACCTTACACCCTACACCCTAAAAATACACTATGCCCTAAATTCTCTATACCCTAACCATAAACCCTTAATTTTATTATGGAAGCATAGATGGAGGCATGGTTAGGAGGAAGATGATTTCCACCTGAGTTGATTCACATTAGCGTTCACACTAGGAGGAAAACCATATGTTAACCAATGAGGAACCTATCAAAACACAATGTTAATTAGATATGCAATAACAAAATGAAAGAAGTTGCCTACAATTTAGGAAATTTTATTAAACTAAACTATCGCTTGGAAGTTTAAGAATACTAATAGGAATTGTTGTTTGTAGTACCTTAATTCAAGTGATTCTATAACTTGAAGTATGTTATAGCCTTATTTGGAACCCAAGAAGTGGTGTCAGTAGTAATGGGTGGCATGTTCAACCTAGGTGATCCAAGTTTGAATAGTTTAGTCTGCAGGTGTGCGTGAGTTTATCCAGATTTGAAACCGGACATAGATATTACCATGTACTTGAATAAAATGATAATAAAAGTAGCAGTCCTATTTGTTAGATTTCTCTTGTACTTATAGATAATACATGAAGATAAATGTGTTGATATTTTTTCTTTAGTTTCCTAAACTTATTTGTTTCTCCAAATAAGACAATTAAAAGACCATTCGAAGTAAATTGAACTCAAATCTTAATGAAAAATGAAAAAAGAATCAATAACTAGAAGAAAAGAAATTGATTACATAATATAGTTGTAATTTTCACCTAAAATTTCAATTGGGGTTTAATACCACTGTAACAACTTAGATTTTGAGTTAACGGGTTAATGTTGACTCGAGTATTGGGCTTGAAGGCTTAGTTAGGTAATTGGATCTAGTGGGTCAAATTTGGGCATTTATGGATATCAATTTGAGTTTTGGTTGAAAATGTGCCAGTTTTATGACGATTAAAAGTTGAGAGACCAATGAGGTAATTCATCCATTGGTGAGAAGAGGGGTGCCAAGCCTCTTTATGGGTTTTTTATTGACGTGGAATCCTATAGGGGACAAGAATCACATTGCTTATTTCATCAAAATCTTCATTTCACTCTCTTCTTTCTTCTAAAAGTCATCTATTTTTTATTAAAAAATTAAGCTCGATCATTCAAACATTACATCCAAGATTCAAGAGTATAAGATTTTTAATCTACACGTTAAGGGCTTCATTTTGAGACCAATATTGACTGAAAAGATGATAAAAGGTCATATGGTGTTTTAAGAGGGTTTTTGGTTTTGAGGTGGAGGTTATGATGATTCAAGTTTGTCTTCATATTGTAAATTCATTTAGTTACCTTCACCAATCATTTAGAAATGCAGTAATTCATTTTTACATGTGTTTGAATAGTACAAAATATTAGAGAGCCATAACAAACCAAAAGGAAGGTAAAAGTTTGAAGGAAACTTGTCTAAGGTTGCATTTCTGGAATTTTGCATAAAATAGTACATCTTCAACTCTAAAATATTTCATGATTTTCATAATTAGGATGCTTTGTATGTTCAGTGTAAGCAGTTTTGGTGTTTTGGGTAATTTTCATGAAGATTATATATGTTTTTTATGATAAAATGACATTTTGTTAATGTGGGATGTTGTAGAGGTCAAATAAGGTTATTTGGGATGAATTTAGGCTAATTCCATGACTTTTTGGGTTTCTAAGTTTGAGTGTCGATACTTGATGAACGAGTATCGATGCCTCTTCTAATGTGAATTTTTTAAGGTTGAGTACCGATACTTTTTCTTGTGGTATCAATACTGTTCACAAATCATCGATACTTAAGAAGTTAGTATATGATTTATTTATAAAAAATCAAAAGTCATGTTATTATCGATACTTATATTTGAGTATCGACACTCACTAGTTGTGTACATGTACTCATTAATGAGTATCTACACTCCTTGTTAATGGAAGTTTAAAAACACCTCTAATTACACATGAATGCCTTCTAGTCACTTTGTAAAGGATTGATAGACTTCTAATAGGGTCCATAAGACCAGAAAGGGCTAAAATACCCCTAATATAGTAAATTACCAAAATGCCTTTGTACGTGCTAAATTACAAAAATACCATTAAGGCATAATAATTGATTTTGAAGCTCTATACTTGATAAATGATTAGAATACCCTAAAGGTCTGTTAATAAGCCTTGAAGACCCTAAATGTAAGGAAAATACTAAAACGTTCATGTGTGTTAGATTGAGTAAAATGCTCCTAAGTACAAAGGTGACTAAAACACTTGTGAGTTGATGAAAATGTTGTAAACATTTCATAAATTGATTAATCACTTATTAATGGGCTAATAAAAATTAATTTGTGATAACAATGTATTGAATGAATATTATTGTGTGTTTATCTTATGTCTTATATTTTATGCTATTTATTTATATCATTATTTGTTCGTATTTAATTTATTGTTGGACAGGATTCGCTTTCGACCTTACAGTGACCCGCAACGAGGCATGATCCGTATTATTCATGGAACTTTTATTTAACTAACATCTAACTTTTAATTTCTGCTTTTAATATCCCGTATTTATTTATTTCGTTCGTTCTTTTATGCTTTATTTTATTCTAACCTTTAAATTCCGCATTTATTTATTTATTTATGTTTTACACCTTTATTTTTGTGTATATTTCATGCTTATTTGTCTTGTTACATTCGGATATATAAATTGTCAATGTGGTGCCCTTTTATTCGAGGATAAGCTTGGCTAGTACCAGGCGTAGTGGTGGTGGTTTTCGTTTATTCTTGAATAACGTGGCCTTTAAAATTAACTTGCATTTATAAACGGATCTTAAATTAAATTAAATTCAACTCACAATTTCAATATTAAGGTACCGATTTTGGGCATGGTGGGGGTGCGAAACCTTTCCCACTTGTAACCAACTCACGAACCCATTTTTAAACGAATTTTTGGTTTTTCGGTGTCCGGTCTACCTAAACAAAGTGACCGGTGGTGACTCCACCATTTTCCAACTATTTTCTAAACATTTTTTTAACATCAAAACTCGGTTCTTCCAAGTGACACCAGAGTTTGGATTTCAAAATTTTAGTCGTTACAACATGGCGACTCCGCTGGGGACAAATTTTGTTTTTACAAAAGAGAGATTCAGACCACAAGTCGATTACCCTTTGCCTTAATAGCTGAAAATTGTGAGTTCAATTTAATTTAATTTGATATTCTTTTATGAATGTTAGTTCATTTTAACGCATTTTAAAATTTGGCTTATAAATACGTCCTTTTAAGTGGGGAAAACGCTAGTGCTCTCGTGAGGATATCATTTTTCCGTATGGGCCTAGTAAGTACCTTCGGGGCTCGAGTACCCTATGTTCTTGTGGGAATATTGTTTTTCCGTATGGACATAGTGAATGGGTCTCCCCTAAATTGAACTCGATTGAAATGAGCCTATAATGGGTGATGATCGGGGACCTTGATACCCTTAGTAGGGGACATCGGGGACAATTCGAGTACCCTTTTTACACCAAACATGCATGTAGAGAATCATAAAAGCCTACCCATTAGAGCCATGCGGTAACCCTAGAAAACTAGAATATCATATGAATAGGGTTTATTTGTGCTAAAGCATGCAGGTAGATACCATGATGGGTAGGATTTATTTTTCTACAAATGAAGCATGTTGAGTAGAAATCATGTTGGGTAGTTTTTTTTATTTCGTCCAATATTTTCTATCACTTTCTTTTAATTATTTCCACTAACTTGTGCTTTCTTTTGTCATTTGACATTTGCATCACATTGGCATATAATATTCATTCTCATTGTAGTTGCAAGGCATTATCATAATTTCATTTGCATCACATTAACATAAGGTATTAACTCATGAATGGTGGACAATTGGAAAACGTTCACGAATTGAGAGAAAATCTAGTAACCTAAATATCAATTTAATGCAATATTCAAAGGTTGCAAATTAATCTCGTATATTTGTTGGTGTTGTTCCAAGAAAGTCGTGTCTAAATCAATACCTTTGCAATTATGGCATATACCTTGCATTTACATGCATTCATTTTGGAGATATTAAGACTAATTCTTGGGATGTTCCGTGACAGAGAGTGATATTGGGTAGAGGAAAAAGTCAGTCGATTTAGCACCCTTACGGAACCCGACAAAGAACCAAAATGGTGAACGAAGACATATTGGACAAAATTTAGCAAATTCAAGGAGACATGCAAGCGGACTTGACTAAAAAGTTGGAGGACTAGTTGGCTAAGGCCTAACATGACATGAGGGAACAATTCAAGAAGTCCCAACAAGACATACTAGGCCAAATGGCCCAAATGCTAGGATTTAAGCTTTCTGAGCAAGGGGAGGCTTTTGATGACAATCTGATAGCAAAGCCCACCAATGAGAATGAAGGTCATACATTTCCTCTGGGGTTCACTCCTACTCATGCTAGGGTTCAAATTGACCCTCGGATAATACTCTCTCGAGGGAAGTCACCACTTCATCAAGCCGGCGCCTCTTTCCCTATTAATCTACCCTTCACACCGAAAGTGAAGCAAAGAGGAAATCAAGCCGAAACTTTGTCTTAGATATGGATCAGTTTATCGAAATTGAGAAACCCAAGACCGAGACCTCAAAGGAGATCGAGGATTGTTGCAAACGACTTGAAGAAAAGATGGAAGTTATGGAGGTAGTTGACACTTTTATCGGATTTGATGCCAATGAACTTAGCCTTGTCTCAGATTTGGTGTTACCCTCTAAGTTCAAGGTCCCAGAATTTGAAAAGTATGATGGGACAAGTTGCCCCAGTGCTCATCTTACCTTGATTTGCCGAAGGATGACGAGATACGGTAGAGATGACAAGTTATTGATCCGCTGTTTTCAAGACAGTTTATCGGGATCTATCGTTAGATCGTATAATCAGTTGAGTCGACATCAGATAAAGACATTGAAGGACTTGGCCAAGGCTTTTCTAGCGCAATACCAGCACGTCAGTGATATGGTACCAAACCGTTGGACCCTACAACACATGAAGCAAAAGTCTAATGAAAGCTTTAGACAATATGCACAACGATGGAGAGACGTGGCGGCTCAAGTCCAACCCCCACTTGGTGAGAAGGAGAAGATAGTCATATTTATCCAAACTTTGGATGGCCCAATTTTGGATCGCCTAATAGGCAATGCAACTACCTATTTTGCAAATCTAGTGTTGTCTGGTGAGCTCATTGAGAATGCCATTAAAAATGGCAAGATTGATGTGGGAGGAAGCTCATCCCACAAGAAGTCATCCTACGAAAAGAAAGAAAGTGTAGTGAACTTTTCGGGTGTCTACAATGTCAGTTACCCTAAGCCAGTGACGATTATACAACCTAAACCCGCATCAAAACCCAAAGCTACTCAAACCAAGATTTCAGTCAAAAGAAAAATATCGAGAAGATCGAGTTCACTCTGATACCAATATAGTACGGAGAATTATATAAACAACTTTTCGATATTCATGTGGTGGCGCCCTTCTACCAAGCCTCTTTGCAGCCTCTATTCCCGAAGTGGTATGACGCCAATCCAAAATGTGTATACCATAGTGAGAAAGTGGGCCACTCAATCGAGAACTGTATAGGCTTTAAAAAGAAAGTAGAGAAACTTACCAAGCTTGGGATCATAAGCCTTGAAAATTCAGTTGGGCCAGCTACGACTGCAAATCCTCTACCGAGTCATACAAGTGGGGTGAATGCCATCTCCGAGAAAGACAACCAGACGACCAAGAGTAATGTATCCAAAGTCAATTCACCCCTCAGTTGGGTTTGGAAGAAACTTTTTGATGTGAGGTTGATCATCCAAGGAGCGACGATACCCGAAGGGCACGTTGGTCCCTATTGTGAGTTCCACACTAAAGATAAACACAATATCCAAGACTGTTGTGAGTTCATGGCTACAATTCAAGGCCTAATGGGCAACAAAGAGATCGAATTCTTTGAGGAAGTCAAAGAATCCAAAAAAGATTTAGTTGGAAAATTTGCCCCAGGGTTCATGTCTGATTCTACTCTAGTAACTCTTGAAGCTTTGGAATCTGTACCTCCCAAAGAGACCACCACATCAAAGGAAAGTTTTCAATGTCTGAATTTGGGGCAAGCATGGTTTTCAAAAATGATTGCTTCGATTTAGGCTACAAGCCTAAAGATGGATGTGTAAAGAAGGGCCAAGAAAAGTTGGGACCAATGGTTTTCCCCCTCTATATGAGACCTTCGTGTCAAAAGGGTTCGTCTATCCGATCAAGAAATTCAAGATATTGTTTGGGAATGCCATCAAGAAGGTGGGTGAGAATGATACCAAGGAGCCGAAAATTGAAGAAGCCATGGAGAATTTGAGCATTGGCCTGGTGCCACCGATAGAGGATGCCCAAGAAGGAGATCTGCCAAAACCTCACCCTTGCTTGTCGGGCTAGATGCTGAGTTGCCATGACTTCAGTAGGTTTCCTTGTAACTTTTTATTTCTTTTGATATGATGCATATGAATCAAATCTCACATGCTTAAGCCCGAAGGCAGTGGTAATCTTGGGTAAGGGCCTAAGACTACATGTTTTCAATTTCAATGAAATGATGCATTATATTTTCTATCTCAATTATCTCTTCATTTTATGTATATATCTTTCTATTGGGTCCTCGTATATCAATTGCGCGAGGGACATTGATTTTGAACTGAAGGTTGATTTCGAGCAGCCTGTGTCTAGTGGAAATCGGAAGATGGCGAATATGTGACTTACATTCTGATTTAATTTGGTCAATTTTTATTAAACACATGGGGCATTAATGCGTTTAGGAGAACGACAAAAAACTTCCACAAAAACAAAAACAAAAAAATAAAAAAATCGTTAAAAATTAAAAGGCATAACAAAAATGCACTCCAATATTCGAAGCCTAGTAATAGGCATTTTTGGATAAGAGTGATGAAATTTTAGGGCACTCCGTTGTAGCGAAAGGACAAATAAGGTAGCATTGCACCATTTAAATAAAAATGTTAGCTTTATGAGTGATGGTTATATTTTCAAATCATTACAATGCCAAGTAGCTCGGGGTTTTGTTGTTTGCTCCATCATTTATTTTTAAGCCAAAGGAATGTGATGAGTTGACTTCTCCAAAACAAGAAAGAAATGAGACAAAGCAATAATGAGAGGCAACCCTAAATTGGTTAAAAACCAAAGTAACTCGGAGGGCACTTCGCATCTTTAGATATCAACTCAACTTTCGAGGTCTCCTAGAAACAAAAATATGCTTGGGGCAATCCCCGGTAAGCCATTTCAGTGTTGTTCATGCACTTGATATTCGAGGTATCTAATCTAGCTTGATGTATTCATGATTTGAAAGAAAAAAAAACAGTTTCTCCTAAATGAGCATCTCACATTGATATCAGAACATGTAGTCTAAGATTTGTAGTGAAACAAAAGATTCCTCTACGTTACTTCATAAAGAAGTTCAAAAGTACATGTACTTGAAACAAATGCGCCATCCGATTGCACAAAATACAGTTTTGACTAAAGAAAGCATACAAGACTTTACCTTCGCCTAGAGAGGTGACATTTTAGAAAAAGATGGTCGAACCCATGGGAGGTTGAGGCATCATTGCATACATGATGACAAAAATTATTTGATCAATCTACAAGATAGAACTGGAACAAAAACAAGACCAAGACCAAGCCACCGATATGACCGGTTGAAGTCATGAGGCATACCTTTGAAGTTCAAATCATGGCAAAAAGCATTATATGTCACATTCATCATCATGCATTTAGATTAAGTGCATACATTACTCATCAAGTTAGGTGCATCCATGCGTACATCTACTTCACTTATACATGAAAACAAGTTCAATGAAGAGACAAAAAGCCTCAATCATAGAGGATAACCATGCCCAACACTAAGTGGCAAACCCTCCAGAATGGAGGAAGTCGTGCCAACAAAGGAGTTGAAACCACAAGATAGAGGATAACAACGACGAATTTTAAAACTTTGAATGAACAATTACTAACTAATGTTTACTCATATTTTCAGATCTTGCCTCTCCGTCAGTGGTGCAGCGGATCAAATCCTTCTTCAAATATTACCTCTCTGTCAATGGTGTAGCGGATCCACTTTATCTTCAGATCATGCCTCTTCGTCAGTGTTATAGCTCAACCAACTTTATCTTCAGATCTTGTCTCTCTATTATGGGTGTAGCGGATCAATCTTTTTCTACAAATCCACTTTATCTTCAGATCATGCCTCTTCGTCAGTGTTGTAGCTTGATCAACATTATCTTCAGATCTTGTCTCTCCGTTAGTGGTGTATCGGATCAACCCTTAACTCTCCGATCATGCCTCTTCTTCAGTGTTGTAGTTTAATCAACTAACTCTCCTATCATGCCTCTTCGTCAGTGTTGTAGCTTGATCAATCAGCTTTCTTCTTCAGATCTTGACTCGTCATCGGTGACATAGTGGATCAAACTTTTCGATTTTTGTCTCCACAAAAGTGGTGCTCCTATCCCTGCAAAAGGAAAATGGAGTGGATGAGTTAGTTGAAGCTTTTCTCACCGTCTGTGGTTAGCAAGTTAATAGACAAATTCTATTTTTCGAAAGGATGAAAAAAAGAGTTGTAAAGTCAGTGGTGCAGATCGGCCAAACTAAATCGACGCTTTTTAGTCTTTGCTCTATTCTCGTTTCACAAGAATGAGCAAAAAATGACAGCTGTAATCACCTAATTTATTCGGTCTCCATTGTATAATCCATCCATGTTATTTTCATTAGACCATGTTAAAAAAAAAGATAAGCAAGTCCAAAAAAAATATGTTTTTATTATTAAACCCATGCCCTAAAAATACACTATGCCCTAAATTCTCTATACCCTAACCATAAACCCTTAATTTTATTATGGAAGCATAGATTGAGGCATGGTTAGGAGGAAGATGATTTCCACCTGAGTTGATTCACATTAGCGTTCACACTAGGAGGAAAACCATATGTTAACCAATGAGGAACCTATCAAAACACAATGTTAATTAGATATGCAATAACAAAATGAAAGAAGTTGCCTACAATTTAGGAAATTTTATTAAACTAAACTATCGCTTGGAAGTTTAAGAATACTAATAGGAATTGTTGTTTGTAGTACCTTAATTCAAGTGATTCTATAACTTGAAGTATGTTATAGCCTTATTTGGAACCCAAGAAGTGGTGTCAGTAGTAATGGGTGGCATGTTCAACCTAGGTGATCCAAGTTTGAATAGTTTAGTCTGCAGGTGTGCGTGAGTTTATCCAGATTTGAAACCGGACATAGATATTACCATGTACTTGAATAAAATGATAATAAAAGTAGCAGTCCTATTTGTTAGATTTCTCTTGTACTTATAGATAATACATGAAGATAAATGTGTTGATATTTTTTCTTTAGTTTCCTTAACCTATTTGTTTCTCCAAATAAGACAATTAAAAGACCATTCGAAGTAAATTGAACTCAAATCTTAATGAAAAATGAAAAAAGAATCAATAACTAGAAGAAAAGAAATTGATTACATAATATAGTTGTAATTTTCACCTAAAATTTCAATTGGGGTTTAATACCACTGTAACAACTTAGATTTTGAGTTAACGGGTTAATGTTGACTCGAGTATTGGGCTTGAAGGCTTAGTTAGGTAATTGGATCTAGTGGGTCAAATTTGGGCATTTATGGATATCAATTTGAGTTTTGGTTGAAAATGTGCCAGTTTTATGACGATTAAAAGTTGAGAGACCAATGAGGTAATTCATCCATTGGTGAGAAGAGGGGTGCCAAGCCTCTTTATGGGTTTTTTATTGACGTGGAATCCTATAGGGGACAAGAATCACATTGCTTATTTCATCAAAATCTTCATTTCACTCTCTTCTTTCTTCTAAAAGTCATCTATTTTTTATTAAAAAATTAAGCTCGATCATTCAAACATTACATCCAAGATTCAAGAGTATAAGATTTTTAATCTACACGTTAAGGGCTTCATTTTGAGACCAATATTGACTGAAAAGATGATAAAAGGTCATATGGTGTTTTAAGAGGGTTTTTGGTTTTGAGGTGGAGGTTATGATGATTCAAGTTTGTCTTCATATTGTAAATTCATTTAGTTACCTTCACCAATCATTTAGAAATGCAGTAATTCATTTTTACATGTGTTTGAATAGTACAAAATATTAGAGAGCCATAACAAACCAAAAGGAAGGTAAAAGTTTGAAGGAAACTTGTCTAAGGTTGCATTTCTGGAATTTTGCATAAAATAGTACATCTTCAACTCTAAAATATTTCATGGTTTTCATAATTAGGATGCTTTGTATGTTCAGTGTAAGCAGTTTTGGTGTTTTGGGTAATTTTCATGAAGATTATATATGTTTTTTATGATAAAATGACATTTTGTTAATGTGGGATGCTGTAGAGGTCAAATAAGGTTATTTGGGATGAATTTAGGCTAATTCCATGACTTTTTGGGTTTCTAAGTTTGAGTGTCGATACTTGATGAACGAGTATCGATGCCTCTTTTAATGTGAATTTTTTAAGGTTGAGTACCGATACTTTTTCTTGTGGTATCAATACTGTTCACAAATCATCGATACTTAAGAAGTTAGTATATGATTTATTTATAAAAAAATCAAAAGTCATGTTATTATCGATACTTATATTTGAGTATCGACACTCACTAGTTGTGTACATGTACTCATTAATGAGTATCTACACTCCTTGTTAATAGAAGTTTAAAAACACCTCTAATTACACATGAATGCCTTCTAGTCACTTTGTAAAGGATTGATAGACTTCTAATAGGGTCCATAAGACCAGAAAGGGCTAAAATACCCCTAATATAGTAAATTACCAAAATGCCTTTGTATGTGCTAAATTACAAAAATACCATTAAGGCATAATAATTGATTTTGAAGCTCTATACTTGATAAATGATTAGAATACCCTAAAGGCCTGTTAATAAGCCTTGAAGACCCTAAATGTAAGGAAAATACTAAAACGTTCATGTGTGTTAGATTGAGTAAAATGCTCCTAAGTACAAAGGTGACTAAAACACTTGTGAGTTGATGAAAATGTTGTAAACATTTCATAAATTGATTAATCACTTATTAATGGGCTAATAAAAATTAATTTGTGATAACAATGTATTGAATGAATATTATTGTGTGTTTATCTTATGTCTTATATTTTATGCTATTTATTTATATCATTATCTGTTCGTATTTAATTTATTGTTGGACAGGATTCGCTTTCGACCTTACAGTGACCCGCAACGAGGCATGATCCGTATTATTCATGGAACTTTTATTTAACTAACATCTAACTTTTAATTTCTGCTTTTAATATCCCGTATTTATTTATTTCGTTCGTTCTTTTATGCTTTATTTTATTCTAACCTTTAAATTCCGCATTTATTTATTTATTTATGTTTTACACCTTTATTTTTGTGTATATTTCATGCTTATTTGTCTTGTTACATTCGGATATATAAATTGTCAATGTGGTGCCCTTTTATTCGAGGATAAGCTTGGCTAGTACCAGGCGTAGTGGTGGTGGTTTTCGTTTATTCTTGAATAACGTGGCCTTTAAAATTAACTTGCATTTATAAACGGATCTTAAATTAAATTAAATTCAACTCACAATTTCAATATTAAGGTACCGATTTTGGGCATGGTGGGGGTGCGAAACCTTTCCCACTTGTAACCAACTCACGAACCCATTTTTAAACGAATTTTTGGTTTTTCGGTGTCCGGTCTACCTAAACAAAGTGACCGGTGGTGACTCCACCATTTTCCAACTATTTTCTAAACATTTTTTTCAACATCAAAACTCGGTTCTTCCAAGTGACACCAGAGTTTGGATTTCAAAATTTTAGTCGTTACAACATGGCGACTCCGCTGGGGACAAATTTTATTTTTACAAAAGAGAGATTCAGACCACAAGTCGATTACCCTTTGCCTTAATAGCTGAAAATTGTGAGTTCAATTTAATTTAATTTGATATTCTTTTATGAATGTTAGTTCATTTTAACGCATTTTAAAATTTGGCTTATAAATACGTCCTTTTAAGTGGGGAAAACGCTAGTGCTCTCGTGAGGATATCATTTCTCCGTATGGGCCTAGTAAGTACCTTCGGGGCTCGAGTACCCTATGTTCTTGTGGGAATATTGTTTTTCCGTATGGACATAGTGAATGGGTCTCCCCTAAATTGAACTCGATTGAAATGAGCCTATAATGGGTGATGATCGGGGACCTTGATACCCTTAGTAGGGGACATCGGGGACAATTCGAGTACCCTTTTTACACCAAACATGCATGTAGAGAATCATAAAAGCCTACCCATTAGAGCCATGCGGTAACTCTAGAAAACTAGAATATCATATGAATAGGGTTTATTTGTGCTAAAGCATGCAGGTAGATACCATGATGGGTAGGATTTATTTTTCTACAAATGAAGCATGTTGAGTAGAAATCATGTTGGGTAGTTTTTTTTTATTTCGTCCAATATTTTCTATCACTTTCTTTTAATTATTTCCACTAACTTGTGCTTTCTTTTGTCATTTGACATTTGCATCACATTGGCATATAATATTCATTCTCATTGTAGTTGCAAGGCATTATCATAATTTCATTTGCATCACATTAACATAAGGTATTAACTCATGAATGGTGGACAATTGGAAAACGTTCACGAATTGAGAGAAAATCTAGTAACCTAAATATCAATTTAATGAAATATTCAAAGGTTGCAAATTAATCTCGTATATTTGTTGGTGTTGTTCCAAGAAAGTCGTGTCTAAATCAATACCTTTGCAATTATGGCATATACCTTGCATTTACATGCATTCATTTTGGAGATATTAAGACTAATTCTTGGGATGTTCCGTGACAGAGAGTGATATTGGGTAGAGGAATAAGTTAGTCGATTTAGCACCCTTACAGAACCCGACAAAGAACCAAAATGGTGAACGAAGACATATTGGACAAAATTTAGCAAATTCAAGGAGACATGCAAGCGGACTTGACTAAAAAGTTGGAGGACTAGTTGGCTAAGGCCTAACATGACATGAGGGAACAATTCAAGAAGTCCCAACAAGACATACTAGGCCAAATGGCCCAAATGCTAGGATTCAAGCTTTCCGAGCAAGGGGAGGCTTTTGATGACAATCTGATAGCAAAGCCCACCAATGAGAATGAAGGTCATACATTTCCTCTGGGGTTCACTCCTACTCATGCTAGGGTTCAAATTGACCCTCGGATAATACTCTCTCGAGGGAAGTCACCACTTCATCAAGCCGGCGCCTCTTTACCTATTAATCTACCCTTCACACCGAAAGTGAAGCAAAGAGGAAATCAAGCCGAAAACTTTGTCTTAGATATGGATCAGTTTATCGAAATTGAGAAACCCAAGATCGAGACCTCAAAGGAGATCGAGGATTGTTGCAAACGACTTGAAGAAAAGATGGAAGTTATGGAGGTAGTTGACACTTTTATCGGATTTGATGCCAATGAACTTAGCCTTGTCTCAGATTTGGTGTTACCCTCTAAGTTCAAGGTCCCAGAATTTGAAAAGTATGATGGGACAAGTTGCCCCAGTGCTCATCTTACCTTGATTTGCCGAAGGATGACGAGATACGGTAGAGATGACAAGTTATTGATCCGCTGTTTTCAAGACAGTTTATCGGGATCTATCGTTAGATGGTATAATCAGTTGAGTCGACATCAGATAAAGACATTGAAGGACTTGGCCAAGGCTTTTCTAGCGCAATACCAGCACGTCAGTGATATGGTACCAAACAGTTGGACCCTACAACACATGAAGCAAAAGTCTAATGAAAGCTTTAGACAATATGCACAACGATGGAGAGACGTGGCGGCTCAAGTCCAACCCCCACTTGGTGAGAAGGAGAAGATAGTCATATTTATCCAAACTTTGGATGGCCCAATTTTGGATCGCCTAATAGGCAATGCAACTACCTATTTTGCAAATCTAGTGTTGTCTGGTGAGCTCATTGAGAATGCCATTTAAAATGGCAAGATTGATGTGGGAGGAAGCTCATCCCACAAGAAGTCATCCTACGAAAAGAAAGAAAATGTAGTGAACTTTTCGGGTGTCTACAATGTCAGTTACCCCAAGCCAGTGACGATTATACAACCTAAACCCGCATCAAAACCCAAAGCTACTCAAACCAAGATTTCAGTCAAAAGAAAAATATCGAGAAGATCGAGTTCACTCTGATACCAATATAGTACGGAGAATTATATAAACAACTTTTCGATATTCATGTGGTGGCGCCCTTCTACCAAGCCTCTTTGCAGCCTCTATTCCCGAAGTGGTATGACGCCAATGCAAAATGTGTATACCATAGTGAGAAAGTGGGCCACTCAATCGAGAACTGTATAGGCTTTAAAAAGAAAGTAGAGAAACTTACCAAGCTTGGGATCATAAGCCTTGAAAATTCAGTTGGGCCAGCTACGACTGCAAATCCTCTACCGAGTCATACAAGTGGGGTGAATGACATCTCCGAGAAAGACAACCAGACGACCAAGAGTAATGTATCCAAAGTCAAGTCACCCCTCAGTTGGGTTTGGAAGAAACTTTTTGATGTGAGGTTGATCATCCAAGGAGCGACGATACCCGAAGGGCACGTTGGTCCCTATTGTGAGTTCCACACTAAAGATAAACACAATATCCAAGACTGTTGTGAGTTCATGGCTACAATTCAAGGCCTAATGGGCAACAAAGAGATCGAATTCTTTGAGGAAGTCAAAGAATCCAAAAAAGATTTAGTTGGAAAATTTGCCCCAGGGTTCATGTCTGATTCTACTCTAGTAACTCTTGAAGCTTTGGAATCTGTACCTCCCAAAGAGACCACCACATCAAAGGAAAGTCTTCAATGTCTGAATTTGGGGCAAGCATGGTTTTCAAAAATGATTGCTTCGATTTAGGCTACAAGCCTAAAGATGGATGTGTAAAGAAGGGCCAAGAAAAGTTGGGACCAATGGTTTTCCCCCTCTATATGAGACCTTCGTGTCAAAAGGGTTCGTCTATCCGATCAAGAAATTCAAGATATTGTTTGGGAATGCCATCAAGAAGGTGGGTGAGAATGATACCAAGGAGCCGAAAATTGAAGAAGCCATGGAGAATTTGAGCATTGGCCTGGTGCCACCGATAGAGGATGCCCAAGAAGGAGATCTGCCAAAACCTCACCCTTGCTTGTCGGGCTAGATGCTGAGTTGCCATGACTTCAGTAGGTTTCCTTGTAACTTTTTATTTCTTTTGATATGATGCATATGATTCAAATCTCACATGCTTAAGCCCGAAGGCAGTGGTAATCTTGGGTAAGGGCCTAAGACTACATGTTTTCAATTTCAATGAAATGATGCATTATATTTTCTATCTCAATTATCTCTTCATTTTATGTATATATCTTTCTATTGGGTCCTCGTATATCAATTGCGCGAGGGACATTGATTTTGAACTGAAGGTTGATTTCGAGCAGCCTGTGTCTAGTGGAAATCGGAAGATGACGAATATGTGACTTACATTCTGATTTAATTTGGTCAATTTTTATTAAACACATGGGGCATTAATGCGTTTAGGAGAACGACAAAAAACTTCCACAAAAACAAAAACAAAAAAATAAAAAAAAAATCGTTAAAAATTAAAAGGCATAAAAAATGCACTCCAATATTTGAAGCCTAGTAATAGGCATTTTTGGATAAGAGTGATGAAATTTTAGGGCACTCCGTTGTAGCGAAAGGACAAATAAGGTAGCGTTGCACCATCCAAATAAAAAATGTTAGCTTTATGAGTGATGGTTATATTTTCAAATCATTACAATGCCAAGTAGCTCGGGGTTTTGTTGTTTGCTCCATCATTTATTTTTAAGCCAAAGGAATGTGATGAGTTGACTTCTCCAAAACAAGAAAGAAATGAGACAAAGCAATAATGAGAGGCAACCCTAAATTGGTTAAAAACCAAAGTAACTCGGAGGGCACTTCGCATCTTTAGATATCAACTCAACTTTCGAGGTCTCCTAGAAACAAAAATATGCTTGGGGCAATCCCCGGTAAGCCATTTCAGTGTTGTTCATGCAATTGATATTCGAGGTATCTAATCTAGCTTGATGTATTCATGATTTGAAAGAGAAAAAACAGTTTCTCCTAAATGAGCATCTCACATTGATATCAGAACATGTAGTCTAAGATTTGTAGTGAAACAAAAGATTCCTCTATGTTACTTCATAAAGAAGTTCAAAAGTACATGTACTTGAAACAAATGCGCCATCCGATTGCACAAAATACAGTTTTGACTAAAGAAAGCATACAAGACTTGACCTTCGCCTAGAGAGGTGACATTTTAGAAAAAGATGGTCGAACCCATGGGAGGTTGAGGCATCATTGCATACATGATGACAAAAATTATTTGATCAATCTACAAGATAGAACTGGAACAAAAACAAGACCAAGACCAAGCCACCGATATGACCGGTTGAAGTCATGAGGCATACCTTTGAAGTTCAAATCATGGCAAAAAGCATTATATGTCACATTCATCATCATGCATTTAGATTAAGTGCATACATTACTCATCAAGTTAGGTGCATCTATGCGTACATCTACCTCACTTATACATGAAAACAAGTTCAATGAAGAGACAAAAAGCCTCAGTCATAGAGGATAACCATGCCCAACACTAAGTGGCAAACCCTCCAGAATGGAGGAAGTCGTGCCAACAAAGGAGTTGAAACCACAAGATAGAGGATAACAACGACGAATTTTAAAACTTTGAATGAACAATTACTAACTAATGTTTACTCATATTTTCAGATCTTGCCTCTCCGTCAGTGGTGCAGCGGATCAAATCCTTCTTCAAATATTGCCTCTTCGTCAGTGGTGTAGCGGATCCACTTTATCTTCAGATCATGCCTCTTCGTCAGTGTTATAGCTCAACCAACTTTATCTTCAGATCTTGTCTCTCTATTATGGGTGTAGCGGATCAATCTTTTTCTACAAATCCACTTTATCTTCAGATCATGCCTCTTCGTCAGTGTTGTAGCTTGATCAACATTATCTTCAGATCTTGTCTCTCCGTTAGTGGTGTATCGGATCAACCCTTAACTCTCCGATCATACCTCTTCTTCAGTGTTGTAGTTTAATCAACTAACTCTCCTATCATGCCTCTTCGTCAGTGTTGTAGCTTGATCAATCAGCTTTCTTCTTCAGATCTTGACTCGTCATCGGTGACATAGTGGATCAAACTTTTCAATTTTTGTCTCCACAAAAGTGGTGCTCCTATCCCTGCAAAAGGAAAATGGAGTGGATGAGTTAGTTGAAGCTTCTCACCGTCTGTGGTTAGCAAGTTAATAGACAAATTCTATTTTTCGAAAGGATGAAAAAAAGAGTTGTAAAGTCAGTGGTGCATATCGGCCAAACTAAATCGACGCTTTTTAGTCTTTGCTCTATTCTCGTTTCACAAGAATGAGCAAAAAAGGACAGCTGTAATCACCTAATTTATTCGGTCTCCATTGTATAATCCATCCATGTTATTTTCATTAGACCATGTTAAAAAAAAAAGATAAGCAAGTCCAAAAAAAATATGTTTTTATTATTAAACCCATGCCCAGTCATACACTAAACCAAAGTAACAATTATTATTATACCAACCCAAATCCTAAACCTATTTACAATTACCATGACCCAATTCTAACTCTTAAACCCAAAAGCTACCCAAACCATTACAAAGCCCAAGCTGCAAAAGACAACCTTAAACCCTTGATGCACCCTTTGTCCCGAGCCTCCAACAAACCCCCAGCAACTCTGGTGCACCCCTCTGAAGCCTGAACCGAGCAACCCTTTGTCAACTCGACTACCGCACACATGTGCTGCCCTCCCTTCGGACCATCGAACAACTGCATGCAACATCACAAAAATAGAAAGATTAAAGACATGTTAAAAAAAAAATCAGAAAAACCTTTTTATTCTTCTTTTTGTTTTTATTCGATCTGTAATTTGGTTATAAAAACCAAGTCAAGACAATGTAAGGGGGGACTATTGAGAGGAATGCAAAAAAAAAGCAAGCAAATATTCAAATGCAAAAAAAAATTACTAAGTATACTAATCTTCCATTTCTGCATAACATTTGTGTTCTTCTATTTTTTTTCTTTTTCCAAACCGGAGCCAAGGGCTTTTACCCTCCATTCTCAAAAATCTGTTTTTCAAAAGTGAAAGGGTTTCAAAATTTTAGAGTAGAATCATTTTTTAAATCAAAATCAAAGTGGCTAGTAAAAAGAGTTTCAGATTCAAAACAAAGGGTTCAGATTTCCTTTCGATTTTGCTTTTAAACTAAACCCTAGATTATTTTAAAAAAAAGGAGAGAGGAAAAAAGGTTCACAGTTTACCTGCCGTCGAGGAGGAGCTACGCCGGGTTTGTTTCGACTCTGACGTAGAGTTCGAACCGAGGTGGCGCCGCCGATGAACGGCGCCGTGAAAGAGGCCCAAGCGCTTTGCTTCGTAAACGAATGAGGGGAAGGAGAAACCCTTTGTTTCTTTTCTGTATTTTTGAATCAAATTGAAAATCGTGCGCAAACTCTTTTTTTCTATCTACTTTATTCCACCGATTGTCATGGTTTCTTTATGACTTTGGGCCAATTACCCTTCATATCCCTTGGTTTTGCTCCTTTTTATATGGTCTTTAACTTTAGTTTTATTTGATTTCATTCACTGTTCCAATTCCTTTTTTTCTTCTTTTTTTTTCCTTCTTTTTTTTTTCTCTCATTTTAATTCTGATTCATTTAATACCCTTTTCTTCTTTGCTTTTTTTATTTCATTTCCTTTATATATATATATATATATATATATATATATATATATATATAGGGTTAGGATCAACTTACACCGTGTAAAACTCTTTAAGTTTTACACCTTTTTTGGATCGTTGGATGGGGGAAATGAATGGTTGAGATTAACTCCGTGTTTTTAATTCCCAAGTGATAATCTTCACATATTTTACTGTTAATCTTATCCATCCGTTTCACTCATCCAACGATCCAAAAAAGGTGTAAAACTTAGAGAGTTTTACACGGTGTAATTTGATCATATCCCATATATATATATATATATATATATATATATATACACGAAATATGCTCACATGTAATATCTAGTTATTATACATTAATATATGTATTGTTATATATATATTATATAGTTTACGTATAGTATGTATACATATATATTATGTGTTTATCATATGTTTTATATTTTATGCTATTTATTTATATTATTATTTGTTCGTATTTAATTTATTATTGAACATGATTCGCTTTCGGCCTTACGGTGACCCGCAACAAGGCATGATCCGTATTATTCATGGCATGTTTATTTAACTAACATTTAACTTTTAATTTCTGTTTTTACTTTCCCCTATTTATTTATTTCGTTCGTTCTTTTATGTTTTTTATTCTAACCTTTAAATTTCACATTTATTTATTTATTTATGTTTTACACCTTTATTTTTGTGTATATTTCATGCTAATTTGTCTTGTTACATTCGAATTTATAAATTGTCAATGCGGTGTCCTTTTATTTCAGGATAAGCTTCGCTAGGACCATATGTAGCGGTGGTGGTTTTCGTTTATTATTGAATAAAAGGGCCTTTAAAATTAACTTGCAATTATAAACAGATCTTAAATTAAATTTAATTCGAACTCGCAATTTTCAAAATTAAGGCAACTCGTAATCGACTAGGTACCGATTTTGGGCGTGGTGGGGGTGCGAAACTTTCCCACTCGTAACCGACTCATGAACTATTTTTAAACGAATCTCTGATTTTTGGGTATTCGATCTACATAAATAAAGTGACTGGTAGCGACTCCACCATTTTTCATCTATTTTCTAAACATTTTTTTCAATATCAAAATCCAATTCTTTCAAGTGACACCAGAGTTTGGATTTCAAAATTTTAGTCGTTAAATCATTTAGAAAAAACAAACATCATAATAACAATCATCAGACATAACATTATCAATAGTATTTATCAATATACAGATGATGTAATGCCTATTTAAGCTTGTAAATTTAATTACTCATACTTCTCTAAACACTATGTCAGAGAGAAACTTCATGACTCATATCTAACCCTACACTCTAAATCAATAGTTTGTTGTGATAAGTCTCTAGTCAGTAATTGTAATATAAGTCTCTGGTCAGTAATTGTAAGAAGTCGACATTATTAATTGAAATAAATCACCATTATCTTCCTCCAAAATAATCATCCACATACATGCTTGTTCCTAACATTGATCCAGGGCGAATGTAAAAGTTAGGCTCTTAATAACAATTATCAGAAAAAAATTAAATTTTAAAAGTATGTCCCTAATAACAAATATTAGAAAAAAGTTAGGCCCCTAAAACAAGTACTAAGAAAAAATTGGGCCCTAATAACAAAAAGAATGAATTTTAAGAGTAAGCCCCTAATAACAAATTTTGAGAAAAATGAGCATCTTTGAACAAGTATTAAAAAATTGAACCATTAATAACAAGTATTAGAAAATATTGGGTCTCTAATAACAAGTATTTAAAAAGGATTAAATTTGAAGAGTATGTCCCTAATAGCAAATATTGGACAAAATTAGGCTCTTAATAATAAGTGTTGAAAAAAAATTTGACCTCTAATAATAAATATTAGAAAAAATTGAGGTCTCTAAAAACAAATATTGAAAGAATGGGGCCTAAAAATAAGTATTAAAAAAATTTGACCCCTATTAACAAATATTGGTAAAAAAAATTGAGCATCTAATAACAAGTGTTGAAAAAATTGCCCTAATAAAAAGTATTGAAAAAAAATTGGACCCTAATAACAAATATTAAAAAATTAAGTTTTAAGAATAGACCCCTAATAATAAGTATTGAAAAAATGATCATAATATTAAATATTAGAAAATTTGAGCCCTTTCAATTCAAAAAAATAGGGTCTAGACAGGCATCCCTTTTGCCCATGCTCAAGGTCGGCTCTGTCCACATACAGACATGACATATATTTGTTAGGTGTGTCGCTCCTTAATTGGTAATTAGGAAAATGTATCACATGTTTGATGGATGTACCAACCCATATTCATGTATGACATTATTTAATGTTTGTATTTCCTTGATACGTTTATTTATGATGGATTTATTTAGATGTCATGTATGTTGATGACCTTTAGGGTAACCCATTGTTCTACTATAAATATGTGACTTTAGAAAAGTTTATAACAAGCAAGTGAAAACATCAACAAGAAAGCTGAGAGATACTAAAAAGAGAGAGTCGCATTTTTTGTGAGAATTTTGTAAACTATCATATTGGGATAAATTTTGTTTGTATTCCTGCTTGATAGTGAAAGTCAAGTTTTCTCTATACTAGTGTCCCATAGTTTTTTTCATGGTAATTAGGAAGATGTATCACATGCTTGATGGATGTACCAACCCATATTCATGTATGACATTATTTAATGTTTGTATTTCTTTGATACGTTTATTTATGATGAATTTATTTAGATGTCATGTATGTTGATGACCTTTAGGGTAACCCATTGTTCTACTATAAATAGGTGACTTTAGAGAAGTTTATAACAAGCAAGTGAAAACATCAACAAGAAAGTTGAGAGAAACATTTCTCTTGGTGAGAGATACTAAAAAAGAGAGTCGCATTTTTTGTGAGAATTTTGTAAACTATCATATTGGGATAGATTTTGTTTGTATTCCTGCTTGATAGTGGAAGTCAAGTTTTCTTTATACTAGTGTCTTATAGTTTTTTTCATTTGGGTTTTCCGTGTCATCAAATTTTTTGTTATTCTTATTGATTATTTCTTCACTTTGCCATATTCATTGTTATACACTTTACCATAGACTTTATCGTGTAATTTGTTGTACTTTTGCCTTTTATTTTTATTGTTCATTTTATCTTCACAGAGAAGTAAATAAATATTTATACTGCAGTTTCATCCTTTTCCAACAGTGGTATCAAAGCAAGATTGAATTATCATCACCTATCTTGTGGCATTAAAATGGAGAGGATCATTGCTCATGATGGTGACATGTTCAAACTCACGGTGGATAATTTCTCCTATTGGAAGACAACGATGGAAGATCATTTATATTGCAAAGTTTTGTATGATTTAATTACAAACGAGACAATGCCCGAAGGAAAGAATGAGGAAGATTGGGAGCTTCTAAATCGAAAGGTTGTAGCCATAATCCGCAAGTATATTGATTGAAGTTTGTTCAAGCGTTGTCTGCATACACTAATGCCAACGAATTATGAACCAAGATAGAGTACATGATTCAAAAACAAACGTTCCATAATAAAGAACATCGAGTAAGTCGTTTGGTTAAGTTTGAGTGCAAAGATAAATAATGTATGATTGAACATCTTAATACTTTTAAGGGGTTTGTAAATCAACTAACCAAGATCGATATAAAGATTGATGATGAGTTGGAGGCTCTTTTATTATTAAGTTTTCTGCCCGAAAATTGGGATACACTTGTTGTTACATTAAGAAACTCAACTCCAGATGGTAAAGTCTACATGGGTTCTATTTTGGACATGCTAATGAATGAAGAAAATAAACGGAAAGAACACGGTCTTCCAAGACAATCTGAAGCCAATGTGGTAGAGAATTCTGGAAGGAGTGAGGAACGTAAAAAATCTATGACTCGAAGCTTGGTCAAATCTCGAGGGCAGTCTAGGTCTCGCTCTAGCGTTATGTAACCCCCTTAACCCGGCCTAGACGGTTGACCCGAATTAAGAAAGTCACACGGGGAAAACCAAAGTCAACCCGAAAGTCAACCTTGATTAACGACCCTTTTTTTTCTTTTTAAACTTGTCTAGATGCACATTAACCCTAGTTATGATCATTCAAACATCATACTCAAAGATCATAAACATCAGAGATCAAACAGGGACCCAATTGAACAATTTACAACTTTAGGGACCAAATTGTAAATTCTGTAAATTATGAGGTCTTAATTCAAATTAAAGTTACCAACTTGTAATTAGTCAGGTTTCATGATTCACTGCCAAATTTCAGCTCAAACGGACATCCCAAACTCATACAATTGCACAAACAAGATTCAGGACCAAAATGCAAACATTTCAAAACATTTAACTGCCAATGTCAGCCCCCAACGGTCACGTGTTCCGAAACAGGGAGAGCCCGTTTCGAAACGCGGGGCCGTTCCGCAACGCGTACCGAAACGAGGGCTGGCAGTGGCCTTTCCGTTTCGGAACGGTGTCTCCCGTTTCGGACGCCTGGGCTGATTCAAGGCACCCGTTCCAAAACAGTAGCCACTGTTCCGAAACACCCTGCACATAATGCAGCAAAAGGCTTCCTTAAACATGCAATCGACCAACCAATCATGCTCCAAATGCTACCAAACTTTACCAGCAACTCATACAACATACATGAGACATATTTGCATCAACCAATCGATATAAAATCAACATATATGGAAAGCCCCAATTCTAAGCATGCTTCCTACACAAGCAAGTCATTCAAGCATAAAACCTTCAAAACCAAGCACATAAAGGCCAAGTACAAATCCAGCATTCTTAACAACATTTAAGCAACTTAGGGAGTACAAGCATCTCCCAAAAACATACACATAGGTCCCCCATTGCCAAATGCCCAAAAGCTAAAGTGTTTAAGAAAACCTTCTCATACTTGAGCTTAATTCCACTTGAATGCTTGCCTTCCTTGCTGCCCTCAAAGTACCTTAATGATCTGCATTATTGGTTTAAGAAAACGAAAGAGAGCGTAAGCAAAAGCTTAGTGAGGAATGCTCAATAAAACCATTCAATAATGCATTTATAAAACATTTTATAAATCATACTTCAAACCATCATTTACTCATGCTCAAAGCAATTTAAACAAGCATTACATGCTTCCATAACATTACATGTCATATTGGCCACAAGTGATAAGTTCCATCTTTTTAAAACAATATCAACAAGGACCACACAAGGACTTTTAACCACCTTTGTGTCCTTTACAAGTTTCACCCCAAGGACTTTTAAACACCTTGGCCCCAAGGACTTTTAAACACCTTGGCCCATGGACTTTTAAACACCATGGCAAGGACCACACAAGGACTTTTAACCACCTTTGTGTCCTTAACAAGAACCATCCAAGGACTTTTAACCACCTTGATGTTCTTAAGTAACAAGGCTCACTCAAGGACTTTTAACCACCTTAGTGACCTTAACAAGAATCATCATGGACTTTTAACCACCATGAAGTTCTTAGAATCCACAAGGCTCACTCAAGGACTTTTAACCACCTTAGTGACCTTAACCTTTTTCAAAACATCACTTGCCAATATACATCATTTTCATCAAATAATCCACTGTTTTAAAGCATTAAACCAAGCCATATTCATCATGCATTTTAAAGCATCAAACCACATTTAATCAATGTTCAAAAACAAGGAACTCTTACCTCGAGCTTCCTTCAACATATGGCTTACAAAATCAGCAATAACCATGCTAAATCATGCTTTCAAAACAGAATTTAAAACATGCAATAAACCACATTGCACAACAACCAAACCATGGCCACCACTAGAGAGTTTTTCCGAAAACTTACACTTGAGCTTAGTAAAGTTGTTTAGACTTAAACTAAGCTCCCAAGACATTGGTTTCAAAGCTGAAAACCCATTTTCACTCACCGATTCCACTTCGCCTCTTGCCGAAGCACAAATCAAGCCTCCGGATCACCACCACTTGGATCCAAAGATGACTCCCCTGTTTTAAACACATCAAAGCAGAGGATTAATGCATCATCATGCATTAATAGCTTCAATGAAAGCACCTAAACTCGCTGCTCTCATCCACACTCCATTTTCGGCCACCAAACACAACCGAAAATGCCTCCAAACCACTCCTCAACAAAGCCCAGCCATAAACCAACAAAACTAAACATCCTTTAACATCATTTAACATCTAAAAAGATCCTAATAACATCCTTATACCTCCAGCAACATCAGATCCACAAGATCACCTCAAAAACAACCAAGAATCACAAGCTAAACTTAGGAAATTCAACCTATCCGGGATTGCATTAATCAAAACTCAATTCCTTATCAAATTAACATTCATTTATCATCAAAAACACACTTCAAATCACAGCTTTAACAGATCAAACGAAAATCTATCAAAAATCACCAAATCTTGCATTTTAAGCCAAGATCTATTTCACAACTTTAAAAGCCATTTATAAAACATCAATTAAGGATTGAGAACTTAGGAATTTCAGTAAAGAACTGATAGTTTAGAGGAGAAGGACGTTCTTACCTCCAAACTTGAGTTTCTCCCCTTTTAGAACTAAAAACCTTGATGAATCAACTAGTAAATGGTGAGGTTTTGTTGATGTGATGATTAGGAATCAAAAGAGAATTGAAAAGGAAGATTTGAGTGACAAAATCAGAAAGAAATCTCTGGAGAGAAAGTGTTTGGGTTGAGAGAAAATGAGAGAAAAGGAAAATTGAAAAATATGGAAAGTTAGTTGCAAAATAGCCAAATGATTTCCCTCCACTTTTCTTTAGCTTTAAAATCAGAATTAAACATTAAAATATCTTAGAAAAATCTGGAGAAACTCCCTTTGGGTAAATAGCTCCTTAAAGATTCAAAGTTTCAATCCTTTCTAAAACAGTCACGCAACTTTCAAAAATTACATTTTGGTCACTAGCCAAAATGTCACCCTTCCAAACCTCATTTTGTAAAATTGATTTCACAGTTCACTTATATATATTAAAAGATGATTTTAGAACATTTTTCCATATTTTTAATGCAACCCGAACTAGGCTTTCCTAATTTCACCTTTTTAGATTCGAACAGCACTTTGACCAAACCGGTCAACGCCCAAAATTCTAAGCCCAAAACCGGGGCGTTACAACTCTCCCCCCCTTAAGAAATTTCGTCCCCGAAATTTACCTGAAGGAAAGAGATAAGGAAACTGCTTCAGCATGTCTTCCTTCCGCTCCCACGTGGCTTCCTCAACACCACGATGCTTCCACAGCACCTTTACCAACTCAATGGTCTTGCCACGAAGAACCTTGCTATCCGCATCCAGAACCTTCACCGGTTCCTCATCATAGGTCAAATCCGGATTCAGTTCCACTTCCTCCACAGGCATCACATGCGAAGGATCAGATCTATACTTCCGAAGCATAGAAACATGAAACACATCATGAATCTTCTCCAACTCTTGAGGTAACCTCAACCGATACGCAACAGGACCCACACGCTCAATCACCTCATATGGTCCAATGTACCTAGGGCTCAACTTACCCTTCCGGCCAAACCTCATCACCTTCTTCCAAGGCGAAACCTTCAAGAACACACGAACTCCCACCGCATACTCTATCTCCTTACGCTTCAAATCCGCGTAAGACTTTTGCCGATCAGAGGCTGCCTTCAACCGCTCACAAATGAGCTTCACCTTCTCGGTGGTTCCCTTCAACAGAGCCGGCATCGAAACCAACTTTTGACCCGTTTCAGCCCAACAAAGAGGAGTCCTACACTTCCTCCCGTACAAAGCCTCATAAGGTGCCATTTGAATACTCGCCTGATAACTATTGTTATAAGCAAACTCCACCAAAGGCAAATGCTTCTCCCAAGAACCTTGGAACTCAATCACGCAGCACCTCAACATATCCTCCAAAATCTGGATAACACGCTCTGACTGACCATCCGACTGAGGATGATAGGATGTACTGAAATTCAACCTTGTACCCAGAGCCTGATGCAAACACTGCCAGAAACGCGATGTGAACCTCGGATCCCTATCCGACACAATCGACTTAGGCACACCATGCAGCCGCACAATCTCAGCAATGTACAGCTCCGCAAGCTTATCCAAAGAAAACGTAGTATGCACAGGCAAGAAATGCGCACACTTCGTCAGGCGATCCACAATCACCCAAACCGAATTCTTCTTCGATGGTGACAAAGGTAAACCAGATACAAAATCCACGGTAACCCTTTCCCACTTCCATTCAGGAATTCTCAACGGTTGCAACAAACCTGAAGGAACCTGATGTTCAGCCTTAACTCGCTGACACACCATACACTTGCTCACAAACTCCGCAACATCCTTTTTCAAACCCACCCAATAGTACTCATCACGAAGATCACGGTACCAGGGTGCATAGCAAAAGGACTACTATGACCTTCAGTCAGAATAGCACGCCTCAACTCAGCATCATTGGGCACTACTATTCGACTCCCAAAACACAACACACCATCATTATTAAAACAGAAATCCGAAGGTCTACCCTCCGCGATATCCTGAACATGAGACACCAAGGAATCATCCAGCAACTGCTTCTCCTTGATCAACTGAACCATAGATGGTTTCACTTGCAACTCAGCTACAAGACCACCATCACGCGAAATACTCAAGCTGGCAAACATAGCCCCCAGCTCAACAGCTACCTTCCTACTCAAGGCATCCGCAACAACATTAGCTTTTCCAGGATGGTACTCAATCGTCAGATCATAACCCTTGAGCAACTCCAACCAACGCCACTGCCTAAGATTCAACTCCTTCTGAGACATCAGATACCTCAAACTCTTGTGATCCGTGTACACAATACACTTCTCACCATATAGATAATGTCTCCAGATCTTCAAAGCAAAAACCACTGCAGCCAACTCAATATCATGCGTAGGATAATTGCGCTCATGCACTTTCAACTGTCGCGATGCATAAGCCACAACCTTACCCTCTTGCATCAGCACACATCCCAAACCAACATAGGACGCATCACTATAGACCACAAACTCTTTCCCTGATTCAGGCTGAACCAAGATAGGAGCTTGCATCAAAGCCGCCTTCAGCTTCTCAAAAGCCTGCTGTCTCGCTTCCGTCCACTCATACTTAACATCCTTTTGCAACAACTTCGTCAAAGGTGCAGCAATCTTAGAAAACCCATCCACAAACCTCCGGTAGTATCCCGCCAAACCAAGGAAACTACGGACCTCATGAACAGACTTAGGAACCTTCCAATTCATCATCGCCTCAATCTTCTGAGGATCAACACGAATCCCCTCAGCAGAAACTACATGCCCAAGAAACACCACCTCCTTAAGCCAAAACTCACACTTGCTCAGCTTAGCATAAAGCTGATTCTCCAACAAAGCTTGCAAAACAATCCTCAAATGCTCTTCATGCTCCTCCTCAGTACGCGAGTACACGAGGATATCATCAATGAACACCACAACAAACTTGTCCAGGTATTCATGAAACACACGATTCATCATGTCCATGAAAGCAGCAGGAGCATTTGTCAAACCAAACGGCATCACAAGGAACTCATAATGCCCATACCTTGTCCTGAAAGCTGTCTTAGGCACATCTACATCCTTCACCTTCAACTGATAATACCCTGACCTTAAGTCAATCTTAGAGAACACAGCTAGTCCCCGAAATTGATCAAAGAGGTCATCAATTCTCGGCAAAGGATACCGATTCTTGATGGTCAACTTGTTCAGCTGACGGTAATCAATGCACATTCTCATAGTGCCATCCTTCTTCTTTACAAACAAGACCGGTGCACCCCAAGGTGACACACTTGGCCGAATGAAACCACGATCAAGCAGCTCTTGCAACTGCGTCTTCAGCTCTTTCAGCTCCTTAGGTGCCATTCTATAGGGAGTAATGGACACAGGAGTTGTATTCTCATACAGCTCAATTCCAAACTCCACCTCGCGATTAGGAGGTAAACCAGGCAACTCCTCAGGAAACACTCCAGGAAACTCCTTCACAACTCTGATATCTTGCACCCGCAACTCCTTAGAGCTAGGATTCATCACAAAAGCTAGATAAGCTTCACAACCTTGCCTCAGCATCCTGCTCGCCTCCAAGGTAGACACCACATTGGCAAGAAACTTCACATTCTCACCAACCACAACAACATCATAATCATCCGCAAGCTTCAGCGAAACTCGCTTATTTTCACAATCCACAACAACACGATGCTCAGCAAGCCAATCCATACCAAGGATCACATCAAAACCATAGAAAGGCAACTCCATAAGATCAACATGAAAAACATGTTCTTGAACAACCAAATGACACCTTCTATACAACTTTCGAGTCACAACAGTCTCACCAAAAGAACTAGTGACACGAACACCAACATCCAAAGACTCAACAGGCAAACCAAGCAATTCAGCATGCTCACGCAAAATATATGAATGCGTAGATCCAGAATCTATCAAGGAAAGTAATGACAAGGATTGCAAAGTAAAGGTACCTGCAATCACATCCGCGTCATTCCTCCCCTCCCGCTGAGCATACACCCTAGCTTGACCTCCACCTTCAGGCTGAATAGCCACAACATGGGCCACTCCACGACCACCTTCCTCTCTCCGCTGGAAATTACCACGGCCGCGCCCACGACCTCTCTGCGGTGCAGCAACAACAGGAGCACGCACTTGGCCACCAGCCAACATAGGACAATCTCGCCTCAAGTGGTCCGCAGATCCACAACTCCAGCACCCGTTACCAGCTTCCGCAACAGGAGCTTGGACCTCCCTCACAGCACGAGGACAGTCACGCTTCATGTGACCACGTGAACCACAAATCCAACAAGCACTCGGATCAGCTCTAGCATTGCCTCCCTGAGCAGGTGCACCACCACCTCTCTTAGCTGAGGACTGATACTTCTGATCGCGTCCCCTCTTGTTCCGTCCACCACCGGAACTATACTCTGCTAATCGCTTATCAGCACTTGCTCCAGCACCTCTGGCAGATAAACCCAAGTTCATCTCAATATCCTTAGCTCGACCCACCAGCACATCAAAATCATCATATTTGGTGGCCAACACATACATCTTCACATCCGTCACTAAACCATAACGGAATCTTTCGCACCTCGCCCGCTCATCAGGTACCAGCTCAGGTGCATACTGACTGAGTCTAACAAACTGCACCTCATACTCAGCCACAGTCATGCTCCCCTGGGTAAGAGACATGAACTCACGCTTCTTTTCATCCAGGTACCTCACACCAAGATACCTCCTCTTGAACACATTCTGAAAGAATGTCCAAGTTACATCAGCTTCAGCCATCCCAGCAATAGTGGTCGTCCACCACGTATATGCATCATCCTGTAGCAAGGATACAACACAACCCAGCTTTTGCACATCAGTGCAACTCATCTGACCCAAGATCCTCTTGGTACTCTCCATCCAGGATTCAGAACCCTCAGCAGACATACCCCTGAACTCAGTCCCACCAAGACTGCGCAAACGCTCCAAAGGTAGTCTAACACCAGCATCTTCCTGATGCCCAGCTCCATGAGCTCCAGCTACTGCCACTCGAAAAGCACCAGCAATAGCTTGTACCAACATCGTCATGTCAGGCATAGCTTGCCCCTGACCAACCTCAGGTCCAGCAGCTCCAGCACCAGCTGCAGCTTCAGCTCTTTCACCCTCAACACCACCACCGCCAGGTGGAGGAGGAGGTAATACCGCACTATCCGCGTTTTCCTCATTCTCATTCTCATTTGGAGCCGTAGCTCGCACATTACTTCTCAACTCTCTACGTGGTGCCATACTCTAACCATGCAATCACAATGCAAATAAACAAAGTCAGGTCCAACAAGGTAAGCAATCCAAGTACTCAAGCTCAATTTCATTCAAAATCAACATCATTACACTAGCTTTGATTTGGCAATGGGTACCCACAACATGCTTCACCACAGCATACAACCCAATCGCATCAAATTCACAAACCACTAAACATGCTTTCAATCATCAAGCATACAAGGCATACATACTTCAATCATGCACACATTCATTCCCAATTACTCGAGAACTCAGCTCTGATACCACCAAATGTAACCCCCTTAACCCGGCCTAGACGGTTGACCCGAATTAAGAAAGTCACACGGGGAAAACCAAAGTCAACCCGAAAGTCAACCTTGATTAACGACCCTTTTTTTTCTTTTTAAACTTGTCTAGATGCACATTAACCCTAGTTATGATCATTCAAACATCATACTCAAAGATCATAAACATCAGAGATCAAACAGGGACCCAATTGAACAATTTACAACTTTAGGGACCAAATTGTAAATTCTGTAAATTATGAGGTCTTAACTCAAATTAAAGTTACCAACTTGTAATTAGTCAGGTTTCATGCTTCACTGCCAAATTTCAGCTCAAACGGACATCCCAAACTCATACAATTGCACAAACAAGTTTCAAGACCAAAATGCAAACATTTCAAAACATTTAACTGCCAATGTCAGCCCCCAACGGTCACGTGTTCCGAAACAGGGAGAGCCCGTTTCGAAACGCGGGGCCGTTCCGCAACGCGTACCAAAACGAGGGCTGGCAGTGGCCTTTCCGTTTCGGAACGGTGTCTCCCGTTTCGGACGCCTGGGCTGATTCAAGGCACCCGTTCCGAAACGGTAGCCACTGTTCCGAAACACCCTGCACATAATGCAGCAAAAGGCTTCCTTAAACATGCAATCGACCAACCAATCATGCTCCAAATGCTACCAAACTTTACCAGCAACTCATACAACATACATGAGACATATTTGCATCAACCAATCGATATAAAATCAACATATATGGAAAGCCCCAATTCTAAGCATGCTTCCTACACAAGCAAGTCATTCAAGCATAAAACCTTCAAAACCAAGCACATAAAGGCCAAGTACAAATCCAGCATTCTTAACAACATTTAAGCAACTTAGGGAGTACAAGCATCTCCCAAAAACATACACATAGGTCCCCCATTGCCAAATGCCCAAAAGCTAAAGTGTTTAAGAAAACCTTCCCATACTTGAGCTTAATTCCACTTGAATGCTTGCCTTCCTTGCTGCCCTCAAAGTACCTTAATGATCTGCATTATTGGTTTAAGAAAACGAAAGAGAGCGTAAGCAAAAGCTTAGTGAGGAATGCTCAATAAAACCATTCAATAATGCAGTTATAAAACATTTTATAAATCATACTTCAAACCATCATTTACTCATGCTCAAAGCAATTTAAACAAGCATTACATGCTTCCATAACATTACATGTCATATTGGCCACAAGTGATAAGTTCCATCTTTTTAAAACAATATCAACAAGGACCACACAAGGACTTTTAACCACCTTTGTGTCCTTTACAAGTTTCACCCCAAGGACTTTTAAACACCTTGGCCCCAAGGACTTTTAAACACCTTGGCCCATGGACTTTTAAACACCATGGCAAGGACCACACAAGGACTTTTAACCACCTTTGTGTCCTTAACAAGAACCATCCAAGGACTTTTAACCACCTTGATGTTCTTAAGTAACAAGGCTCACTCAAGGACTTTTAACCACCTTAGTGACCTTAACAAGAATCATCATGGACTTTTAACCACCATGAAGTTCTTAGAATCCACAAGGCTCACTCAAGGACTTTTAACCACCTTAGTGACCTTAACCTTTTTCAAAACATCACTTGCCAATATACATCATTTTCATCAAATAATCCACTATTTTAAAGCATTAAACCAAGCCATATTCATCATGCATTTTAAAGCATCAAACCACATTTAATCAATGTTCAAAAACAAGGAACTCTTACCTCGAGCTTCCTTCAACATATGGCTTACAAAATCAGCAATAACCATGCTAAATCATGCTTTCAAAACAGAATTTAAAACATGCAATAAACCACATTGCACAACAACCAAACCATGGCCACCACTAGAGAGTTTTTCCGAAAACTTACACTTGAGCTTAGTAAAGTTGTTTAGACTTAAACTAAGCTCCCAAGACATTGGTTTCAAAGCTGAAAACCCATTTTCACTCACCGATTCCACTTCGCCTCTTGCCGAAGCACAAATCAAGCCTCCGGATCACCACCACTTGGATCCAAAGATGACTCCCCTGTTTTAAACACATCAAAGCAGAGGATTAATGCATCATCATGCATTAATAGCTTCAATGAAAGCACCTAAACTCGCTGCTCTCATCCACACTCCATTTTCGGCCACCAAACACAACCGAAAATGCCTCCAAACCACTCCTCAACAAAGCCCAGCCATAAACCAACAAAACTAAACATCCTTTAACATCATTTAACATCTAAAAAGATCCTAATAACATCCTTATACCTCCAGCAACATCAGATCCACAAGATCACCTCAAAAACAACCAAGAATCACAAGCTAAACTTAGGAAATTCAACCTACCCGGGATTGCATTAATCAAAACTCAATTCCTTATCAAATTAACATTCATTTATCATCAAAAACACACTTCAAATCACAGCTTTAACAGATCAAACGAAAATCTATCAAAAATCACCAAATCTTGCATTTTAAGCCAAGATCCATTTCACAACTTTAAAAGCCATTTATAAAACATCAATTAAGGATTGAGAACTTAGGAATTTCAGTAAAGAACTGATAGTTAAGAGGAGAAGGACGTTCTTACCTCCAAACTTGAGTTTCTCCCCTTTTAGAACTAAAAACTTTGATGAATCAACTAGCAAATGGTGAGGTTTTGTTGATGTGATGATTAGGAATCAAAAGAGAATTGAAAAGGAAGATTTGAGTGACAAAATCAGAAAAAAATCTCTGGAGAGAAAGTGTTTGGGTTGAGAGAAAATGAGAGAAAAGGAAAATTGAAAAATATGGAAAGTTAGTTGCAAAATAGCCAAATGATTTCCCTCCACTTTTCTTTAGCTTTAAAATCGGAATTAAACATTAAAATATCTTAGAAAAATCTGGAGAAACTCCCTTTGGGTAAATAGCTCCTTAAAGATTCAAAGTTTCAATCCTTTCTAAAACAGTCACGCAACTTTCAAAAATTACATTTTGGTCACTAGCCAAAATGTCACCCTTCCAAACCTCATTTTGTAAAATTGATTTCACAGTTCACTTATATATATTAAAAGATGATTTTAGAACATTTTTCCATATTTTTAATGCAACCCGAACTAGGCTTTCCTAATTTCACCTTTTTAGATTCGAACAGCACTTTGACCAAACCGGTCAACGCCCAAACTTCTAAGCCTAAAACCGGGGCGTTACACGTTATCTGTTTCTATTGTGGTAAATCTAATCACAATAACTTGGAGTGACAAAATCCCAAGAGACCAAAAAATTGGGAGAGTCAAACCCGACCAAGTTTATTCGAATAAGGAAAATGAAACAAATGTCGTAGTTGTGAAGGAAGATGAAGAAGAAATCTTTCTATTTAGAGAAGAAAATTATATAAACATTGCACATGATGATTGCTTTTGGATTTTTTTTACTCAACAGTTTCATTTCATGTAACCCCGTATAAATAATTTTTCTCAACTTATCAAAGTAGCGACTTTGGTACGATGAAGATGGAAAATCATATGACTAGCAAAATTGCGAGTATCAACAATGTAGTCTTGAAAACCAATACTAATTGTGAAATCATATTGAATGATGTCAAACATGTGCTAGACATACACATTAACCTTATTTCAATTAGAAAACTATATAATTTTCGATAGTTGAGTCACTTAGGTGGAGAAAAAAAGAAACTCACTAGAAATAACATGATCATTGCTAAGGGAAGCAAGAAAGGCTCATTATATATAATTCAAGGAAATTTACTCAAGTGAGAAGCCTATGTTGTTGATGACAACTCATGCTGGAGTTATGACATAAAAAACTAGGTTACATGAGTGACAAAAGATTGCAAATCCTATCTCGAAAAGAGTTTTTCCCGATGTAAAAGGTAAATCTCTTGAACTTTGCTTCCATTGTTTAACTAGAAAACAACATAGAGTTTTTTTTTCTTTTTGAAATCGTAAACCACGTAGAAGAAATCATGTTCTTGATCTTGTGCACACTGACATTTGCTCAATGTCTGAAAGCTCGCAAGGTAGAAGTTTATATTGTCACCTTTATTGATGATCAATCAAGAAAGTTTTGAGTATACTTGTTGAAAACAAAAGACCATGTACTTGAGGCATTCAAGGAGCTTTCATGCCAAGATGGAACACGAAACTAGAAAAAAGTTCAAATGCATAAGAGTAGACGATGACGGATAATATCGAGGCTCTTTTGAGGCATAATGCAAGTCTTATGGCATTAGGCTTGAGAAGACTCCGCCTAAGATGCCACAATTAAATGGTGTGGCTAAAAGAATAAACCAACCCATTGGGGAGAGAGTTCAACACATACTTTCAAATGCCAATATGCTGAAGAAATTTTGAATTCTTGTTATTTTCAACCAAAAAAATTACATGATATTTATACAAATTTTAAATTCTTGCTACTATTCTTGAATTCATTTATTCTTTGATGGAAAGATTATACCAACTCCCAAACATTTGATTACTTCATTCTCATCAACTTCCTCATTGTTGGGTGTAGTCTTTGTTGCTGTAACAATTGCTATTCAAGTCAATTGATGTGGCAGTCCTCTATTAGGATCATATGTAAGTCAAGTGAATGACCAATTCTTTCGAAGTTTTCAAGTATCCAACCACCACTTTCTTTAAACTTTTCAAACATCTCCATCAGTAGAGATTTTGGTGAAACACTAAAACCAGAGGAAATCACTATGGATAAAGTGTCATCTCCCAAATGAGCATACCCTAACTCCTATGGTATCAAATCTTGCATTTGGTATTGACATTATGGATAAAAGCAGTCTACATATTGTTGCCCCAGCATTAATGTTGCTATGGTAAAATATCATGAAACTCTTTTGGCCATTTGGAATCCATTTTTCCTTTCAGCAACTAGCCACTTGAGCTCCCCCTCTTCATGATGTTTTTCATGATCAAATTCAATTTTCTTTTTGATCTAGTAAAATGTTGTGCACTCGTTTGGTAGAATTCTATGCAAGACAAAAGGAAAGTTGATTCCCTTAATGCCATCAAGCATCAAACTCTCCTTCAATGGTAAATGGTGGGAGTCAAATATGTATGGATCCTCAATAGATTCAAACGACATTGTTGGTCAAGCCACCTTTTGCTTAGATTCTTTTTGTGCATTCTCAACATCCACTTCAGCTTCTTTTTCAGCAAACTTGTATGCCACTAGAGTATTGTCTTATAATTTTTTTCACATGCCTTTTCTGATGTAGCAGCCACCCTAGAATCTAACACATGAATACCTAAGCAATCCTCTTATTGAACTTGCTTGTGTTCATGTATCTATCTTACTAAAGATGGATGGCAATCTGCAGGTTGCTATTGCATTGTTGTTACGACAATATTCTAAACAAGTTTATTGTCATCTTCTTGTTTATCACAATGTTGAATCAATTGTTGCTCCCTGGCTTGGTCATCATATTGATCAAGATTTTCAGATTGCTTTGCATTCCCCAACGAGAGAGCTTCACGACGCTCTTCCACTTTATCAGCGGATTGCATTTGTTTAACAACATCAAAGGACATCATGTTGTTCTTGCTCTAGGATTCTTAATCGTTGAAGGAAGGGTGGTGGTGATCGAGGCTCTTCTCATAATGCCTCATGTGCTTTGGCATTTTGTTTTGTGCTCTCCTTGCCTTCAATAGCAAGATCCAATACTTCATTTTGCACCAGTGGTAGATCTATGGATGCCTCAGCATCGTTATATTTGTTGTTAGGGTTGGAATCATCAAGGTGTCCTCCCCCAAACTTATCTTCCTAGGTTGAGAACGGGAATTGAACTCTATGAGATCTAATATCCCGTTGTTCCTTAGTAGCTCAGCGGTAGAGCGGTCGGCTGTTAATTGACTGGTCATAGGTTCGAATCCTACTTGAGGAGATTTGATTCATTCCGAATTTTGATTCATTCCGAATTAAAGAATTCAGAATGTCAAAATGAAAGAGTTCGCTTTAACCATTAAGAGCAAGTAACTCGTTCCCTCTGTCTTTGTTTCTATTGCATTCAATCTCATCGTATCACATTTTGTTCTGCAATATTTGAGAATCATCGTCAATACGCTTCTCTCTTAGTTCTATTGTGACTTCAGTATCACTTGGTAAGCTCCCTTGCGGTCTAGAACTCAATGCTTGGGAAATTTGACCCAACTGAATTTCTAAAGCCCTTAATGATGCACTCTAATCTTGAAGCAATGCCTGATTCTGAATTAATACAACATGATTTTGGAATGAAGCTTTTGTTGTAGTCATACACTCTTGAAGTGTGTTCTCCAATGAAGTTGATTGCTAATGAGGCAGATTGCCTTGTGGTTGCATTCCTTGATCAATTCACGAGAAGCTTGGCTGTTGATGAGGATTACATTGCCAAGACATGTGCGCTGCAACAACAAAGCTATTATCATCATAAAAATTTCAGCTCCTTGATCATACCATGAGTGATTTTGCTGCTGGTTACACTATTAGTTGTAGGCTTCGAGGTGGTCTTTGATACTCGTTTTACGATCCTCCTTCTAGTAATATGCATTAGGGTTGTATGGGAAATTTCCAAACAAATGTTTTCCCCCACAATAAACACAAGAATTTGACACGACATGAACTCTTTGGGCTGCTCTCGACATTTGCATTGATGTGATCATGTTGCTCAATGCCACAGCTTCTGTCGAGAGACATGGAAAAATATCATCTCTATAAAAAAAATTATCCATGCTTTTCCCTTGAAAAGTTCTAGTGGTTGGGTATAGGTCGACCTTTACTTCCCCGTATGAGGATGTTCCTTCATTTGTAACACACCTAAAATAAAATAAAAAACTAAAAATAAAGTTAGTAAAACAATTGCCAATCCCTGACAACGACGTCAAAAACTTAATTGTACATACTATATCTCACGCATCAATCATACAATGGAATGGCTCATTCTTAGTTCAGCATTAGATTCAAAAGAGATGCACACTTCATTTAGAATTGATGACATTTATCAATTGGTTCAGAAATTCTATCCTTTAGACTTTGCTGAACATGAGATGATGCAATTAAGGATGTAATTTGAACATTTTGATCATGTGCGAAAACTTTCAAATTTTAAATGTTTGGAAACTATTTTTGATTTGTGTCAATGGCTGGTGAAAACAAGAAAGTCCGAGATTTATCCTCTTGTATATAGAGTGGTGACTCTCATTCTTACCCTTCTAGTTTCTACAGCTACTACGGAACGATCATTTTCAACGACGAACATTATTAAAAATAAGCTTCGCAACAAGATTAAAGATGATTTTCTATCAAATCGTTTGTTGCTATATATTGAAAAAGAAATTGCGCAAACATTAGATGTAGATTCAATTTAAGTGACTTTTGTGACATGAAAGAGCGACATGTTCCATTTTTTTAGGTTGAAGATACATATGTTTTCAATTATTTTAGCAATGAATGTTATTTTGTTTTGTTAGATTCTATATCTAATTGTTACTTTGCCCCCACCCCGAGTTGATTTTCTGGCTCCGTCCCTAATGATATGTTAATTGTTGGGTAGAACAACAAAAAGAAGGATGCTCTTACGAAATCCATATAAAATTCTTTTGCCATAAAGGGTTTGGGACCGACAAAATAAAATCTTGGAATGAATATTGCCAGAGATCACTCCAAGAAGTTATTATGATTTTCTCAAGAACAATACATCGAGAAAGTTCAACATGAACAAGTCAAAGTCAATTAGTGTGTTGCTTGTTGGACACTTGAAACTGAATGAAAGTGAAAGTCCCTCTAGTGAAAAGGAGGAAGAAGAATGAAAAAGATTTCTTATTCATCTGCGGTGAGAAGTCTTATGTATGTCATGATTTGTATTAGGCCCGACCCATGATGTTGGGGTGGTAAGTTGTTTCCTATTCAATCCAAGTAATATTGTTATTTATTCAAATTTAAAATTCTTAATTTTTATTTTTGAAAAATACATGTGTTAGTAAAAAATGGGTGAAACATACATCAAATTAACATTTAGAAGGTAAAAAAATGGGTGGATTGATATTTGGGATCCAACGATGATTGACAGTACTAAGCGGTAGCCGACGGTGGGGCGAGCGACTGTTGGCAACGAGCGAATGTTTTAAAGTGTAGAGGTCAAATTGATATTTTATCTAATGGTCGTGTGTAAATTTGGTATTTTTTCTGCTAAAGTTCAAGGTCAAATTGATATTTTGTATAAGTTTCACGGGTCAAATTAAAAATAAACCCTTTTGAATAATGGGCCATGTCATCAAACTAACAGAAATTAACGATTCAGTGACAAAAATGTTATAAATCGATAACATTAGTGATCAAAATGTAACTTTTCAAAAGCAGTGACCAAAATCAACCAACCCAGAAATAAATGAGACCAATCATATAGTTTACCCATTTAGGTTTGAAGAAGAGGTATATGTAATTTAGATGGGATTTTCTAAAAACAAACGGCTTAAAAATCGGCTAAATACAAACCAGGAAATTAGGACCATTGGATGAAGTCGGGTTTAATGTGGCCGTTGGATTAAAAAAACAAAAAAAAAGGATATATGGTTACTCGATGAACCGGTAACCCTTTTATGATGGTATAATTTGACATACCAAGAAAAGCGGGAAAAGGAAATCTAAAACTTAGGGCATCGAAACCAAGAGGACGAAGGCGTTATTTCCATCAACCAAAGAAGAAAATCTAAAGGAAATTTGTGGAGGAGATTGGGTTTGAGCACAGTTTGGAGGTTAGTTCTTGCTTCTTGCTTCCTTTATTTTCGTTTTTTATTTGAGCGAAACCACATTGCGAATGATGAAGGTTTTTGTATAAACCGTTTGAATGTTCTTCCATAAAAATTTCTTTTTACTTTATAATGAATATTGTAGAGGAGATTGGATTGGAAGAAGGAATTTTTAGGGTTTAGGGTTATTGGCAGTTTAGGGTTCTGCTGCAATAAACAAGTAATAACAATTAAATTGAAATAGAAAGTAGGAACAAAGATAACAATAGTTAAAAGAAGTGTTGAACACCTTTATTAACTAGTTTAGAGGCTTGAATAACTCGTTGACTTTCTTCTTGAATAACAAAAGAAATAAGGTTAAATAATTCAGTGATGTTTCAGTTGGGAGTGATAAATGTTAGAAATGTAGAGTAGATTGGATTGGAAGAAGGAATGTTTAGGTTAGTTAGTGCTAGTTCCTTCAATTTTCCCCTTTTTAATTGTAGTTGATAAGGTACGAAAATGTGAAAGAAATATTGTCGAGGAGATTGGATTTTAAGAAGGATTGTGTTGAAATCCATGTAATGGTTATGATTGTTGGTTGAGATGGTTCTTGTTTTTGGTTAAAAAAAGTGGTTTGCATATGCTCTACAACTCTAGTATTGAATGTGTTGGAAGGATGTGATTGTTTCTTAAGATAAAATAGGTGATTTGAAGTAGTATGTAATTTTGGGAAATGGGTTTTTATTACACATGGTTGAAAGCAATATCTCTTGGTTGATAGTATTTGTCGAACTTGAGAACGAAACAGAAACCTCCAAATATCATTACATTTGAATGGAAAATTTAACCATAGGTAGTATTTGCAGAAAAGTTTAGGTTTTTAGACATATTCTTATAAGTAGTTGGCAAGTATTTATACTTTGCTAAAACTGAAATGTAGCTTTCATATGTCAATGTAAAGAGGTGAAATAGAAAAAAAAATCCTTGAAATTCATATGCAAAATCCTAGTCGTGAAGTTCAGATTTTGGAGAAGTGTCATCAATTTTGTCTTTCAACGTTCCATCTTTGATTATTTTAGGTACACGTTGCAGACAATAGAGCATAAGAAGAAGTCCGATAAAGGGGAGGCTAAGGCTAAGGCACCTAAGATATGTACACCATATTTCCATTTCTAGTAAGTTGAAGTTGAATGTATATAGAATTGTCTAATTTATTAAATATGAGTTGCATAAGCTAACAGTGAAATTTTGTTTACAGTAAAAGAGAATGTAATCATTTGGAGGGGGAAGAAGAAAATGAACAATAATGTAAGTGTGTTGTGTAATGGTTTGTTAAGTGTACATGATATTTGTATTGGACTAATTGTGAGAGTGATACATGAAAGAAAAGCATTGGGTTTGAGGTGGAAGCAGATGAGTGAAGATGACAAGGAGCCTTATGTACAAATGTTCGAGGAGCAGAAGCAGGCTCTGGCTGAATGGAAAGCCTCCAATGTGAAGGAAATTGTAGTTTATGAAAAAGACAAAAAGGTAAGTGAATTTTTGAAATTATTTATGGAGAAAAAGATGAAAATGTCCTAACATAATGTATATTCGTGTAACAGTCAAGTAATTAATGTTTGTATAAAATGTTGTAGGAGATATCTTCAAGATGTAGCCTCATTAAGTTGTCAGATGTGTTTGAAGAGATGAGGAAGTTGAATATTGAGGGTATTGTTCATGAGTTAGGGTTTGGTCCGTTAATGGAAATGAAACCGAGAGCAATTCATCGCGACCTATGTCGCACTTTAGTAGAGAATTTTGATGTCCAGAGCTCGATGATGGAATTTGATGGACATAAAATTCCAGTGTTGGTGGAAGATGTGGAAGCTGTTTTGGGTTTGAGTAATGAAGAAGTCGATGTTGAAATTGGAACGAGAAATGTTAATGCAAAAGAAATGGCATCGAAGTACATAATAAGGAGGGATACCACAGTGAAGGAACTTGAGGAGAAGATACTTAGCGGTGCTTTTGAGGGAGACGAGTTAAGAGCTCGTGTTCTTCTTTTCATTGTTGGTGTTTTTATAAGTCCAAATGCGAACTTGATGCCTTCCTCGGAACATTTGCGGTTGTTGTGCCTAGCGGGGTTGAAGGGAAATCTCAATTGGTGTAAATATGCATATGAGAGATTAGTTGATGGAGTACATAAGTGGAAAGTTCGTGGTGGGTTGGCATACATGACCGAATGCATCGCGATATTAGAGGTAATATATGTTTAAAAGTATGTTTTGTTCGAACGTAGTAGTTGTTTCATGTGATTGAGTTTATTGAGTTTTATTATAATATTTTGATTAATAATAAATGTAGGTGAGTTTATTTGATTTTTGGAGTGGAGTCACGAGCAGAAGAGTTTCTGCTGCTGATGGTCGCGGTCGCATACATGCTTGGGGCAACAAGAAGGAAGTAAGGAAGATTGTAAATAGCCTCAAGAAAGAAAGGCATCCAAAAACACCCAAGGTAAGTGGGTTAAACGATTTAGTATTATATATGATGTTGTGGTTATATGAAATGATTTATTGATGATGTTTGCAGGTACTTGGGTATGATGATGAGAATGTGGAAGGGGAAGAAGGGGATAGAAACAATGGAACAAATAATGTGGTTATGGAGATGCTGCAGACTGTACTGTTAGAGTTGGGTGGAATAAAAGATAGTCTGCAAGCCTGTGTAGAGAAGGAAAAAGAATTCGAAGAGAGTATAAGGGAATTGAAGGAGGAATGCAAGAATTTAAATGCCAACATGATAGAATTGCAGAAGTCGTTGAGGAAATCTGATGGAGAACTTGTTGTTGTTGTTCAAGAAGAAGAAGAAGTGGTTGAAAAAGGGGAATTCAGAGAGTCTGATCCGAACCAAGGACTTGATATTGACGAGGACCCACTGATGGACGACGATGTCGAGTGGTTGAATGAAAAATCCGTTGTTGTCCCGAAAACAAAGAAAAAGGTATAAGCATTATAAGTTATTTTGATCAATGTTTCATCAAGTTAAGGTATGATATTATTGTTGTTGATATTGTTTGTGTTAACTTGTAGGGCGAGACAAGAGCAGTAGCTACTGCAAAGGTTAGTGGCAAAGGAATAAGAGTAGTAATCAGAAGTCGAAACATGAATAAAGTCAGCCATTGAAGGAAGTTTGATGTGGACAATGTTTGGTTTAAGTAGGATTTGTTTAGAACATTAAATGCTCTGTTTGATTATGCATAATGGGTGAAATTCGTATGTTATTCAAACTAATTGTAGAGGTTTAATAATTACTTAGGTTTTCTAATAAAATTTAATTCGTTGAACGTGCAGTACTTATTTGTGTTATTAAGTATTGAACAACAAATGTGTAAGCATTGTAGATACTGATGTACGTGTAAGTACTGAAGGGAGTAGGCTCGTCAACGAAAAACACTTGCAACTATATATGGAATACGCCATTGCGTGAAGGGTAAGCAATCTAAATATGAAAGTATGATATAATGATGTTGTTCTGTTCAATATAAGTTGTAAGTTTTTTTATGGGTGCAGTGAAGTCATTGTAGATTTTGGCCACTCATATTTTTCTGTAAGTGATGCAGATACAATACGACCAAGAAGTTGGGTCGGTTCAATGGTTAGTAGGTTTGACTATTCCTTTTAAGCATTTTGCAGCATATTTGAAGAAATTTAGTATGATAGTTGCTTTATATTTTGTTTATGGTTTAGGTTATAGATGTTGTTGGTTTTACAATTGTTGATGAAGATAAAAGGAAGCAATCTAAAACAAAGAGAGGGTACATCCCGTGTACATTAAGTGTAAGTTTAATATTAAAGAATCTTATGTCTATTATGAACAAATGGATGTGGTTTTGTAAGGATACATGGTTAATAATAAATTATGTATTGTAGTCTCAGCTTCTGGAAGGGATAAATGTTGGTACAATTGCTGATTATTGGCGTCAGATTTTCAATCCGTATGGCCGGTTGACGGACTGTAATGTGGTACGAAGAAGCATTAATATATTAACATCCCATGCACTTTCATGTCATATGTATATTACAATGGAAACTGTTGCTTGTTTCAGCTCTTTATCCCCGTGAATGACAACAAGACTTATTGGTTTATGTGTGTAAAACTAAAATTGATTTTGATATAACACATAAATCTAAGGACTAATTTGCAAAACAATAAACTTTTAAGTACTTTTTTTAAGTCTCACAAATTGACAAGTATTTTTGAACAAAATAATATTTAAAGACCTGCTCTTAAAACATATATATTTCCCTAAGTCTTTCCTATGTTTTTCAAGCCTAAGTACGCAAAAACGCCCAGGCGTATCGATACCCTCAGCGTATCGATACTCTATTTTGTCACTGGAATTTTATTGAACTTACCGTACCGATACGCCCTGCAACCGTATCGATACGATATCCATCTGGGCAAATGTTTTCATGAAACCGTACCGATACGCCTAGCAACCGTATCGATACGATATTCATCTGGGCAAGTGTTTTCATGAAACCGTACCGATACGCCTAGTAACCGTATCGATACAATAAGCATATCTTTGAAAAATCCGAGCATTTAATTATTTGACTGTTACTTGTCAGTTGGTTGGTTTCCCTATTTTCAAAAGATCGTTATAGCGTACCGATACGCTTGGTATGCGTATCGATACACTTTTTATGTAAACTTGGCTTGGGATTCCAGTGAGCAAAAACCGTATCGATACGGCCTTCCGTATCGATACGCCCCCTAAAACCGTACCGGTACGCCTTATATGCGTATTGATACGCTCTATTTTCGGGCACAACAGCTCTTTCCTCTTTGATGCAGGTATCGATACGCCCTTCGCGAGTACCGATACGATAGGCTGCAGAGCTGCATTTATTGCGGGAAAAATGTCCACAGCGGCTCTATTGATGACCCCAACCACCCAAACGGCTAGAAATCAATGCAAGGATATAAAAACAAGCTTCTATTGACCAAGCAACAACTATTGAACATTCAAGCATCATCAAAGCAAAAAATCCAAACCCTTGAGCTATTCAAAGTCATATTCTTGTACCCAACTCTATTATCTTTCAATTGTCAAATTGTATTGTGAGTTTGGGGTTGTTCAAATTGTAATTGGGTAGACAATCATCCTTTGAGAGGAAACATTTGAGTTTACCAAATTCTTTCTTTGTATTTGAGTGGATTAAGCTTTGGGTAGAAAGCTTAATCGAAATTGTAAGGTTTCCTCCTCATCCAAGAAAAGGGAACGAATTCAATTAGTGAATTGTTTGAAAATCCTTAGTGGGAGCTAAGGTAGTAGATGTAGAGTTCATTTGGAGAACTTGAACCACTATAACCCCTTTGTGTCATTTTTATTTTCAATCTTTCTCTTCACCAAAATTTTAATTGCCAATTCACCCCCTCTTAGCCATTTGCAAGTGTTCGATCAACTCAACAATGTGTGTGGTCGATCTTAATGCTGGTGAAGTGAAGCTACTCGACAGCTTGCCAACGACCCGATCCAATGTTGCAAGAGTGTCTATGGCCCAGAACCTGGTAATAAGTGAGAACTACGAACTTTGATTCTTCCATTGTTTAAGATGTGACATAGTATGTAAAAACATAAAATTGTTTGTGCATGTAGACAAATAGTTTAGGAGAATGTTTAAAAGATAAGAAGTTTGTCCAAGTGTTTGGCTCACCATCAAGGCCGTTGAGCGATCTGCACGTGATGGTGGAAAAAGTCAAACATCAGGATAATGGGTACTGAGTTTTTATATTACAGTACTTTGTGTTATTTTTGTTTAACAAAATGGAAATGATTACTCGTGGTATTATGTTAACACGGATTTGTATTCAAACAGAGATGATTGTGGTATGTTTTGCATCAAATGGATGCAGCTTTGGAATGATAAGCCTATAGGGGAAGTGGTAAGTTCATATAATCTCCATTATACTTTGCTTACTTTGGTCATATATACTGAAAAAAATGGTCTTTAATAAATGCTTAATTTATTTATACTTGTCTTACTAGACCGTTGGAAAATGGGATCGAATATTTCTTTTGTGTGATCTTATCAGTCATGATAAGAATTGTTTGCGGAGGTCTATCAATGTTGCTGTAGGTCAATGGGTAAACTTACAGGCAACTGAACAAAAGGTTCCAAAACATGGCACCTTTCAGCGTCCAAAATGGTAAGGGTTTAGGAAGCTATGCATTGTTTATTATGTAATTGAATGCATTAGGACGTGTTGTTGATTATTGTAATCTAATGCAATTTTGTTTGGTGAAGAACATGTCAGGGGAGGCACAGGTGAGTGGATGGCAACGGATCTTTGACTGTTTGTTTGTGGCATTACATAAAGGAGCCCATTTTTTATGGGTCGTAACCATGTTTGTATGTATATGTACATAAGTATGTGTAGTAGAAATGTGGTGCAAGCATAAATAGGTTATGTAAGAGTAAACTAAAAACATTTTGAATGTATATTATGCAATTTTGGGGCCATAATGTGTTCGAACGCTTGTACAGAAATTTTGCATTATATGATATATTTCAATGGATAAAATTAGCATATGCACATGATTTCGTATGTCTGCAGAGGATATATTTGGTTGTATGTACAAGTATTTGAAGCATATTGGAGTGAGATAATTTTTTGGTTGTACTTATAGTTATTTGAAGCATATATACGTGAATTTGTATGTCTGAAGAGGATCTACTGTGTACACGTTTGGAATCTGCATAACAGTAAATAATAAATTGTCATTTGGAAACACGATGAATTTGTAGGTAAAGTATAAACGAAAAGTCAATGAACTTGATGGAATCTTGATTAATACCTTCGATGTCGTGGTCGGAGATATGTTATCAACATGGATTCTACTCGTTATTCCATCAATATGCGCCGACCTATGTGGAAGTCAATAGCAAACCCGTGTTAACTTTTCATGTATTGCCATACAACATACGTAAGTAGAAATGACTCACAGTTGCATAAAGTTGGGACATGTCTAGGTCAGGAGGAAAGTTTTCATCGTCGTCGAAGAACGTTGAACTTGTCCCTGCAGTACCCGTTGGAAGTTGAAGCTTCAGTCCCGGGCATGTGTTCTTATTGTGTCCCTCCATTTTGCAGAATGAACATTGATTCCTTCGTTTTGTGGACGCATTAGGTTTTATTTTATGCTTCCATTTTGCTTCCTTCTTTTGCGGGTCTCGAACGCTGTGTTGACTTACCCTATGTGATGAAGACTCATTCAAGGTTATGGACTGCTCAAATTCAGTAGTTAGTCGGAGTAACTCATCTTTTGTGCTTTTGAAACTTTTGTCTGTTTGAGACACAAGGTAGCACAATCGCGATGAAAGTGAGCGTAGCGAAGCAAATCGAGACAATTATTTTAATTCGGGAGGCACGTCGCTGTGAAGATAAGATGGAGCAAAAAGCTTAGCATTTTTTTGTCCAGCGCGGTAGTATTAAACAATTAAGGAGCTCGGAGAAGTCTTCCAACTTAAGAACGTGCAGTTGATGGCGACATGGAAGTCCGACCGTCTCAAATTTTCGACAAGTGCATGTAATGTTATTTGTTGTGACATCAAGCACAACCTCATACATTTTTTTTGGATCCTTATACTGTGTCAAACGATACGTCTACGCACCTTCAATCTTAAGAGTCGGATGTAGAGCACGATATAGTATCTCATTTTTCAGTTCCTCCTAAACAATTTCAAAGGATGCCCGGGTGAAGATGTCAGTTGCACTCCCTTCAAGGTCATGCAATTTGGTCATTGAGAAAGGATTCGAGGAAGAATTTTTTTATTCTTGCCTCAACTCCATTATGCGCATCTCATTTATACCCTTGTCAATGGCACGGACAACTTCTAGATATGTCTTCTTATGTTTGAGGATAATGTTGAGGGCGGAATTCATAGATTTTCAGCGTTGTGTGGAGCAAACATTGGCGAAGAAATGTCCTGTAAGATATGCTTGTGCCCACATACCAACTGTGTGAACCTCCACGGATGCTGCTCCACGTTAAAATGCTTCATAACTGATCTCCACTCGCGATCGAATTCCTCAATTGTCCACCAAGAGGACATGCACCGTGTAAAGGCGGGTGTAAATTTGGGATCACCTACGTTTTCCTGGGCATTTCGAGAAAGATGCCACGAACATATTCGATGTTGTGCACATGGGAACATTGTCTTGATAGCCCTATGCATGGCCCTATCACCATCTGTGACGACTGACACAAGAGCTTTGTTAGACACTGCCTGCAAAAACTCCCTAAGTACCCACTCAAATGTGTCTGCAGTCTCGTCAGCTAAAATTGCCACACCAAAGACAATGGTTTGATGGTGGTGATTAACACCAACAATAGGCATTATAGGTCGTCCATACATGTTACCCTTGTACGTTGTGTCAAATGCAATGACATCACCGAAGCATACGTAGTCGGACATGGATGTCGAATCAGACCAAAATATATTATGCAATCCTCCTGATTGGTTAGTGTTGAACTGCATGTACAATCCTGTATCTTGATCTTTCTTGAAGTCAAAGTAAGCAAGAAGAGCATTGACATCACCGTCACGATATTCATCCGCCGTCGCTTTTTGAATGGAGTTGTACAAGTCTTTCCGATTGAAACTAACATTGTGGAAACCACCCGACTGTTGCGTGAAATAATTCATTACTTCTGACGTTCTAAGGCCAACACTTTTCAAAGCATGTGCCTCAAGTACATCATCCTTAGTAACTTCTCTACTCGACCAAAGATACGGTTGCATTATAGGTGGGCACAACGGGTGATTATGTTCACTGTGACATACTGATATCTCCCACCTTGATTCTTCTCTACACTTGACAATAACCTTTGCCTTGCAACCAATTCGTGTGATATCACGTTGCGCACGTTTCCGGTCGGACTCATGAACTTTCGGTCTGCGTTGTCCTCCCCGTGAACAACAAAGCTCCTGTGTATGTACATTTCCCATACCATCATGCCTAGTTGTTGCACGACTGACACTGAACCCATTATTCTTCGCATAAACCCGATAATAGTTCCACGCCTCGTCGCGAGAGTTAAACACCATATCAACCAAATTGTCTGAAGCATTACCTTGATTTGTTGTGCACTCATCTGGTTCACCAATTTGAGTATCTTCCACTGTTATACCAGCCATGTTTCGACACCGAAGATGTAAAAAATCTCTACACTGATATGTTGTTTCTTCCTTCGTTTCTTACTTGTCTCTGAGGATGAAAGAAGGAGAAGTAGTTGTGTAAAACCATTATTATCAGCTGCCACATTAAATTGCAATTACTTGACATATGGTCTGGTAGGTAATACAATAAATGCTAAAACATCAAAGGGGTTTTGATACCATTTTACGGAGGTTTCGATACCCCATTCAACATCCACTAAAAATAGACGTTTCTGCCAAACCAGCATCGAAACCCAGTTATAGGTTTCGAGCCCCCATGAAGAAGACTAAAATTGGGCGTCTCTAGTAAACTGGCATCGAAAACCAATTTTCGGTTTCGATCCCCCATGAAGAAGACTGAAATTGGGTGTCTCTGGAAAACCAACATCGAAATCCCATTCCCAATTTTGACACCATATTGAGGAGCAGTTAAATTATATTGTACCAAACTAGCATCGAAACCTGAGATCGTTGGTTTCGATACCCCTTGAGAAGGGACTACAACTTTGTTAGCCTTTTAGAAATTAGCATCCAAACCTCATGTGGGGATTCGAAATCGGTTTGAAATACTAAATTGCGGGAAAGAAGTTATGTAAATGAAAACTTCCCTCCTTCATCTCCAAAAACACAAGTTTCTAACCCTAACCCTTGAAAATTACGAAGGTTATTTTGAATCCAACATAAGCTCAACCCCAAGGTGAAGTACAAACTACGTTCGGTTGTTCTTCGATTTTTACACAAATTTTCACATCTCCTGCCCAAAACCCCTTAATGGCTCCTAAAAACAAACCCAGTAAAGGTAAACGAGGTCGGATTGAAACATGTGGTTCTATCCGTTCAAATGAAGGAGAAGCGCCACAACCTCGAAATATTTTGAGCCATTGTTTTCGTGATCCCGCTTATCTTCAGCGATACCATGAAGTGTACGAGACGAAAAAGATTAGGAAGGAGCGAACCATTGACTTGGATTTTTTGATGTCCCATGAATATCAATTCAACTTTTGGCCTTTATTTGTGGAATGGGGTTGGATCAGATATCTCGATATTAAACCCCGTGTCTATCACAACCTCGTGAAGATCTTCTATGCAAATGCTACCCTTCAGCATGATGGCAGAACCCCGTGTCATACCGATTATTGGTGGTTCCACCAATTTCGGACTGAAAATAAACCCGATATAGAAACAAGCATCTTCAAATCTCTTGTGGTAATCATTATCAACCCTTCAAGAGGCTTCCTCAATTATGGATGTGTGCTAAGCCACATATTTGAATGTTTAGGGATCGACACCTCCATGGACCCTGAAATCCCGCTGCCGAGTAAAATTGATGAAACAACAACTAAGAAGACATGGTGGACATTCATTCAGGGTGAATGAGTCCATAAAAGAGATGAAGATGAAGCAAGAATTGCCAGAGGAAATGATGATGCAGCCGATGCTCCACCTCCCTTGACACTTGACTCTATCTATGCTACTGTCACGACGGGCTTTCAGAACTTGGATGCTTTTATGCGCAGTAGTCATGCAGAGACTCAATCCCGTCTTGAGAAAGTAGAAAATCGTGTGAAATCATTGGAACATGAATTTCATCGGCATGTATTTCGACCGACATCGCCTCAAGATGCGCCAGAGCCTGTAGATGGATAAGCTAGTATGATAGTATAAGGAGTTTCTTGTATTACATGTATAAACTTTTGTTGATTTTGTTAGATTGCTTCATGAACATTGTTTGACTCATATTGTACTCTTGTGTATGTACACCTCCATTGCATTTCGTGTTGCAGTGTGTTTACTATCCTTGACAAGTTGATTGTGTTCGTGTACGTAACATTGGATTTTTGTATACGGAATCTATCCCAAGTACTTCTTTAGAAGAGCACTATGATGCAGATTCTGCACCAGCAGGGCATGATGAGGCATATGCTCCAGTAGAAGGCCATGATCATGCGCATGCTTATACACCTCAAGTGACTCGCACTTACATGCGAAAGAAGCTTCATCGCCAAGGCATAACGCCAAGTAATGAAATAGACTCTAAAATTCAGAGACCCAGGCGTCCTCCTCAAATGTATGGCGAGTGGTACAGGAACGTACCAGCTACCATGGAGAATAAGAAGCTTCTTATTCTTGATTACAATGGCGTGCTCGCCAGTGTTAGGAGAGACGGTACTCCTTTTCTGTCTCACTTCTATTCAAAATGTTTACAAATTAGATTACGAAATTGTTTTTTTATGTATGCAGCTGTGCGACTCAGACCTGGTGCTCTGGAGTTTCTGTATTATTGTTTTACTGCCTATGAGGTTGCTATTTGTTTTCAAGGAGAAGTTAATGTGGACCTCTGCCACCACTCTAAATCAATTGAATTAATCGATCCTTTAAGATTATTTGTTTTCTTACTTTTTTGTGCCTGACCTGTTCATCAATGTAGAGAAAACCTTGAGTGAGCACTTTGGAGAATTAGCGATCTTAAACCAAAACTTGCCTTCATTTGGGTAACTTCAAAAATTTTCTTCATTAAAGCATCTTTAAAAAATTTGACAAATTTGATGGACTTCATTTGAATTATGCAGGATCAAAGTCACTACGAACAACATCCCTCCGAACCAAATATATTTACAAAAAATCTGAGGCGCGTGTGGGCTAATATGCCTCAGTATAACGAAGGAAACACGCTGTTGGTTGACGACTCCAAAGCTAAAATGATTAATAACCCGGTCAGTAAAGAACGCAACCTATTTTGATCTTACTTTCAGCAATATAATCAATGAATCTTTAGAAACTAATTATGTTTTCGATTATGTTCATGTTTCAGAAGAACACCTACATATGTCATAAATCCTACAAGGTAGAAGATGAGACAACTGATAACGCATTAGGTAAAACTTCCGAAATCAAACATATTCATTATAAAGATGAAGTAATTTCTTCAACTGAAACCTAATTATGTAATTACTGTACTTGCACTTGATCATAGAAATAAGTGGTTCCATTCGGGCATATTTACAAAACTTGGCCGCAGCAGACAATGTACAAGAGTATGTGAAGCATCATCCATTTTTGGATTAACTGCAGGTCAAAAAGTTCGTCAATTGTTCGCATATTGTTCTCTGATAATCTCATCTGTATTATATGTTTGTTCATCTTTTGTAATTGTGTAAATACAACATACAATGTTAAATATGTACAAATCTCATAGTAAAAATTTTGTCCATATTATATGATCGATTTACAGTTTTGTACACAAACAACACACATTTCCAAAAAGTATAAAAAACCGTAAATCCGCTACACTATTCGCTTGAACCCTAACAAAATTAAACAATTCATGGTAAACAAACAACGAAACCCCAATATAGGTTGTTTCGATGCCATCTAAAGGACTTAAAATTTGGGGTCATTCTCGGAAGCCAGTTCTGAAACCGACCATAGGAGGTTTTGATGCCCCGAAAAGGACAATGTTTTTGACAATTCTGCCAAACCAGCACTGAAACCCGATATATGTGGTTTCTGTGCCCCTTATACAACAAGTAAAAAAGTATGCTTTTTGGTATGAAATTGTGTATGTCCACATATAATTTTTCTCTTACAAAAGGTATAAACTTTTTCTGTAGGTCACACCGACACCGAAACACCATAGGAGTGGGTTCGATGCCCCCTGTTGAAAAAAAAGCACCGAAACCCCATAGGCGTGAGTTCGATGCCCCCTATACGACAAGTACAAAAGTATGCTTTTTGGTATGAAATTGTGTATGTCCACATATCATTTTTCTCTTACAAAAGGTATAAACTTTTTCTGCAGGTCACACCGACACCGAAACCTCATAGAAGTGGGTTCGATGCCCCCTATACGACAAGTACAAAAGTATGCTTTTTGGTATGAAATTGTGTATGTCCACATATCATTTTTCTCTTACATGTAACCCCCTCGTCCCAGTCCGGACGCTTGACCGATCCAAGTGGGCTACAAGGGGATAACCGAGATGAAACTCGTTAAGGCTCCGCTTCGGTTACCGACCCTAGGAAAATATTTTCATTTTATCTTATCTAAATGCATTAATTAAACCTAAGCGGAAGCCCAACAACAAACTGGGCCTGAGCCCAACCCTTGAAACCCTTTAGAGATGTCAAAAAGCCCAAAAACAGGCATGTGTTTCGAAACAGTCAAAGCCCGTTTCGAAACGCAAGCCCCAGTTTGAAAAGTCAGACACCCATTTCGAAACGTATCCACCCCGTTTCGAAACAGGACAACCCGTTTTCAAACACCTGTTGTCTGCAAAATCCCAAAATCAGTTTTAGACATCTCCAGTTGATCCCAAACGTCCGAAACGACTACACGAAGCATACAAATCATACAAATACATTCTAGAGGCATGCACCCTATAGCAACATACTCATAGATCACAAGGATACATGGTAGAACATCCATTCAAAGATCATACATCTCATAAACTTAAGCATTCAAGATTCATGCTTACACAAGGCCATACACTTAGATAATTAAGACAGACAAATCCAACATGGTTTACAAGCAAGGCATACATCCAAAAGCCAAATCAACATAACATATGAAAGGAGTCTAATCATGCTCCTAAACAAACCACATCAACATACTTCAAAAGGCTCAAACAACATATACATGTCCCATTGCTTGACCATTACATCCTTAAATTAAAATACCCATACTTGATAGCTAAGATAGCACCACAAGGCACACTTGGAGGCCCCCTCTTGCACTAGCAACCCACGAACTAAGGATCTGCATTGTCGAACAAAAGAGAGCGTAAGCATAAAGCTCAGTGAGGGTAGGCTCTTTAAAAACAAACCTCGACAATGCAGGGTCCAAGCACGAGCACAACAAGGTAAATGCATGTTCTTACCTTTGATCCACAAGAGCCAAAATGTCAATGATGCATGAACAATTATCCAATAATATGCCATGCTCAACAAGCTCAATTCCACAACATATGTAAACACATATAATCATCCAACTAGGAAATCATATTCCATATCACTTTGATACACATATCAACTCATATTGGCATCTAGTTATGACTCGAATACGCGTATAACACGTTGGAACTCACATCCAACAACAACTTTACCTCACGGTGGGATTAAACTCATCACCGTTCTCGCGGAGGGGATTCCACTCATCCTCACGCCCCGTCAATGGGATTACACTCATCATCGACTAGTATATATAAGAAGGTTTTCCGGGTGAACTCTTACTCCATCTTGATGTCTACCATCATCAAGACCACGCGCGCATTTGACTCACGTGTGCAAACTAACATCCTAATGATTGATCATTTGTACCCAAGCATACTAGTGTCAACATTTAACTCAATCCACAACATCATTTAATATCAACTTCCGTGCTTAGCACGTACTCACCATGATTAACATCATGCTCATACCTCAAGCATATAACAATGCATCACAACCATGCCTCAACATACATGTATAACACATTTATACATAACCATCATAACACAAATCATCATGAGGCATAAACATTAATTAAAGAGTTCAACCAATGTCTCTACCTAAAGCTTAGGATTGGGCTACCACTCTAATCCTAACTCTAGGTGGGTCTACCAAGCCCAACCTAGTTCACATGCTTGAACCAAATACTCAAAACCATTTTAAAAACATTAAACCACTCATCTTCACTTCCAAGCTCAACTACCAAGCAACCAACACCTTCAAGCTTCCGGATTCACTCCTGATGCTTCACCAACACAAGTCCTTGTCTCTAAACAATCTCAACACAATCCAAACAACCTCAAATCAGCTCATACATCAATGTAGTTAACCCAGAATACTATTCAAACATCAAACACAAGAATTCAAACCATGGACAACCCTCAAAAACCACAATCTCGGGCAGCCAACAAACCTCAACCAAAACTCATGAATTCAACACTTTTAACACTTCCAAATGATTCCAAAACAACCCCCAACTATTATACTAACCTTAGCCCACAATTTCCAACACAAACCATACCCAAAACTCATCCCAAAACCCTTCAAAAACCTCTTGAAAACCCAAATACGAAAAACATGTTAAAACACCTTGAAATTCATATATGTTGGACTTCAATGTTCCTAAACAACATAACTAACATTATTAAATCAATAGCTTTAGTAAAAACCCATAAAGCTTTAACCTTTACCATTTTTCCATGAAAAACCAAACTTCCAAAACATGGGTAAAAATGAAATCTAAAGGTACTTTTGGATAGAGGAAGATGAGAGCAAAATGAAAATGTAGTTACCTTTCAAAACCGAGCTAAAATGGAGAGGGGTGAAATGGAATAGTGAAATGGAGAAAACTCTCCCCCTTTGTCGTGAGAAATGAAGAAATGAAGAGGGAAGAAGAAGACAATTTTGTGTTTTAAACAAAAAAGGGTTTTTAATTTCCAAGGGCTTGAAATTACAATAGTGCCATTAATGAGATGGCATATCTCATCAACCTTTAAAATCCATGGAATTGATTTCTAAGTTAATTTGAGTCCAACATATAATATTTGTTTTGAAATCACAAGGTCCAAATAATATATAATATTATTTTAATCATAAACCGAGACCCAAAATATTATTTAAATATTATTTTCACCCAACCCCTAAACATGATTGTTACATTACAAAAGGTATAAATTTTTTCTACAGGTCACACCCGCACCGAAACCCCATAGGAGTGGGTTCGATGCCCCCTATAACAAAAGTATGCTTTTGGGCAGGAATTTCTGTATGTACACATTTCTTTACAAGTACATGCGGGATTTTGAGCCTTGGTGAAATTGTGTAATAAAAAAGGTATACACCATTTCCTCTTACAAATTTGTGTACATTTGGTACTACTAAGTGTATATAGTACCGAAACCCCTTAAGATGGTTTCGATCCTAGTAAAAGGAATCTGTCTTTTCAGTGTTGTGTCTTTTCACTATAATCACATGAACTGTTTCCTGTTCACCATGTATAAAGCTGGTTTCGATACCCCCCAAAACGAATCAGCCTTTTTAGTTCCTGTCTTTTCACTAGAATCACATGAAGGGGTTCATGTTCATGTACCTGGTTCAATGAACAAACATTGTGCCTTCCTTCTCTCTTAGTTTCTCTCCGTAGACTTTTCACTTTCCCTCCCAACTAAATTGTGTATGTACACATATCCTTACAAGTACATGCGCGATATTGAACCTTGGTGAAATTATGTACTAAAAAAAGGTATATACCTTATTCTCTTACAAATTTGTACCAATTTGTGTACATTTGCTACTATTTTATGTATATACACAAAACCTTATACAGCTTGGAGCAAAGTAAATTTTTTGGTATGAAATTGTGTATCTACACACTTCCTTACAAGTACATGAGCCATTTTCATCCTTGCTGAACTAGGTGTAATACAAATGGTATAAACTTTTTCAGTAGGTCAAATCGGCACCGAAACCAAATAGAGGTGGGTTCGATGCCGCCTACTGAAAAATAGCACCGAAACCACCTCTATTTGGTTTCGATGCCTCTGATACAAAATTTGTGTACATTTGCTAATAATTTATGTCTATATGCAAAATCTTATAAAACTTGTACCAAAAAGGTAGAAACTTTTTCTGCAGGTCAAACTAGCACCGGAACCCCATAGAGCTAGGTTCGATGCCCTCTACTGGAACTAAAAGCACTGAAACCCCATATAGGTGGTTTCGATGCCCCCTTCTAAATCATGTACCAAAGTATGCTTTTAGTTAACAATGTGTATGTACACATTTCCTTACAAGTAAATGACCCAACTTGAACCTTCGTGAAACTGTGTAATAAAGTAATGTATATACCGTTTTCTCTTGTAAACTTGTACCAATTTGTGTACATTATGCTACTACTAAGTGTATATAGTACCGAAACCCCTTAAGGTGGTTTCGATCCCAGTAAAAGGAATCTACCTTTTTAGTGTTGTGTCTTTTCACTGTAATCACATTAACCGTTTCTTGTTCATCATGTATAAAGCTGGTTTCGATACCCCCCAGAACGAATCAACCTTTTCAGTTTCTTGTCTTTTCACTAGAATCACATGAACCGTTTCATCTTCATCGTGTATACAGCTGGTTTCGATACCCACCAGAACGAATCAGCCTTTTCAGTTTCCTATCTTTTCACTAGAATCACATGAAGGGGTTCATGTTCATGTACCTAGTTCAATGAACAGACATTTTGCCTTCCTTCTCTCTCAGTTTCCCTCCTTAGACTTTTCACTTTCCCTCCCAACTAAACTTCCCCATATATTAACAACTCTTCTCTTTACTCTTTACAACATCTTCTACTCACTATACTCAACCTTTCGCTCTAAAATCAGTTCTTCACCAAATCCTATTCAATTTCTTCAGATAAAATGAGTTCAAGCAGAGCTTCGAGTCACAATCCTCAGCCATTCGCAAAGAGGAAACTTGAATTTGAATCAGACTCAAACAACGAGGATGATGTCTATTTCGATTCTAGCGAAGAGGATGAACAAAGCCATGACACACTCAAAAGAAGCAGATGGTTCAAGAAGTTTTTCGAGACCATCGATACAATGAACACAATCAATGACCCTTCTACTACATGGCTTTGTCCAGCATGTCAAGGAGGTCTTGGTGCCTCTCACAGGTTTAATGACATTCAGTCCCTAGTGACACATGCCAAAACCAAAGGCGGACCAAAGCTCAAACTCCATCGCCAACTTGCTGAGCTATTAGATGAGGAATTGCGTAGAAAGGGTACTTCGGCTTTCCTCATGGTCAAGCTTGTGGGCAATGGAGTGGTTTGAGAGATGATCAGAATGATGCTAATACTGTCTGCCCCCCGCCTGCAAACGATGAGGAAGAGGATCACCAAATACTCTGGCCACCCATGGTGATGATAATGAACACAAGGCTGCATCAAGATGATGCAAATGGGAAGGTAGTTATATAACAAATTTGAATTATGTTTTCATGAATATTACAATTGCTTAACTTCTAATCTCTTGCATTTTCTGCTTCAGTGGATTGGTATGGGAAACCAAGAGCTTCTTGACTATTTCAGGTCCTATGACACTGTTGTTAAGGCTCGCCAATCTTACGGTCCTCAAGGCCATCGTGGAATGAGCCTTCTAATTTTTCAGAGCATTACAACATGTTATCTCGATGTTCAGCGTTTGTATAATCAGTTTGTTGCCCAAGGTTTCGATAGAAATGCTTGGGAACATTGTCAAGGCTTCTTGTATGGTCTAGGCAGACAACGCCAACTTTATGATTATATGCCTGCCATAGAAGATGTAACACCCGGGTTTGGGGTCGGGTGAATTTAAAATAATAAAATAATATTTCGGGCCTCGGGTTTTCAAAACAAATATTTTATGTTGGACTTGTTTTGATTTAAAGCCAAATTCCATGGATTTTAAGATTTTTGAGATAGCCATCTCATTAATGGCAAAATTGTAAATAAGTGGTCTTGCAAAATAAAAATCCCATTTATTTTAAAATAGCCTTTTTCATCATCTTCTTACCCCCTTCACTTTCATTTCCACGACAAACACTCCTCCTTCCCTAGTTTACTATTCCATCGTCTATCTTGCTTGTTGTTGGAGATTTTTCAAAGGTAAACTCACTTTTGACTTGTCCTTATCATCCTCTATAACTCCATAGTTTTATTTTTCATTAAAACCCATGATTTCCCATTTAAGAGTTTTGAAAGTTTAGATTAAAAATGTGAACTTTATTAGCTTTAACTTAAGCTATTGATTTATTAATGTTATATGAGTTGTTTACTATCTATAAGGTCCAACATACTTGATTTTTACAAGGTTTTATGGTGTTTCCCGAAATTGGATTTTAGGGAGGTTTTAGAGAGTAGAAATGTTGAGTTTTGGGGGTGTTTTGTGTGGGAATTTGTTGGCTAATGGTTAGGCTATGTATAAGGGTTGTTTGGAAGCTTTTGGGAGTGTTATAAGTGTTTGAATCATTGGTTTTGTACTGTGCTACATGGCTGCTCGGGAATGAAGGTTTTGGGGTTATCTTTAGCTTGAAAACATGTGTTTTGTGCTTGGTTTGTGTTCCGAGTTTGCTACATTAATTTGTGAACTGATTTGAGGTTGTTTTGATTGTGTTGGGATGTTTAGAAGCAAGGATTTGTGTTGGTGAAGTCTCGGGATCGAATCCGGAACCATTGGGAGCTTGATCGGCTATTGTGGTTGAGCTTGGAATAGTCGGTGAGTGGTTAAATGTTTTTAAATGGTTTTCAAGTGTTGGTTCAAGCATGTGGACTAGGTTGGGCTTGGTAGACCCACCTAGAGTTGGGATTAGATTGGTAGTCTAATCCTAAGCTTTAGTTAGAGACTTTGGTTGAACTCTAATTGTTGATTATGCCTCATGTAGTAAGTGTGATTTATATGGTTATGTATATTGTCTTATACATGTATGTTGAGGCATGGTTTTGGTGCATTGTTATATGCATGTGGTTTGTCCATGACGGTAAGTCATGGTGAGTACGTGCTAAGCACGGAAGTTGATATGAAATGGTGTTGTGAAAGGTTATGAACTGTGTTTAGTATTGGCACTAGTATGCTTGGGTACAATGATCGATCATTAGGATGTTTAGTGTGCACACGTGAGTCAAAATGCGCGCTTGGTCTTGGTGATGGTAGTCATCAAGATGGAGTACGGGTTCGCCTGGAAGTCTTCTTATATGTATGTTAGTCGGTGATGAGTGTAATCCCATCGACGGGGGCGTGAGGATGAGTGGAATCCCCTCCGCGTGAAACAGTGATGAGTGTAATCCCACCGTAAGGTAAATGTGAGTTGTTGGATGTAAGTTCCAACGGTTATCCGCGTATTCGAGTCATAGCTAGGTGCCAATATGGATTGATATATGTATTTCCATGTGTGAAGCTTATGAGTTGATGAGCATGTCATGATGTTGATAATTGTGTTCATGCATCATTGATATCTTGACTTATGTGGTTCGAAGGTAAGATCGTGCATTCTACCTTGGTTGTATGCTCGTGCTTGGACCCTGCATGGTCGAGGTTTGTTTTATGAGCTTACCCTCACTAAGCTTTATGCTTACGCTCTCTTTTGTTCGACAATGCAGATCCTTAGTTTGTGGGTTGCTTGTGCAAGGAGAGGGCCTCCAAGTGTGCTAGTTGAGCTTTTGCTATCCTCAAGTATGAACTATTTTAAGTTAATGATGTAATAGTCAAGCAATGGGGACTTATGTGGTTATTTTGTTTTAGGAGCATGTTTAGACTCCTTCTTATGTGGATGATATGTGTAAGGTTTGCTTATGCTTAGTATGTTGGCCTTGTGCCTTTTATGAATGCTTAAAGTGTATGTTCTTGTTGAAGCCTGTATCTTGAATGCCTTGAATGATTCTTATGTTGAATGTTGATCCTTTGAATGTATGACATTCACGTGTTTGTTGGGTGCTAAACATGTTTGTATAGGGTGCCTTGCATCTAGAGTTGTTGTATGTTTGGTTGTGGGAGGTTTTAGGTTGTGTTTGAGGTAGCCTTGTGCCATAAACCAGCTAAAACCTGTCTGTTCACAGCAGGTGTATCGAAACGGTTGGTCTCGTTTCGATACGACCTCTTATTTCAGGCCAGGCGTTTTGGTACACGAAGGGGGCGTTTCGATACGTTTTTGCTACTGGAAATCTGAGATTTTGACGAGAAATTCAGAGTATCGAAACGGTCCTAGACGTTTCGGAACGGGCTTCGTAGCGTTGACCACGAGATGTTGACCGATAAGGGCGTTTCGATACGGTCAACACCCGTTTCAATACGGTCTCCTCGGCTTGACTTTTAGCCAGTTGACCTAGTCAAGGCGTATCGAAACACCCTCTGGGCGTTCCGATACGGCCTGCAGTTTAAGTTTAAAATAGGTTGTTCTGTTGGGCTGTTTGGTTGTTTACCTCGCTTGTTTCTTCTGCTGTTGCCTTTTTCACATAGAACATAATAATGCATCTAGATAAGATAATAATAAATGAAAAAGTTTTTTCAGATTGTTAACCGAAGTAAAACCTTAACGGGTTTCGCCTCGGTTATCCCCGTGTAGCCCACTCGGACCGATCAGTCACCCGAACCGGGACGAGGGGGTTACAGAAGACATCGATAACTTCAACCGCCATCCTCAAGGTTTTCTCTATCATCATTTTCTTCTTTTATACAAGATGAACTTTTGCTCATACTAATGCATACATGTTTTGTTCATTAGGCAACAATAGGGTCAGATATGAAATGCGATCATATGCAGAGATGGTTGGTCAGCACCAACAAGAGGCTGGTTCAATTGCCATGGGTGGCAGAGGGCATGAAGGTCGTTTCCCTGGGCAGGGATGAGGATTGAGGAGGCGCTATTCTTTTACTTTCATTTTTTATTTCAATATGTATTTGAAAAACTTTGGAATTCATTTTATTTGTTTCCTAAATATACTTCATCTTTAATTTTCATATGATCCTTCTGTCGTAAACCAAATGTTAATTTTCAACTAATAAGGGGTTTCTTGAAGTCCTTCAAATATTTTCGTATCTGCCAAACAAGCACCGAAACCACAAAATGGTGGTTTTGATTCCACCTTCAAGGTCATCAATTTTCCCATTTTTTATTTCTGTATATACATAAATCATTGTGTATGTAAGTAAATTGTGTATGTACACAATTCCTTACAACAATATCCATTCTCACCCTAACAAAATTTAACATACGCCCCATTTCTGCTCAACTAGCATCGAAACCCAATATACGCGGTTTCGATGCCATATAAAGGACTTTAACTTTTGCCCATTCTGCAAAACCAGCACCGAAACCACGTATAGGTGGTTTCGATGCCCTTATAAAAACTTGTGCGAAAGTATGTTTTTTGGTAAGAATTTGTGTATGTACACATTTTCTTACAAACACATTAGCCATTTCGAGGAACTATAGAAAAATTGTGTAATAAAAAAGGTATACACCATTTTCTCTTACAAAGTTGTACCATTTTGTGTATATTTGCTACTAATAATCGTATATACACTTATCCTAATAAAACTTGTACCAAAGTATGCTTTTCAGTAAGATATTGTGTATGTACACATTTCCTTCGTGAAACTGTGTAATAAATAAGGTATATAACTTTTCCTCTTACAAATTTGTACCAATTTGTGTACATTTGGTACTAATACGTGTATATACACAAATCCTTATAAAACTTGTACCAAAGTATGCTTTTCGGGTAAGAATTTGTGTATGTACACATTTCGTATAACGACATGAGCCATTTTGAACCTTCATGATACATTGTAATAAAAAAGGTATATACAATTTTCTCTTACAAATTTGTACCAATTTGTGTACATTGGGTACTAATACGTGTATATACACAAATTCTTACAAAACTTGTACCAAAGTATGCTTTTCGGGTAAGAATTTATGTATGTACACATTTCCTACAAGTACATGAGCCATTTTCAACCTTCGTGAAACAATGTAATAAATAAGGTATATACCGTTTTCCCTTAAAAATTTGTTCCAATTTGTGTACATTTCGTACTAATATGTGTATATACACAAATCTTAACAAAACTTGTAACAAAGTATGCTTTTCGGGTAAGAATTTGTGTATGTACACATTTCTTTACAAGTACAATTCCATTTTGAACCTTCATAAAACTGTGTAATAGAAAAGGTATATACATTTTTCTCTTACAAATTTGTACAAATTTCTATACATTTGCTACTAATATATGTATATACACAGTTCTTTACAAATATTGTACCAAAGTATGCTTTTGGGTAAAAATTTGTGTATGTACACATTTCTTACACGTACATTAGCCATTTTGAACGTTCGTGCAACTATGTAATAAAAAGGTATATACATTCTTCTATTATAAAATTATACTAATTTATGTACCATTTCATGTAACAATTTGTATACCGCTTTTTACCTAATAAACAGGTCTGCAGTTTTTTAGCCTGTATTTAAAGGTTGTTGAATTTAGATGTATGAAAACAAAGTTTCGAAAACAATGGAAATACTTCAATTACATCACTAACGGTATATCCACTAAAATATTATGATAAAAAAAGAAGAAGGTAAATCCACTAAAATATTATGATAAAAAAGAAGAAGAAGGTATATCCACTAAAATATAGCCACGTGAAGAGTTGAGGTAGACCCGACCTCACCATAAGTAACCTCTCACTGTTTTCATCACCATTATTCCTTTCTGGAAGATCTGCAAACAAAACCCTCAATTCCCATTCTCGGTTCCAAAATAATAAAAATCAAAGCCATGAGCGACCCCATCGAATCCTCAACTTCAACGAATCCAATTGTTAGCCCCATCACTCTGCTCCACCCTCGACGCGAGCCTTTCGAGCATGGCCTCTTACCAATTCAGAAGCTCATTTTCACCGACCCGGTCCAAGCCCTATCCCCTCTCAAGCAAAAATTCTCATCTTCCTCAACTCACCGTGTTCACTCGCCTGCCCTCGCTGATGCGCTCCAGATCTCATCGGACCATGCGCGTCTCATCCTTGATACTCTTGCCTCGGTGCTCCACTCCGATTCCGACCCACTCGTCAATGCCCGCCCCGAGGATGTAGATTCTGTCGGTGCCGATTTGCGTGATCTGATACTGTTTTTGTACATTCAATCATATAAGAGGCTTTTGCCACGCTCGCACAAAGACTCTGCTGCGGTTGCCGATGTTTGGCCTTCCACGTCAGCTTTCGACGGTTTCTTGTCGGCCCTTTCTCCTTTGCAGGTAGGTAGTTTGACCAATTCGCTATATTTTTTGGTGAACTGTTGTTGATATATATGATTTTGAATTGGGTTTTTGTTTGTTGAAAATTAGGTGGTTATTGATTTAATTTCAGTGTCATTTAATACTAACAAATTAGATTCATGCTGCTTCTAGGAAAAAATGAATGTTTCTGATGCTAGAAGCTGATAAAAATTCACGGAATGGTGGCTCTTAATTGGCATTTGGGAATGAACGAAATGTGGCTCCCTTTATGTTTTGGCAATTGAAAGATGTTTTAAGCATTATTTTAGTCAATTTTGAAGAATTAAGTCGATAAAAAAATGCATGATTACGCATTTATATGGAATAATTATGTTAGAGTATGTTTTACATTTTACCATTTTTTATTTTTAAGTAAATGTATTTTCTTTTTCCTGTTTTGGCAAAATACCATTTAGCACTGTTTTTGTTTCTTGCTTTTTTATCCGGAGTCAAAAAAGGAAGAATGAATAAGTGCATATACAATCTGCTTAGAAAATGTGCATATCTGAAACAACATTTTTACCAACTTGAAATTGCACATACAATTATTTGTTGGAAATAGAATGCACGATTACATTTGCACCATTATGTAGAACAATTATATCAGCTTGGTGTTTCATTTTATTATTCGTTCAAGTATTTACCTTTTCTTTAATAGCATTTTAGAAGGTGAAAATCAAACAAGTCTTAAGATTAAATTAACAATATGTTTAAATTTAGTCTTCTTCTTGGTTGTAATAATTTTTTACTTTTGCTTTTATTTCCCTGTCTGATGCATTTTTAGCTTTAGGAGTTGGGATGCCCATATTTAATGAATAGAATTGTTTTGAATTGCTGGGTCTGATTGTTCATGTTTCTATTTCTTCCCTGTTCAATGCTTCAAACTTGCTGTCAAATATGATTTATGCAGTTGGCACTTTGTTAATGGAGAGATTGTAAAATTTTATGCTTTACGTCATAGTAGGACATGGGTGTTTGTTACATCATTTTTATAGCTAAGTATTTCATTAATATGGATTCTCCATCTCTGGACATTGTAATAATTGTGATTATATTTACTGTTAGAAGTTAATTGCAGTGTTTACTTCATAATTTATATAAGTCAGACCCTTAGGCTTAACCTTGGTGGTTCCTATGATTCTATCATCACAGCTTGTCCGTAGCAACACGCGTCGGTTTATGCCATCACAGGCTGATGAAGAGGCACATCAATTATCCTATCTTCAAAAGCATTTGGCTAATATTCTCTCTCTTTTGTCAGAGCCTGTGGAGGGAGAAGGCGAAGACTCTCTGGTTTGTAATATGCTATCTGTAGTTGGGTATCCTTTTTCTGTTTTGGGATTTTGTTTTGTTATTCTCAATTCGATCAAGACTGAAATATTTGAAATATAAATTAAGGATTGCAATTTTTGTTTACTAGTAATTCTTGTTGCATTTTGATTCTTCATGTTCTTCAATGAAATGCAATTTTATAATTCCAATATGAGTTAATTGTAGTTTCAAAGGATAAAAGGTGAAAGCATGAAGAAAATATTTTATTGGTTACACTTAGTAGATCCAAATATTGATGCAGAATACTAGATTAAATGGGATCTCCGTAGCGTAGAGCGCTTTTCCACTTTATGCTTTGGTGTTCTTTTCTTACGGATTTGTTTGCAACAACAAATTTGTTATGATGGAAGGAAAATATTAGCAATTTTGACCAAAAGTTGACAAAATAACTCCTTGCTAGCTTTGCAGTAATCACTGATTTTAAGCTAAATTTTCTTTTTAAATTGTTAAGAGTTTAATTTTGAGATGATATGAATCTTTGTTCTAATTTTCTCTACCTTCCCAACACACCAAACTTCCCTTATAGCGTGTCTTTTTTTTTAATTATGTTTTGATTTGTTCTGTTCTCTTCATTATACACTTTCTCTTTGTAATTAGCTAGGCTGTTATAAATCACTTCCTATTTATTCATGATTGGTCTTTCTAGTTGTTGCATATCTTACATTTCCATTTATTTGTGCTTTTTATTAGCTCCTATGCCTTTCTATTCTTTCAGGTTTTAACTATGGAGGGATTTGAGCACCTTGGATTTCTGATTCAATTTGGTGACAAGGGATCTGAAGGATTTCCATTAAGCCAAGCTGCTCCTTTTTTTGCTAATTCAGATCCAGACATGCCTGCTGTTCCTGTTCCAGCATCACAAGTTCACGATTGGCTTCTAGAAAATATAGCTGCTTCTTTAGAGCATGTTACTGAAAAAATATCTGCAAAAGAAAATGGTCCTCAAGGTGGCTCTGATCAGGATGTTGCTATGCCTGATGCTAGTTCTAGTTCAGCTAAAGCCTCACAAATTACAAGGAATCTTTTCTTCATTGAGGGAGTCTCTAAATCATCATATGTAAAGAAGGCATCTGATCTTAAACATTCTTCTGTGAAGGTTAGTTTATATTTGCACTGTGATTCAGTAACAGCTGGTTTTTTTCATGGGGTAGTTGCCATGTATTGTTTTCATGGCTCGTTTTAAAGCAATAAGTGACCTGCACCTCTGTATATGTATCATGGTCTGGAATCTTATATTGATCTCCCAACCTTAGAGTCAGCTAGGCACCATATGGACTCTGTGGGGTGCATATTTTTATAGAAACTCAAGTTAGGTTATGGCGTGCAACCATCTTATAAATATTGAGATGGACGTCTGTTGGGTGCATACTTTTATATTTTTATCGATGACATGGGATGAGATAATTCCAGTTTTGGTGGGACTATTTACTGATATGTTGCTTATGGTCAAATAATAAGAAGAATGAGGATGTGAGGGATGCATAAAGATGCTGAAGTTGGTAATAGTATTGACACTGGTTATGTTTTCACTAATCATTTATTTCTAGAATGATGTATATATGGACAGAAAACCGGTGGTTATTGTACAGGGCTTGAGTGGCAACTATCTTTAATGATATGACTTAGTTACTTGATACAAGAAAGAGGAGAGGAGAGCCTGTTTTTACATTTGGTGCAGTTAGTCCTTTTTTAGTTTAAGGAGTTGATGGCTTTTTTCATATTAAATTTTCAAACTTTACAGTAAATTCTTCTTAGATTGGTTGGGGTTTCTGTAACCTTGTTTCAGATATTGAATGCAATTGTTCTTGAACGCTAGATACCAGCTGAAGTCTGTTAAACATTAGCTGTCTGTTTAACATCAGCCGAATATAGCTCTTTCGTTCCTGTCCCCTCTTCAAAGTTGATGTCCTCAATGTCAATGACTCAATGTAATCATCATCTTGTAATTGATTTAAATATACACGTAAAACAGTTCCAAAAATAATTGGGACCTTCAATTTTGAAGGAGTATTCTAATTGGGTCTTACCAACAACTTTGCTCTAATTCTTTATTATTGTTTGATTTTTGTATACTTGTGACGTAAAAAATCTCCAACTTTACAATTTTTATGATTTCAGGTCATTAATTGCCATGATTCAGTTATTTACATTTTGGCGCCTTTGAGATATGCCACCATTTATGGATGCTCTGATGCTACTATAGTTCTTGGAGCTGTTGGCAAGGTATCATTGCCTTTCTGCTGTCTACGTTGCACTAATTTTAGAACCAGTGGAAGTATTCTTATATTCTCTAATGTGGAATTTGGATGCAAATTTGTTTTCCTCTTTTTAGTTCAGCGTTGGTTTTTGAAATTGCTGAAAACTTCTCTATGGTATTTTGAACTGGTACTCTGGAAGTAGATTTTACTTTGATCTCTCTTCGTTAGTGTACTTATTGGCCGCTATTCTACTGACTGGAAAACGTCCATCTCTACTAAAGAAGTTACTCAGCTGTTTCCTTATGTTTTGACTTTTGGATATGGCTAACTTGCTTGTCTTCCATTCCATCTGCCTAGCTTCTATTAGTCTGTCAATAATCTATGAATTCTTCATGTTTGCAATATCTTTGAGTGAATGTAATGTAGAGAAACATAACAAGAAGAAAAACATAAAAGTAGTTTCTCTTATTAAAAGAATTCTGTCGTGAATTATTACAACTAGTTTACAGACTATTTACAGACTAAAGTGTTTAAAACACTGGATTTCTCTATTATTTTTCATATATATTACAAGTAGGAAAGTTACAGTTAAATATACAAGCCTATGCCTTATCTTGGGTAACTTCTAAACTAGGAAAGAGACTAATTCTAGTAATAGAACACAATCCCTTAGAGTTAGGGATCCTAAATAAAATATTTACAGATCTCCTAAATTTAAGAAATGAACCTTTGACAATCCCCCTCAAGCTGGGGCATGGATGTCTTCCATCCTCAGCTTGACTGTTAACTTCTGAAAGTCCTTACCAAGTAAACCCTTGGTTAGTATGTCTGCAATTTGATTCCCAGTGGTCACATAAGGAGTACAGATCATTGTCAAGTTCCTCTTTTATGAAATGTCTATCCACTTCAACATGTTTGGTTCTGTCATGTTGAACTGGATTATGAGCAATGTTGATTGCTGACTTGTTATCACAGTATAGCATCATTGGTCCATCCCATTTTACCTTCAAATCTTCTAGAATAATTTTCAGCCATAATAACTCATAAATTCCCAATGCCATAGCTCGAAGTTTAGCTTTTGCACTGGATCTAGCCACCACATTCTGTTTTTTGCTTCTCCAAGTAACTAAATTCCCTCCAAAAAAGGTGCAGTAGCTTGAGGTTGACCTTCTATCAATTCTGGATCCTGCATAGTCTGTATCTGTGTATACTAATAGAGTCAAGTTCCCCCCTCTTCTAAACATAATTCCTTCGCCTGGTGTGCCCTTCAAGTGCTGCAAGATTCGAACTACTACCCTTAGGTGTGATTCCTTAGGATTGTGCATAAATTGGCTCACAACCCTGACAACATATGCTATGTCTGGTCTGGTGTGTGACAAGTAGATAAGCCTTCCCAAAAGTCTCTGAAATGAACTCATGTCAATTGTCATATCATCCTCATTTGAGTCTCCAAGCTTGTGATTAACTTCTATGGGTGTTTCTGCTGGTCTACATTCTAGTTTTTCAGTTTCCTTTAGCAAGTCCAAAGTATATTTCTGCTGAGATATAAAAATTCCTTGTTGTGAGTGAGCCACCTCAATACCAAGGAAGTATTTTAGTCTTCCAAGTTCCTTCACTTCAAACTCTTTTACAAGGCACTTCTTCAAATTATCAATTCCTTCTGAATCATTACCTGTAACAATTATATCATCTACATACACCAATAATATAGTTACTCCCCTTGAAGGAGAGTGTTTCACAAACAGAGTATGGTCACCTTGGCTCTGTTTGAAACTTGTCTTGGCATTACTTTAGCAAATCTCCCAAACCAGGCTCTTGGGGACTGTTTTAGTCCATATAGAGCTTTCCTCAATTTGCAAACTGCCTGTCCAGTAGTCGAGGCAAATCCAGGTGGAATATCCATGTACACCTCTTCTTCAAGGTCTCCATGCAATAATGCATTTTTAATGTCAAATTGCTGCAAATTCCATCCTTGAATAGCTGATGAGGAAAGTAGGACACTCACTGTGTTCATCTTTGCAACAGGTGCAAATGTTTCAAGATAATCAATCCCATAGGTTTGAGAGTACTCCTTTGCCACCAATCTTGCTTTATACCTTTCCAAAGAATTGTATGATTTGTACTTTATAGTGAACACCCATCTGCATCCCACTATTTTTTTCCCTTCTGGCAGCTTCACTAAATCCCAAGTCTTATCGTCTGATTTGTACTTTATAGTGAACACCCATTTGCATCCCACTGTTTTCTTCCCTTCTGGCAGCTTCACTAAATCCCAAGTCTTATTCTTCTCCAGTGCCTCCATTTTCTCTTTCATAGCCTTTTTCTAGTTCTCATTTTCTAATGCCTCGGCTGCTGTTTTAGGAATAGTAATATTATTTAGGCTAGTAAGAAAGGCTCTGTGATTGGAGGATAGTTTTTTGTAGGTCATAAACAAATAGAAAGGGTGTTTGGTGATGCAAGTTCTTTTTCCTTTTCTAATAGCAATGGGAAATTCAAAATCAGAAGTAGATATGGCATGTTCAGCATCATTATGTTCAGAAGGAGTTTCAGAATGTACCTCAAATTGTATGGGAATAGGAGTAGGAGCAGGAGAAGGGGATGATTGAATCTGCATAGGTGCCTTCCTTCTTGAATAGGTCTTTAGGGGACAAGTAGCGTCTTGAATATTGGGCTGTGTTGGACTGATATTTGGTCGAGGAGTTTGAGGACTATTAGGTTCTACTTGTGGGGAAGATGGAGTAGGAGTTTGAGGGCTATTAGGAGATGGAGTAGGGGCAGGCTGTATTTTTGCAAAATGCTGTATTTTTGCAAAATGCTATATTTTTGCAGAATGTATAGGATTAGAAAGATCAATATGGGGCTGAAGTAAAAACAAATCTGCATCCTTATCTTCCCTAAAATATATCCCCCCTTGAAGATAAGGAACAATAAAGTAACTTTCTTTTTTAACTAAAGTGACATCAGTAGAGGTATAGTATTTTTAAGTAGGTGGGTGGTAGCACTTGTAGCCTTTTTGAGTGGAGGAATAACCAATGAATATGCACTTCAAATCCCTTGGATCAAGTTTACCTTAGCTTTGAGAATGAATGTGAACAAAAGAAACACACCCAAATACCCTCGGTTGGATGTTAAAAGAGGGGCTGAAATTGGGAAAGAATTCTGTAAGAGCTTGAAGGGGACTTTGGGATGCAAGGAATTTAGTGGGTAATCTGTTTATCATGTAAGTAGCGTTAACACAGCTTCCCCAATATCTTTTAAGGACATTGTTGTGAAATAAAAGGGCTCTAGTTATGGCAAGAATATGTCCATTATTCCTTTCTGCAACCCCATTCTGTTGGGGAGTGTTTACACAAGAAGACTCATGTAAAATACCTTTTTCTGAGAGATAAGGGGATAGGATTTGGTTAAAGTAATCCCTGGCATTGTCTGATCTGATTCTCTTCATTTCAGCCCCAAATTTAGTCCTTATCATGGTGTAGAAATTTTTAAAGGTAGAGGTAACATTCGATTTCTGTTTCAGTAGGTAAATCCAAGTAACCCTGGTATAATCACCTATAAAAGACAAACCATCTAGCCCCAGTTATGTTAGGAATAGTGGAAGGCCCTCAAGCATCACTGTGAATAAAATTGAAGGGACTGTTGGTCCTTCTATTATTTGTTGGAAAAGAAGAATGTTTATGTTTTGCAAGTTCACAAAATTCACAATGAAATTCTTCGATATCCAAGGTTTTACATAAAGAGGGAAACATAGCTTTTAAGAGTTTAAAAGGCGGATGACCAAGGCGAAGATGATGTAGCCATATTTGGTCTTTATTGGTTGTAGGATTGGATAAAAAAGAAAAAGGTTGGGTATTCAAAATTCTAACTTGTCCACCAAGGTCCTCAAGATAGTATAGGCCATTTATCTCCCTAGCACGCCTAATCATCCTCTTCGTTTCTTGCTCTTGAAAAATGCATTGTGTAGAATGAAACAAAACACTACAATTAATATCCTTGATAAGCTTTGGGATCGAAATAAGGCTAGTAAACAGTTTTGGCACATGTAGAACATTTTTAGGCAATGGGGTTTTACTAATGGCAATATCTCCTTAGCCAACAACTATTACCATAGTACCATCTGCAACTGTAATTTTCTTGTTACTAGGGCAGGGTGTGTAGCTGAGAAACTTCAGTGAAGAATTGGTCATATGGTCAGTGGCTTCCGAGTCTATTAACCAGGAATTTTGGGTAGGTATGATTTCGAGGCATTAGAATTCTGAGAAGAGGAAGAGGATATACCTGAGAAAACTAGATTGCATGTACCTGTAGATGATGGTTTTTCTAAAGATTCCAGCAGTGTCTTCAATTTTTCCACTTCTCAGTTGAATTCAACATATTATTCATCGGATTCCTTAGCTACCTCTCTGGTCGCATAGGCTCTGCTCTGCCCTCTTGCTGAGCCTCCTTTCTCTGTGAAGTTTCTATTTGCTGACTGAGGCTTCCCATGTAACCTCCAGCATTTTTCTTTGGTGTGACGAGGCTTTTTGTAGTAAGTACACCATAAGGAATTCACTGTCCTTGTTGTTTCTGGTTTGCCTTCAAAATTTTCCAAATGAGTTAATCCTTCAGAAAAAACCCTAGTCACCAAGGTTGAACTCTCTACTTGATTGTTTTCAACCACCACCACTCCTCTTCTTCTTTCTTCAGCACGAACGATAGCAATAGTTTTATTTAGCGAGGGCAAATCTTCTTTTCCTAGAATTTGGACTCTCACTGCATCAAACTCTATATTTAGTCCAGCAAGAAAATTGTGAATTCTATCCTTTTAACAAGCCTCTTTAGAACTGCTGCATCCTCACTGCATTTCATCTGAATGCATTGGTGTGAGAAAGGAGCCATGGCGGCCGGAGATGCAATTAATGATGGTGGTTTGTGTGTGTGATCGGTGGTTACGGATTTGTTGTTTGAAGAAGATGGAAAAGATATTTTCCAGAGAAAACAATGTGTTTCTCTGTATTTTCTTATTATTCTTCACTATTCAAATGTGTGTAAGGTGAGCCTTTAAATAGGCAATTACAGAGTTTTAGTATAGTTAAACTATACTTTTATCTCTAATTTAAATAATATTTATCCCTAATTTAAATAAGACTTCTAGTAAATCTAAACTATTGACTTGGGAATAAACTCTAATTATACATTAAATAAAACTCTACCACTTCTCGGATAACTTACACTCTCCCTCAAACTCTAACACTTCTCAGATAACTTACACTCCCCCTCAAGCTGGTGAGCTAACGTAGTAGAGCACCAGCTTGGATCTTGAATGTGATGTCCTACTAATATTTCTTCTGTTGTTTCTTAAAGAAAAAGATCTCCCTTTTCCGGGAGCCATTAAGTTGAACAACTAGGATATAATCATGTTGTTCTTTGCACGGTCATTGTTGAAAATTTGCAGCTGATGTTGCTGGTTTCGGCATCCTTCTTGAGATGACTACCAACTTTGTTGTAGTTGTTGGTTTTGCACCTTCCTTAGATGTCTTCCAGCTTTCCTCTGTCAGTGATGGATCTTTTTCTGGTTTTTTGCATCTTCTGAGATGTCTTCCAGCTTTTTCTGCCATTCACAGACTAAGTAGCTGCTTCCATTCAATAACGATCACAAGAATCTACACTCTCCCTCAAGATGGTAGTTACACGTACTAGAGTCCCAGCTCGGATTTTTGATGTAGAATCCCTTGAAAAATAATATAGTTTTTCTTTAAGGTTAAACTAAAACCTTTTCTCATATCTTTTTAGGATTGATGGCTAAGATAGAACCAAATAGTTTTTTTAAGGCTAAACTATAACCTTTTCGACAAAACAACAAAAATAAACGAGCAGAAATTTCACCAGAGATGTAAGATTCCAACGAAGGAGAAGCCAAGGAACGAGCGTGGCCTAATGATAGCAGCGGAAAAAAATGTGCATATAAAAAGAAGAGAAAAAAATCAGATCAGAGATGACAGCAGTGGTGACGACATCAAGAACGTTGTTGGCTCATGATACCATGTGAGAAAGGGGCCATGGTGGCCGGAGATGCAATTAATGATGGTGGTTTGTGTGTGTGATCGGTGGTTACGGATTTGTTGATTTGCTTCCCTGTTTGGTAGCTGAAATCTTGCTCTTGATTTCGTAAATTTGGGCAGCATCACGAACTTTTGAATAGGTTTATTTCACAGCCTCCCATATCTCCTGGGTTGTTCTAAGAAACATGCAAATATCACTAATTTTAGGCACCATGGAATTCCACAACCAAGACTTGACTAACGAGTCTTGTTCATCCCAAGCCTCGAATTTGGGATCTCCTTCCTTAGGACCTCTTCCAAGAAGATGACTGAGTTTATCTCTTCTTTTTAGAAAGGTTCGAACCAATTGAGACCATTTAAGGTAAATTTTACCATTCAATCTATAGGAGGCATGAATGTTTTGTAAGTCGTTCATCGAATTGGAGTGATTTCCCTTATTCATTGTGCCTCCTTGAGCAGTTTCAGTACTGCTTGAATCAGCCGTATCAACCATACTCTCTCAAGAAATAAAGGGATCAAAAAAACTGTTCAACAAGAACAGTAAAACCTAAAAATGAAAAGCTCTGATACCATGTTAAAAATACTCGATTTCTCTATTATTTTTCATATATATTACAAGTAGGAATGTTACAGTTAAATATACAAGCCTATGCCTTATCTTAGGTAATTTTTAAACTAGGAAAGAGACTAATTCTAGTAATAGAACACAATCCCTTAGAGTTGGGGATTCTAAATAAAATATTTACAGATCTCCTAAATTTAAGAAACAAATCTTTGACAAAGAATAGGACTTTTAGTACATTAGGAGTCCTACTTACAATAGACTTTTAACTCTAATCCTCTTAGGAGATTAACTCTAGATAGACTATTTACAATAAGTAAAAATTGTAATTACACATTAAGTAAAACTCTAATACTTTTTGGATAAGCTTACACTCCCCCTCAAGCTGGAGAATATACATTGTATAATCCCAGCTTGAATAAAAATTTATCGAAAAGTGCTTTTGGCAGAGCTTTTGTAAGAACATCTGCTACTTGCTCTTTTGTAGGAACATAGTTTAAGGAAGCTATTCCATTTGTCAGTTTTTTTGCAATAAAGTGTCTATCAATCTCAACATGTTTGGTTCTATCATGTTGAATAGGATTTTTGGCAATCTGTATAGTAGACTGATTATCACATAACACTTCCTAGCTCACTGAGTAGCTTCATCAGCCAAATTCCTTCACACATTCCAAGAGCTAAAGCTCTGTACTTAGCTTCTGCACTATTTCTTGACACAACAATTTGTTTTTTGCTCTCAAGTCACTAGATTTCCCCCAACAAAAGAACAATAACCACTTGTTGACCTTTTATTTGTCAACTCACTTGCCCAGCTTGCATTTGAGAAAATTTTTACTGACCTATCAAGAGTCTTTTTGAATATTAAGCCATGTCCCGATGTACCCTTAAGGTATCTCAGAATTCTAGTAGCAACTTTCATATGTTCTTGTCTAGGATCTGTCATATACTGGCTGATAATTATTTACCAGAAAAGCAATATATGGTCTGGTCAGTGATAAATAGATCAATTTTCCACCAACCTTTGATAAAGTCCCTTGTCAACTTTAGGACTCAACTCTTCTTTGCTGAATTTTAATCCTGCATCCATGGGATGTCAGTTGGTTTACATCCCAACATTCCAGTCTCAGTAAGTAGGTCCATAACATATTTCCTCTGGTTAATAACTAGACCTTTGCTTGATCTTGCTACCCCATGCTTAGAAAATACCTGAGCTTTTCTAGGTCTTTTATTTCAAACTCGTTTCTCAATAAAGCTTTCAAGTGGTTTATTTCTTCCTCATCATCCGCTGTCAAAATTATGTCATCGACGTATACTATTAAGATAACCTTTTTGTTATTGGAGGTTACATTAGAGAATAGAGTATGATCTGCCAACGACTGCTTGTATTCACTTGTCAAAACAACTTTGGTGAATCTATCAAACCAAGCTCTAGGTGACTGCTTTAACCCATAGAGTGATCTGTCAAGCTTGCAAACCTTTTGCTTAGTCCCTTTAGATTCAAAACCTGGTGGAATCTTCATATAAACCTCCTCTTCCAATTTTCCATTAAGAAATGCTTTCTTAATGTCAAGTTGATGGAGTTTCCAGTCATAATTAACAGCCAAGCTTAATAGAACTCTTATAGTGTCCAATTTAGCTACAGGGGCAAAGGCGTCCATGAGTTTCCATCAGAATTGTATTTACTTGCAAACGCCCATTTGCATCCCACTGATTTCTTGCCTTGTAGGAGATCTGTTATGGTCCAAGCACCATTTTCTTTTAGTGCTTTAATCTCTTATTCAACAACTTTCTTTCAATTAGAACCTTTTAAGGCCTCCTCAATAGAATTTGGAATATGTTTTCCATCTAGGCAAGCTGTACAAGCCTTAAAAGAAGGCATTAGATTTCCATAAGCAACATATCTCTGGATAGAGTGTTTTGTACACCGCCTTGCCCCTTTCCTTTTAGCAATAGGCAAAATCTCAGGTTCAAGTAAGTGAGAAGGAATTTCATCAACAATATTACCTCCATTATCCTCTCAAGCAGCTGGACTTAGGTCCAATTCTTGGCAGATGTCAGATTGCAAAACAGTCTCTGGAATGACTTTTTTCTTTCTGGTATAAACTTACAATTGGTTAGGAGGCTGAACAATAGATTTAGGTGAAGTGTGATGAATTGTAGGTGTAATAGTGGGTGAAGAAGGCAGAGCTGTATTTTTAGGTGAGGAATTTTTAGGTGAAGGAGAAGCAGGTTTGAAAGAAGTTTGAGGCTAAAATAAACATCGGTAGGTACAAGAGTAGAAGGTAAATAAGGAGAAACCCGATTTTTAGGAGGCTGAAAATAATCCCAACTCCCCCCTTTTTGCAGCCATAGGATAGTATGGTACATGTTTAAAAAGGTTATATCTAATGAAGTATAAATTTTATGAGAAGGAGGATGATAACATTTGTAGCCTTTTTTAAGTGAAGAATACCCAATAATAACACACTTTAAAGCCCTAGGATCCAATTTGGACCGAGAAGGATCAAAATTTCTTAAAAAAATAGTGCAACCAAACACCTTGAAAGGAAGAATATATGATATAGGTTTAAAGTTGGGATAGCTCTCTAAGAAGATATCTCTCGGTGTCCTAACGTTCAAGACTTTGCTAGGCATTCTGTTAATAAGATAGGTGGCTGTCAACAAGGCTTCACCCCACAAATATTTAGGATTATTATTAGTAAACAACAAGGCTCGGGTAACTTCTAGCAAATGTCTGTTTTTCCTTTCAGCAATCCCATTCTGTTGTGGGGGTATCTACACAAGAGCTAATATAAACAATCCCTTTAGTTTGGAAAAACTCTCCCAAGAACTTAGTGAAATATTCTCCCCCATTTTCAGATTTAAGTATTTATATTTTGCTGCCAAATTGATTAACAACCATATTATAAAATCTCTCAAAAATAAGAGCAACATTGGATTTTTCTTTGAGCAAATAGGTCCAAGTAATTCTACTATGGTTCAATAAAGGTCACAAACCACCTACTACCAGTAACATTCTTCACTTTAGAAGGACCCCAAACATTACTATGGATTAAGGTAAAGGGTTTTGAAGATTTATAAGTAGATGGTAAATATAAAGATTTAGTCTGTTTAGCAGGAGGATAGATATGTCATTTAAAAGAATTAGGATTTTTATTAATAAACAAAGTAGGAAACAATTTCTGAAGGTAAGAAAAATTAGGGTGACCTAACCTAAAATGCCATAACTTGACAGAATCAACCCGTCCAGAAGAAGTAAGGCAGGAATCGGAATGGGAGAAAATAGATTGTGGTTGGCCATGAATAACATAGAGACCATTTGCAAGCTAGCACAACCAATAATCTTTCTCGAATCCAGTGCCTACAAAAAACAAGTAGAATCAGTAAACTGTAGAGAGCACTTTAAGTCCTTAGAAAGCTTGTGTACTGATATTAAGTTGCACACAAGTTTAGGTACAAATAATACATCCTCAAGAACCAAGTTATCATTTAATGAAATAGAACTAGTTCCTTCGATAGGATATAAAGAACCATCAACAACTTTAATGAAAGCTTTAGAAGATGAACACTCAAACTTAAAGAACAACTCCCTTTTACCAGTCATGTGATCAGAAGCTCCAGAATCAATGATCCATGTTAGTGCAGCCTTGGTAGAAACAAAAGCATTAAGCAAAGAAGGGTCCTTAGTACCTTCATTCTCTATCATTGCAACATTCCCCTCACCAGAACCATTAAACTTGCTGGACAGCTTCGGAAGCTCATCTATTTGCTGCATGGTGAAATTGCTGAAAACAGTTGCTGCAGTAGAGAAAATTCCCTAGGATACCCTGCCTCTGAGAAATCTGCTAAACTGATAGTAATAACTGGTGAAAATTGCATCTCACTACATGTCGATTTATTCTCCATGAATAAACAAATTCCAATAAGGATCGAATTAGACTGATACCATGTAGAGAAACAGAACAAGAAGAAAAACAGAAAAGTAGTTTCTGTTATTAAAAAATTCTGTCATGAATTATTACAACTAGTTTACAGACTATTTAATGACTAAAGAATAGGACTTTTAGTACATTAGGAGTCCTACTTACAATAGACTTTTAACTCTAATCCTCTTAGGAGATTAACTCTGGATTGACTATTTACGACAAGTAAAAACTGTAATTACACATTAAGTAAAACTTTAATACTTTTTGGATAAGCTTACATGTAAGGAGTTTTGTCTATTTCAAAATCTATCTTCTGATGTTGGTTATCATGTTTTTTATTTTGAATACAATATCCAACAAAATTTTCTGAGAAAATCCTTTCTTTGTCTCTGCTCCTTTTCCTGGCTATGCCGAAATCACTGAAGAATTTGTATGAACTGAAATATGGCCACACGTGCACAATCAGTTTCTATTGCTAAGATTGTTAAGTCAATAATAGATGTTTTCTTGCCTTACATGATATGTGCATAAATCTAGATACTGTTTGCAGCTATGGTTTTACCTCTAATATTCTTTACTTGCTTGCTATAATTCTTCTCTTATGGGAGCACTTCATATGCTCCCCCATCTATTCTTTTTCCATATTGTATAATACTTTATTTTTAAAAAATAATCGTGATGGTTACACCGTGATTACTATCAAGTAATGATATTGTAGAAATCAGAGTAATTCTCTGTATTTTCTTGTTATTTCAATAGGACATATTACATCTTTATATATACAAACTATGTCTCTAATTTAGGAAACTCTAAGATAGGAAAGATACTAATCCTAGGAGATATGATCCTAAGGGATTGTAATAAAAAAATATTTACAGAATCCCTTAACTGAAGGGATGGAAACAGTCCATATATTTCTATAATTCCTACACTCCCCCTCAAGCTGGAGAATATACATTGTATAATCCCAGCTTGAATAGGAATTTATTGAAAACAGGCTTTGGCAATGCCTTAGTAAGAATGTCTGCAATCTGTCCGCCTGAAGGAATGTATGAAAGAGTGGCTGTCTTTTTGTTGACTTGGTCAGCAATAAAATGCCTATCAATCTCAACATGCTTTGTTCGGTCATGTTGAACTGGGTTCTTAGCAATCTGAATGGCAGATTGATTATCACACAAAACTTCAAAGTGATCCTCTTGATTAGTGCCAAGTTCTTTTAGTAATTTAAGTAGCCAAATTCCTTCGCATATTCCCAATGCTAGTGCTCTAAATTCAGCTTCAGCACTACTTCTTGAAACGACAGACTGTTTCTTACTTCTCCAAGTTGTAAGGTTACCCCAAACAAAAGTGCAGTAGCCACTAGTGGATCTTCTTTCAGTGAGATCTCCGGCCCAACTAGAGTCTGTAAAAATCTTAACAGTTCTGTCTTGTGTCTTCTTAAACATTAAGCCGTGTCCTGGAGTTTTCTTCAAGTACTTGAGAATTCTATTTGCTGCTGCTAAATGCTCTTCAGTAGGATTAGTCATGTGTTGACTTATCACATTTACGGGAAAGGCTATATCTGGCCTCGTCAAGGATAAGTAAATTAGTTTCCCAACTAATCTTTGAAATTTCTCTCTGTCTACTAAGGACCCATCTTCTTTGTTGAATCTCAAGTTTGCCTCCATTGGTGTATCAGCCGGCTTACAACCAAGAAAACCAGTTTCTTTGAGTAAACCAAGTACATATTTTCTTTGGTTGATCACAAGGCCTTCTTTTGATCTTGCCACCTCCATTCCTAGGAAATACCTTAGCTTTCCCAAGTCCTTGGTTTCGAATTCCCTGTTTAACAACTTCTTCAAATTGCTAATCTCTTCCTCATCATCTCCAGTAAGAATTATGTCATCCACGTACACAATTAGGATAGCTTTCTTATTTGTAGAAGTTACCTTGATGAAAAGAGTATGATCGGCAAGGGACTGCTTGTAGCCGTTTTTAAGAATGACTTTAGTGAACCTCTCGAACCAAGCTCTAGGTGATTGTTTTAACCCGTATATAGACTTGTTGAGCCTGCAAACCTTGTTGCCACCTTCAACAGACTTTAAGCCAGGTGGCAATTTCATATAGACTTCTTCCTCTAGCTTGCCATTAAGAAATGCGTTTTTTACATCAAGTTGGTGTAATTGCCAATCGCAATTTACAGCCAAACTTAGGAGTACTCGAACAGTGTTAAGCTTTGCCACTGGTGCAAAAGTTTCTGTGAAATCTATCCCATATGTTTGCGTAAAGCCTCTGGCCACTAGTCTAACTTTGTATCGTTGGATGCTGCCATTGGAGTTATACTTTACAGTAAAAATCCATTTACAGCCAACAGCCTTTTTTTCCTTGAGGAAGGTCTGTAACGGTCCAAGTAGCATTTTTCTCTAGTGCACAAATTTCCTCTTTAACAGCCCTTCTCCATTTTGGATCCTTTAGAGCTTCAGCTATGCTTGTGGGAACCTGTTCTTTATCCAAGGTTGCTGTAAATGCTTGAAAAGAAGGCATCAATGAATTATAACCAGCAAATTTTTCAATAGGATGCTTGGTGCACTGTCTAACCACTTTTCTAATAGCAATAGGGAAGTCATCTAGAGTAGTGGACTTACTGGTTTCTTCTTCCATTTCGGCAGCTGGACCCAAATCCAATTCTCGGCAAGAATCAGATTGCAAAACAGCCTCAGGGATATGTTTTCTTTTTCTTGTGTAGACACGAAGCTGTTTGGGTGGTGTTGTTTTTGGAAGACTTTCAATGGGAGTAGGTGTATTTTCAGGAAGGGTGTCTAAAGTATGTGTGGGTGAGTTAGTGATAGGTATTACAGGAGAATCAATGGGAGTAGTCACGGGTGACAAATCTGCAGGTAAAAGCGAAAATGGTGGCAATTCTGAAGGTTGAGAATGAAGATTAGAAGGGGATACCTGATGTGGCTGAAAATCACTCCATGTCTCCCCCTGAATTTCAGCCTGAGTGAAATAGGGATCCTGCTCATAAAAAGTTATATCCATAGTGGTAAAAAATCGTTTAGGAGGATGATAGCATTTATAACCCTTCTTAAGTGAAGAATACCCAACCAGTACACATTTTAAAGACGTAGGATCTAACTTGGACTTATTAGGAGCAATATTTTGTATAAAAACAGTGCAGCCAAACATTTTAAGTGGGAGAATGGAGGAGATAGGCTTAAAATGGGGAAAGTGCTGCAAAAATATAGATTGAGGTGTTTGAAATTGTAGAACCTTACTAGGCATTCGGTTGATTAAATATGTGGCAGTTAATAAGGCTTCCCCCCACAAATATTTGGGAACATTAGTGGTAAACAGAAGAGAACGAGTAACTTCAAGGAGGTGCCTATTTTTTCTTTCGGCAATGCCGTTTTGCTGTGGGGTTCCAACACAAGAACTAAGCTGAACTATGCCCTTTTCCCTGAAAAAATCACCCAAAGATCTAGCAAAAAATTCACAGCCATTATCAGATTTAAAGAGCTGGATTTTAGACCCAAATTGAGTGAGAACCATGTTATAAAATTGCACAAAAACACCAGCAGTTTCAGATTTATCTTTCAGCAAATAAGTCCAAGTTATCCTACTGTGATCATCAATAAAAGTGATAAACCACCTACAATTATCAGCATTCTTCACCCGAGAAGGGCCCCAAATATCACTGTGGATCAAAGCAAAAGGGTGAGAAGGCTTGTATGTAGAAGGAAAATAAGACGATTTAGTATGTTTGGCAAGAGAGCATACTTTGCAAGAAAAAGAAGCTGGCTTTTTATTAATGAATAGAGCAGGAAACAATTTTGCAAGGTATTGGAAACTAGGATGGCCTAAACGGAAGTGCCATAACATAACAGTATCAACTTTTCCTAAAGCGGTGAAAGCTTTGGAGATCTCGGTTTTAGGAGAGGAAGGGAGGATGTAGAGGCCATTCTGCAAGCTGGCCTTACCAATCATCTTCTTCGAGTTCAGTGCCTGCAAAGTACAATCAAGATCATTAAAAATTGCAGAGCAGTGCAAGTCTTTGGAAAGTTTACTAACAGAAATGAGATTGCAAGCCAGATTTGGTACAAAGAGAACATTTTTAAGTGCAATCTGTTCATTGAGAACAACAGTGCCATGTCCTTCTATTTTGCACAAGGAACCATCAGCCGTTTTGACAGCTTGACCAAAAGTTTGGAGAAAATTGCGAAACAAAGCCTTGTTACCAGTCATATGATCTGTAGCACCAGAATCGAGGATCCAATTAGGAGTCAACTGGAAGGAGAAAAATGCTGTAGAAGAAGGGTTACCTTCTGGTTCTTTCATGACCAGATTACCCTCACAAGGCCCCTGAAACTTTCCAAACAGTTTTTGAAGATCAGCAATCTGTTCTTTGGTGAAGCTAGTGACAGATGTGGCAGCAACGAGGCCTGATTTATTATCTCGAGAGTTCTTGGACTTCCAGTCTTGAGGCTTACCATGAAGCTTCCAACACTTCTCCTTGGAGTGGCCGGGCTTTTTGCAATGATCACACCAAGGTCTCCCCCGTTTGGAAGAGGGAGATGATTGATGGGTGAGTAAGGCAGATCCTTCATGAGGGGAATAAAGTTCATCAGGCAGCATCACACACCGTCGGCTTTCTTCCTTCTTGACAATAGAGAAAGCCTCTCGAAGGGAGGGAAGAGGAGAATTAGCCAGGACCCTGCCGCGAACGTCGTCCAAGTCCTTGTTTAAGCCTTGGAGAAACTGAAAAAGCCTTCGTTGTGTGACAATTTGCTGATAAAGGACAGCATCTCTTGGATCTGCCCAATCATGTTGTGCATACAAATCTAATTGCTGCCAAAGAGCGGTAAGGGTATTGTAGTAGAGAGTGACGGGCATGGTTCCCTGCTTAAGGGTGGCTGCCTGATCTTCAACATGATACAATTCGGCAATATTATCAGTGCTAGAGTAGGTGTCGCGGACTGCACTCCAGATTTCAGCGGCTGTGGTGTAAAGAAGAAAGTTTCTGCTTATACTCGGGGTCATGGAATTAAGGAGCCAAGTCATAACCTGACCATTGTCACGCATCCACTTAGCAAAACCAGTGGCAGTCGCAACAGGCTTCTTGATTTCACCAGTAACGTAGCCCAATCTTTCTCTGCCCAAGAGAAAAATCTTAACCGATTGGGACCATTCAAGAAAATTGTTGCCATTCAATCGATGGCAGGTGATAGTCAGACCAGACGAATCTGATTGAGCATCAGAACCAGAAAAATTTTCTGGATTTGAAGTGATCTCCGGAGTAGGAGAAGAAGTCTCGGACATGGTCTAGGTTGGAAAAAAAACCGTAACCTAATCTGATACCATGTAGAAATCAGAGTAATTCTCTGTATTTTCTTGTTATTTCAATAGGACATATTACATCTTTATATATACAAACTATGTATCTAATTTAGGAAACTCTAAGATAGGAAAGATACTAATCCTAGGAGATATGATCCTAAGGGATTGTAATAAAAAATATTTACAGAATCCCTTAACTGAAGGGATGGAAACAGTCCATATATTTCTATAATTCCTACAGATATGCTCTTAATTGATGGATGAATTTAATATGATTTTTCTTCATTGCAGGCAGTAAGAGTTGAACATTGTGAACGAGTTCACGTGATTGTAGCTGCAAAACGAGTCTGCATTGCAAATTGTCGTGAGTGTTTATTCTTTTTGGGAGTAAACCAGCGTCCCCTTATTGTTGGCGATAACCACAAGCTACAGGTGAGTGAGTTACAAGCATCCTCTAATAGGAGCAGGTTTCTTCGAAGAAAAGTAATGATGAAAAATCAAAAGTTTTGATTCGATGTAGTAGTGAAGAATCTTATCACTATTACAACTAGTAAACCAGAATTTCTAATGATAATAATTTTGACTGCAACTAAAAAAAATCCGTATACTATTTATTATAAATAGCCTAGACTATTATTTTCTGGAAAACAAAGCTAAAGTCCTATAAAATAGTGGATAAAAACATGGCAGATCGATAGTTGTGGGACAGTAAGGTGGGAATTGCAACTCCTTTTCAGCATCATGTAGATCATAAGGGTTGTGTATGCCAAGTGGTTATAACTTTGTTGGGTAGTGAAACCGTACAAGTAAATCCCTTGAAAACTTGACTTGTACTCAAGGCGAAGTGGAAGATTGGATATGTGACAAGGACCGAATTTCTCATTGCAGCGGACACACAAGCCCTTGGAAATTTGATTTTGGCGCTCACATCCTAAGGAGATGTATTTGGGTGGGTGGTTTGCTGGGAGGAGGATGGATGAGTTTGTGTGGCTGGTGAATTATTTTCAGTTGGTTCGCTGGTGTGAGACCGAGAGGAAGTGAACTCACTAGGACCCTTGACCTTTTGGTTTGAACCTAATTTAGACTCAAATTCTATGGCTAAACTCGTGGCCTGATACACGATGTGTGGTTTATGAATCCTTACATCAGCTTTGAGGTCCTCTCGTAGCCCATGAAGGAAAACACCCAATAAACAATTGTCTGGTTAATTTGATATTCTTGCTGATTTTCTTGCAAACTGTTGCCTATTCTGTTGAATGGTTCCTGTTTGGCGGATATCACATAGGTACTCATTTGTGTTTTGGAACTCAACGGGTCCGAAATTTACTTGGAGTGCCCGAACAAGCCCATCCCAAACGATTAAAGTTCGTTCATTGTTGAGCCATGAAAATAAATCTAGTGCGTCACCTTCAAGATATATTGCTGCTATGTCCACTTTAATTCGTATGGAATCTGGTAGTAGCTAAAATAGTTTTCCACTTTAAGAATCCAACCTTAGGGTTGCCCACCTTCAAAATTGGGAAAATCCATCTTATGTGGTCGACCATGAAAATTTTGATGTGGCCATGGAGTAGTAGAGCCTTCCTTGGCCTTGTTTTTGTTAGGTAATTCTGGAATAGATTCCAACTGTGATCCACTCTTGGCTTGAGCTTTAAGAGCTGCCACATCAGCCTGTAAATTATCGATGGCACCAAGTCAAGCAACAATTGAAGCAAGCTGTAGTGCAATTGGGTCAGTATTAGGGGCGGTGGGTTGTGAGGTGGGAATGTTAGGATCGGTTGAAGATACCAAAATGATAGAAGCAGAATTTTTTCGAAGAAAAGAAATGATGAGAACATAATAAAGGTTTTAATTAGATGTAGTAGTGAAGAATCTTAACACTATTACAATCAATAAGCTAGAGAATTTCTTTTTTTTTTGACACATAAACTAGAGAATTTCAAATGATAATAATTATGCATATAACTAGAAACAATTCCTATGATGTTTATAATAAATAGCCTAGACTATTGTTTGCGGAAAACAACGCTACGTCCCATAAAATAGTGGATACTGAAAACATGACAGATTGATAGTTATGGGACAGTAAGGTGGGACTTGGGAGTTGCAACTCCACTTCAGCATCATGTAAATCATGAGGTTGTGTATGCCAAGTAGTTTGGAACCATATCATTCTCTTCTGCGCAGGTGCTATGAGAATTTAATTTTATCACATTGCAGTTTGTGAGATGAGAAGTAATAAAGAACCTATTTCTAAGTAAATGCTCTACTAGTCTTAATTTTGAAAATTTGTTAATGCACAAGGGTAAGAAATTCAATTTGTCATAATTAACTCTCTTCTTTTTACTCCAGAGTGATGTGTCTTTTTGTCTGCCTCATCTCAAGTTCTTTTTTTATTGCACCATTCACCTTTTAGAATCATCTTGCTATTGTTTTGACTTGGTTTTTGGGTGTTATCACCATTACAAACTTCAACATTCAGGAAGATTGACATTTTGATATTTTTTTACTTAAATTTCATCAGGTAGCACCATATAACACGTTCTACTCTCAGTTGGAGGAGCACATGACTCAAGTTGGCATTAAAGCCACTATCAATAAATGGGATGAACCTTTGGCACTTGGAGCTGTTGATCCGCACGATTCATTATCTCATCCTGCAGGTGTTTCTGATGCTCAAGCTGAGTCAGCTGCACACTTGGATCCTGATCAGTTCACAAATTTTCTGGTATGCTTGTGTATTTTATATCTTAGCTCGTATGCTAATATATCTATTTTCTACTTCCTGTCTATAGTTTGATCTTCTTGTGGTTGACATTAGCATTTCTTGATAACCAGATTCCAAACTGGTTTGAAGGCGAATCCACAGGATCGACAAAGGATAATCCTTTCCCCTTACCTGATGCATACTTGACATCACAACAGAGAAATGTAAATGCCTTGGCCGAAGCGGTTTTGACCTCTGTATTTTGAATCAATGGCTGATTTTATTGATCAATCAAATATTGACTTAACTGAAATTTTGTTTTCTTTCTGATGTTATTGACAGCAAAAGAATTTGGGTGAGATAAAGCAGATATTGAGAGAAGCTCCGCTCGAAGAAAATCGCAAAAGAGAACTATCATGCGCCCTTCATGTATACTTCAAGGACTGGTTATATGGTAATCCACCATTTGCTATTATAGCCGGTGTTTCATAACCTTTTATTGCATAATTTGAAGAGAAAAGGTGTTTACTCTAATAACATGGCAGCTTCAGGAAACATTCGTCAGCTGTACTGCTTACATGGTGATTGAGATCTTGAGGGCACACCGCATGATTAGACTAGTTATAGACAGTTGGTTTATGATTTTCATGGAGTTTTTGAAGCCCTTTTCCTGTTCCGGCGGGTCATTTCGGCAGCTGAGCAGCGGCAGCAAAAATTTTCATGGATTGGCTGTTAGTCTTGTGCAACGAATGCAATCAATTAGGTAATAGGCATTGGCTAATCTGAATGTAATATTTTTGACATGAAAAAGAAAAATAATCTCCCTAGTGTAATATTTGTTAACCTACGTCTGCAGTCTTGGTGATTTTTTTCGCCCCCCTTCATCTACCCATGTGGATTTCATTTGATTCAGATTAAATTACAACTGTTTGAATTCCTTCAGATTGATTTGTTTATACATTGATAAACTAGGCTGATTTCTATGTTTTATTACCTGTAGTGGAGATTCGGGACATTAGAAAATTTAAAATTGAAAAATAATAACCCTAACTTCCTCCATCAGTTTCACACCAAGCTTACACTCTCATATTATAACATAGTATCAAAGCTATTTTGATTGTTGTCGGTGATGATTAGAGCGATGGTATTCTAGAGAAGCTGATGTTTGGTAGAGCTGTGCCTAAAATGTGACTCTTAAGATCTCTGAATTTGTTTTGGTTTGGTTTCCAGTCACTGACTCTTAAGATCTCTGAATTTGTTTTGGTTTGCTTTCCTTCATCTTCTCGTGTTGCTGATTTGTTTTGGTTTCCAGTCTTTGACTCTTAAGATCTCTGAATTTCTAATCTGTTTCTTTCTTCATCTCTTTTGGTTTGGAAGTCAGGAATTTCATGTTCAACAAATACCTTAACATCACAATGTGAGAGTACTTATATTCTTCGGAAGCATCAATTCACACTTATGGGTTAACAAAGTTCATAACTAATGAAAACAATGCTCCTAGTCAATTTGTTTTCAATGTTGCAAAATCCCTTGTCCACGGCCGATAGCCAACAAAATAAGTTGTTAGCTTCATGTTTGAGGTTCTTCCTCACCTCACTAGTTACAACACCACTAGTGTAATTTGATGCAGCTCACTCATTGTAACATTGTCTGCACTCTAAAAACAAGTTTGGTTTGTCTGTTACCAAATTCTTACCCAAAATTAAGTTGATATTCTTAAGGTTTCAGGCAGTATTGTTACTGAACAAGTATAAGCCAGCGTCATCTTGTCATAACGGAGTCGCCACCAGTCCTTTTAATTAGGTAGACCGAAAACCAAAACCAAACTAAAAATTACGAAATTTCGAGTTTGAAGGGCACGGTTATGTCTGGAGAAGGATTAGCACCCCATAACTCTCGTAAAAACAACGCCTAGTAGGCCACTCATATTTTTTTAATGTGTTTTGGGTTTATACATGCATGAAGAACACAAGTTAACCTAGTTTACATTTTCTAAGTTTTAAGGTTTTAATTTTGGATCAGATAATATTTAGCAAAGTTATTTAGGGGAGGTTTTCTTTAAGTTCTACACTAACCCTAATTAAGGTATATACTTAAAGTTAAATGGGTTACATTTTTAAATTGTGATTTGTGAACTCAATTAGAGTTTAACCTAGGTAACTAATTTATTATGAGATCAAATTAATTTAGACCAAAGAGATTTACTATTAATTTTAAGAATCCTAAACTAGGGATCTTATTATTTAACCTAAGAGATCTTAATTAAAGAATCAACATTTAAGGCTCTAATCCTAAAATTATGTGTTGATAAATAAATAAATATCATGAATAATATATGAGATAAAAAATTATAAAATTGAATAAAGATGCAATTAAAAGTGAAATTATGCAAAAAAGGACGAAATTGAAAAAAAGGAAAATTAGAGAGCCACAACACAAGGCCTGTCAAAGTAGGGCGCGAGTCAAGGTGGATGCGGATCCGATCACGAGTTGAGTATATAAACTAAAAAAAGAAACAAGAACCATTGCTCCCCTTCTCAGTCAAATGGATCAAACTGAATTATCCACAAATCCTCTTAACTGCTCTTTATTGTTCTTCGCGAGCATTAAGAACTCCGCCGTGAATTCAAGAATCTGCCTGAACGTCGCTTTGATTTTCAGATTCCGGCCCACTGCCGCCGTGATTTCCAGGTTTCGGCCGCCGTATCAACAACTTTCGAAGCTTGTGTTTCTAACTCCTGCACTCGTGATTCTCCGCCAAAACCACGACCGTCGGTTCGGTAATCTTCGGTGAAGGCTTCTCCGGTAGTTCGAATGGTAAAACTCGCGCCCTTTTATCTCTTTTTCCCTAAAATTGTTAGTATAACACACATATATAAAATAATGGATAATGTACCTCCAAGAAACGGATTGCTTCACGTATTATTGCTTTAGAAATTCGGTTTACAAGTGTAGCTACATGCTTGTCTTTGTGTGTATGTTTGCAATGGTTGATTTCAATGGCTTTTATAGCCGAAAAATGAAGAAGAAATGAGAAGAATCCATGATTCTTTCCCGAATTACAACAAGATGAAACCCTAAAATCTTCAAGATTTTGGTTTGATCCGGTATTATTTTCTTCCTTGTTTTTGTGCCTTTGCTTGGGGAACATGACCGAGAAGTGCGGTGCAAGAAGAGAGCTCAACGGTGGTGACAATCAATGTTGATCGGAGAAGATAGACAGACTGGGGAAGACGAACGATCCAACGTGTGGCGGTCCATGTGATCTTTGTCTCCAACAATCGGGTCTGTTAGATCGTGTTTTGATCTAATGGCAGAGGTGGTGCGTCGCCATGAATATTAGGGCTAGGTGTCACAGACTTATTCTCCCAAACTCGATCCGTGCAGCGTTAGCACTTCCCAAACAATGCTAACCAGCCTTACTCTCACGCAACTTGATGGCTAGGCAAGTGAAAGACAAGAGAAGGCAAATGGACTTTACAAAGAAAGATTTGTATTAACTTTAAGAGAGCTTTACAAGTACACAACTCTTGAGTGACTACAAAATGAGAGGGGTGGCCCTATTTATAGGCTCCCACCTCCTCAATGGACGGTAGTGATCGTTTTGATCCGATGGCTAATAACTTGCCTCCAAAAATATCTACAAGTTTCCCCAACTTTCTAGAGAACTCTACATGTATCTATACATGTATGTAACTATCCAAAAGGTTCTAGAGAGCTCCAGAGTCTTCCGGAGTAGTCTCGAGCTTTCCCGAGCCTTCTAGGTCCTCTCGGGTGTGTCTAGACTTGGATAGAACGATCGAACATTTCTAGAACTTTTTGGTATGCTCTTGCGTATGCTTTGGCCGTCCTAAGCCTTTATAGTGCCCTCCTTGGTGCTTGCTTGCCTCCAAAGTGCCCAAGGAGTGGTGAGAACCTCGATTTGGATTGTGGGGAAAATGGTGGGCTGTGACATTCTCCCCCACCTAAGCTCGCGACGCCCTCATCGCGCCTTCATCGAATTGTGCAAGTTGGTCTCTGAATTGCCATAGTGCCTCTTCGGCTTCCCAACTTGCCTTAGTGAGGGGCAGTCCCTTCCACTTGATGAAGTACTCCTTGTAGCTTGGCACACCCCTTCTTCGGATGACCCGATCAGCTAGCACCTCTTCAACCTCCTTATCGAAGGAAGTGACCACTGTTGTGGGTGCTCTTTTGGACACACCCCTTGAGGGATCTTCCATGTCTTCATGGTAAGGCTTCAACAAACCTACATAGAAGACGGGGTGGATCTTGAGCCTCGGAGGCAGTTGGAGCTTGTAGGATACCTAGCCCACTTGCTTGATCACTTGGAATGGTCCCTCGTATTTGCGAACTAGGCCTTTGTGCACCTTGCGAAAGGCCTTGAATTGTTGGGGCAAGAGCTTTAACATGACAAGATCGCCTTCTTTGAACTCCAAGTGCCTTCGTTTAGAATCGACCCACTTCTTCATTTGCTTAGCAGCCTTGTGGAGTGTCATCTGAGCTAACTCATTTTTCTCGTGCCACGACTTAGCAAACTTAAAGGCTGCAAGGCTCCATCTCGATCCTATGATCCACCTCCCTCTTTGCTGGTAACCTATAGGGTAGCTCTGGTGGTGCTATATTCTTAAACTCCTCCAAGACCTGAGCTACTTCCTTAGGGATATCTTCTTTAGGCCTTGCCTCCTCGTCATCGTACTCGTTGAGGATTGCTAGATAGCTTTTCTCATTCCTCTTGATGCCCTTCTTGAATTGAAGTGCTGAGAGAATCTTGGTTTCTTGCTTGGTGGCCCTAGACGTTGGCACCACGCAAGCTTGGTTGTTATCCATGATACACATGCTATTAGCAAAAGGTATCGGGATAGCCTTGACCCGATCTAGAAATTCAAGCCCTAAGACGAGCTTGAAGTCATCCATTGGCACCACCGAGTAGTCCATATGGCTCGACCATGCCCCGATGTTGGTTTTGACCCCTCAAGAAATGCCATAGATGGGTTTAGCGGCAGAGTTAACTACCTTGATGGATCTGCCTCCACCCATGGCCTTAAGACCAAGCCTTTTTGCCTCTTCAAGGGAAATAAAGTTGTGGGACGCACCTATATCGATCATGGCCCTTGATGCTTTCCCATTGATGGTGATGTCTATGTATATCAATCCCTTGGCTTCAATCTTAAGGGCGGATTGAATGACATTGAACATTTGTATTGACCCCATATGTACACCCTAACCATCTTTTTCGGCTTCGTCACTAACTTGATGCTTTGATAATAGTGAATTGAGAGCTTGCCTTTGTGGGCACTCTCGAGCCCAATGGTTCCTGTAGCAAATGAAGCACTTGTTGGATGATGGCTTCTTCGTGCCTCGAGAGTCTTTGGACTTGTCTTTGTCCTTACCCTCCCAAGAGGATTATTCCTTGTGCTTGGAGGTATGGTCCTCTTGGCGACTCTCCTTGCGAGGACTCTTGTCTCTCCCACCATTGGCTTGATTACTCTTCTTATCCTTTGACTTAGTGTGGGACTCCTTGTTGTTAGTATAATCAACGAGGCTCTCGGCCACGGCTATGGCATCCGTAAGGTTTTGTACTCCGTGACGCCTTAGTTCTATCTTGGCCCATGTTTGGAGTCCATCCATAAAATTGAAGAGTGAATCTTTGTCGGAGAGATCGGGGATCTCAAGCACCAAGCTTGTAAACCCTTTGACATAGTCTCGAATACTCCCCGATTGCTTTAACCTTCGCAATCAAGCTCTAGCCTCATCCTTGGCGTTCTCAGGGTAGAATTGCCTTATGAGTTCCTTTTTGAAATCATCGAAAGAAGAGATGGTGCACGTACCTTTGTCAAAGTCATTGCGCCTTCTTCTCCACCACAACATGGCGGTGTCGGTTAGATACAATGTCGCGATTTATATCTTGGAAGCCTCCTCCACTATACCGATGGCAATGAGGTATTACTCTAGGCCATACAAGAAGTTGTCCATTTCTTTAGCATTGCGTGACCCTGCAAAGGTCCTAGGCTTTGGCACCTCGACCCTTCGTGCTTCGATAGTGGTGCTTAGCTCGGCTACCATGGCATGCTTGCATAAGGCATCATCGGCTTGTAGGCCTCGACTTGGGCCTGAGTGTTGGCAGGCTCCCTTTGGACGGAGTCACACAACTGTGAGAGCTCCCCCATGAGTAGCTCACGGAGTTCCCCCACTTTCGCTCACAAGGTCTCTTCTATCTTGAGCCTTGTGGCTTTTATGGCTGTGTGGATCTCAACGTCCTCAACCTCGAGGCCTTCCACTCGTTGGGTAAGGTCGTCCACCTGGGTGCTTACACCCACCACGTTCTCCTCAACGTGGGTTACCCGAGACTCCAAGCTAGAAAGCACGTCCCTTGACTTGGCACGCGACCTAGTCGTTGGGTCGACCATCTCCTCACGCCCTCGTTGCTCTTGCGTGACTTCTGCCTCGGTTGAGCTAGCCATTTAGTTCTTCCCGGTCTTGGCCACGTCCATAGTGTATCAAACACGCTCTAATACCAATTGTCACAGACTTATTCTCCCAAACTCGATCTGTGCGGCCTTAGCACTTCCAAAACAATGCTAATCAGCCTTACTCTCATGCAACACAATGGCTAGAACAAAGAGCACAAAAGAGAAGGCTAGTGAACTTTACAAAGGAAATCTTTGTATTAACTTTAAGAGATCTTTACAAGTACACAAATCTTGAGTGACTACAAAATGATAGGGGTGGCCCTATTTATAGGCTCCCATCTCCTCAATGGACGGTCATGATCGTTTTGATCCGACGATTAATAACTTTCCTCCAAAAAATTCTACAAGTGTCCCTAACTTTCTAGAGAACTCTACATGTATATATACATGTCTATAACTATCCAAAAGGTTCTAGAGAGCTCCAGGGTCTTTCAGAGTAGTCCCGAGCTTTCCCGAGCCTTCTAGGTTCTCCCAGGTGTGTCTAGACTTGGATAGAACGTCCTGGACCTTTCTAGAACTTTGTGGTATGCTCCTATATATGCTTTGGCCGTCCTAAGTCTTTTATAGTGCCCTCTTTGGTGCTTGTTTGCCTCAAAAGTGCCCAAGGAGTGATGAGAACCTTGGTTTGGATTGTGGGGAAAATGGTGAGCTGTGACATAGGGCTCTCTTTCTCGGATCCGAACCGTTGGATCAACATTCAATCCAACGGTCCCCTGTTGGCTGTGCATAGGAGAAAAAAATTAGGCCTAGGGTTTTCTTTGATTAAATTTGGATTGATTGAGCCTTTATTTTTGTACAAATGGACTTCTCGTTTTTTAATAAATGGACTATTTATATGTTTTTAATGGATTTTTATATATGGACTCTAATATATTTTATTTTTATATATACACACATAAACTTTATACGGCTGGATAAAATAGGTGACTACAACTGCCCCTCTTTGCTTATTTCGGTGAAACGAGAATAAAGCAAAGAACCAAAGGTACTGATTTTATCTGGCTAGATTGTTCATCTTGTCTCTGAGGCGACATGATGTAGTGCTCTTATTGCTCATGTTGAAAACGACACGAGATGTCTTGTCCTCAAAGCGATAGGGTGTCATGCGCCTATCACTTTGGTTGAAAACGGTACGGGGTGTCTTGCCCCTGAAGCAATGGGTGTCGTTTTTCCTATTGCTCCTGATGTAAATGGGATGTCTTGTCCCCAAAGCGATAAGGTGTCGTGCGCCTATTACTCCGGTGGAAAATAGTGTGGGGTGTCCTGCCCCTAAAGCGATAGGGTGTCATTCGCCCATTGCTCATGCTGAAAACGAGATGTCTTATCCCCGAAGCGATAGGTTGTCGTGCACCTATTACTCTGGTTGAAAACAGTGCAGGGTTTCCTGTGCCTGGAGCTTTAGGGTGTCGTTCGCCTATTACTCCTGCTGCAAACGAGATATCTTGTCCCCGAAGCAATAGAGTGTCGTGCACCTATTACTTCGGTTGAAAACAGTGCGGGGTGTCATGCTCCTGTAGCAATATGGTGTTTTTCACCTATTGCTCATGTTGAAAACGGGATGTCTTGTCCCCAAAGCGATAGGGTGTTGGCGCTTATTACTCCAGTTGAAAATGGTGCAGGTTGTCTTGCCCCTAAAGCGTTAGGGTGTTGTTCATCTATTGCTCCTGCTGAAAATGATATGTCTTGTCCCCAAAACGATAGGGTGTCATGCACCTATTACTTCGGTTAAAAACGGTGTGTGATATCCTGTCCCTAAAGCAATAGGGTGTCAATCGCCTATTTCTCCTGCTAAAAATGGTTCTTCTGCTTGATCTGATCTTTGCACATTTGGTCACTCAATCTAGTGGTGGTTGACAGAATTATGAATAGTCATCTCCATTGTCTCTACTTCGCCATTCTCATTCTATGTACTTCTTTGCTTCATAGAAAACATCTGATAGTCATCTACTTCGCCATTCTCATTTTTTGCACCTCTTTGCTTCATAAAAAACATTTGATCTTTGCTCACTCAATCCAATAATCTTGTACTTTTGGTTGAAAAAGAAAACTCTTCCTTCAGGTTCCCTCGACACTTTGAGTGGCCCACATACGTCTGGATTATGTTGAGTGAGAGGCCTCATTTAAGTGTTTTCAGTGTTTCTTGTAGGGTTCTTCAGATATCTTGTAGGGGAATTCTCATGGCAGGATTTATTTCCACCTTAAATGTTTTTGAATGATATTAGCGCTTTAATCTCTTCCTTTTACATTTATCACGGTCGAGGATCTTGCGTCTTTGATTGATGTGGATTTCCCCAAGCGTGGTCTGCTGGGTGGAAGTGCATGCTCATGCAAATGACATGATTAGAGTTAAAATAATGAATTACATCATAGTCCCTATACTTTTAAACCATTTTCGGAGTAATGCACAAAAATCTCTTGTTATATGTATAATAATCCAATTGGTTCCCATTTCAATATAAGATGCAGGCGAAAGGGATGCGAAATAATGATGTTTTTGGAATATAGGCTTTATTAATAACGTGGAGAACAAGGTAATTACAAAAAAGACAAAATTAAGTAATCGTATATCAAGGGCTAAAGTGTTTCGAGTTAATCGTCTAAAAGCGTCCCAAACTGCAACCTTTGTCGAGAAGATTTTGGAATCCACGATAACGTGTGAAGATGCAAAATCCCTTCTAAGATGCCAAGTTTTGATGGAGTTTCTTGTCTTACGCCTAGTTTTGCTTTATATTCAAGTCGTCCTTTTCAGGTTTTCAACTCGAATCCTCCTTTGGTTTCAAGATGCCCTTTGCGAGTTTTCATCTTGAACCTATTTTTATTTTATTAATCTTTTTTTAGTATAAAACACCCTTTATGGGTTCACTTTTAGACTACCTTCATTGTTTTTCTCGAAGTGCACTTTCAGTTTTTCACTTTGGCTTCTTTTCTTTTTCTTCTTTTTTCTTCTCTTCTCTAGGCGTAGTATCATTTGACTAAGTCCGAATTCACTAGACTTTGGAGTTCATCTCCATCGATCTTGGCCTAAATCAATGCTCTTTCGGAAAAGGCCTTTGTCACAACGTAGGGCCTCTCCCAATTAGGCGTCTACTTGCCACGAGAATCTCTCTGGATTGGTATCATCTTCTTTAGCACTAAATCTCCCTCTTGGAACTCTCTTGGGTGGACTTTCTTGTCATGTGCCCAAACTCTCTTCGATGCTTTTGGGTGAATTAGCCCGATCATATCCATGCCCCACTTAGAGAAGGGCCAAGGAGCATTCTTTGCATGCAGCAGTTGCGGTGGCACATGTATTTTGTCAGCGTAAATTTGGCATTTATGGCACTTCCAAGCATAGCTAATACAGTCTCCCTCCATTGCGGACCAGTAATAGCCAAGGAACATGATCCACCTAGCCATGGTGAATCCACTAGGGTGTGTTCCACATACTCCCTCATGGACTTCCTCTAGGATTAGTTGGGCTTCTTTGGCATCCACACATCTTAGCAGGACTCGATCTTGACTATTTTTGTATAGTATCTCACCATCAAGGACGTATCTCGAATCCATTCTTCTTATTGTTCCCTTCTCGTTCTCGGTTGCCTATTGCAGGTACTCTTGAAATTTTATGTATTTTACGAGGTCGTGGTACCATGGGAGACCATCGACTTCTTCTTCCACATCGTAATATTAGGAGGGAGACTTGGAAATTCTAAATTTGACAAGCATCATCTCGACACCTTAGTTCGCTTTAAATGCTGCAGCAAATGTGGCGTGGGCATCAGCCATTTGATTATCTTCCCTGGGGAGATACTTGAAGGTAATATCGTCAAACTCCTTGATTAGTTCGAGGACCAGCTTGTGATACCCAATCAACTTTGCATATTTTGTCTCCTATTCTCCTCGAATATGATAAATGACTAAGGCGGAGTCCCTAAAGACCATTAGAACCTTATTCTTCCTCTCTATCGCTGCTCGTAAAACCATGATGCACGCTTCGTACTCTGCCATGTTATTGGTGCAGAAGAATTCTAACCAACTAGTTAAAGGGTAGTGGTCGCCATTTGGTGAGACCAAGACTACCCCGATGTCACGTCCTAAAGCGTTGGAAGCACCGTCGAAATTTAGGATCCAAGATTCTGATGGTCCATTCTCTTCTTCAGTGGAGACAAACATGAGATCTTCATCAAGAAAGTTGAAGTCTAGGGCCTCATAATCGTCAATGGCGTGACTTGAAAAGACGTCTTGGATGGTTACTCCAGGTACAACCAGATTGTCATCGCACCTGAGAACTAAGAGAAAACCATATTCACATGTCCATATAGCATTTATGCCTTTCACTGAATGCCCTTTGGTCTACGCAATGCTTCAGCAACATTCTAACGTTGTATAATGGCCATATTTTCAGACATGGTGGATGATTTTCTAGAGATCTTCATGGACGACTTTTCTGTCTTTAGAGACTCGTTTGATCAATGCTTAGGTAACCTTGCCAAGATGTTGAAACGATGTGAGGAAACTGACATTGTGCTTAACTGGGAGAAGTGCTACTTCATGGTGTCCGAGGGCATTGTCTTAGGCCACCGTATTTTTGGGAGAGACATTGAAGTGGACAGAGCCAAGATTGAAGTCATAGAGAAGCTTCCACCCCCAGCTAATGTCAAAGCCATCCGAAACTTCCATGGCCACGCCAGTTTCTACAGGAGATTCATTAAAGACTTCTCCAAAATCTTGAAGCCCTTATGCTTGTTGTTGGAGCAAAATAGAGCATTCGAGTTTTATGACCAATGTCGTGCTACATTCAAAACTTTGAGGAAGGAACTTATTTCTGTACCGGTTGTAGTGTCGCCCCGATTGGTCACAACCCTTTGAGCTTATGTGTGATGCTAGCGACTATGTTGTCCTTGCCATTCTTGGTCAGCATCGAATTAAGGTTTTTTCATGTTATATATTATGCTAGGCACACCCTAAATGAGGCACAAGTAAATTACAGTGCCACTGAAAAAGAACTACTTGTTGTTGTTTTTACATTTGATAAATTTAGGGCATACCTTATAGGAACTAAAGTCATTGTGCATACTGATCATTCTGCTATTAAATACTTAGTGACTAAAACAGATGCTAAACCTAGACTTATTAGGTGGATATTACTACTGTAAGAATTTAATATTGAGGTAGTGGATAGAAAAGTTACTGAAAATCAAGTAGTCGATAATATTTCTAGGCTTGAGAATGCACGTGATACTGATATAGCATGTGATATTAAAGAGGAATTCCCTGTTGAGAAACTTTTGAAAGCTACGATATTGCCTTGGTATTCTGACAATGTTAATTTTCTTGTTTGTGGTGTTTTTTCTTGTGATCTTAGCAGCCAGGGAAGGAAGAAATTCTGACACGATGCACACTACTATTATTGGGACAAACCCTACCTTTTGAAGCAACACACTGATCAGATGATCCGAAGATATGTACCCGAGGAAGAACAAGAAGGCATCATTTATCATTGCCATTCCACTCCATGTGGAGGACATTTTGGAGGACAAAGGATTGTTGCAAATGTCCTATAGTCTAGATTCTATTGTCCAACCTTGTATAGAGATGCCCATGCACATGAAAGTCATCATTGAAGTTGAACTTTTTAATGTTTGGGGCTCTAACTTCATGGGCATATTCCCACCCTCTAATGGAAACTTGTACATTTTGCTTACGGTTGATTATGTGTCCAAGTGGGTGGAGGCCATTGGGACAACCAAGAATGATGCAAATACCGTTCTGAGGTTTTTTCACAAGAATATCTTCACTCAGTTTGGAGTACCTCAAGCTATTATTAGCGATGAGGGAAGTCACTTCGACGATAAGTTGATTTCCAAGGTGTTGCGTTGATATGAAGTTCACCATAAGATCGCCACGACATATCATCCACAGACAAATGGACAAGTTGAAGTGTCCAACCGAGAGAGATTATATAAATCCTTGAGAAAATGGTCAAGTCAAACCGCAAAGATTGATCCTTGAAACTAGATAAAGCCTTATTGGCCTATCAGACCGCGTTCAAAACACCGTTGGGCATGCCACCTATCAGTCGAGCTTGAGCATAAAGCCTTTTGGGCTATTAAGAATATCAACATGGTCGGCCAACTAGCTAGCGAAAGAAGATTGCTCGAGTTGAATGAGTCAGAGGAGCATCATTTGGATACTTATGAGAATGCCAAGATCTACGAGGAAAAGACCAAAAGATGGCGTGATGCTAAACTGATGCCTCATCAATTTGTTGAGGGCCAAAGCGTCATACTCTACAACTCTCATTTGAAGCTTTTCTTGGGCAAGTTGAAGTCTCGTTGGTCTGACCCATTCCAAGTAGTCAAGGTGTATTGTTGACATAATATTGTATGTAAAAAAGATGAAGTATTCAAAGTAGATATGCAAGTAAAACAATGCCAATAATACTTCTTTTACGTGCAAGTATACACGTTCAACAATTAATATAGAAGTAAGTTGAGTATCGTCTCCACATGGATTGCCTAAGGGAATTAATTGCCACGATTAATACTTGTGAACTAGAAAATAAAAGTGATGAAAATTGATTGAGGGATTGAGTAAAATAAAAGAATTAAATAAATAAAGATGATAAAGAGAATTGAAGTAAAGTGAAGATTACGGTAATGAAATGATAGCAATCTGGCAAACAATGGGTGCAAGAATGATAACAAAGATTTGGCATTGAATGTCTGAATTTTATTCTAGTATGCTGGCTAGTAATAATGCCATGCCTTGGCATTGATTGCCGAGCATATTCAAGATTGGCATTGCCTCTGTCGATGACAATTCCCTAAATTAGTCATGTAAAAACACCTATATGTCTATAGTGCATGCTTTTCATCAACTAACTCTATTAAGAACCAATCTTTACCCCTAAGGGGTAGATTTCACTCCCGAAGTAAGTTCGTCTGCTTGAATGTCTTCCGTCGAAGCTTCTCTCCTTAGCATCTAGTAACTCGATCGTTGCCACCCAAGTCTGTTAAGATATTGACGTGCAATAGGCCAACTATCCCAACGGTCGCTTGGTATAGTATTTAGGAAACAATAAAGTATGCTAGATAAACGAACAATTCCAGGGCGTTTGAATTACTAACAACTAAGCATAAAACACAACAAAGATAGGTTTGAAATCATTCTTAAACAAAAGAAAGAAATACAACAGGTCAACAAGAATTAAAGCAAGAAAGGAGGTCTCTCGATGCAACCCTTCAATGGATTCTCAATGTATCATGGAATCTTCAAGGTCTTGATCTTGTTGTATTCGATTCCTCCTTCTCCATTGTTGCAGACCGCTTCTCAAGTTCAAGCATTCATCTTCTTCATCGTATTTTTCTCCTCTCCAATTCGTTGTTCAATGATGATCGATCTCTTCTTTAAATAGGCTTGCGTAGAAGCCATATGATAAGCCTTTGAATTTAAAATTTGAATGTGCAAGGGATAAAGCTTGCAATCACCTTATCCTTTTTTTGGAGTGCAAGGCTGGTCAGGTGATAAGATGATAAGGCTAGGGTTGATGTCATCATGCCAACGCTGCTCTGGCATCCTGGCTTGACATGATTCTTCCAACCAAGCACAACACTACTTATCTGCTATTTTTGGGATATTGATCCAATCCCTATTTTCTCGCAGCCTGACATGGTCCTATTTTTTTGGGTTCACCAGCTCCTTGGCATGGCATCAAGTTCCTCTGTTATGCCAACAGACGTTTGGCAATGCTTTGCCAACAACGTCTTGGCATTCTCTTTGGCATCCTTTTATGTGTTGTTTTTTCTGTGCTAAATATTACGCCAAACATGCAAAATTTCCAACAAAACAACCTTTCATACTGACATAGACAGAATTCCTCACTTCTTATGTAAATGCATGATTTTAACATCCTAATGAAACTAAATGCACCTAAAAACAAGCAAAAACATTGTAAGATTGTCATTAAAAATAGTACTTTTGGAGAGGTAACACACCTCCAAACCTAACTCATTGCTTGTCCTCAAGTAATGTAAAGAAAGAAAATAAAAACTGTGAAAAAGTTACCTCGACAAAATTTTGGTTGGAATGCCAACAAATGCTGACAACTAGAATTTGGCCTTTTTTTTTCTGTCCTCAATATCTTAGTGTAATTATGCCAAGTAAGTAGCAATTCAAGTGCAACAATAAAACTCTAGTTTTTGTTCATGAAAAGTACATGGTGTGTAGACAATATGCATCGAGTATCCTTTCACTCCCTTAGTCAATTTTACTATCTAAACTCAGATTCTTTTTTATAAAATTTTCTCTCTTTGCCAAGGGTTTCTGTTGGCAATAACTTAAGCTTGCTTCGTGACACTATTTAGCATAAGAGATAAGAGGGAGCATACCACGAATCCCCACCTTAATCCAGACATTACTAGGCTTTCTCTTAAACTCATACCCTAAAATTTTGGACTTGAGAACTAAGAGGGAGCAAACCACGAAGCCCCAAGTACTTATTATCCATAGGTAGAGGAGAGTTCATTTTCTCATTGCCTTGGAAGAAAATCGCTGCCATATTTATTTTCTTTTACCCTTGCATAATTTTTCAACTCTTTTTTTTAATATGAGCATAGTTTCAAATAGTTTAAGTTTTCTAGGGAACTAGATACATATCACGTGTTAAGTGAAAATTCAATTCCCTAAATTAGAGATCAATTGCCAAGCAATTCCTGGCATTCTACCCTACTGGCATGGCACGACAACTAAAGATTAAAATTTCCTCATTTGACGGAAACCTAGATCAAATTAAACTTCCCTAACAAATGTTAAAATCCTTCAAAATTAAATTGAGGCAAAAATTTCCTTTTCTTTTTTTTGACGGTTCGGTATGCAACTATCCTATATGACCTACATTGCATGGCAACAAAAAATTTAAACATGAAAAACACGGCATGTAATAAACATAATGTGAGGAAACGCACACCCCCAAACCCAAGATGTGGATTGTCCTCAACGCATGAAAACAACACATATGTACAAATAAAACAGAAAAATAAAATGTATGAACATGTAAATGCAATGGAATGAAATGTAAAGGAGTTTAGGAAGAAGGGGACTCCCCTTTAGATGATTCTTCTTGTGTGACACGAGTCTTCCTCTTGACAAAGCTTCCACGATCAGGGGCTTTGTATTTCATTCTTGACATGGCTGATTTTGTGGCAGTAGAGGCTCCAACATCTCGGAGAACCTCCTCCATAATCTTGACAGGTTCAAACGCGACACGAGCGTCAAATGGCATCGAACTGTGCTGGCACGGAAGGCGTTGTGGCAGACTTAGCTTTGGTTTCCTTGAGTTCAACTAGAGAGTCAACATATTCAACATGAACTGGAGATAATAGGACTATGGCATCAAATGAGGTACGAGCGGACTGAAGACTGGTTGGCCTAGCATCTTTGGCAAGGAGGTCGATAGGGAACTTAAGAAATGCTGGCAATGTATGAGCGGTTATGCCTTAAAGTGTTTTCTTCATGGCACAATCCCTGGCATGAACATTCGGCCTTCTCTAACTTCTAGAGGATAATCTCCTGGCGTTTTCTAGAGGCAAAAGGCAAATGTGCAGTGGTTAGCTTAAGGGGGCATAATACAAAATTCTATCATGCCTCGACCATGGTTAGGAGACGTAAGAACAAAATTTTAGCACTCAAGTCAGAGGACAGTATTTGGTGTACTGGCCTTATAGAATTGGAAGCTATGGCGGTTAGGTTCTATCTTAGCCTATTTAACGACTTATCAGAAGAGCTATCGAATTATGAGATTAGGGGAAGATTTGTGGGAACATAAAACCAAAGCATGAATGTCTTGGGATTGCCAATTGAGGACGATGAGATTCGACGCGCAATATTTGGAATAGCACCTTTGAAAGTGCTAGGGGCTGATGGGATCCACGCTTAATTTTATCAGAGAAATTGGCACATTGTTGGGGACTTGGTATGCAGATTCATTCGAGGTGTTTTTTCGGACAATCTTTGGCATGAGGACTTGAATAACACCATTCTTGTTCTCCTACCTAAAATGGATAATCTTGAGTACATTAGTCAATTTCAGCCAATTAGTCTTTGTAATGTGATTTATAAGGCCATCACAAAGATTATTGTAAATCGGTTAAAGTCGTTTCTTCTAGACTGGGTCATAGAAAACCAAACAAGCTTTGTTCCAGGTTGATCGATTATCGAAATATTGTAATGACCCAAGAGGTGATTCATTCTATGAATAGGAAAACGGGACGAAAAGGTTGGATGACAATCAAAACTAACTTGGAGAAAGCTTATGATCAGCTTGAATGAAGTTTCATTGATGATATTTTGGGGGAAATCAGAATTCTGGAAAACTTGTGAAATATCATTATGAGATGCATCCAATCAGTAAGAACTCAAAATCTTTGGAAAGGTTATTTGACGGAACAATTTACTCATTCTTATGGTATTTGACAAGGCGATTCCCTATCATCTTACCTTTTCATTCTTTGTATGGAACGACTTTCTCATGCGATCGAACAAGAAGTGAATGAGGATACTTGGAAACCTTTTCGAACAAATAATACGAGCCCCGAGATTTCTCATCTTTTCTTTGCAGATGATATGATTCTTTTTGTCGAAGCAACAATTGAGCAAGAAGTGGCGATTCAATCTATTCTTAGTTGATTCTGTGATGTCTCTGGACATAAGGTAAACATTGCTAAAACCACATTTTTTCTCTAAAAACATACCAATTGAAATCTGTGAACAGATTAGCAGCTTGTTTGGATATTTAGAAGTAGAGAATTTAGTGAAATACCTAGGTGTCTTGCTCTTACATTCGAGGGTTGATTCATCTACCTATTAATACCTAATTACAATGATTGAAAATAGATTATCGGGTTGGAAAACCAAAACTTTGGTGTACAAATTGCTCACATATTTGGAAGGGCGTCTCGAGCATATGGTCACATGTTAAAAACAATGTTATTTGGTGTATTGGACGTGGTACAAGGATTGAATTTTGGTTTGATTCATGGCTAGTTGACATTGGCCCTCTTATCAATCATGTTATATCTGCGAGAGCCATTGGTTTGGAGAGAGTAAATGTTGCAGAGATGGTGGATTCGTATGGAGAGTCGCGTTAGCCATTATTCGATCGGCTATTACCAACTGACATTCTGCGTCGCATATATGCAATTAAGGGTTCATGCTCATCGTAGGTAGTAGATACTGTGGGATGGAAACTAAATTCTGATCTGGGATTTACCATTCGATTGGGATGTGAAGAATTTACAAATAGTGGATGTAAAATAGTACAATCAGAATCTGTGTGGAAAATAATCCATAAATATTGCGACCCTCATAGAATTAAGATGTTCTTATGGTTGATTTGCTGTGAAAAGGTGATGACTAATGCTGAAAGAATGCGTCGTCACTTTATGGGTGAAAGTAGCTGTCAGCGTTGTTCTTGGCCGAGGGAGGATGTTAATCACCTAGTTCGTTGTTGTCCTGCGATGTCTATTACCTGGTCGAGGCTTATCAAACTAGAACATATGAAAGAATTTCTCCCCATGGATATTAAAGCTTGGGTTTCGATAAATATTAAGGATACTATGAGATTTGTAAGAGACGTGGAGGATTGGGACTTATTATTTGGTGCGCTTGTGTGGAATCTTTGGCTTGACCATAACTCAGTTGTGTTTAAATCTCCTTTGGAGGACTTGCGACCATTCCTCACTCGATGTCGTAGCCACCAAAGGAATATAGTTGCAACGCTCGGGTTTGGGGCCTGAAAGATACTTGGGTTGGTTAAGCCAGTTCGAGTTAAGTTAAATTCTGGGGAGACAATTTAAAATATACCATTTTAGAACTTATATAGAAAAAGAGAATTTAAAAAGGGTCTTTTGGTAAAATGTGGTCAAATGGATTTTGGAGATATGTTTTGAGTTAAAATAAAATACATTATTTCAAATTTGACATCTCTTCTTCTTCCCCAAAATACGATTTTGAAGATTCTCAAGTTTCTTCATTTTTGGGTAAAAATGGGGTTTTGAAAGGGTTTAAGAAAAGGTTATGAAAACAATGTTTTGGGTCAGTTGTAAACCGTATTTTGGGTGTAAAGTGATGTCAAGATATTGGGTTTAGCATGAAATCTCGGATTTTGGGAAAATTGGTAATTTTGACTTATGGGTATTTGGGTTTTTCGTACATGTTATGGGCACTATGAGTTCTTAGTAATGCCTTTTGGTTTGATTAATGCTTCAGCTGCATTTATGGACATGATGAACCGAGTGTTTGACGAGTTTTTGGATAGGTTTTTAGTAGTGTTCATAGATGACATATTAGTGTACTCCAGAACCGAGGAAGAGCATGATGAGCATTTGCGATTAGTGCTTCAGACCTTGCTTGAGAACTAGTTGTATGCCAAGTTGAGTAAGTGCGAGTTTTGGATTAGAGAGTTAGTCTTTTTAGGTCATGTGATCTCAACCGATGGGATTTGTGTGGATCCCAAGAAGAAAGAAGCCATAGTGAATTGGAAACAACCGAAGTCAGTGACCAAAATACGTAGTTTCGTAGGCTTGGCGGGGTATTATCGAAGATTTGTCGAGGGATTCTCGAAGATTGTGACACCTTTGACAAAGTTACTTCAGAAGAATGTTCCCTATGAGTGGACAGATGCAAGGCAGCAAGCGTTTGAAAAGTTGAAGAAAGTATTGACAGAAGCTCCTATTTTGAACCAGGGAAAGAGTTCGTAATCTAAAGTGATGCATCGTATGTAGGTTTAGGTTGTGTGCTTATGCAAGAGGGTAAAGTTGTAACTTACGCTTCGAGACAGTTGAAGGTCCACGAGAAGAATTACTCCACTCATGACATAGAGTTAGTTGTTGTAGTGTTTGCTTTGAAGATTTGGAGGCACCACCTTTATGGTGAAAAGTGCACAGTTTACACCGACCACAAGAGTTTGAAATACTTGATGAATCAGAGAGAGTTGAACCTTAGACATCGTAGGTAGTTAGAGCTTCTTAAGGATTATGACCTTACGATGGAGTACCATCCGGGTAAGGCAAACGTAGTGGCCGATGCTTTGAGTAGAAATTTGGTAGTTGAGTTGCAAGCTATGTTTGCTAGATTGAGTGTGTCTCAAGATGGTGGTTTGATAGCCGAGCTACAGGTTAAACCTTCGTTAGTTCAGTTGATTCGAGAGAAACAGTTGCAAGACGAGTCTTTGGCACCTCACGTGCAAGATATAGCCAAGGGTAAACCCACAGACTTCTGTTTTGGTGAGAATGGAATCTTGTGTTTTAAGAATAGGGTAGTTGTTTCAGAAGATACCGAGTTGAGGCATACTATCTTGAACGAAGCTCACAACAGTCCTTTTGCTATACATCCGGGTAGTACAAAGATGTATCGTAGGTTGAAAGATGAGTACTATTGGATTGGGTTGAAGAAAGATGTGGCAGAGTTTGTGAGTAAGTGTATGGTTTGTCAGCGAGTTAAGGCCGAGCATCAGTTTCCTTCAGGTTTGTTATAGCCGTTGAAGATTCCACAATGGAAGTGAGAACGTATTACCATGGACTTCGTGTCGGGTTTACCGTTAACTTCTTCGAAGAAGAATTCAGTATGGGTGATAGTCGATAGATTCACCAAGTGTGCTCATTTCATACATGTTCATACTACCTACACCTTAGACAAGTTGGCCGATCTGTACATCAGTAAGATAGTGAGATTGAACGGGGTACCGAAATCGATTGTGTTAGCCCGAGATATGAGGTTTACAGCTAGATTTTGAGAGTGTTTGCATCGAGCGTTGGGTACTTGGTTGAACTTCAGTACTTCGTATCACCCACAGTCAGATGGTCAGTCAGAGAGAGTGATTCAGGTGTTAGAGGATATGTTGAGGTGTTGCATCATCGACTTTCAGGGTTCTTGGGAGAAACACCTACCGTTAGTAGAGTTTGCGTACAATAACAGTTATCAGGCTAGTATTCAGATGGCACCGTATGGTAGGAGGTGTAGAACACCTATTTGTTGGGCCGAGGCCGGACATAAGCTTATACCCATGCCCAACTTGCTTAAGGGCACCACCAAAAAGGTAAAACTGATTTGCGATCACTTGAAGGCAGCTTTAGATAGACAGAAATCGTATGCCAATTTGAAGAGAAAGGAGATAGAGTATGCTGTGGGCGACAAAGTATTTTTGAAAGTCTCGCCTTGGAAGAAGATGATGAGGTTTGGGTAAGTTAAGTTTGAGGTTCATTGGTCCTTACGAGGTAGTTGAGAGGATTGGTCCCATTGCTTATAGATTGAGATTGCCGACCAAGTTGGAGAAGATTCATGATGTGTTCCACATTTCGATGATTTGAAAGTATAGATCGGATTCGTCTCATGTGATGCTGATGGAAGAGATCGTGTTGAACCTAGATTTTTCATATGATGAAGAGTCGGTTGAAATTCTTGCTATGGAGAATAGAGTGTTGTGTGGGAGATCTATCGAGTTAGTCAAGGTTCTATAGAGACACCAAGGTGTGGAAGAGGCCACTTGGGAGAGGAAGGAAGACATGGAGAAGCAGACTCCGTATTTATTTTTGTCAGGTAATTTCGAGGATGAAATTAGTTAAGTGGGGGAGAGTTGTAACGCCCAGGTTTGGGGCTCGGAAGGTACTCAAGTTGGTTAAGCCGATTCGGGTTAAGTTAAATATTGGGGAGACAATTTAAAATATACCATTTTAGAACTTATGGAGAAAAAGAGAATTTAAAAAGGATCTTTTGGTAAAATATGGTCAAATGGTAAGCAACTTTTTCACCAAGCTTCACCATTTTTGGAGTTTTCAAGAGGTAAGCAACTTGGTTTTATTCCTCTCTTTCTTCTAATCTTGTTTTTAGCATCTACTCTTCAAGGTTTTGAAGATTTCTCAAGTTTCTCCATTTTTGGATAAAAATAGGGTTTTGAAAGGGTTTAAGCAAAGGTTATGAAAACAACGTTTTGGGTCAGTTGTAAACCATATTTTGGGTGTAAAGTGATGTCAAGATATTGGGTTTAGCATGAAATTCCGGATTTGGGAAAATGGGTAATTTTGACTTATGCGTATTTGGGTTTATGGCTTAGAAATGGTGGAGAAGGGTTCCTAATGTTTTAGTGGTGCTAGGTTGTTTCTTTTGGAGTGTTTAAACATGATTGATTGATAAATTGATTGAGATATGGCTGACTTGAGGTTAGAGTAGGATTGGGGATGGTTTTGGTTAGTTTCGGATAGAAATCAGATGCTTGTTGTTGTCGGATTTTGATGGAATTGATTTCAGTGAGTTTAAATGTTGAAAGATGTATTAATTCCTTGTTTTGATTTGGGTAGAAGCAGCGGATGACAAATTAGGTTCTTCGGATGCTACTCTGGAAGTTGCGGAAGTTTGAAGAAGGACTGTAGGCTTGTTTTGGGTTTGAGCTGGTGAGTGGAAATTGTTTCGAAACTTTAGAATGTTCAAAGAAGGTTTTCTTGGGGTTTGGGTGGAGCCTTAGGGGCCAACCAAAACCCAAGTGCAAGTTTATCTATTTTTGCCTTGTTCGGTTGATTTGTTGGTACACGTGTTTATCTGTGTTGTTGTGTGAAATGCGAATTGTTTTTACCTCCTTTTAATGATGTTGTGTGGCCGTAGTTGTTTTCAAGCCTCGCGTGATGGTTAGTTGTTGTTGAATACGGTGATGTGTAGTCCCACCAGAAGTGACTAGTAGATGAGTACAGTGATGTGTAGTCCCACCGGAAACATGCTAGTTGATGTGAACGGTGATGTGTAGTCCCACCGGGGATGGTTGTGCATGTGCACACCATGGTTTGCCTTTGTGCTTTCGGTTTAGTATATTTCCCTTCTAAATGATTTTGTCATTAAACTAAAGTATATGTTTTGAATTGCATTGTTGTTGTTGTTATTTTGAGCTCCGCTCACTAAGATTTTAAACTTACGCTCTCTTTTCCAACAATGCAGATCGTTTGGAAGGGAGTCTTGGAGTTCTTTGCTAGCTCAAAGTATGGTTTTTATGGTTGTAATAATACTTAGGCAATGGGAATGCTAGACTTTTGTGTTTGGAAGTTGGTGACCAAACTCCTTTGTAGTTGTTTTTGTTGCTAACATGTTTTGAATGTTGATACCATGCTATGTTGGGGCTTGTTATGGCGTTTGGTTAATTGCTATGTGCTTTGACTTGTTGGTGTTTATGAACTAATGTGGTCTTATGAGCTTTGGGGTTTGAGATTCATATTTACGTGTATGCATGTTTGAAGCTTGTCTTTAGGGTGATGTGCCTCTAGATTGTTTGTTAAATATGTTGTCATATGGTTCGGGGTCTTTCGGAATAAGTTTGTGAACGTTTAGGGATGACAAAATGCATTTTTGGGCCAATTTGTGCCCAGGTGTTTCGAAACGTCTGGTGTTGTTTCGGAATGGCCAAGCTTTTGGGGGCACCCGTATCGGAATGAGGGTGGTGTCGTTCCGGTACGTTTTGCCTCTGGAGACTTCCGTTTTAGAACCATGAGGAACCGTTCCGGAACGACCTAATATTGCTTTTTGAATGAGAGCCCACATTTCAGAACGGGCAGTCATGTTCCGAAACGTAGGTAGTTAAAGTGGTTAAAAGGGCATCTTTAAAGGTTTTCAAATGCCACGCTTTAGTCCCTAATGCTTGTATGCTTCATAAATGAGTTTACATGTATCCTTTGTGATGGTTTTGTCTCGTGTGCATGGTTCGTATCAGTGTCTGCTCTTACGTCGTTTGCCGTCTCACATAGGTTCAACATGGTATGTAGACAAGAGTAATAAAAAGAAAAATAGGGTTACTAATCGAGGTGAGACCTTAACGGGTTTAGCTTCGGTTTTCCCCGTATAACCCATTCGGTTCGGTCTGTTGGCTAGACCGGGACGAGAGGGTTATAATAGTTATGGCCTTGATTGTAGGTAGACGTGTGTGTAATACTGTGGGGAATGACTTTGTGAACTATATATCAAGACAGAGCTAGACACCGCCACAAAGTGGGTAGGTTAAACTGAATACATATGGGCAAGACAGGAGAGTCGGGGTCATGCATCGTGTGGTGGTTTGATTCGTGACTCAATTGGTGTGTGGATTATGGGGTTCGCCAAGTATATTGGTGCATGTTTCGTTGAGTTGTGGGGAGTTTACTCGCTACTCGTGGAAGCTTAGAGTTTGAAATTTCAAAAAGTAATTGTGGAAGTAGATAGCATGGATGTAATTCACCAAATTCGTCGAAGGCAAATTAAGTCTCCTAGAGTGTTAATCTTGTTGCATATTCTATCTCTTTTGGATAGAGATTGAGAAGTTAATTTCCAGCATGTGTTCCGTGTTGACAATTAAACCGCGGATGGGATGGCAGAACTCGCTTGTCTTGGAAGGTTTGATCTAGAACGATTCTCATCAGCCCCTTCTGCGGTTGTGTCTTTCTTGTGTCCCGGAGTCTAGATGGTAGTTAGGCACAGAGTTTCCAGTTTAGTATAGTCGTTAGTTTTTGTGGTTTTAGTTGTTAGTTATTTTGATGTTATATAATATTATTCAGGGTACTCTTCTACTCCATTTAAGTGTAGGGAGGTTTTTAATGAGACTCTGGTGATATCGAACTTATGTTTCTAATAATAATAATAATAATAATAATAATTGAGCTATTTATTTTAATTAATAATTTTGATTGCTCATCGGGATAATTTTCTAATTTTTGTCGCAACGTTTTGATATGAATTTGTTGTTTTTTTAAAAAAAAAAAACATCGATATGAATTTGTTAGTTTATGATTTCTTTTGAAAAATATTTTTTTATGATTTCTTTTATAAAAAATTATTTCCTATACATGTGATTGTTTTTAATTAAAATTCATAGAAATTGTTTCGATTTAAAAAAATGTGAGAATAAAATTGGTCATTGCCTTGGCTTTCAAGATTGAAACGGTACGCAATGCTTTCCCTTTCTTGCCCATTGATATGATATCTCATATGGGTTGTTAAGTATATGCTGTAAACAAAATACATGTATTTGTAAGGTGATTTTTAAAAAATAATTTGGTGTGATTATATGTTGGTATTTGTTCTTTATTATTAGTCTTTTGAAAATTTATACAGTGTGCAGACAAGTTGTTCGAACATAATTTTATTTTTAATAGTTCAAACATAGTTTCCTAAGGATAACAACACGCTCTTTTCCACTTAAACCACTCAACATCTAGGAAGTGTTGAGTTATGTATTGAAAATTAATTTAATAAGGATGTGCGTTTTGATTATTTGAATGGACAGCTCGTTTATGAAATTTTGGTTGTCTAAAGGTGAATTTAAAAATGGGGCCCTAATTTGCGGAGCATTCTATCAAATTCAGTCTAAAAATTTTAAGTTAGTCGGTTGACGAGTCCTATTTTATAACTCGAATTTTATTTGAATTTTTTTTTTCGAATTGAGTCGAGTTTAAGAAATTTGAGTTGAATTGTTCGAGTTTATGTTCAAATTTAAATGCAAACATTTATAATGTTATGGTGCTAACCAGTTGCAATTTAAATGGCTTTTTATAACCATATACAATACACACATATTTATTCATATGCGATATATATATATATATATATATATATATATATATATATTTGAGGGATTCGACTCGAACTTGAAAATCGATCTACTAGTAACTAAAAATATGGAGTTATTTGATTTTTTATTTTATAGCTCAAACTTTTTTGAAATTTTTTAAGTTAAGTTTATGAAATTAGGAGTCGAGTTAAGACGAGGCAAATTTTTCACTCTAGTCGTAAAAATCGATTTTTTTAGTCAATTGAGTTATGCTCGCCCTTACCCCTACTAAAAAGTTATTAAGAATTAAATTTTAAAATTAGTCACCTAATAATAAGTATTGAAAAAAATGAGTCTCAAATAATCAGTATTGAAAATTTGAGCCCTTAATAACAAGTATTGGAAAAATGTTTGAATTTTAAAAATAGGTCCCAGTAATAAATATTGGAAATATATTGGGCCACTAATAATAAGTTTTGAAAAAAAAAGATATCTACTAACAAGTATATATTGAAAAAAAAAATTAAACCTCTATAATCAGTATTAGAAAAAATTAGAGGCTCCTATTGCCCCGACCCAACGACAGGTCTGTGAATGGGTACCTTAGGTCACACCAGCTTCATGCCATGACCATGTACATGTGCCTTTGGTAATATATGAGATTCATCAACATCATCATTCCATTTTTATGAATTGGAGTAGGTTCAAAAACAAAACCTTTTCCTTCACTTTGCATGTTATTGTTTTGAAAAGATCAGAGGATCCTCCGATTTGCTTTGACTTGGTAAAAATTAGGTATAAAGGAATTAGAAGCAGGAACATTGTAATGGTATGGCATATGGACATTGGGATGATTAAAGAAGCTATAATAATGTGTCATTCTTCAGGAAAATGAGCTTTCTCACTCACTTTCACTTTATGATCATCTTTAAAAATACAATGTTTCCAAAATCCGAGATGGGGACCGATTTAAATTTTTTAAAAAAATTTAGAAACTTAAACTAAAATTTGGATCAAACCTAGAGAAAATGAGTGAACTAATAATTGGAGTGAAATGACCTGCTTGGAATCTGGTTAAATCATTGATTTAAGATGTTCATATATATTTATATATGTTGGGTTGAAAAAGTTGGCTGAATTACATTGGTACGATCCCAAATTAACCTAATATATTAATGAAAGTGTGGATAGGCATTACACTGAACTTTCCATCATATATTATATTTCTTTTGGCTCTGAAACTTAGCCATAGCTACAGAATAGAACATTCATCTTCCATATCTGGAAATTTACGAAGCAAAAGAAAATTGAAAGATTTTAAGAGGTGAAAAGTTTTACAACAGAAAAAGGAACCCCCCCGGTCTCTCAATGACACTTTCTCTACCCCATCAATGTATGTCACATACAAAAAAAGAAGAAGCTTAGGCTAGTAATAATAATTAAGAAAAATAAAGACTTCACATGCTTCTAGCCATCATTTCCTGGAATCTCCTGTAAGACTCTTCCTTCTCCAACCTAAACTTTTCATGGCAATTGGCTATAAACATTTCTGCTAGCTTATCAATCTCATTGAGATCTGCCTTGTTTTCTTCTAGCCATTCAAGGTAACCTGAAAGCTCAGACTCCACATTATCCTCCTCATAGTAGGAATGAGTTGCGGTGCAGCCTTCTAGTACTGGAGCTGCCACCGGTGTAACATGGGAAGAGCACCAGTTATAGTGTAGCCTAAATGAACCAAAGAAGAGCTTCTTGTGCTTGTACTTGTTTTTTGTGCTCCTTGAGTTGGAAATCAAATGTCGTATAGCCTTGTTTTCTTTACAAATTTGAATGAAAGTAGACTTTGCTTTTGAAAATGCTCGGATGAGACGACAAACCTGAGCATAGACAAGGCTGCGGATTACACTTCTGATTTCCATGGAGCTTAAGGAACAAGATGCTGATTTCAATGAAAAGGGTGGAAAGGGGAGCAAGGTTTTTAGGTAAGATGGAGCAACCACCATTTTTTTTTAATTTGTATTTCTTGGTGTATGGGAATCCTGAACCATGTTCTCAAATGGGGCTATAAAGACTCTTGATTACTAATTTGCCACTTGACTTTTAAGTTATTTCAAGCATTGCCATCCACTTTGCAGATTTAGGAAGACTCTTGCCTTGTCTTTTCCCTGTATTATTTTAGAATTAGATAACGCCTTGTTTGGTTGCACTTGCACCAATTTTAGAATTAGATAACACCTTGTTTGGTAGCACTTGCACCAACCCAGTGGCGTCGAGAAAGGGAAGCATCATGAGCGACAGTTCAGGATCTCATTTTTTGTGCCCATAATTTCACGAATTTTTCAAGTGTCAATTTAATAAGTTAGTAGTTGTCCTTTATTTTTTATTGTATTTATAATATTTTTTAACAAACAATAAAAATAATGTGTGGTAAATTTTAATTATATTTTTATAATTTATTAATGAAATATTTAATTAATTGTTCAAGAGTGATGAAACATATTTTCATTCTAGGGGGTCAATTTTCGAGTTTTCAATCCAGGCTACGAAAATGTCTGAGATTGATAAGTGATAATAAACCACTCTTTGTTCAATGCACCCTTGTATTATCTTGGTAATTAAGATTCATAAATTTATACTGTCAGTAATTTCTTTGAGTTTGCTTCAGAACTAAATAAGGGTTGGAATCTCAGGGCATGGCAGAGAATCTTTTGGATTTTTTTTAGCAAGCAAATCTCAAGGCTTTTCTCCGCCACAAGACCCGCTTACATAGTTTGAAAACTTATTTAAAAAGTGGGACTGGGGCATTTTGGCAAAGCAACTTGGAGACGAGGTCTATTTATCAGCTAGGCTAGGTTTTTTTGAATTAAGCTAGGCTAGGTTTTAACATCTAAAAAACTTTAAAAACAGTAAACAAGCCGGTCGAGATCGGGTATTAAGGCTTAATATCCGCCAAAATTACCACTCCAATGAATAATATAATTTTCCAACTGGGTTATCACTGTATTATTTTGTAGTCCCATCTTCAAGGATTAAACAAATAATTTTGTGGTGCAGATGACATTTCTTTAAAAAATATCTTCATATGTTCCTTGCAAACAGAAAAAGGGCAATGAAATTCCACATTTTAAAGTTAAACTAAGTATTGAAAGTGGTATTAATAATAAATAATTAGTCTTTTTCTAATGAGGTAGCCATGCATAATTTCCTCGCAGCTTTGGGTTCAGACTTTTGACCTAAAAAAATAAATCTCAGTTAAGAATGGAAAGTCTGCTGTTAATCTTGTAGATATGGGGAATCAATATTGTATAATATTGGGGAGTTGTTGTAGACTTTGGTTGAATCCCAACTTATCATTTTCCATCAAAATTTTGAAAAGGAAAACAAAACCAATACTGACAAAGATTTTTGTACACTTATTGTGGAAAAAAACAGCTGATGGACCCATAATTATTATACAATTACAAATGGAGGTTCACTCTTATATTATATATGATTGTCAAGGCAGATGAGGGTTTGGGACTTCAATTCTATCTTTAAAAGGATTAAGTTTCGGTAAATTATAAATTTCATCACTCAACTTTTTTCTCCCTCCTATTTTAGTAACTCAAGTTTAAAAAAATTTAATTTAATCACTAAACTTTCGATTTGCTCTTATTTTAACCACTCTATATCTGGACATATATCCTTCAAGTTTTTTTTTTGTGTGTGTGAAAACACTCTAGTTTTGAATTTCCATTTATTTCTCAATGATGGACCATCTTCTTCCAAATCCCAACGGTGGGGAGACGGAGAAGGAAAAGAAGAGAAGTATATCTTGATTCCACGTTGATCAAACGATGGATATTGTATATCGAAGTTGTTTGAGATTTGGCGCTTTTTAAATTTTGGATTGGGTTTTGCGAGTTTTAAAATGATTTTGAGAAAATATAAACTGATAGAGTGGTAGAAAATAATAATGCGAGTTTTAAAGTAATTTTGAGAAATCGAAGCTGATAAATAATTTTTAGAGACTAAACTGCATTCAAATAAAACCTAAGAGGCTAACAGGTCATTTTTATTTTTTATTAAAGTTGGCTTGAAAACTTTTTTAACAGAATTGACAGTTTTGGGATAAAATGTGTAACATTTATTTAGGGTAAACAAAATTTAATATCAATATGAGAAATCATATAAACGTTAAGAGATAATTTGTGTATTAAAGCTATATATTGAGAAAGAGCTTAATTGAGAAAATAAAAGTTATTAAGGGAATTTTTTTACAATATTCAATGAATCACTATGGTTATGTTTCGCAACTAATAGATATTTGATAGTAGATTGCATTAACTGGTAGATGATAGTATATTGCAGTAACTAATTTAAAATTTACGGGTTGCATTAAATATAGTATAGAAGTGTTTGATAAAATTAACTGATAGCTGATAGTTACTTGTTTATTTGAACAAGCAAAATGACATATAATGACATACTTGAAAGATGTGTATATTAATTTCTTATTTATGGAATTATATTTTTAATAAAATTTAATTTATTAATGTTTGAAGCATTTGTATTAGAATTGTCTATTTGAAGAAAAAAATAATTATTTAAATTATATACGAGGATATGTTCTACTTTAAAAGAATATGTGAGTTATTTACGCACAATATAAATTTGTAAGAATAAATATTAGTTTACAAATGTTAAAGACAAAAATATATTTACAACTCTTATATCAAATACTTTAAATTGAAAACGTTACTTCTAGTAATTTGTTTAGTTTTATAGGTCTCACTTTAATCCACAATTGCAATCTTTGATTTTAAAGGTTTCACCTTAATTCGTTGTTGTAATCTTCTATTTATCAAATAACTGAATTTGTGGATGTGACTGATTAAAACTCTAAAAATAATTTAATCTTATAATTTTAACACAAAATTTTATTTACGACATATATATTCACACATTTTACGAATTCCTAATTTATGGTTTTTAGTATACCTTCAAGAATTATAGAAAAAATCAACATTTAATGAGATTATTAATTCATTAGAGAAAATCAAGGCAGGATAGTGAAATTTTGTTAAAATGGAGGGGTTTAAAAAATTTAAACATTGAATAAAAAGAAATTATGATACCGTGGGGCCTTAGTTTAACTGTAATAAACATAATTTGAGAAACTTTTAATTTGCTTGATTTTAGAGAATAGATGTCATTTTTCATTTTTATTTTCTTAAATAATAAAAAAACTGAAGAAAATACATTTAGTTATAAAATTAGAAAATAAAAAAACGAGTAAAAATGTGAAAACATAAAAATATATATTTTAATATTTTCATTAAAGTTGTTTTGGAAACTTAGAAACGATGCTTAAGTGATAGTATACATGATCAAATCCTTGAAAAAAACATATTTTTTTATTTTAATAACATTTAACTATTACTTTTTAGCATTGATTCAAACCATCTTTAAATATTTTTTTGGATAAAATACACAAATAGTACTCCAACTATAAGATTTTTTTGTTAAATCCCTCAAGTATGAAAAAATTATAAAAGGGTCACATGACTTAAAGCAACTAATAAATTGGTCCTTTGCTATTAAAATGTTAACTGCAAATGACGTGAAAATTAATAAAATTAACATAATAAAAAAATTAGTCCTCCATTTTTATACTTTATTTTAATTTGATCCCAACTCTAAAAAATTAACCCTCGACATTTCAATATTCTATTAATCTAATCCTTAATTCCCTATTTTCTTCATTTTGTCTTCCCATCATCATCTTCGTTGTCAATCCAAGTGTTAGTGAACTTGCCTAAAACAACTAAACGAAAAAAAATATTGTTTCACACAATCAATTGTTCACATTTCATGATAGAAACACAAAAGCAAAGGATACAAGAATTTAATCCTTTTATTGATTCTTATTAAGAATAAAAATGGATGGTCTTAATTATATTGTAATTTAATTATTGAATAATTATTTATTTGTATATATATATATATATATATATATATATATATATATATATCAAACACATTTTCATTTCTAAAAAACAATTTTCATTTTAATTAACCAAAAGAGATTTCTATTTTTGAAAAACTGAAAATGCAAATTATTTTTTGAGAATGAAAATAGAAAACAAAAACAGAAAATATTTCCTAGAATCAAATGCACTCATCTCAAACTTTGAGTGTAATTTAGAGAACTTTTTCTTTTGGAAAAATATATAGGAAAATACAGTTGGGAAAATATTTAGGGATTTATGGTTGAATCTATAGTACCAGGCGAGATTGAGGAAATCAACGTACCTTCCCGACGACTTCCATGACTTTTATATTTTTTTCTTAAAATCACAATAAAGTTGTCAAGAAAATATGCCGAAGTTGCTTTGATTTTGGGACTAAAATGAAAGAAAGGCAAACTTGTGAGGCCTGAGTGAGAAACTAAAGAAGTTGGAGGACTAAATTTAAATAAAAAGAAATTTTCTTTTAGGAAATGCTTGTATGAATTTTTATTTATGTTCATGTAACACCCGTGTTTTGGGCCTAGGAGTTAACCGGGTTTATAGTTCGAGTCAATAAAATTTAATTAAAAATCATTTCAACTTAAATTGGATCTAATTGAGCTTTGGGAAAAAGGGAAGGGACTAAGGTTGTAATTTTACTCAAAAGTTTTGAAAAGCAAGACCACTTTAACAAAAAGGTTGTCTTCCTTCCCCTTTATCCCCAATCCAACGTCAAAAACACCATAAACCCCTTCAAAACTCATTCAAACCTAAAACATTATTCCATTGGCTTTCAACTTCAATCCAAGGTCTTTTTGAAAGGTAAAATCATTTTCTTACTCTCCTATTTATCCTCTATCTACCTATGGTCTTGGATTTCAAAAACATGGACTTTTAAAATGTTAGGGTTTTACTAAAAGCTTGGGTTTTTATGAGATTTTTATTTTGTTTCACAAAATTGAGTTGGGGCTTTAGTTAATCATGTTAAAAGGTGTAACATATATCAATTTGGTTGAATTTGGATGAAAATCCGTAGTATGGTCTTAGGGCAAATTTTAAGGTATTAAAACTTGGGTTTTTGGGAGGTTTAAGGTTGAAATTGAAGGGCTGTTGGTCTACCTATGTTATGAGGATGTTTTAGGATCATTTGAGAGTCATTTGGAGGTTTAGAAATGGAAATTTCAGCAAGGTTGATGGGGAGCACGAAAATTGGCATTTTGGGGATTATGTGGATTGAGAATTTGTGGATTTTAGCTTGTGTTTGTAAAGTAAGTTAATGGTTGGGTTTTAGCATTGAATTGTGAAATAATGTATGTGTTTTGCTTGGCTAGAAACAAGAGGAGTCGTCGAAGAAGCTTTGGGACCGAATCCGGGTTCGTAGGAGTTTCGCTTGGTAGCTAAGGAAGGGCGGTGAGTGGTTTCAAACTTGTTTTAAAGTTCGGTTCGAGTGTGTGTAGAGTGTGTGTGTGTGGAATGTGCTTGGTAGGCTATTTCCTTATTTCAAGTTGTTGATTCTAGCCTTTAACTTCATTACATGCTATTATGTATTTTGCCTATCTATGCTCTTGTGGATTGTGGTTAATTGATGCATGTACATCATGAATTGTATATGTATGGTGAGCATGGAATGTGGTTGATGATATATGTTGTGATTATGAAAATTGGCACTAAATAAATTACCGGTTGTAAATGATCGATCATTAGAATTAGTGTGCACACAAATTGAGTCAAAACGTACGTGGCCTTGATGGCGTTAAGTCATCAAGGAGGAGTACGGTGATGTAATATTCCACCGGAAGCTTTTTATATATTTCTACGGGATGATGAGTGGAATCCCATCCGTAGGGCATGTGGCGATGAGTGGAATCCCGCACATGCAAGGTCCGGTGATGAGTGTAATCCCACCGAGGTAAAGTGTTGTTGAGGTTTAAATCCGCACAATCGGGGTAATTTAAAGTGGCCAATTAACTTGTTCATATAATGTGTTATATGATGTGGATACATGATTGTTGATATTGATGCTTGATGCTTAGTATGATGTAAGATGTCATATTATGCCACTTGAAAGACTAGCTAGGTCTACTTGACTATATGCCAATGTTTGATGTATGTGAGATTAGGATTTACATGCTTGAACCCTGCATTGTTGATGTTTTTCGTTTTAGAGCACCCTCACTAAGCTTATAGCTTACGCTCTCAATGTTCAACAATGCAGATCATTAGCGTGGTGTTAGCTCGAGGCAAGGCAAGAAGGGCTTCCAAGTTTGTGACTCAAGTACGGTGGTGATTTTGTATTAGTTAGAAATGTGGCAAGGGTTGTGTATGAGCTTGTATGACTCGTTTACATGTGTTGATGTTGGATTGACTATGGTTTGTAAGCATGATATGCTTTGAGGAATGTTGTGTGTGTTAGCATGTCTTTAGATGCTAGGTTGCCTTGTTATAGTGCAAACCTCTTCATGCTTATCATGTGCCTTCAAGGCCTTTGAGTTCCATGTATGACTTGAATGCCTAATTGCCTTTTGGAATGCTAGGTATGGATGCTTAGTTTGTGTTGGAATGCTTAAGATGCTTGAATGATTTGTGCATCACCTTGTGTTGATTTGTGCCCTTTGGCTTCATGTGAGTGCATGCTTTTATGGTTGGATTGCCTTAGGATTGATGATAGTGTGTTGGTTGAGGTTTTAGAGGGATTTAAGGGCCTTCTTGTGCCTTAAATCAGCTCAAACCTGTAAGTTCGTAGTAGGGGTATCGATACGGCTGGTCCGGTATCGATACCACCTTCTTGTTTCAGGCCTCGTGTATCAATACGCGAGGGGGCGTATCAATACCTTTTTGGTCACTGGAGCTACTGTCCATTTCGGTATCGATACGGGCCTTTGGTGTATCGATACCGTCATCTTAGCGTTGACCATGGGAAGTCAACCGTTGGGGAGGGTATCGATACACTTCTTGGGTGTATCGATACCGTCATCTTAGCGTTGACCGTGGGAAGTCAACCGTTGGGGAGGGTATCGATACACTTCTTGGGTGTATCGATACGGTCTCCACGGGTTGACTTTGACCAGTTGACCTAGTCAAGGGGTATCGATACACCCCTTAGGTGTATCGATACCGCCTGCAGTTTAAGCTTAAAATTGGGCTGTAAGATGTTGGGTCGGGTTCGGTTGTTTGCCTCATAAATGTTGTTCCGTTGTATGATCACATAGGATTAAATACTCATCTAGACAAGATTTAAAATGAAAAAAATAGGGTTGGTAACCGAGGGAAAATCCTTAAGGGGTTTTCACTCGATTTTCCCCGTGTAGCTCACTCGGACCGGTCATCCGGCCAGACCGGGACGAGAGGGTTACAGTTCAAATCCCCAACTTGTCCAATTTCTCAGTGCAGTGTCTCAAGTTTCCTTCTTTTCATTTTCATCCCAAAATTAAACATTCAGTCTCTCAAGTTCTCTTGTATAATGTGGTAGTTCTATTAAAATTCGTACATAGAAACAAATAAAAAAATCATTTCTGTTTTTTTTTCTTTTCTGACAGACACAGATCATGTTTACCCTAATTTCTTTGGGAGCTTCTACCGTTAGGCATGTTAAAAGTAGGTTAAAATTAGGTAGACTGGTTATATCGCTAGCCGGTTCTTACTTTATTTGTTACGATGCTTTTACACAATTTGTTACAGTAAGTGTAAGAAAACGGTAGTTACAAAAAAGCTTATCATGGTAGGAAATTGTGTAACTACCTAAAATCCTAAAAGATTACTCTTTTTTATAAAAACGCATGAAAAATACGATACGTACAAAATATCTAAACATACTTACCTAATTCTTAACGTAAGTAATAGTAAACAATGTAACTACCGAATTTATTACCCCATATCTCCAAATCTAAAATCAACCAAAGTTATGGTAAAAAATTGTGTAACTACCTTAAATCCTAAAGGATTACTCTTTTTGGTACAAAACGCATGAAAAATATGATACCTACAAAATATTTTACAACACCTACTTAGTTCTTTATCAAAGTAATACTAAAACACGTAGCTAACGAATTTATTAACCATATGTGTAAACTTAAACCAACGAAAGTTATGATAGGAAATTGTGTAACTACCTTAAATCCTAAAGGATTACTCTTTTTGGTACATAACGCATGAAAAATACAATACCTACACAACATGTAATCATATCTACCTATTTCTTTACGTAAGTAATAGTAAACAATGTAACTACCGAATTTATTACCACATATCTCCAAATCTGAAACCAACCAAAGTTTTGGTAGGAAATTGTGTAACTACCTTAAATCCTAAAGGATTACTCTTTTTTGAACAAAACGCATGCGAAATACGATACCTACACAATATCTAACCAAACCTACCTTGTTGTTTACGTAAGTAATAATAGAAAAAGTAACTATGGAATTTATTACCTCATATGTCCTAAACTTAAACCAACCAAAGTTATGGTAGGAAATTGTGTAACTACCTTAAATCCTAAAAGATTAATCTTTTTGGTACAAAACACATAAAAACTACGATAACTAAACAATATATAACCATACCTACCTTATTCTTTACGTAAGTAATAGTAGAAAAAGTAATTACCGAATTTATTACCTCATATATCCTAAACTTAAACCAAACAAAATTATGGTAAGAAATTGTGTAACAACCATAAATCCTAAAGGATTACTCTCAGACCCGTTTCTGAGCTTTTGGTGGCCCTAGGGCGAATAAAAATTGGGCCCCTAATTAAAGTGTTTCCGGTCACGTTGCATTTATCGCGATTGCGTACATCCTGCAATTGTGATTTTGGATGATGTCGCTACCGCTATATAATGGTCATTGTTGCGATTGCGGACAGTTATTTAAATCTTTGTCCCTGATAACAAGTATTGGAAAAAATTAAATTTTAAGAGTATGCCCATAATAACAAGCATTGAAAAATTGAGCCTCTAATAACAAATATTGAAAAAATTAAATTTTAATAAAGAGAGAAAATTGAGATGTGAAAAGCAAGAACAATACAACGATTATTTATAGGTCTATTTGAAATTTTTGTTCTTATTAAAAATAAAAATCAAATTATTATTAAAACCTTAATAATTACCCTAAAACCTACTAAAACCTATACTAATTACAAACTAACAGTACCTTTTTACTTTTGCAGAAATAAAAACTAATTGTACAATGCATGATATTACATTACTTTAATTTTGGTTAGGTTATAATTTTGGTTAAGTTGTAATTAAAAAAAAAAACAATGGTTCAAAGTTCAAACGGTTATAAAAAGTTAATAATAAATAATCCAAAAATAATAATAATGATGTGGGCCTCATGCAACCAACTTTATTCCAATTTCCAATCTTAAAGGCTTTCCTCGTTTTGCACGTTTCATATATATATAAAATTATTGTAATGGGCCCTCAAATTTCTTTAAACTTACTCCAAGTCTTCAATTAAAATATTTGGGTGTGGGCCCTGGGCAAAGTAGGGCCATGGACCGTCGTCCTTATTGTCTTGGCTCAGGGCGGCTCTGATTACTCTTTTTGGTACAAAACGCATGAAATATACGATACCTACACAATATCTAATCATACCTACCTATTTCTTGACGTAAGTAATAATAAATAATGCAACTACGAAATTTATTACCACATATCTCCAAATCTGAAACCAACCGAAGTTATGGTAGGAAATTGTGTAACTACCTTAAATCCTAAAGGATTACTCTTTTATGAACAAAATACATGCGAAATACGATACCTACACAATATCTAATCATACCTACCTTATTCTTGACGTAAGAAATAGTAGAAAAAGTAACTATGAAATTTATTACCTCATATGTCCTAAACTTAAACCAACAAAAGTTATGGTAGGAAATTGTGTAACTACCGTAAATCTAAAAAGATTACTCTTTTTTGAACAAAACACATGAAAAATACGATACCTACGCAATATCTAACCATACCTACCTTATTCTTTACGTAAGTAATAGTAGAAAAAGTAACTACCGAATTTATTACCCAAAATATCCTAAACTTAAACCAACCAAATTTATGGTAGGAAATTATGTAACTACGTTAAAATTACGTTTTTTGGTACAAAACACATGAAACATACGATACCTACACAATATATAACCATACCTACCTTATTCTTTACGTAAGTAATAGTAGAAAAAGTAATTACCGAATTTATTACCCAATATATCCTAAATTTAAACCAACCAAAGTTATGGTAGGAAATTATGTAACTACCTTAAAATTACTCTTTTTGGTAGAAAACACATGAAACATACGATACCTGCACAATATATAACCATACCTACCTTATTCTTTAAGTAAGTAATAGTAGAAAAAGTAATTGCCGAATTTATTACCCCATATGTCCTAAACTTAAACCAACCAAAGTTGTGGTAGGAAATTGTGTAACTACATTAAATCCTAAAGGATTACACTTTTTGGTACAAAATGCATGAAAAATACAAACCTACACAATATCTAACCATACATACCTATTTCTTGATGTAAGTAATAAAAAAACAATGTAACTACATAATTTATTACCTCATATCTCCAAATCTGAAACCAACCAAAGTTATGGTAGGAAATTGTGTAACTACCTTAAATCCTAAAGGATTACTCTTTTTTGAACAAAACGCATATGAAATACGATGCCTACACAATATCTAACCATACCTACCTTATTCTTTACGTAAGTAATAGTAGAAAAAGTATCTACATAATTTATTACCCTATATGTCATAAACTTAAACCAACCAAAGTTATGGTAGAAAATTGTGTAACTACCTTAAATCCTAAAGAATTACTCTTTTTTGAACAAAACGCATGAGAAATACGATACCTACACAATATCTAACTATAGCTACCTTATTCTTTACGTAAGTATAGTAGAAAAGTAACTACTGAATTATTACCCAATATGTCCTAAACTTACCCCAACCAAAGTTATGGTAGGAAATTGTGTAACTACCTTAAATCCTAAAGGATTAATCTTTTTGGTACAAAACACATGAAACATATGATACCTACACAATATAAAACCATACATACCTTATTCTTTACTTATGTAATAGTAGATAAAGTAACTACCGAATTTATTTCCCCATATGTCCTAAACTTAAACCAACCAAAGTTATGGTAGGAAATTGTGTAACTACCTTATATCCTAAAGGATTACTCTTTTTTGAACAAAACGCATGCAAAATACGATACCTGCACAATATCTAACCATACCTACCTTATTCTTTACGTAAGTAATAGTAGAAAAAGTAACTACCGAATATATTATCCAATATATCCTAAACTTAAACCAATCAAAATTATGATAAGAAATTGTGTAACTACCTTAAATCCTAAAAGATTGCCCTTTTTGGTACATAACGCATGAGAATTACCATAACTACATAATGTATCAAAGCACCTACATAAATCCTTACATAAAATATAGTATAAAACATAACTACCGAAAGTATTAACCCATATCTCCAAATCTTAAACCAACCAAACTTATGGTAGTAAATTGTGTAACTACCTTAAATCTTAAGGATTACTCTATATGTTACAAAACGTATGAGAATTACGATACCTACACAATGTTTCAAAACACCTACATAAATCCTTACATAAACTATAGTAAAAAACGTAACTACCGAAAGTATTAGCCCATATCTCCAAATCTTAAACTAACCAAATTTATGGTAGTAAATTGTGTAACCACCTGAAATCTTAAAGGATTACTCAAAAAAAATTAAACGCATTATAAATACGATACATACACAATGTTTCACAATACCTACAGAAATCTATACATAAAATATAGTAAAAAAAACTACTGAATTTATTACCCATATCTCATAATCTTAAACCAACCAAACTTATGGTAGGAAATTGTGTAACTACGTGAAAAGTAAAAGGATTACTCTATATGTTACAAAACGCATTATAAATACGATACCTACACAATTTTACACAATACCTAAATAAATCTTTAAATAAAATATAGCAAAAAATGTAATTACTGAAATTTTTACCCCATATATCTAATCTTAAACCAACCGAACTTAGGGTAGAAAATTGTGTAACTATCTGAAATGTTAAAGGATTAATCTATATGTTACAAAACACATTATTAATACGATACCTGCATAATATTTCACAATACCTATAGAAGTTTTTACATAAAATATAGTAAAAAAAAGTAACTACCGAATTTATTACTCATATCTCCTAATTTTTAACCAACCAAACTTATGGAAGGAAATTGTGTAACTACCTCAAATCTTATAGGATTACTCTACATGTTACAAAACGCATTATAAATACGACACCTACACAATGTTTCACAATAACTACAGAAAATAATAACATAAAATATAGTAAAAACAGTAACTAACGAAATTCTTACCTCATATCTCTTAATGTTATACCAACCAAACTTATAGTAGGATATTGTATAACTACCTGAAATCTTAAAGGATTAGTCTATATGTTACAAAACACATTATAAATACGATACATACACAATGTTTTACAATACCTACATAAATCTTTACATAAAATATAGTAAAAAAGTATTTACCGAAATTATTACCTCATATCTCTGAATCTTAAACCAACCAAACTTATGGTAGGAAATTGTGTAACTACCTCAAATCTTAAAAGATTACTCTATATGTTACAAAAGCATTATAAATACGATACCTACACAATGTTTCACAATACCTACAGAAATCTATACATAAAATATAGTAAAATAATAGTAACTACCGAATTTAGTACCCCATATCTCCTAATCTTAAACCAACTAAACTTATGGTAGGAAAATCTGTAACTATTTGAAATGTTAAAGGATTACTCTATATGTTACAAAGCACATTATTAATACGATACCTACACAATATTTCACAATACCTACAGAAATTTTTACATAAAATATAGTAAAAAATTTAGCTACCGAATTTATTACCGATATCTCCTAATCTTAAACCAACCAAACTTATAGTAGGAAATTGTGTAACTACTTGAAATCTTAAAGGATTACTCTATATGTTACAAAACACATTATAAATACGATACCGACACAATATTTCACAATACCTACAGAAAATCTTTACATAAAATATAGTAGAAAAAGTAACTAATGAAATTATTACCTTATATTTCTTAATCTTAAACCAACAAAACTTATGGTAGGAAATTGTGTAACTACATGAAATCTTAAAGGGTTACTCTATATGTTACAAAATACATTATAAATACGATACCCACACAATGTTTAACAATAACTACAGAAATATTTACATAAAATATAGAAAAAAGTATTTAACGAAATTATTACCTCATATCTTCTAATCTTTAACCAACCAAATTTATGGTAAGGAATTGTGTAATTACTTTAAATCTTAAAAGATTACTCTTTATGTTACAAAACGCTTTATAAATACGATACATACACAATGTTTCACAATACCTACAGAAATATTTACATAAAATATAGTAAAAAAGTAACTACTAAAATTATTACCCAAGATCTCCTAATCTTAAACCAACCCAACTTATAGTAGAAAATTGTGTAACTACGTGAAATCTTAAAGGATTACTTTATATGTTACAAAACACATTATAAATACAATACTTACACAATGTTTCACAATACCTACATAAATCTTTACATAAAATATAGTAAAAAAGTATTTACCGAAATTAATACATACCTCCGAATCTTAAACCAACCAAACTTATGGTAGGAAATTGTGTAACTACCTCAAATCTTAAAATATTACTCTATATGTTACAAAAAGCATTATAAATACGCACCTACACAATGTTTCACAATACCTACAGAAATCTATACATAAAATATAGTAAAAAATAGTAACTACTGAATTTAGTACCCCATGTCTCCTAATCTTAAACCAACTAAACTTATGGTAGGAAAATGTGTAACTATCTAAAATGTTAAAGGATTACTCTATATGTTACAAAGCACATTATAAATACGATACCTACACAATATTTCATAGTACCTACAATTTTTTTTACATAAAATATAGTAAAAAATGTAGCTACTGAATTTATTACCTATATCTCCTAATCTTAAACCAACCAAACTTATGGTAGGAATTGTGTAACTACTTGAAATCTTAAAGAATTACTCTATATGTTACAAAACGCATTATAAATACGACACCGACACAATATTTCACAATACCTACAGAAAATCTTTACATAAAATATAGTAAAAAAAAGTAACTGATGAAATTATTACCTTATATTTCTTAATCTTAAACCAACAAAACTTATGGTAGGAAATTGTGTAACTACATGGAATCTTAAAGGGTTACTCTATATGTTACAAAATACATTATAAATACAATACCCACACAATGTTTCACAATACCTACAGAAATATTTAAATAAAATATAGTAAAAAAGTATTTAATGAAATTATTACCTCATATCTTCTAATCTTTAACCAATCAAATTTATGGTAAGAAATTGTGTAATTACTTTAAATCTTAAAAGATTACTCTTTATGTTACAAAACGCATTATAAATACGATACATACACAATGTTTCACAATACCTACATAAATATTTACAAAAAATATAGTAAAAAAGTAATTACTAAAATTATTACCCCATATCTCATAATCTTAAACCAACCCAACTTATAGTAGAAAATTGTGTAACTACGTGAAATCTTAAAGGATTACTCTATATGTTACAAAACGCATTATAAATACAATACTTACACAATGTTTCACAATACCTACATAAATCTTTACATAAAATATAGTAAAAAAGTATTTACCGAAATTATTACTTCATAACCAACCAAACTTATGGTAGGAAATTGTGTAACTACCTCAAATCTTAAAAGATTACTCTATATGTTACAAAAAGCATTATAAATACGCACCTACACAATGTTTCACAATACCTACAGAAATCTATACATAAAATATAGTAAAAAAATAGTAACTACCGAATTTAGTACCTCATATCTCCTAATCTTAAATCAACTAAACTTGTGGTAGGAAAATGTGTAACTATCTGAAATGTTAAAGGATTACTCTATATGTTACAAAGCACATTATAAATACGATACACACACAATTTTTCACAATACCTACAGAAATATTTACATAAAATATAGTAAAAAATCTAGCTACCGAATTTATTACCTATATCTCCTAATCTTAAACCAACCAAACTTATGGTAGGAAATTGTGTAACTACTTGAAATCTTAAAGGATTACTCTATATGTTACAAAACACATTATAAATGCGATACCGACACAATATTTCACAATACCTACAGAAAATCTTTACATAAAATATATTAAAAAAAGTAACTAATGAAATTGTCACCTTATATTTCTTAATCTTAAACCAACAAAACTTATGGTAGGAAATTGTGTAACTACATGAAATCTTAAAGGGTTACTCTATATGTTACGAAATACATTATAAATACGATACCCACACAATGTTTCACAATACCTACAGAAATATTTACATAAAATATAGTAAAAAAAATATTTAACGAAATTATTACCTCATATCTTCTAATCTTTAACCAACCAAATTTATGGTAAAAAATTGTGTAATTACTTTAAATCTTAAAAGATTACTCTTTATGTTACAAAACGCATTATAAATACGATACATACACAATGTTTCACAATACCTACAGAAATATTTACATAAAATATAGTAAAAAAGTAACTACTGAAATTATTACCCCATATCCCCTAATCTTAAACCAACCTAACTTATAGTAGAAAATTGTGTAACTACGTGAAATCTTAAAGGATTACTCTATATGTTACAAAACGCATTATAAATACAATACTTACACAATGTTTCACAATACCTACGTATAGCTTTACATAACTTATAGTAAAAACGTAACTACAGAAATTATTACGCCATATCCCTTAATCTTAAACCAACCAAACTTATGGTAGGACACTGTGTAACTACCTTAAATCTTAAACTATTACTCTATATGTTACTAAACACATAAGAAATATGATACTTACACAATAATTTACAATACCTACATAAATCTTTACATAAGTTATAATAAAAAACATAACTACACAAATTATTACCCCGCATCTCTTAATTTAAAACCAACCAAATTTATAGTACAAAACTCATAAGAATTTGGGTATCGACATAAATTCTTACGAAATCTGCACAAATTCTTACCCATATCACCAAATTAATAAAAATATTGTTCAAAATCGATACTAATTTGTTGCATGTTTAATTTTGTAATCGATACTATTCTTGTAGTACCAGTAGTAATGTTAATTGTATCGGTACTATTGTGTAGCATCTGTACCATTTTAGTTCACTACCTATATAAATTTATAGGTTTTAATTAAAAATTACTTGAAAAATTACTTTAAACTAATTTTCATTGACTAAAGTTTTGTGGAATTCTTTAATGAGAAAATTGTTCAAAATCCTTGGAAACAATTGTTCTAAGACTAATAAAATTTGTACGATTAATAGTTTCGAAAGACAACATACAAATAAGATGATAAGCACAATATAAGTAAAAGTGGTAATCCAAAATATTTATAGTTACATAAAATTAATGCCATAATCTAAAATATAAGAATAATGTAGAATATTCATATAGATCCAAATCATTCAAAATAAAACTACAAAATTAAAAACATCAATGCAACAAAAAAACATTCAAAGTGTCATCCATAAGTTCATAATGGCAACTAAAGACATAGATGCAAATCATGAAAAACAAGAAAAACAAATCCATCAAGCATATGATGTTGGTGGTGAATCTTAGTCGGAGGAAGAAGTTCAAAATTTAAAAAGTTCTAAGAGAGAGCGGCAACCTCATATCAAGCAAATGATTGAACCTAGAAATAAATTAACCATGAAATTTCTCAAGTCTAACAAAAAAACATTGTTAAAGAAATCAGATAAGTCAACCTGTAAAAATATAAATAAACATGTTTGCAACAATTCAATCTCAATTCTCAATAAATTTTATTAACCAAGACAATAAGTTTAAAAATTATATATATATATATATATATATATATATAAAGGAAAAGAGCTTGAAAAATAAAATGTGTGTAAGTATAATGTCAATTTCAGTTTCATATGTAATATGTAAGAGCAGTATAGATGCCGTCAAGAACATTATAGATATCCTCAAAGACACTACAGACTACATGATACTTCTGCCCAGATTTTTACATTCGTTCAAATGGTATTGATACTACAATAACAATATCGATATCAAAATACAGAAAATATCATTTTAAGCTCAAAAATGCTCTTCAATCTAACTCTAACTTTCTCATAGTGTCCCTAAGACTACCTAAAGCCACCAACATTATTTCAGTATTAATACCATTTCTCAATTTCCTTCAAAAACCTCTCTTAAAACATAATCTTAACGAAACCCTAGCCACTCCATAACAATCATATATGAAGACATAGATCTTATTTTGAAGCTTGATATGTGAAGATGAAGAATCATACCTCAAATATTACTCTATTCCAACTCAAACTTAAAGAAATCGAGGTTGAAAAAGATGGATGAAAGAAAAATGTGGGTTTGTAAAAAAAAAAATCACATTTAATTTTCTCTCTTTTCTTTCTATAAGGTTAATCGGTTAACCTTTTGTCCCTTTTACCCCTTTTTTATTTATTTTTATTTTTAATTCAAACGTTTTAGATTCATTTTACTTACATCTAACGGTCGTATCCATGCTGTCTAATATTAGCCTAATTTTAAGGTGCTTAATTTTAGAATTTCTTAATTTCTTTGGAAGGTGTTGGAATTAAATAAGTCTCCATAGTTGGAATCCTGTAATGTCAAGATCCAATGTTTCATGTGTTCTATTATAATTATGTCTGCTTAAAAAAACAGGGGTGAATCTAAAATGCGGTAAGTATAGGGTGCGGTTAACATTTTAGGTTAATTTTTTTCGTGATTTTTGACTATTCTAATAACTTAAAATGTTAGACTTTTTTTATAACACTTTAGGTTGATTTTTTCGTGATTTTGACAAGTTTCGATACTTACAAAACAAGTTTCGATACTCTTTTTTATAACATTTTAGGTTCTTGTACAAAGTATCGAAACTTATCAAAAATCACGGAAAAATCAACTTAAAATGTTATCTAAAAGTATAACATTTTAAGTTCTTGAACTTGTCATTATTTAGTGACACCCTAGACCTACCGCACTCCAGGCTCACCCGAAACATTAATCTAGTGAGATATCAGTAATTTGTTTCGAGGAATCTAATCCATAAATGACAAACTAACTGAGATGCCATCGCCATCCTTTGGAACCTTCCAACTAAGCTGTCACATTAAACATAATCATGATTTGCATCTCACAAACAACTAAGATTTTCGAGACAAATAACCCAAACATGCTTCTGAACAAAACCCACATGAAAATGGTCACATGCTTGTTAAACCAAGATCTGTGAAATGATTTTTAAAGTTTGTAGACGATAAGATTTGTATTTGCTTCTTCTCTTTTCCAAGAGAATCTATGGAACACAGTGAAATAAAGCTGAGGGCTTGCTTGGTGACAGCAGCCAACTTTAATCTGTTGGTTGGATAAAGATAAATTCAGTGACATTGGAAGATTAGATTACATCATCTTTTCTTTATTATATATAGTCCCCTGGAAATGGAATAACTTGTCACAATCATACAAAGTCACTTGTAATTCAACACTTCAAGTTTCAACTTTCCCATCCCCATCTTGTCTTGCTCATGTTCTGTTTTTTGGTTTTTTTGTTGGGTAATGCTTTTATTCATAAAAGGAAGCAGCAGCAAAATATGGGTAAATGTATTATTAAATATTTTTAAATTAAATTAAATATTTAAATTAAAATGAAAATAGATGTATTTTTTTATTTTTAAATTAAATCGAATGTTTAAAGTAGTTATTATTCGATTTAATTTAAATATAAAAATAATAAATATTTGATTTAAACGAAAAAAAAATTTAATTTAAAATATTCAATTTTTTCTTTTTCATATTTAACTTAAATCAAATATTTATTAAAACATTAAGTATTCTATTTAAAAAAAAAAAAGAAATTTGATTTAAAATATTCGAATATTTTAAATTAAATTTTTTTCTTTTAAATTAAATATTTTTTAAATCGAATATTTAATATTTTCATATTTAAATTACATCAAGTATTTAATAACTACTTTAAATTTTCGATTTAATTTAAAAATAAAAAAAAATCTATTTTCATTTTAAATTTTGCTTTAATAAATACTTTAAATATATTTAAATTGTTTTCATTTTTAATTAATTACTTGATTTGATTCAATGCTTTGTATGATTTTATACATCACAAGTAATTTAGGTTCAAGTCACCTTTCCACTATTTTTACTTTTTTCTTAACATTTACTGAAATATATATATATATATATATATATATATATATAAAATATAATATGGTGCATCTTATATCACCAAGGGCAAGTTGGTGTAGTGGTAAAGGAGTGGGTACATTACCCATTGGTCCTAGGTTTGATTTACCTTAAGTCCGTTTTATCCATCTTTAATTTTTTGTTTAACTAAGTGGTAATATGATTGGATTGAAAAATATATTAAATAAAAATAAATTAAAATTGAGTAAATTTATCTAATTGGGTGATGACAGTTGTCATCATCTAATTGGTTGATTAGTTTTATTTAATTAAATTAAAATTAGAACCAAATTGATATAATAAGTAAAAAACATAGACCAAATGTGTATTTTTATAAATTTTCGTTAACCGCCACATCACCCATCCGTCAATTTTTTAATGGCGGTGGTCAAAAATGTCAAATTAATAAGTTTGATGGTCTGATTGACGAGTTGCCTAGCTCAGTGGTCAAAATGGGTATCCCCAAATAGTTCACTGGTCATTGGTGTAGTTTACTCTAAAATTAAAATTGTCGATTGATATGGTTGGTATCATTGGCGGATCCAGAATTTTTTTTTAAAATGGACACACATAAAATTTCAAATTTTTAGGGTGGGCACAACATATAAATATTAAAAAAAAATCTAAAGACTAATACATAAAAATTTAAAAATGTAAAACTAAATATGTGAATTTTAAAAAGTTGAAGGTATACACGGAGATTTGCATTCACGACTGGTGGGTACAGACCGTATGGTATGGTATTTTTCGTTAAATCTAGGCTCACATCTCCTATCATAAAATCTTGGGTTGTCTCTGAATCAATCTAACTTTCAGCTTCTGCACTCTGCAGTGATTCTCTTCTGTTACTTTATCAGTCTTCTTCTGACCCATGAATTTCTGGAAACACTCAGTTTTATTTCAAATTAAGTTTCCAGTTTTGACAGTATTTCGAAGAATGGGGTAATTTTCCCCCCGGAATATCTTTTACTTTTCTTTATTCCTTTCTTTATGCAAAGTTGTATTCTAAGATTAAAACATGAAACGTCTGAAGTTTCTTTATGCACATGAAGCCTTGCCCGTAGGCAGTAGATTACGGATTGCAAACTTGGGTCATCTGGGGTCACCATGACACAAGTATGAATGAGACTGAAATGGTTTTACATTCCCCTCTTCTAAGGAAGCCCTTGCTAATGCTACCATCAACAAGCTTAGCTTCAGGAGGTAACTGCCATCCTGGATGTCAACTCCTTTGCAGGCCTCATAAGGACATTCTCTACCCAACTTGCATAATTGATGCAACGTTAATTGCAATGTTGGAGAATGCTCAAGAGTGATAGAGCATGTTATCCCACGTTAACGCTTGCGTATGAAACACAATAGATGTTCGCATAAATGTAGGAGCCCATTCTTTGGCAACCTAGGCCCTTCGGTCCAATACTTTTATTTTCTTTGACTCGGTTTATCTCAAAATTATTTCTTCGCTTGTACACAATGATGTATCCCCCTTTCTCTTTAATGATATTTGGATACTTTTTTTTCTTAGGCGACCAAACCCTGGTTAATGTTGAATTTAGTGGGAAGTTTTAATGAGGACTCTTTTTTCCAAATAAAATTATTTTGAGTCATCCTATGACTTCACTGTGTTGGATTGAGCTCAGTGAAGGAAAGATCATTCATGACATTAACCAAACTAACTGAGTATGATGTTTAGTTTTTTTTTATCTGAAGGAAAGAAGTTTATTAGAGTCGATCAAAGGAATATAAGAAGGCAAGGGGAAGGGATGGTCCCTAATAAGTCCGGACCAAGAGTCCCTTAGCAAACTTGGCAAGCCCGTCGGCTGCCTGGTTACATGATCTTGGTACAAAAGAAAAAAGACAAGCATAGAAGGTTTCAACTTTGCGCCTAATGTCATCTTCAATAGCCGAAGAGACCCATTCAGAAAAGGACCCTGATCGGAGCCTGTTAATGACGAAAGAGTAAATTTTAGGGGGAACTTTCAGATCCTAAATGGATTTCCAGAGACCTTTACTGTTACCCGGTTCATTACTTGATGATGGGTCCACCGACGGTCAGATTTCTTCCTCGATGAATCGGTAGCCAGATTTGGCCGAGTATTCTCCGTTCTTTGTCCCCGCCCACATAAGGGCATCTTTAATGCCCGGTCCCCCAATAGGGATCACTAGGATAGCTTCGACTTCCGAAGGCAAGAAAAGAAGATATAGTTTCGAACAGTCCCACGATCTTTTGTCAGACCTCATAAGGCTTGATACAGAAGGGAGAGAGTGGTTAGGGATAGCCTGTGACGTTAAGCGAAACATAGGGAGTTTCGGAATCCAATTGTTCTTCCAAATGGAGATGCTTGTTCCATCTTCTACTCGCATAGGGATCCTATTCTGATAATTTCAATCCCTTCCTTGACACCCGCCCAGGCCCATGAAGAGTTATTACATTTTATTGCTTCGAAGATGTTGCCATTCGGGAAATAAATCCCCCGAAGAGTTTGAGCCAATAGGAAATTTGGGTTCCTGAAGATTCTCCAAGCAACTTTAGCAATCAGAGCTTTGTTAAAGGATCTGAGATCCCTAAATCCCATTCCTCCATGCTCTTTAGGACGACACAGATTCCTCCAGTTAATCCAGTGAATGCTCCTCTCTTTGGAACCACAGTTGTTCCACCAGAATCTTGCCACAAGTGAACCGAGCTCATCGCAGAAGGTAACAGGAAGAAGAAAACACTGCATCATATAAGTGGGGATGGCTTGGGCAATAGCTTTGATGAGAACCTCTTTTCCTGCTTGATTTAAGAACTTGGATTTCTAGCTTCGAAGCTTGTTCTGAACTCTCTCCTTGATAAAGGCGATGGCTTCTTTTTTACTGTGGGCCCAGAGGGAAGGGAGGCCAAGATACTTGCTATCTTTCTTTAGCGGTCTGAAGCTCGGGATATTAGAGAGGTGGCTCTTGAGATTCATACTGATGTTGGGGGAGAAGTATACATAGGATTTCTGGATATTCACTGTTTGTCCTGTTGTATTCTGGAATAACTGTAAAAAGTCCAGAACTGTATAGCGATTTCCTTCATTAGCCGTAGAGAACATCAGGAAATCATCTGCAAACATAAGGTGGCTGATAGTAGGGCATCTTCTTTTGATTTTTAGGCCTTTGAGGCGATTGGATTCCACCTCTTTCTCTAGAATCCATGAAAAGATATTGAAGATAAATATAAAGAGAAAAGGTGAGAGCGAGTCTCCTTGTCTGATGCCTCTTACTAGGAGAAAGTCACCAAAATTTTCCCCATTTAAGACCAGGGAGGAGGAAGTAGAGGAAACACATACCATGATTCTGTTAATCCACCATTCGCAGAATCCCATTCTTCCCATTGTGAAGCGGAGGAGGTCCCAGTCCACTTTATCATAGGCCTTTTCAAGATCAATTTTAAGTGCCATTATGTCCTTTTTTCCTTTCTTGGCTCGTCTAATGGTGTTGAACGCTTCGTTGGCCAAGATGATATTGTCATGGATCGCCCTTCCCTGGACAAACGCTGATTGGGATTGAGAGATGATGTCAGGGAGGAATCTCTTGAGTTTGGAAGCTAAGATTTTGGAGATAACCTTATAAGAGAAATTGTAGAGGCTGGTCGGCCTAAAGTGTGATACCTCGCAGGGATTGGATTTCTTCGGAATAAGCACCAGGTTCGTCTTATTTATCCCGGCTTCTAGGATACCATCCTTGAAGAAAGCATTAATCATCCATATAAGGTCAGGCTTAATGGTTTCCCAAAAGGTTTGATAGAAACAGCCCGGGAAGCCGTCCGGTCCTGGAGATTTAGTAGCTCTCATACTAAAGGCCGCATTCTTGATTTCCTCCTTCGTAACTTCTTTGCAAAGTTCAGAGTTCATCCTCTCGTTCACCAGTTTCGGTATGTACTCTCTCAGGCACTGAAAATACATGGCTTGGTCTTTTGCAAACAATTTCTGGAAGTGTTGTTGTAGGAAAACCGCTATCTCCGGCGAATCCTCTAGCCAGGTCACATCTTCCTTTTTCAGTCTCAAAACAGAGTTTATTCTTCTATGCTGGATAGTGGTAGCATAGAAGAACTTTGTATTCTTATCTCCATATTTTAGCCAGTTTATTATGGACCGTTGGTGCCAGTATCTCTCTTCGCTCTCCCATTCTGAATTCAGCTCCTTCTTGAGTTGCTTATATTCCTCTGGTTCAGATTCTTTTAGTCTCTTTCCTTGGAGGTTTCTTATTCGGGCCATTAGTTTATGTTTCTTTTCATTCTTTTTGAGTTTCAATTTGCCCCATTTTATTAGGGTGGATCTTGTTCTACCTATCTTCCTCCCAAAGTTGTGGATGCTACAGTCGTTGGTGTGATAGTCCCATCTTTTCTGAATCGTCTGATGGCATTCTTCATCTAGGAGCCATTTAGTTTCGAACTTGAAATATTTCGAGTAAGCCAGTCGTTTCCAGGAAGTCCATGAAAACATTAGCTTCGATCGGGTTCACCGGAGCCCCCTACCTTTTCTGCCTGACATGTGACGATATTTGAATCACTGGTTACAATCCACCTCGCATTGGGAGTCCTTCTCAAATTCACAAGTTCACCCCAGAAAGCTTGTTTCTCTTCTTTGTAAGGAGGGCCATAGATAAAGGTACCGAACCAGTCCTTGTCCTCTTGAGGGGATATTTTCGCATCAATGAAGTTCTTGTCGTGGCTCAGTATAGTCATTTTAATGTCATTAGACCACCAAAGAGTAAGGTCACCTGCTATACCATGTTGATCAACATAGAATGAGTGTTCCATTTTCATTTTCATTCTAATTTTGTCGAGGTATCTTATCTTTTTCTTCATTTCACTAAGGAAAATTATATTCGGTTTGTGTTTCACGACTGAATCCCTTAATGCTCTGACGGTATCCCCGTTACCTAGACCTCTCACATTCCAAGCAAAGACTGCCATGAGCTCGGAGAGGACAGAAAGCTCCAAGCACCAGAGAAAACAGATTTCACACCAAAAAATAATCAGCCACAGAAACGAGGATCAAATCCAAAAGTGGACAACAATGGTAGAAGCCTTGCGAACCACTTTAAAGAGACAAATACCAAACCAATAAAAAGGAATTACGGAAGATTCAACAGTCGCCGGGAAGCACGAGGGACGTACCGATAAACATCATTGAGAAAGTTCCACCACTCACGATAAAATCATGCAACATGCTAAGTAGCATGGATCAAAGCATTCACAGGTGTATGCAAATAACAAACATAACCACAACATACAAAGAGATCCAGGAAGAAAAACTCACGACAGAAGAGGATGATCCACTAGAAGCGGGAAATGGCGAGGGGGGAGGGAAAGACAACCAGAGAGCGGGAAAATTCACCGAAACGGGATAAGTGAACAAGGAGAAATAGTTACCGGCAAGAAGGGCTATCGTCGGCGATCACAGCCGCCGAACATATTCCAGTGAGAGAGATGGACAGAACACCCCGACCACCGCCCCAAAAAAACTCTTCAAAGCCACGGCTCCTTAGAGAAGCACCAACGACCATCATTCCTTGCTACGCTCCGGCAAACCGACTGCCTCAAGACAGGGCGAAGCCACTCGCACATAAGAACTGAGCAACAAAGTAGGGGTATGGAATCAAAGCAGCGTCTGGTCTCTAGGAATTGAGGACGAGGAAGGAGGATTTGGGGGCGCGTGGTAGGCGCGTGCTAGTTTTTTAACATTTCCTTTGGTGAGCATAATGTTTAGTTGATTTGAGATATATCATAAGGATAAATTCGTAAGTTTTATTTTTATTTAATCTTATATTTTTCATAACCAAACATTGTAATCTTTTATAGCTACAAAATAAACTAAACAAGGTAATGTAACATATGTTAAGTAATGGTTGAATGGCCCAAATATCTCCCATTTTGATTTGGCCTATGAACTTTATGTAATAATAATATAGTAAAATCTCTTTAAATTAATACCCTTGGGACTATGAAATTTTATTAATTTAGAGAGATATTAATATATCGATAAATTATTAATTTATTAATTAAAAGAAAATTTCTCAATTTAGCAAATATAATTTTGATAAAGATATTGTATGCAAATAAATTGTAAATTGTACATAATATTCCAATTAATTTAAATTAAGTAGATTCATGTATATGTTACTAAATATATTCATGTATCAAATTATTTATATCTAATTAGACTAATGCATGTACTTAATAATTCATTGTTTCAATTTAATATTGTATTCATGAATTTACGAATTCATTGAAACTAATTGAATATTTGCATGTATCTATTAAGTTCATTGTAATTAATCAAATAATAAGTTAAAAAAAACTATGTACTGATTTAATGTAACTAATTAAATATATTCATGCATGATAAGTGAACAAAATTACTATATAAATCTCAATATGGAAAAAAGTTAGAGATGAAATTGAATTAGATTTGAATTTTAAAAAGAAACAAATTGCAATAGATTCATATTTTAGCAAGTTACCAAAAAATTATTATATTATTATTTTATCGAATTTGATGATTTTTTACATTGGATCAAGTCAAGACTAAAATTTTTTTATTATTTAATAAAATTTATTAATTTAAAGAGTATTAATTTATAAAAATTTTACTGTAGATTGAATTCAAAACTAAAAGATACTTGCCAAAGTTGTACCGAAATAGCCACCGGTTTGGCATCCAGACAGTCCTATCAATCGTACTTCCCATATTCCTTCAATTATATATTTGACAAATGCTTTCAATTTTCATTTTTGTATTTTTTTATTTCTGCATTATCAGCATGAAAAGAACATTAAAATAATGAGTATTCTTTCTTTAAAAAAAGTAAATAATGAGTATGGGCAATTCTAAAAACAGGCGGCTTAAATACCAACTAAATACCAACCAAGGAAAAAACCCCATTAGATGGAGCCGGTTTAATATAGGCCGTTGGATTGAAAAAAAAAACGTGGGATAAGGTTACCCGGTGAACCGGTAACCCTTTTAACGATTGTATAAGTTGAGTAAAATACGACGAGCGGGAAAAGAAAAACAAAATTTTAGGGCATCGAACCCAAAAGAAAAACAAAACGACGAGCTGGTTTTTGCATCAACCAAAGAAGAAAATCTGAAGGAAATTTGTCGAGGAGGTTGGTTTTGAGCACGGTTTTTAGGTAAGTTCTTGCTTTTTGCTTCTTGCTTCGTTTTTTTTTCTATTTCGGGTTTTTTTTTTAGTTTTTTTTTCTATTTCAGCGAACGGTGAAGGTTTTTGTATAAATCGTGCGAATGTGAATTTCTTTGTAAAATATTATCAATTTTGTATAGGAGATTGGATTGGAAGGAATTTTCGGTGTTTTTGGTTAGTGTTCTGTTAAGGGTTTTTGGGGAAAAAAGATAACAGTAGTTTGAAGAAGTGTTTAACAGTAGTTAAAAAAGATAACCAAAGAAGAAGTTTTGAATTCTTTAAGAAAGAAATATTGTCGAGGAGATTGGAGTTGTAAGAATCTTTTAGTTGAAATGCATGTATTGGTTATGAATGTTGGCTGAGATGGTTTAAAAACTGTTCTTGTATTTGGTTGCAGACAATGAAACATAAGAAGTCTCATAAAGGGGATGCAGAGGAACCTAAGCTATGTACAACATATTTCCAATTCTAGTAAGTTGAAGTTAAATGTATATAGAACTGTAAAATTTATTAAATATGAGTTGCATAAGGTAACAGAGAATTTATGTTTTACAGTAAAGCAGAATGTAAACGTTTGGAGGGGGAGAAGACAATGAACAACAATGTAAGTATGTTGTGTAATGGTTTGTTAATTGTACATGATATTTGTATTGGACTAATTGTGAGAGTGATACAGGAAAGAAAAGCATTGGGTTTGAGGTGGAGACAGATGAGTGAAGATGAAAAGGAGCCTTATAAAAAAATGTTCGAGGAGCAGAAGCAGGCTCTAGCTGAATGGAAAGCCTCGAATGTGAAGGATATTGTAGTACCTGAGGAAGAGAAAGAGAAAAAGGTAAGTGAATTTTTGAAATTATTTATGGAGAAAGAGATGAAATTGTTCTAACATTAGGTATATTTGTGCAATAGTGAAGTAAATAATGTATTTATGAAATGTTGTAGGAGAAGTCTTCAAGATGTAGCCTCATTAAGCTGTCAGAGGTGTTTGAAGAGATGAGGAAGATGAATATTGAGGGTGTGGTACATGAGTTAGGGTTTGGTCCTTTACTGGAAATAAAACCGAGAGCTATTCATCGCGACCTATGTCGCACTTTAGTAGAGAATTTTGATGTCCAGAGGTCGATCATGGAATTTGATGGACATAAAATTCCAGTTTTGGTGGAAGATGTGGAGGCTGTTTTGGGTTTGAAGAATGAAGGAGTCGAAGTTGAAATTGGAACGAGAAATGTTAATGCAAAAGAAATGGCATCGAAGTACGGAATAAAGAGGGATGCCAAGGTGAATGAACTTGAGGAGGACATAGTTAGCGGTAAATTTGAGGGAGACGAGTTGAAAGCTCGCGTTCTGCTTTTCATTGTTGGTGTTTTTATAAGTCCTAATGCGAACAATATGCCTTCCTCGGAACATTTACGGTTGTTGTGCCCAGAGGGGTTGAAGGGAAATCTCAATTGGTGCAAATATGCATACAACAAGTTACTTGATGGAGTAGAGAACTGGAAAGTTCGTGGTGGTTTGGCATACATGACCGGATGCATCGCGATATTAGAGGTAATATATGTTTAAAATTATGTTTTGTTCGAACGTAGCATTTGTTTCATGGGATTGATTATTGAGGTAGATTATAATGTTTTGATGAATAATAAATGTAGGTGAGGTTATTTGATTTTTGGAGTGGAGTCGCGAGCAGAATAGTTGCTGCCTCTCAAGGTCGCGGTCGCATACATGCATGGGGCAACAAGAAGGCAGTAAAGAAGATTGTAAATAGCCTGAAGGAAGAAAGCCATCCAAAAAGACCCAAGGTAAGTGGGTTAAACCAACTTTGGATTATATAGGATGTTGTGGTTATATGAAATGATTTAATGATGATGTTTCCAGGTACTTGGGTATGATGATGAGAAAGTGGAAGGGGAATAAGGGGATCAAAAGAATGGAACAAATCATGTTGTTATGGATATGCTGCAGACTGTATTGGTAGAGTTGGGTGGAATAAAAGATAGTCTGCAAGCCCGTCTGGAGAAGGAAAAAGAAATCGAAGAAAGTATAAGGGAATTGAAGGAGGAATGCAAGAGTTTAAATGCTAACATGATAGAATTGCAGAAGTCGTTGAGGAAATCTGATGGAGAAATTGTTGTTCATGTTAAAGAAGGAGAACAAGTGGTTGACAAAGGGCAAGTAAAAGTTTCTGATCCGAACGAAGGAGTTCATATTGAGGAGGACCCAATGATGGAGGACGAAGTCGAGTGGTTGAATGAAGAAGTCGTTGCTGTACCGAAAACAATAAAAAAGGTATAAGAAGTTCATTTGATCAACTTTTTCTAGATGTTGAGGATTGAGAGTATTGTTGTTGATATTGTTTGTGTTAACTTGTAGGGCAAGACAACAGCTATAGCTACTGCAAAGGTTAGTGGCAAAGGAATAAGAATAGGAATTCGAACTCGGAACATGAATAAAGTCAGCCATTGAATGAAGAATGTTGTGTGACAATGTTTGGTTTAAGTTGGATTTGTGTCCACAATAAATGTTGTGTGTGTATGAGTACATTTATTACAGACAAATATGGATGAAATTCTAATGTTATTCAAACTAATTGTTTAGTGCTTGAATAACTAATGAGGTTTTCTAATAAAACTTATATATTTGAACGTGAAGTACTTATTTGTCTTATTAAGTAGATTAAGTATTGAACAAGAAATGTGTAAGCATTGCAGATACTGACATACGTCCAAGTATCGGAAGGAGTAGGCAAGTCAACAAAAGATACTTGTGACTATATATGGAATACGCCATTGCCTAAATCGTAAGCAATCTGAATTTGAAAGTAATCCTCAATGATGTTGTTATGTTAAATATAATATGTAAGTTTTTTTTTGTATGGGTGCAGTAAATCAATTGCAGATTTTGGGCACACATATTTGTCTGTAAGCGATGCATATACGATACGACCTGGATGTTGGGTGGGTTCAATGGTTAGTAGGTTTGACTATTCCTTTTAAGCATTTTGTATATATTACAAGAAATTTAGTATGATAGTTGCTATATGTTTGTGGTTTAGGTTATAGATGTTGTTGGTTTTACCATTGTTGATGAAGATATAAGGAAGAAATCTAAAAGAAGGAGAGGGTATATCCCGTGTGCATTGAGTGTAAGTAAAATATTAAAGAATCTTATGTCTATTATGAACAACTGGATATGGTTTTGTAAGGATACATGGTTAATAATAAATGATCTATTGTAGTCTCAGCTTCTGGACGAAGTAAATGTTGATATAATCGCTCAGTATTGGAATAAGGTTGGCAATCCATATGGCTTGTTGACGGACTGTAAAGTGGTACGAAGAAGCATTAATAAATTAAACATCTCATGCAGTTTCATGTCATCTGTATATTACAATGGAAATCGTTGCTTGTTTAAGCTCTTTATCCCCGTGAATGAGAGCAACACTCATTGGTTTATGTGTGTCGTCGATATTGATGCTGGTGTAGTGAAGCTACTGGACAGCTTCCCAAATACCCGAGGCAATGGTGCAAGAGTGTGTACGGCAGAGAAACTGGTAATAATCGAGAACTACGAACTTTTATTCTTCCATTGTTTAAGATGTTACAGAGTATGTAAAAACAGAAAAAATGTTTCTGCATGTAGACCAATAGTCTAAAAGAATGTTTAAAAGATAAGAAGTTTGTCCAAGTGTTTGGCTCACCATCAAGGCCGTTGACCGATCTGCGCGTGATGGTGGAAAAAGTCAAACATCAGGATAATGGGTACAGAGTTGTCATATTCTAGTACTTTGTGTTAATTTTGTTTAACAAATTGGGAAGGATTACTCGTGGTATTATGTTAACATGGATTTGTTTTCTAACAGAGATGATTGTGGTATGTTTTGCATCAGATGGATGCAGCTTTGGAATGAAAAGCATATAGGGGAAGTGGTAAGGGTTTAGGTTAATCTTCATTCAACTTTCCTTACTTTGGTCATGTATACTATAATGGTCTATAATAAAAGCTTAATTTGTTTGTACTTGTCTTAATAGAGCGTTGGAAAATGGGATCGGATGATTCTTTTGTACGAACTTATCAGTTATCATAAGAATAAATTGCGGAGGAATATCAATGTTGCTGTAGGTCAATGGTGCATGAAGGCAAATGAACCAAAGGTTCCAAAACATGGCAGTTTTAAGCGGCCGCAATGGTAAGGCTTTAGGACTGAATGCTTTGTTTATTATGTATTTGAATGCAGTAGGACATGTTGTTCATTATTCTAATCTAATGCAATTTTGTTTGGTGAAGAACATGTTAGGGGATGGGGCAGTGGTGAGTGGATGGCAATGGATTTTGACTTTTTTTTTGTGGCGTTGCAGTGCGTAAAGGAACCCACTTTTTTATGGGTCGTAACCATGTTTGGATGTATATGAACTGAAAACATTTTGTATATGACATGTGCTGCAAGCATACATAGGTTAGGTAAGAGTGAAATGTACAAATTTTGAATGTATATTATGCAATTTCAGGGCCACAATGTGGTAAAACGCTTGTACAGAAATTTTGCAATATATGATAAATTTCAGTGGATAAAAGTAGCATATGCACATGGTTAGGTTTTACTTACAGTGATTTGAATGACATTTGCATTATGGTTGAGACATGTCTTGGTCGTCAAGTTCCGTAGTACCCGTTGGAAGTTGAAGCTTCAGTCCCGGGCATGTGTTCTTATTGTGTCCCTCCATTTTGCAAAATGAACAATGATTCCTCCGTTTTGTGGACGCATTAGTGTTTATTTTCTGCTTTCGTTTTGCATCCTTCGTTTGCGGGTCTCGAACGGTGTTTTGGCGTACCCTATGTGATGAGGAGTCATTGAATGTTACAGACTGCTCAAATTGAGCAGTTAGCCGTAGTAACTCATCTTTTGTGGTTTTGAAACTTTCGTCTGTTTGAGACGCAAGGTAGCACAACCGCGATGATAGTGAGCATAGCGATGCAAATCGAGACATTTGTCTTATTTCAGGACAGACTTCGCTGTGAAGATAAGATGGAGCAGATACCTTAGCATTTTTTGTCCAATGCGTTAGTATTAAGCAATTTGGGATGGCAGAGAAGTCTTCCAACTTAAGAACGTGCAGTTGATGGCAACATGGAAGGCCGATCGTCTCAAATTTCCGACAACTGCATGTAATGTTATGTGTTGTGAAATCAAGCACAACTTCATAGATGGCATCCGGATCCTTATACTGTGTCAAACGATACGTTCGTGCACCTTCAGTCGTAAGTATCGGATGGAGAGCACGAAACAGTGTCTCATTTTTTAGTTCCTTCACAACTTTGTCAAACGATGCCCGGGTGAAGATGTCAGCTGCACTCCCTTCAAGGTCATGCAATTTGGTCAATGGGAAAGGCTTCGAGGTGCAATTTTTGTATTCTTCGTTCAACTCATTTAAGCGCATGTCATTTATTCCCTTGTCAATGGCACGGACCACTTCAAGATATGTCTTCTTATGTTTGAGGATAATGTTGAGGGCGGAATTCATAGATTCGCAACGTTGTGTTGAGCGAAGATTTGCGAAGAAATGTCCTGTGAGATATGCTTGTGCCCACATACCAACCGTGTGATCCTTCTCCACGACCCAGGGATGCTGCTCCACGTTAAAATCTTTCATAACTGATCTCCACTGGCGATCGAATTCCTCAATTGTCCACCATGAGGACATGCACCGTGTAAAGGCAGATGTAAATTTGGGATCACCTACGTTTGCCTGGGCATTTCGAGAAAGATGCCAGGAACATATGCGATGATGGGCACATGGGAACACTATCTTGATAGCCCTGTGCATGCCCCTATCACCATCCGTGACGACTGAGACAAGAGCTTTGTTAGACATTGCCTGCAGGAACTCAGTAAGGACCCACTCAAATGTGTCTGCAGTCTCGTCTGCTAAAATTGCGACACCGAAGATAATGGTTTGATGGTGGTGATTAACACCAACAATAGGCATTATAGGCCGGCCATACATGTTACCCTTGTACGTTGTGTCAAATGCAATTACATCACCGAAGCATACATAGTCGGACCTAGATGTTGAGTCCGACCAAAAAATATTATGCAACCCCCCTAATGGATCAGTGTTGAACTGCACGTACAATCCTGCATCTTAATCTTTCTTGAAGTCAAAGTATGCAAGAAGAGAATTGACATCACCGTCACGATATTCATCCGCCCTTGCTTTTTGAAGGGAGTTGTACAAGTCTTTTCGAATGAAACCAACATTGTGGAAACCTCCTGACTGTTGCGTGAAATAATTCATTACCTCCGTCGTCCGCAGGCCAACACTTTTCAAAGCCTGTGCCTCAATTACATCATCTTCATTAACTTCTCTAGCCGACCGAAGATACGGTTGCATTATAGGTGGGCACAACGGGTGATTATGCTCACTGTGACATACTGCTATCTCCCACCTTGATTCTTCTTTGCACTTGACAATCACCTTTGCCTTGCAACCAATTCGTGTTATATCACGAGGCGCACGTTTTCGGTCGGAGTCATTAACTTTCCTTCTGCGCTGTCCTCCCCTTGAACAACAAAACTCTTGCGTATGTACATTTCCCATACCATCAGTCCTTGTTGTTGCACGACTGACACTAAACCCCTTATTCTTCGCATATAGTCGATAATAGTTCCACGCCTCATCACGAGAGTTAAACACCATACCAACCAAATTATCGGAAGCACCAACTTCATTTGTGTTGCACTCATCTGGTTCACCAATTTGAGCTTCCTCAACTCGTACACCAGCCATGTTTACAGACGTAAGATGGAAAAAGTGGTCTACAACGATATGTTGTTTAATCCTTCCTTTATTACTTCTGACGTTGATGATGAAATAAGGAGAAGTAGTTGTGGAGAACCTTTAATATCAGCTGCCACTTTAAATTGCAATAAGTTGACAGATGGGCTGGTAGGTAATACAATAAATGATATATCGTCAAAAGGTTTCGATACCTTTAATAGGGAGGTTTCGATACCAAGACGGCATCGAAACCAAAAGCCATGTATCGAAACCAAAAGAGCATCGAAACTACATGTGGGGATTCGAAACCTGTTTGAAATTATAAATAGCGGGAAATATAGACTGTAAATGAAAACGTTCCAGCTCCTCCATCTCGGAAAACACAATTTTATAACCCTAACCCTACAATTTTAACATTTTTATTGTTTGTTCTTCGATTAGCAGCCATATTCGAAACCTAAGACCGTTCGTTTTCTTCTTCTTCGATTGTTTAGGGTTTGTTTCAGATATTCCAACCAAAAACTCTTACATGGCTCCAAAAAACCCTAAACCCAGTAAAGGTAAACGAGGTCCGAATCAAACAGGTGGTTCTATCCGTTCGATTGTAGCTGACGCGCCACAACCTCCAAATATTTTGAGCCATTGTTTCCGTGATCCCGCTTGTCTTCAGCGATTCCACGAAGTGTACGAGGCGAAGAAGATTAGGAAGGAGCGAACGATTGACTTGGATTTTTTGATGTCCAATGATTATCAATTCAACTTCTGCCTTTATTTGTGGAATGGGGTTGGATCAGATATCTCGATATTAAACCCCGTGTTTATCAGAACCTGGTGAAGATCTTCTATGCAAATGCTACCCTTCAGCATGATGCCATAACCCAACACTGTGTAGCTATCGAGTCCTATCTGATGGGAGTTGAATTTACAATCACTTCGGCAATTATTGCCCAACACCTTGGTGTGGAAGTTACTGGTGAAGAGCAAGAAAACGACCGTGTCCCCTTGAAGTTCGATGATGACAGCCCAACTCATCTTCATATACATGAAAGGCTTCTGCATCTAATGACAACTTGGTTCTTCCGGCCATCAGGTGGACGATGCACTCGCATGCGTCATATTGATTATTGGTGGTTGCACCAATTTCGGTCGGAAAATAAACCTGATATAGCTACAATCATCTTCAGATCTATTGCGGAAATCGTTAGCAACCCTTCAAGAGGCTCCCTCATTTATGGATGTGTGCTTAGTCACATATTTGAATGTTTAGGGAACGACACCTCCATGGACCCTGAAATCCCGCTACCAAGTAAAATTGATGAAACAACAACTAAGAAGACGGGGTGGACGTTCATTCAGGGTGAATGGGTCCATAAAAGAGATGAAGATGAAGCAAGAATTGCAAGACGAATTGAAGATGTACCAGATGCTCCACCCCCAGATAAAATTGACGCCATGTACGACACACTAAAGAACTTGGATGCGTTTATCCACAGTCATGTGGCAGAGGCTAATTCCCGATTTGAGCAACTACAAGCTCGTGTTTATTCATTGGAACGTGAACGGAATCAGCATGTATTTCGACCGACATCGCCTCAGGATGCAAATGATTATGATGATGGTTAGGCTAGTATGCATAGCATATGGATTTCTTGTATTACATGAATAAACATTTGTTGAATTTGTTAGACTGCTTCATGAACATTGACTGACATTTGTTATAAATCAATCCATTTACACCTCCCTTCCATATCGTGTTGCATTCTGTTTAGTTTCATTGATAACTTTAGGGTGTGTTCCTCGACGTAACATTGGATTGTTCTATACAGAGAATGTCACAGGTACACCTGCTGAGGAGCATTTTGATGCATATTCTGCACCAGGATGCCATTATCAGGCCTCTGGCCCAACAGAAAATGTCCCATGTACTTCTACAAAAGATAACGATGATGCATATGCTGTAGCTGCTGTTCATGATCAGGCATCTGCTCCGGCAGAAGGCCATGCTCTTGCGCGTGCTTCTACACCTCAAGTGACTCTCACTTACAGGCGAAAGAAGCTTCATCGCCATGGCATAACGCCAAGTAATGAAATAGACTCTGAAATTCAGAGACCCAGGCGTCCTCCGCAAAGGTACGGCGAATGGTACAGGAACGTAGCACCTACCACGACGAAGAAGCTTCTTATTCTTGATTACAATGGCGTGCTAGCCACTGTTAGTAAAGACGGTATTAATTTTGTGACTCACTTTTAATACAACTGCTCATAAATTAGATTAGGGAATTTATGTTTTTTCAATTGCAGCTGTGGAACTCAGACCTGGTGCATTTGAGTTTCTGTGTTATTGTTTTACTGCGTATGAGGTTGCTATTTGGTCCTCAAGGACAAGGTAATGCGGACATATGCCACCACCCTAAATGTATATAATTACACGATCCTTTAAGATAATTTGTGGATTGACTTTATTTGTGCATGAACTGTTCATCAATGCAGAGAAAACCTACACTGGGCACTTTGGAGAATTAGTGATCTTAAACCAAGACTTGCCTTCATTTGGGTAACTTCAAAGTTCATCTTCGTTAAAGCATATAAATAGAATTTGACAAATCTGATGGACTATATTTGAATATTGCAGGATCAAAGACACTGCGAAAAACATCCATCCTATCCAAATGTATATACAAAAAATCTGAGGCGCGTGTGGGATAATATGCCTCAGTATAACGAAGGAAACACGCTGTTGGTTGACGACTCCGAAGCTAAAATGCTTAATAATCCGGTCAGTGAAGAACGCAACTATTTTCAATTTTGCTCATTACTATCTGCAATATAGTCAATGAATCTGTATCAAATAATTATGTTGTCGATTATGTTCATTTTTCAGGAGAACAACTACATTTGTCCTAAATCCTACAACCCAGAAGATGAGAGAACTCATAACGCATTAGGTACAACACCCTAAAATGACACTTATTCATTATAAAAATGAATCAATGTACTTGCAACCTAATTATGTACTTGCACTTGATCATAGAATTAGGTGGTTCCATTAGGGTATATGTAGAAAACATGGCCGCAGTAGACAATGTACAGGAGTACGTGAAGCATCATCCATTTTTGGATTAAATGCAGCTGAAACCGTGGATGGCAATTGGATTAACCAAGTTTTCTCTTCTAATCTCCTCTGTATTATATGTTTTGAAACGTCTTTTGTATCTCTGTAATTATAACATACAATCTTATATATTCAGAAATATTATTGGCAAGAAATTTTGTACTTGTAACATGATACATTTACAGTTTTGTACCAAAACCAACATCATGTACAAAGACAACGTATTTATGTACAACTCTTATTGTAAAAAAGGTCTACACAGGGTATGTGAAGATATGTGTATATAGCACCGAAACCCCTTAAGGGGGTTTCGAAACCGAAAGGCATCAAAACCCCTCAAATCGGGGTTTGATGCCCCAATGAAATCATAGCACCGAAACCCCTTATCTGTAGATTCGATACCTCGTACACATCATGTACAGCGACTACACATTTCTGTACAATTCTTACAAGTACTATGTGTATATAGTACCGAAACCCCATATCCTGGTTTCGAAACCATTAAAAGGAATCTGCCTTTTCAGTGTTCTGTCTTTTCACTGTCATCACCTGCACCCTTGCGTGTTACCCAAAAATAATGCTGGTTTCGATACCCCCAGAACGAGTCAGGCTTTTTCAGTTGCTTTCACCTGCTTCAATGAGCAGACATCTCGTGAGGCATTTTTAAACCTAAACAATTACATGAAAGGGCTAATATTTTATGTATAATCGCAGAACTTTATAGCTGGCTTCTACGAACAAGTTAGTAACTTTTTCTGCACTTCAAACAGGCACCGAAACCCCATTGAGGTGGTTTCGATGCCCCTCAAAATTATGTACTTTGCATTTGGTTAACAATTTATGTATGTACACATTTCCTAACAATTAAATGACCCAACTTGAAAATTCGTGAAAGTGTGTAATAAAGTCATGTATATACCGATTTCTTTTGGAATCTTGTACCGATCTGTGTACATTTTTCTACTAATAACTGTATATAGTTCCGAAACCCCTTCCGATGGTTTCGAACCTGTTAAAAGGAATCTTGCCTTTTCATTGTTCTGTCTTTTCACTATAATCACATGAACCGTTTCTTCTTCCTCATCGTGTTTACAGCTGGTTTTGAAACCAAGCATAACGATTCAGCCTTTTCAGATTTCTGTCTTCTAATTAATGAAGGGGTTCATGTTCATGTACCTAGTGCAATGAACAGACACACAGCGTACCTTCTCAAAGTAGGTACCCCCTCCATAGAACCAATTACTTTTTCGAAATCAAGCAAAAACGATTCAGCCTTTTCACTTTTTCACTTTCCCTCCCAACTGAATTTCCCTATAAATATACAACTCTTCTCCATACTCTTTACAACATCAACAATTCCCTATAGTCATCTGAACCCTTCTTTCTTTATATTCTCTTCCTAACCAAATACTTTAAACTTCTTTCATTTAAGATGAGTTCAAGCAGATCTTCAAAAAACATTCCTCACCATTTCTCGAAGAGAAAATTAGAATTTGAGTCTGACTCAAATTCTGATGATGACTTATATTTGGATTCTGACGACGATCAACAACCGAGCAATGAAACTCTCCGACAAAGCAAATGGTTCAAGAGCTTTTTCCAGGCCATTGCTACAATGGTGACCATCACTGAACCTGCTACAAAATGGTTATGTCTAGCCTGCCAAGGAGGTTCTGGTGCCTCTCAGAAGTTTACTGGCATTGAGTCCCTACGGTCACATGCCACAACGAAAGGTGGACCAAAGCTGAAGCTCCATCGCCATTTTGCTAAACTCTTGGATAAGGAATTGCTTGCAAGGGGCACTTCTTCTATTCCTCAGGGTCAAGCTTTTGGCCAATGGACTGCTTTGAGAGATGATCCCACTGCTGCTAATACTGTCTGCCCCCTGCCTGCAAACAACGAGGTTCATGATCACCAAATACTCTGGCCGCCCATGGTCATGATAATGAACACACAGCTGGAAAGGGATGCTACTGGGAAGGTAGTTATTTAACAAATTTGAATTATGTTTTCAATATTATTACAATTGCTTCACTTCTAATCTCTTGCATTTTATGCTTCAATGGATTGGCATGGGAAACCAAGAGCTGCGGGACTCTTTCCCTTCCTATAATACTATTGCCAAGCCTCGCCATTCATATGGACCCGACGGCCATCGTGGGATGAGCCTTTTGATTTTTCAGAGCACAGCAAGAGGTTATCTCGACGCCCAGGATCTGCATAACAAGTTTGCTGCCCAAGGTTTCGATAGAAAAGCTTGGGAACAATGTCAAGGCATCTTCTATGCTCCAGGCACAAAGCGCCAACTTTATGGTTTCATGCCTACGAAAGAGGACATAGACTACTTCAACCGCCACCACTCTCAAGGTTGTCTCTATCATAAGTTTCTTCTTTTCTACAAGATTCACTTCTTCTCATACTAATGCATACATGTTTTGTTCATTAGGCAACAATAGGGTCAGATATGATATCCGATCTTATTCAGAGATGGTTGGTCAGCACCAACCAGAGGCTGGTTCCAGTGCCATGGGTGGCAGCAGGCATGCAGGTCGTTTCTCGGGGCAGGAATGAGAAGGGGAGGATTTATTATGTTTTTTTTTAATATCTAATGTATTTGAACGTTGTAACGTTGTTTGGATTGGAATGCATTTTATTTCTGTCATAAAATTTCTTCATCTTTCATACCAAACCAAGTAATTTTCACTCACAAGGTTAAAGACCTTCAAATATTTTCGCGCTTAACCAGCACCGAAACCCTATATACGAGGTTTCGATGCAAAACCAGAACCGAACCCACCTTGACCTGGTTTCGATGCCATTATCATAAATTCTATGAAAGTATTTTTTGTGTATAAATACGTGTATGTACTCATTTCCTTACAAACAAATTGGACATTTCGACGACCCTGGGAAATTTTGTGTAATAAAAAAAGTATACGTACAGAGTTCTACCCAGTTTGTAATAAATAAGGTATATAACATTTCCTCAAACCAATTTCTACTATTTTGTGTACATTGGGTACTATTACGTGTATATTCACAACTCCTTACATAACTTGTAAGAAAATATGCTTTACGGGTAACAAATTGTGCATGTACACATTTCCTACAACTAATGACCCATTTGTTCCATCTTACACATTTGTAATATATAAGGTATATACCGTTTCGTCTTACAAATTTGTTCCAATTCATGTACAATTCGTCCTATTAAGAGTATATACACAAATCTTAACAAAACTTGTAAAATATTATGTTTATCGGGTAAGAATTTCTGTATGTACACATTTCCCTACAAGTACAAGTCCATTTTCAACCTTCGTCAAACCGTGTACAAGAAAATGTATATACCTTTTCCTCTTACAAATTTGTACAAATTTCTGTATATTTGGTAGTAATATATGTATATACACAGTTCCATACCTCTATTGTAACAAAATATGCTTTTTCGGGTAAGAAATTCTGTATGTACACATTTCCTTACACGTCCATAATCCATTCCAAAAATTCGTGCATGTGTTATAAAAGGCTATATACATTCTTCTATTACAAAAGTGTATTAATTTGTGTACAACATCATGTAACAATTTGTGTACCGGTAAACAGTGCATCCTGTAATAAAACTGTATATACATTCTTTTATTACAATATTGTACCAATTTGTGTACCGCTTCATGTAACAATTTGTGTACCGCTTTTTACCCGGTAAACAGGTCAGCCGTTCTTTAGCCTGTATTTAAAGGTTGTTCCCTAGAACTCCCCAATGAGTATTCTTATGGAATTGTTCTTACATGAAGCATGTAAATAACGGTATTAAGGATAAAATGTCATTCAAAAAAAATTATTGAAAATCTTACGAGCTAAGCTTGAATGACAGAATGAGCTTCACATGTTGATGCATTAATTATAATCAAAAGTAATTAAAATATTTTATTGGTTTTAAAAATATTTTTTATTTTTATTTTCTATTTTTATTTTCGTAAAAATAGAAAACATGCTTAGTTAATAAGAATGAAAACTTGTTTTTAAAAATAAAAATAGTGAAAAAGTGTTTGGTATAGTTTTTAAAATGAAAATGAAAAAATAATTATTAAATAATTAAAATAAAATATAGTTAGAAAAATATTTTTATAATAATATATAAATAAAATATGACTAAATAAACTAAAGTCTTAAAAATTGTATTAGAAGGATTTGAACCGGGGTTAAAACGAAGTTAAAATTAAAAAAAAAACCTTGTTATCGTATTTTCCCCTTTCCTAAAACATTCTTAATGAAAACATATTTTCTACTTTTTCAAATTTTCACTTATTTTTGTCTTTATTTTCTAAATTTATAACCAAATACGTTGTCTTTAATGTTTTTCATTTTTCAAGAAAATAAAAATAAAACGAACTACATTCTCTAAATTCAAACGGACCCTAAACTTTTGATAGAATCTATTGGAACGTTCGCAATGCACTCGTGCAATCTTATAATTAGTATTACAATTAACATACATATCACAGTACATATATAGGGTTAATTCTTGTTAGAGATGTCAATTGGGTGAAGAGGGTGCGAAGAGTATTCTTCTCATAACTATTTTCGTCAAGAATTTTCATCTACATCCCTGTCCTACGATCAACTGAGAATACAGAATATAAAATTATCTTTGTCCCACAATCCACAAGATTAAAATCATCCTCCCCCTCACCCATGTGGATTATGAGATCCACCTAATCGCCGCTTTACTCGTCATGACCCATTCATATAATATATTTATAAATATTAGTTAAATAAATATAAATCAAATTTGATATGAAAAAAAGTATGAAATACCTACCATTTAAACTCGCACTACATACATGACATTATTTCAACTGTCACTATTTTAAAAAAAAAAAAATATTATTATAAGAAAGTAAATTTTGTACAACACAAAAGTTTGGACTAAAAATATACTAAAATATATTGTAAAAGACCGAAAATAGCATAAATAACATGTAAAAAATTATTTCAACTATTGTAACAAATAAACAATACAGAAAGAACTAAAAAGAAAATAACAATAAAAAACAACCTTTAAAAAAATAAGAACAAACATCAATGAAATCTAAATAACATACAATATTAAGAAAATAAAATTTAAAAAAAGTAAAAGAATAACATACTTACGGTGAGAATTGAGAAAAAAAAACCTATAGAAAGAAGGCTTAACGAAAGACAACAATAAAAAAATCAATAAACATAAATATTATATATATATATATATTCATAGATATTTTAATATAATTCAATATAAATTATCTTAAATTTGACTCTGATTCAAACTGATATTCTTAAGCATAAAGAATATTTAGAAAATCAACTCTGGTATTGTCATTCGAAATATCCTTTATCCTCAACCTCAAACAACTAAATATTTAATATCTCTCGGTTGGATGGATCTTTTATATTGGATGAACCATTTTTATGGCTCTTCACACAGTCTTCTAAATTGTGTTAACCACACCATGGCCTTGTAAAACCATTTGACGACTTAAGGCACTTCTAAACTAAAAAAGAAAAGGGGAGAGAGGGACCCTGCATTGATATATATATAACATCCCTCCAAAGCCTTAAGGGGCAATTTCCCCTTTTCTTTTTAGTTGCTAATGCCTATCTAAATTAAAATAAAATCGAAAATGAATAAAAATCTTTGGGTTTTATCCATTTGAGATAGAATGTTGATTTTCAATTGTCTTCTTCATTCAATTTGTTTATTTTTTATTTTTGTCCAACGCTTATCTTTCTTTTAATCTTAGTAATTAATTCTCTTACAAAGAGCTTTCCGTTGAACCCGATGCTTAGCCTAATATTTCTTGCACCTCCACCAGTCAAGAAGCTATGCCCTATAACTTTGAGATTTTAATTTCTTCAACTCATTTTATTTTCAGCCACAATTTAAAAGAAAATTAATTCAATTAATATTGAGATTAGTATATATGTATATTATTTGAATCTGAAAATTTGAATTCAAATTTAATTTGATCATTAAAAATTGTTGAAGGTTAAAACTGGAAGGTACGTGCATGCTGAAGGTGACCCAGGAGTTTTTAGCAGTGACTCAACAGATCCTCAACAAACTTCCCTTCATGTTGACAGCAGCTCAGCAAGTTCAGCAAGCTGTTAGCCAGCTCAACAAAATTCTCTCAGCCTAACCAACTCTGTTTCAAGTTGTTACACCTTCATATTGTGTTTAAAAGGTCATGAATGTCAACTAAGAAAATACACCATCTTTTATGAATGAAATAATGTTCTCATCTTCTTCTTTAGTCTCATTTATGTAATTAGGGTTTTCCTAACATGGTATCAATCGTCGGTGTTCTTGGAGGCCTTGGTTTTTCCGCTGCATTCTTGTCCTCTTGATCGTCTCGATCATGCCTAGCAGTTCCACTGATTCGCCGCTAGATTTGTCGTCCTCGTCGTCGAAAGTTGGCAAAATGTTTACCAACAAGAAAGTTAATGTCGTGCTTGATGAGACGAACTTCTTGTTGTGGAAGCAACAAGTTTTGTTGACGGTTTGCAGCCATCGTTTGGAGAGACTTCTCATAGGAAAGCTCAAACCTCCTCCAGAAATGGTGCTTGGGGAAAATGGGGACCAGGTGCTCAACGAGGATTATGAGGTTTCTGTTGCACAAGACAGTGCACTAGCTTCCTGGTTGCTTTCAACGATCAATGCTCCTCTTCTTCCTCAATTCGTGGGTGCAGACACGACAGCAGATGTCTGGAACACAGTGGTTCAGTTCTTTGCCAACAAATCCACAACCAGTGCGATGAGTCTTCACTGTAAGCTTAGACGATCCGAAAGGGGGATGAAAGCATGCGCTCATACCTTACGCAAATCAAGGAGGTAAGCGATGCTTTAGCTGCTTGTGGTAGTTCCATTTCAGATATGGAACAGATCGCTACTATTTTGAATGGATTGCCCGTTGAATATCAACATTTATGGGAGTTATTACTGCTAGTAAGGAACTGTATACCTTGGATAGTGTCAAATCTGTTCTCGTTGATGCTGAAGCTCAGATCAAAGGTTTTAATGCCCAGCTTCAGTTACCTGTTAGTGTGAATGTTTCTCGTTTTCAGAGCAATACTGCTGTGCAAACTGATCAAGGCATCAGATCTGGCAGACAACAACAGTTCTCCGCTGGTAGGAATGGTGCTCGAGGAAGGGGTCGTGCCAGAATTCAGTGTCAGCTGTGTGGGAAACTTGGTCACTCTGTTGATCGTTGTTGGAGGCATTTTGATCAATCATTTGTTGGAGTTTTGGCTGCTACTGGTGATACAGTCAAAGACTCTCCAAGTGAATATGATGGAAATGTTCATGTTAACTTGACAGATGCTTCAGCCTCGTGTTGCAATTGCACTCATACTTAGGGTTCAAATCAGCCCACCACTGCTGACTCCTGGGTTGTGGACACAGGGGCCACACACCATGTCACTCATGATGCTTCAAAGGTGATGCAAGGTTTGGACTACACTGGTCCAGGTAAACTTGTAGTTGGTAATGGCCATAGTTTAGACATTAACAAGTCTGCCGATCTTTTTTAATGACTTCTTCTTCTTCACGAGTACTAATGATTAATGATCTGCTGTATGTTCCATCGGTTACTAAGAATTTAATTTCTGTATCCAAGCTTGCTAGAGACAACAATGTTTTCTTCCAATTCCACGCTTCAAGGTGTTTTGTCCGAGATGAAGTTAGTGGAGTGGTGCTTCTGCAAGGGGAGGAACGTAATGGTCTTTATCAGTTCACTGGAGGGTCTTTGGACTTGGAGTCTGGTGATAATGATCAAGGAATAACGGCTAATCTAGCCAATAGGTCTAGTACTACTTATGCCTTGTGGTACAAACGATTGGGGCATCCTGCTCACTAAACACTTGTTCAAGTGTGTAAAAACTCAGATATTGTAATTCCTTTAAATGAATACAAAGTTGATTCTGATGTTTGTGTTGCTTGTCGAATGGGTAAAAGTCATAAGCTGCCCTTCACTGATTCTACAATTGAGTATGTCAATCCCTTTTCCTGGTGTTTACTGATCTTTGGGGTCCTGCCCATATAGCTTCGAATGGCTTCAAGTACTATGTCTCCTTTGTAGACGCCACTACGAGACATTGCTGGTTGTATCTATTGAAGTCAAAAGATCAAGCCTGCCATGCATTTTAGTTGTCCGAATGTATGGTTAGGAATCAATTTCAAACCACAGTAAGGCGAGTTTCGATCTCTCTCCACTGTGTTAAGCACCTTGGGTATCAAACATCGTGTCACCTGTCCTCATACCTCCGAGCAGAACGGAGTTGTGGAACGGAAGCATCGCCACATCGTAGAACTGGCTCTTGTCTAACTGGCACAGACTGCTCTACCTTTTCAATTTTGGTCTTATGCAGTTAGTACGGTTGTACATTTGATCAATAGGCTTCCTACAAGAGTTTTATCTGGTAAGTCACCGTTCGAAAGGTTATTTGGTCAACAACCAGATTACAAATCTATGAAGGTATTTGGATGTTGTTGTTTCCCTCACCTACGGCTGTATTAGAATCATAAGCTGAGTTTCAAGTCCCAGCCATGCACTTTTCTTAGCTACAGTGCTCAACACAAGGGGTACTAATGCATGGCTGTAGATGGACGTGTCTATATTTCTCGTCACGTGGTCTTTGATGAAACTCATTTTCCTTTTGCAGACATGGGCACAAGTACTCACAGCCCTAGTACTTCCAATAATAATGCTTCTTATTCCTCATTTGGGTCAGGTTCGTTGCCCATAGTTGTTGGAGCTACTAGGGTTTGCATGCATGGTCAAAGGGTGACTGTGTCTTCTCCATCTCAGTCCTTGGATGGTGCTCGTGTTACACAGGCAGAATGTGCTAGTTCTGGTTCCCATGGGGTCTATGTCAGGTGCTTCCATGTATGATGAGGTACCCGATGATGTGGTTGTCTCTCAAGGCCAAGCCGATGGTGTGACACAGGACTTACAAACTGATGTGGTAGGAGCAGTGCAACAGTGTGATACTGTGCCCATCAGTTCCTCTGAAGAAGCTCTACGTGAGGTGCCAGGTGCAGAGACCGAGTCAAGTCCAGTTCATGAACCGTCCGATGTAGTTCCTGAACCGATGGTTAATGTCAGGGAAAGTCACTCTCAGGGCAGTGGCCACCACATGGTCACTCGAAGCAAGTCCAGCATCTTCAAACCTAAAAGTTTTATTGTTGAGCAAACAAGTGAAGAAGAAGAACCTGTCACTATCCAACAAGCTTTAAAATCACCAAATTGGAAGGCTGTTGTCTATGCAGAATTTGAAGCACTGAAGAAAAGTGGTATGTGGTCTTTGGTCTCTCTTTTTGAAGGACGAACCACTGTAGGCTGCAAGTGGATCTTCAAGATTAAGAAAAATCCCAATGGTTCCGTTCAACGCTACAAAGCCAGGCTCGTGGCCAAAGGCTTCTCTCAAGTTCCTGGTCAGGATTTTCAACACAGTTTCAGCCCCATTGTCAAGACTTCAACGATAAATGTGGTTCTTGCTCTAGTTGTTCGACAGAAATGGACAATTAGACAAGTCGATGTGAACAACGCTTTTTTGAACGGCGATCTACATGAAGACGTTTTCATGCAACAACCCCCAGGATTTGAAGAAGTGGCACCTGATGGATCTAAGCTGGTGTGCAAACTTCATAAGGCAATATATGGCTTGAGGCAAGCGCCTCGAAACTGGTATTCTAAGTTGAGGGATCATTTTCTTTCAATTGGCTTCAAAGGCTCGCAAGCATACAATTCCTTGTTTGTCAAGGTTACGGATACTGCAGCCACCTATGCACTCGTGTATGTCGATGACATTATCATGACAGGCAGCTCTAGTGATTAAGTTGAGTGTGTCATCCGTCAGTTGGGAGTGGAATTCTCATTGAAAGATTTGAGACTACTCATTTTTTTCTTAGGAATTGAGGTAGTTCGAGTTGGAGAGTCTATTGTTTTAAGCCAAAAGAAGTTCATCCTGGAGCTCTTGAAGAAAGCTCAAATGAGCAATGCTACACCAATGCCCACTCCCATGGTGTCTTCTCTCAAGCTCACACAAAGCGCTGGCAGCCTTCTTATGGATGCACAAGGTTATCGAAGCTTAGTTGGTGCCCTATTGTATGTTTGTCATACACAACCTGATATTGTGTACATCGTCAACAAACTTGCACAGTTCATGCATGCTCCTTGTGAACAACACCTGCCAGCTGTTCGAAGAGTGTTGCGATACCTCAATGGGACTTTGGATTATGGGCTGGTATTTACACCAACAACTGATGCATTTCAACTGGTAGCGTTTGCTGATGCGGATTGGGCATGAAGTGTTGATGACAAGAGATCTATTTCAGGCAATTGTGTCTACCTTGGGGGCAATCTGGTTTAGTGGTGCTCTAAAAAGCATAAGACGGTCTCTCGTTCGACGTCGGAAGCAGAATATCGCAGTTTGGCCGATGTGGCATTAGAGGTAACCTGGATAGACACCTTGATCAAAGAGATGAAGATTCAAACAATAGTCGTGCCTGTAATTTGGAGTGACAACTCGGGGGCTATTGCTATGAGTGCAAACCCAGTCTATCATTCTAAAAGTAAACACGTTGAGTTAGATGTACACTTTTTACGTGAAAAAGTTGTTGCCAACAAAGTTCAGGTGAACTATGTCCCAGCTGAAAACCAGGTTGCAGATGGACTGACAAAACCACTATCTAAAGCTTACTTCTAGTCGTTTCGGAAAAAGTTCGGAGTAATGTCCATTACAGAGTTGAGAAGTGAAAAAGCAGGGAGCATGTTGAAGGTTAAAACTGGAAGGTACGTGTATGCTGAAGGTGGCCTAGGAGCTGTTAGCAGTGACTCAACAGATCCTCAACAAACGTCCCTTCCTGTTGACAGCAGCTCAGCAAGTTCAGCAAGCTGTTAGCCAACTCAGCAAAATTCTCTCAGCCTAACCAACTCCATTTCAAGTTGTTACACCTTCATATTGTGTATAAAAGGCCATGACTGTCAACTAAGAAAATACACCATCTTTTATGAATGAAATAATGTTCTCATCATCTTCTTTAGTCTCATTTATGTAATTAGGGTTTTCCTAACAAAAATCAATAATCCATCCGTTTCAAATTAATTAATATTCAGAAAATAGAGAGCAAGACATGTACACTTTTTTTTAACAAAATGATATGCCATGAAGCAGATTCGGAGTAGTAAGTCCCTATCTACCCATCCCTCCTAATGCATAATTGTATTACAAAACAAATAAGTGACGATGAATCATTAAAAGGACAATGATATATATATATTATGAAGCGCTAGTCCAGATAATACTTCCTTCATAACAACTTAATTGCCATACAAAATGAAGACGTGCATATAAAGTAAGTTTTAGAACATAACAAAAATGTCAGAAAACAAAACATCATGTAGATGATTTAGAAGTCAAAAACAGGTATAAAATCAACGTACAATTGTTTCAGAACAGAAACAGTCTAAACAGACAGATTATTTACAATTGCAAACCATCTGATCCATAAGCATGTTTTCACATAACAGTGCACTTACACAATATTTCACAACAAAAAATTTATAGGAATCGAAATATGTTATCTTGATAAATGAACAATACATGCATAATAGAAATAAAAATATTCATATTACTTAAGAACTAATTGCACAGAATTGTATAGCGCCTAGGGTGAGACACACCCCTCATAAGCTAAGGGTAATATTAAGCGGGAGCCTTTTCGCGGAGAAATTATTAGATGATCCCAGCTCACTATAATATTCGTGGTCTCAACCAATAAAACTTATCCACTTGAATTTAACTTTCAAATAATTATCTATTTTTCTTTACATGTAAAAAATAGGTGAATATTCATCATTGAAAAATATGACATAGAAAAATGTTATTGGATGTAGGGATGCAAAAAGTTGACCCGACTGAAACCTACTCGAGCCAGAACTTGTTTTGACCCGAGGAAGTGATGACCCGAAACCGACCTGTAGCCGTTTGTTCTTGATCCGAACCCAAGTTGGACATGATACTGTAGTAATCGAACCCGACCTGCACCCTACTAATACGAACCCGAACTCGAGACTAACCGAGAATATAATCGATATAACCCGACTAAAACGACTCGAGGTCCGATTTTACCTGACCTGTATTGAACCTGACATGGTGTTGACCTGAACTGATATTGACATAGCTTGATATTTACCTAACTTATAATTGAGGAAGTCTATGATTTGATGATTTTCAAGAGAAAAATGAAGTATTTGAGAAATTATAAATTTATTATATTATAACGCGAGAAACTAATTGACCCATATGATGGTATTTTTATTCATGCTAGTTCCTAAAATATTATTTTTAGCCGAAATTGTGTAACCCCCTCGTCCCGGTCTGGCCGGATGACCGGTCCGAGTGAGCTACACGGGGAAAACCGAGTGAAAACTCCCTAAGGAACTCTCCCTCGGTTAGCAACCCTATAATTTTTTTTTTCATTTTAATCTTGTCTAGATGAAAATTACATCCTAAGTGATCATACAGCGGAACGATATTTACGAAGCAGTCAAACGAACCCCAAACTAACATTTAAAAGCCCATTTTTAAAGTCAAACTGCAGGCGGTATCGATACCATAAGGGGGGTATCGATACCCCTGGACTAGGTCAACAGGGTTTGGTCAACCTGAGGAGATAGTATCGATACCCCCAATGAGAGTATCGATACCCTCCCCTAAAGTTGACTTCCCACGGTCAAAGCTAAGACAACGGTATCGATACCCTAGAGGCCAGTATCGATACCGAAATCGATAGTGGCTCCAGTGGCCAAAAAGGTATCGATACTCCCCCTCGAGTATCGATACACGAGGCCTGAAACCACAGGGCAGTATCGATACCAGACCAACGGTATCGATACCCCAGCTACGAATCTGCAGGTTTGAGCTGATTTAGAGCACAAGGAGGCCCCTAAATCCCTCTAACACATAAACCAACACACTAACATCAATCCCTAAGGCAAACCAACCATAAAGCATGCTTCCACAAGGCTTAAACATGTATAATACAAAGGCAACAATCCACATCATGCATTCATTCATACTATATTCAAACACATGTAAAACTCTTAAGGCAATGGCTAACAATTCAAGCAAGTAAATAGGCATGAGTTAACACACATCATGGCAACACAACCATGCAAAAGCAATACATATAGAGGAGTCTACACATGCTCCTATCAACCAACAACCACCACAAAACACTCATATCCCATTGCTCAACCATTACATGTCTAATATTTTAAATCCATACTTGGGGAAACTCAAGTCACAAACACACTTGGAGGCCCTCCTCTTGCCCGAGAAACCCACGAACTAAGGATCTGCAATGTTGAACAAAGAGAGCGTAAGCAAATAATGCTTAGTGAGGGCAAGCTCTAAAAACAAACCTCAACATTGCAGGGTCCGAGCACGATCTAGCCAAATCAACACACGTATAACCAAAGTCCACAAGATATAGATGCATGAGCAATTATCTCACATTTATGTCATGATCATGAGCTTAACACAACCATACATGTAATCACATTTAACATCCAACGGCTCATATATCTCAATACATTGATGTATATATCAATCAACATTGGCACCTAGATATGACCCAAATACGCGGATAGACTCGTTGGAAACTCATATCCAACAACCACATTACCTCGGTGGGATTCCACTCATCACCGGTCTCGCGGAGGGGATTCCACTCATCCTCACGCCCCGTCGATGGGATTCCACTCATCACCGACTATATTTAAATACCATTTCCGGGCGTACCCGTACTCCTCCTTGGTGACTCAACGCCACCAAGGCCACGCGCGACTTTAGACTCATGTGTACACACTAACATCCTAATGATCGATCATTTGTATTTAAGTATACTAGTGCCAATATTTTACTCATTCCACAACACACATTTCAATCATTTCCGTGCTTAGCACGTACTCACCATGGACACAACCATGAACCATCACCATGCATGCTTTAAGCAATACAATCCATGCCACAACTCACATGTATAAAACAATATACATAAACATTCATATCACATGGCATACGAGGCATATACATTCACACAATTGAGTTCATCCAAAGGCTTAGATCAAGCTTAGGATTAGGCTACCACCCTAATCCTAACTCTAGGTGGGTCTACCAAGCCCAACCTAGTCCGTATACTCGAACCAACTAATTTAAAATCATTCAAGGAAATCAACCACTCACCTAAGCTTCCAAGCACAAGACCAAGCAAGCCACAACCTTCAACTCTCCGGATTCGATCTCGAAGCTTCTTCCACGTTTCCCCTTGCTTCTAGCCAACAAAACACATTCATCACTTCCCAAATCAATGCTAATTCAATCATCAATCCACATTGCAAAACACAACTCAATTTCCACAATTTCCAAATCACATAGCAACCCAAAAACCCAATTTTCGGACTCCCACAACTAAGGGCTGAAATACTCAATTCCAAGCACCCAAATGGCTTCCAAAACATCCCAAAATACTCCCCTAACATAGGTAGACCATCAGCCTTTCATTCCCAACACAAATCCTCTTAAAAACCCAATTTTTCATACCCCAAAATTGGCCTTAAAGACCCACCACGAAAATTCACCCAAATTCTATCAAATTAAGATATGTTGTGAGTTTCATCATGCCCAAGCATAACCCCAACACAAATTTTCAAAATAGATTGAAAAGCCCCATCAAAACCCCAATTTTCCATAAGAACCCTAATTCCCAAAACTCATTATTTTTGAAATTTAAAACAATAGGTGCGTAGATAATGGAGAGGAGGTTAAGAATTTATGTTTACCTCTTGATTTGATGATGAAATTGATTAGCCAACCCAATGGAATAGTGATTAGGGCTTTAGGAGAGTTTGAAAGTGGGGTGGGGTCTTGAAATTGGTAAAGAGGAAAAGATAGAGGAAGATGACAACTTTTATGGAAAAGTTGTCTTCCTTTATTTTTAAATGGGGTAAATCACAACTTTGGTCCCTCCCTCTTTATTTAAATTCAATTAGGTCATTATCTAAGTTTGTTTTATTTTAATTAGACTTCATTTGACTCGAACAACAACCCGGCTAACTCCTAGGCCCGAGACACAGGTGTTACAACTCTCCCCCACTTAAGGAATTTCGTCCCCGAAATTACCTGGTGGAAATAGATACGGAAACTGCTCAACCATATCCGCTTTCCTCTCCCACGTGGCCTCTTCCACACCTCTATGTCTCCACAATACCTTGACCAACTCTATGGTCTTGCCACGCAACACCTTGCTATCAGAAGCAAGTATCTCGATGGGCTCTTCATTATAGGACAGATCCGGATTCAACTCTATCTCCTCAACGGGCATCACATGCGAAGGATCTGATCTATATCTCCTAAGCATAGATACATGAAAGACATCATGGATCTTTTCTAACTCAGAAGGTAACCTCAAACGATAAGCTACGGGCCCAATCCGCTCAACTATCTCATACGGACCAATGAACCTCGGGCTCAGCTTGCCCTTTCGGCCAAATCTCATTACCTTCTTCCACGGAGATACCTTCAGAAACACTTTCTCACCCACCGTGTACTCAATCTCTTTCCTCTTCAAATCTGCATAAGACTTCTGACGATCCGAAGCCGCTTTCAAACGATCACAAATCAACTTCACCTTTTCTGTGGTTCCCTTAAGCAAGTCTGGCATAGGTAACAACCTCTGACCTGTCTCATCCCAACAAATCGGAGTTCTACACCGTCTACCGTACAAAGCCTCATAAGGTGCCATCTGAATACTAGACTGATAACTGTTGTTGTAAGCAAACTCAACCAACGGTAAGTGCTTCTCCCAAGAACCCTGGAAATCAATCACACAACAACGAAGCATATCCTCTAGAATCTGTATCACTCGCTCTGACTGCCCATCGGACTGTGGATGGTAAGATGTGCTGAAATGCAGACGACTACCCAAAGCACTATGCAAGCAACTCCAGAACCTCAAAGTAAATCTAGGATCTCTATCAGAAACTATAGACTTTGGAACTCCATGAAGTCTCACAATCTCACGAATGTACAAGTTTGCCAACTTGTCTAAGGAATCCGTAGTGTTCACTGCTAAGAAGTGAGCACACTTAGTGAACCTATCAACAATCACCCAAACTGAATTCTTCTTCGAAGGAGACAAAGGCAACCCCGATACAAAATCCATGGTGATTCTCTCCCATTTCCATTCCGGAATCTTCAAAGGCTGTAGCAAACCTGAAGGAACCTGATGTTCTGCCTTCACTCTCTGACAAACCATGCAACGGCTCACATACTCGGCTACATCTCTCTTCAAACCAACCCAGAAATAATCATTCTTCAAATCTCGGTACATCTTGGTACTACCCGGATGCATAGAAAAGGGACTCGAATGTGCTTCACTCAAAATCTGTCGCCTCAGCTCAACGTCTTCCGGTACCACAATTCTATCCCTAAAGCACAACAAGCTCTCACCACTGAAACTATACTCAGTCGGTCTTCCTTCGGCTATGTCTTGAACATGAGAAACTAAGCTTGCATCTTGTAACTGCTTCTCTCTAATCAACTGAATCAAAGGAGGCTTCCCTTGCAACTCGGTGATCAAACCACCATCATCGGACACACTCAATCTAGCAAACATAGCTCTCAGCTCAACAGCCACTTTTCTACTCAAAGCATCGGCTACTACGTTTGCCTTACCCGGATGGTACTCAATAGTCAAATCATAATCTTTTAACAACTCTAGCCATCTCCTCTGTCTCAAATTCAATTCCTTCTGTGTCATCAAGTACCTCAAGCTCTTGTGGTCGGTGTAAACAACACACTTCTCACCATACAAGTAGTGACGCCAAATCTTCAATGCAAACACAACTGCGGCTAGCTCTATGTCATGAGTAGGATAGTTCTTCTCATGAATCTTCAACTGTCTAGAAGCATAAGCAACAACCTTCCTATCTTGCATCAAAACACATCCTAAGCCTACGTAGGAAGCATCACTGTAAATCACAAACTCCTTACCTGAAACAGGCTGTACTAACACCGGAGCATTTGTCAGAGCTTCCTTCAACTTCTCAAAGGCTTTTTGTCTTGCATCTGACCATTCAAACTTGACTCCCTTTTGCAACAACTTAGTCAAGGGAGCAGCTACTCTAGAGAAGCCATCAATGAACCTCCTATAGTAACCAGCTAATCCTAGGAAACTCCTAATCTCGGTCACGGACTTAGGTTGTTTCCACTCAACAATAGCCTCAATCTTCGACGGATCAACACGGATGCCTTCGGTCGAAACAACATGGCCAAGAAATACAACCTCTCGAATCCAAAACTCACACTTACTAAGCTTCGCATACAACTGATTGCTCAACAATCTCTGTAGGACAAATCTCAAGTGCTCATCATGCTCTTCTTCTGTCTTCGAGTACACAAGTATATCATCAATGAAGACAACCACAAATCGGTCTAAATAGTCTCTGAAAATTCTGTTCATCATGTCCATGAAAGCTGCTGGTGCATTCGTGAGCCCAAATGGCATCACAAGAAACTCATAGTGACCATATCTAGTCCTAAAAGCTGTCTTCGGAACATCACACTCTTTCACTTTCAACTGATAGTATCCGGATCTCAAATCTATCTTCGAGAATACTGAAGCACCCCTCAACTGATCAAATAAATCATCTATACGAGGCAACGGATACTTGTTCTTCACGGTCAACTGATTCAGCTGTCTATAGTCAATACACATGCGCATGCTACCATCTTTCTTCTTTACAAACAACACTGGAGCACCCCATGGAGAACTACTAGGCCTAATGAAACCACGGTCTAATAATTCTTGCAACTGACTCTTCAATTCTTTCAACTCTTTCGGAGCCATACGATACGGAGCTATCGAAACTGGGTTAGACCCTGAAACTGTCTCAATCACAAACTCAACATCTCTGTCAGGAGGCAAACCCGGTAACTCTTCAGGAAACACATCTGGAAAGTCACACACTGTCCTGATATCTTTCGGTCTAGCTTCACTCATATCCGGATTCATAACATAAGCCAAATAGGCCCCACATCCAGAGTCCATCAACCTATGTGCCTCTAAAGCTGACACCACATTAGACAAGAACTTAATGTTCTCGCCCACTACTACTACCTCGTAATCATCGGAAAGCTTCAAAGAAATTCTCTTTGTCTCAAAGTCCACACTAGCCCGATGCTCAACCAACCAATCCATACCCAAAATAATATCAAAACCGTAGAAAGGAAGTTCCATCATATCCACTGAGAACACATGACCCTGAATCTTCAGTGGACACCTCCTATACATACGTCTAACTACAACTGTCTCACCAAAGGAGCTAGTAACATGCATACCTACATCTAAGATCTCAACATGAATATCTAACTTCTGTGCATGCTCACTCAGAATGTAGGAATGTGTAGAACCCGAATCAACCAAAGAAAGCAAAGACATAGACTGTAACTCAAAATTACCTGCTATCACATCGGTGTCGTTCCTGGCCCCTCTCTGAGCATAGACCCTCGCTGGTCCTCCCGCCTCTGGCTGCACCGCCACAACATGAGCAAGGTTCCTCTGAGCATCTACCCTAGGTGCATCAGCCCTCGGCTGGAAGTAGCCACGACCGCGCCCACGGCCTCTCTGAAAATCATTACCTCTCGCAGGAGCCTGAGCAATGTTCGGTGCCTGAGTTGCCTGACGCGGACAGTCCCTCCTAAAGTGGTCCCTCGAACCACAGTTCCAACAAGCATGGAAGTTACCCCAGCACTCTCCAGTGTGCTGTCTCCCACACTGTGCACACTCGGGCAAGCGCCCTCCTCCTCTATGGCCCTAATGGCCCCTACCATGGTGACCACCGCCACGTCTCTGATCAAAGGACAAAGTCGATTCATTTTCCTACGCGGTACAAAATGAACTTCAAATTGCGTGCTTTCCCGGAGCGGCGAAAGCAAGCTAGGCAGGCCTTCTGGCTCTTCTGCCCGGAAATCCTTGAGCTCTTTTGCTCTTAGATTCTGATGCGGTGGGTTTCTTTTCTCTTCTTCTTCTTTTTCTTCTTTTATTTCTTCTCGTTCTATCTTATCTCGTTCTTCTTCTTCTTCTTCTTCATCATCTTCTTTCTTCCTTCTTCTTCTTGTTCTTCTTTCTTCTCAATCTCTTTTGGCTTTCTCATCTCTGTCAAATCTTAATCTTTCGGTCTCTCCTCGAAAGATGACTGATGACTTCCACTGGTCAGACTGGACATAACACTGCTTGCTGTCAAAATATTGCCCCCTACTCAAACTGGGTGCTCAATCATTCTCTTCGTCTTTACCCAACGCGACGACTTCTTCTCTTCTCTCAACAATAGGGGAAGCACATGCCCCCAAGCCCCTGAACTTTTCCCTTAAGCTCATCAAGGTCCAATTTCATTTTGTGAAGCAATCGAAACATTTCGACAAAAATTTGCTTCAAGTCTCTGAACTGTAGTATGTAGGAATCTACTACCGTCCTCACTATGGCCATTGATGACCTACCATTTGTATTCATGGCATTGCATTCTAAACTTTATCCCCGAAGCAATGGGAAATTAATTTGTGTTCAACAAAGATTTAGATTGCATCTTCTAATTTCAACATGAGATGCATTTTCGAAAACTATACTTTCTTTTCAAATTAGGGATATATCAAGTCAAACTAAATACCCCGAATATCAAGTGCACGAACGACACTACTGTGGCTTACCACGGATTGCCTAAAGCATCATGTGTCTAGGAGACCTCGAAAGCTTAGCTGATGTCTGAAAATGTGACATACTCTCCAAGTTATTTCGACTTTTAATCAATTAGATTTATCTTCTGTAGGCTTCGCCTTTATCATTTCTTTATAATTTTGGGGAAGTCAACTCATCACATTCCTTTGGCTCGAAATAAATGATGGAGCAAACAACAAAACCCCGAGCTACTTGGCATTGTCATGATTTGAAAATATTACCATCACTCATGTAGCTAAAGTGAATGGTGCATAGCAACCTTATTGGTCTTTTTGCTACAGCGGAGTGCCCCAAAAATTCCACACTCGTATCCGAAAATGCCTATTACCAGGCTTCGGACATTGGAGTGCTTTTGTTAGGCTTAGTATTCTCGCTCTCTTGTCTTCTCTTTTTTTCTCTTTTCATCTTCTCTCTTTCTCTTCTTTTTTTTTCTTTTTTTCTCTTTCTCTTATTTCTTTCTTTCCTTTTTCTTTTTCTCTCTTTTCATTTTCTTTTTTCTCTTTTCTTTTTTCCTTTTTTCTTTCTTTTTCTTTTAGCGTGGAAAATTTCTGGTTATTCTCCCGAATGCCCTAATTCTATGTGTATTTAATTAGGTGACCAAATTATCTTGGAGTGTAAGCCACATATTCATCATCTTCAAAGCTTTCGATTTCCACTAGACAAAGGTGGCTCGAAGTCAACCTTTGGGGTCAAAGTCGATGTCCCTTGTGCAATTGATATACGGGGACTCAATAGACAAATATATACACAAAATGAAAAGGCAATTGAGACGTAATGCCTCCTTTCATTGAAGTTTAAAAACATGCAGTCTGAGGCCCTTACAAAAATCTTTGCTACCTTCGGGCAAAGGGTAGCAAAGGTTGATTTCACACATCACTTCAAGGAAAAGATTAAAATGCAATGAAATGAAGACAAGCGGTCTTGGATACACTAAAATTCTTAAATACTGCTGAGCTGACCATCCATTCCACCCTTCAAACTTCTTCGAGGAACTCAACCTCCCGATTGTCCATCAATTCCTGGACCAATTGCTTAAATTCTAAGCAACTCTGAATTTCATGCCCCGCAGTCTGGTGGTACTCACAAAAGGGTTCATGGCCATCATATGCCTCATTCGGACCCTTCTCGAAGCCGACTTCTAACTTAGCAAAACTTTCATCCATTTGCCTTCTTTGATGGCGAGTAAAGTGCGGGTTCGAAATCTTCGGTAGTCACGAATGCTGACATGACCTCGAACAATTAATTCCAAGACTTAATGGTGTAATGCATGAAATGTGTATGCATAACTGAAACAAATGATTGAAGGCAAAAAAATTAAACACAATCGAATGCAAGGAAACATTGATTCGACGAACATCCTCATTAAACAACTTTCCATAACGGAGATCAAATCTCGTTACAACGAGGTAAGAAAATAGATACACAAGGTACGATTTTTTTCTCTCTTTTTTTCTCGTCCCTTTCCTTCAAATTAGGGTCTCGAAAATTCCGTTGCTATGGATTCTTTCTCCCATTGTGAAAGTTTTCAACTTAGACTGTTCTCGAATCAACACTTCGTATGAAAATGCGATGAGTATGCAAAAATAATCAAAATAAGATAAAAAGGCAACTGGGTTAGTAACACCAATAATGAATACTGAATAAAACAAGTCAACAGAAAACACCAAAGCAGGTTAATAAAGCAAGACCTATTAGCATGAATTCTAATTCTACGGTTATCCGTATGGCTCTAACCGGGGTAGGCTTCTTAAATTCTCACTCATGTGGTTCAGTTCTAACAAGGGTACCCGAACCTATCTCATCACCTACTAAGGTAACAAGAACCCCAATTCTGGCCCATTACAAGCTTGCGAATTGGTTTCGGTTCGAGGGAAAGCACAACCTAATGACGTGGAGGGCTGCTCACATGTCAAAGGCGTGGATTCCGGAAGTGAATTACCGACCCGTGGAGGGAGACTCACGTGGGTATGGGCGTTTCACTCCCACTTAAGGGACGAAGCTAGGGTATAGAGCCTAATGAGTGATGCAACACATGTCGGTGATTCCTTTGAAATTAAATGAAGAATTAATTCAAAATCACCAATTATCAAAGCTCGTGTACTTCAAGTTCTATTTTCGAGGAAGAACCATCTAGCTAAAGTCAAATCAAATTTCAAAAATTTCCATCATTAAAGGCAACAATTATTTCTTTGGCCTAACTCTCTTTTTGTTTTGAAAAACAAAATTCTCCCCAGCAGAGTCGCCAAGCTGTAACGGGTTTTTTTTTTCGCAAATCAAATCAAGTTCCCGTTACTTTTGAAAAAATGTTCGATTTGATTTAAAAGGGGGAGTTTTAAAATTGGCTCGGGTTTCGGGAAAGAAAACCTTTTTAAAAAAATCTTTTTCTCTTTTGGAGTCGCCACCGGCCACTATGGTAGGCCAGACACCGTAAAAAACAAAACCAGAGATTCGTTTGAAAGGGTTCGGGAGTTGGTTACGTGTGGGGTAGGGTTAGCGCCCCCATCACGCCCGGAAATCGGTACCAAAACAATTGTTGCTTTTAATTGATGGAAATTATTCGAAGTTTAAGAAGACTTTAATTAGGGGTTCTTGATTGAAAACCAAACTTTAATCGTACGAGCTCTTTCAAATTAGTGGTATCGAATTAATTTACCATTTAATTAAAAAGGATGACGGTACACCGGACCAAAGACTAAACCGACATCATATAAGACTGACTGCCGTGTTAGTTTAGGGTTCGGATCCCGTACGTCACCTTTATGCATGATGCAAGCAATTAAAATATGATGTTATGGTCTTGTTCGTTTTAATTACGGATTTACCTTTAGACGATTTGAATTAATCCGAATATTCGCGGGACATCCAATAAGCTAGGCATGTCGACCCGAATACGCGAATTAATAGGTATCTCCGTTTTATAATTAAAATTCATTAACATGCGAACTTAGCACTAAAAATCACATGAAATGACATTAAAATGCATGTCACATAAACACATATATTCGAACCACATGAAAGCATACCGACTTATTAAAAACACATGCATCACATATCATACATTTACATTAAATAAAAACGAGCAATATGACAAAACTATGCAATAACTTAGCATGAATAATATAACAAAACATAAACCCGATGCAAAACATATATTCGATATATAAAAAAGGCTAAATGCATGAACAATATATCATAAAAAAAACATGCTAGGCAAGCAAAATAAAATGCCAACTGGCAAGGACCAAAGCTGCAATAAAACCATTTAAAATAGTAATTAAGGCACGAAATGGGACTCAAATGAAAGGACACAGAAAGCTTCAGGGACCAAAAAAGGAATTTATCCATTCAAAATTCAATTAAAACTCGAAATCAGGGCTAAAATGAGAGAACACGAAAAGAAACAGGGACCAGGATGGGAATTAGCCCATCCGGCCATCGATCAGAACCAAATTAGGGATGAAATCAAAAATACTTGAAAACATGAAGGGACTTGGGACGGGGTTTGAAAACGCGGAAGCCCCTCACGCGTAAAAACGGTGACGCGGAGGGGTTTAAAATGCAATTAAACCCTTTTTAGCGTTTTAAAACATTATAAAAACAACTCTTTCAGATTTTCAGCCCTTTTTTCATTTTATAAAACCCTAACAGAGACACTCCCCCCCTTTTCTCTGTCGAATACCGCCGTCGGGGTTCCGGTCGCCGTTGCCGGCGCCGAAACCCTAAAAATCTTCTTTTTCCTTTTTCCGAAACCCAAAACAGAGACCAGAAGCCCCCCTTTTTACAGATTCAAAACCGGAACCGAAATCCTTTTTTGTAAAACCCAAAAAAACGTTTCGAAAATAAAACCCTTTAGTGCTTTCCCCTCACCGATTCACCGCATGTAGTCTCGGAGGAGACTCGAGGGTTTGTCACCGGCGAGACGAGCAACCGAAAGAGAAAGAGAAGATGAATCGATAAGGTAAAAAAACCTAACCAAATGTTTTTTTTTTGAACTGAAATCGAAATGGAGAAGACGATACCTCTCGTAAACTGAGGTGCTCTGCTTGTATTAATTGAAGTTTTTCGGTTACAAATGTTCTCTGAGAAAATCCTCTGAAAAAACTCTCCTCTAAAACCTCTCTCTGAAAATCCTCCTCTCTTCAAAAAAAACCCTCCTTACACTGCATGTCGATTCCGGCTTTTATAAGCCCGGAATATTACATATTTTTCCCTTTTTCCTAATGCATGTAATTGCTGGTAATTCGCTGTTGGTTGTTTTGATTTTGTTTGTATTCATGTCCGACTTTTGCCTCTGCAATTTGTTGTATTTCGCGTTTCTGACATTTCTGATTTTTGTTGCATGTGAGGGCTCTCGTACGAGGGAGAGGGGACCAGAGAAGGCCGGCCGGGCGACGTGGAGTGATCCGGACGGTCAGCAGAATTCGAAGGGGCTCGAACTCGCGCGCGTGAGGGAGCTGGGAAGCCGCGCGTGTGGGCGTGAGGGTTCTGGAATCCTCCTCGGTTCGATCTCAACCGCCCGATACGCTCTTTATCCGACGGCTGCGAGCGATACGGCGCCCTTGAGCTGAGAGCCATCTAGGGTTTCCTCCATCAGGGACCATCTGAGCCGTTGATCCTCTCCTCGATCCAACGGTGATGCGGAGTGCGGCGCTAGGGCTAAGGGGGCCTCATCTAGGGTTTCTTCGTCAGGGGCCATCTGGACCGTTCGATCAGATGCCCTTGATCCGACGGTCTAGATTCGGCTGCGCAAAAAACACAAGAGAGAGTTAAAGTTTTTCAGATTAGGGCTAGTTTTTTTTGGCCATCGGGCCTAATAATATGTATAATATTTTTGGGCTTTTATGTATAATGGACTTTGAAATAAACTGGGCTTTTATTAATATGGGCTTGTTTATTTAGTGTTTTTGTTTTTTCCAGATTTAATAATAATAATGATAATAATAATAATAATAATAATAATTAATAATAATAATAATACTATACGGTAATGACATTATAATGATAATAAGTATTAGTAATATTAGTATTAATATTGGTAACAAGGGTAACAAAGATGGTAATGATAATTTATAATAATAATAATATGATAATAGAAGATAATAATAGATAATGGTGGAAGGTATGGTAATAATACTATAGGTGGTAATATGATGGAATAATAATAATAAGATAATAATATAATGATAGTAACATAATAGTAATAATAATGAGATTAATAGATGATTAATAAGGTAGTAATAATATTATCATATTAAAGCCCATTATTAAAAACAAAAGAAATCGGGTCTAACACCCCGGACAAAATTAGTGATTATAGTTGCCCCCCTTTGCTTATACTTGTAGCACAAGGATAAAGCAAAGACCATAAGCACAAATTTTGTCCGACTTCCCTGTTTGGATTCCGAGTCACCATGCACTTGAACTACTGGCAGTTCGGAAGTCGGTACGGGAAAATGCAACGGTCGCGGAGGCCTGAAGCTGTTTTTCTCATTTCAACACTCTTCAACCCTTCGAGGCCCGATCAAACAGATAATTAGCAGAAGTTCCATTCTCCAAATGCCCGAACGGATAGGCGGGTTCTATTCTCCGAAAGCCCGAACAGATAAGCGAGTTCCATTCTCCGAAAGCCCGAACAGATAGGCGAGTTCTATTCTCTGAAAGCCCGAACAGATAGGCAGGTTCTATTCTCCAAGAGCCTGAATAGATAGGCTGGTTCTATTCTCCAAGAGCCTGAATAGATAGGCTGGTTCCATTCTCCAAGAGCCTGAACGGATAGGCGGGTTCTATTCTCCAAGAGCCTGAATAGATAGGCTGGTTTCATTCTTCAAGAGCCTGATCGGATAGGCGGGTTCCATTCTCCAAGAGCCTGATCGGATAGGCGTGTTCCATTCTTTAAGAGCCTGACCGGATAGGCGGGTTCCATTCTCCAAGGGCCTGATCGGGTAGGTGGGTTTCATTCTTTAAGAGCCTGACCGGATAGGCGGGTTCCATTCTCCAAGGGCCTGATCGGGTAGGTGGGTTTCATTCTTCAAGAGTCTGATCGGATAGGCGGGTTCCATTCTCCAAGGGCCTAATCGGATAGACGAGTTTCATTCTTTAAGAGCCTGAACGTACAGGCAGGTTCCCTTCTCCAAGAGCCTGAACGTGTAGGCGTGTTTCATTCTTTAAGAGCCTGATCGGATAGGCGGGTTCCATTCTCCAAGGGCCTGATCGGATAGGCGGGTTCTATTCTCCAAGAGCCTGAATAGATAGGCCGGTTTCATTCTCTAAGAGCCTGATCGGATAGGCGGGTTCCATTCTCCAAGGGCCTGATCGGATAGGCGGGTTCTATTCTCCAAGAGCCTGAATAGATAGGTCGACTTCCTTTTACGGGGAAAGCTTTAAAATACCTGTCGAAAATAGGTAAAAATGATATGATGATGTGAGTTAGCATGCCCCTAATCCTAGGGATGCCTAACTACAAATGATGTATGAATTATGACATCAAAATTGCTCGGATGCTTCCACTTTTCAGATTGGTCAATCTCGACCTTCTTCTTCTTCTTAAACTATAAGCAAACTGGACAGGCCTTCTGACTCTTCTGTCCAGGGATCCTTGAACTCTCTTGCTCTCAGATCGTTGGCATGCCCTCCCTACACGGTCAAAGGACAAAGTCGATTCATTCTTCCTACGCGGTACAGAATGAACTTCAAAATGCGTGCTTTCCCGGAGCGGTGAAAGCAAACTGGGCAGGCCTTCTGGCTCTTCTGTCCAGGGATCCTTGAACTCTTTTGCTCTCAGATCAGTGGTATGTCCTCCCTACACGGTCAAAGGACAAAGTCGATTCATTTTCCTACGTGGTACAAAATGAACTTCAAATTGCGTGCTTTCCCGGAGCGGCGAAAGCAAACTGGGCAGGCCTTCTAGCTCTTCTGTCCAGGGATCCTTGAACTCTTTTGCTCTTAGATCAGTGGTATGTCCTCCCTACACGATCAAAGGACAAAGTCGATTCATTTTCCTACGCGGTACAAAATGAACTTCAAATTGCGTGCTTTCCCGGAGCGGCGAAAGCAAGCTAGGCAGGCCTTCTGGCTCTTCTGCCCGGAAATCCTTGAGCTCTTTTGCTCTTAGATTCTGATGCGGTGGGTTTCTTTTCTCTTCTTCTTCTTTTTCTTCTTTTATTTCTTCTCGTTCTATCTTATCTCGTTCTTCTTCTTCTTCTTCTTCATCATCTTCTTTCTTCCTTCTTCTTCTTGTTCTTCTTTCTTCTCAATCTCTTTTGGCTTTCTCATCTCTGTCAAATCTTAATCTTTCGGTCTCTCCTCGAAAGATGACTGATGACTTCCACTGGTCAGACTGGACATAACACTGCTTGCTGTCAAAATATTGCCCCCTACTCAAACTGGGTGCTCAATCATTCTCTTCGTCTTTACCCAACGCGACGACTTCTTCTCTTCTCTCAACAATAGGGGAAGCACATGCCCCCAAGCCCCTGAACTTTTCCCTTAAGCTCATCAAGGTCCAATTTCATTTTGTGAAGCAATCGAAACATTTCGACAAAAATTTGCTTCAAGTCTCTGAACTGTAGTATGTAGGAATCTACTACCGTCCTCACTATGGCCATTGATGACCTACCATTTGTATTCATGGCATTGCATTCTAAACTTTATCCCCGAAGCAATGGGAAATTAATTTGTGTTCAACAAAGATTTAGATTGCATCTTCTAATTTCAACATGAGATGCATTTTCGAAAACTATACTTTCTTTTCAAATTAGGGATATATCAAGTCAAACTAAATACCCCGAATATCAAGTGCACGAACGACACTACTGTGGCTTACCACGGATTGCCTAAAGCATCATGTGTCTAGGAGACCTCGAAAGCTTAGCTGATGTCTGAAAATGTGACATACTCTCCAAGTTATTTCGACTTTTAATCAATTAGATTTATCTTCTGTAGGCTTCGCCTTTATCATTTCTTTATAATTTTGGGGAAGTCAACTCATCACATTCCTTTGGCTCGAAATAAATGATGGAGCAAACAACAAAACCCCGAGCTACTTGGCATTGTCATGATTTGAAAATATTACCATCACTCATGTAGCTAAAGTGAATGGTGCATAGCAACCTTATTGGTCTTTTTGCTACAGCGGAGTGCCCCAAAAATTCCACACTCGTATCCGAAAATGCCTATTACCAGGCTTCGGACATTGGAGTGCTTTTGTTAGGCTTAGTATTCTCGCTCTCTTGTCTTCTCTTTTTTTCTCTTTTCATCTTCTCTCTTTCTCTTCTTTTTTTTTCTTTTTTTCTCTTTCTCTTATTTCTTTCTTTCCTTTTTCTTTTTCTCTCTTTTCATTTTCTTTTTTCTCTTTTCTTTTTTCCTTTTTTCTTTCTTTTTCTTTTAGCGTGGAAAATTTCTGGTTATTCTCCCGAATGCCCTAATTCTATGTGTATTTAATTAGGTGACCAAATTATCTTGGAGTGTAAGCCACATATTCATCATCTTCAAAGCTTTCGATTTCCACTAGACAAAGGTGGCTCGAAGTCAACCTTTGGGGTCAAAGTCGATGTCCCTTGTGCAATTGATATACGGGGACTCAATAGACAAATATATACACAAAATGAAAAGGCAATTGAGACGTAATGCCTCCTTTCATTGAAGTTTAAAAACATGCAGTCTGAGGCCCTTACAAAAATCTTTGCTACCTTCGGGCAAAGGGTAGCAAAGGTTGATTTCACACATCACTTCAAGGAAAAGATTAAAATGCAATGAAATGAAGACAAGCGGTCTTGGATACACTAAAATTCTTAAATACTGCTGAGCTGACCATCCATTCCACCCTTCAAACTTCTTCGAGGAACTCAACCTCCCGATTGTCCATCAATTCCTGGACCAATTGCTTAAATTCTAAGCAACTCTGAATTTCATGCCCCGCAGTCTGGTGGTACTCACAAAAGGGTTCATGGCCATCATATGCCTCATTCGGACCCTTCTCGAAGCCGACTTCTAACTTAGCAAAACTTTCATCCATTTGCCTTCTTTGATGGCGAGTAAAGTGCGGGTTCGAAATCTTCGGTAGTCACGAATGCTGACATGACCTCGAACAATTAATTCCAAGACTTAATGGTGTAATGCATGAAATGTGTATGCATAACTGAAACAAATGATTGAAGGCAAAAAAATTAAACACAATCGAATGCAAGGAAACATTGATTCGACGAACATCCTCATTAAACAACTTTCCATAACGGAGATCAAATCTCGTTACAACGAGGTAAGAAAATAGATACACAAGGTACGATTTTTTTCTCTCTTTTTTTCTCGTCCCTTTCCTTCAAATTAGGGTCTCGAAAATTCCGTTGCTATGGATTCTTTCTCCCATTGTGAAAGTTTTCAACTTAGACTGTTCTCGAATCAACACTTCGTATGAAAATGCGATGAGTATGCAAAAATAATCAAAATAAGATAAAAAGGCAACTGGGTTAGTAACACCAATAATGAATACTGAATAAAACAAGTCAACAGAAAACACCAAAGCAGGTTAATAAAGCAAGACCTATTAGCATGAATTCTAATTCTACGGTTATCCGTATGGCTCTAACCGGGGTAGGCTTCTTAAATTCTCACTCATGTGGTTCAGTTCTAACAAGGGTACCCGAACCTATCTCATCACCTACTAAGGTAACAAGAACCCCAATTCTGGCCCATTACAAGCTTGCGAATTGGTTTCGGTTCGAGGGAAAGCACAACCTAATGACGTGGAGGGCTGCTCACATGTCAAAGGCGTGGATTCCGGAAGTGAATTACCGACCCGTGGAGGGAGACTCACGTGGGTATGGGCGTTTCACTCCCACTTAAGGGACGAAGCTAGGGTATAGAGCCTAATGAGTGATGCAACACATGTCGGTGATTCCTTTGAAATTAAATGAAGAATTAATTCAAAATCACCAATTATCAAAGCTCGTGTACTTCAAGTTCTATTTTCGAGGAAGAACCATCTAGCTAAAGTCAAATCAAATTTCAAAAATTTCCATCATTAAAGGCAACAATTATTTCTTTGGCCTAACTCTCTTTTTGTTTTGAAAAACAAAATTCTCCCCAGCAGAGTCGCCAAGCTGTAACGGGGTTTTTTTTTCGCAAATCAAATCAAGTTCCCGTTACTTTTGAAAAAATGTTCGATTTGATTTAAAAGGGGGAGTTTTAAAATTGGCTCGGGTTTCGGGAAAGAAAACCTTTTTAAAAAAATCTTTTTCTCTTTTGGAGTCGCCACCGGCCACTATGGTAGGCCAGACACCGTAAAAAACAAAACCAGAGATTCGTTTGAAAGGGTTCGGGAGTTGGTTACGTGTGGGGTAGGGTTAGCGCCCCCATCACGCCCGGAAATCGGTACCAAAACAATTGTTGCTTTTAATTGATGGAAATTATTCGAAGTTTAAGAAGACTTTAATTAGGGGTTCTTGATTGAAAACCAAACTTTAATCGTACGAGCTCTTTCAAATTAGTGGTATCGAATTAATTTACCATTTAATTAAAAAGGATGACGGTACACCGGACCAAAGACTAAACCGACATCATATAAGACTGACTGCCGTGTTAGTTTAGGGTTCGGATCCCGTACGTCACCTTTATGCATGATGCAAGCAATTAAAATATGATGTTATGGTCTTGTTCGTTTTAATTACGGATTTACCTTTAGACGATTTGAATTAATCCGAATATTCGCGGGACATCCAATAAGCTAGGCATGTCGACCCGAATACGCGAATTAATAGGTATCTCCGTTTTATAATTAAAATTCATTAACATGCGAACTTAGCACTAAAAATCACATGAAATGACATTAAAATGCATGTCACATAAACACATATATTCGAACCACATGAAAGCATACCGACTTATTAAAAACACATGCATCACATATCATACATTTACATTAAATAAAAACGAGCAATATGACAAAACTATGCAATAACTTAGCATGAATAATATAACAAAACATAAACCCGATGCAAAACATATATTCGATATATAAAAAAGGCTAAATGCATGAACAATATATCATAAAAAAAACATGCTAGGCAAGCAAAATAAAATGCCAACTGGCAAGGACCAAAGCTGCAATAAAACCATTTAAAATAGTAATTAAGGCACGAAATGGGACTCAAATGAAAGGACACAGAAAGCTTCAGGGACCAAAAAAGGAATTTATCCATTCAAAATTCAATTAAAACTCGAAATCAGGGCTAAAATGAGAGAACACGAAAAGAAACAGGGACCAGGATGGGAATTAGCCCATCCGGCCATCGATCAGAACCAAATTAGGGATGAAATCAAAAATACTTGAAAACATGAAGGGACTTGGGACGGGGTTTGAAAACGCGGAAGCCCCTCACGCGTAAAAACGGTGACGCGGAGGGGTTTAAAATGCAATTAAACCCTTTTTTAGCATTTTAAAACATTATAAAAACGACTCTTTAAGATTTTCAGCCCTTTTTTCATTTTATAAAACCCTAACAGAGACACTCCCCCCCTTTTCTCTGTCGAATACCGCCGTCGGGGTTCCGGTCGCCGTTGCCGGCGCCGGAACCCTAAAAATCTTCTTTTTCCTTTTTCCGAAACCCAAAACGGAGACCAGAAGCCCCCCTTTTTACAGATTCAAAACCGGAACCGAAATCCTTTTTTGTAAAACCCAAAAAAACGTTTCGAAAATAAAACCCTTTAGTGCTTTCCCCTCACCGATTCACCGCATGTAGTCTCGGAGGAGACTCGAGGGTTTGTCACCGGCGAGACGAGCAACCGAAAGAGAAAGAGAAGATGAATCGATAAGGTAAAAAAACCTAACCAAATGTTTTTTTTTTGAACTGAAATCGAAATGGAGAAGACGATACCTCTCGTAAACTGAGGTGCTCTGCTTGTATTAATTGAAGTTTTTCGGTTACAAATGTTCTCTGAGAAAATCCTCTGAAAAAACTCTCCTCTAAAACCTCTCTCTGAAAATCCTCCTCTCTTCAAAAAAAACCCTCCTTACACTGCATGTCGATTCCGGCTTTTATAAGCCCGGAATATTACATATTTTTCCCTTTTTCCTAATGCATGTAATTGCTGGTAATTCGCTGTTGGTTGTTTTGATTTTGTTTGTATTCATGTCCGACTTTTGCCTCTGCAATTTGTTGTATTTCGCGTTTCTGACATTTCTGATTTTTGTTGCATGTGAGGGCTCTCGTACGAGGGAGAGGGGACCAGAGAAGGCCGGCCGGGCGACGTGGAGTGATCCGGACGGTCAGCAGAATTCGAAGGGGCTCGAACTCGCGCGCGTGAGGGAGCTGGGAAGCCGCGCGTGTGGGCGTGAGGGTTCTGGAATCCTCCTCGGTTCGATCTCAACCGCCCGATACGCTCTTTATCCGACGGCTGCGAGCGATGCGGCGCCCGTGAGCTGAGAGCCATCTAGGGTTTCCTCCATCAGGGACCATCTGAGCCGTTGATCCTCTCCTCGATCCAACGGTGATGCGGAGTGCGGCGCTAGGGCTAAGGGGGCCTCATCTAGGGTTTCTTCGTCAGGGGCCATCTGGACCGTTCGATCAGATGCCCTTGATCCGACGGTCTAGATTCGGCTGCGCAAAAAACACAAGAGAGAGTTAAAGTTTTTCAGATTAGGGCTAGTTTTTTTTTGGCCATCGGGCCTAATAATATGTATAATATTTTTGGGCTTTTATGTATAATGGACTTTGAAATAAACTGGGCTTTTATTAATATGGGCTTGTTTATTTAGTGTTTTTGTTTTTTCCAGATTTAATAATAATAATGATAATAATAATAATAATAATAATAATAATAATAATAATAATAATACTATACGGTAATGACATTATAATGATAATAAGTATTAGTAATATTAGTATTAATATTGGTAACAAGGGTAACAAAGATGGTAATGATAATTTATAATAATAATAATATGATAATAGAAGATAATAATAGATAATGGTGGAAGGTATGGTAATAATACTATAGGTGGTAATATGATGGAATAATAATAATAAGATAATAATATAATGATAGTAACATAATAGTAATAATAATGAGATTAATAGATGATTAATAAGGTAGTAATAATATTATCATATTAAAGCCCATTATTAAAAACAAAAGAAATCGGGTCTAACACCCCGGACAAAATTAGTGATTACACCATAAACTCTCACTTCTTCTCATCCAAGTACCTCGGTCCCAAGTACCTCTTTCTGAAAGCAAACTCAAAGAAATCCCAATCTATCTCGGCCTCTGGAACCCCGGTAGTGATGGTGACCCACCAGGTGTAGGCATCACCCTGAAGCAGTGAGATTACACAACCCAATCTACGTGCGCCCGCACAACCCATCTGAGCCAAGATACGAACTGTCTTCTCCAACCATAACTCCGACCTCTCCGGAGTAGATCCTCTAAACTCCTCGGCCCCTAAGCTACGGAGCCTCTCCAAAGGTAAGCTAGCATCATCACACCTAGGCTGAACTGCAGCCTGAGCTCCCGCAACTGCGGCCTGGAACGCTCCCGCTATCGCTTGCACTAGCGGAGTCATATCAATTCCAGCTGGACCTTGGCCACCTTGGCCACCTTGAGGTCCTTCTCCTCCGGCTCCATACTCGCCCCCAACTCCCGGTGGAGGAGGTGGTGGTGGTGGAGGTGGTGGAGGAGCGCCAACTCCCGCGGCTCCCGGTCCCTCTAGGTGAACCCTCGCACCAGCTATCGGCTCAACAGGAGCTATAACTCGCGGTTCCTGACGAACCAACCTCGGTCTACCTCTCGGTCTAGACATTGCTCTCTCAGATATTAACTACAACCACAACAACAACGCACAAAATGGGTTAGCAAGGTGAGGCTCCCAAGTGTCCAAGTATGTTTCCTCACTTAAAAATCATTTTTCCAATGTAATAGTAGCAATGGGACCCACACACACGTGCTTAAAAGTAAAACAATCAGCATACTTGTCACATAAGCAACCATTCTTGCAGAACAAGCAAACACCGTGCAATTCAACTTAAGAACTTAAACTTACCTCACTTATCTGCCCAAGGTCTCGGTAACCTTAGGCTCTGATACCAACAAGTGTAACCCCCTCGTCCCGGTCTAGCCGGATGACCGGTCCGAGTGAGCTACACGGGGAAAACCGAGTGAAAACTCCCTAAGGAACTCTCCCTCGGTTAGCAACCCTATAATTTTTTTTTTCATTTTAATCTTGTCTAGATGAAAATTACATCCTAAGTGATCATACAGCGGAACGATATTTACGAAGCAGTCAAATGAACCCCAAACTAACATTTAAAAGCCCATTTTTAAAGTCAAACTGCAGGCGGTATCGATACCATAAGGGGGTATCGATACCCCTGGACTAGGTCAACAGGGTTTGGTCAACCTGAGGAGATAGTATCGATACCCCCAATGAGAGTATCGATACCCTCCCCTAAAGTTGACTTCCCACGGTCAAAGCTAAGACAACGGTATCGATACCCTAGAGGCCAGTATCGATACCGAAATCGACAGTGGCTCCAGTGGCCAAAAAGGTATCGATACTCCCCCTCGAGTATCGATACACGAGGCCTGAAACCACAGGGCAGTATCGATACCAGACCAACGGTATCGATACCCCAGCTACGAATCTGCAGGTTTGAGCTGATTTAGAGCACAAGGAGGCCCCTAAATCCCTCTAACACATAAACCAACACACTAACATCAATCCCTAAGGCAAACCAACCATAAAGCATGCTTCCACAAGGCTTAAACATGTATAATACAAAGGCAACAATCCACATCATGCATTCATTCATACTATATTCAAACACATGTAAAACTCTTAAAGCAATGGCTAACAATTCAAGCAAGTAAATAGGCATGAGTTAACACACATCATGGCAACACAACCATGCAAAAGCAATACATATAGAGGAGTCTACACATGCTCCTATCAACCAACAACCACCACAAAACACTCATATCCCATTGCTCAACCATTACATGTCTAATATTTTAAATCCATACTTGGGGAAACTCAAGTCACAAACACACTTGGAGGCCCTCCTCTTGCCCGAGAAACCCACGAACTAAGGATCTACAATGTTGAACAAAGAGAGCGTAAGCAAATAATGCTTAGTGAGGGCAAGCTCTAAAAACAAACCTCAACATTGCAGGGTCCGAGCACGATCTAGCCAAATCAACACACGTATAACCAAAGTCCACAAGATATAGATGCATGAGCAATTATCTCACATTTATGTCATGATCATGAGCTTAACACAACCATACATGTAATCACATTTAACATCCAACGGCTCATATATCTCAATACATTGATGCATATATCAATCAACATTGGCACCTAGATATGACCCAAATACGCGGATAGACTCGTTGGAAACTCATATCCAACAACCACATTACCTCGGTGGGATTCCACTCATCACCGGTCTCGCGGAGGGGATTCCACTCATCCTCACGCCCCGTCGATGGGATTCCACTCATCACCGACTATATTTAAATACCATTTCCGGGCGTACCCGTACTCCTCCTTGGTGACTCAACGCCACCAAGGCCACGCGCGACTTTAGACTCATGTGTACACACTAACATCCTAATGATCGATCATTTGTATTTAAGTATACTAGTGCCAATATTTTACTCATTCCACAACACACATTTCAATCATTTCCGTGCTTAGCACGTACTCACCATGGACACAACCATGAACCATCACCATGCATGCTTTAAGCAATACAATCCATGCCACAACTCACATGTATAAAACAATATACATAAACATTCATATCACATGGCATACGAGGCATATACATTCACACAATTGAGTTCATCCAAAGGCTTAGATCAAGCTTAGGATTAGGCTACCACCCTAATCCTAACTCTAGGTGGGTCTACCAAGCCCAACCTAGTCCGTATACTCGAACCAACTAATTTAAAATCATTCAAGGAAATCAACCACTCACCTAAGCTTCCAAGCACAAGACCAAGCAAGCCACAACCTTCAACTCTCCGGATTCGATCCCGAAGCTTCTTCCACGTTTCCCCTTGCTTCTAGCCAACAAAACACATTCATCACTTCCCAAATCAATGCTAATTCAATCATCAATCCACATTGCAAAACACAACTCAATTTCCACAATTTCCAAATCACATAGCAACCCAAAAACCCAATTTTCGGACTCCCACAACTAAGGGCTGAAATACTCAATTCCAAGCACCCAAATGGCTTCCAAAACATCCCAAAATACTCCCCTAACATAGGTAGACCATCAGCCTTTCATTCCCAACACAAATCCTCTTAAAAACCCAATTTTTCATACCCCAAAATTGGCCTTAAAGACCCACCACGAAAATTCACCCAAATTCTATCAAATTAAGATATGTTGTGAGTTTCATCATGCCCAAGCATAACCCCAACACAATTTTTCAAAATAGATTGAAAAGCCCCATCAAAACCCCAATTTTCCATAAGAACCCTAATTCCCAAAACTCATTATTTTTGAAATTTAAAACAATAGGTGCGTAGATAATGGAGAGGAGGTTAAGAATTTATGTTTACCTCTTGATTTGATGATGAAATTGATTAGCCAACCCAATGGAATAGTGATTAGGGCTTTAGGAGAGTTTGAAAGTGGGGTGGGGTCTTGAAATTGGTAAAGAGGAAAAGAAAGAGGAAGATGACAACTTTTATGGAAAAGTTGTCTTCCTTTATTTTTAAATGGGGTAAATCACAACTTTGGTCCCTCCCTCTTTATTTAAATTCAATTAGGTCATTATCTAAGTTTGTTTTATTTTAATTAGACTTCATTTGACTCGAACAACAACCCGGCTAACTCCTAGGCCCGAGACACGGGTGTTACAAATTGACCCATATATATTTCTATTTTTGGTAATTTGGTCGAATAATATTTTTGTTTATTCTATTATCTACAATTTAATTTTTAGTCAAAATTGCCCCATATTTATTTATATTTTTTGTAATTTAGTCCAATAATAATTTTGTTTATTCTAGTACTTAAAATTTAATTTTTAGTCAAAATTGACCTTTATTCATTTTTTTAATTTAGTCCAATATTTTTAATATGACAATATTGTTGTTCATGTTAGTCCCTAAAATTTTATTTTAACCAAAATTAACCCCTATTTATTTTATATTTTTATAACTTAGTCCAATATTTTTAATATGTTGATATTTTTGTTCACTCTAGTCCATAATATTTTATTTTTAGCTGAAATTGACACTTATTTATTTTTAATTTTTGTAATTTACTCTAATATTTTAAATATGATGATTTTTTGTTCATTCTAGTCCCTAATATTTATTTTTAATGTGATTCATGTTCGTGAAAGGTGTTAAATAATTCACTCGAAATGACCAAACCCAAAGTCTATCGACAATTTGTACCAAACTCAAACTTAATACGTATTTGAAACCCGAATGAACCCGGCCCGAAATTAAACTGACCTGAAATGAACCGACCTGAAGTCCACTTGAGCCTGAATTAACCTGTCAATTAACTGACTCGAACCCGAACGGTTTTTACCCGACCTTAAATTGACTCGCACCCGACCCAAGTCGAGTCGAAACATCAAATTAACCTAAAATAACATGTATCCGATTTGACTTGACCTAACATGACCCGACTTGAAACTCATCCGATTACTTTGTTTTACATCCCTAATTCGATGGGTCAGACTCATCTAATCATTAAATATAATATTAAAAAATATTGTTTAGATTTCGTATAATAGATATATCAATTTGATTTAAAACGTAAGATGCATGAAAAGTATAATTATATTGAAAATTTTGATGGTTAAATTATTAAAATAGTATTAATTATAGGAAAATAAAGGATCAAATGTGTTTTGATTTTTCAGTATTTTCATTTTTCAGTATTTCTTGAGTTGATCGAACAAAAATGGATTAAGAGCCAATAAATGCTCAAACATTAGAACGTAAGTTTACTTTAATGATCAAATTGAAATAATATGTAATTAACAAGAGATAAATTTAGTGAATTTTTAGATTTATGACTAAATTGATTGAATCTGTAAATATGAAAGATCAAATGTGTTATTATACAAAGTTTATATAAACGTTAAGTATTTAACAGGTTTAACGTCACAATTACCATTTTGTTACAAAGCACAACGTTCAATTTTAATTGTGTAACATTTGAAAGTTCGAAATAATAAACCCATTAAAATTTAATTTTGATTGTGTAACACAAAGTTCAATTTTGGTGGTGTAACAAAAAATTGAGCTCCACTAAAATTCAATTTTTATAACAAGAATGATATAAAACCATTGATTAATAGGAAATTTTACAACGCTTCCAATAGTAAACTAAACAAATTTACTTGGAGTGAGATAATGCGATTAAATAATAAACTATGGTTGAATAACGTACCGGTACAGTGTAGGAGAGTACATGTACGGTCATTTAAATCGTATCAGTACTGACATTGTATCGGTACAAATAGAGCTCACTGAAATTTGGTATAACGTACACGTATCGGTATGCCTAGATTACCATACCGGTACAGTTAGGCCAAATTGGTTTTCTCGGTCTTTTTAACCTTAGCAAGTTGACATAACATACTCATAGAGTGTTGAACTGACACATAATACTTACGAAAAAACTGGCCAAATTAGCGTTGTAACCCCCTCGTCCCGGTATGGCCGGATGACCGGTCCGAGTGGGCCACACGGGGAAAACCGAAGCGAAACCCAAAGGGTTCCTCCTCGGTTAGCAACCCTAAATTTTTTTTTTCATTTTAATCTTGTCACATTCGAACCCCAAACCACATTCAAACACCCAAATTTTAATCTTGACTAGAGGCATATTAATTCCTAAGTGTTTTTCTCCATAAAAAGGCCAACAAGTCAAAACAGTGCAGTTTTAAGCAGAAGTTTCGAAACCTTCACCAAGGGTTTCGAAACTTTTGCTGGCAGAAACCCCTGGAACCAATTTCTCACCAAAGGTTTCGAAACCTTGGGGAAGGTTTCGAAACCTTTGACCATAGTTTCGAAACCTACCCCAAAGGTTTCGAAACTTTGGCTGGCAGTGACCCCTGGGACCAAAATTTTTCCAAAGGTTTCGAAACTTTGGCTGGCAGTGACCCCTGGAACCAAATTTTCTGCAAAGGTTTCGAAACCTTACCCATGGTTTCGAAACCTTAGTGCAGGGGATCACTTACTGCCCAACTTATGGACTTCCTAACTATGGAAAAACACTAAAATCATGCATGGACATATGTAGAAGCTCAAAAGAACCAAAGGCATGAATCAACAACTACAAGACTCGCACATACAACCATTTCAACAAGCATACATGAGCCATACGTAGCATTTAACATGGATCAAGGCATTCGAACATGTCATTTCAAACAAAAGAGCAAAATGCAGCATTTAAGGTCAAACATGAAAGCTCAAGAGCCCAAATGACACAATTCAACACAAGAGATTTGCACCCATACATAAGGCAACCTAAGCATCTAAGCATGCCATCACACACCATCAATCAACATAGCATTACATGCTTTACAATCCAAAACATCAATCCAAAACAACATCATTCAAAAGAGTCATACAAACACACCCTATTGCCACATTGCTTAACTACTACAAAATTAACCATACTTGAGCAACAACTTTGAAAGCCCTTCTTGCCTTGCCTCGAGCTAACACCACGCTAATGATCTGCATTGTTGAACATAGAGAGCGTAAGCTATAAGCTTAGTGAGGGTGCTCTAAAACGGAAAACATCAACAATGCAGGGTTCAAGCATGTTAATCCTAGTCTTACATACATCAAACATAGGCATAAGAGTCAAGTAGACTTAGCTAGTCTTTCAAGTAGCATATATGGTCTCTCAATCCTAACAAGTTCAAATCTCATATTTCATCATCATGTAGCAACATATATAACACAACCATATATCACCATATAAGAACAAGTTAATTGGCCACTTTAATTACCCCGATTGTGCGGATTTAAACCTCGACAACACTTTACCTCGGTGAGATTTCACTCATCACCGGACCTTGCATGTGCAGGATTCCACTCATCGCCACATGCCCTACGGATGGGATTCCACTCATCATCCCGTAGAAATGTAATAAAAGCTTCCGGTGGAATGTTACATCACCGTACTCCTCCTTGATGACTTAACGCCATCAAGGCCACGTACGTTTTGACTCGATTTGTGTGCACACTATCCTAATGATCGATCATTTACAACCGGTAATTATTTAGTGCCAATTATCAACATTAATCACATGTCATCACCCACACTCATGCTCACCACATATATCCACAACATGATATATAAACACATGCACCATATAATTGCAAGTACAAGAGCATAGTCATTAAGCACATAGCATTTAAGGATATCAAAAGCTAAGCTATCAACTTGAATTAAATGGAAGTGGCCTACCAAGCACACTTTACACACACACACTAAACATGCTCGAGCCAAACTTAAAAACAAGTTGAACCACTCACCGCCCTTCCTTAGAAAATCGAACAATCCTCCTACGCACCCGGATTCGGTCCCAAAGCCTCTTCCGCGCTTCCACTTGCTTCTAGCCAAACAAAGCATACACATTACTTCCCAATTTAATGCTAAACTCAAACATCAACATACTTTGCTAACACAACCCAAATTCCTCAATTTCTCAAATCTCACAATCTCCTAAAATCCCAATTTTCGTGCTCTCCTAAAGACTTGCTGAAAAATCAATTTCCAAACATCCAAATGACTTCCAAATCATCCCAAAACACCCTCATATCATAGGTAGACCAACAGCCCTTCAATTTCAACATAAAACCCACCAAAAACTCAAGTTTTACTACCTTAAAATCTACCTCAAGGACAAGCTACGAATTTTCACCCAAAATCAACAAATTTGATATATGTTACTCATTACAACATAGTTAACTAAAACCCCAACCCAATTTATCAAAACCAAATAGAAAACCCCTTAAAAAAATTCAAACTTTAACATAAACCCTAATTTCCAAAACATCATATTTTTGAAATCTAAAACAAAAGATAGATAGAGATTGAAAAGGAGATTAAGAAAATGTAATTACCTCTTAAAACGGGGTTGAAATCAAGTGGTAGGATCAATGGAATAGAAGCTAAGGTTTTGAGGGGTTTTAGATATGGGGTTTCTTCTCTTTTGAAGTTGGAAAGAAGATGAAAAGAAGATGACAACTTTTGGTTTAAAGTTGTCTAGCTTTTTTTAAAACTTTAGGGTCAAATTACCTCATAAGTCCTCCCCTTTCTACAAAAGTTCAATTAGGTCATTATTTGAAGATGAAATGTTTTAATTAAGTTTTATTTGACTCGAACTAATACCCGGCTAACTCTTAGGCCTAAAACACGGGTGTTACAACTCTCTCCCACTTAAGGAATTTCGTCCCCGAAATTACCTGACTGAAAGAGATACGGAAACTGCCTTTCCATATCCTCCTTCCTTTCCCAAGTGGCCTCGTCCACACCTCTACGTCGCCACCGCACCTTTACTAACTCAATCGATCTACCCCTCAACACTTTACTGTCAGAAGCTAAGATCTCTACTGGCTCTTCTTCATAAGTCAAATCCGGATTCCATTCAATTTCTTCTACGGGCATAACATGTGATGGATCGGACCTATACTTGCGAAGCATCGACACATGGAACACATCATGTATCTTCTCAAGCTCGGATGGCAACCGCAACTGATAAGCAACCGGACCAACCCTCTTCACAATCTCATACGGTCCTATGTACCTCGGACTCAATTTCCCCTTTCGGCCAAATCTCATCACTTTCTTCCACGGAGACACTTTCAAGAATACCTTCTCACCCACTGAGAACTCAACTTCCTTTCTCTTCAAATCGGCATAGGACTTCTGCCTATCCGAAGCAGCCTTCAAACGGTCACAAATCAATTTTACCTTTTCGGTTGTCCCCTTGAGCAAATCCGGCATAGGTAACAGTTTCTGTCCTACCTCGGCCCAACACACTGGAGTTCTACACTTCCGGCCATACAAGGCCTCATACGGAGCCATCTGAATGCTCGACTGAAAACTGTTATTGTACGCAAACTCTACTAGAGGCAAATGCTTCTCCCAAGTACCCTGAAAGTCTATGATACAACAACGCAGCATATCCTCTAAGATCTGAATAACCCTCTCTGACTGACCATCTGACTGAGGATGATAAGAAGTGCTGAAGTTCAAACGGGTACCCAAAGCTGTATGCAGACATTCCCAAAATCTAGAAGTGAATCGCGGATCTCTATCTGACACAATGGACTTCGGCACACCATGTAGCCTCACAATCTCACCAATGTACAAATCGGCCAATCTATCTAAGGTGTAAGTAGTGTTGACTGCCAAGAAGTGAGCACACTTCGTAAAACGATCTACTATCACCCAAACTGAGTTCTTCTTCGTAGGAGTCAAAGGCAAACCCGAAACAAAATCCATAGTGATGTTCTCCCACTTCCATTCCGGAATCCTCAACGGCTGTAACAAACCTGACACACTCTGACACACTAAGCACTTACTCACAAAGTCGGCTACATCTCTCTTCAAGCCAACCCAAAAGTACTCATTCTTCAAATCACGGTACATCTTCGTACTTCCAGGATGCATAGCAAACGGACTATTGTGGGCTTCAGTCAAGATCGTACGTCTCAAGTCACTGTCTTCTGGCACAACTATTCTATCCTTGAAACACAAAACTCCATCAGTGCTGAAACTGTAATCTGAAGATCTACCCTCGGCTATATCTTGCACTGAGGTGCCAAAGATCTATCTAAGAGCTGTTTCTCTCGAATCAACTGACCTAGAGTAGGTCTAACCTGAAGCTCGGCTACCAAGCCACCATCTCCGGACAAACTCAATCTAGCAAACATAGCTCTCAAGTCCACGGCCATCTTCCTACTCAATGCATCGGCCACTACATTGGCCTTACTCGGATGGTACTCAATAGTAAGATCATAGTCTTTTAGCAACTCTAACCACCTACGCTGTCTGAGATTCAAATCTCGCTGAGTCATAATGTACTTCAAACTCTTGTGATCGGTGTACACTGTGCATTTCTCACCATACAAATAGTGTCTCCAAATCTTCAAAGCAAACACAATTGCAGCTAACTCTATGTCATGGGTCAGATAGTTGCGCTCATGGGTCTTCAACTGTCTTGAGGCATAAGCCACCACTCTCTTGTCTTGCATCAGAACACATCCTAACCCTACATACGAGGCATCACTATAAATCACATAGTCCTTCCCGGACTCAGGCTGAATCAAAATCGGAGCTTGGGTCAAAGCTTCTTTCAATTTCTCAAAGGCTCTCTGTCTTGCATCTGTCCACTCAAACTGAATACTCTTCTGAAGTAACTGTGTCAATGGAGCGGCTAACTTAGAGAAACCCTCTACAAACCTCCTATAGTATTCAGCTAAGCCTAGGAAGCTACGTACCTCTGTCACAGACTTCGGTTGCTTCCACTCAACAATGGCTTCAATCTTCTTCGGATCAACTCTAATCCCATCGGCTGACACTACATGTTCTAAGAAGACTACTTCCCGGATCCAGAATTCACACTTGATGAGCTTCGCATACAACTGATGATCTAGCAAAGTCTTCAAAACAAGTCTCAAGTGCCGGTCATGGTCTTCTTTAGTTCGCGAGTACACCAAGATGTCATCAATAAATACAACCACAAACTGATCTAGATACTGATGAAAAATCCTATTCATCATGTCCATGAAAGCTGTCGGTGCATTAGTCAACCCAAAAGGCATGACTAAGAACTCATAATGAACGTACCTAGTCCTAAAGGCCGTCTTCGGTACATCAACCTCTCTAACCTTTAGCTGGTAGTAACTTGATCTCAAATCAATCTTCAAAAAGACCGATGCTCCTCTCAACTGATCAAACAAGTCATCAATTCTAGGCAACGGATATTTGTTCTTCACTGTCAACTGATTTAACTGTCTATAATCTATGCACATTCTCATACTTCCATCTTTCTTCTTCACAAACAATACTGGTGCACCCCAAGGTGAAGAACTAGGCCTAATAAAACCTCTATCTGTCAATTCTTGCAACTGAGTCTTCAACTCTTTCAATTCTTTCGGTGCCATACGATACGGAGCAATCGAAACAGGAGCTGAATCAGAATAAGTCTCAATGCTGAACTCTACCTCTCTGTCCGGTGGTAACCCTGGCAATTCTTCCGGAAACACACTAGGAAAATCACATACTGTCCGGATGTCCTGAGGTCTAACCTCACTCATGTTAGGGTTCATCACATACGCTAAGTATGCTTCACACCCCAACTCCACTAACCTCTTAGCCTCCAACACTGAAACCACATTGACAAGAACTTCACATTCTCACCCACCACTACGATCTCATAATCATCTGTGAGCTTCAAAGAAATCCGCTTAGTTTCAAAATCTATCCTAGCTCTATGCTTCGTGAGCCAGTCCATACCCAGAATCACATCAAAACCATAGAAGGGAAGCTCCATCATATCCACTGGAAACACATGCCCCTGAACCATCAACGGACACCTTCAGTACATCTTCCTAACTACTACTGTGTCCCCAAAGGAACTAGTAACACTAACTCCTACCTCTAACAACTCACAAGGCAAATTCAAAGACTGTGCATGCTCACTCAATATGTAGGAATGTGTAGACCCAGAGTCAATCAGAGAAAGCAAACCCAAAGACTGTATCGAGAAGTTACCTGCGATCACATCGGTGTCATGCTGCTCCCCGCGCTGAGCGTAAACCCTAGCCTGTCCTCCGCCCTCCGGCTGGACTGCAACAACATGAGCTATGTTCCTCTGACCATCGTTCCTCGGCTGGAAGTTTCCTCTACCGCGCCCGCGGCCTCTCTGAAAATCGTTGGCTCTAGCAGGAGCCTGAGCTGGTGCCTGTCCCACCTGATGTGGACAGTCACGCCTAATGTGGTCTCTAGCACCACAACTCCAACAAGAATGATAATTTCCCCAACACTCACCGGTATGGTTCCTCCCGCAAGTAGCACATGTGGGCAACTTCCCTCCAGCTCTCTGACCCTGATGGCCCCTACCGTGGATACCGCCACCACGCCTATGATCAAACTGATGCCGGTTGTCCCGATGCCTCTTGGCATCACCTCTATCAAAGTTGCTGGACCTCTTACCCGAACTAGATCCCCCTGACCGCCTGGTCAAACTCAAACTGTGCTCCAAGTCCTTGGCCCTCGAGACCAAGACATCAAAATCAGTGTAATCTGAAGCTAGAGTATAAGTCTTGATCTCCTCACTCAGCCCATATCGGAAGCGGTTACAACGCTCCACCTCAGTAGGTACAAGCTCAGGTGCATACTGACTCAATCTGACAAACCGAATCTCATAATCAGTCACGGACATACTCCCCTGAAGCAATGCCATAAACTCCCTCTTCCTCTCATCGAGGTATCGCGGACCCAAATACTTCTTCCGGAAAGCTGTCTCAAAGAACTCCCAAGTGATCTCGGTCTCATCCATCCCCGAAGTAGCGGTGACCCACCAGGTGTAGGCATCACCCTAAAGCAGAGACTCAACACATCCCAACTTGCGCTCACCAGTACATCCCATCTAAGCAAGAATACGGACGGTCTTCTCAAACCACATCTCAGACCTCTCCGGAGTAGCACCTCTAAACTCTTCGGCCCCAAGGCCCCGAAGTCTCTCTAATGGCAATCTGGTGCCCTCACCCTGATGATGAGCTGCCTGACCTCCAGCTACTGCAGCCTGGAATGCTCCGGCTATTGCCTGAACCAACGGAGCTAAGTCAATCCCGGCCGGTCCTTGGCCACCTTGGCCGCCTTGGCCTCCTTGTGGTCCCATTCCTTCGGGCCCGGCCTCGCCTCCCACTCCCGGTGGAGGAGGTGGTGGCGGTGGAGGTGGTGGAGGAGCTCCAACTCCAACCACTAGCTCTCCCACTTGAGCCTCAACTCTCACAACTGGCTCAACTCTCGGAGCCTCTACCCGTGGTTCCGGTCGAACCATCCTAGGCCTCCCACGTGGTCTCATGGTTCAACTAGCAAGGTAAAACTACAACAAGAAACAGATAAGGATTACGTTAGTCAAAGCAAGGGTCCAATAGTGCTCAAGTATTCCTCTTTCCAAAAATCTTTTTAAATTAAGTAATAGTAGCAATGGGCACTCACTCTATACCAGACACGACAGTTCAAGCATTCCAAACATCATATGATCAATCAAGCATCAAGGATTCATGGCAAATCATGCATCAAACAACACAAGCATTTAACACATTAATCTTACCTCACTTACCTGCCCGAGGTCTCGGTAACCTCAGGCTCTGATACCAACAAATGTAACCCCCTCGTCCCGGTCTGGCCGGATGACCGGTCCGAGTGGGCCACACGGGGAAAACCGAAGCGAAACCCAAAGGGTTCCTCCTCGGTTAGCAACCCTAATTTTTTTTTCATTTTAATCTTGTCACATTCGAACCCCAAACCACATTCAAACACCCAAATTTTAATCTTGACTAGAGGCATATTAATTCCTAAGTGTTTTTCTCCATAAAAAGGCCAACAAGTCAAAACAGTGCAGTTTTAAGCAGAAGTTTTGAAACCTTCACCAAGGGTTTCGAAACTTTTGCTGGCAGAAACCCCTGGAACCAATTTCTCAAGGTTTCGAAACCTTTGACCATAGTTTCGAAACCTACCCCAAAGGTTTCGAAACTTTGGCTGGCAGTGACCCCTGGGACCAAAATTTTTCCAAAGGTTTCGAAACTTTGGCTGGCAGTGACCCCTGGAACCAAATTTTCTGCAAAGGTTTCGAAACCTTACCCATGGTTTCGAAACCTTAGTGCAGGGGATCACTTACTGCCCAACTTATGGACTTCCTAACCATGGAAAAACACTAAAATCATGCATGGACATATGTAGAAGCTCAAAAGAACCAAAGGCATGAATCAACAACTACAAGACTCGTACATACAACCATTTCAACAAGCATACATGAGCCATACGTAGCATTTAACATGGATCAAGGCATTCGAACATGTCATTTCAAACAAAAGAGCAAAATGCAGCATTTAAGGTCAAACATGAAAGCTCAAGAGCCCAAATGACACAATTCAACACAAGAGATTTGCACCCATACATAAGGCAACCTAAGCATCTAAGCATGCCATCACACACCATCAATCAACATAGCATTACATGCTTTACAATCCAAAACATCAATCCAAAACAACATCATTCAAAAGAGTCATACAAACACACCCTATTGCCACATTGCTTAACTACTACAAAATTAACCATACTTGAGCAACAACTTTGAAAGCCCTTCTTGCCTTGCCTCGAGCTAACACCACGCTAATGATCTGCATTGTTGAACATAGAGAGCGTAAGCTATAAGCTTAGTGAGGGTGCTCTAAAACGGAAAACATCAACAATGCAGGGTTCAAGCATGTTAATCCTAGTCTTACATACATCAAACATAGGCATAAGAGTCAAGTAGACTTAGCTAGTCTTTCAAGTAGCATATATGGTCTCTCAATCCTAACAAGTTCAAATCTCATATTTCATCATCATGTAGCAACATATATAACACAACCATATATCACCATATAAGAACAAGTTAATTGGCCACTTTAATTACCCCGATTGTGCGGATTTAAACCTCGACAACACTTTACCTCGGTGAGATTTCACTCATCACCGGACCTTGCATGTGCGGGATTCCACTCATCGCCACATGCCCTACGGATGGGATTCCACTCATCATCCCGTAGAAATGTAATAAAAGCTTCCGGTGGAATGTTACATCACCGTACTCCTCCTTGATGACTTAACGCCATCAAGGCCACGTACGTTTTGACTCGATTTGTGTGCACACTATCCTAATGATCGATCATTTACAACCGGTAATTATTTAGTGCCAATTATCAACATTAATCACATGTCATCACCCACACTCATGCTCACCACATATATCCACAACATGATATATAAACACATGCACCATATAATTGCAAGTACAAGAGCATAGTCATTAAGCACATAGCATTTAAGGATATCAAAAGCTAAGCTATCAACTTGAATTAAATGGAAGTGGCCTACCAAGCACACTTTACACACACACACTAAACATGCTCGAGCCAAACTTAAAAACAAGTTGAACCACTCACCGCCCTTCCTTAGAAAATCGAACAATCCTCCTACGCACCCGGATTCGGTCCCAAAGCCTCTTCCGCGCTTCCACTTGCTTCTAGCCAAACAAAGCATACACATTACTTCCCAATTCAATGCTAAACTCAACCATCAACATACTTTGCTAACACAACCCAAATTCCTCAATTTCTCAAATCTCACAATCTCCTAAAATCCCAATTTTCGTGCTCTCCTAAAGACTTGCTGAAAAATCAATTTCCAAACATCCAAATGACTTACAAATCATCCCAAAACACCCTCATATCATAGGTAGACCAACAGCCCTTCAATTTCAACATAAAACCCACCAAAAACTCAAGTTTTACTACCTTAAAATCTACCTCAAGGACAAGCTACGAATTTTCACCCAAAATCAACAAATTTGATATATGTTACTCATTACAACATAGTTAACTAAAACCCCAACCCAATTTATCAAAACCAAATAGAAAACCCCTTAAAAAAATTCAAACTTTAACATAAACCCTAATTTCCAAAACACCATATTTTTTAAATCTAAAACAAAGGATAGATATAGATTGAAAAGGAGATTAAGAAAATGTAATTACCTCTTAAAACGGGGTTGAAATCAAGTGGTAGGATCAATGGAATAGAAGCTAAGGTTTTGAGGGGTTTTAGAGATGGGGTTTCTTCTCTTTTGAAGTTGGAAAGAAGATGAAAAGAAGATGACAACTTTTGGTTTAAAGTTGTCTAGCTTTTTTTAAAACTTTAGGGTCAAATTACCTCATAAGTCCTCCCCTTTCTACAAAAGTTCAATTAGGTCATTATTTGAAGATGAAATGTTTTAATTAAGTTTTATTTGACTCGAACTAATACCCGGCTAACTCTTAGGCCCAAAACACGGGTGTTACAAGCGTATTAGTATTTAACTTTTGTTGGTTTTTTTATATTATATTTCACTCGAAACACAAATATTTGTTACCATAAAGCATATTTTGTCCCAACACACTAACCTTGTAAATTTCAAATTTGTTCCAAATAACTTTGATATTCGAACACCTAGCTCTTTCCAACTTTCAATTTTTGAGTTATATAAATATTTTAAAAAAATCAAACACTGAAGTCTTTTTTAACTTAATTTCACCACTTAGCTCTTTTCCAACGTTACTGAGCTCTTTTTCAATGAGAAAAAATGCGTAAAACATATCCAAAATCCATAAAACATACGTAAAATTCATAAAAATATATCCAAAATGGCATACCTGAAATCCATAAAACATACCTAAAATCCATAAAACAAATCCAAAATGGCATAGCCACAAAATAAATCCAACATAAGATAAAGACATGAAATAAAGCTAAGGCTCAGGTCAATCGTCGCCGCCATCAACATCATCCTAAAGAAGCTCAACTGAATACTCAAAGATATCAAGATGCGCGTCAACTGAATCAAAACGTGCATCAAATGAATCCAAACGACGCATAATGCGACCCTTCATCTGAGTGATCAACTTCGAAAGTGATGCCAAAGAGACATCTCCCAGAGGTATCGGAGCAACTGCCTGACGAGGCGCTTGAGGTGCTGGAGCTGGTCATGAACGTCGAGGAATCTAGTCGCTGTTGACGAGCTCGAAATGAGCCTTTCGAAAAGATGAAGCACCAATCTTTTGTCCTAGATTATTTGGAATATCAATGGAGCAATTTATGCTTTCCTTTAGAAAGATATGGCTTAGGACGCAACTGTAGTAAAAGAAGTTAACTGTAGCGGTGCGATGGTTGTTGATCAGATAAACTAGGTTCGCAAAAATAATCTGAGCAAGATTGATGCGTTGGCCAGTGCGGAAGCACTGAATCCACCAAGCATCGACAGTCCCAATGGTAAAATACTTACCACCAAATGGCCGAAACCACCGAGTGATAATCAAATGGAGAAAGCAGTTATGGGCGTTTAGGGTAGTAACATACCCAAGAGCTGGAGAACTAGGAATAGGTTGATCCTCAATATCTATACCTGTGTTTTCTAGACCTAGATGTTGTGCAATTATTTCAGTGTCTAGCAGAAAGGTCTTTCCCAAAAGGTAAGACTCGATGTCAACAACACTGTTACTGAGTTCATCAACAACACAACGAGCGTTGGAAAAGAAAATTCGGGTTAAAGTAGAAAAATATTCGGGATTAAGCTAAAGCATGGTAAAAAAATGAATTTAGCATCTTCGTTATCCTTCGTGGCGAGAGTAGTATTGGTTAATTCAGTTTTATCAAGCTCCCAACATATTATATGCCAATATTTGTTATTCCTAAGAGTGTAATACGAAAGATTGATTCTACACAAAGGACATTTTTATGGGGTGCAGAAAATGGGCAGCGACATATGAGTAGAGTGGGATGGGATAAGGTATGTAGGCCGAATCATTTAGAGGGCTTGGGACTAGTGAATTTACGCACGTGGAATTTAGCATACCTGCTAAGTGGGCGTGGCGTTTTACGGTTGAAGAAGATTCCTTACGAAAATCTTTAGTCATTGTGAAATATAGGACATCGGTGTTTTCATGGTGATTGAACACAGTGCGGAAAAATCGGATGTCGACTATTTGGAGACAAATTGTTAATGTGCAAGAGGACACAACTATGCAACGTTTCATGGGTTTGCAATGTTTTATTTGGGTGATTGGTGATGGATCAAAGGTGCTATTTTGGCATGATGTATGATGTTCAGTGGAGCCACTTCGAGCGTTGTATCCACGACATTTTAGGATCACCATCTAAAATTGCTTTAGTTTTAGATTATAGTGAGGATGGTAAATTCACACATGCTTCTTGGACTGCATTTTCAGCCGTGAACTGAGAGTTTTTGAACATCAAATGTTACAAGATATGGTTTTCATTGTGCCGCAACAAACATTTGATAGACAACATGGTGGATAAGTTAGTGTGGTGTCTGAATGTTAAGGGAATGTTTTTGGTGGGTGAATTAACGAGATTAATGAGTTCTTTTCGAATTTCGGATGAATATTTTGTAACATTTTTTATATGGGGAGTTGAGGTGCCACCAAAGGTGTAATGCTTTTTGTGGTTTATCTCTTTGAAGCGTTTGTCGACGATTTGTTGTCTTTTGGAGCGAGGTATTTCATTTGGTGGTATGGAGGATTCTTGTTTGTGGTTCCATGAGGAGAAAGATGAAATAGATCATATTTTGCTTTTTTGTGAGGTAATTCAGAATTTATGGTATTTATTTTTTAATTGGCGGGGCGTTGATATAGTTTTGCCACGAATTTTGGATGATTTCTTGGTGCAAGGTGCAGGGTTGTTCACAGGTATGGTGCGTAAATGGTGGATAGCTGGATGTGTCGTGGTGCTTTGATTGGCTTGGCTTGCAAGGAATGGATTACTTTTTTACAAGGAAAAGATGATTTTGAATGAATTATTTTTCTTGGTTAAATTACGATCGATGTATTAGGTGAAAGCTACATCAGTGAACATTTCAATTTTGGAATCCAAGTGGTGGGATAGTCCTCAGCTATGTTATATGTAGGGGAGCGATGTGGCAAGTTGTGTACATGTTGTTTGGCAACCGCCGGTCCCAGGGGTGTTGAAGTTTAACGTAGATGGTTCGGCAAGAGGTAAACTAGGGTTGGCGAGTTGTGAAGTAGTGCTACGAGATTCGACAATGTGTGTTTTGGCTATGTTCTCGGGTCCTTTGGGTGTTATGGAGTCCAATGAAGCAGAGGTACGAGCTATTTTGACAGCATTGGAAATGGTCGATGGGTCGAAGTGGGGTGAGACATGTCCAATTGTGATTGAATCTGATTCCCGCGTGACTGTCTCATGGGTGTTGCACGTAGAACAACGGTCATGGCGTTTGTGGTTGTGTTTTCACGCCATTGATATTGTATGTTCCAGGATGCTAAGCGTGTGTTTTAAGAATGTGTTTCGCAAGGCGAATGGTTTTGTGGATGCATTAGCTAAAGGTGGGGTTGATCGTTCGTCATGGTTTTAAGTCATGGATTGAGAACTGGCTGTGAGTGGGGTGTTGGTTGTTGTTAGGCTTTTGGGATAGCCTGGGCGTAGTTGCAACATGTGAGTTATATTGGTTTGGGGGTGTTGGCAGTGGGGAGTTGCTTTCCTGTGTGTTTTGTGTTAGGATCAATTTATTTTGGGGTTTTTTGTCTGGGGGTGTGGTGCTATATTTTTTTCTTAGTGGTTTGAATGTACTTTTTTCCTCCATGTTAGGTTAGAGAAGTTTTTAACGAGACATTCGAATGATTTGTATATGATTTTCCCCCTTAATAAAACCGTACACTTTCGGATACAAAAGTAATTTTGAATTTTATTAGGAGAGGTTGCCGTATTTTTTATTTCATAAATTCCATTATTTCCATCCAAATTAGCATCAATATTTTCAAATTGTAATTTAAAGTTCTACTCAAAACTATCTTCCAATAGTTGCACTAGAAAAAAATTCATTAACATCACTATTAAAAAAACGCTAAGAAATAAGAAACGGGAACATAGCAGGAGTTCGTACACTGCTTGGTGCAGATACATGATTAACAGCAAACATCTTATTTATAAGCGAAGATTTTTAGTTTAATAAGGGTGATATATATAATTTTTAATTTTCTTTTAAAACTAGATTAAAATACCTATTTATTTCTAAATTATAAAATTTTAATTTTTGTTCATTTAAAATTCAAGTCGCTGTCGTTGCTGCCACCGCCGCCACCTCCCACCGCTAATGCTGTTGGAGTCAATTATCAATGCCAGTTTGATTCATCAGGTTTGTGGCAGGAGAACAAGCTGAATTTCACCTTGCATGTTTGATCAAATCGTATGCCATTATAGCTGGTGTTTGAATTTTTGTTCTTTAGGCTGGCGGCGGCGGTTTGAATTTTAAATGAACAAAAATTAGAGTTTTATAATTTAGGGGTAGATATGTATTTTGATTTATGTTTAAAAGAAAATTAAAAATATAACAATAGTTTTTAATTAATTTACTTTTATTTTTTTAATTATTTATAATTATACGGTGAGTCATTTAGATTTTTAATCTTTATGAATTGAATTAATAGTGCTCGTCGATATTCATCATTAGTGGTGTTCATCTGTACTCGTCGAACATGGCAGATTTTATATATGATTCTCTTTTTAACTTCATATATATAATTAAAATGTATTACTTTGCTCAAAAAAATTAAAATGCATTACTAGAGTATTGACGGAGAAACCCCAACACTATAGTTATTAATTTATTTTTTTATTTAATTATCAATATCTTATTTATTAGTTAATTAATTTAGATTAGGTTTTGAAGAGACTTAATATGAGAGCGACCCTATTAATTTATTTATTTTTATTTACAATGTCAGGATTCAAATTTTTAAAATTAAGAAAGCTAGGATATCAACCAGCTAAACCTACTAATTATTGGTTGTAGCTATTAATTTATTAATAATCAAGAAACACCAAGTTAAGCAAGGAATCTGCTTTATTGCCGTCAAATCTTGCAACCTGAATGTTTTTCATTTGTAATCTGGCCACGTCTTGTGATAATTAAGCAGAGCAATTAAAAGAATTAATTAATGCTAATATCATATTAATAATTCCGGAGCCTCCCATGCAGAAATTATATAGTTTTTATTTATCGTTTATGGTGCTTTGCTGCTTTGGATGGACTCCACTCTATTGAAAATGCCACCTCACCATTTTCTTGTTTTCCTTTTTTTGTTTGTTTGTTTCTACTTTATTCATGTGTGGGAGTGGGGACGCCTGCCATTTTTATTCTAAATTTCGTAAAACTATGATTAGGGATTAGTTGTAATCTTTTGGCATTTTGTATTTAAACGCTAATTAAATATGTGAAATCCAACAAAATTTCAACATCAATTATTAGATGGCATTGTGTGTAACCAGTAACTTTTATAACTTAAAAAAGTTAAAAATCTTATTGTACATGACATTCATCAAAATTGATCTCGGAAAAGGGGTTTTATTGTACGACGGAATGCATGTTCGAATCATAAAGACGACATTGTTGACATAAATAATAAAGAATTTTAAATATTCTCAATGATGACGTGTATTCGTGTAAGTTAAAAAAAATTGGGTTAGTTAAACATTCATCACCCTAAAGTTGGTTCTATAGAAATTTTGAGAAGGATTGGATATAAAAACCGGTTTAACATTAGAGATTAATTAAATGTTGATGGATATGTGGAGGGCTTGGTATCATGGGATTTTCAACATGTTTCGGAATCTTATTTTTGAATTATTAATGCCATAGTTGATATACCTGCTTTCTTGGCATTTTGGGAGGGGAGCTTTGGTGGTGTCGATGAATGTTCATTCCAATCCATATAAATGAGAATTTCTGTAGCATAACTTCACCCCTATGCTTCTCCAAATTCCGAGTTGTTTGCATTGGTTGATTTGTAAATGAGCAGTGATTCCCAAGAGCAGAAGCTTGGGTTGATTAGGGAGTACAGTTTTGATGAACAGCCTTGGAACATGTCAGTGCAGGCCAATACAATCATGGGTGGTTTTCAGACGCCAGCAGTGCAGGCCAATACAATCATGGGTGGTTTTCAGACGCCAGCAGTGCAGGCCAATACAATCATGGGTGGTTTTCAGACTCCAGGTGCTGCCTTTTATGCAACTGAAAGATGCATGGGGTTTCCCCACTACAACATCTGCAATTCATTTCAATCACTTGCTCCAGATCAACCAAACTATGCATTGCAATCCATATCCAAACCCCATATTTCTTGCCATCAATACCACAACACAATTCCATGCACAAACACACAGAAGCAATCTTCCCCTGCAACGCTAAGCTTCTTTCAACAAGAGAAGCAATCTTCAAACTATTCATCCGGTACCACTGCTACCAAAACTCGAATACGGTGGACGCAGGACCTCCATGACAAGTTCGTGGAGTGCGTTAAACGCCTCGGGGGTGCCGAGAGTAAGTCAATACCATGACATTAACATTCTCAAAGTCTAGACAATCAATTTAGTTATGTATTGCTTTTGATCCAACAGAAGCAACCCCAAAGGCAATTCTGAAACTGATGGATACCCAAGGGCTGACCATCTTTCATGTTAAAAGCCATTTGCAGGTACTAATTCAATTTTAATAAGTTGGAATGTTGGTTAAAATGTGGTATTTTGACTTCAGATTTTCTTACAGAAATATCGAATTGCAAAATACATGCCTCACTCTGCCCAAGGTATAATTTGCTATTATGTTTCTTCTTCTTTTTCTGGTTATAATCTCAAATGGTTGAAAATCCAGTCTCCCCTTTTCTTGTTGCAGGAAAATCACAGAGAGCAACGAGTACAAGTGATGTTACTCAGATCGATGTCAAAACGTAAACTTCTTCACCACCTTCGGATTGAATATTGATTAGAAATTTAACATTTTTGTTTAAAATTATTGTTATTACTGTGATTATCATGAATCTTGTATTTCACATGTTGGCACCAAAAAGCATTCATGTAGTTTTTGTTTTTGTACAAGAAAATCACTAAATGTATATTGCATTCATGATTTTTTTTCAGTTATTGTTTTGACAATTTTGCAAGTCTTAAGTAAATAGTAATAATTTTATGTTGGTTCATGTTCTAATTTTTCAAAAATTTAAATTTTCTGACTCCGTCCCAGTATGTTTTGACAGCGGTTTGCATCTGACCGAGACATTGCAACTTCAGTTGGATGTCCAGAGGCGTCTTCATGAACAACTAGAGGTATAACAATGTTCTTTGATTCTGTTTCATTTTCATGGTGTATCTTGCCATGATTTCTGCCTCCTTCTGAATGCAGTAACTGAACCCTACAGACTTAATCTAAATCTCTAATCCTAAACCCTAAATCACGACACGGTGATGATCCAGCGAAACCATTTTCAGCCCTGTTTTACCATTTGGTGACATCCAGTTTCATTACCACTGTTTCTTGTTGGTGCTCAGATCCAGCGCAATCTACAGTTGCGAATCGAAGAGCAAGGAAGGCAGCTTAAGATGATGATCGATCAGCAGCAAAAAACAAGTGAAAGCCTCTTAAAAAAGCAAGATCACGACATCAGCCCATCGTTTAGCTTCGAAGATGTCGAAGCCTCGATTGCAGAAAGTTCAGGAACTGCGTACATTCCATCCAACATAAGCTAGAGAGATTAGCAATTCATGTCAAAAGATGTAACATTTACATCAAAACCAAAAAAAAAAAAAAAATCAAGCTCATACGAGCCAATCTATCAGCAACAGCATTTGCTTCTCGGTGTACATGGTGGAACACCGTTTCCTAATTACGTTATATCAAATGACGAATGCCGTCCACAACAGCATGGTGTTTTAAAGAATTGGACTCTCCTGTAATAATCCTTAAGGCCTCTAAACTGTCGGTTTTCAATTCAATTCGACGATAGCCAAGGTCCCAAGCGTGGTTCAACATCTCATGGATCGCCCACAACTCTGATAAAAGAACGAAGCATGTGCCAATACTTTTGGAAAACCCCGAGATCCAGCTACCTTCAGCATCACGCAGCACACCCCCCACTGCAGCTGCACCAGATGCAGGGTGCACGACTCCGTCGGTATTGCCCTTGATCCAATTTGCTGCTGGCTTCCTCCAGCTAACGCCACTGGACTGGTTCCTAGGGTTCCCACGCTGGGGACTCTCAACACAAGTTGCAAATTCCTTTGCAAGCTTAAAACAGTGATCAATGAAATCCCATTTTTCCACATAAAAAGCATCGAGAATAATGTTGCAGCGTCTTCTCCACAACTGCCACACTATCGTCGCAAATTTGCATGGCCAATCGTCATCCTCGCAACCAAACATTTTTGGTTTACTAAGGTTAGTATCAATCCACTCCTGCACATTCAAAGACATAAAACTGTGGAAAATATTAGAAGGAATCAAACGTACCCAAATAGACTTAGCCTTAGAACACTTCCTGAGAATATGGTCGACATCTTCAACATCATGACGAGAAATTTGACATATATTCGTATCGGACATATGCCGTCTCATACGCTCCGCGTTAATTAACAACGCTTCGCGCATAGCAAGCCATAGGAAAACCCGACTCGTTGAGGCACTTTTGATTTCCAAATTATTTTCCATTGTGAATCGTTTTGTGCTGTTGCAGCCTGGGTTAAAAACTTCTACGCTGATTTCGTGGTGAACAAATGCTTTTCCTCCCATCTCCATACCGGTGTATCCTCGCCCAATCTTCCATCAGGTGGTTTTATAGTTGCGATGCGTCGTAGGACATGTTCCGGAATACACGTTCCAAGTCGGTACCAGTCCCAATCGCCCGAGGGGGTAACAAATGCTGCAACCGGAGTAGGCTCAGGGAATTGGGGTAGTAAACATTCCATCACAATCGATCCAAGTGTCAAACCAGAAATCTGTTTGTTTTCCATCCCTTATATTCCAACGAGTATTGTTACAAAGATTCGTCCATACGTTACTAATTTCGTGCCATAATCTAGAGCAATTACTACGGGAAATAGAAGTAGGAAATCTTGACCTTCAGGCATATTTCGCTTTACATTCACGAATCAACAACTTTTCCTCATCCGAAATCAATTGGAAGCCTATCTTCATCATAAACGCCCTGTTTTGTTGATGAATATCCTTCAAACCGAGACCCCTATCCTCGATAGACTCTTGCTCTGAGCTCCACTTGACCAAAGGAATTCCAATACTATTAGATGATTTACCCCACACAAATTGGCGAATTAAACACTCCATCTCCTCACAAATACTCTTAGGTAACCAGGATGACTGCATTGCGTACACAGGGATCGCCTGAAGAACAGCTTTTTCCATAGTGATTCTACCCGCTAAGGATAAGGAACCCGCGGCCCAACCCGAGAGCTTGTTGCGCACATTCTCAAGAAGATAAGAGTATGTTGCCATGGTTATGCGTGAGTGCAACACAGGTATGCCAAGATATTTACCCAAGTCCAAGACCTCTTCAAACCCCAAACTTTGAGTGATAACCTGTCGCATGTTAGCATTAACATTCCTAGAGGAAATTATTTTGGTTTTCAACGTACTGACCTTGTGACCAGAATCATTGCAAAATTTCTCAAAAACGCCTTTGACAACATCAACTTGTTGCATCGATGCTTCCATGAAAAGGACAAGGTCATCCGCAAAAAAAAGGTGAGACAATCCCAGGCCATATTTCGAAAGATGAATTTGTCGCCATTCCCTCTCATCAACTTTGCGCATAATGGCTTTCGATAAACGCTCCATGCAAAGTACGAATAAATATGGCGAAAAAGGGTCCCCTTGGCGTATCCCACGGGTTGGTTTAAATCCCTTCGTCAGCTCTATGTTCCATAGAACATGGGTAGAAACAGAACGAACACACGTCATTATTAAGTTAATAAAATGACTAGGCATACCTGTAAGCTTAAGGGTTTCTTCGATATAGTCCCACTCAAGACGATCATATGCTTTCTCAAGGTCCACTTTGACGGCTAACCACCCCGTCTTGCCGGACTTATTATTCATAGAGTGAATAGTTTCTTGCGCGAGGATGATGTTATCAGTAATATGTCTGCCCGGAACAAAGCTCGCCTGGGTTGGCGCTATCCAATTTGGAAGGAAAGGTTTTAATCTCTCAACAAGGACCTTTGATATTATTTTGTAGGACACATTGCAAAGACTGATCGGACGAAATTGGGTGATCGAAAAAGGACTCTCCACTTTCGGGATCAAAACGAGGATAGTTTCATTAATCCAGCTCTCTAGGCTGCCCCTATAAAAAAATCACGCACAAGATTAAAAATAGACACACCAACAATGGACCAATTCTTTTGATAAAACAAAACAGGCAAACTGTCGATACCAGGAGCTTTTAACGGAGCCATTTGGGAAACAATTTTTTGCACCTCCTCCATTGTTACCGCAACCATTAAAGAACACATATCCATATTAGAGTGGTGAAAAAAATCAGCCTCCGCAGAATTAGTTAATGTATGCATACCCTCACTTGTAAACAAAGTCTTAAAAAACTCGCAGGCATGTTCTTGAAGGACTTGCACATCGTCACACCACAAACCATTATCAAGTTGCAACATTCTTACCATGTTTCGTTTCCATCGAATCAAAATGCTTGCATGGAAAAACGAGGTGTTACGACCCCCCTTCACAATCCACTCTTGTCTCGACTTTTGCTTCCAGAAGCTTTCTTCCTGTTCTAATACTGTATTCAGCTCCTCTTTTAACATCTCTTCAAGGTTTATAAGAAAATTGGAGTCTGACTTCTCTAGATATCTTTCAATCCCCTTGATTCGTGCTAATAACAACGATTTCTTCCGCCCAATATGTCCAAAAACCGATTCATTCCAGGTACGACTTTGTTGTTGTAAGCTTGTCACATTTTCAACCAACGATTTATTCACATTCCAACATTGTTCAAGCATAGGCTTAAAGCCCTCATGGTCATTCCACGCAGCAATGAACCTATATGGCCTAGCTTTACCTTGACTCGTGCGATTACCCAGCTCTAACATGATGGGACGATGATCAGATCCAAGGCGTTGGAGATGGAAGACTGCCGACATTGGAAAAGAGCTATACCACTTACTATTGCAAATAAAGCGATCCAACCGCTGCGAAAGATCACCTCTCTTCCAAGTGAAAGAAGGACCGTTAAATCCCATATCAATTAACCCAGAGTGAAACATAAAATCATTAAAATACGGGCAGATCCCAGTTCTTTTCCTAGAACCACCATCCCTCTCCGATATGCTACTAATCACATTTAAATCACCGCCGAAAACCCAAGGCTAACTATCTTTCGGGTCTAACGCATCTAGTTGATTCCATAAGGCACGCCTTTTCCCCGCATCAGGGCTGGCATACACAATAGTGAAAAAGAACTTCTTTCGCTCATCCACAATAGTAATCACAACATGGATAAATTGGTTAGAAATGGCCAACACATCAAAGTTAACCTTACTATTCCACAACACCCAAATCCCTCATGTAAAACCATTAGCCTCAACCCTATAAGAATAATCAAAACCAGCTCTACGAATGAAAGTGTCGGCTTTCTTCCCGCTAATGCGTGGTTCCAAAACCACAAAGACATTTGGTCTCTGTACTCTAACAAACATATTAAAGAAGCGGTTAAAATTTGAGTCAAGAGCTCCTTGTGCATTCCATGATATAATCTGAATCATAGTAAAATTAAAAAGGAAATGAAAAGAAAGACATCACCATAAGCCTACATATCAGGTTGTTCGCTCGATTCAAAGGATGTGTTCGCCCGCTATTGGACACCATAGCTAGTTGGTTCAGTGGTGTCCCGTGAGTCCATGTTTGAATGTAGAGTCTCTTCCTTTGCCTGATCCAACTCCGAGGTGAGCGCTTCCACAAGACCTGCTAAAGTTGGTTGATTCTTAGGCTTTCCATCCTTTTCCTAGTTTTCATGTTTTTGCCTGGAACCCCCTTGATCAACGCCAAAGCATTTCCACCACTTCTCGAGTTAGCACCAGTTATTGAGAGTGGTAAAACCCGCCCATTTCTTTCATAAAGTGCAGGCCGATTCTCGTCATCGGTCACATGCACAACAACATGTTTTTTCGGATTCAAACTAGTAGAAACTGGGATCACGGCTTCCTTTGATGCCACTTTATCCACATGGATGGGACTCTTACCTTTCAAAGCACTCTGAGATTGCATCATTGTTTTGTCTAGGCTATGATCGCTCACCTTAGATATCCCCATGTCCGCATCTCGCCTTTCTCCTTGATTACTGCCTTCGGCTCTCATATCGCCAATGTGAATCCCACCATGCTGCGATGGTCCTAAATTAGAACGATGAGTTTTTCCCTTTGATAAGTCCTTCCCCATAGTACGTTGTTCATCAGTAATCAAATCTAGCGCATCAGCTAAGATAGAGAACCTGGAACCGACATTACGACTATTTGACATTGAACTTTGTGGAGGCGGATCATTGTCACGCTTCGCCATCGTCTTTCTCCTCCTATTGATAACCTACATCTAAGGACCATATAATTCATCTTGATAAATTGCATCTTTCCTTTGTTCATGTTGAGATTTTAGGGCTCGATTCGATCAACCGTTCTTGCTCGCCAAGTGTGGAGAAGTTGGATAATTGGGTGTTTTAGTGGGAGGTGAAAAATAGGCAATTTGACACAAGGATTTATAGTGGTTCAACCTTCTAACCAAGGTCTACATCCATACCTTACCTCCCCACTAAGAATTTTGACCCCTTTTCTAGGCTAAGGAGGCAACCTTTACAACCCTCAAAGCTTTCTACCCAAAGCTTGAGGAAACACTCTCTTGTACAAAGAAAGACTTAGCAAACTAGAAATCCCTCTAATAGGTGTTTGTTTGCAATTCTAAGCACTCACCCAAAACCTAAACACTTGAGCAAATTTAACAATGTAAGCTTACAAGTGTTGTCTAAGCAAGAAATAAACAATTTAAGTTCTAGACAAATTTTGACATCATAATGTTGTAACAATTGAAGCATTTTTTATTACAAGATGCTTGGAGGTCCCTTTTATACTCCCAATTTAGTTTGTAGCCATTACTAGCCGTTGGGATCAAATTGGATCCGTTGAGGACTTTATTTCCCTTCATTAATGTTGTTCTGCAGCCATCCGTATCGATACGCTTGGATCCGTATCGGTACGGCCTTCATCAGAAACTAGCCATTGGGCTCTTGCTATCCTGGGCGTATCGATACGCTTGAGGGCGTACCGGTACGGGTTCACTTTTAAATGACCATTGGGAAAGTAGCCGTTGGGGTGGTTGAACGGGGATCGGTACGTTTACCGGGCGTATCAAAACGATCCCGATCCGTGTCGAAACGGCCAAGCATGTTTCGATACGGGTTTTGGCAGTGACCAAACTGGGGCAAAAAAGGTATCAGTACGGGTACAACCGTACCGATACGGGTAGCTTGAAAAGTCAAGTTTGGCTCTTTAAAAATGGTAAAAATATTGCCAAAAACCTTTTAAAATATCTCAAACATAATTTCAAGTTGTTTGGACTTAAAACCAAGTTTTAAATTCTTTTCAAATTAGTCCAAAACATTTTTCAATTATTATATCAAAACATTAGTTCTACAATCTCCCCATTTTTGATATAATAAAACTCACTTGAAAAATTGTTTGGGATTCTCCCCTTTTAACTTTAAAAATGTGAATAGGAGATTAAAGATATGAAATCAAATAAAGCTATCCCTTATTCATTTGAAAATTCAAATTTTCAAACCATTTCTCCCCTTTTTGTTATATCAAAAAGAATTTAAAACATTAAGTTTCAAAATAACAATAGAGGTAAAAAAAATTGACACACTTAAAATTTTGGTTTAAAATTGGCTACCCCTTACTCAAAGCATCATAAGAATGTTAGTTCAACATATATGATTATCTAGTTGACTTAAATGAAAATAAATCAAATAAAAGCAAAAGCAACTAGATTTTACCACACTTGAACTCAAGGGAGGATGTGAAGCCTTCCTTCTTCAAGTGTTCTTCCTATGTGTGCATGGAGCTCCCCCTCAAATTTTGACTTGTTGATCACTCTCCATCACACCTAGCAAAAGACAATCAAGTAATTTTTGGTATCCAAATTGCTTTGGATCCATAGACATTAGTAGCATAAAATTTAGTCCCCTTAGGAATCCATTTTTTTCAATTTCATCCTTTTTAGTTGAAGTGGTTAGTCCTTTTGGGACCCAAACACTTCTAAAACATTTACCATTCATAAATCTAGGGGCACTAGATTGTCTTACATAAAAATTTGATTTTCCAAAACTATTTTTCTTTTCAAGTTCATTGGAAATCAAATCTTTTTCTTTTTGAACTTTGAGAAGCAAATTTTGTAAATCAAAACATTTTTGTTCAAAATCTTTCAATTTTGCTTCAAGTTCAAGATTTGTTTTGGAAAGCAAATCATTTTCAATTTTATTTTTGAAAATAACTTTTTGTTCTTGGAAAATGATGCCTTGAATTCCAAAAGCAAATCATCATAGGCATCTTGTAACTCATCAAATGTATAAGAATTTGAAATAGATGAGTTAGAAGTTACCTCCCCCTCATTGAGGGCCATCAAGCATAGGTGGGCTACTTCATCATCGGTGGAGTCTTCATCACTCCATGTGGCCACATATGCTTGTTTTGAAGATGATCCCTTCTTTTTGGATTTGTGGGAGTCCTTCATCTTCTTCATCGATTCATGCTTGGATTTTTCCATTTTGCTCTTCATGAACCGGGCAAATTTGTTGAAGAGATAGGCCATCTCTTCATCTTCACTTTCCTCCTCACTTGAATCTACATGATGACATGTGGAGGATTTGACAGCTACGACACTAGCATTGATGCCTAGCTCCATGATCTTCTTCTTCCCCATCGCTCTAAACTCTTCCTTCTTCTTCTCCTCTTCTTTGTTTTTCTTAATTATTTAGTGAGTGAGAAGAGACCCCATGAGTTCATCAAGCTTCAAGGTTTTGAGATTCTTGGCTTCGATGATGGCGGTCTTCTTTGAGTCCCATGACTCGGGAAGGGAGTAGATGAGCTTTCAGACAAGCTTCTCTTCCAGGATGGCTTCTCCATAACCTTTAAGACCATTGGTGATAGTGGAGAACCTATCAAACATCTTCTCGATGTTCTCTTCCGGATCCATCTTGAAGTTCTCATACTCTAAGGTTAGGATCCCAATCTTGGTCTCCTTGACTTCATCGGTTCCCTCGTATGTGACTTCAAGCTTGTCTCATACCTCCTTAGCACTCTCACAAGAAGACATCTTCTCATAGATGGTTGAGACAAATGCACAAAAGAGCATGCGCAAGGCTTTGCAATTAAGCTCCATCTTCTTACGATTGTCGGCACTCCATTCCTCTTTGCTTCCTTGAGGCACGAACGGACCATCTTCAACTATGTCCCATAGCTTGTAGTCTCTTGACTTCAAGAAGAATTTCATCTTTGTCTTCCAATGGGCATAGTGATTTCCGTCGAAGAAAGGCGGTTTGTCGATTGATTGTGCCATTGAGCCGGTTGATGAACTAGTGATCGAGCTTGCCGGATCTTCTCAATAGGATGTTAATCCTCTTCGATTGAGCCAAGCTCTGATACCAATTGTTGAGAATTTAGGGGCTCGATTCGATCAACCGTTCTTGCTCGCCAAGTGTGGAGAAGTTGGATAATTGGGTGTTTTAGTGGGAGGTGAAAAATAGGCAATTTGACACAAGGATTTATAGTGGTTCAACCTTCTAACCAAGGTCTACATCCACTACCTTAGCTCCCCACTAAGGATTTCCAAACAAATTGACTAAGAATTTCGTCCCCTTTTCTAGGCTAAGGAGGCAACCTTTACAACCCTCAAAGCTTTCTACCCAAAGCTTGAGGAAACACTCTCTTGTACAAAGAAAGACTTAGCAACTAGAAATCCCTCTAATAGGTGTTTGTTTGCAATTCTAAGCACTCACCCAAAACCTAAACACTTGAGCAAATTTAACAATGTAAGCTCACAAGTGTTGTCTAAGCAAGAAATAAACAATTTAAGTTCTAGACAAATTTTGACATCATAATGTTGTAACAATTGAAGCATTTTTATTACAAGATGCTTGGAGGTCCCTTTTACACTCCCAATTGAGTTTGTAGTCGTTACTAGCCGTTGGGATCAAATTGGAGCCGTTGAGGACTTTATTTCTCTTCATTAATGTTGTTCTGCAGCCGTCCGTATTGATACGCTTGGATCAGTATCGGTACGACCTTCATCAGAAACTAGTCGTTGGGCTCTTGCTAGCCTGGACGTATCGATACACTTGAGGGCGTATCGGTACGGGTTCACTTTTAAATGACCGTTGGGAAAGTAGCCGTTTGGGTGGTTGAACGGGGATCGGTATGCTTACCAGGCGTATCGAAATGATCCCGATCCATATCAAAACGGCCAAGCATGTTTCGATACGGGTTTTGGCAGTGACCAAACTGGGGCAAAAAAGGTATCGATACGGGTACAACTGTATCGATACGGGTAGCTTAAAAAGTCAAGTTTGGCTCTTTAAAAATAGTAAAAACATTGCCAAAAACCTTTTAAAATATCTCAAACATAATTTCAAGTTGTTTGGACTTAAAACCAAGTTTTAAATTCTTTTCAAATTAGTCCAAAACATTTTTCAATTATTATATCAAAACATTAGTTCTACAGTTCCGTTAACTCTCTAACATGAGGGATTTCCACGCCACATTGTTCTTTAGCATGTCCTTACTTTCCGCAACCATAACAGATAAGAGGCAGGCCTTCATATTCTATTGGTTGTTTCTTTCCATCAATAATAATACCAAATGTTAAAGGTTTCTCAAGGTCAATTACAACTGCTAATCTAGAAAACCTTCCCCTATTGGCCTCATTAGTATTGTAATCGATTCTTACTACTTCTCCAAGTAAGTTAGCAATATGACGGAACATGCTCTTCGTATAGTACCTGTAAGGCAGCCTTGGTAATCGAATCCAAACCATAATCTTCGAAGGGTGATCAGCGGCTGTAGAGAAACTCTGACTCCATGGCTGCACTATCAAATAGGAGCTGTAAATAACCCAATGTCCTCCTGATAGAACTCAAGCATAGTCTTCTTCAAGCGAGAAACGAACCAGAAAATAATCATTGTCGAGATCTATAAGCCCCATTGTAGAACTAATGTTTTGATATAATAATTGAAAAATGTATTGGACCGTTTAAAAAGTATTTAAAACATTTCCCAAAGTCCAAATATATGTTTAGGGAATTTTTCAAAAGGGTTTTTCAAGTTTTCAAAGGCCAATTTTCACAAAACTGTCCTAGTGTTTTGTTGCGTGTAAATAGTATATCGCAATTGCAGTGCAAGTGTACACGTCGCAAGTAATAAAGTGATACGAAGTATCGAATATCCTCTCCACAGGGATTGGGCTAATGACTTCACCTTGATTTACTGCACGAAGTAAAAGAAATATTTTAAAGAATTGTCACGAATAATAAAGTAAAACGTAAATAAAAAGATTGGGAAATCAAGATAGAAAGAATGGGCCGGTATTGAATTGCTCGGTAGTGTAGGTATTGAATTGCTTAGGATCTCCAGTTCTGTCGTCGCTCCCGTCGCCGACAGCACCTGTCGCGGCGTCTGTCCGTTAGTTGTTGCGGCAGCAGACACTAACTCAGTACTTCAAGCTTGGCAAGAATCCCAGATCTGCCTTGCCCTATCCCTAGGCACAAGTCTGTCGATGAACACGTCTTTGATGATACCTCCCGGCGTGAATCGAAGGATGAACACCGATGTGTATGAATTCCTCCTTAGCCACTTAACCTCGCCTTATCCCTAAGCACGAGATGGTTCAACTATAAACTAGAGAACACGCTTTTATCTCTTTCGTATACTTAACTCTCCCGATGCTAAGTAAATAGATAACCTCACAATGCTCTCCCGATGCTCTTGCAAGATGTTAAAACCAAGATAAAAGAACTTGAAGTTTATTTTATTGAAACTGAAAAATCCTAAAACAAAGCAACCCTTGCAACTACTTTACAAAACAACCCGTAACCCTAGGGGGAATTTAGAACATGTCGGAGACAGGTTAACGGCAGGGTTTTGGTTTCGGTTCTGGGGTAGTCGGCTATCCCCTAGGTTTAATCTATGCCCTTTATATAAGCTTTGGGCTCAAGTTATCTAAGGTAACAAGGATTACAACTTTAATTAAAAGTAAGACTCTAATAAAGATTAAATCTCTAAAGTATCCTACTTTCTAGCCGCCTCCTTGCTTTTAGGAATTTCCTCTCTTTTGAGCTTTGGCTTGACATATCTTTTGATCCGGGGCTTGGAAAATTATTTGGCTGCCACACGACAGACGAGCAGATTTTTCTCTATCTATCGATATCCACTTCATTTTTCCTCTTCAATAATCTGCTGTCACCATGCTGTCGTGACGGGTTCATGACAGGTTCGTCATCTTCAGTTGTTTGTTCAGTTCCGCCTTCCTGCTTATCTGCCCTTCGCCTGCCTTGATCGTCACCCTTGGCAGCTACCTGCAAAATACACCATCTTTTAGTAGAATCCGTGCCTTTTATATAATTGTGATATTTAATTGAAAACTATCCTAAATGCAATGAAATGATGCTTGAATGCAGCAGAAATATGGGTTAAAAGGGTGTAAATAATAGAACTTTTACGCACTCAACACACCCCCAAACTCAAGTCTTTGCTTGCCCTCAAGCAATTAAACCTAAAGAAAAATGAAAATTTTTGTGTTGGCTTTCAAACAGTGAACTGTCCCTTACCTGTCGCTCATTCTTTATGGCGGCAGCAACCTGTCGGAAAGGCTAGGATCTGTCCGGAATCTCCCTATAGCTCTCGTGCAGTGTGTGCATGCTTGTGGACAGTTATATGCTAAGACTCTCTTAGTTTCACTAGAATATTCAACTCCTTAACTCGAATTTTTATGCCAAAGTTTAATTTTTTAGAAGGCACATTTTCATGCTTCTTTTTCTTCTATTTTCAAGCTAAAATTTTTCTAGAGCCAGTTTTGGGCACCTCTAGTTAGCTTCCTAGAGCCGGTTTCGGGCACCTCTAGGTTTTTGATTTTCTTTTACTAAACTTTTTTTCTAGAGCCAGTGTTAGGCACCTCTAGGGGCTATCCAAGTTCTAAGCTTCCTATTCTAGTTTGGCTAAAAGAAATCTAAGCAATATAACAGTCACAAAAGTGTTTAAGTTTTCAGAACTATAGAAAGGCTCTAAACTTTTCCTTAACCTGTCCTAAAGATGCTGCCACGACAGAGCTGTCATGACAGGTAAGCTAACATCACAGTTTTAAGCCAACAGTTTAATTTTCTGATTTTTTTTTTTTTTTGAAAAAGAAAGGCAATTAAAAAGACACAACAGTTAAACAAAGGATGTGCTAAGGATGCCATTTAAATATGGAGGGTTGCCACCCCCAAACTCAAGGGTTGCATTGCCCTCAATGCAAAACAACATAAAAAACAGATAAAGAAGAAAAAAAAAAGAAAAGTACATCACAATTATAAAGGGCAGGCAGCAATAAGAAGAGATAAAAGAAATAAAAACTTAAATTTATGCGTTGTCCTCGCTGCTGCTGCTGACGCGGATCTGATGGTAGCGTCTGCGTTGAGGAGGTGGCTGGGCAGGTTCTGGGGCAGGTTGATCGACAGCTTCGTCAGCTTGTTGAGGGGCAGGATCTTCCTCCGGTTGGGGGACAGGGTCGTCAGCATGTGGAAGGGCAGTTGTCTCCACTAGCCTGACATCAGAACTGCTGCTGCTGCTGCTGCTGTCCCAGCTGGTGGACATGATGGCCTTGGACAGCTTTCTCTTGTCTGCCACATGCTTGATACGCTTCACCCGTGTGAAGGCGCTGTCCAAGTTCCTCCGGACAAGGGGGCTGTCATCAGTGGCAGCTCGCTTTGTTCCTCTAGGGGAGGTGTCTGCCGGTGGGCTGCCGGCTGCCGTCGGTGAAGGTGTGGAGGAGGCAGATTCTCCATGGGGAGAGACAGGTGGTGTGGGAGTAGGGGATGGGATATGGAAATAATGGGCGGGGAAGGTTGGGAAAGAAACATCCGAAAAATTCAAAGTGTTGGTAATGAAGTTTACCGTAGCATTGGAGAAGTCTCGGATGAATGTCATTAAGCCCATCTGGCGTTCTTCGATCCGCAGGACGGCAGCAAGGATGTGGGCGTTCTGCTCTGCCGGAGTGGTGTTGGTGGCAGCTTCTGGGGCAGGTTCAGTGGCAGGCTCGGGGACAGGCTCCTCATCAGACTCAGCAGGAGGGGCGTTGGGATCGAAGGCGTTGAGAGGCGATACGACTACCAGCTCCATGAGGCTGGAGATGTTGTTGTCTGTCCAGCCGCTTCCCTTCTTGATGTTGTCTGCGGCTTCCTCCGGTACGGCAGCGCAGCGGCAGAGGGCGGTTATGGTGCAGGGCAGGCAGAGCCGTGAGTCTGAGCGGAATGCGCAATCTAGAATGCTGTCCCTCATGTACCTGCCCACATTGATGGGCCTGTTGTGCATGATAGAGTGGATGAGGGCCAACCTCTGCCTGTTGACTGTCGTGTGGTGGGATGAGGGCAGGATACGCTTTTTAATAAAAGCGTTCCATAACTTTGCCTCTGGTAGGAGCTGCCCTCTGTTGACAGAATGAGGGTTCTTCTTACTTGTGCTCCACGTCGTGCCCGCTTCTGTCAACTCCCTCATAACAGCATCATGGCCGGCAGCGTCTAGGGTGTCCCAAAACTGTTGATGGGCATCATCGTTGGGGCCGAAGAAGAGGCCGAAGACATGGTTGATGCTGCTGGCGGTAAAGGGTACTGTCACTCCCCTGACGGTGACAGATGACGCCGTCTTGCTCTCGATCGCCGCATAGAACTCCCTGACTAGGGTGTCGTTAAGTTCTGCCGGCTGCTCGGCGAAGTCTTCCCACAGTTGGGCTGTAATGGCCTGCATGATGAACGGCCGTAGTCCTAACAGAGGAGCATCTCTGTTGTAGATGAAGCTTCGCTCCTCCCAAAGTTCCTTCTTAGCGAACGGAGAAGCTGCTGCGGAAGAGGAAGCGGCAGCAGCATTCTGTCGGGTTTGTCGTGAAGACATGTTTAGTTGCAAGGGCTGAAAAAGAAAGAAAAGAGATCAAAGTAGAAGAGAATAACAAGAGAGAAAATCTGAAGTGAGGAAAAAATGAAAAGGAGAAGGGGTTTATATAGCTGTCGGGGGCTGCCCATTTAATGCCGCAACGGCAGGCGGGAATAACGGAGCGGCAGATTGAATGTTGCGTCTGACACGTCTGACGGGCATTAATGTTGCGTCTGCCGCACGATTCTTCGTCTGCTGTGCGTCTGTTGACAGCCTGTCAACTCCGTCTGCGCCGGCAGCCAAAACGACAGGTTATAAATGGACTTTATTTGGGCTGATGGATGGGCGGTGGGCTTGGGCCACTTCTTCTTTCTCACGTGCCTTCTTTATTTCCTAAAAACTGAAATTAAAAACAAAACATTATTAAAATAAATCTAATTCCTAATAAATAATATTAATAATAATAAAAATAAAAATAAAAAAAGTTAGGTTAAATTAGGGATGCCTTGTGGGGCATCACCTAAAGTAACCACTTCCTGTATTCCTGGGGCTTCAGTCCCTTGATAGTGCTTGAGGCGTTGTCCATTGACTTTGAATTGGTGCCCGTCCTTTAGTGATTGAATTGTAATGGCACCATGGGGAAAAACTTGAATTACTTGGAATGGGCCAGACCATCTAGATTTGAGCTTCCCTGGAAAGAGTTTCAATCTAGAATTGAACAACAACACAAGCTGCCCTGGGCAGAACTGTCGTGGCAGCAACTTCTTGTCATGCCACTTTTTAGTTTTTTCCTTGTAAATCCTTGCATTGTCGTAGGCCATTGTCCGTATTTCATCAATCTCATTCAAATCTAACAGCCTTTTCTGGCCTGCCTTGTCCAAGTCCATGTTTACTGCCTTAATCGCCCAATATGCCTTGTGTTCTATCTCGACAGGCAGATGACAGGTTTTCCCATAAATCAAACGGAATGGAGACATGCCCAATGGAGTCTTGAAAGCTGTTCTGTATGCCCATAATGCATCATTCAGAAGCAAAGACCAATCTTTCCTAGTTGGTTTAACTATTTTTTCAAGAATGTTCTTCACTTCCCTATTGGATATCTCAGCCTGTCCATTGGTCTGTGGGTGGTATGCTGTCGCGATCCTGTGCTTGACACCATATTTTCTCAAGGCGGCAGCAATTACCTTGTTGTCAAAATGTCTCCCTTCATCACTGATAATCGCTCTAGGGATGCCGAATCTAGAAAAGATATTTTTGTGCAAAAATCTTTGGACTGTTTTGGCATCATTCTTTTGAGTTGCGATTGCTTCTACCCACTTGGAGACATAATCCACTGCTAGGAGGATGTAAAGATTTCCACAAGAAGATGGAAAAGGTCCCATGAAATCAATCCCCCAAACGTCGAAGATTTCGACTTCTAAAATATTCTGCAGTGGCATCTCGTTTCTCCTCGAGATGTTACCTGTCCGCTGGCACCTGTCACAGTTTTTATAAAATTCCTGTGCGTCCTTATACAGTGTCGGCCAGTAGAACCCTGACTGCAGCACCTTGGCAGCAGTTTTATTGCCTCCTAAGTGTCCTCCATATTGTGAAGCATGACAGTGATGGAGAATGTCTTCTTGTTCTTCTTGTGGTATGCATCTCCTTATAACCTGATCTGCGCATATTTTGAAAAGAAGAGGTTCGTCCCAATAATAATGTTTAACATCATTTTGAAACCTCTTCCTGGCTTGGTAAGTAAGATCAGAAGGTAATATTCCGCTAACTATAAAATTAACGAAATCAGCATACCAGGGAAGGTTAGAAGACTTACCTGCCGCCATGGCTGTCGCGACAGCTAGTGCGGCAGCAAAGAGCTGCTCATCTGGAAAGGTCTCCAATATGTGTGTCTCATCTGGCGGTAGACTCTGTCCCGTTTCCAACCTCGACAAATGATCTGCCACCTGGTTTTCTGTCCCCTTTTTATCTTTTATCTCAAGGTCGAACTCTTGTAATAGTAATATCCATCGTATCAACCTAGGTTTTGCATCCTTCTTTGCAAATAAATATTTGAGGGCAGAGTGGTCGGTGTGTATTATAACTTTCGTTCCAAGAATGTAAGAACGAAACTTGTCGATAGAAAACACCACGGCTAACAGCTCCTTTTCCGTGGTGGTATAATTTACTTGGGCATCATTCAATGTTTTGCTAGCGTAATATATGACATGAAACAGCCTGTCCTTGCGCTGCCCAAGTGCTGCCCCGACAGCATAGTCACTAGCATCACACATAATTTCAAACGGTTGCGTCCAGTCTGGTGGCTGTACTATGGGGGCTGTCACTAACTTTTCCTTCAGAACCTTGAATGCTTCAGTACATTCTTCATTAAAGTCGAAGGGTCGGTTCTGCTCTAGGAGATGACATAGGGGTTTTGTAATTTTTGAGAAATTGGCAATAAATCTCCTATAAAAACCAGCATGCCCTAAAAAACTCCTAATACCCTTGACTGTTGTTGGCGGCGGCAGCTTCTCTATGACTTCTATTTTTGCCCTGTCGACTTCTATCCCACGGCAGCTAATCTTATGGCCTAAAACTATCCCTTCATCTACCATAAAATGACATTTTTCCCAATTAAGAACAAGATTAGCCTTTTCACATCTTTCAAGTACCTTTTGAAGGTTGTCGAGGCAGCTCTCAAAATCGTCTCCAAAGACGGAAAAATCATCCATGAAGATCTCAAGGAAGTCTTCTACCATGTCGGAGAATATTGCCATCATGCACCTTTGGAAGGTGGCAGGTGCGTTACAGAGGCCGAATGGCATCCTCCTGAATGCAAATGTTCCGTAGGGGCATGTGAAAGTCGTTTTCTCTTGGTCCTCCGGTGCAATAGCAATTTGGTTATAACCTGAATAACCATCAAGAAAACAATAATAAGATTTACCCGCTAGTCTATCAAGCATTTGATCAATAAAGGGTAAAGGAAAGTGGTCTTTTCGTGTAGCTTTGTTAAGCTTCCGATAGTCCATACAAACCCTCCAACCGGTCACAGTCCTGGTTGGGATTAATTCATTGTTTTCATTGGTGATTACAGTCATGCCTCCTTTCTTAGGAACACATTGCACCGGGCTTACCCATTTGCTGTCGGAGATGGCATAAATAATACCTGCATCTAACCATTTAATTATTTCTTTACGCACTACCTCCTTCATTGCAAGGTTTAACCGCCTTTGGGCATCAATAGTCGGCTTATGGTCTTCCTCTAAGAGGATTTTGTGCATACAGATTGCCGGACTAATGCCCTGGATGTCTGCTATCGTCCATCCTATCGCCCTTTTATGCTGCCTTAGCATGTCGACCAGCTGTCGTTCCTGTTCCTGCGGCAGCTTAGCAGAGATGATTACAGGCAGTGTGTTATCACAACCAAGATAAGCATATTTAAGCTGCCCTGGCAGGGGCTTAAGTTCTAAGACAGGTGGTTCTACAGTGGAGGGCTTTTGGATTAAATGGTTATCCGAAGTGTAATTTAAAGGTTCGAATAACTTACCTGGACGATGATCTAACCAGTTTACCTCCTCATGACCTTCAGTATCAGATGTATCGGATTTAGAGGGGTCACTGTCGTCTGTGCTGCCGTCGTTGCTGTCGTCGTCACTGTCGTGACAGGTCGGTAGATGGCTGTCATAGCAGTGACCGAATTTAATATCTCGGCAGCCTGTCCTGATGCAGGGGTAATCAAAGGTCACCTCGATGATGGCTTTGCATTCCTCGTCCACATCAGCATGTTTCATTGCTTGGAGAACATTCAACTTAATTTCTTGATCGTTCACGCGCATGGTGAGTTCTCCTTTCTCCACATCAATCAACGATCTTCCCGTGGCTAAGAAAGGTCGTCCGAGGATGACTGGTGCGTTCTCATCTGCCTCACAATCTAAAATAAGAAAGTCAGCAGGAAAGATAAGTTTATCCACTCTTACCAAAATATCTTCAATTTTTCCCTCGGGGTGAACGTAAGAGCGGTCGGCTAGCTGTAGGGTAACTGTCGTGGGCCGCGCCTTTCCAATACCTAGTTTCTGAAAAACAGATTTGGGCATTAGATTAACACTAGCACCTAGATCACAAAGTGCCTTACCCACAAATTTATCACCGATTACGCAAGGTATGAGGAAGCTCCCTGGATCCTTCTTTTTCTGGGGTGGTTGTCGATGAAGAATACTCATGCAACCCTCTTGCATCCTTACCGTTTCAAATTCCCCAAGTTTAGATTTTTTAGACATTACATCCTTGAGAAATTTAGCATAACCTGGCATTTCCCTAACAGCATCTAACAACGGAATATTAATATGAACCTGTTTAAAAATATCATAAATTTTTTTGAGTTGAGATTCATTCTTAGCTTGTTGTATCCGTTGGGGAAAAGGTGGTGGAGGACGATAATCAGCAATGCGTCCTTCCCACTGCATGCGAATCTGAGGACGATAGTCTTCCTTTTTCTCCTCTGTCGCTTCTGCTGTCGTGGCAGGCTCATCGGCAGCAGTCTGTTTGTCACCTGTCGGGGCAGTTTCCTCGGCAGGTTTGTTCAAAGCAGGGTCCTTTTCTGTATCAACTTTTTCCGGCCCTGGTAACTTTTTCCCACTCCTAGTAGTAATTGCCTTACATTGCTCATGAGGGGGTGGTCTAGCGTTTCCAGTATTGCTAGGGAAACCTCCATTCTGCCTTGGTTTGATATGCTGCGATACTTGACCCATTTGTGTCTCTAGAGATTTCAAGGTGGCCTCATGGTTTGTCATTCTCATCTTAGTCTCGTCCATAAAATTTTCCGTCTTTTTGACAAACTGATTAATATTTTCCATATATGTGCCAGTCTGAGACATAAAGGTGGCCAAAGTCTGCTCCAATACACTACTCGTGGCAGGTGGTGGCTGCTGTTGTTGTTGAGGCGGCAGGTTCTGCGGCAGGTTATGCGGCTGCGGTTGCTGTCGCGTCAACAATCTAGGACCCCCCTGATTCTGATTATATGCTTGTGGATTCAGGGCATTGTTAGGATTACTCCAGGAAAATTTGGGATCCTTTCTCCAATTAGGGTTGTAATTGTTGGAATTGTAGTTTGGCTTGTAATTTCCAACATATTTCCCTTCTTCTATGTTTATAGGGCACTCATCCCTACTATGATTTCCCTCACAAGTGGCACAAATTTCCTCGACAGCAAACCCTCGTACTTCCTCTTCACTCAATAAGTGTTTCATGGCTTTAGTGAGGAATGCTACCTGTGATTTCATAGTGCTGCCAGCCTCATAGTCCTTGACAGCAAGTACCCGTTTACCCCCTCTTCTAGCTGTCGGAAACTGCTCCTCATTCTTAGCTAGATTCTTCAGAACTTGTAGTGCCTCGTCCGGGTCTTTATCCAATAACAGTCCATTTGCTGCAGAATCAATGCGAATGCGAGTTTGTAAGTTAGCAGCATTATAAAACTTAGTTACCTGATTCCAGACGGGGAATCCATGCATTGGGCAGTTCCGTAGAAGAGTAGTAAATCTGTCCCAGGCCTCGTGCATCGGCTCGTCATCTTCCTGTTGAAAAGTAGCAATTTCGTTACGTAATCGCTCAGATAAATGTGAAGGATTAAAACGAGATAAGAATTCACGAGTTAGATCTGCCCAAGTCATAATAGAACCCGGTGTAAGTTTATTCCACCAAGTTTTAGCTCTATCCCTTAATGAATGAGGGAATAGCCGAAGCCTCAGTATCTCCGGACTAACTCCTGGTAGCCTAAACGAACCACAGATCTCCTGGAACGTTTTGAGATGCTCCCTAGCATCTTCTGTCGCAGAACCACTAAACTGTCCGGCGTTGTTGATCATACTAAACATGACAGGTTTAAGTTCAAAGTTATCAACATCAATATCCGGCAGCGTGGTCTCCAGCTCTACATGGTCATTCAGCATGTAGTCACGACATGACCGTCGTCCACCTGCCCCAAGCGGATCGCCGACAGGCGGTACGTCTCTTCCAGCAGGTTGGTTATGGGCCATCTGCTCAAGCTGTTCTTCAAGGTATTCGTTTCTGTCCAAAAGATGGCGAATCTGTTTCTTGAGATTGAATGATCGTTCGATTTCCGGATCTAATTTATACTCAGGATCCTCGCCTCTTTTCGATCTGCGCATAAACAAGAGAACCTTGTGAAAAGCAAGAGTTTAAAACACAAAATAAAAATTAAAGAAAAACTAAAAACGAAAACAAAAATAAAATAAAAACAAATAAAAAGTGCAATAAAATAAAGATGTAGTTATGTTGCCAATCCCCGGCAACGGCGCCAAAAACTTGTTGCGTGTAAATAGTATATCGCAATTGCAGTGCAAGTGTACACGTCGCAAGTAATAAAGTGATACGAAGTATCGGATATCGTCTCCACAGGGATTGGGCTAATGACTTCACCTTGATTTACTGCACGAAGTAAAAGAAATATTTTAAAGAATTGTCACGAATAATAAAGTAAAACGTAAATAAAAAGATTGGGAAATCAAGATAGAAAGAATGGGCCGGTATTGAATTGCTCGGTAGTGTAGGTATTGAATTGCTTAGGATCTCCAGTTCTGTCGTCGCTCCCGTCGCCGACAGCACCTGTCGCGGCGTCTGTCCGTTAGTTGTTGCGGCAGCAGACACTAACTCAGTACTTCAAGCTTGGCAAGAATCCCAGATCTGCCTTGCCCTATCCCTAGGCACAAGTCTGTCGATGAACACGTCTTTGATGATACCTCCCAGCGTGAATCGAAGGATGAACACCGATGTGTATGAATTCTTCCTTAGCCACTTAACCTCGCCTTATCCCTAAGCACGAGATGGTTCAACTATAAACTAGAGAACACGCTTTTATCTCTTTCGTATACTTAACTCTCCCGATGCTAAGTAAATAGATAACCTCACAATGCTCTCCCGATGCTCTTGCAAGATGTTAAAACCAAGATAAAAGAACTTGAAGTTTATTTTATTGAAACTGAAAAATCCTAAAACAAAGCAACCCTTGCAACTACTTTACAAAACAACCCGTAACCCTAGGGGGAATTTAGAACATGTCGGAGACAGGTTAACGGCAGGGTTTTGGTTTCGGTTCTGGGGTAGTCGGCTATCCCCTAGGTTTAATCTATGCCCTTTATATAAGCTTTGGGCTCAAGTTATCTAAGGTAACAAGGATTACAACTTTAATTAAAAGTAAGACTCTAATAAAGATTAAATCTCTAAAGTATCCTACTTTCTAGCCGCCTCCTTGCTTTTAGGAATTTCCTCTCTTTTGAGCTTTGGCTTGACATATCTTTTGATCCGGGGCTTGGAAAATTATTTGGCTGCCACACGACAGACGAGCAGATTTTTCTCTATCTATCGATATCCACTTCATTTTTCCTCTTCAATAATCTGCTGTCACCATGCTGTCGTGACGGGTTCATGACAGGTTCGTCATCTTCAGCTGTTTGTTCAGTTCCGCCTTCCTGCTTATCTGCCCTTCGCCTGCCTTGATCGTCACCCTTGGCAGCTACCTGCAAAATACACCATCTTTTAGTAGAATCCGTGCCTTTTATATAATTGTGATATTTAATTGAAAACTATCCTAAATGCAATGAAATGATGCTTGAATGCAGCAGAAATATGGGTTAAAAGGGTGTAAATAATAGAACTTTTACGCACTCAACATGTTTCGAAACACCTTAGGGCGTTTCGAAACAGGTGCCTCCAGTGGCCAAAACGTTTCGATACTCGTATCGAAACGGGCCTTAGCGTTTCGAAACGGGCTAAGCCGTTCCGATACGCCCACGTGGCACTGACCACAACGGTCATAAACCCCAACGGCTCTTTCCCAACTAACTTTTAAATGCAGGTCGTTTCGATACGGGCTTATAGCATTCCGATACGCGTTCCAAAACGGCAAGGGGGGTGTTCCGAAACGGGTACCCTGACAGACTGCAATGGCTCTTTCTATATTGAGGGTGTTTCGAAACGGCTTCGAGCGTTTCGAAACGGGGAGCTGCAGAACTGCATTTATGGAGGGAATTAAAAGCTCCAACGACTCTATTTCAACCCCAACGGTTCTAAACGGCTATAAACTCAATTGGGAGTATAAAAGGGACCTCCAAGCATCAAGAGAAGGCTAATGCTCATATTGTCAAACATCAAATGATCAAGAAAATGTCTTAGCACTTAAATTGTCAATTCTTGTATAGACAAACACTAGTGAGCCAAAATTGTTAAATTTGCTCAAGTGTTTTAGGTTTTGGGTGAGTGTTTCATTGTGCAAACAAACACCTATTAGAGGGTTTAAGTTTGCTTTCTTATTTCTCTTTGTTAAGAGGGTTTTGATCAAGGCTTTGGGTAGAAGCTTGATCGGTTGTAAGGGTTTCCTCCTAATCCTAGAAAAGGGGACGAATCAATTAGTGGATTGATTGAGAAATCCTTAGTGGGAAGCTAAGGTAGTGGATGTAGGTGCTTGTTAGAAGGCCGAACCACTATAAATCATTGTGTCTTTATTCTTTCTAGCTTCCACAACCCTTCCACCCAAAAATTCATCTCTCCACCACTTGGTGAGCAATATTGGTTGATCGAATCGAGCTCCATAAAATCCAACACCCATCTCCCCTTTCGGCTGCCATAACCCTGGGATCCTGTTAAGGAGGGCTTTGTAGCCAATTGTTTTTCCAAGCAGGCGAATGATGATCGAATTAGATACCTTTTTATCAATAGAACAGTGTACTTTCTCAGAAAAGTGAATCTCCGGTAAGTGTACGTCCGAGATCACACGCACATCACTGTCCAAAACTTCAACATCTAGATCCTCAATCTCTAGACATGCTGCATTGTTTCGAGCATCAACTTTCAGGGCATCACGGAACGACATCTTGGTTTTTTCAGCAAGAGATTCCTCATCCAAGGCCGGTCGATGATTCTCCAGTGTAGGATTATCTGCAGATCCATTTCCCACCGGAGAGGTTAGTTCCGCACCGATGGTTGTCTCACTTACCTCAGTCATAACCGCATCAACCACATCCTCTCCTGCACTTGACTTATCCAAATCTCCCATGGCGTTCCCAGGGCAGTTACGTCCCTTCTTACATGTTCGTTGGTCCTCAACCAATATGGGGGAACTCGGTCTCTCAAGGGAGTCAAGATTTTCCAGATCAATAACGGTTTCCGGTGGCCAACCACCATGATTCTTAGACAGCAGCGAAGGAGCAAAGTGTAGTGTTTCGCTACGGTTTTCCATTTTTTCATATTGTTTTCTTTAATTATTCTAATACCTCTTCTCTCCTACTATACACATTGAATAAAACAAAGGCACGCAACAATTTTACTAGGTGCGCCATCTAATAGGGACCGGCGTTGCTTAGTTTGCTTTTTCCTTGTGTTATCGCCCGGTTCTGTTGTACTTACTTCTATTTAATTTTAAGAAGGCTTTTAACGAGGCACACAAATGAGTTTAAATTTGTATGATTTTTTATAATTGAATAAGAGCTAAAAAAATATGAGGTAAAATGACGTTGAAAGCTAATTTTGTACACAAAAGTTATATTTTTTTGTTTTTGTAAATATAATTATATATATTATTTTATTTGAGTTTTAGCAAAAAGGAATAAATTCAGATCAGGGCAGAACCAGTGGTTGAGTCGCATCATATATTGAGTGTCCGCATGATATGTGTACTATTTTTTTTATTTTAACATTATGATTTAAATGTAGCATCATAATTTAATTTTTTTAACTCTATCACCAAATAAAACTAAACATTTCGGGTGATCATTTTTTTAATAGAACGAAAAAAAGATGTCTAACATTTTATCCAACTATATCAATTGATAATTGATATATATATATATAATTTGAGTTTAATAAAAATATATAATTTTTTTAGTTAAATAGAAAAGACTTTAATTAATCTAAAAGGGTATATTAATATTCGAAAATTCTACAACGTGCGACGAACACGGTTAAAAATCACTAACGCTGAACATCGTTGAACTCCATTAAATTGATTAACAAATATTTAAAATCTTAAGACTCAACATACAATTATAAATTATTTAAAGGAAAATTTCAATTAAATTATTTTCTATATATATATATATATATATATATTATTTTTAGTTTATTTTAAGGGTACTCTAACCCAATGACCACCATACTATGGTAAATGTATTAAAATGACCACATTAAAAAAATCGACTCAATTGACCACCAAAACTATTGAAATTGGATTAATGTGACCATCAGCCGTTAATGGGCTAACGTGAGGTGATGTGGCAGTTAAAAAATTAAAGGTATAATCACACATTTGGTCTTTATTATTTACACATTCTTTCAATTTAGTCCTACATTTAGAAGAGAAAAATAAAATCTCCAAAATTGTTTTTCATGGGAATCGAACTTGGGTTCAACAAGAACAAAAACAACACCTTAACCACTACACCAAGCACATGTTTGTGCTAAGAATTACCAATTATATTATATGTCTTATTGTTTGTTACCATTAAAATTCATCTTCTTCCTCATCAAAAGCAGCTGTTGGAGAATCCAACAAGTAGATTGTAGCCATCCCTGCTTCTGCTGTCACAGAACCATTCATTATCGTATCCAAAACTCACTACTACTCGTCGATACTCAATACGATATGAACGATTACTCTTTCAATGGTTTCAGTTGTTGGAGAATCCAATCACCCAAAACCTCATTATTTTGCTGCAGACTCTGCAATCTGCATAGATTGCTATTTCAAGTTGAAACCTTGCGCTCCTTTGCTGGCGTATTGTCAAACTTTTAATGGAGTTGAGTTAAACATTCTGGCATTATATCACCCGCTACCTCATTTATCGGAAACATGTTTCAAATCTTCTTCTGTGAGTTTCATTTTCAGTGAACCAATGTTTGTTGTTCCTGAAAAATGGTTGAAACAAAGGGTCAAAACCTTTGGTCCTACTGCTATTATCTAAACAAGGCAAATTTTCTTATATATTGCCATTAGTAATGGTACTCTGTAGTCAGTACAAGATTTTCGGAAGAGAGTATTGGAGCCAGCCAACCTTGTGATGGTAGTTAGGGATGTAAAAAGCTGAAGAAATGGGGAAAATGGGTGGCTGAGATTAAGGAACCATTAATCCATTAATTAATTTAAAATGAGTTAAATACTGACGGGGTATAAGTTTACTCACACAGGGTATAATTTAGGTGTCAATCTTTTAATTCCAATCACCAAGCAAACTCAAGCATTCCCATTTCTCACCACATCTGCCATGTTTGGCCTTTCAACTCCCACATCGTGCAGGCAGTTTCCGAATGAAGTAAATACAAACTCTTATAAAAAATGGTTTCTCTTAGCCTTGATATGAGGATACTTGACGCGACTGTTAATTGTTATTTTTTTAACGGAACTGGGTTATGTGGAGTGATGAGGAAGAAGATGAATTTGAATGGTAACAAACAATAAGACATATAATATAATTGATGATTTTTAGCATAAACATGTACTTGGTGTAGTGGTTAAGGTGTTGCTTTCGTCCCTGTTGAACTCAAGTTTGATTCTCATCAAAAGCAATTTTAGAGATTTTATTTTTCTCCTCTAAATAGGTGTTGACACATGTCACCACCTAATTTATTTATTTTATTAGTTTAAAATTACGACTAAATTGAAAGAATGTGTAAATAATAAGGACTAAATGTGTGATTATACCTTTAATTTTTTAACTGCCACATCACCTTCCGTTAGCTTATTAACGACTGGTGGTCACATTGATCCAATTTCAATAGTTTGGGTGGTCAATTGAGTCATTTTTTTAATGTGGTCATTTTAATACATTTATTATAGTATGATGGTCATTAAATTAATTTACTCTTATTTTAAATACTTGGATCAAATATCAATACAAAGCTCTCCAATTTTATTTCCACGGAATGGGTTCTTTTCATTCAAGAGGTTTCTTCACGCTTGTCTTCAATCTAGTATGTACTTTTCTGACTAATATTTTCCTCTCTTTTTTTATTGTGTCCGGTTTTTCTTAAAATTTGTTTTACGTTTCTGGGATTAATATCCAATTAAATGCATGGTTATCTTTTCTCGGTATTAGTTTTTTTCATTGGTTTTGTTTGTAATAAGATGGGATTTTGTTATTTTCTTAAGATTCATGTTATTTGTAGGGAATAAGCTACTTGAGTTTCAGTACGCTAGATTTGTAAGGTTTTAAACAACAACAAAAAATTGGGGAAATGTTTCAATTATTTTAATTAGCAGTAAATTGGTAAATAATATTATTTTAATAAGAACAATAAAAACTAACATGCCAGGTCATCCTTTTTTAACCGAAGGTAACGGGAGGGACCGAAATGAAACTGAAATAAAAGTTGGGTGATCCTAATAAAAGTTTTAAAAGTTCAGTTACCAAAATGAAAGCGAGCTAAAATTCGGTGATTATGGTGTACTTTACCTTTTTTAAATATACCACATGTCACTAATTATGCATTTAGTAATAATCGAATCACTTTCTTTTTAAGTACAAACATTTCAATTAAAAACGGTTACACAAAATAGTGTTATAATCAGGTCTAACAATAATTTTAATCTCAATTTTTTATTATATTAATTTGCTCACATTTCGAAATAATTCAATAAACGTAACATTGCATATTTTAAAATTCTATCAATTTACTCTTGTTCTTCTCCTAAAAATATTAGATTAGTTTTCTGGTATAATTACTGTTTAACAATAACTTGTTGTTGTTATATAGTAAAATGCAGTTATTCAACTGGTGCTTTGATCTGACGGACTCGTTTGGTTTGAAAGTATCACAAAAAAACTAAATTAATAGAATTATTAAATCCGATTAAATTTATTAATTTGTTTCAAATTAGAACTAAATTGATAGAATATATAAATTTTGAGAAATAAAATTATTATTATTATATCAAGCTCACATTAAATGTTTGCCTAATTCTTTGTTCGTAATATTTAATTAACTTGTCAGTAACTTTTAAAATGTTGATTCATTTATTACCAAACAAATAATGAAGTGACATGAGTACATTTTAACCCTTTGTTTTTAACAAATATTCCTATTTTATCAATTTAATAAAGTTTTATTACAAAATAAGTATTTAAATTATATTTTTTATTTTAGGTATTAATTTTTTTATCAAAATAAATCTTTTATATTTTTAGGTGCTTACCCACATTAACTAGAAAGAGAAAAAAAACTTTCATTCAATGAATGCATAACACATGACTTATTCCTTAATTTCATTTATTTTTAGAAAAAATCATAATTTTTTTAATGTTATCAAAAATACCTCAAAATTTTGATTTTTTCATAAACCCCATGTCCCCAAACATGTAAATTCCTCCTTTACCGTTGTCAAATCAACCTTATTCTCTCCTGCCCTACTACCGAATACTTCAGCCTTTTATCGTCATAAGTTGATGAACGAAACGTCATGTAACACTCCATGATTTTAAGGTTAAGAGAAAAGAAAAAAAAAATGAAAAATGAAAGAAAATGTTGGCAAAGGGGTTTGAACCTATGACCCTTAGTTATGCATCCCTTGACTTAACCGTTTAAACAAAAGGTAAGTTTTAATAATGTTTACCTCAGCTGCTATTTAAACTATTCGTTTCGGTTATACCAAAATAAATCAAGATTTGAACCACTCACCCATCGAAAGAAAAATCTGGAACCCTTTGTGACTCTCCCTCTTTCCTCGAGCTCTCACCTAACCACCATTATCTCCGGCCCATCGACCGATCAGCCCCACCGCCGGTCGGTGGCGTCCACGGCCAACAGCAACATGATCGCCGCCGTATCCTAGTCCCGATCCCGTGAACCACTCGCGCGATGAGGCTATCTTTCACCGTGGAGAGCCGGTTGAAGGCTCGACGGCGAACCAAACATCGCCCTTCATCTCCGACCACCTCTGTCGCCGTTAGGGGCGCATCGACGGGACAGTCGTGATCTGTGAAGCAAGACGAGCAAAACCCCTAACGTTCCTTGTCCGATCGACGCCGGCGAAGCCTCTGTTGGAGCTACGCGAATTTTTTCCGGTTCGCCTCTAATTTCGACATCTCTAGTAAGATTCCGACGATTTTGTGAATAATCGAGTGTTTAGATTTAAGCCCATGTCCTGATCTATGTGTTTCCAACATAAATGGTGCATTTCGGGCCTCCGGCGACCATTCCGGCCACCGTTCGGCCACCAGAAGTTTATGAGTAAGTGAACCGGCTCAAACCGGTCTGAACCGGCCCAACCTAGTCTGAGCCCAAACCCAAACCGAGCCCAAACCTGTCTGTCCGACCTGCCTACCCGATCCAAAAACCCGAACCAAGTCAGCCTGAGTCAACTCGTCTGAGTCAGCCGAGTCAACTCATCCGAGTCAGCCCGAGTCAACTCAATTGACCCTTACAATTTACTGTTGACGTTAGCGTTGACTCTGACCCTGTTGACCCTTGACCTGCTGACGTCAACGTTGACATGCTGACGTCAGCGTTGACTTTGACCAAAAAGTCAAAATTTCTAAAAAGGTTCAATTTTATGTTTTTTGACGTCCTAAGTTCGATTTTGAAGCCCGTTTTGTAAAATTCCAACCCGAAAGCCTCTGAATCTAACCTCGAACCTAAACTTGTATATGTATTTAATTATTCAGTTAAGAAACTTGTGAATAAGGTCTGATCTTGGAGTTTGTGTATTTGAAGGTGTTCAAAGTTCCTTGTATCCGATATGTTGAGGGACGTCAAATTTGAGTTCGAGTGCGATCGAATGAAGTATCATGAATCGACCGGTGTAGCTCGGAGTTGAGGTAATACATTACTACCCTCTGCATGCTCTTGAAACATGTTGATTTTTGGCTATGTTTGCACGACCATGTTTAAGCATATGATTATCTCTGCCTATATCGATCGAGTATGAAATAAGAATAATAATGGCTAAGGCAAAAATACTCGAATAAGTGGTTTGATAAATCGAAGAGACTTTCGAGTTTAGTACACGATTATTGAGACGGTAAATCATTAAGTCTGATTATCTCTTTTATTAAAAGTATAAATTTCGGGCATATCTGATTAACAAATGATGAAAATATCCCCCTTAACTATAATTACAACCCGAGAAGCTATACTTGATTCGATAAGACATCTGATACACTTGAAAACCTCAAACTATTGAAATGTCATGGTAACAAGACTTAAACCCTTGAGATTGTAAATTGCTTGAGTTGCAAGAATTCTGAATGATTCAATGAAGATAAATGTACGGAAAAATATTCGTATGTATGAATTGAGCAATGAGGCGAAAAAAGATTGAATTGTTTGAAATGACTAAAAATGATTGCATATACTGATAAGGCTGAGATGGGTCACAATGACCCTAGAGACTAATATTTTTATTCGGGCATCAATTATCATTCAACCAACATATGTGATATATCCTCGAGGTCTGAAATGAATGAATAGATGGAAGAACCGAGAAACTCTGAATAATTAAAACGTTTTCGAGCATTGTAATGTCTGAAATACCCTCAAATACTAGAATGTCGGAGAATACTTCTAAGACATGGAATTAGAAATCTCAATAAAAACAAACAGATGTGATGACTCCAAAAGTGGTAAAATACGACACATGTCAGTTGGTCGATTCAAACACTATGATGATAGAGGGAAAATACCGTGTGAATGCATATGCAATTTATTTGGGGAAAGTACATAGTTAATAATGAAAGAGATCTGTTCTCCTAAGGCATATTTGATGTTTTGGGATGAGTTCAGGCACAATGCACATGTTCTAACACCTGGAAAATACCGCTCGAATATATGCTTGATTTCTGGTAATAAGTTCAGTGGACGATTGGTGAAGGCGAACTATTGTTGTTTTGCTCGGTAGTCAGTTCTGAGAAATGAATGGTTGAGGTGTACCATTATGTGAGATATTAAATACTGTGTTAATGGGTTTCAATTAGTCAAAGGGGCTCGGAAGCTTAATGAGTGATTAGAATTCCTAAATTTTGTACATCATCGTTTATACCTTGTTGATTTAGTTTACCAAATTACCCTTCGAAGGCCGGAATGACCAACAATATCCTCGTAAGCTTTAGCGATCGAATCACTCTCGATACATCTGAAATCCCAATGATTCTGATGCATTAACTTTCGATGTTAATTTGATCCGTCTTACCGAACTCCCCTATTCGTAGGGACCTCGTTCTAAAATAAGTCTAAATTTGTCAAATGTCATCTTTCTGATATCTACTAAGTACCTCTAAGAAATGAATTAGGCCATAAAGCGCGTACCTTGTATCTGTAAATACTTTCTGTTCTAAACCAAGACAATATGCTTAAAATTTTAAAGTATGATACTGTAATAAGAAAGGAAAGCAATTCTCTAATTTCTAACCTCTGTTATGAAAAACATATCTGATATATGACATTGAATACGAAATAATAATAATAATGATAATAAAATAAATTTGATACATGTCTTCTGGTATAAAATAGATTTGACATTTATTTTCTGCAATACTGTCTTCTGAATATAAATTGAAATCATCTGTGGTATATTATCTGGATATGAATGATGATCTGTAGGCTCAGCGCTTTTAAGTCCTTCTGTACCTAAGCTCATACGCTCAATGGGCATAGGGTAAGTCTTTCTGGACCTAAGGTATCCCCTTAGGTAGGCTCTTACGCCTCATGCCTAGGGTAAGACCTTCTGTATGCAGTTCAGGTGGAATTGCATTTTGGGGTTCGGTTGTAGGGTAGTTAAGTAAGTTAATAAAACTATCTGACCTCTTCTTAAGCATACCCTACTAAATTAATGTATTAAAGTTGAACTCTCAGTAAACTTGTAATTCGCGTTTAATGAACCACTCTGAACTCCTTAATTCAACTTCTGAAATCTGAATCTCTTTTGAATCTCTTCTTTAGACTCACATCTTAAGGTTCGGGTGATCTATAAAGAACAACTTTGTTACCTTCTGGTATAATGCTCCTTTGAAATCTAGAATCGTAATTTGAGCTTATCATTACCTAGTTCTTCATGACAGTGTTAAGCTTGCCATACCTGTTTGTGCTTTTAGCATCCCTTGGTAGTTTGTATTACTGAGCTTTTCGAAGCTCACGTTGTTTTTACCATCTCAGGTTAGAAGATCGACCATGTCCCAGCTGTCAACATCGGTATGGAGTTTCTTCGGCTTGCTTGCGGAGTATGGTATCTGTGTAATTAGGGGGCATGTATGTCACATCTTGATTTACATTCGAGTCTAAAACTTGTTTTTAGCAATTTGTATCATAGTTTTTATTTTGTAGTCTGAATATTTTCTGGAATTGTATTCTAATGCAAAATTTGATTTATGATTTTAAATGGTTAACGATTTGTTTATTTGAAATTTTAGTGTGGGTCGCTCCGGTGACCCTAATGTAACTTCCTAGGATCTGTGGTAACGCATAGGCGGGTCTAGAGGGGTTACACGTCAATTGAACGTCAAATATCAAACACAAAATTATGATACAAACGTGGCGGACGAACAAGCAAGGAACTAAGCTCTGCTGTGAGAGGAGACTTTATTTTCGAAGTGGTGACAACATATTGTTCGACGGTGATAAAAGATTTAAGGATTTAGAGTTTCTTTTAAAAAAATTGTGAGGGATTTTTAATAATTAATTTTTTATTTTTTCTAAAAAAATAAAATCATGCCACATGTCAAATAGTGATTGTGTTGAGTTGATCAATCAATAGATAATGGCTAAGAGGATGGGTGAATTGACAATTTAAAAATGGTGGAAGTAAATTGTGAAAAAATAATTTGCTAGAGGATTTATAGTGGTTCAGTTCACTCAATGAAATTTACATCTACTACCGTAGCTACCACTAAGGAAATAACCTCACAAAATCACTTAGACTTATACCCCAAAGTCTAGTGACCCCTTTTCCCGCCTAAAAATGAATACAAATAAACAAACTTTGAGAATCTTACAAAAGAGATTGTTTGTAGAATTTTGAGCCCACTAAAACCCCAACACTTGCTAAAAATGAAAATTACAATAAGCTCACACGAGTGTGTACAAGATTTTACAATGAAAGCTATCAATTTTTTTTTATTTTTGCTTGAATGCTTTGGAATGGTTATCTTGTTGTTGAAGAAGCTTTGGAGACTTGATTTTATACCCCTCATTGATTTTTTAATTGTTTGGGTTGTTGAAGAATTGAATATAGCCATTGAGGGGCATTTTTCCCAAATTAAATGTTGATTGATAACTGTCGGTATCGGTACACGAAGGTCCATATCGGTACCTGCTTAAAGAAGAAATTGTTGTTAATATTACAGGGCCTACTAGTACGTTAGGTCACGTATCGGTACCAAGTAAGCTAAGGGTAGTGTCGGTACTGAAATTGGTCACTAAAATTTACTGGAGCTTTGGGTACCGGTACGCTCGAGGCTGTACCAGTACTCACTATTTTCAAAAAAGTTTTAAGCTTCAAGTCGTATCGGTACGAGGTTCACCATACCGAAAATAACAAAGCATTCGTAATACAAATTTAAAGTGCTCGTACCAGTACGCAAAGGGTCGTACCGATACTCATTTACCATTTTGAATTACAGTGATGAAAAATCGTATTGGTACACTAAGGGCCTTACCGATACTCACTGACCAATATGATCTATTTGAGTACCAAAACACTTAGAAAAATATTTTTACTTGAAGAAATTGACTTATAAATATTTTTATCTTTAACAAAAGTTAATTTCGTTCGAATGCTTGTCTTTTGTGAGTAATTTCAAATACCTTAAAAATCTATTTATTTGCTTAAAAATTCTTGTTATATCAAAATAAAAACATGAGTTTAACAAATTGTATGCCATTTTTTAATAGGGCCTTAAAATGTAATGAAATGAAACGTTATACACATATTTTAACAAAAAAATAACGCTTAAAACAAAAAATATAATACATACACTTATTTTATAATAAAACAATTTAATAACGACCAATTTTTGAAACCTTGTAAAATCAGTTAGGGGTAGGCTGAACTCGACTTGACTCGAAAAATTAAATTTTTCGACTCAATTCGGTTCGACGCGAAAAAGCTTGACTCGTCTTGACTCAAATCATAAATTCATAAACCCAAGTCGACTCTATAAAATTTTAAATAAAGTTTGAGTTATAAAATGAAAATTCGAATAATTCAAAAATGTTAGTAATTAGTGTATCCATAAATATAAGGTACCTATAAGTCGAATACCTGCAATAACCAAGTACTCTAATTTCGGGTCACATGGTATCCGGATCAAAATTGTATATTTTTTCTTCAAATCATACATTGTTAAAATGTGAAAAATGCATCTGTTTATTCTCCCATATCATCATAAGGTCGCAACTATTAAGTATTTATACAACTCAGATTCAACTAACACAAAACAAAAAAAAACTAACTAATTCCAACTACTTCAACAACATATAATTTTTTCTACACTCCCCCTCAAGTTGGAGGTGTAAAAATATTTTTAACCCCAACTTGGAAGTCAAGTAACTATGTTGTTGTGAACCCAAGGCTTTTGTCATAATGTCAGCAAGTTGTTTTGTAGTTGACACATGTTCAGTATGTAACGCCCCGATTTTGGGCCTAGATGTTTTAGAGTTCAAATCGGACCGGTCGAGAACAGTTCGAATCTTTAAGGGAGATTTAGGGAACACCTAGTTCGGGATGCTTTAAAAATATGTAAAAATATCTAAAAATCCTCATTTATTATATGAATGATTATGGTGAAAACAATTTTACAAAATAAGGTTTGGAAATACTACATTTTGGTGTAGTGACCAAATTGCAGTTTTTGCAAAGGTTAAATAGTGATTGTTTTGTAAAGGATTGAAACTTTGAATCTTTAAGGAGCTAATTTTACCAAAATGTTTTTAATCAGATTTCTCCTTATTTTGGGTGATTTTAATAATGTTTTAATTAAAGGAAACAAAGATAATTAAAAGGAAAAATTATCTTTGACTTTTCATAACTACCTTACGTCAATTTTCTCTCATTTCATTTTCTCTCAATTTCTTTTCAGCCAAACACATTTCCTCCATCAATTAGCCTCTTATTTTCATTCCTTTTGATGAGATTTCAATCTCCTTTTGATTCCTAATCTTTTCCTCACCAAATCCTCTTGTTTTCACATTGGATTTTCAAGAAAACTTGCCCAAATCAAGGAGGAATCAACCATTAGAGGTAAGCTTCGTCCTTCTCCTCTAATGATCAGTTCTTTACTAAAATCCTCAAGTTATCAATTCTTTGTTAATGATTTTTGAGTTGCTTTAATATTAGAAACATGAAATTGTATTAAAACTCAAGATTTTTAGAGAAATCTTGATGATTTTCGTGGTTGTTGGTTAGGCTCTGTTTTGAGGTTGTTTTCTAATGTATTTTGGATGGTAATTGATGTTATAAATGAGGTTTTATCAAACAAATCCCGAATAGGCTTGGATTCCTAAGTTTTGTATGCTAGAATGGTGGTTTTTTGTGTGGTTTTGGTGTTCTGTTATAGATGGAGGTATAAGGATGAGTTTATGATGATTTTTGGTGTTGATTGATGTTTAGAAATGATTAGAAGTGATAGATCTTGGCTGGGCTTTGTTTTGGAAGAGTTTGGAGATGATTTCGGTTGTTTTTGGTGGCCAAAATGAGGCTTTTGTGTAGAGCAGCGGGTTTAGGTGTGTGACTGATGATTTCAATGTATGATGATGCATTAATCCTATGCTCTTATGTGTTATGAACATGAGAGACATCTTCGGACACCTTTTGTGTTGATTCGGGAGCTTAGATAGCGTTTCGGCGAGCAAGCGAAACATAATCGGTGAGTGCGAATGGTTTTAGAAGTCCTTGAGGGACAAAGAAACAAGGTTTGGGGATTTAGGAAAGGTTTGAAACACCTTCCTAAGTCCGGAAGTAAGTATTCGCTAGATTGCTCTCACATATGTGGTGGTTTCCCCTAAAATGCTTTTACATGCTCATGTTTTGAGATAGATAAATTCCTATTGTTTTCTAATGTATTTTGGACTTATAGGCACTATCAAACAGTAAAACACATTCATCAATCACAACAAACCATGATGACTATTGAACTATCCAAGCATGCTTAAGATACCAAACTATGGAAATGGTAAAACACCACAAACAAACCATAGAACCATATAGAGGCCAAATACAAGTCCACAATCAGAAACTAAACATGCTTGAAACAACAAACATCTCCAACCAAAAATCAGAAAGTAGAAGTCCCACCCATTGCCACTTATTACACTAAGGTTGAACCACATAATCTCTTAAACTAAGCCTTGGAATCCTATTGCTTTTAGGCTGCCTTGAAATATTCAATTCTCTGCATTGATGAAACAAATGAGCGTAAGCATATAGCTTAGTGAGGATCGCTAAACCACATTCATCAATGCATATAACATAACTTGCAAAACCACCACTTTTATCACATGCTTTCTCATAAATCATGTCTTCACAAGATAACAATGCATTTAATAAACATATGCTTATATGCATCACTTAAAAACAACAATTAAACCATTGCTCATGCTTTACCAAGCATCTCATGCATTCTTGCATCATTTACAAGCATCTCATGCTTCACAACATCCATTTACATTATATTGGCTCACAAGTGATAATCCATAAACCATTTCAACACAAGACACAATCGGATACGCGGATTACAAGCGTTGTCCCTCACGTTTCATACATACTACCAGACTACACAAGGTGGAGAACAATGGCACAATCACAACCCCTCGACACCCGTGATGGAGTTTAGTGGCACAATCACAACCCCTCAACATCACTCATCGGTAGTTGTATAATTCCACTAACGAGAGTATGGGACAAATACACAAGACTCACACACGGGACTAACCATTCACCGTTGTGATCTTAACCTCAATTGTTAGGGTACTTGGATGGAGATTACGGCACTATCAAAACCCCTCGACATCCAAGGTGACTTTATTCACGGTGCACCCAATCCTATAGCCGCTAACTATATCCGATTAAAGTAACCAAAAACCATTTTCATCACTTGCCAATATAATCATTTAACCACATTAATCCACTGTTTTACAAGCATAACCACAATGCCATTTCCACAAGCATTACATGCTTAATATCATATGCATTCAACACATGCAAACCAAGGATCACTTACCTAGTGCATCCTTAACATATGGCATTAAAATCCAGCATTAAACCATGCTTAAACATGCTTAAAAATAGTAACCAAATACACACTCAATTCAAGTGCAATTTCATCAAACATAGCACATTTCCAAGAGAGGGATTTCCGAGTCACTTACTCTTGAGCTTAGTTAAGTGTATCAAGCTTACACTAAGCTCCCAAGACCACGCTCAAAGCGTTACAAAGGAGAAAATTGCATTTCCACTCATCGATACGCGAAGCCTTGCTCGCCGACATGAAATTACCCTTCCGGAGTCTCCAACAACACCTTGTTTGCTTCTGGATCAAGATCCCTTGTTTTCACATCATCAAAACAGAGATCTAAATGCATTAAAATGCATTCTAACACCAGCAACAATTCACAAGCTCGTTGCTCACCCAAACTACAACAAAATACCCATCCAAAACAACCGAAAACTCAATCGATTGCTTCTTAAACCAAGCTCAACCAACATACATCACTTCCAAAGCATTATAAACATCAAAACACATCTAACAAACCTCCTAACCCAACCTTATACCTCCAGCAAGCAAGATTCCACCATTTCACCTCAAAAACCCACTTAAAACAACCAAGAAACTCAAGGATCTCAAGGATTTCGGGATCTATGTTATCAACACATCATTTTAACATATTAATCAACTTTAAACTCAATTAAAATCAACACAAAATAGATCCTAACTCAACAAGTCTGAAAATCAAGATTTCAATCATGTTTTTACAAGATTTCGATCTCCAATCAAAACTATAATGAAAACTCAACCAAAAATAATATTTAGAAGCCAAATATCTTAGGAATTTCAATAAAAACTTAGATTAGAGGTTGAGAACGGGATTTACCTCCATTCCTTGCTTCTCTCAATGAATGACAAGTTTTCCTTAGCAAAATCTTGAAGAATTAGAAAAGATTTCTTGAAAATGGTTTAGAAAATATTGATAGAGTTTTTGGAAGAAAGAATTCTGAGAAAAGATGAGAGAATTAGTGTTTGGCTGAAAATGAGAAAGAGTTTGTAGTTACGTAATTAGAAATCTCACTTTAACTAACTATTTTAATTAATTAATATAAATCTATTTAAATCCATTTAATTAAAAGCCTTTTAAAACACATGTCATATTGAGAAAAGGTCAAATTTACTTAAAGCCCCCTAAATATTCTAAGATTTTGGCTTCCACATTAAAAATCACATTTTCCTAGTTTTGAAACTTTACAATTTGGTCACTACTCAAAATGTCCCATTTCCGAAATCCATTTTGTAAAATTGACTTGACCAAACTCTTAAACATATTTTTAGAGGATTTTAGCAATTTTTATCACAATTTTATCCAATCCTGATCCTTGATTTCCTTAAATCACCTTACGCGATTCAAACCATTCTCGACCGGTCCGATCCGATGTCTAAAACATCTAGGCCCAAAACCAGGGCGTTACAATCGGAGCTTACTTAGAAGCCGAAGAATCATTCTTATCACAAGGAGCGCACACACTCACGAAATACATAGTTCGGTTCCGGGTAAGTCCATTGTCATTCGAAAGGTTGCTATTAGGCGTAAATCTACACGGTATGTAAGGGTTGCTCAAGGTATGTTCTCTACTAAACTTACATATGATTTTAAGTTTTGGCATGTTATTATTAGATTGCATTTCTTGAGGACAAGCAATAGTTCGAGTTTGGGGGTGTGTTAAATGTGCAAAAGTCCTATAATGAGGAGTTGCGCCAACCCTGCACACCAACCCAGAGCTCTGCCGAGGTAGCAACTCGAGGAAGGATGGAAATATTCTAAGTGGTATGCAACTGAAAGAGCTCATCAAGCCCGATTTTTGGAGACAACTTGTACGTACATTGGAGCCCAGCAGACAAAGAAAAGCCATGGTCAAAGTTAAGGTGGAAAAAGTCAAACAAGAATCTAAGAAGATTTAATGTTAGATTTGTTCTTTTAATGAGTTGTAATTAGATTCTAACTAGGATTCCCGCCCTAAACCGACTTAGACCTAGGATCCTCCCCTATAAATGTAAACCGACTTGAAGGAGAAAAACACAATTGAGATTAGAGAGAAACCCTCATTCTTTTCGGAAAATACCCTTGTGTCGCCATCTCCATTATGTTCTAAACCTTCCCTAGGGCTAAGGGTTGGTTGCCTAGTAGTTGTGAGAGTTTTGCTTATATTTGTTTAGGTTTCAGTTTTTGCAATAAAATTCAAGGTTTGTTTACTCTTGGTTCTTCATTGTTTGCAATCTTTATCGGGAGAGAAGAGAACGATCTATTTGTTCAATATTGGGAGAGTTGAACTCACGAAACGAGTATACACAGTTTTATCCTACCATAGGATAAAGCTACTTCGGCTTAGGGATAAGTTATAAGTTTAGTGGCTATGAGAGGCTTCATAATCGGTTGGTGTTCATTCTTAGATTCAAGTCGGGAGGTATTATCCAAGAAGTGATCGCCAATAGTACTTCAAGCTTAGGGATAATAGGGAGTCATTCAAGGGAGCCTTGCCAAACTTTGAATCATCGCTTAACTGCCTAGGCAGTCACATTGGTCTCTACCAAGGCGGGCATCTACCAAGGCATACTCGTGGGCGTTTGTTGAAGTTATTAAGTCGATCTGCAAAACTATGTCGAGACAATGCATCCAATCTCCACACTACGAAGTATTCCAATACTGACCCATTCTCTCATTCTGATTTCTCATTTTATTTTATTTTATTTTATTTAGTTTTAGTTTTAATTAAATCCAAAATTCTTTTAATACTTGTGTTTTTATTTTTATTTTTGCATAAAGGTGAATTCCGAAGGTTGTCACAATCCTAGTGGAGACGATATCTTAAATATTATAACTTGGCACCATGTATACTTGCACGCAATTTGCGCATCACTTTTGCACGCAACAGTAAACAAAAGAGAACCTCATTTAAACCCATTAATGATGTTTCAACTAGTAGTGTATTACAATTAATCCACATGTATTTATTTGGGCCTATTAGAACTATGAGCTTGGGTGGTGAGTCATATGCATTTGTATTCGTAGATGACTTTTCTAGATATACTTGGGTTCTATTCTTAAGTACTAAGGATGGGGCTTTAGAAAATTTTATTACTTTTACAAATATTACCCAAAATGATCATGGCCTTAAATTTTCACATATTAGAAGTGATCATGGAACCGAGTTTCAAAATATGGGTTTTGAAGATTTTTGTAATGAAAATGGTATTAGCCATAATTTTTCGTCTCCTCCTACTCCTCAACAAAATGGGGGTAGTTGAGAGGAAAATAGAACTTTAGAAAAGATGGCTAGGATAATGCTTTGTGAAAACAATTTACCTAAGTATTTTTGGGCGGAAGCCACTAATACGGCTTGTTATATTATTAATATAGTAATGATTTGGCATATTTTAAAGAAAACACCTTATGAGATTTTAAAATCCAAAAAGCCTAACATTAGCTATTTTCACTCTTTTGGTTGTAAATGTTTTGTTTTAAACAATGGAAAAGACAACTTAGGTAAATTTGATGCTAAAAGTGATGAAGCAATATTTTTGGGTTATTCGCTAAATTATAAAGCCTACCGGGTATTTAATGAAAGAACTTTGGTTGTTGGAGAGTCTATACATGTTGTTTTTAATGATAACCTCCTTCTGAGGAAGGAATCTTGTGATGGTGATGATGTAGGGATCATTGAAGCCATTAATGAAGGACAAACATCAAAGGTGGATGAGATTCCAACTAAAGAAGAGGATTCACAAGATCCACCTCTTGAAGCCTTGAAGGACTTGGCTCTTGGGGAAAAGGAGGTGACATACCCAAGGGAGTTCAACTATGTTAAAGGTGGTGAAATCTTGGGTGATCCATCCAAGGGGATAACTATTAGATCCTCTCTTAAACTTATGAATCATGTTGTATTTATCTCATGCATAGAGCCTAAAAATATCAAAGAAGCATTAAAAGATGATTTTTGGATATTGGCTATGCAAGAGGAACTTAATCAATTTGAGAGAAGTAAAGTATGGACATTAGTTGATAGGCCTAGTAATTAATCTACTATAGGAACTAAGTGGGTATTTAGAAACAAACTAGATGAGAGTGGTACCATAGTGAGAAACAAGGCTAGGATTGTTGCTCAAGGTTACACTCAAGAAGAGGGAATTGATTTTGATGAAAAATATGCACACGTAGCTAGAATAGAAGCTATTATGATGCTTCTTGTATTTGCATGTTATCATGATTTCAAGCTATTTCAAATGGATGTAAAAAGTGCTTTTCTAAATGGTTTTATAAATGAAGAAGTGTATGTTGAACAACCACCCGGTTTTGAAGATCCAAACTTTCCAAACCATGTTTTTAAACTATCAAAAGCTTTATACGGTTTGAAACAAGCTCCTAGAGCTTGGTATGAAAGATTTTCAAACTTTTTAATTGAAAAAGGTTTTGAAAAAGGCAAGGTGGATACTACACTTTTCATTAAAAGATATGGCAATGACATTTTAGTAGTTCAAATATATGTTGATGATATTATTTTTGGTTCTACTAATGAATTTTATTGCCAAGAATTTTCTAAGCTAATGCAAGGTGAATTTGAGATGAGCATGATGGGAGAGCTCTAATTTTTCTTGGGGCTCTAAATCAAGCAAAGGAAATATGCAACCTTCATTAATCAAACTAAATACATCAAGGATATGCTCAAGAAGTTTGGCTTGGAGAGTGTGAAGCCTCAAGCCACTCCTATGAGCTCATCAATTAAGCTTGACAAGGATGAAGGAGGTAAGTGTGTTGATTCTAAGCTTTATCGTTCCATGATTGGATCTTTGCTTTACCTTACTGCAACTAGACCTGATATCATGTTTAGTGTTTGCTTTTATGCTAGGTTTCAAGCTAGTCCTAGAGAATCACATCTAGTTGCCATTAAGATAATTTTTAGATACCTTAGAGATACACCTTGTTTAGGTCTTTCGTATCCTAGAGACTCTACCTTTGACATTCATGCCTTCTCCGATGAAGATTATAAGGGATGTAAGATAGATAGGAAAAGTACCTCCGGAACATGTCAATTCTTAGGTAGTATGCTCGTATCTTGGTTCTCTAAGAAACAAAATAGTGTAGCCTTATCTACCACCAAAGCGGAGTACATATCCCTAGGGAGTTGTTGTGCACAAGTTCTTTATATGAAGCAACAACTCTTAGACTAAGATGTTCATGTAGATACCATACCCCTTAGGTGTGACAATATTACTGCCATTTGTCTCACTAAGAATCTCATCCAACACTCTAGAACCAAACATATAGAAATTAGACATCATTTCATTAGAGATCATGTCTTGAAAAATGATGTAGTTCTAGAATATGTTGATACCTTGAACCAATTAGCGGATATATTTATCAAAATTTTAGATAAAGAGCATTTCTAGACCCTTAGGAGAGATTTAGGTTTAACCAGCCTTCCTTGACCCTTTTAGGTCCCAAATAGTAAAAAATATGCTTGAAATTATTTGATGCTTATGCTTATGTTGATTTTGCCTCCTTTTGCATCTATGCTAGCTACTAGGGGGAGTATGCATCAGTTTTAGTTCATATAACATGCTCATATATCATTTACATGCATTTAGGGTTGATCTAAGTTGGATCTTTGGACATGAAATTGCCCAAAATGCATTTTCTGGCAAGGGTGTATCGAAACAAGTACATTTGTTTTGATACGGGTTCTATCTAAATTGATTCCAGTACTGAATCGTATCGATACGGGCTCTTCGCATTTCGATAAGGGTTCGAGGTGTTGTTCCGAAACAGGGTTAACTTGTATCAAAACGAGTCTGGTACCGAAATGGCTCAAAAGAGTTTCGATGCGGCTGTTCCAATACGCCAAGTGGCGTATCGAAACACGGTCACGTAGATTGCTTTAAATAGCATTAAAAGAGTACCAAACTTTAATTAAAACACCAACTCTCTTTTTCTCTCAAACCCTAACCGAAAACCCCTTTATAAACTCTTCAAGTCCCTTGATTTTTTCACATCAAAACCTATTTTTTTTTAGAGTTTTCAATCTACACATCAAGGCTAAAGCTTTGCAAGCAATTTTGTGCATCAATCATCCCTCATTCATCCATTATCCTATATCAAGGTATAAACCCTTTTTTCTTTTATTTTAAATTTCTGTTTAAATTTATATGTTATTTTTAATTCCTTTTTGTATAAAACATATACATATAATATGGGTTTTTCAAGTTTTTGCAAAACAAAAAAAAAACAAAATCTGAAAATTTTTTTATTCGAATATAAAATTATACCATATATTTTTTAATTTGTTTTTTGAATTCTTTTTACCAAAAATTTATTTTTTGTTTATATATGTTTTTAAACTATACTTTATAGTTTTTATATACCTTGACTATTGGATTGCCTATTGGATTGAATTTGGTTGATTTACGCATACATGTGTTTTTGTGTCTTGATTTATTTCTAGATTTCGAATATGGGTTCTAGGAAGAGAGTACGAACCAATGAGGCTGGTGGAAGCTCTAACATCGATGACGATTCTACTCATCCCAACCTCACTCTACTCTACCAAAGGAGTCTTCGTAACAAAGACGCCTATACCAACTTTAAGCTCTTTCAATATCATGCTATTCGTCATGAGCGTATTGTCTTTATACCCTTTTTGGATTCCGGACGTTTTCAATTTCGCTATCTCACTTTATTCAGGCGTTGGAACTTTATGACCTTTTTGAGCTTGCTCGGTATTTTGTACCGTAACATGGTTCTTCTCTTCTATGCCAATGCTCGTTTTATCTCAAATTCCGATCAAATGGTTGTCATTGAGTCATATCTAATGGGGAAGAAGTTTAGAGTTGATTCGGAAACCTTGGTCAATGTTTTCGGGTTTGAAGATGAGGGAATCTTGGATGAGAACTCGTTGGGACATACTCTTGGTGGCTCCGTCACGGTCCTTGATGCTCATAATCGCATACTTCATCTCATGGTCTCATGGTGGTTTCGTCCTTCCAGAGTAAAATTCTCTCACATTCGGCAAGTCGACGACTTTTGGATTCGTTGCTTTCATGAGGAACGTCGACCAAATCTTTGTCAAATCATGTTTGCCGAGATGGTGCAACTTGTTCAAAACCGCAACTGTGATCTTGTCACATCCTTCACTTATGGGACCGCTCTAAGTTACTTGTTCGAAAAGGTGGGGAACGATTGCTCTCTTGACTTTTTGAAACCTCTCAAGGATCCCATCGATGAGCGCACACTTCTTCATTGCAAATTTCACTTCATTGATGGAGAATGGATTTGTGTCGAGCATCCCCCTCAAGTTGTGGCCCCCGAACCTCAACCTCAAGTTGCTCCACAAAACAACGAAGCCCTAATGACTTTCCTTACCGAGCAATTCAATGTCTTGCAAACCCACATGGACTCCGGTTTTGCCACTCTTGGCACTCGTCTCACTTCTATGGAGGGACGTATCCATAGTGTTGAGAATCGCCTCACTTCAGTTGAAACTCAACAAACCTCTATGGACATGTCCTTTATCGGCTTCTATGGCGAGTGGAGACAATTTCGAAGGAGCTCTGCCAATGATGAAGATGACGATGAACCTTAGATCTTTGCATTCCATTGCATATCATCTAGTTTAGGATTTCCCTATTTTTGTACCTATCTATGTTTTTGCTTTAAGACCTATGCTTTGACTTATGTTTGGATATTATATTTTAAGTATTAAGGTTTGGATATTATGGACTTATTTTTCTTTGTTTTATTATGCTTAATGAAATTATATTGCTTTAATTATGCTTTGTTTGGATCTTGTGATTATATTCCTTCATTGATTTTGATCTAACAAAAAGGGGGAGAAAGGTTAAGCTAATTTTTTTTCAAAATATTTTCAAACCCTAGCTTCAATTTAGAGGGAGTTCACTTAAAAATTGTTTTGGTTTTGTTATATCAAAAAGGGGGAGATTGTAATTTTTTATTTTGATATAACAAATAATCTAAGGACTAAATTGCAAAGTAAATAAATTTTTAAGTAATCAAAATACTTACATTTGACAAGTAAAATTTATACTTAAAATGTTTTGAAGTCAAAACTTGAACCCTATAAAATTTTTTAAGTGTTTCAAAGCCGAAATACACAAAATTGCCCAAGTGTTTCAAAACACCCCCAAAGTGTTTCGATACGTTTTGCCACCAGAAGGATCCGTTTCGACACGGGCTATTCCCGTTTCGAAACAGCCTTCATCTGGGCTTTTGATTTTTAGGTGTTGTTTCGAAATGGCTCATACCCGTTTCAATAAAGGGGTTAAGTATTTTCAAAATCGAGCACTAAATAACTAGCCATTACTTGTCAAAAACGAACTTTTGAAAATTTGGTTAAGTGTTTCGATACACCCCTATACTGTTTCGAAACAAAAGTTTACAGTTTCAAAACGTTTCGATACAGCCTATTTCTGTTTCGATACGACCCTCTTTTTGTATGTTATTGTTTCGATACAGCCTATAGCTATTTCGATAGGAGCTCTTTTTTACACACAACGGGTCTTTCTTTTTTTGGTGTCCGTTTTGATACAGGGGTCTCGTATTCCGATACGGGTAGTTGCAGAACATCATTTATGGAGGAAAGATAGAGCCCCAATGTCTCTATTGATGATCTCAACCATCCAAACGGCTAGAAATCAATGAGAATGTATAAAAACAAGTCTCCAAAGCTACAACAACAATTATTGAACCTTCAAGCAACATCAAAGCATTCATTCCAAACCCTTGTGCCTTTATAGTCAAATTCATGTACCCAACTCATTTGGAATTTTCATTATAAATCTTTTTAGATTTTGGGGAGTGTTTGTGAGTAATTGGGTATACAATTAGTATTTGAGAGGTACATACAAAGTTTGCCAATCTTTCCTTTGTAAAGAGTGATATTAGGTCAATCTTTGGGTAGAGAGATTGACCGATTTGTAAGGTTTCCTCCTTAGCCGAGAAAAGGGAAAGGATTCAAGTTAGTAAATTGCTGAAATTCTCAGTAGGGTGCTAAGGTAGTGGATGTAGAGCTTGTTCGAAGCTCGAACCACTCTAAAATCGCCTTGTCTTCATTTTTAAATAATCGATTTGCATCCTTCAATTTTTATTCCACCAATTCACCCCTCTCTTGGTGTTTAGCCATCATTTGATAAAATCATCAAGACCGACTAGGATTTTTTTGTTTCAATAATAACTGATTTCGATCTCAATTTCCTCTTAGCAAAAAATTTTGCTAAGTGTGTTCCCAGGAAGTCGAATGTGCTTCAATAACTCGATTCTTCCTCCCACACATTTAACGATAACAACATCCTGACAAACGTCAATCTTTGGTTTTGAAATCGTTTTGATTTTTAAAATAAGCTCAGAAAATTGAGAGAGATACTCAAAATTATTTAAGTGCTTTTCAATCCTCACGTTGGAATTGAGTCATCGCTTTTGCCCTCGGCTTGAAAGGAAATTAGCTAAGCATGATTATAGAAAAAAATCATACTTGGCATTTTTCAGAGTAAAATAAAAAACTAGAAAGTAAAGAATTTAAAGAAAGGACGTTTTTATATTACTCAAAAGTAGAAAACAAGTTGAGAACAAGAGATGATTTTGAGTTTCACCCCAAATATTCAAATACAAAAGATAAAACCCAAGTTTAAATTTAAATCTCGGCTTGATAAGTCATCTGAATCTAGGCTGATAAGCTATCAGGCGCTACTGACGTCATCTTCTAGAAGCTGCTGACATGTCGTCCAGTTAGCAATTTCATGCCCTAAATCATGCCCACTAATCCAGCCGTGAATCTAGAAAAACAAAAACTGCAAAATTCAGCCTCTTTTAGCATAGTTTTTGGAATCCAATGTCCTACATAGAAAATAAGGGAAAACGCCCAAATTAGCTACCTAAACCGATAGATAAGAAGTAATTAACAACAAGATAATAACTATTTAAATCACTCATCAAATTCCCCTTCAATTATTCAATGCTTGTACTCAAGCATTTTTCAATTATCATGCTAGAAACCTTAAGTTGCCAACTCCAATTTCATAAAATTTCTGAGATTTCTTAAATAAACTAAATCAAGTAAATGCTGAAATTCAAAGATCAATCATGCAAGACATAATCAATTAAGTGTAAATCTACCAAGGTATTTTAATCGTCTACTAATTTCAAAGAATATAAGACTTAGCTCCTCACATTGGTTTACTCATTTCGCTCAAATGTTTCGGGTGAAAGAATCGATCAAGCCTAAACTAATCAACTCATTACCATATGCTTGTAACTAAATCTAATCTCCACTACTTAATATGAAAATGATGCAATAATCAAGTGGTCTTTGAAGAAGGCTGTAATGGGGCTAAGGTTCGGGTAGGATAAAGGCCAAAGATCAGGTTTAAAAATTCAGGACAAAAAGAAAATTAATCTAAAGAATTATTCAAAGGGGAAAAATGAAGGAAAACAAGAAATCAAGCAATCAAAGCTTATTCACTCTCTTCTCTTTTTTTTTCTTTCGAACTTTTCTCTCTTTTTTGTTTGTTTTCTTTTTTTACTACTACTCGAACCAAACCTTTTTTTACTGTTCGAATAGTTTATTCGAACTGTTCTGCACTGTATTTTTCGGCACTGGTCTTTTTTTCTACATAGTGTTTTTCTGCACTGCACTGTTCGAACAATGTTTTTTCTTCTTCTTTTTTTCTCTTTTTTCTTGAGTCTCCTTTTTTTCGCTTCAGAATAACCTTAACTTTGTCCTGAAAATGGATAACAAAAATAGGAAAAAAAAAAACAAAATCGGTTCGGGCTAAAATTGTGGTAAATCAAAGAAAAGGACAAGGCTCAAAATTGGTTCACTAAGGGAAAATAAATAAGAAGGGTAGGCTATTTTGTTTGGGAAGAGAAATTGGTTTAATCCTAATGCCTCTATTACATTAAAGTGTCATAATCAAAATGTGTAGTCTCAACAAGTATCGAGTTACAAGTTCTAGAATGCAATCGATTAATTCGGCACACTCAATTGAAACAAAGAGTAAGAATAAAAGATATGCTCATTAAGCCTAAAACTCACATGAAAGGTTTATTGAACTAAGTCATGCATTCAATTCAATCAACAAATTCATGAAATTACCAAGAAAAAATTACATAAATTAGTTATGCCATGCTATCTTACATCCTAAATTCAACAAGAACGAGATTGAATTCACAAAGAAACACAAAGAAATTAAATCAAACAAGAGATTGGCAACCAAGATTATCAACAATTCTAACCATGAAATAGCTCAATTTTAATCACAAAGCATAAGCAAGAGTTAATTTAATTCCACCCCTCCTCACTTAAGTCATTTTGTCCCAAAATATAATGTAATACGCAAGAGAGGGAACGAAAATACTCCCTCATTTAATTACGGCCACGACCACGAGGCAGAGGTGGTGGAGCTGGTTATGAGTCGAAGTCGCTGGGATTGGCAACGAACTATGGCGGTAGAAATCGCCGTCGGCCTCCGAAGATGATTGGCTCGTGGGTCTGAGAAAGGTGGAAAGGGTGGTGGTCGAAGGTTTAAAAGAGGTGAAGCGAAGAAGAAGGGAGAAGCTGTGGCTGAGGGAAGGAAAAGGTTGGCGTGAGGAATTAGGTCACGTGAAGGTGATTGAAAATGTGATATGGGTGGGTCATGTGGGGTTTGTGAACAAATCTAAAGAGATTTGTTTGAAGAGTTTGAAACTGAATGGGAAAAGAGAGTTGACCATGTAGATAAAGTTGCGCAGACTTGGGGAAGTTTGGGTGCTGCTAATGTGAGCCGTGAACCATGGGTTGTGCTTTAACCGATCCTGGTCGGGTAATCGCCTTGTTTCAAAGGAATAATTGTTCAATTAAACTTTAACCTGGGTACCTAAAACACAAATTTAAACAAAAATTAAAACATGACAAAAATAAAATAAAATAAGGCGAGGAAAAATTAAGCAGACGAAAAATAAAAATGGGTTGCCTCCCATTAAGCGCTTTATTTAACATTGTTAAGCTCGACGACCTGGTTCAAACTACAGGTTCCACCAAATCGATTTTTTTATCAAACCAATCGGAGCATTCTCATAAAACGGTTTGAGCCGCTGACCGTTAACCTTAAATTGAGCTCCTGATTCATCTTTAATTTCAATTGCACCACGGGGAAAAAGTTGAGCAACTGTAAAGGGTCCTAGCCACTTCGATCGTAATTTACTTGCAAAAAGTTTTAGCTTCGAATTAAATAATAAAACTTTTTGACAAACAGAAAAAGTCTTATAAGCAATATTACGATCATGAAAATCCTTAGTATTTTCTTTAAATATTCGGGCGATGTCATAAGCGTTTTACGAATTTCTTCTAGTTCTTGGATGTTCAATTTACGTGCTTCGTCGATTGCATCCATTTCCATGTTGCACTACTGGACAACCCAATGTGCCTGGTGTTTTAATTCAACTGGAAAATGACACGGCTTACCGAAAACAAGGCGATATAGAGACATGCCAATTGGCCCTTTGTACGTGGTTCGATATGCCCATAATACACCAGCTAATTTAACACTCCAATATTTACGGTCCGGCTTTACAATTTTCTCAACTATCGATTTAATCTCACTATTTGAAACTTTCGCTTGCACGTTGGTTTGCGGATGGTAAGATGTTGCAATCCGCTGAGTGACGCCAAACTTCTTCATAAGGGCATCAATTACTCTACTGATAAAGTGCTTCCCTCTATCGCTTATTATTTCCCGCAGTGTGCCAAACTTGGAAAAAAATTCTTCAGAAAATTAACTATGGTTTTAGCATCATTATTTTTAGTGGCTTTAGCTTCTACCCACCACGACACATAATCTACAACAAGTATAATGTAAAAATTATCGAATGAAGAAACAAAAGGGCTCATATAATCAATTCCCTAAACATCAAATATTTCGTATACATAAATAGGGGTAAAAGGCATTTCGTTTCTACGACTAAGATTCCCTGCACATTGACATCTTTCACAAGATTTACAAATAAATATGTGTCACGAAAGATGTTAGGCCAGAAAAAATCGCATTCAAGAAGTTTGTGTACAGTTCGCTTGGGTGCAAAATGACCCACACATGAGTAAGTATGACAAAAGTTAAGGATCAAATTTACCTCATCTACGGTGATACATTGCCTAATTACCTGATCCGAGCAGTGTTTCCAAAGGTAAGGATCATCCCAAATATAAAATCTGAACTCACTTAAGTCGGTTAATTTCAGCTCTCAGTAATTCTTGCGATAGCTTACCCGTGGCTAAGTAATTGACAATATCCGCGAACCATGAGGTAGTTCCATACGCCATCATCAGTCTTTCCTTAGGGAACTCATCATTAATCGGTGGATCAGATACGGAAAGAGGAATGCGACTCAAGTCATCAACTACGAGGTTCTTACATCCCTTTTTATCTTTAATCTCCAAATTGAACTCCTATAGAAGTAAGATCCATCGGATAAGTCTCGATTTTGTCTCCTTTTTGCTCATCAAATAACGCAACGCTGCATAATCAGAAAACACAACAATTTTAGTACCAAGTAAATATGATCGAAACTTTTCTAAAGAAAAAATTATGGCAAACAGTTCTTTTTCCGTTGTTGAATAATTTTTCTAAGTTGGATCTAATGTACGAGTTGCGTAAGCTATAACATGGGGCTCATTTTCAATCTTTTGGCCTAGAACGGTTCCAACATTTGTATCTGACGCGTCACACATTAGCTCAAACGGATAATCCCAGTTCGATGGTTGAACGATTGGTGCTGTCACAAGTTTTTCTTTTAGCGTATCGAACGAATCCCTGCACTTCTTGTCAAAATCAAAAGCCTGATCCTTCTGAAGCAACTGGCATAGTGGTTGCGCTATTTTTGAGAAGTCCTTGATGAGTCTACGGTAAAAGCCTGCATGGCCAAGAAAAGAAGGGATTTTCCTCACAGTTGTAGGGTAAGGAAGTGAGTATATAATATCAGTCTTTGCTTTTTCAACAGAAATCCCATTTAAAGAAACTATATGGCTTAGAACTAACCCTTTGTTGACCATGAAATGACATTTTTCGTAATTTAAAACAAGATTTAATTCGATGCATCGTCTATGTATATTGGTTAAATTTAAAAGGCATCTTTAAACGAACAACCGTATACGGTTGAGTCATCCATAAAAACCTATATTCCTTTCTCTATGTAGTCCGAGAAGATGCTAAGCATGCACCTCTGGAATGTTTTAGGGGCGTTACAAAGTCTGAAGGGCATCCGTCGATAAGAGAAAGTCCCGAAGGGACAAGTAAAGGTCGTTTTCTCTTGGTCTTCTAGTGCAACCGGGATCTGGAAAAAAAACTTGAAAAACCATCAAGACAACAATAGTGAGTCTTACCAGCTAAACATTCTATCATTTGATCTATAAATTGTAATGGAAATGATCTTTTCTAGTTAGGGAGTTCAACTTTCTGTAATCGATGCAAACTCGCCACACGTTCTGAACTCGTGTTGGAACTAACTCACCTTCCGGATTTTTTATTATCGTAACTCCAGTCCTTTTAGGGACCACGTGTATTGGACTTACCCAGTCACTGTCGAAAATTGGATTTTTTATTATCAAGGAGTTTCTGTATCTAATTTTTTACTACCTCCATTATTGGTTCGTTCAATCGGTGTTGTCCTTTTCTAGATGGCTTGGCCTCTTCTTCAGTTTATATCTTGTGCATACAAGTTGAGGGACTAAGTCCTTTTATATCTATGATGGTCTAGCCGATGACCTCTTTGTGAACTCGCAACGTTGTGACTAGGTCATCTTCCTCTTCTTTAGACAGCTTGTTCAAGATAATTACCGGCAGGGTTTTGTTTTTTTCTTCATAAAAACGCATATTTGAGGTGATCCAACAACTGTTTTAATTCTATCTCTGGCGCCTGCAAAATAGAAGGTAACATTTTAGTTTTAGAGGGAGTTAAAAATAAGTCAGAATTGATAGAAAAAGTATTTTCAAACTCCATTTCTTCCTCTTTGCGGCAAAGTTCAAGATCCCTGTAAAAATTTTCGAAAAAATTAGTTTCAACATATTCATCAACTAAGGGATCAATAATATCGATGGAATTAATTCTTTCAACTTGATCTGGGTATTTCATCGCTTTATAAACATCAAACTCTACGACCTCACCATCAAACTCCATTGTTAATCTACCGCTTCTAACATCAATCTTTGTATGCACGGTTCTTAGAAAGGGTCGGCCTAAAAGTACCCCATGGCAAGTGTTCGTCCTATCGTTTTCCATGTCGATGACATAAAAGTCGGCAGGAAAAATAAGAACATTTTATAAACAGAAAGTGGCATAACGTTAATTGAAGCTCCTAAGTTGCGCATTGCACGTTTAATTAAAACATTTCCTATTTTGCAAGGTATAGCGAACATACTTTGGTCCTTCATCTTTGATGGAAGCTTATGCTGAAATACTACGAATACACATTCTCCCAGATTTACTTTCTCGCGACCAGTCAGTCTTCTTTATGTGGTGCATAGCTACTTTAAAAATCGGGCATACCTTGGCACTTGTCGGATTACTTCTAGGAGAGGTATGTTGACTTGTACTTTTTGGAACACCTCTAAGATTTCCTTCTCTTCTGCTCTTTTTTCACACCTCATCAACCTTGATGGGAATGGTGGTGCGATCTCATGAGAATGAGAAGGAAGTGGTGGTGGCGATGAAGACATACCTTGGGAGTTGGAAGGTGGTGTTTCCTTCTCTTTCTTGGGTTGTGCGACATCTCTTCTGGGATTTCTGGGTTGACAACGGTTCCACTTCGGAGGGTGGTAGCACTAACATTCTCTCTTGGATTTGACTCCGTTTGAGAAGGAAGTTTTCCCTGCGACTCCAGTCTCCCCACGGTTTGAGCCAACTGGGTCAAGATAGGCTTGTGAGACCTAACTCTCTCCTATGAGACCAAAAACATATCAAAACACAAACATACTCCCCTAACTATAAGCGTGGATGAAATTAGGATCAAAACACATAAGCATGACATTTAACAAGAAATCAAGCAAGATTAAGTACAAAAGGTCCTAAAAGGTCAAGATAGGCTTGTGAGACCTAACTCTCTCCTATGAGACCAAAAACGCTCTTTATCTAAAGGTTTGGTAAAGATGTCCACTAATTGATTTAAGGTGTCTACATACTCTAAAACAAAATCTTCCTTAAGGACATGATCTCTAATGAAATTATGTTTTATTTTTAAGTGTTTGGTTCTAGAGTGTTACATGGGATTTTTGGTAAGACATGTGGCACTAGTGTTATCACACTTAAGGGGTATGGTGTCTACTTTAATTCCATAGTCTAAGGGTTGTTGTTTCATCCAAAGGACTTGAGCACAGCAACTCCCTAAGGATATGTACTCGGCTTCGGTGGTAGATAGAGCTACACTATTTTGTTTCTTAGAGAACCAAGATATGAGCATACTACCTAGGAATTGGCAAGTGTCGGAAGTACTTTTCTTATATGTTTTACAACCCTCGTAATCCGCGTCCAAATAAGCATGAAGGTTAAAGGTTGAGTTTCTAGGGTACCAAAGACCTAAACAAGGAGTATCTCTAAGGTACCTAAAGATCCTTTTAACGGCTATAAGGTGAGACTCTCTAGGACTAGCTTGGAACCTAGAACACAAGCAAACAATAAACAATATATCTGGTCTACTTGTGGTAAGGTAAAGCAAAGATCCAATCATAGAGCGATAAAGCTTAGAGTCAACACACTTACCTCCTTCATCTTTTTCAAGCTTTGTAGATGAGCTCTTAGGTGTAGCTTGAGGCTTTGCTTGCTCCAAGCCAAACTTCTTGAGCAAATCTTTAATGTAATTAGCTTGATTGATGAAGATGTCATCCTTCATTTTTTTATTTGGAGTCCCAAGAAAAATGAGATCTCCCCATCATGCTCATTTCAAATTCACTTTGCATCAACTTAGAAAAATCTTGACAAAGCAATTTATTAGTAAAACCAAAAATTATATCATCAACATAAATTTGAACTACTAAGATATATTTGCCATTGTTTTTAATAAAAAGTGTTGTGTCCACCTTTCCTTTTTCAAAACCTTTTCCAACTAGAAAACTTGATAATCTTTCATACCAAGCTCTAGGAGCTTGTTTTAAACCATATAAAGCTTTTGACAATTTGAAAACATGGTTTGGAAAAATAGGATCTTCAAAACCCGGTGGTTGTTCCACATACACTTCTTTGTTTATAAAATCATTTAAAATGCACTTTTGACATCCATTTGAAAAGGCTTGAAATCATGATAACATGCAAATGCAAGTAGCATCCTAATTGCTTCCATTCTAGCTACGGGTGCATAGGTTTCATCAAAATCAATTCCCTCTTCTTGACTGTAACCTTGAGCAACAAGCCTAGCCTTGTTCCTCACTATGTTACCACTCTCATCTAGTTTGTTTCTAAAGACCCATTTAGTTCCAATAGTAGATTTATTTATAGGCATATGAACTAATGTCCACACTTTACTTCTCTCAAATTGATTTAACTCATCTTGCATGACCATAGTCCAAAAGTCATCTTTTAATGCTTCTTTAACATTCTTAGGCTCAATGCATGAGATAAATGGAACATGATTAAGCATTGTAAGAGAAGAGCGAGTAGTTACCCCCTTGGATGGATCACCCAAGATTTCACCACCCTTGACATAGTTGTACTCCGTTGGGTAGCTCACTTCCTTTTCCTCAAGAGACATGTCTTGCAATGCTTCTAGAGGCGGTTCTTGTGCTTCTTCCTCTTTGGTTGGATTCTAATTCACCTTCGATGATTCTCCACCATCATTGGCTTCAATGATCCCTACATCATCATCATCACAAGAATCCTTCCTCGGAAGGAGGTTAGCATCGAAAACCACATGAATAGATTCATCTACAACTAAAGTTCTTTTGTTAAACACATGATAGGATTTAGAGTTTAAAGAGTAGCCTAGAAAAATAGCTTCGCCACTTTTTGCATCAAATTTACCTAAATTGTCTTTTCCATTGTTTAAAACAAAACACTTGCAACCAAAAGGATGAAAATAGCTAATGTTAGGCTTTTTAGATTTTAAAATCTCATAAGGAGTTTTCTTCAAAATAGGCCTAATCATTACTCGGTTTATAATATAGCAAGCGATGTTAGTGGCTTCTGCCCAAAAATACTTAGGTAAATTATTTTCACAAAGCATAGTTCTAGCTATTTCTTCTAAAGTTCGATTTTTCCTCTCAACTACCTCATTTTGTTGAGGAGTGCGAGTTGCGGAAAAATTGTGGCTAATCTCATTTTCATTTAAGAAATCTTCAAAACCTAGATTTTTGAAACTCGGTTCCATGATCAGTTCTAATATGAGAGATTTTAAGCTCAAGATCATTTTGAGTTATTTTAGAAAATGTGATGAATTTTTCTAAAGCCTCATCCTTGGTGCTTAAGAAGAGAACCCAAGTATATCTAGAATAATCATCAACAAGCACAAATGCATATGATTTTCCACCCAAGCTAGTAGTCCTAATTGGCCCAAAGAGATCCATATGGATCAATTGCAAACACCTACTTGTAGAAACATCATTAATGGACTTAAAAGAGGCTCTATGTTGTTTACCTTTAGCACATGCATCACAAATTTTATCTAATGAGAACTTGAGCTTAGGTAGGCCTCTAACTAGATTAAGGGAAACTAATTTTTCCAAAACACTAATGCTAGCATGTCCTAGTTTCCTATTTCATAACCATACATCATTTTCATTTTGTGCAACTAAGCATGCATGGGATGTAGGAATGTCATCTAGATGCACCATATATATATTGCCTATGCGATGACCAATGAGCATTGTTGTATTTGATTTAATGTCAATTATTCTACACCTATTTACATCAAACATGACATTAAACCCTTTATCACACAATTTACTAATGCTCAATAAATCATGTTTTAGACCATTGACATACAAAACATTTTCAATGAGTATGGAAGAGTGATTACCTATGGAGCCAATACCTTCAATGTGGCCTTTGGAGTTGTCACCAAATGTTACTACTCCTCCACTTTTTGGCTTTAATTCCATGTATTGACTCTTGTCTCCGGTCATGTGCCTCGAGCATCCACTATCAAGGTACCACGAATTTTAACTTTGTGCTTTGGCCTTGTAGCAATGCTCCTCCTACAAACAAAGAGTTAAACTTTGATTTTTGGTATCCAAATCATTTTGGGTCCATGAGTGTTAGCTCCCAAAAGCTTGGTTCCCTTAGCAATCCAAGGTGACATGGCAATAATATTATTAGATTTTACAAGTTCCTTAGGAACTCATATACTTAGAATCTTTTTTGTTCTATTATGCATGTTGGAGCCACTTTGTTTGTAGTTAAAATTCTTTCTTTTTACAAAGTTGGTTTTTGAAGATTCATCTTTTTCTAGTTTTGAAGAGCCAACATTTTTGAAAGAATATTTTAGCTCACTAAGCTCATTCACCAACCTTTGGTGTTCATCATTACATTGAGAAAAAAGGTTATTTAAATCAAAGTTTTCTTGTTCAAAGAACTTCAAATCATCTTGTAAGCTTAAAACCTTTTTCTCAAAATCCGAGTTAGCTTTAGAGAGTAAATCGTTTTGAGCTTTTAAATCTGAAATGACCTTTTTATTTTTCAAAACGGACTCCTTATATTTCTCTACTAACTCATCATATGCATCATGCAATTCATCAAATGTAAAATCAAAGCAAGATGAGTTAGAGGTTACCATCGAATCCTTCTCAAGAGCCATGAGGCAAAGGTTGACCACTTCATGTTCCTCGTCCTCGGATGACTCCTCATCACTCTAAGTAGCAAGCTTGTCTTCGAGCTTCTTCTTCTCAGAGCCCTTCTTCTTGAGTTGAGGGTAATCGGAACGTATGTGACATGACTTCTTGCACTCAAAGCAAATGATCGGATCACTTTCTTCTTCTTTGCTTTTGTTCTTGAAGTCCATCTTTCTTTGAAAGTTTCTCCCTCGGTTGGACTTCATGAACCGTGAGAATCGTTTGGCTATCATAGCCAACTCCTCAAAGTCTTCCTTCTTCACTAGAAGAGCTCTCCTCTTGTTGAGAGGCTTTGAGAGCAACTCTTAGCTTCTTCTTATTTTCCATCATACGCTTCTCTATTCTTCTCTCTTCTTTCTTCTTTATTCTTTCTTCTTTCTTCTTTTCTTCTTTCTTCTTTTCTTCTTCTCTTCCTTGTTTCATGATCTTATGTGTAAGAAGAGAACCAACAAGCTCATCAAGCTTTAATGTCTTCAAATTCTTAGCTTCAATGATGGTCGTTCTTTTGCCATCCCAAGACTCCGGGAGAGAATATAAAAGCTTCCTTACTAGCTTATCTTCGAGAATCACTTCACTGAATCCTTTAAGACCGTTGACGATGATAAAAAACCGATCAAACATCTTTGAGACGCTCTTATCAGGGTCCATCTTGAAATTTTCATAGTACAAATTCAATAACCTGATCTTCATCTCCTTCACGTCGCTAGTACCTTCATAAGTCATCTCTAAAGTGTCCCACACTTCTTTTTGCGCTCTCGATAGATGAAACCTTCAAGTAGATGTCCGGACCAAGTGCACAAAATATAATATGTAGACATTTGTCATTGACTTGCATCCTTCGTCTATCTTCCTCGGTCATCTTCGACTTCACCTTTAGGACTAGTCTTCCTTCATCGTTTCTTTTTATCGGAATGTAAGGTCCTTCTTCCACTACATCTCAAACCATATAATTGATGGACTTGGTGAAGAGACGCATCTTATTCTTTCAATATGGGTAGTTGTCCCCATTAAAGAAAAGTGGTTTAGTGGTGGATTGTAACTCGTAAATGTTGAAAGTTGAGGTAGATGCCATGGCTTGACTTTTGACTTGATCACACTCTCCTAAGAACTCATCTTGTGGTTGTTAATCCTTCAAAAGAGGTAGGCTCTGATACCAATTGTTGAGTGGATCGTTGAATCGATTTAAGTCAAGATGGGGTGAATTGGATTTTTAAAAGGTTTGGTAGATAAGTGGTAAAATAAAAATTTTAAGACAGGGCACTTATAGTGGTTCGAGTTCCAATTAAACTCTACATCCACTACCTTAGCTCCCACTAAAGATTTTCCAACAACTCCACTAGTTGATCTTCCTCTTTTCTAGGCTTAGGAGGAAACTTTTACATAACTGGTCAATTTTCTACCCAAAATTGACCAAACCCTCTCACAAGGTTACAAAGAAGATTAAGGCAAAAGAAAAGTATCTCACAATACAAATGTTGCCCAATTTACAAGCACTCAACCCAATTGAATCAAAAAAGATAAGAATTACAATGAACCACAATTGGGGTTTTACAAAGAATATGGAAATTTAGCACTTGAGCTTGGATTTGATGTTGGAATGTTTCTTTGAGGATCAATAGTTGTTTTTGATGCTTTTAGGACTCCCTTTTATATCTTCTCATTCAATTCTAGCCCTTGGGTTGTTGCCTTCATAAATATAGCCGTTGGGATGCAATCTTCCCGCAATAAATGCACTTCTGCAACTACCCGTTTCGAAACACATGTACCTGTTTCGAAACAAACCAAAATAGAAATAGTCGTTGGGGTGTAATTAAGAGACCGTATCGAAACGGGCCCAATCGTTTCGATACACTAATAGCTCGTTCCGAAACGTGCTATAGCCCGTTCTGAAACGCGCTAGAGCCCGTTTCAAAACATTTTGCATCTGCCAAAAACCGTATCGAAACGGCTTAAATCGTTTCGATACACCTTAACCGTTTTTGAAAAATCAGTTATAAAACTTGCAACGGTCATATTTTTGAATCCAAGTTTGAAAATCGTTTCGAAACGTTTGAGGTCGTTTCGATTCTTCCGTATCGAAACGGTTCAACTTGTTCTGTTCTTCATCCATTTCGAAACATAGGGACTTGTTTCGATACACCTATATCGAAACGGGAAGGCTTGTTCCGAAACACGTGTTAACAGTTTCAAAACGTTCCGAAACGCCTAAGGGCCATTTCGAAATGGTGACTCGAAAATCATTGTTTTGACTTGGAAAACACTTAGAAAATTTTTCATAAACATTGGTTTTGACTTGGGCTATTTTGCTTAGATATTTTAGGAAGTTTTGAGGACTTAAAAATTTATTTTCTTTTTTTCAATTTAGTCCTTAAATTCTTTGTTATATCAAAATCAATTCTTTAGTTTTACACATAAAAAATAAAAGAAAACGCCCAAATTAGCTACTTAAACCGACAAATAATGAGTAATTAACAACAAGATAATAACTATTTAAATCACTCATCACCATTCAAAAACGTTTTCCAACCAAATTTTTATTCTCTTTGATTCTAACACTTGTGATCTTCTATGCTTATCCTTGAACATTAGATGAACCATCGAGCCTGCAATTCTCATCACCGAAAAATCCTTCAAATATGCTCTATGAAGTTGCTTCGCCAAGTCCACCATTATCATCGGCTTGCAACAAAATTCCACTGCACAATTGAGTAGAATTTGCAAGTTGTCTTCATCAATAATCCCCTCAATCGACTTTTGATTCCTCTTATCCGTCTCTTTCAAATTATCCGCATATTATTGATTTCTCTCCTTGGTTGCTGCTCCTTGTTTCTCTCGAATTGGATCATCCCTCTTCTGATTGCTACAATCTGATTTTCTTTTCCAGAAAGAATCGCATGCCTCCCTCTGTGCCAACGCAACACGGATTCGCGACCTGTATAACCTAAAACCATCGAAACGCTCAATAACTCTATTAGAGTCCGCCCTTGTTTTCATTCTCACAAATCCGAATCTTGATCCATCTTTCGCTCTCTTTTGGGGCACAAAAACATCAACGACCACATCATGCCGATCAAAAACCTGCCAAATACCTTTCCAATACAATTGATCCGGTAAGTTTGCCACAAACAACGTCCAACAAATTTTCTTGCTTGATCCCTTCCATTTCTCGCCAGAAACCATTTGAAGCGCAATAAGTCCTTTGCACACTTTCTTACATTCTAGTATTTGCTGTAATAATATTGATTTCAGTGTCTAAGTAAATATTCTACTTTTAGATTAATGCGACCTTAAAATTGAAGCAATCTCATCCACAAAAACATTATCAAGGAGATAATTATAAAAATATGGCAGCGGGGGAGAATAATTCTGAACACAATTATTCCTTAAGAGTAAGATGAAAAATTCCGCCCATAGAGTTCGATAAGCAAGAGCTGTGAAGGAATTCCTTATATACTTATAGTTGAATCATTTGAGCAAGAGAAAGTTGAAAATAAATAAAAAAAAGATTGAAAAAAAGTGTGGGAGAATAAAAGAATAAGAAAAATAGTTAGATGAAATACTTGGGAGCATCTAAGCCATACACAATATATCTTCGATACGGAAACGTACCAAATACGTGGTACAATATTAGATTGAAGTATACGTGCTTTATAGCTTATAGTTGTGGAATGACATATTATAATACATAACAGAGTGAGCTCCGAGAGCAGCTGATTAACTCCAAATAACAATTGTCTTTAGTTCAGGGTCGGCTGGTAAGGTGGGTACAATAGCGACTGCTCATGTCCCCAGGGCCCCTAAAAAACAATTATCCTTATTTTTTAATTTATTAAATAAATTAATTAGTCTAACAATAAAAATAATTATCAAAAATTAATTGGTATAATGAGGTGAGGCACCAGATCCATTAAGTAAGGTCAAAGGTTCGAATTTTAACGTTATGATTGAACAAATTGGGTTGGGAGTATTGCCCCATAATCTAAAAAAATCCCAAATTTAATTCTCTTTATTCTTCCTCAATCTAACGATAAAAAATAAATGATACAATAATCTTCAAATTTTTATAATTATTATTCAAAATTGAGCTCCATATCATACCCATTCTCCCTGCTTTAGTTGATTGTATTTTATGTTTTCTCCGCAACAGTTTTGTCAATCGTTGTTGGGACTTCAGACTTGGGAGTGGGATTGTCAAATGGACTTCCTCTCTTGTTTTCACTTTTCATAACTACACAAAGATTAAATCAACTACTTTCATGTTAACAAAACTGATAAGAATTTTAAACTATATAATATATCGAACTTGTCCTCTTTATTATATTGGTTACATATTTTTAATAATTAAACATGAAATGTTTTGGTAATTTGCTTTATGGCGCCTCAATAAGGAACATTGTCCATTGTTGGAACTTGAAAAAAAGAACACAAAAATCTCCAGCCCCATATCTTATTATTTTTTTATCATCTTAAGGCTCATTTAAGGAAATAATGAGACTTGTTTAAGAAAAAACATAAAACCATTATTACAAGATGATTTTGATAAAGTCATAAACATCAGGAGATAAGTTTATTATGTACTATTCATTTTGATTTATTTTTCTAATAACTTTTTTTTTGCATTGAATTGTGAAAAAACACCATTCAACTACAAAGACCGATCCATTTCATCAGATACAGACATATATCGTTTGTATATTGATATATCATTCCATGTGGGAAAAAAATATTTTTGAATGAGCTGAAATGAATAAATAAGGACCCATTTTTCAAAATAAAATATAAATAAATAAATGGCTAGGCATTAGCCAAGTTTCTGAGTTAAATATAATAAAGAATTCATGTTTTAGATTTGAAATTCACTCCATGCTTGTATTGTATGACTGAAATCAAGTCTCAGCTCACACACAATCTGTTTCCAAGCATATGCAAAAAGTACAACAACAAAAAAGAAATAAAGATCCTGTGTACAATGCAAACCCTTACTCCTATGATGTTATGCAACGATCACCATACACGTGTCAGTTGAACATAACCCCTAAAACCCACAGTCAATGTAGATAGAAGATGATGATCTGAAAGAGTAGACTAATTGTTGTTGACAGTGTGGACTGATGCAATGTTTTTACCCTACAAAATACTTTTTCTAACTCTAATATTAGAACTACAACAACCCTTCTAAGACACACCAAAGAGAGAGAGAGAGAGAGAAAAAAAAAACCAATCTTTTTGACACTTTTCTCTTCCTCAACCTTTGCCTTCTCTGGTTCTTGGCTTGAACTCTGTTCAAATCCCATTGTACCTTTGCTGATGGTTTCCTTTTAACTTGCACCATTTTATCTGATCCGGGTTTTCTTTATTTCTCATTCAGATCATAGTTTTCCTAGAAAAAAAAAAGAGAGGAAAACTTTGTTATCTTCTTTGTTTGCTTCAGTAACATTTGAAAGAAATAAAGACCCGGCTTTTCTTTTCCCGGGTGTGCTTGTTGTAGCTTCTTGGATTGGTATAATGAGATTCTGAAAATTGGGATTTTGATTCAAGGAAGCAGACTATTGATGTGCGTTTCAAGATCAGCTTCATTTTTCTTGTTTCTTTCTCTTTTTTATGGTAACCGAGTTGTCTATAGAAGAAAAGAAAATGCTATCTATGTAAATGCTTTTTTCATGTTGTATTGATTTATCATTTATGAGGAGTTAATGCTGTTTGGTGATGAAGATATATGTATATATTGCTATTTTGAGTCATAGATTTTATATCTTTTAGGAATTCAGATATGAAAAACTCTTGCTTTACTTAACCTTAGATTAATATATTGGAGATGTTGAAAGTTTAGATTGGAAGGTTATTAACATGAAAACTTTGAGGTTATGGATTTTGCATTGATTCGGGGGGGTCTATTCTTTCTTGGTTTCTCAAACTTGAAGATTGTATGCCTTTGTGGTTTGGTTTTGGAGTTTGTTCTTGTGAACTATTTAGGTTAAATTCTGTTCGAAATTAGGCTTATTTGTGTTGATGTCTTCATGAAATCTCTTTGATTTATTCTCAGGAGATGTAGGAAGAAAGAGGGCTTAAAACAAGAAAAAGCAGTTCTTATTATTTAAAAAGGGGTAACCTGCACCAAATAAGACTATCTGTTTTGGTTTAGGTGGGTTTTACAAGGTTTCTTAGGTATAAATTGCTATTTCTTATGTTAGATTTCTCGCATTGAAACAAGGTAGGAATAGGGTGGATGTTTTGTTGGAATGATAGAATGACTGCTTGATTGTTTTTCTTTTATTTAGTATTGCTTCTTGTTTCAAGGCCTTGCTCAATTTTGTTGATGTTATGATATGTACTTTGCTTAAGTTTTAATTGGATTCCGGAAACGGAGTGTGCTTTTTCCATTTTTTGCACTGAATCCATCCTTTTGTCTTTGCAGAAACCTTATTTAGTTGTTTGAAATTGTTATTTAAGTGGTTCTTTTACAATGAGAAGAGGTAGAGGAAAAGCAAAGAAGCAGAATGTTGTTTCTTCTTTTGATGATCCAGGAAGCGGTGAAGATGAAAAAATTCCGGCTTATAAGAGAAGAGGAAGGCCACAAAAGCAAATGAAGGATGATATCGATGAAGATGAAGTGGAGAAGGCTGAAGAAGACGGTGAAGACTTGAAAGGTTCAGTTCCCGCCAAAGAGATGAAAAATCAGGCTGCCACGGAGAACGGAAGGAAGAGGAAAAGGTCGATGCAAGCAAAAGAAAACATAGATTCAATCAAGAAAGGGAATGGTGTTACAACAAAGTTGAGCACCGATGATTCAACTAAACCACTTGGATACCGGCAAAATGGTAGCAGACGCAAAAGCAAGCCTCGACGAGCTGCTGAAGCTGTTGTCGAGTGCAAATGAGGTTCTACTGTGGATTTTGTCTTCTTTCTTATACCTGAAAACCATTCCACAAGTAATTCTGGTCTCTGCGAATGTTTCGTTTTGTTTTTGCAGTTTCCGGTTAATTTTGGTTGTGAGTTATTTTGATAAGTAATGCTTGTAATATCATCACAAATTAAAAGGAAAACAAAAGATTTTGCTAGTGATTTTTACCATGAGACATGTTGTTATTGACTTGAGAGTTTTGTGTTGTTAAGTTGGTTATTTAGTGGTAAGGAGCCTTGTTTGTTTATCTATCTGCAATTGCATAATTTCTTTCATGAGACCAAGTTAATATGTAACATGGTAGATAGACATAGTTCGAAGATGTTTCTAGAAAGCAGAGAATGAGTAGAAAAATTGAGCTGGAGCCTGGAGAAATGGCTGGACTAAAGCATTGAGCCGATGGGTGCCGGAATCTTTGTGAGTTACTTGTGCCTAAATGGTGAAATGAGGTAAAGTTGATTTCTTTTATGTCAAATGTGAAGAAATTGGATTTATTTGACAGGGCCAGGGTGCTGTCTGCTTCTGGTATGGTATGTTTTAGTGGAGACTGCATTTTGCTTGCTTGTTTTGGTTAATTTACTTCACAATATTGAACCTGTGGTGAAGAATGTGAAATGTTAGAAAGGAACTACATTTGTTGTGCATCAGTTAGAAAGGAACTACATTTGTTGTGCATCAGTTAGAAAGGAACTACATTTGTTGTGCATCAGTTTGGGTGCTTTAAGGTTTCAGATGGGCACCATATTTTGCTTCTGTTTCCTCTCCTAAAATCTTCTTCAGCTTGCATTGGAAATTCTCTGAAAATGTTTGGATTTTGGAAATCTTCTTCATCAAGATATTTGCAGAATTTGTTCTATGTGTCTTTGATTTTAGATTTTCAAGAATGTAGTATATATGCAATCGATTTTAGATTTTCAAGAATGTAGTATATATGCAATCGATGTAGGAACTCAATTGCAAGAATTACATTTTTAAGGACCAAAATGTAAATTCTAAAAATTATAAGGACTTTGCAAATTTTAAATTTACCAATATGTAATTAGTCACTTTACATACATCCCTGCCAAAAATTAACTTAAAAGAACATTCCAAGCTCAAGCAATTGTATTCACAACATTCAGTATTAAAATGTAAAACATGAGAACCTGAAACAATTCAAATGCACAGACCAACGGTCAACCGTATCGGAACCCTGACCTTCGTACCGAAACGCCCGTATTGAAACGGTATTGACCATTTCGAAACTCGGGTGTGTTCCAAGGCCAATATCAAAACAGGTCTCTCTAGTAGCCAAAGTGTTCTGAAACACCTTCACCCGTACCGAAACACTATGGCCATTTCGGGCCCCTATTTTGAAACAGATAAGGGTGTTTTGATACACTCTGCCCTGCAACAACATTAATTTCTGGTTTTTCACATCATAACACTATCAAACATGCTCCAATACATACCATAACATACCAGCAACTTGTTTAGACATTAGAGAACATATTTAAGAAGCTTAAGTTATAGCATGACATCTAACACATGAACATTCAATCTATATGCATGCTTCCTAACCACAAAACTAAATATAGCTCTCAAACCTCAAACCGAATCAAATAAGACCATTTACAAGTTCAAAAACTATAACAAACTTGCAGCAAACATAGTGAGTCCGAAATACATCTCTCAAATACAACTTTGAAACCTCATTGCCAATTACCAATACTAAAGTGTGTAAAAATATCATCATACATGAGCTTTACACTTCCTTAGATGTTCTTAACCTTCTTGCTGCCTCAAAATCACTTTAATTATATGCATTGTTGGTAAAAAAGAGCGTAAGCACATTTTTTAGTGAAGCAAGCTCTAAAGAAAACCAACACAACAATGCATCATTCAAAAACACTTTCTCAAAAGTCATTTTCCACAACATGGTCATTCTATCTCATGCTTGAAAATCATTTCAAAGCAAATCTCCATTTGAAAACACATATAACTCTATTCTATCTCATGCATTTAATCCAATGCAAATCTCATGACAAAGCCAAACACATGCTTGTGAAAACTAAAGCATTTCATGTACAAATCTCATATGCATTTCTCATAGCATAAATCATCTCAACATTAGGTACATGTGAATCAAATACATTTTCATTTATTATATTGGCATTTCACATTTCATCATTACTCGGATATGCGAATTATCTTGACTTAAGGTCAAATCCTACCCCGGTGGAATCTCTCATCACCGGACTCTCATGGCGGTATCTCTCATCACCACAAAGCTTGAGTATTTCACCAAGTCCTACCCTGATGGTATCTCTCATCATCGGATTCTCACTTTGGATTGGGATGGCACTACCCCCATTGCCCAACTCCAAAGAGCACGTACGAATTTTTAGTTTATAGTGCACTCTCATCCTATTGATCGATCAATTATATCTGGTAATTATATCATCTTTTGTGCCAATATATTATGTCAAAAACATCATCTTGCCTACTGTTTTAATGCAATAATTCTCAAAACTTTCTCATCTCATTTCAAAACCATAACACATGTTTTGCATTAAATCAAAATATCAAAACTCATCAATGCAACATGCTATCTGATGAAATCTCTTCAAAGCATCATCTCATTCTACAAAGCATGCATAAAAACAGTAGGAATTTGTCTATCTCAAAGCAAGAGCATATAAAAGCATTTTTGGGGCAACAACCACATAATTGAGAGCAAATCTAGCCATACTTACTTCCGGACTTAGAAAGGTGTTTCAAACCTTTCCTAAATCCCCAAACCTTATTTCTTTGTCCCTCAAGGACTTTTAGAATCATTCGCGCTCACCGATTACGTTTCGATTGCTCGCCGAAACGCTATCTAAGCTCTCGGCACTTCCGAATCAACACCAAAAGCATCCGAATATGTCTCCCATGTTCATAACACATAAGATTAGAGGATTAATGCATCATCATGCATTGAAATCATCAGTCACACACCTAAACCCGCTGTTCTACTCAAAACAACCGAAATCATCTCCAAACTCTTCCAGAACAAAACCCAGCCAAGATCTATCACTTCTAAACATTTTTAAACCTCAATCAACACCAAAAATCACCATAAACTCGTCCTTATACCTCCAGCTATAACATAACACCAAAACAAGAGGATTTGATGAGGAAAAGATTAGGATCAAAGTGAAAACAAAAGGATTTGATGAGGAAAACAAGAGGATTTGATGGAGCTTACCTCTAATGGATGATTTATCCTTGATTTGGGCAAGTTTTCTTGAAAATTCAAATTGAAAACAAGAGGATTTGATGAGGAAAAGATTAGGAATCAAAAGGAGATTGAAATCTCATCAAAAGGAATGAAAATTAGAGGCTAATTGATGGAGGAATTGTGTTTGGCTGAAAAGAAATTGAGAGAAAATAAAATGAGAGAAACTAACGTAAGGTAGTTATGAAAAGTCAAAGATAGATTTTCTTTTTAATAATCCTTATTTCCCTTAATTAAAACATTAATAAAAACATCCTAAATAAAGAGAAATCTGATTAAAAACATTTTGGTAAAATTAACTCCTTAAAGATTCAAAGTTCCAATCATTTACAAAACAGTCACTATTCAACTTTTGCAAAAACTGCGATTTGGTCACTACACCGAAATGCAGTTTCCACCAGAATCATCCATATAATAAATGGGGATTTTTAGATATTTTTCCATAATTTTAAAGCATCCCAAACTAGGTGTTCCCTAAATCTCCCTTAAAGATTCGAACCATTCTCGACCGGTCCAATTCAAACTTTAAAACATCTAGGCCCAAAATCAGGGCGTTACAACTCTCCCCCTCTTAAGAAATTTCATCCTCGAAATTTACCTGGAGGAAAAAGGTAAGGAAATTGCTTCTTCATGTCTTCCTTCCTTTCCCACGTGGCTTCCTCATCACCACGATGTCTTCATAAAACTTTAACCAGCTCGATGGTCTTACCTTGGAGAACCTTACTATCTGAATCCAGAATCTCAACCGGTTCCTCATCATATGTCAAATCTGGATTCAACTCAACCTTTTCCACAAGCATAACATGCGACAAATCCGATCTATATCTTCGAAGCATGGATACATGAAACACATTATGTATCTTTGCTAACTCTTGAGGTAGTCTCAACTTGTAGGCAACATGACCCACACGTTCTATCACCTCGTATGGTCCAATGTACCTTGGGCTCAACTTGCCCTTTCGACCAAACCTCATCACATTCTTCCAAGGTGAAACTTTCAAAAACACACGATCACCCACAGCAAATTCTATCTCCTTACACTTCAAATCCGCGTAAGACTTTTGCCGATCCGAGGCTGCCTTCAACCGCTCACAAATGAGCTTCACCTTCTCGGTGGTTCCTTTTAACAAAGCCAGCATCGAGACCAACTTTTGTCCCGTTTCATCCCAACAAAGAGGAGTCCTGCACTTCCTCCCGTACAAAGCTTCATAAGGTGCCATTTGAATACTCGCCCGGTAACTGTTATTATAAGCAAACTCCACCAAAGGCAAGTGCTTGTCCCAAGAGCCTTGAAACTTAATAACACAGCACCTCAACATATCCTCAAGCACTTGGATGATGCGCTCAGATTGTCAATCCGTCTGCGGATGATAAGAAGTACTGAAATTCAGCCGCGTACCCAAAGCTTGATGTAAACACTCCCAAAACCTTGCGGTGAACCTCGGATCTCTATCCGATACTATATATTTTGGCACTCTATGCAACCGTACAATCTCAGCAATGTATAGCTCCACAAGTTTATCCAAGGTGTATGTAGTACGCACATGCAAGAAATGCGCACACTTCGTAAGACGATCCACAATCACCCAAACATAATTCTTCTTCGACGGCGATAAAGGCAAACCAGACACAAAGTCCATGGTGATCCTCTCTCACTTCCATTCATGAATCCTTAACGGCTGCAACAATCCTGAAGGAAATTGATGTTCAGCCTTAACTCGCTGACAAACCATGCATTTACTAACATACTCAGGACATCTTTCTTCAATCCCACCCAGTAGTATTCATCCTTCAGATCCCGATACATCTTTGTACTACCAGGGTGCATAGCAAAAGGACTACTATGAGCTTCAGTCAGAATATTGTGCCTCAACTCAACATCATTCGACACCACTATCCGACTCCCAAAACATAAAACACCATCATCATTGAAACAGAAATCTGATGGCCTACCTTCTGCAATATCCTGAACATGTGGCACCAATGAATCATTCAACAGTTGTTTGTCCTTTATCAACTGAACTAGAGATGGTTTCACTTGCAATTCAGAAACAAGACCACCATCCCGCGATATGCTCAAGCTAGCAAACATCGCTCTTAACTCCACCGCCACTTTCCTGCTCAAAGCATCGGCCACAACATTGGCCTTCCCCGGATGATACTCAATCGTTAGATCGTAATCCTTAAGCAACTCCACCCAGCGTCGTTGCCTAAGATTCAACTCTTTCTGAGACATCAAATATTTCAAACTTTTATGATCCGTGTACACAGTACACTTCTCACCATAGAGATAATGTCTCCATATCTTTAGAGCAAAAACCATTGCTACTAAATCAATGTCAATCGTAGGATAGTTGCGCTCATGCACTTTCAACTGTCGTGATGCATAAGCCACTACCTTACCCTCTTGCATTAACACACACCCCAACCCAACACAAGATACGTCACTATACACCACAAACTCTTTCCCTGATTCGGGTTGAACCAAGATAGGAGCTTGCGTCAAAGCTGCTTTTAGCTTCTCAAAAGCTTGTTGTCTCGCTTCCATCCACTCATACTTAACATCCTTCTGTAACAACTTCGTCAAAGGGGCAGTAATCTTAGAAAATACATCCACAAATCTCTGGTAGTAACCTGCCAACCCAAGGAAACTACGAACTTCGTGAACGGACCTAGGAGGCTTCCAATTCATCACCGCCTCAATCTTCTGAGGATCAACTCGAATCCCTTCAACCGAAACCACATGACCAAGAAAAACAACTTTCTTTAGCCAGAATTGACATTTGCTCAGCTTAGCATAAAGTTGATTTTCCAACAGCGCTTGCAAAACGATCCTCAAATGACCTTCATGCTCATCCTCAGTACGAGAGTACACAAGGATATCATCGATGAACACCACAATGAACTTGTCCAAGAATTCATGGAACACCCTATTCATCATATCCATGAAAGCAGAAGGAGCATTCGTCAATCCAAACGACATCACTAGAAATTCATAATGCCCATATCTTGTTCGAAAGGTTGTTTTCGGCACATCCACATCTTTCACCTTTAACTGATAGTATCCTGACCTCAAGTCTATCTTTGAAAACATAGCCGCTCCTCGAAACTGATCAAAAAGATCATCAATCCTCGGCAAAGGATAATTGTTTTTGATGGTCAACTTATTCAACTGACGATGATCAATGTACATCCTCATCGTGTCATCTTTCTTTTTAACAAACAAGACCAGTGCACCCCATGGTGACACACTAGGCCGAATAAAGCCTCGGTCAAGCAACTCTTGAAGTTGCGTCTTCAACTCCTTCAACTCTTTGGGTGCTATGCGATATGGAGCAATGGACACCAGATTTGTATTCTCGTACAACTTAATTCCAAATTCAACCTCTCGACTAGGCGGCAAACCAGGTAATTCCTCCGGAAACACTCCAAGGAACTCACACACGGTCCTTATATCTTGTACGTGAACCTCCTTTGTACTAGGATTCATAACAAAGGCTAGATAAGCCTCACATCCTTAACGCAACATCCGGCTTGCTTCAAGCGTAGACACCACATTAGATAGAAACTTCACATTCTCTCCCACCACTACAACTTCATAATCATTCGCAAGTTTTAGCGAAACTCGCTTGCTTTCAAAATCTACAACGGCTCTATGCTCAACAAGCCAATCCATGCCAAGAATTATGTCAAAACCATAGAATGGCAATTCCATAAGATCGACAAGAAACACATGATCTTGCACCATTAAGGGGCATCTCCTATATAATCTTTTTGTTACAATCGTCTCACCAAAGGAACTAGTCGCACGCATACCCACATCTAAAGACTCAACAGGCAAACCAAGCATTTAAGCATGTTCACACAATATGTACGAGTGTGTAGATCCAGAATCAATCAAAGAAAGTAATGACAAGGATTACAAAGTAAAGGTACCCGCGATCACGTCCGTGTCATTCCTCCCCTCTCGATGGGCATACACTCGAGCTTGGCCACCACCTTCTGGTTGAACAGCCACCACATGTGCCACATTTCTTCCACCCTCATCTCTGCGCTAGAAATTACCACGGCCGCGTCCACGACCTCTCGGTGGCTCAACTGCTCTCACCGGAGCCTGACCTTCTCTCAACGGTTGAGGACAATCTTTCTTCATATGACCTTGGTTACCATAATTCCAGAACGTACCAAGATTACCCCAGCACTCACCAGTAGGCCTCCTACCACACCGGTTACACTCAGAAGTCCTCAAGAAAGCATTTGGTCCTTGCTGACCTCTTCCAGGGTTACCACCCCCACGTCTAGCATCACCATGTGGCCTTCTATCCTTATGCCTCTTATAGCGATCTCTACCAAGATCACGCTCTGCAGCTCGCTTCCCTGAGCTAGATCCTCCTACTCGACTCGCCAAACCCAAATTCAGCTCAATGTCCTTGGCTCTAGTGACCAAGACATCGAAATCAGTATAATCGGTTGCGAGCATATAAGTCTTCACATCTACCACTAAGCCGTAACGGAATCGTTCACATCTTTCTCGCTCGCTAGGAATCAGCTCATGTGCATATTGGCTAAGGCGTACAAATTGCACCTCATATTTTGCCACTATCAAGCTCCCTTGCACCAGGGACATGAATTCTCTCTTTTTCTCGTCAAGATAAGGAACTCCCAAGAATTTTTGCTTGAACGCATTCAAGAAGAATGTCCAAGTCACATCACCATCATCCATCCCCGATATCGTGGTTGTCCACTATGTATATGCATCACCATGCAACATGGACACAATACATCCCAATTTCTAAACATTGTTGCAGTTCAGCTGTCAAAGTATCCTCTTGGTACTTTCCAACCAAGACTCGGAACCTTCCAAGGTCAACCCTCTAAACTCAGTCCCTCCTAGACAGCAGAGACGCTCCAACGAAAATCTCACATTGGCACCATCCTGAGGTGCAGCTCCATGAGCTCCAGCTATTGCTGCCTGGAAAGCTCCCGCAATAGCTTGTATCAAAACAGACATATCAGGAGCAGCTTGCCCCTAAACTCTCTCGGGTCCAGCAACACCAACACCAACTCCAGCAGCACCAACCCCAGCTCCACCACCACCAGGTGGTCCACCAGGGAGAGGAGGAGGTAAATCCTCATCATTCTCTACATTCTCGTTCTCAGCCGAAGCACGAGTATTGATTATATGCTCTCTACGTGGCCCCATAATAAAACAATGCAACTAACAAAATACAATATATTCAATTGCGCATAATAAGGTAAGTAATCCAAGTACTCAAGCTCATTTTTTAAAACAATTATTCTCATTAGTAATGATATGGCAATGGGATCCCCAACTAAACCCCAAACACAGCATAACATCACAAACTCGTCTCAATAGCACCAAACATCAATAACCATACCTCATACTTTCATCAAAAGGTCACAAAAATTCATAAACACATACAATAACCACTTACCAAGCCCCAATTATTCGTTAACCTGGCTTTGATACCAACAAATGTAACCCCCTTAGCCTGGCCTAGACGCTTGACCCGAACTACAAAGATTACACAGGGAAAATCAAGGTCAACATGAAAGTCAACCTTGATTAACGACCATTTTTTCCTTTTTATCTTTTCTAAGTGCACATTAAGCCTATGCGAACACTCAAGAGTCATATAAGAGAAAGGCACATCGATCGGAATTCATTTAGGAACTCAATTGCAAGAATTACACTTTTAGGGACCAAAACATAAATTCTGAAAATTATAAGAACTTTGCAGATTTTAAGTTTACCAATATGTAATTAGTCACTTTACATACATCCCTGCCAAAAATCAACTTAAAAGGACATTCCAAGCTTAAGCAATTACATCCACAACATTCAAGACTAAAATGTAAAACATGAGAACCTGAAACAATTCAAATGCACAGACCAACGGCCAACCGTACCAGAACGCTGACCTTCGTACCGAAACGCCCCTATCGAAACGAGGTTGACCGTTTCGGAACTCGGGTGCGTTCCGAGACCAGTATCAGAACATGCCTCTCTAGTAGCCAGAGTGCTCCGAAACACCTTCACCCGTACCGAAACACTATGGCCATTTTGGGCCCCTATTTTGAAACAAATAAGGGTGTTTCGATACACCCTGCCCTGCAACAACATTAATTTCTGGTTTTTCACATCATAACACTATCAAACATGCTCCAATACATACCATAACATACCATCAACTTGTTTAGACATTAGAGAACATATTTAAGAAGCTTAAGCTATAGCATGGCATCAAACACATGAACATTCAATCTATATGCATGCTTCCTAACCACAAAACCAAATATAACTCTCAAACCTCAAACCGAATCAAATAAGACCATTTACAACTTCAAAAACTATAACAAATTTGTAGCAAACATAGGGAGTTCGAAATACATTTACCAAATACAACCTTGAAACCCCATTTCCAATTACCAATACTAAAGTGTGTAAAAACATCACCATACATGAGCTTTACACTTCCTTGGATGTTCTTAACCTTCTTGATGTCCAAAATCACTTCAATAATCTGCATTGTTGGTAAAAGAGAGCGTAAGCACATTTTTTTAGTGAGGCAAGCTCTAAAGAAAACCAACACAACAATGCATCATTCAAAAACACTTTCTCAAAAGTCATTTTCCACAACATGCTCATTCTATCTCATGCTTGAAAACTATTTCAAAGCAAATCTCCATTTGAAAACACATGTACCTCTATTCTATCTCATGCATTTAATCCAATGCAAATCTCATGGCAAAGCCAAACGTATGCTTGTGAAAACTAAAGCATTTCATGTACAAATCTCATATGCATTTCTCATAGCATAAATCATCTCAACATTAGGTACATGTGAATCAAATACATTTTCATTTATCATATTGGCATTTCACATTTCATCATTACTCGGATATGCGGATTAGCTTGACTCAAGGTCAAGTCCTACCCCGGTGGAATCTCTCATCACCAGACTCTCACGACGGTATCTCTCATCGCCATAAAGCTTGGGTATTTCACCAAGTCCTACCTCGACGGTATTTCTCATCATCGGATTCTCACTTTGGATTGGGATGGCACTACCCCCATTGCCCAACTCCAAAGAACACGTACGAATTTTTAGTTTATAGTGCACTCTCATCCTATTGATCGATCAATTATATCCGGTAAGTATCTCATCTTCTATGCCAATATATTATGTCAAAAACATCATCTCGCCTACTGTTTTAATGCAATAATTCTCAAAACTTTCTCATCTCATTTCAAAATCATAACACATGTTTTGCATTAAATCAAAATCTCAAAACTCATCAATGCAACATGCTATCTCATGAAATCTTTTCAAAGCATCATCTCATGCTACAAATCATGCATAAAAACAGTAGGAATTTGTCTATCTCAAAGCAAGAGCATGTAAAAGCATTTTTGGGGCAACAACCACATAATTGAGAGCAAATCTAGCCATACTTACTTCCGGACTTAGGAAGGTGTTTCAAACCTTTCCTAAATCCCCAAACCTTGTTTCTTTGTCCCTCAAGGACTTCTAAAACCATTCGCACTCACCGATTACGTTTCGCTTGCTCGCCGAAACGCTATCTAAGCTCTCGACACTTCTGGATCAACACCAAAAGCATATGAAGATGTCTCCCCTGTTCATAACACATAATAGCAGAGGATTAATGCATCATCATGCATTGAAATCATCAGCCACACACCTAAACCCGCTGCTCTACTCAAAAGCCTCATTTCGGCCACCAAAACAACCGAAATCATCTCCAAACTCTTCGTAAACAAAACCCTGCCAAGATCTATCACTTCTAAACATTTCTAAACCTCAATCAACACCAAAAATCACCATAAACTCGTCCTTATACCTCCAGCTATAACAGAACACCAAAACCACCATTCTAGCATGCAAAACTTAGGAATCCAAACCTATTCGGGATTTGTTTGATAAAACCTCATTTATAACATCAATTACCATCCAAAATACATTAGAAATCAACCTCAAAACAGAGCCTAACCAATAGTTACGAAAATCATCAAGATCTCTCCAAGAATCTTGAGTTTTAACACAATTTCATGTTTCTAACATTAAAGCAACTCAAAAATCATTAACAAAGGATTGATAACTTGGGAATTTCAGTAAAGAAACTGATCATTAGAGGAGAAGGACGAAGCTTACCTCTAATGGTTGATTTCTCCTTGATTTGGGCAAGTTTTCTTGAAAATCCAAAGTGAAAACAAGAGGATTTGATGAGGAAAAGATTAGGAATCAAAAGGAGATTGAAATCTCATCAAAAGGAATGAAAATAAGAGGCTAATTTATGGAGGAATTGTGTTTGGCTGAAAAGAAGTTGAGAGAAAATGAAATGAGAGAAAACTAACGTAAGGTAGTTATGAAAAGTCAAAGATAGATTTTCTTTTTAATAATCCTTATTTCACTTAATTAAAACATTAATAAAAACATCCTAAATAAAGATAAATTTGATTAAAAACATTTTGGTAAAATTAGCTCATTAAAGATTCAAAGTTTCAATCCTTTACAAAACAGTCAATATTCAACTTTTGCAAAAACTGCGATTTGGTCACTACATCGAAATGTAGTATTTCCAAACCTTATTTTGTAAAATTGTTTCCACCAGAATCATCCATATAATAAATTAGGATTTTTAGATATTTTTCCATAATTTTAAAGCATCCAGAACTAGGTGTTCCCTAAATCTCCCTTAAAGATTCGAACCGTTCTCGACCGATCTGATTCAAACTCTAAAACATCTAGGCCCAAAATCAGGGCTTTACAAACAACTAAAAGTTGGATGATCACTAAATTATCCATAAAAATACAAAATGGTCACCAAACTTTCAAAAGTTATATAATAGACATTAAACTTTGGTTTTTATTACAGAATGATCACTGAGACGTTAACTGGGAGACATGACAATTATGAAAATTTGTATAATAACATATTTAATCCTCATTATTTACACATTCAACCAATTTAGACATCAATAACGAGGGTTAAACTAGGAATAAATTGATTGAATGTGTCAATATGAAGGACTAAATGTTCTATCATTCAATTTTTTGTAATTGTCACGTCACCCACTTAACGACAATTAACGGTTCAGTGACCATTTTGTATGAAAACAAAAATTTAATTCCTTTTAGGTAACTCTTAAAAGTTTGATGACCATTTTATATTTTCGGAGATACTTTAGTGACCATTTGTGTACTTTACCCATTTTTATTGGAGCGGGGCCTGGCCGGTAACAGCCTAACAGGCTTAATAACGCATCGCGATGGAGGAAATGAATTTCTCGGAAACGTTTGAGCTAAACTCTCTCACTCTCTCGGTTCCTCTTCTCCAATTTCATCAAGAAGGTAAATTTCTCTCTCTTTTTTTTCTTCTTTCATAATTAGCGATATATTATTCCTTTGGGTTATTCTTTTCAATATATTGGAATATGTATTTCAATCAGCTGCATAATCTAGGGTTCTCTTTTCATAAATCTAATCTAATCCTTTTGTTTGCTTGATTTGATCTATTGCCAATTTCTTTGTTTTCTTCTTCTTTTTCCTTTAAATATGCATATTTATATATCTGTATTGCGTTGGGATTTATGCGATAATTAAGTTTGCATTTAAAGAATTATTTTTCTTATTTTGGATTTTTTTTAAAAAAAAAATTGGTACGAAGGCATTGTTTGTTCGCGGCTGAGCAACATTTTCACTTTCTCATGGAGATTCATTTTTTAATTAAACTGAAAAACCATTGCTGTGTTTTGCCCAAGTTGCAAGGGCTTTTCAATATATTCTTATGAACGTATGACCTAATTATGCATTGAATTTGTGTTGTTTTCCGGTATTATTGATGCCCCATTTTGTAGTCTAATTTGCTTTAGATGATGTGCTTGTTGTTGCTCTGTCGCGGAAAGGATTCCTAACTGTTAAAATTAGACAATTAAACTTTGAAGTCTGAGATTCTCAAGCTTGAATCTCTGGAAGTTGGATGGGAATTATGCATGGAGAGATCTACCTTCCTTTAAGTAGCCCAATCCTGATCCTCGATGCTCTCCATATGTATTTTAATTGGGTCATTTACTTTCCCTATGATAGATATGCAAAGATACAAGTACTGTGGCTGAACATCTTCTATATGTACATATATGATTTTGTATCTATGTGTGTGTGTGTTTTAGTTAATTAATTAATTATTTTTACAATATTGGTTGTCATTCAGAAAGAAGATGTCTGTAGACCCTTCAGAGCTTAGGTATTTAGAGGATGATGACACTCCAACAATGAAAACAATCAAGGGTGCAACTACTGGTTTTGTGGCTGGAACTATTTGGGGAACTGTTGTTGCTACATGGTATGACGTGCCTCGTGTTGAGAGAAGTGTTGCCATACCAGGGCTTGTAAGAACGCTAAAGATGATGGGAAATTATGGAATGACATTTGCTGCAATTGGGGGAGTCTATATTGGTGTTGAGCAGCTGTTGCAGAATTATAGGATGAAGAGAGACTTTGTCAATGGGGCTGTTGGCGGTTTTGTTGCTGGGGCTTCCATTCTCGGTTTCAAAGGTATAAATTTTATTCAGAGGGATAAGTATGCTTTGTGCACCGCACCTTAAGACTTGCTATCTGATTTTATTATTTTTTACAGCAATATTTGGTGATAATTGGCATAACTTGGATGTTTTATCTAAAATTTTATTTTTCACAAAATTTCTGAGACTGGATTTTTACCTCAGACCTCTGAATGAGCCTGGTAAAAAATAATCCATTTAAGTTCAGTTCATATATTAATTTATGTGTTTCAGTAACATGGAGATGGTTGTCTTAGAAAACATTACCTCTTCATAATTTCAAAGCGTCTCAGGATCTCCTCCACCGCATAAAGAATGGTGATAAAGTTATATACTCCAGTATTGCTTTGAATTGTTTTTGTTTGTCTTGATGATATTCCTTTAACATGTTTACTCACCTGAAGTGGAAGGAGTTGTGCTCAATACTTTCTGATTTCTCCTTGCTTTGTCTTTTACTTGTGTATTATGTTCAACAAATGTATTTTTGCATGCTGTCCATTTCCAGGGAGGAGCATCTCAACGGCTATATCTGCTGGATCGGCCCTGGCATTCACCTCTGCTGTGATTGATGCTGGAGGTCAGACTACAAGAGTGGACACAGGCAAGGAGTATTACCCATACACCACCAAGAAAAGACCTGCGGAGTCATAAATCTTGCACTTCATTCATATCAATCCTGGATGTCTTTGTCTTTGGGTTGTTTTACTTTTACAGCAAGGGATGTTGATTTGAATAAACATGTGTTGTTATTTATCAAAACCATGGTACAGATCCCGTTTCTCTTTGAGTTTCGGAACCTATTGAGCCAAGAATGGTACAGATCCCGTTTCTCTTTGAGTTTCGGAACCTATTGAGCCAAGAATGGTGCTCCCGTTTCTCTTTGAGTTTCAGAGTTTTAACCTCAACCTGCAGACTTGGGTTTAAGCCTTGTCCAACTCATCCTGCTCTAAAAGGAAATCTGAAGAATGCAAAGGCAAAACCTAGAAAAGCAAATGATACATCGGGCATCACTTTGAGGATCCACAATCTCACTCACCTGATCTATATCAAACTTTAAAACTCAGTTTATTCTGGAGACTAATAATTTAACATTATGTACATCTAAAATTTTTATTATATAAATGTTATTTTAAGATCTACATCAACTTCACTTCTAGTTAGAATTTGTAAACACATAAATACTAAATTCAGAAAGTGTATAGGGAAAATGGCATCAAGGGCTGGGCTTGAATGGATCCAAATAAAGCCCAAAATAACCTAAAAAATGGCATCAAAATCCAGCCCCTTAGATTTATGGCCGCTAATCATCAGCCCTAGCTGCCACTTAAATATCTCTATCTTTCAACCTATTTTCCCACTCCCTTTTGCTTCGTCTCTATCTTCCTCATCTTCTCCCCAAACCCCCTTCCCGACCTAGGGTTGCTCTTCTCTTTCTCTGGTCATTTGATTTTTCGTTTCTTGGGTTTTCCCCTTTGGATCTGGATCTGTGATTTTTCATTAAAAAAGTTCTCAGATGGATACTCGTAAAAGAGGAAGGCGTGAAGCTGGGTTCAACTTTAATGGCGGCATCAAGAAATCGAAGCCAGGTCCGCCCCTTTTCTTCTATCTCTGAAATTGAAATATATGGTCTTTGTTTCTGTTAATATTTACAAGTTTGGATAAGTGTTAATATCTGAATCAAACAAGTGCTAATATCGGAAGTGGTTAATCATATAATTACTTTCATTAAAAGCTAGAATAAATAATTATAATATTTTGTGGATAATTTCGATAGTAAAAAGAAAGTGTAACTGAGAAAAAGTAATTAATTAATGTTGTGGAACAGAATTGGAATCTTTATCTACTGGTGTAGGAAGCAAATCGAAGCCATGCACCAAATTTTTCAGGTTAAAATTCTTATACCCACCTAAATAAATATTGGTACTCTCCCATTTAAATTCCACTTAAATTCCGTTTTCTAAGATTCAACTTTATAATTTGTTAATATTAATAGCTAATCAAATGTATGACAGGTACGTTACTGTTGTTTGATCATAATCAAGTTAAAGAATAACAGAGATTGGCTTCATTTATAACAATATTGCCGGAGTTAGTTGGTGATAAAGACAAATTATATCAAAGATGTATCACTTGTTACAACTTATTAACTGTACCTAAGATTGAATCAAATGGTAAAATTTTCAAAATTGGTACAGTTATCGAGTCCCGTGGTAAGTTGCTCGTGTTTTAAACAAAAGTGTGATGAATTGAAATCCAGGTATGATGTCTTAATGCGAAAAACCTAGTTCATCCGATTATTCGAATTCAGCTAGGCAAGAGGTGATATGAACAGCTTTTCATCTTTGATGTTGTTTTACTATTTTGTGGATGAAGATTTTTCTGGTTTGTTTTATTCATTGGCATAGAGTACATGTTTGATAAGGGATAACCAATGTAGGATGAAGCTTTAGTAGAGAAAGAAGCTCTACCCGCCTTAAAGTATCGACTATTAACCTTGAATTAATGACTTATATACTGTATAATTGCAAACTCTTGTAGCAAAAATGGAAGGCAACTTGAGTCCTTGCGTTCTGTTTTGCGGTTATGCTACTCGTGTTTGTTGTGTGCTGGTGTTAGCTGGGTTTCTGGTCTACTGGAATTTCCGGGTTTTCAATGTTTTCAGTTCTGAGAAACAAGATCGAATACTAGTGAAGCATATTTATGCCGTCTTCTACTGGTAGATTTATGTTTAGCTGATCCCATGTTTTAATTGCAGCACTGTTGGTTGCCAATTTGGTGAGAGCTGCCATTTCCTGCACTATTTTCCTGGAGGTTACAATGCAGTGGCCCAGATGATGAACCTTGCACCAGCTGTTCCACCAGCTTCGAGAAACATTGCAGCAACAACGTCCATCCCACAGGGATCTGCCTCTGCAGTCAAAACTCGCTTGTGCAACAAATTTAGTAGTCCTGAAGGTTGCAAGTTTGGTGACAAATGCCATTTTGCACATGGAGAATGGGAACTTGGCAGGCCGATTGCTCCATCTCATGATGATCCCCGTGCCATGGCAGCTATTCCTGGTCGTATGGGAAGTCGGGCAGAGCCACCACCCCCATCTGGTCTTGCTGCTACCTTTGGTGCTTCAGCAACTGCAAAAATTAGTGTGGATGCTTCCCTTGCAGGAGCCATCATTGGAAAGGGTGGTGTGCACTCCAAGCAGATATGCCGCCAGACTGGAGCAAAACTTTCTATTCGGGAACACGAGTCAGACCCCAGTCTTAGGAACATCGAGCTTGAAGGATCTTTTGAACAAATAAAAGAAGCCAGTGCGATGGTTAGAGAATTAATCAGCAGCCTAGGCCTGGTGCCGGGTCCTGCCAAAACACCTGGTGTGCAGAGTGGTCAAGGACATCCGGGAAGCAACTACAAAACGAAGTTGTGCGACAATTTCGCAAAGGGAAGTTGCACTTTCGGAGAAAGATGTCACTTTGCACATGGTGCAGCTGAGCTGCGGAAGTCGGTAGTGTGAGGGTTTACTAGTGCATTCCATGTAGTTGATAGCGTGAGATGTTATGCAGTGTTAGAGGCTTGATTAACATGCTAGGTGTGCAATAGTATCTAGTTGGAAGTCATATGAGCTGAGTTATGCCATTACTTTCATTTTAGTCTCTCAGTTTGCAATTTCCCCTTACCCTCTGTTTCGTATGTGATTCTGTAAGCTTAGAGGATTTAATAATTTCCCATTTTGGTTGGTAGGCCAAATAATTTTGTTACACATTATGGTATTCAGGTCTCCTTGGTTTTACCACACATGTTTGATAATTAATAGGTTAGGGTTACCACACATGTTTGATAATTATTAGGTTAGGGTTTTCTACATAATTGCCTCACATCCTAGAAGGATTTGGTTAAATGATTTGTAGTTAGTTTTAAGGTGATTACAAAATAATATCTGTTCACATTCAACTGATTGTGGATGTGTTTTAACGGTATAGTTAAGCTCACACTTCTTCATTTTGATTCCTCCTGCTTCTAAAGTCTTCTTCCATGGTAATTAATTGAATCACTCGCCCTTAAACTAATTATGCTCAAACATACAAGAAAAGCAAATAATAAACCAACTCTTTTCAAAGCATTTTATTCATTGTGAGAGCTATAATATTGAAGGCCTCTTTTATTATTTGTCACATTTGATACGTAAAATAAATGTAAAGTTTTTAACATAGCTATTGTTTTTTTGAAACATTTTAATCCTTAATATTTCATACCGAGTTAAAATGACTATAAATAAAAATTATTACCAAACTTACTATAAATAATTTGAAATGGACTTGATAGTAAGGATGGCAATGGATCAGATTTGAATCGGAGTGTATAAAATTCAAGTCTGAATCCGTTATAATCGGGCTCGAATATTTTTTTTCAGATTTGGATTCAGATATTTTTCAAACGGATTTGGATCAGATTCTTTTCACGAATTTTAGCGTCTTTAAGGTATATTGTGTTTTGGCTCTCTAATAATTTTATTTTAGTGCAAATCAGTCCATCATTTTGTATATTTAATTTATTACGCATTTAATTTATGCAATTTAATTTTACACTTGTTCATTTTTATTCCTTGTTTGTTGACACATTTAATTTTTTGTGATTATTATTTATGCTTTTAATTTGCTTTCTAATTTAATTAATAAATTATCTATCAATTGCACATTACTTACTATTTCATTCACTAACTTCCTTAATTTTTAGTAATTCATTGATATTTACATTTATTTGTTTCTCTATTATATTTATTTTATTGTTTGTTTATCTATGACTTGATCTTGCATTTATATTTTTTATATTTATTTATATATGCATATAGTATAAATAGATATATTACACTATATTAAGATTAATTAATATATAAAAATCATAATAAATATTATTATTATTTAACTTACATTCTTAAGACATTTATGTTTTTATTGTCATTTTCAATATATATATATATATATGATAAATATTCTATATACAGGCGGTGGAAACTTTCGTTTCCACAAACGCCTTAGTTTTAGGGTGTAGAGAGTTAGTTTAGGGTATAGGGTTTAGGTGTAAGGGGATAGAATTTAGGGATAGTTGTTTCAATTTAAAGTTTAGGGTTATAATTTAGGGTTTATAGGTTAAAACCTAAATCCTCACCATATTACACTAAAAACTAAACCCTAACCTATAAGTCTTAAATTATAACCCTAAACCTTAAATTGAATCAACTATCCCTAAATTCTAAACCCCTAAACCATATACCCTAAAACTAAAGCACTCGTAGAAACTTTTAGTTTCCACCGCTAGTGTATAAGATATTAATCCATATATATATATATATATAAAGTTAATTTTGTTTTTACCGTTATTCCAAATTACCTAATATATACATTTATGTTATCGTTTAAAAATATATGTAGTTATGTTTCTTTTAATGTATTTAGTTTAACCTTTTACTTTATTTATGTTGTCTTCTTGTTTAATGTAAATATTATACATGATATTTTTTTTAAGGAATTAAAAGTCCTAAGTGTTTTGATTCGGAATTGAATATGGATCGGATCGTCGGATTCAGATCGAACATAAATTTGCATCAAATTCGGATTTGAATTCAGATCGGATCTTAGCATGATCCATATCCAACCCATCTCCTATTAAGACTTGAACATTTTTCTCAGATTCAGATTCAAATTTTTTTCAATCGAATATAGATCGAATAAATTTCTTCGGATTCGGATTGAATTGCCATCCCTACTTGACAGAATGACATATTGACATAATATTATAAAATTATTTTTTTTTGAATAATGTGTTATTTTGTTAATCTATATGACATCGTTAGATAGTAAATGATTTTGATTTATATTGACATAATATTATAAAATTATTATTTTTTCAATCAAAATTATCTATATGACATCGTTACGTGTGTCATATAATTTCCATTGTTACGTGTGTCATATAATTTCAAAATATTTAATGTTAAATAGTTAATGATTTTGATTTATGAATTTTTTTTGACCTAAAATAAAAACAGAATGAAAATATTTCAACAAAAACGGTATATATTTTAAAATAATTATCTAGTTAATATTATGAATAATTTATAATACTGTATTTGGTATGATTGTGTAATTATAAAATAGTATTAGTTTATTCTTATTCTTTTGTTAAGATAAATAAACTTTATAAACAATTTTAATAGTATAAAGGTGATTCTTAACCATTAAAAATGCAAAAATATTATATAGACAAATTAATTTAAACTTAAAATAAAAATTATATATTTTTTCACTGAAAAAGATTCGGACTCAAACGGGATTTAACTGTAAGTCCCCCCAGTGGCCCAGTCCCATATCCACGGGGATTTCTCTCCACACGAGTATTATGTGATGCGGTGCCCCCTAACCCAACGGGATGGGCCGCCGCAGTACCCTCAGGCTCAACCAACTTCTCCATGTCCTGCGCACCTCCTGTGGATTGTCCATGCGGAGTAGGAGTGACTGTGAGTCCCAGTTGCCGTGAATCCGCCGCCTTCTCAGGCGAGCGTCTTGTTTATCGAGCTCCGCCTGGTGGATCCTCTCCTGTTTCCTTTCCGTCGCCATTTCTTTCTGCTTTCTCCATCTGCTCCACCACATCCCTCATTAACCCAAATTAAAATGGATATGGATTCCTAAGTTTTACTGCATAAAATGGATGCATGGTAAATACGGAAGAATGTACCTTCTCCTCCACGGTGGCCTTGCTCTTCGAACACGACATGCTTGCTTTCCATTCAATAGAATAAAAAAACGGGGCATTTGGGTTTCTGCCACGTATTGCTACAAGTGTTTATCTTAGGTGTACACACGTGTCTTCTTATTTTGGTTACATTTGCAAACACGGAAGTTTTGGTGTTTGTCTGCGGTCGCTCTTGCTTCGGCCGCGTGTCACTGTCAATGCTTGTTTTCATCCGTTCGCTTACCCTTCATTCCCGAGGTGATTAAAATTTTAAGAGGCTTATACAATTTACTAAAATGAGATTCTTAATTAATAATATGAAGAAGGTATAAGGTTTTTCTAATAAAGATCTCTTAATATAAAAAAATGTTAAATTTATTCTCTTGACAAACATAAAAATTAATTACAAATATTTAAAAATTTAATATTTTTACTTAAAAATACAAAATAAAATCATCTGCAACGCTTTTAATATCAACTTATTTTAAAAGACCATCCTCGATTGTTACCAAAACAAGTTTATTTAGCATTTCTTGCGACATAATTGTTCATATGTATGACTTTATAAACTTCAATTTTGAAAAGATTCGTTCTACGGAAGCAACAATAATAAGAATAGTTAATAAGACTATATATGCAATTGTCGTATTTAAGAAATAATTAAATCATTTTAAAATTTTTAATAAATTCATTGCTCATATTTTTTTTCTTCGGTAAAAATTTTCTAAGTAATTTTAGCTCAACAAAAAGTTTATTTTCATCAACATCAGATAACTCGCCTTTATTAAGAGTATTTTTAAAACTATTACAATGACATCTAAGATTAACATCATCCAATAAATATAATTTATTAGAATCAAACAAGAAGTCAAAAAACATTCTCATATGACTTGATCAATCATATTCTACATCTTTTAAGGTTAGCTTTTAATTGTCATATTCCACATCTTTTAAGGTTAGCTTTTAATTGTCATATTCTACTCTTTAATCTAGTCAATAAAAAAATTAATGGAATTGAACCGCCACATGCTACAATTTTAATGCTTTGGATTAATATTTTTTCTAAAATTAATATTATTATAATATATATATATATATTCTACTTTGTAATCTAGCCAATAAAAAAATTAATGGAATTGAACCACGCCACAATTAGTGCTTTGGTTTAATAATTTTTTAAATAATATATATTTATATATATATTAGAGAAATTATTATGGGCCTTCTTTTTTCGAAGGGCTTGTACGGTCGTACCTATTAAACATATGTCTAAAATCATCCCTGATAAATAGGGGAGAGGATAAATCTTCTCGTACAATGTCTACTCGTAAAATGTATGTATGAACATCTATTATAAATGAATTTATAACACTTTCCTTTGATGTCCATTAATAAAACACGTGTCTCGTTAGAACCTTATTAGAAAAAAATTTAGGGGACAAAATTTTAGTGAATAAAAAAATACAACGTATTTCATGTGCATGACATGTTATCTCATTTAAAATATTTTCAGAGAAGCATAATGGGACAAAACCATGTATAAAGAAAAAAATTATATATATTTTTCTCTCACTCTCATGTATGCATCACTTAAGATCTTTGAAATGACATATTTTAATGTCAAAAAATTAACTTCTCAAATGTAGCAGTATGAAGAGCCTTAGTAAATAGATCTGTCAAATTTTCACTTGGCTGAATTTGTTAGACATCAATGTTGTGACATCCTAAACTCGGTCTATAAATTACAACTGAATTTGGTATGTCACAGAGTAAAAATAGTAAATCAAATTTCAGAATTTATCAGTCTATTTTACATCAAAACATAAATCAGTTTAAAGTCACAGTTCGTAAGGTAAACAATATACAAAAAAGAACATTACTTAGAATTCATTAACTGTTTGAAAATCAAGACTCTTCAAGTGATGTCAGATTTAAACCTCAAGCATAAGTCAATATGAAAAGTAAACAATATACAATGAATGAGCTACAAAGCCTAGTGTGGTCTCTAAGTGTAGAAATTAATCAGAGAGCATACATAGATAAGAATTCAACCAAACATCAGATTACACTCAAATTATTCATCTGAATCAGAGAAGATAGAACAAATGCAGATGTAGATACAAGATATGGCTAGGAAGCCACATAACTATCCATACATCCTCCATACACCAACAGAGGATAATACATAATTTCATTATAGAAACATTAATTCAAGGGTAATACAAAATGGTCTATCATATTACAATAACAGAAATACAAGGGTAATACGAAATGGTACATTGTATCATAATAACAAAAATAAAAGGATAATATAGAAAGATATATCATATTACAATAATAGAAATACATGGGTAACACATTTTAGTGTTACAAATAATCTTTCTCAAGAACACCCAATCCCATGTATAATAACATAGACTTTACATATGGAATAGACTTTACAAACTTTCATGTCAGATTCAAAACATAATTTATCAGATCATATAAAAGCATAAGAATCTCAGAGTTGCTCAGACATATTCAACAAAAACATGCTTGTAGCACAACAAAATAAACTAGACTTGTGTATTTTAGATAATCATGTATTAGAATACAAATACAACAAACTCATTAATATATACTATGCACAGAAAGTATTTAATACTAGTAGAAGGCACACACCTAATAACGATACACACAACAATACGCAATCGATTGCACCAATTGTAACCACCCAAATTTCCGAGTCAAAGATCAGATGTTTACCCGGGTTGTGGACCTACGTGTTGGGTTGGATCATTGGACCTATTGGGCCAAGTTTGGGACTTAATTGATGAGAATTGAACTTTATAAGCTTGGAAGATGACATTTTGGGGACAAGGGTGAAAGTTGGGGGATTTATATGGTGATTATGCCACTTTTTAAATAGAAGACTGAAATCCATTAAATGATTCTTGTATGGATGTAGGGTATCTAGGGGACAAAGAACCTTTGGTGATATCACTATTTCTCCCTCTCTTTTCTTCATCTCTTCTTCCTCATCTTTTCCCCCAAGAACACCATAGTTTCCAACAAAAAAGATTCAAGCTTTCCACCTCATTTCCTACATCTGAGATTCAATATTAAAGTATTTTGATATCCTCTCCATGAGCTTAAAGAAAAGTATGATTTTGTGGAAAAGGGGTAAGTTTTCATTTATGAGTTTTTGAAAGGTTTAATCTTTGAGGGTTCCCATTTAGTTTTCTCATGATTCTGAAGTTGTATATTCGTAGCTAAGCTCACCATGATGGTTAGTTCAAGCTTTGATTCGATTTTTCATGTTTGTATGGCATGTGAAAGAGGTTAAAGGGTTTTTTCCAAGCTTGGGTCAAGAAAGAAGGTTGAAGGAGCTTAGGGTAAGAGAGCATTTCGAGATTTTGGCTTAAGATCAGTACATTTCTGACTCCTACTCTTCTTGAAGATCATAAAGTAATTTCTTTTCTTGATTTTGTGGTTCATGATTGCTAGTCTTGATGGTTTGGTAGCTTAAAGCTTTGTTAATGGTAAATCCTAGATTAATCATTAATGAGGAGTAAAAATGGTAGTAAACCACCATAAACAACTTCCATAAGATGTAAGATCGAGTTAATGGGTTAAAGTTTAGGTTTCTGGGGCTTGGGAAGTGATTTCTTGAGCCTTGGAAGCCATTTCTAGGCTTCGACATCGATACACGGGGAGCATCTCTCGTCACCCTGTGTTCTAAGGGATGAACACATGAGATTCTTGAAGGGAGTATCGACATGCCTAAGGTGGGTATCGGTACCCCATATTCCATCAAAATTCTATTGGCGAAAAAGTGTATCAGTACGCTTGGGAGCGTATTAGTACCAAAAGGCCGTGTACCAGTACGCGGTGTTGGTTAAACCCCTTACGCATGAGAAGCCGAGTATCAGTATGCATAGGGTGGGTATCAGTTCCTAGAGAAGCGTATCGATACTCTCGAGTGGGTATTAGTACCCACTAGGCAATCTGATCGTAAATGTTGGAAATGAGTTCAAGGTGTTGATAATTCGAGGACTATGGTCTAATGAGCATCTACCGTGGTAAAATGAACTATAAAATCGAGAAACTGAGATTTAACCCTCATGGATGAGCGTAACGTTTAATAGCTTGGGAAGTGATAAATTGAGATAACCATGTTGGTTAGTGTCATGCCTTGGGTCATTTGTGTAATAGCTTGGCTTGGTGCCACTTACCTATTGGTGAGGTATACGGATGCTCAAAGAGCATGTATTGCTTTATGATTGATGAAAAGGAATCTGAATGCCCTAGAGTCAATACTACAATAGTTATATAAGGGGATGCGTACTTCAGGCTGAGTGATCTAGTACATCTAACGTACCCACGAGCTGAGTGATCTGGGTGCAGTTAGAAACCTATATATGGCTATGGTGATCCAAATAAGGTAATCAAATTGATGGGCTGAGTGAGCTCGAGTAACCTGATAGGCTGAGTGACCTCAGGTAAAGACTACTTATGGCTAATGTGACCCAAGTATGTCTAGGACGTATTTGTGGCCATGGTGACCTGGATACAATCCTTTTTAATCCGACGACAGTGTGAGCATGGGTAACCCGACGAGTGTGTGAGCATGGGTAAAGTAGGGCTTTGTTAGCCACTTATGTAGATGATGTATGTATGTATTATTGTATATTGTGTGGATGCTATAGATGATATCTTATGTACCCAATGATTGAGTGATCAGGGTACAGTATGAAACCTACTCGATAGGTTGAGTGATCTCGAGTATGGTTAAACATTGTGGGTTATGTACGACTTCTTGTAGACTTAATGATGCCTTGATATATGTGATCTAAGAACTCTAGCTATTGTAGGCTAGATATTTAACTCATACATAGTGAAGCCTTATATATGCTTTCTAAACTATATTTATCTTGGATGCTTATTTTATGATAATCGCGAATTGTGGTAGAGTAGAAATGTACCACTGAGCTTTGTAAGCTTAGCAATCGGAATCGTTGTTTTCGTTCGTAGGTTAGTAGGTGGACTGTGGCCGAGGAGTACATCATGAAGGGCTTCCCAGCATCACTACGTTTCAGAGTACAATACTTGATATTTAGTTTTGGGCTACTGTATTCATAGGACCTTTAGTGGTTGAGTCTGCAAACTCTATTTGGAATATTATTTTGAGATACGGTGTTTTAAACTTGGAGCTCCTGCTTTGTAAACTTATTTATAACACTTGCTTATTTACATTGATTTATGAATATCATGATGTTTTGTTAATGGCTAAACTTATGGTTTTAAAAGTAAATTTGATGGGTCAGATTTTGGGTGACCTGAATGTAGTATTTTAGATCCGGATCCAGATTGGGTTGTTACACCAATCTCCGACTACGATCATTGGACCCAACATGATTAAATCAAACAATAAGAAATATTAAACGATATATAATAATTCTAATTATACGATTCAGTCTTAATCTGATTAATGGTCTTTTTGATTTAATCCATATTATCCAAAAATTCAGTCTCAATTCTGGTACATTAATACAAGTCACACAAACCAATACAAATTACTGAATTCATAGTGAACGGTTCCACACAATCCGTGCTTCTAAATTGATTAAACACCTTCAAAGTCAAAATATCATAATTGAGTCATTAACAATATACACGAACTAGAATTGAAGTAAACAGACCTAAAATTCAAAATCATGGCTTCAAAATTAGTCAAAATTAACTGTCTTGTCAAAGCCAACGATGAATATTGGTCAAAGTCAACATTGTTTTGGGTCAGATATAAATACAGGTTACGAGTCATTGACTGAACTAGAGTAGACTGACTTGTTGGACTTTGGTCATGGTCACGAGACATAAAACCTAAGTTTGGACCGTAGCTAATTGAGGCCCAAACTAATTCGGTCTAATAAACAAAATAGATCTAGGTTTTGGGCTACTTAAAAACCTAGGTTATGGTTTTTGAATTGGACAGAGAACTCTAAGGCTTAAGATGAATGAAGGCGACAACTCAATGACTGGAAACTTAGGATTTTGCAAGGTGACGACGGAGGTTACAAACTCGACGACAATGACTAAGGGTATCGTATGTCAAAGCTATAGTGAAAACAACATATCAACAAAACTGGAACTTACCCACTAACCCAGATGGCTACAATGCGACGTCAACTACCACGGAACACGACAACCACAACTACACGAACACAGTGACAACCAACAATGAACCAAAAAACAGAACCAACACACGACCACCACCACCAACACAACGCAGAGGAGAGAACCAACCCACTCGTTCTCACATTGAAACTGTCCCAAACACACCTATCGACACGACGACTCGATTAAGACAAGACTCAAAAATAGCGATAGTGGGAAGAAGACTGACATCCAATGAATACCAACTCGATAGTAAAAAAGGTAAAACTTTGGTTGACCGAAGAAGATAAAATGGTTTGGGAAATCTTAAACTCACAAATCACAATTTAAAGTTTATGAATCAATCTTGGAAAAGTCTAAAAATCACAAGAGAAATACTAATTGATATATAAACATATAAACTACGCATAAGAACTCTAAATTATGAATTTAAAACCCTAAATTTAGAGTTTAAGAATCAATTGAAATACTCGAGGAAAAATAAAGAGAAATATATTTCTTACTGAAGCTTGAAGTGTAAACATCACTATTATTGTCTTTAATTTGATTTTAAATGGTCAAAATTCAACTACTAAGCCATGCAAGGGGAGGTTTTATAGATGGCGACTCTACTCTTCTTTTTCCTCCCAATTCATCTCACGACAAAGCCCCAAAAAATGTGTCAATTTTTTTCATATTTTTTAACACAAAATCATAGGAATTTACCTAGTAAGACACTTGTTTAGGTGACTCACGATGTTCAAAACCGGGTACCCGAAGTGCCAGGTACCCAGTTCCTCGGGTAGCACTGTAAAACCCTGACCCGAATGTCACATTAGAGCCTCAAGCTCAACCCAAAACCATACAATAGCGCAACTAGATTTAGCCCAAATCACATCCATTCATTAAACCCTTTAAGTTTGAAACATTTCAAAATAGAAATATAATTAAAACATTACATGAGGAGCTCAATTTAAAAATACATAGTTAAAGAATCCGACACTTAATTTAAAATAAAAAATAAGAGTGACAATAGAACATAGGGTCCTACGAATATATAACCTATTAATATAAGTATTTTATTCGAACAACAAGTCGATGAAAAAGTCCTCCTCCGATGGTGCTCCGACTATGCACATCAATCTATAAACATGCGAATGGAAACAATAATTCTGAACGCTGAGCTAACAAAGCTCAGTGGATACACTTTCACTCAATCATGCTTCATGCAAATCATAAATACGAACATGCATCTAAGGATGGTAACATGGCAATGACATCATATCAATTGGGCGCTACCTCTAGCCGCCGCCTAAACACATATATCAATGTAGAACTAAGTGTTTTGATATAATATTTGAAAAATGTTTTGGACTAAATTGAAAAGAATTTAAAATATGTTTTTTTAGTAAAAAACAACTTGAAAATATGTTTAAGGGTTTTACAAGGCTTTGGAATGATTTAAAGTACATTTAAAGTAGTCAAAACCAAGCTTTTCAAGTGCCCGTAGCGATACGGTCTGGTACCGTACCGATACGCCTTAGGGTTTCAACTACATGATTTTTCCAGTAGCCAAAACCTGTATCGACATGCTTAGCCGTATCGATACAGTGTGTTTTGAAACAGCCCAACGGCTAGTCGCGTACCGATACGGTTGTATCGCGTACCGATACGCCTAACTACTCCAACGGTCATATTTCCCAACGGTCTTTTAAACTACATGAACGTACCGATATGCTAGATAAGCGTATCGATTCGCATCAGCTGAAGTGCACAACGGTTACTTCCTTATCGGGACTGTATCGATACGGTTTGAAGGGTATCGATATGTCAGGCTGCAGAACTGCATTTATGTTGGGAAATAAAGGCTCCAACGGCTCCAATTCAAACCCAACGACTAGTAACGGCTACAAACTCAAAGAGGAGTATAAAAGGGACCTCCAAGCATCAAGATAAGACTAATGCTTCAATTGTAATACAACATATGATCAAAATGTGTCTTAGTGCTTAAGTGCCTAAATTGTTATATTTGCTCAAGTGTTTTAGGATTTGGTGAGAGCTTATTTGTACAAACAAATACCTATTAGAAGGATTTGAGTTTGCTTATTTTTTTTATCTCTTTGTAAAGAGGGTTTGATCAAGTCTTTGGGTAGAAAGCTTGATCGGGTTGTAAGGGTTTCCTCCTAAACCTAGAAAAGGGGACGAATTAATAGTGGATTGATTGGAAATCCTTAGTGGGAAGCTAAGGTAGTGGATATAGACCTTGGTTAGAAGGTTGAACCACTATAAATCATCTTGTCTTTATCTTTTTAGCTTCCACACCTCTATCACCCTAAATTCCACTTCTCCACCACTTGGCGAGCAAGAACGGTTGAAGGAATTGAGCACCTAAAATCCCAACAATCAACAATATGAATGTAAACAGTCTTACATAGCAACCATACATATAATACCAACAAACCTGGAGTGAGGCTCAGTTCCACTAAGCATCAGGTACACACTTTGAGTGAGGTCCGGTCCCACTAGGCATCGAGTTCATACACTTATGCTCAGAATCTCTCATCAAGCATATTCGAATGAGTCTCGTTCCACTAAGCACCAAGTTTATACATTCAGAAATCTTTAACCATGGTGTTGCAACACTATCTTTTCACATGGATGTTCGAAACCCAATCAAACAAGGTGACTCAGCCATAATAATGCCCTTACATGGCATACATTCATCATTCGATCCACCAACGATCCTTATCAAGACAACACAACAAGTCACCCACATTTTTAATTAAGTTATTACCCATTAAGCTCATATATGAGGTTTAAAACCTAGTTTCTCGATTTTACTATCTATTTTGCCACCTTCGAAACCCATCGGGCCTTAGTCCTAGAATTATAGGTCCCTCGAAATCAAAGCGTATTTTCCAGCCAGATTGCATAGTGAGTACTGATACTCACCAATGCGTACCGATACGCTCTAGGTACTGATACCCATACCAAACGTACCGATACTCGGCTACCACTCAAAGGGGTAATATCCTGTAACCCCGTACTAATACACGAGGCTGTGTACCGATACCCATATGGTACCGTTACGCTCATACACATACAAGTACAGTTTTTCATCATTGGAATTTGAATGGAATAAAGGGTATCGATACCCCCCATGGCGTACCAATACTCCCTTTAAGAAAAGCTTGGTTTCACCCGTTTTAACACGAGGTATCGATACGGGTCGAACCTAGAACTTGCTTTATAGAGTTCACAAATCACCTCCCTAGCTACCAAAACCCAAGTTTAAGACCCTAAAACGAACCTACAAAGATTCAAGCTTTAGCTTTGGGTCCTTGGGAAAGAGAGATGAGAAATGACATATGGGGAAAACAAGAAGACAAGGTGAGCTCATTACCCTTACTTTCTGTAGAGAAATTAAAACCCCTTTTCATCCCTTCAAAAATTGGCAGCTTTGCCCTTTTGCCCCTGCACTAAGCTCCTAAGCAATCACTAGCCCAAAACTACAAGCCTATCAACAACAAGCAAGCCTATAGAGGCTCCCAAAAGCCTAACTCTTGGCCCAAACTCTAAGCCTAATGCGAAGCCCACACTTCGGTTCAAACTGACCCTCGAATTTCGAAATTCGGTTCGTTACAACTCTTCTCTCCTTAAAGAAAATTTTGTCATCAAAATTTACCTTTTGGAAACAAATACGAATAAAGTAACCTCATGTCCTTTTTGATTTCCCACGTTGCTTCCTCGACTCTGTGGTTCCTCCACAACAGATTAACTAGAGGTATACACTTGTTGCACAATTCTTTGACTCTTTTGTCCAAAACTCTTATCTATTCTTCCTCGTTGGTCATATCTGTGTTGATCTCAATCTCCTCTAGCGGGATAACATGCGGCGGATAGGAATGATAGAGTCTCAACATAGACACATGGAACATGTTGTGGATGCATGCCATGTAACACCCCAATTTTGGTCTTAGAAGTTTAGGGTCTGAGCCGGACCGGTCTGATTTTTGATTCGAATATAAAAGGAGGTTTTAGGGAAAACCTAGTTCGGGATGCTTTAAAAATATGGAAAAATATCTAAAAATTCTCTTTTAATGTATATAAGAGAGTGGTGAAATCAATTTTACAAAATAAGGTTTGGAAATATTACATTTCGGTTTAGTGACTAAAATGCGATTTTTGAAAAGTTTAGTGGTGACTGTTTTGTAAGGATTGAAACTTTGAATCTTTAAGGATCTAATTTACCCAAAAATGATTTCTCCAAATTTTTCTTTAATTTGAGTGAATTAATTAATGTTTTAATTAATTTAGAAGAGAAGAGAAACTACCTTTTGGTAAAATCATAACTACCTTTTCCTAAAACTTTCTCATTCCTTTTTCTCTCAAAATTCCATCATCCAAACACTTTTCTCCAGCAACATTTTCATTGATCTTCACTTCAATTGATGAGATTTCTATCAACAATTAGTTCCTAATCCATCTTGCATCAAATCCTTTTGATTTCCTCATTTGATTTTCAAGAAAATTGGCTCAAATCAAGGAGAAATCACCATTTAGAGGTAAGGTTATTCTTCTCCTCTAAATACTCAGTTATTTACTAAAATTCCCAAGTTATCAATCCTTAATTTAAGTTTTATAAATGGTTTTAATGATATGAACTTGATTTTGGCTTAAAACTCAAGATTTAGAAGAAATCTTGAAGAATTTCGTTGTGATTGTTTGGGCTCTGTTTTGAGATGATTCTTAAATGTATTTTGGATGTCTAATGATGTGTAAATGAGGTTTTATCAATGCAATCCCGAATAGGTTGTATTTCCTAAGCTTTTGCTTATGAAAATGGTGGTTTTTGAGGTGATCTTGGTGTTCTGTTATAGCTGGAGGTATAAGGACGAGTTTAGGTTCATTTTGGATGTTGGTTGATGTTTAGAAATGGTTAGAAGTGAGGGATCTTGGCTGGGTTAAGTTTTGTAAGAGTTTGGAGGTGATTTCGGTTGTGTTTGGTAGCCGAAATGTTGGCTTTAGGTAGAGCATCGAGTTTAAGTGTGTTGACTGAAGATTTCAATGCATGATGATGCATTAATCCTCTGCTTCAATGTGTTTTAAACAGGGGAGGCATCTTCGGACACCTTTGGAGTTGATCCGGAGGCTTGATCGGCGTTTCGGCAAGCTTGCAAAACGGAATTGGTGAGTGGAGTTGGGTTTCCAGCTTTGAAACAAATGTTTGAAGGTTTTGGGAGCTTAGTTTAAGTCTAAACAACTTAACTAAGCTCAAGAGTAAGTTTTCGGAGAAACTCTCTTGGATGAGCCATGAAGTGGCTTGATGCATTGGTTATATTTTGCATATTTAAATTCTGTTTTGAAAGCATGTTTTAGCATGGTAAATGCTGGTTTTGAAAGCCATATGTTGAAGGACGCTCAAGGTAAGAGATCCTTGGTTTGACATATTGTAAATGTGGTTTTGATGCATAATGATGCATGAGGTTAAATGGCTTTGATTAATGCTTTAAAACAATGAATTGTTGATGATAAATGATGTATATTGGCAAGTGATGTAATGGTTTTAAAGTACTTGAATCGGATATAGTTAGCCGGCTATAGGATTGGGTGCACCATGAATTAAGTTGCCTTTGATGTTGAGGGGTTGTAATTGTACCGTAAACTCCATCTAAGTACACTAACGAGTAAGTTAAGATCACAACGGTGGTTAAAAGTCCGTGTGTGGATCTTGTGTTATGTGTCCCATGTACTCATTAGTGAAATTATACAACTACCGATGAGTGATGTTGAAGGGTTGTGATTGTACCGTTAAACTCCATCACGGGTGTTGAGGGGTTGTGATTGTACCGGTAAACTCCACCTTGTGTTGTTCGGTAGTGTGTATGAATCGTATGGGACAACGCTTGTAATCCGCGTATTCGATTGTGTTTTGAGTTGTAAATGGTTATGAATTATCACTTGAAAGCCAATATGATGTGTTGATTATAATGAAGCATGAGATGCTTGTAATGTATGCAAGGTTGCATGAAAAAGGATGAGTATGTGTTTAAAGGCTTTGTTGAAAGTGTTTTATAAATTGCATTATTGTGTTGTTTCTTTAGAGCATGCCTCACTAAGCAATTGTGCTTACTCTCTCTCTCTTGAACCAATAATGCAGATAATCGAGGTGTTTGAGGGCAACAAGGAAGCTAAGAGTCCAAGGGGAAACTAAGCTCATGTATGGTGATGTTTTCATACACTATTAGTTTTGGTAATTTGGCAATGGGAACCTAAGATGTGTTTTTGGAGATGTTTTGGACTCCCTAGATTGTGGCATGATGTTTTTGATGTTTTGGATTGTAATTGGCCTTTTGATGCTTGGTTTGGAGTTTGGTATTTTGTTTGGTTTTTGGATATTAGGATGCATGCCTGTAGTCATGTGAAGTTTCATGTTTGATGCCATGAATGTGTTTTGGAGTTGCAAGCATGCTCCTTATATGTGTGATGACTTGTTGGCATGATTAGGAAGTCATTAAGATGTGTTTGAGTGGTTTTATGTATGATAAACCAGCAAAATCTGCAGCATCTGGGCAAACCGTATCGAAACGGGCACTAGCGTTTCGAAACGGGGGCCTGTAATGGCCTTTGTGTTTCGAAACGGCTGGAGTCCGTTTCGAAACGATTTGGCCACTGGAAGGCCTTGTTTCGGAACAAGTCTCGAAACGAACCCGTGTTTCGGAACGGTCAACACCGTTTCGAAATAGGTGACCGTTGGGCACTGATTTGAATGGTATTGAGGTCTGCAAGCTTTACGTTTTAGTCCTGAAAGTTGTAATTGCAATTGTATGAGTTTGAGATGTCCGTTTAAGGTGAATTTTTACAGGGAAGTATGTAATATGACTAATTTAATATTGGTAACTTAAAAATCAGTTAAGGCCTTCAAATTTCTAGAATTTACATTTTGGTCCCTAATATTTGTATATTGTGCAATTGAGTCCCTTATTTGAATCCGACCACTGTGCCTAATTGTATATGTATCTCAAGGGTTTACATAGGGTTAATATGTATCTAGACAAGATTAAAAAGAAAAAAGGGTCGTTAATCGAGGTTGACTTTGGTTTTCCCCGTGTAATCTTCGTAGTTCGGGTCAACCGTCTAGGTCGGGCTAAAGGGGTTACATTTGGTGGTATCAGAGCTGAGTTCTCGAGTAAATGGGAATGGTTATGCGGGTGATGTACGTGTATTTACATGATATGCTTTTGGATTAAAGAATGTTGTTTGAATTGTGAAGTATGGTTGCAATTATGATGCTATGCTATGTTGAAGCATGTTAGGGGAACCCATTGCCATATCAAAACTAATGAAAGGAATTCTTTTTGGAAAATGAGCTTGAGCACTTGGATTACTTACCTTGTTGAGCCTAATTATGTTTATTGCATTTGTGTCATTGCATTGTAGTTTCTTATAAATGGGGCCTCGTAGAGAGATGAGGATGAATACGAGAGCTATGGCTCAGAACGAGAATGAGGAACATGTTGACAATGTTGTGGATATACCTCCTCCTCCTGGTGGTGGACCACCCGGCGGTGGTGGTGCTGGAGGTGAAAATGCTGGTGTTGGTGCTGGTGCTGTGGTCGCTGGACCTGAAGGTTTGCAGGGGCAAGCTGCTCTTGACATGAATGTTTTGATTCAAGCTATTGCGGGAGCCTTTCAGGCGGCAGTAGCTGGAGCTTACGGAGCTGCGCATCAGGGTGATGCTAACGTGAGATTGCCTTTGGAACATCTTCGCAGTCTGGGAGGGACTGAGTTTAGAGGTTTATCTCCTGAAGTTTCTGAATCTTGGTTGGAAAGCACCAAGAGGATTTTGGGACAAATGAACTGCAACAATGTGCAGAAATTGGGTTGTGTGGTATCTTTGCTACATGATGATGCATATACGTGGTGGACGACCACTGTTTCTGGGATGGAGGAAAATGATGTGACTTGAACGTTCTTCCTGAACGCGTTGAAGCGAAAGTATCTAGGTGTGCGATACCTGGATGAGAAGAAAAGGGAATTTATGTCCCTTGTGCAAGGAAGCATGACGGTAGCTGAGTATGAAGTTCAATTTGTCCGCCTTAGTTAGTACGCACCTGAGCTAATCCCTGATGAGCAGGAGAGGTGTGAACGTTTCCGTTATGGTTTGGTGACGGATGTAAAGACTTTCATGCTTGTTGCTGAGTATGGATTTTGATGTGCTGGTGAGTAGAGCGAAGGACATTGAGCAGAACCTGGGTCAGTCTCCCAGAGGTGTTATTTCTAGCTCGGGCAAGAGAGCTGCTGATTATAGTTCCGGTGGTGGACGGAACAAGAGAGGACGAGATAAGAGATATTAGTCTTCTACTAGGCGTGGTAATGGAGGGTATGGTGCGCCTGGGCAGGGAGATAGGATGAGAGCTGATCAGAACACGTGCTGGACGTGTGGATCACGTGGTCATTTGAGGCGAGATTGTCCTCGAGCAGCGAGGGAAGTTCAGGCTCTTATAACAGTGACCGGTAATTCGTGCTGGAATTGTGGTTCGACAGACCACATGAGGAGGGAGTGTCCTTTGTTGGTCGGTGGTGGTCAGGGACGTGCTCCTGGGGTAGTTGCACCACAGAGAGGTTGTGGGCACGACCGTGGTAACTTCCAGCGCATAGATGATGGTGGGAGGAATGTGGCGCATGTTGTGGCTGTTCAACCTGAGGGTGGTGGTCAGGCTCGAGTGTATGCTCAGCGTGAGGGGAGAAATGATACGGATGTGATCGCTGGTACCTTTACTTTGCAATCCTTATCATTACTTTCCTTGATTGATTCTGGAACTACCCACTCAAACATATTGTGTGAACATGCTCAATTGCTTGGTTTACCTGTTGAGTCTTTGGATGTTGGTATGCATGTAACTAGTTCCTTTGGTGAGACCGTTGTGACACGGAAGTTGTATAGAAGATGTCCTTTGGTAGTGAAAAACCATGTTTTTCTTGTTGATCTCATGGAATTGCCATTCTATGGTTTTGATGTAATCCTTGGAATGGATTGGCTTGTCGAATATCGAGCTGTAGTGGATTTTGAGAACAAGCGAGTTTTGTTGAAGCTTGCAGATGATTACGAGGTAGTGGTGGTTGGTGAGAATGTGAAGTTTCTTGCCAATGTGGTGTCTTCGTTGGAAGCAAGCCGTATGCTGAGGCAAGGCTGTGAGGCTTATCTGGCCTTTGTGATGAATCCTAGCTCTAAGGAGTTGCGAGTTCAAGATATCAGGACTGTGCGAGAGTTTCCTGGAGTGTTTCCGGAGGAGTTACCTGGATTGCCTCCTTATCGAGAGGTGGAGTTTGGGATTGAGTTGTATGAAAACACAACTCCAGTGTCCATTACTCCTTACCGAATGGCACCTAAAGAGTTGAAGGAGCTGAAGACGCAACTTCAGGAGTTGCTTGATCGTGGTTTCATTCGGCCGAGTGTGTCACCTTGGGGTGCACCGGTATTGTTTGTGAAGAAGAAGGATGGCACTATGAGAATGTGCATCGATTATCGTCAGCTGAAAAAGTTGACTATCAAGAATCGGTATCCTTTGCCGAGGATTGATGATCTTTTTGATCAATTTCGGGGAGCGGCCGTGTTCTCTAAGATTGACTTAATGTCAGGTTATTACCAACTCAAGGTGAAGGATGTGGATGTTCCAAAAACAACCTTTAGAACGAGTTATGTGCATTATGAGTTTCTTGTGATGCCGTTTTGCTTGACGAATGCTCCTGCAGCTTTTATGGACATGATGAATAGGGTGTTCCATGAATACATGGACAAGTTTGTTGTGGTGTTCATTGATGATATCCTTGTGTACTCTCGTACTGAGGAGGAGCATGAAGGGCATTTGCGGATTGTGTTGAAGGCGCTGTTGGAGAATCAGCTTTATGCTAAGCTGAGCAAGTGTAAATTCTGGCTTAGGGAAGTTGTTTTCCTTGGTCATGTGGTTTTTGCTGAGGGGATTCGTGTTGATCCTCAGAAGATTGAGGCGGTGATGAATTGGAAGCCTCCTAAGTCTGTTCATGAAGTCCGTAGTTTCCTTGGGTTGGGAGGATACTACCAGAGGTTTGTGGATGGTTTTTCGAAGATTGATGCTCCTTTAACGAAGTTGTTGCAGAAGGATGTCAAGTATGAGTGGACAGAGGCAAGACAACATGCTTTTGAGAAGCTTAAGGCAGCTTTGACGCAAGCTCCTATCTTGGTTCAACCTGAATTAGGGAAAGAGTTTGTGGTGTACAGTGACGCATCCTATGTTGGATTGGGGTGTGTGTTGATGCAAGAGGGTAAGGTGGTGGCTTATGCATCGCGTCAGTTGAAGGTGCATGAGCGCAATTATCCTACGCATGATATTGAGTTAGCTGCGGTGGTCTTTGCTTTGAAAATTTGGAGGCATTACCTGTATGGTGAGAAGTGTACTGTGTACACAGATCACAAAAGTTTGAAGTATCTGATGTCTCAAAAAGAGTTGAATCTTAGGCAACGACGTTGGGTGGAGTTTCTTAAAGATTACGATCTGACGATCGAGTACCATCCGGGAAAAGCTAATGTTGTAGCGGATGCCTTGAGTAGAAAAGTGGCAGTGGAGTTGAGGGCTATGTTTGCCAGCTTGAGTATTTCGCGAGATGGGGGTCTTGTGGCTGAATTGCAAGTGAAACCATCCTTGGTTCAGTTGATAAAGGATAAGCAGTTGTTGGATGATTCTTTGGTGCCACATGTTCAGGATATTGCTGAGGATAGACCTTCGGATTTCTGTTTTAATGATGACGGGGTTCTATGTTTTGGGAGTCGGATAGTAGTGCCGAATGATGCTGAGTTGAGGCGTACTATTCTGACTGAGGCTCATAGTAGTCCTTTTGCTATGCACCCTGGTAGTACTAAGATGTATCGTGATCTTAAGGATGAGTACTATTGGGTGGGTCTGAAGAAAGATGTTGCGGAGTACGTGGGTAAGTGCATGGTTTGTCAGCGGGTTAAGGCTGAACATCAGTTTCCTTTTGGGTTGTTGCAACCGCTGAGGATTCCTGAGTGGAACTGGGAAAGGATTACCATGGACTTTGTGTCTGGTTTGCCTTTGTCGCCATTGAAAAAGAATTCGGTGTGGGTGATTGTGGATCGCCTTACGAAGTGTGCACATTTCTTACCTGTGCATACTACGTATACCTTGGACAAGCTTGCAGAGTTGTACATTGCTGAGATTGTGCGACTGCATGGTGTGCCAAAGTCTATAGTGTCGGATAGAGATCCGAGGTTTACGTCGTGTTTTTGGGAGTGTTTGCATCAAGCTTTGGGTACACTGATGAATTTCAGTACCTCTTATCATCCACATTCGGATGGACAGTCTGAGCGTGTTATCCAAGTGCTGAAAGATATGTTGAGGTGCTGTGTGATTGAGTTTCAAGGTTCTTGGGAGAAGCATTTGCCTTTGGTGGAGTTTTCTTATAAAAATAGCTACCAGGCAAGTATTCAAATGGCACCTTATGAAGCCTTGTACGGGAGGAAGTGTAGAACTCCTCTTTGCTGGGCTGAAATAGGTCAGAAGTTGGTTTCGATGCCAGCTTTGTTGAAAGGAACCACCGAGAAGGTGAAGCTCATTTGTGAGCATTTAAAGGCAGCTTCTGATCGACAGAAGTCTTACGCGGATTTGAAGCGTAAGGAGATTGAGTTTGCGGTAGGTGACCGTGTGTTCTTGAAGGTTTCGCCTAGGAAGAAGGTGATGAGGTTTGGCCGGAAGGGTAAGTTGAGCCCTAGGTACATTGGACCGTACGAGGTGACTGAACGTGTGGGTCCTATTGCGTATAAGCTGAGGTTACCGCAGGAGTTGGAAAAGATTCATGATGTGTTTCATGTCTCTATGCTTTGGAGGTATAGATCGGATCCTTCGCATGTTATGCCCGTGGAGGAAGTGGAGTTAAATTCAGACTTGACCTATGATGAGGAGCCGGTTGAAATTCTGGATTCGGGTAATAAAGTTCTTCGAGGCAAGACCATTGAATTGGTTAATGTGTTGTGGAAGCATCATGGTGTTGAGGAAGCCACGTGGGAAAGAAAAGATGATATGAAGAAGCAGTTTCCGTACCTTTTTCCTCCAGGTAAATTTTGAGGACAAAATTTCTTAAGGGGGAGAGTTGTAACACCCCAATTTTGGGCTTATATGTTTAGGGTCTGAGCCGGACCGGTCTAATTTTCAGTTCGAATATAAAAGGAGGTTTTAGAGAAAACCTAGTTCGGGATGCTTTAAAAATATGGAAAAATATCTAAAAATCATCTTTTAATGTATATAAGAGAATGGTGAAATCAATTTTATAAAATAAGGTTTGGAAATATTACATTTTGGTTTAGTGACTAAAATGCAATTTTTGAAAAGTTCAGTGGTGACTGTTTTGTAAGGATTGAAACTTTGAATCTTTAAAGTGCTAATTTACCAAAAAATGATTTCTCCGGATTTTTCTTTAATTTTAGTGAATTAATTAATGTTTTAATTAATTAGAAGAGAAGAGAAACTACCTTTTGGTAAAATCATAACTACCTTTTACTAAAACTTTCTCATTCCTTTTTCTCTCAAAATTCCATCATCCAAACACTTTTCTCCAGAAACTTTTTCATTGATCTTCACTTCAATTGATGAGATTTCTATCATCAATTAGTTTCTAATCCATCTTGCATCAAATCCTTTTGATTTCCTCATTGGATTTTCAAGAAAATTGGCTCAAATCAAGGAGAAATCACCATTTAGAGGTAAGGTTGTTCTTCTCCTCTAAATACTCAGTTCTTTACTGAAATTCCCAAGTTATCAATCCTTAATTTAAGTTTTATAAATGGTTTTAATGATATGAACTTGATTTTGGCTTAAAACTCAAGATTTGGAAGAAATCTTGAAGAATTTCGTTGTGATTGTTTGGGCTCTGTTTTGAGATGATTCTTAAATGTATTTTGGATGTCTAATGATGTGTAAATGAGGTTTTATCAATGCAATCCCGAATAGGTTGTATTTCCTAAGTTTTTGCTTATGAAAATGGTTATTTTTAGGTGATCTTGGTGTTCTGTTATAGCTGGAGGTATAAGGACGAGTTTAGGTTCATTTTGGATGTTGATTGATGTTTAGAAATGGTTAGAAGTGAGGGATCTTGGCTGGGTTAAGTATTGAAAGAGTTTGGAGGTGATTTCGGTTGTGTTTGGTAGCCGAAATGTTGGCTGTAGGTAGAGCAGCGAGTTTAAGTGTGTTGGCTGAAGATTTCAATGCATGATGATGCATTAATCCTCTTCTTTAATGTGTTTTAAACAGGGGAGGCATCTTCAGACACCTTTGGAGTTGATCCGAAGGCTTGATCGGCGTTTTGGCAAGCTTGCGAAACAGAATTGGTGGGTGGAGTTGGGTTTCCAGCTTTGAAACAAATGTTTGAAGGTTTTGGGAGCTTAGTTTAAGTCTAAGCAACTTAACTAAGCTCAAGAGTAAGTTTTCGGAGAAACTCTCTTGGATGAGCCATGAAGTGGCTTGATGCTTTGGTTATATTTTGCATGTTTAAATTCTGTTTTGAAAGCATGTTTTAGCATGGTAAATGCTGGTTTTGAAAGCCATATGTTGAAGGATGCTCAAGGTAAGAGATCCTTCGTTTGACATATTGTAAATATGGTTTTGATGCATAATGATGCATAATGTTAAATGGCTTTGATTAATGCTTTAAAACAATGAATTGTTGATGATAAATGATGTATATTGACAAGTGATGTAATGGTTTTAAAGTACTTGAATCGGAAATAGTTAGCCGTCTATATGATTGGGTGCACCATGAATTAAGTCGCCTCGGATGTTGAGGGGTTGTAATTGTACCGTAAACTCCATCCAAGTACACTAACGAGTAAGTTAAGATCACAATGGTGGTTAAAAGTCCATGTGTGGATCTTGTGTTACGTGTCACGTGTACTCGTTAGTGTGAAATTATACAACTACCGATGAGTGATGTTGAGGGGTTGTGATTGTACCGTTAAACTCCATCACGGGTGTTGAGGGGTTGTGATTGTACCGGTAAACTCCACCTTGTGTTGTTCGGTAGTGTGTATGAAGCGTTTGGGACAATGCTTGTAATCCACGTATCCGATTGTGTTTTGAGTTGTAAATGGTTATGAATTATCACTTGAAAGCCAATATGATGTGTTGATTATAATGAAGCATGAGATGCTTGTAATGTATGCAAGGTTGCATGAAAAATGATGATTATGTGTTTAAAGGCTTTGTTGAAAGTGTTTTATAAATTGCATTATTGTGTTGTTTCTTTAGAGCATGCCTCACTAAGAAATTGTGCTTACGCTCTCTCTCTTGAACCAATAATGCAGATAATCGAGGTGTTTGAGGGAAACAAGGAAGCTAAGAGTCCAAGGGGATACTAAGCTCATGTATGATGATGTTTTCAAACACTATTAGTTTTGGTAATTTGTCAAAGGGAACCTAAGATGTGTTTTGGGAGATGTTTTGGACTCCCTAGTTTGTGGCATGATGTTTTTGATGTTTTGGATTGTAATTGGCCTTTCGATGCTTGATTTGGAGTTTGGTATTTTGTTTGGTTTTTGGATATTAGAATGCATGCCTATAGTCATGTGAAGTTTCATGTTTGATGCCATGAATGTGTTTTGGAGTTGCATGCATGCTCCTTATATGTGTGATGACTTGTTGGCATGATTAGGAAGTTATTAGGATGTGTTTGAGTGGTTTTATGTATGATAAACCAGCAAAATCTGCAGCATCTGGGTAAACCGTATCGAAACGGGCACTGGCGTTTCGAAACGGGGGCCTGTAATGGCCTTCGTGTTTCGAAACGGCTGGAGTTCGTTCCGAAACGATTTGGTCATTAGAAGGCCCTGTTTCGGAACAAGTCTCGAAATGAATCCGTGTTTCGGAACGGTCAACACCGTTACGAAACAGGTGACCGTTGGGCACTGATTTGAATGGTATTGACGTTTGCAAGCTTTATGTTTTAGTCCCGAAAGTTGTAATTGCAATTGTATGAGTCTGAGATGTCCGTTTAAGGTGAATTTTGACAGGGAAGTATGTAATATGATTAATTTAATATTGGTAACTTAAAAATCAGTTAAGGCCTTCAAATTTCCAGAATTTACATTTTGGTTTCTAATATTTGTATATTGTGCAATTGAGTCCCTTATTTGAATCCGACCGCTGTGCCTAATTGTATATGTATCTCAAGGGTTCACATAGGGTTAATATGTATCTAGACAAGATTAAAAAGAAAAAAAGGGTCGTTAATCAAGGTTGACTTTCGGGTTGACTTTGGTTTTCCCCGTGTAATCTTTGTAGTTCGGGTCAACCGTCTAGGTCGGGCTAAGGGGGTTACATGCCATCTCTGGAGGCAAGGCTAGCTGGTAAGCCACGGGTCCAACCCTCTCAATAATCTCATATGGTCCGATAAACCTCAGGATCAACTTTCCCTTTCGCCCAAAGCGGATTATGCTCTTCCATGATGAAACCTTAAGGAATACCTTGTCACCAACCTCATACTCGATGTGCTTACGCTTCCGTTTTGTATAAGCTTTTTGACGATCAAAGGCTGCTTGCAATCATTCCTTGATTATCTGAACAATGTCCTCGATTTGTCTAATCAATTTTGATCCCACAATTCTTCTCTCATTGAGCTCGGTCCAACACAAGGGTGTCCTACATTTACGTCCATACAAGGCCTTAAAAGGAGCCATCTTAATGCTTGATTGGAAACTTTTGTTGTATGCAAACTCAAGAAGCGGTAACTGCTCTTCCTATCTTCTCTCGAAATCAATAATGCAACACCGAAGCATATCCTCCAAAATATGGATAACTCGATTATACTAACCATCAGTCTGAGGGTGGAAAGATATGCTGAAATGCAACTTGGTATCCAAGGCCTCATGTATTTTCTTCCACAATCTTGCTGTGAAACGCGGATCTCTATTCGATATGATCGATGATGGCACTCCAAGCAACCTCACTATATCGTGGATGTACAACCGTGCCAACTTCTCTAGTGTAAAATCCATACGCACAGGTAAGAAATGAGTAGACTTGGTCAAACGATCCACTATCACCCAAATGACATCGTGCTTCCTTTGCGTCAATAGCAAACCCATCACAAAATCCCTGGTCACACGATCCCACTTCCACTGTGGACTCTAGATGGGCTAAAGCAAGCCCAAAAGAACTTGGTGCTCAGCCTTAACTTGCTGACAAGCTAAGCATCTGGTCACAAACTCAGACACATCTCTTTTCATACTAAGCCACCAATAAAAAGAACGAAGGTCTTGATACATTTTGTTGCTACCTGGATGCTCGGTAAACAGACTTTGAAGTACAAGATCCCACAGTCTCGTACTTCAAAATTGGATACCTCACCCCTCTGAAACATTTCAATCTTTGCCACCATCTCTTCGTCTAACACTTACGTCCTCATGATCTCTTGCACTAAAGTAGGCTATACATGAAGCTCAACTAACAACCCACCGTCCTCAATCATCCTCAAACGAGCAAGCATCACCCTCAAATCTGTGAGATGGACTTCCAACTCAAAGCATGAGCCACCACGTTATCTTTACCAGAATGATACTCTATGATGCAATCATATTCCTTTAAAAACTCATTCCACTGTCTTTACCGCAAATTCGACTCTTATTGGGTAAGAATGTACTTCAAACTCTTATGATCGGTGTAGATATAACAATTTTCCCTATACAAATAATGTCCCCAAATCTTTAAAGTGAAGATAATTGCGACGAGCTCCAAATCATGCTTCGGGTAGTTCTGTTCATGAGGCTTAAGTTATATAGAGGCATAAGCAACCACCTTACCTTCTTGCATAAGAACACAACCAAGCCCATTCAATGAAGCATCACTAAACACAACATAATCTTTTCCCAGTTCGAGTTACGTCAAAATCGTAGCCTCCGTAAGTTAAGCCTTCAAATGCTTGAATCTTTGTTGTCTTTTCTTGTTCCACTCAAACGACACTCCTTTCTGTAACAACTTGGTCATAGGTGTCGCTATGATGGAAAATCCCTTGACAAAACGGTGGTAATATCTGGCAAGCCCAAGAAAACTACGAACTTCCACAATATTTCTAGGTGGTTTTCACTCCACCACTTTTTTAATCTTTTGTAAATCAACTCGGATCCCATCCGCTGCAACAATGTAGCCCAAAAATGCCACCTCAGAAAGCCAAAACTCACATTTACTAAACTTGGCATACAACTACCTTTCCCTCAAGGTCTGAAGAACAATACGAAGATGACAATCATGCTCCTTCTCCAAGCTTGAATAAACGAAGATGCCATCGATGAAAACCACCATGACCTGATCTAGGGAAGGCTTAAAAATCCGGTTCAGCAAATCCATAAAAGCTGCATGTGCATTGATAAGCCCAAAAGGCATTACCAAGAACTCATAATGTCCATATCGCATCCTGGAAGCAGTTTTCTGCACATCCTCTTCCACTACCTTTTGCTGGTAGTAACCTGACCTCAAGTCGATCTTTAAGAACACACGAGCACCTCTCAACTGGTCAAACATGTCATCTATCCGTGGGAGGGGATAACAGTTTTTCACCGTCACCTTAATGAGCTGGCGGTAGTCGATGCACATCCTCATCGACCTATCCTTTTCCTTAAAAAACAAGACCGGTGCACCATAAGGTGAGATGCTTAGTAGAATGAAACCTTTTTCTAAAAACTCTTGGATATGATTCTTTAACTCCCTCAATTCTACCGGTGCCATGCGATACGGTGCAACGGAAACTGGTGCCGTGCCAGACATCACATCTATCCAAAACTCTAACTTACGATCTGGAGGAAGCCCGTGTAACTCTTCCGGGAACACATCGGTAAACTCTCTAACAGTCCAAAGACTCTCAAGCATCAGACTCTCAACACTTGTGTCAACCACGCGAGCCAAGAAAGCCTCACAACCTTGTTGGATAATCCTTTGTGCCGCCAAAGCTGACACTACATTAGAAAGACAAGGAATTCTCTCACTCTTCACTACCAACTTCGCCCCGGCTAAACCAAGAAGCTTAAGGCTCTTTTAACTACAACCCAAACACGCGTCATGCTCAAACAACCAATCCATCCCTAAGATAGCATCAAAATCTTGGAACGGTAACACCATTAGATCGGCCGGGAATACCAAACCATGGAAATCAATCGGGCACCTTTGATACACCTTATCTACTAACACATCATACCCCAAAGGACTAGTCACACAAACCCCTATTTCAAGATCCTCGGGAGGAATACTTCTTTCCTGAGATATTTCCCTACGAATGTAAGAATGAGTAGACCCCAAATCTGCAAGAGCAACTATAGGAACTGAAAACAAGGTAAACGTACCTAAGATAACATTGGTAGCCTCACAGTCCTCCTGAGCCTTGACTGCGTACCGTCTCATTGGTGCCCTAGCAGTAATCATACCCCCACTCTGACGTCCATACATGTGGCTCGCTCCTTCTCTTGGAAAGCTCTGACCCCTATGAGCTAGATAAGAGGTCCTCTAAGTCTAAACCGGGGTGTTGTCAGCAACTATAAGGCAATCCCTCAGAAAATGGTCAGCGACCCACAACCATGGCAAACTCTAAATGTCCCCCAACACTCACCCATATGCTTACTCCCACACTGATCATAAACTGCTACGTTCTTCTGTGAGCCCCCTGAGCTCCTGATGGACGAAGACAAAGGCCTCGTATGGCTAGTTGATTCTGACATACGGTCTGATCTCGATTTCTGGTTCAAAGCTCCTCTACCTTGGTTCCAACAGTTCCTATTCCTCCTGGAGTAAGACCGCGAGTTGTTGGAGAAGTTTTGAGTCCTCCCACTCTAGCTACCTTGCCCATCAGACGGGCCATAAGTCAAACCTTGCACTTGCTCAAGCGACTTGACACTAGCAGTCAACTCTAATAACACTTTCGCTTGGGTAGCAGTGAAATAGGTCCGAATCTCCTTCCTTAAACCCTTTAGTAACCTTTTGCACCTAATTTTCTCGACAACAACCAACTCGGGGGCATACCTACTCAACTATAGAAACTCTTGCTCATATTTAAAGACTGATCAATTTCCTTGGACCAAGTGGTTGAACCGATCCCTCAAGCTATCAATGTGGGCCTCTCCCACATACTTCTTCTCAAACTCATCAAAGAAGTCATCCCATTAAGGTTGGTTGGGATACCATCCAAAATCTACGGTCTCCCCCACTCCCGAGCATTCTTCTTCAACAAGGAGAGGACACATGTCAACTTGTCCTCATGCTTCAACCTCATATGTCACATGATCCAACGAGTGTCCATCAACCACTAATCCGCCTTAACTAGATTGTCTTGTCCTGATCCAAGAAAGTTCGTAGCACCATGGCGACGCTCCCTATAAAAAAGTGCCTCACGAGGGGTAGCCCAAGGCCTTGGTATGGTCGTCACAATCCGGTGAAGGGCCTGGTGCAAATGAGAGAAATAATTGGCCCCTCGGCCCCTATCATCCTCTGACATCTCCTCCGCATCGAGGATGTAATCCTCATCATAGCTCCCTTCCCAGGAGCCCCAATTTTCCTCTTGCTCTTGTTCCTTTCTTGGCATGATCACTTTCTGTACAAGAAAACAATTAGGGTTACACCATCGAATATTCAACTTAAACAAGTACGTCTTCGACCTATGAGCAATGTATTCGCTAGACACCTATCCAACACTCTCTAGACAACCCCCGAGATTCCTAGAACAAGCTAAATCTAAGCTCTGATACCATTAAATGTAACACCCTTGACCCATATATCACATTAGGGCCTCAAGCCCAACTCGAAACCATACAATAGCGCAACTAGTTTTAGCCCAAATCACATCCATTCATTAAATCCATTAAGTTTGAATCACATCCATTCATTAAATCCATTAAGTTTAAAACATTTCAAAATAGAAATTTAGTTAAAACTTTACATGAGAAGCTTCATTTAAAGATACATAGTTAAAGAATTCAACACTTAATTTAAAATCCAAAATAAGAGTTACAATACAACATAGGGTCCTACGAGTACATAACCCACTAATCTAAGTATTGTACTCGGACAACAAGTCGATGTCAAAGTCCTACTTCGATGATACTCTGACGATGCACGTCAATCTAAAACTTGCTAACGAAAATAACAATTGTGAACACCGAGCTAACGAAGCTTAGTAGATACACTACCACTCAACCATGCTTCATGTAAATCTTAAATAAGAGCATGCATCTAAGGATGGTAACATGGCAATGGCATCATATCAATAGGGTGCTACCTCTAGCCGCCTACACACATATATCAACAATAAGAATGTAAACTATCTCACATAGCAACCATACATATAATACCAACAAACCTGGAGTGAGATCCGATTCCACTAAGCATCGGGTACACACACTCTTAGTGAGGTCCGATTCCACTAATCATTGGGTACACACACTCTTAGTGAGGCTCGGTCCCACTAAGCATCAGGTTCATACACTCATGCCCGAATCGAGCATCTTCGAATGAGTTCCGGTCCCACTAACCATCGAGTTCATACATTTAGAAATCTTTAACCATGGTGCTGCAACACTCTCTTTTCACATAGGTGTCAGAAACCCCATCAAACAAGGTGACTCAACCATAATAATGCTCTTATGTGGCATACATTCATCATTCGATCCACCAAGGAGCTTTATCAAGACAACACAACAAGTCACCGAAGGTTTTAATTATGTTATTACTTATTAAGTGCGTATATGAGGTGATGCGAACATCAGTACTACACCTAAGAGAGACTCGATAGAAGTTCCTCATGATCCAATCACTTGGGTAAGGGATAAACAATTCAAGGACGCTCTCAAAATGTTAATCAAATGAGTTTGAGACGTTGGGTTTCAAAAGGGTGTTGGACTTGAAGGTGTACAAGTGGCACGCCAAGTTGAAGCTTGTAGGGGAAGCATTGTCCAAGTCATTTGCAGAGGATTAAAATAGAAAGAGATCAAAGAAGGAAAGCCAAGAGACACCTCTATTTGACTCTTCAATGGATGGGAATAATAAGGAGCATGATCCAATGCCTTTTCATATAATGTCCATTCATATTCATTGGGCAGATTCATCACCAAAAACGTAAGTTAGATTGTTTGACATTTTCGAGCAGGATCCAAGCATAACTAGATTGTGAAGTCTTCATAAAACTTAATCTCCTATCTCTTAGATTTCGAATGCATTTTGAATCGCATCAATCCGATATCTAGTGCTTGAGATATGTACAAATTACCGAAGGCAGTGCAGGCTAGAAAGTCATACGAGATTTGCAACCATTCACTTTCAAAAGGCATGCTCTTTCATATTTCATCACTAAAGAAGAGGCTTTATGTATCATCTTGAATGAAGGAAGAACTTTTGGCCTTTCATATCCTTCGTAGACCTATAAATAGAAGGCTTTTGGTCATTTGTAAAGACAATTTAGAATTTGAATATACTTGTGAGATTATTTTCCTCATTGTTCTTCATTGAATTTCTTGAGTTCCAAGCTTGTTCTTGTGATTGTCAACCTCTACCTTCCATTATCTTATAACGTTGGTTCCTGTTGCATATAATTAGTGGGTCACGTTCCATCATCTAACTTTCCATCTATTTATAGCGTTGGTTTCTAGATCTCAATATCTAGTAGGTCACGTTCCATCCAAACTATCCTTTAATCTATTCAAATGTCTACTCCCTTCCACCACCATCCACACATCCATCCTCTTTACTGTAACCCCCTCGTCCCGGTAAAGCCGACAGGCCGGTCCGAACGGGTTATACAGGGAAAATTGGGGCAAAACCCGTTAAGGCCTCACTCCGATTAACAACCCTAATTTTTTTCATTTAATTATCTTGTCTAAATATTATATTTAATCCTAAGCGCGAAGGCGACAACAGAAAACAATAACGAACATCCAAGTAGGTCATAAAGCAACTTTAAATTTACCAAGTGACATGTCAGTTCGATTTCATGTGAATGAAACAAAACCATACAAAAAAGACACATATGAACTTAACAAGGAAGCAAACAAACACCAGGGACTAAAACACAACGTTCAAGAACCTTTGAAGATGCCAAAAAGCCAAATCACTCGCCTGCGTTTTGAAACAGGCTTGCCCGTACCGAAACGCGGGCTCCAGTTTCAAAGCAAGACCAGGCCGTACCGATATGGTCCACTTCGTTATGGTATAGGGGTCTACAGTGTTGAAACGTTTCAGAACTTGTTCTGAAATAGGAACTCACAGTGGCAATCCGTATCGAAATGCGTACAGAAACGGGAGCTTACAGTGTCAAATCGTATCGAAACGACACCACTCCTGTTCCGATACGAGTATCCCTGGATCTACAACCGTTTCGAAACCACTTCAAGCGTTTCGAAACGCCTGCACACAGAGTGACCCGAAAACAGGTTTTTGCATCCTCAAACACCCCCAAACTTGCCCCAAAACATCAAAGATCACAAGCAACCATCATACAACCAAATCTAGAGGCAACACATCCTACTATGGAGCAATATTAAACAAACAAGCATGCATAACAAACACATTTAGCTAAAAGAAACACGTAGCAACATAAGCATCGCATAAACAAGGTTTACATGCCTTCAACACAAAAACATTAACATTCAACATCACAAAAGCCAACATAGGAGTCTAACATACGCTCCTACAACACTTAGCATCCCCATTGCTATCTAATACATTATTTAAGAAAAACCATACTTGAGCAGCAACACACGCTCTTGGGTGCCCCTTCCTTACTCCTTGCTAACTTCCACACTAACGATCTGCATTATCGGAAATGAGAGCGAAAGCTTGAAAGCTTAGTGAGGGAGCTCAAAAACAAATATCGACAATGCAGGGTCCAAAGCATGGTATCGACAACTCATCCACAAGACATGCATTAACACCAACATATCAACATAGCCAACCACAACAAGAATGCATGAACATGGCATCTTACCTCATGTTATGCTAAACATAGATGTAACAGAACATCTTACCACATCAACCACACATAAACAAGGTATATTGGCAACTATATAGCTTACTCGGATATGCGGATAACTTCCGTTGGGATTTTCACCCCAACGTACTCAAACAACAATATTACCTTCCGGTGGGATTTCACACATCACCGTTTTCTTTTACAAATGGGATTCCACTCATCATCACACACATACATTTTCCGGTGGAATGCTACTTCACCGTACTCCTCTTTGGTGACTACACATCACCAAGGCCACACGCGAATTTGACTATTACCGTGTGCACACTAATCCTAATGATCGATCATTTATATCCGGCATAACTAGTGCCAACTGTTGAGTGTGTAAAAGTTCTATCATTTACACCCTTTTTAACCCATATTTTTGCTGCATTCAAGCATCATTACATTGCATTTAGGTTAGTTTACAGCAAAACATCACAAATATATTAAAGGCACGGATTCTACTAAAAGATGGCTTATTTTGCAGGTTGCTGCCATAGTAGACGGAGAAGGCGGGTGCAGGGTAGATAAATAGAAGAGCTGAACTGGACAAGCAGACGAAGAGGACGATGCTGCCATGGAGCTGCTGTGACAGCAGAGGACGACAGCAAGTTAGTGAGAAAAAGCAAAGTGGACCTCGATAGATAGAGAAAATTATGCTCGTCTGTCGTGTGAAAACCATACATTTTTCCAAGCCCCGGATCAAAAGATATGACAAGCCAAAGCTCAAGGAAAAGAAATCCGAAGAAATAAGGAAGGCGGCTGAAAAGTAGGATCCTTGAAGATTAAGTCTTTATTAGAATCATACTTTTTATTAAAGTTGTAATCCTTGTTAACTTAGATAACTTGAGCCCAAAGCTTATATAAGGGCATGTATTTTAACCTACGGGATAGACATCATAACCCATAGCCGATTTCCCTTTAAACCGACAACCAAAAACCCTCCGCCGTTTACCCGCCGTCGACATGTTCTAAAAGCCCCCTAAGGCCACGGGTTGTTTTGTAAAGTAGTTGCAAGGGTTGTTTTGTTTTAGGATTTTCCAAGTTCAGTAAAATAAACTTCAAGTTCTCTTATTTTGGTTATTAATATCTTACAAGAGCATCGGGAGAGCATTGTGAGGTTATCCATTTACCTAGCATCGGGAGAGTTAAGTATACGAAAGAAATAAGAGCAAGTTCTCTAGTTTATAGTTGAACTATCTTGTGCCTAGGGATAGGGCAAGGTTAAGTGGCTAAAGAAGAATTCATACACATCGGTGTTCATCCTTCGATTCACGCCGGGAGGTATCATCAAAGACGTGATCATCGACAGACTTAGACCTAGGGATAGGCCAAGGCAGATTTGGGATTCTTGCCAAACTTGAAGTACGGAGTTGGTGTGTTTGTTGCCGTGACGACCAACGGACAGCTGCTGCGACATGTGCTACCGCGACAGACACGACGACAGAACTGGAGTTCCTAAGCATCGCAATACCTGCACTACTGAGCAATTCAATACCAGCCCATTCTCTCTATCTTGATATCTCAATTCTTTTATTTACGTTTTCCTCATTATTTTCGTAACAATTCTCTTAAATATTTCCTTTACTTTCGTGCAGTGAACTAAGGTGAAGCTATTAGCCCAATCCCTGTGGAGACGATATCCGATACTTCGTATCACTTTAATACTTGCGTCGTGTACACTTGCACTACAATTGCGATAGACTCTTTTACACGCAACAAGTTTTTGGCACCGTTGCCGGGGATTGTCAACATAACTACACCTTTCTTTTATTGCACTTTTCGTTTCTGTTTTGTTTTTCTTTTAATTTTTCTTTTTCTATTTTTCGTTAGTACTTTCAACTCTTGCTTTTCACGAGGTTTTCTTGTTTATGCGTAGATCTAAAAGAGGTGAAGATCCTGAGTATAAATTAGACCCGGAGATCGAACGTTCCTTCAATCTCAAGAAACAACTTCGCCACCTTTTAGCCAGGAACGAGTACCTTGAGGAACAACTAGAGCAGATGGCCCGTAATCTGCCCGCTGGTGGAGGTATACCGCCTGTCGGCGACCTGCCTGCGGCAGATGGACGACGGTCCTGTCGTGACTACATGTTGAACGATCATGTAGAACTGGAGACCACGCTGCCGGATATTGAAGTTGATAACTTTGAGCATAAACCTGTCATGTTTAGTATGATCAACAATGCCGGGCAGTTTAGTGGTGCTGTGACAGAGGACGCTAGGGAGCATCTCAAAACGTTCGAGGAGATCTGTGGTTCGTTTAGACTACCAGGAGTCAGTCCGGAGATACTGAGGCTTCGGTTATTCCCCCATTCATTGAGGGACAGAGCTAAAACTTGGTGGAATAAACTTACGCCGGGTTCAATTGTAACTTGGGCAGATTTATCTCGTGAATTCTTATCTCGTTTTAATCCTTCGCATTTATCTGAGCGATTACGTAATGAAATTGCTACTTTTCAACAGGAAGATGACGAGCCGATGCACGAGGCCTAGGACAGATTTACTACTCTTCTTCGGAACTGCCCAATGCATGGATTCCCTGTCTGGAATCAGGTAACTAAGTTCTATAATGCTGCTAACTTACAAACTCGCATTCGAATTGATTCTGCAGCAAATAGATTATTATTGGATAATGATCCGGACAAGGCATTGCAAGTTTTGAAAAATCTGGCTAAGAATGAGGAGCAGTTTTCGACAGCAAGAAGAGGGGGTAAACGGGTACTTGCTGTCAAGGATTATGAAGTCGACAACACTATGAAATCACAGGTAGCATTCCTTACTAAAGCAATGAAAAGGTTATTGAATGAAGATGAATTACAAGGATTTGCTGTTGAGGAAGTTTGTACCATCTGTGAGGGAAATCATAGTCGGGATGAGTGCCCAATACAAATAGAAGAGGGAAAATATGTTGGAAATTACAAGCCGAATTATAATTCCATCAATTATAATCCCAATTGGAGGAAGGATCCCAAATTTTCCTGGAGTAACCCTAATAATTCCCTAAATCCGCAAGCACATAATCAGACTCAGGGAGGACCTAGATTGCTAACGCGACAGCAACTGCCGCCGCAGCAGCAACAACAGCCACCACCTGCCACGAGCAGTATATTGGAACAGACCCTGGCCACCTTTATGTCTCAGACCGGTACGTATATGGAGAATATGAATCAATTTGTCAAGAAGACAAAAACCTTTATGGATAAAACCGAGATGAGGATGACAAATCATGAAGCTACCTTGAAATCTCTAGAGACACAAATGGGTCAGGTTTCTCAACATCTTAAGCCGAGGCAGAATGGAGGATTCCCTAGCAATACTGAAAATGCTAGACCGCCCACACATGAGCAATGTAAGGCAATTACTACTAGGAGTGGGAAGAAACTACCAGGGCCGGAAAAAGAAGCTGAAACAGAAAAGGAACCTGCCTTGGATAAACCTGCCGAGGAAGTTGCCCCGACAGGTGATAAACAGACTGCTGCCGATGAGCCTGTCACGACAGCAAAAGCGACAGAGGAGAAAAACGATGATATTCATCCTCAGATTCGCATGCAGTGGGAAGGACATATTGCTGACTACCGTCCCCCCACCACCTTTTCCTCAACGGATACAACAAGCTAAGCATGAATCTCAACTTAAAAAGATTTATGATATTTTTAAGCAAGTTCATATTAATATTCCACTGTTCGATGCCGTTAGGGAGATGCCCGGTTATGCTAAATTTCTCAAGGTTGTTATGTCGAAAAAAATCTAAACTTGGGGAATTTGAAACGGTAAAAATGACAGAAGGTTGCATGAGTATTCTTCATCGGGAGCCACCACAGAAAAAGAAGGATCCGGGGAGCTTCATCATACCTTGCGTAATCGGAAACAAATTTGTGGGTAAGGCACTTTGTGATCTTGGTGCTAGTGTTAATTTAATGCCAAAGTCTGTTTTTCAGAAATTAGGTATTGGAAAGGCGCGGCCCACGACAGTAACTCTGCAGCTGGCAGACCGCTCTTACGTTCATCTAGAGGGAAAAATTGAAGATATTCTGGTAAGAGTGGATAAGTTTATTTTTCCTGCTGACTTTCTTGTTTTAGATTGTGAGGCAGACGAAAACGCACCAGTCATCCTTGGGCGACCCTTCTTAGCCACGGGAAGATCACTGATTGATGTGGAGAAAGGAGAACTCACCATGCGAGTAAACGATCAAGAGATTAAGTTGAATGTTCTCCAAGCAATGAAACATGCTGATGTGGACGAGGAATGCAAGGCTATCACTGACGTTACCCTTGATCAACCCTGCATCAGGTCGGGCTGTCACGATATAAAATTTGGTCACTGTCGCGGCAGCCACCTACAGGACTGTCACGACAGCAACGACGACAGCAACTCCTCTGACTCTGATACATCTGATACTGAAGATCAGGAGGTTAAAATATGCTTTTCTTGGTTCAAATGACACACTGCCCGTAATCATCTCTTCTAAGCTGCCGCAGGAACAGGAACGACAGCTAATCGGCATGCTAAGGCAGCACAAAAAGGTGATTGGATGGACGATTGCTGATATACAAGGCATTAGTCCGGCGTTATGCATGCTCAAAATCCTCCTAGAGGAAGATCATAAGCCGACTATTGATGCCCAAAGGCGGCTAAACCATGCGATGAAAGAGGTGGTGCGTAAAGAGATAATCAAGTGGTTAGATGCTGATATTATTTACGCCATCTCCGACAGCAAATGGGTGAGCCCAGTGCAATGCGTTCCCAAGAAAGGAGGAATGACCGTGATAACCAATGAAAACAACGAGCTAATCCCAACCAGGACTGTGACCGGTTGGAGGGTTTGTATGGACTATCGAAAGCTTAACAAAGCTACCCGAAAAGACCATTTTCCTTTACCCTTTATTGATCAAATGCTTGATAGATTAGCAGGAAAACCTTACTATTGTTTTCTTGATGGTTATTCAGGTTACAATCAAATTGCTATTGCACCAGAGGATCAAGAAAAGACGACTTTTACATGCCCCTACGGAACGTATGCTTTTAGGAGGATGCCGTTTGGACTATGTAATGCACCTGCCACCTTCCAAAGGTGCATGTTGGCCATATTCTCCGACATGGTAGAGGACTTCCTTGAGATTTTCATGGATGATTTTTCCGTCTTTGGAGACAATTTTGAGAGCTGCCTTGGCAATCTACAAAAGGTACTTGAAAGATGTGAAAAAGCTAATCTTGTTTTGAATTGGGAAAATTGCCACTTTATGGTGGACGAGGGGATAATCCTTGGCCATAAGATTAGCTGCCGTGGGATAGAAGTCGACAGAGCTAAGATTGAAGTAATTGAGAAGCTGCCGCCGCCAACTACAGTCAAGGGCATTAGAAGTTTTTTAGGGCATGCTGGTTTTTATCGGAGATTCATTGCAAATTTCTCAAAAATTACCAAGCCCCTATGCCATCTCTTAGAGAAGAACTGACCCTTTGACTTTAATGATGAATGTACTGAAGCATTCAAGGTTCTGAAGGAAAAACTAGTAACAACCCCCATAGTACAGCCACCAGACTGGACACAGCCATTCGAGATTATGTGTGATGCTAGTGACTATGCTGTCGGGGCAGCACTTGGGCAGCGCAGAGATAAGCTGTTTCATGTCATATACTATGCCAGTAAGACATTAAATGACGCCCAAGTGAACTACACCACCACAGAAAATGAGCTATTAGCTGTGGTGTTCTCCATCGACAAGTTTCATTCTTACATACTTGGGACGAAGGTAATAGTGCACACAGACCACTCTGCCCTGAAGTATCTGTTCGCGAAAAAGGATGCCAAGCCTAGATTGATATGGTGGATCCTACTATTGCAAGAGTTCGACCTTGAAATCAAGGACAAAAAGGGGACAGAAAATTAGGTAGCAGATCACTTGTCAAGATTGGAGAAGGGACAGACTCTACCAATCGACGAGACAAATATACTGGAGACCTTCCCAGACGAGCAGCTCTTTGCTGCCGCAATCGCTGCCGCGACAGCCATGGCGGCAGGTAAGTCTTCTGAACTCCCCTGGTATGCTGATTTCGTTAATTTCATAGTTAGCGGAATACTTCCTTCTGATCTTAATTATCAAGCCAGGAAGAGGTTCCAAAATGATGTTAAGCATTATTATTGGGACGAACATCTTCTTTTCAAAATGTGAGCAGATCACGTTATAAGGAGGTGTGTACCACAAGAAGAACAAGAAGACATTCTCAATCACTGCCATGCTTCACAATATGGAGGTCACTTAGGAGGCAACAAAACTGCTGCCAAGGTGCTGCAGTTAGGGTTCTACTGGCCGACACTATATAAAGATGCACAAGACTTTTACAAGAACTGTGACAGGTGCCAGCGGACAGGTAACATCTCAAGGAGAAACGAGATGCCACTGCAGAACATTCTAGAGGTCGAGATCTTAGACGTTTGGGGGATTGATTTTATAGGACCTTTCCATCTTCATGTGGAAATCTGTACATCCTCTTAGCAGTGGATTATGTCTCTAAGTGGGTTGAAGCCATCGCCACTCAAAAGAATGATGCCAAGACAGTCCAAAAGTTTTTGCACAAAAACATTTTTTCTAGATTTGGCATCCCTAAGGAGATTATCAGTGATGAGGGGAGACATTTTGACAATAGGGTTATTGCTGCCGCCTTAAAAAAATATGGTGTCAAGCACAGGATCGCGACAGCATACCACCCACAGACCAATGGACAAGCTGAGATATCTAATAGGGAAGTTAAGAACATTCTGGAGAAGATGGTTAAGCCAACTAGGAAAGATTGGTCTTTACTCCTCAATGATGCATTATGGGCATATATGACAGCTTTTAAGACTCCATTGGGCATGTCTCCATATCGATTGATTTATGGAAAAACCTGTCATCTGCCTGTCGAGATAGAGCACAAAGCATATTGGGCAATCAAGGCAGTAAATATGGACTTGGACAAGGCAGGCCAGAAAAGGCTGTTGGATTTGAACGAGATCGAAGAAATACGAACAATGGCCTACGACAATGCAAGAATCTACAAGGAGAAAACTAAGAAGTGGCATGACAGGAAGTTGCTGCCACGACAGTTCTGCCCAGGGCAGCTTGTGTTGTTGTTCAATTCTAGACTGAAACTCTTCCCAGGAAAGCTAAAGTCTAGATGGTCTGGCCCGTTCCAAGTGGTACAAGTTTTTCCCCATGGTGCCATCACAATCCGATCATTAAAAGACGGGCACCAATTCAAAGTCAATGGACAACGCCTCAAGTATTATCAGGGGACTGAAGCCCCAGGAATACATGAAGTGGTTACCTTAGGAGATGCCCCACAAGGCACCCCTAATTTAACCTAAATTTTATTTTTATTTTTATTTATTAATTATTATTTATTAGGAAATTAGGTTTCTTTTATTCGAATAATGTTTTTATATTTTCTGTTTTTAGGAAATAAAGAAGTCAAGAAGAAAAGGAGGAGTGACCCAAGCCCACCATTCATCCATCAGCCCAACAGAGCCCATTTATTGAAGCTTGTCGTTCCAGCTGCCACCGCAGACGCGGATAAGACAGGCTGTCAACAGACTGACACGGCAGACGCAGAAGCGTGTGACAGACGCGTAACAGACGCATAATTACGTGTCAGACGCGTCAGACACGCCAAAACTCATCAGTCGCCCCGTTATTCACGTCTGCCGTTACATCATTAAACGGGCAGCAACTCGACCGCTATAAAACCCCGTTCTCATTTTCATTTTCCTCACTTCTACTTATTCTTACTTGCCTTCTCCTCTCGTTTTTATTTTTTTCTTTACTTTCACAACCCTTGCAACTAATATGTCTTCCAGACGTACCCGCCGCAGTGCTGCTTCAACCTCTTCAGCAGCAGCACCCACACCGCAGTCGTTCGCAACCAAAGAATTATGGGAGGCAAGAGGATTCATCTATGTCCGCAAGGCAGCAAACCTGGGGCTCCGACCATTCATCGCGAAGGCGATAAGGGCTCAGCTATGGGAGCAATTCGTAGCACAACCTGCAGAATTAAATGACACATTGGTGAGGGAGTTTTATGCTGCCATCGACAGCAGGACAACAACATCCTTAACTGTCCGAGGGGTATAGGTACCATTCACAGCCGATAGCATCAACCACATGTATGGCCTCTATTTTGGTCCCAACGACGATGCCCATCAGCAGTTTTTAGACACCCTCGACCCTGCCGCCTACGGTGCTGTCATGGCAGAGGTGACAGAAGAAGGAACAGAGTGGAACACGAGCAAAAAGAACCCCAACTCTGTCAAAAGGGGGCAGCTGCTTCCAGAAGACAAGCTATGGAACGCTTTCATCAAAAAGCGTATCCTGCCGTCCTCCCATCACACGACGGTGGACCAGTAGAGGCTCGCCCTCATTCATTCGATCATGAACGATCGGCCTATCAACGTGGGCCGCTATATGAGGGAAAGCGTCTTGGATTGCACACATCGATCAACCTCCCGCCGCTGCCTACCATTCATGATTACCTCTCTCTACCGCTGCGCTGCTGTCCCAGAGGCCACCACCGACAAACTGGTCCAAGGCAGAGGCTGGACCGACAACAACATTACCATCCTCATGGAGCTGATAGTCGCAACCCCCGTCTCCTCCTTCAACCCGGCTTACTCCCCAGCAGAATCATCCGAGGAGCCTGCCCCTTAAGCTGTCGCCGCCACCGCCCAGACAGACCAATCTGCCCAAATCCTTGCTGCGATACAACGGGTGGAAGACAGACAGATGGGGCTGATGACATTCATCAGGGATTTCACCAATTCGATGGTAAATTTCATTACCAACACTTTACATTATCCCGATGTTGTTTTCCCCACTTTTCCTGCCCACTATTTCCACATCCCCACCCCTGTCCACACACTTACACCACCTGCCTCCCCACATGCACATTCTGCTGCTTCCACCCCATCACCTGCCCCGACGGCAGCTGGCAGTCCTCCGGTCGACACCTCCGCCCGAGGAACGAAGCGACCGGCCTCAGATGACATCGAGGCAAAACCTCTTATTAGGAGGAATTTGGAGAAGGAGTTCACGCCTGTCAAGAGGCAGAAACACGTGCCAGACAGAAAGCTAATGCCCAAGGCCAGCACCACCACCAGCAGCACTTGGGATAGTGGCAGCAACTCCGACATCCAGGTCGTGGAGCAAACTGCCCAGCCCGCCCCACAGCCCAGACGCCGCCACCAGATCCGTGTCAACAACAGCAGTGAAGACAACGATTAAAATCTAAGTCTTTTATTTTCTTTTTATTGCTGCCTGCTTTATATATATTTTGTGATGTACCTGCCTTCATTTTATCTGTCATTTGCATTGAGGGCAATGCAACCCTCGAGTTTGGTGGTGGCAACCCTCCATTTTAATGGAGTCTTAGTACATCTTTAATTAATTGTTGTGTCTTTTATTTAATTAAGTTAAAAAAATAAGAAAAGACTAAAAAAAACTGTTGGCTTAAAACTGTGATGTAAACTTACCTGTCATGACAACTCTGTCGTGGCAGCATCTTTAGGACAGTTTAAGGAGAAGTTTAGAGCCTTTCTATAGTTCTCAAAAACTTAAACACCATTGTGACTGTTATATTGCTTAGATTTCTTTTAGCCAAACTAGAATAGGATGCTTAGTACTTGAATAGCCCCTAGAGGTGCCTAACACTGGCTCTAGGAAAGAAGTTTAGCAAAAGAAACTCAAAAACCTAGAGGTGCCCGAAACCGGCTCTAGAAAGCTAACTAGAGGTGCCCAAAACTGGCTCTAGAAAAATTTAGCTTGAAAATAGAAGAAAAAGAAGCATGAAAATGTGTCTTCAAGAAAATAAACTTTGGCATAAAAATTCGAGTTAAAAAGTTGAATATTCTAGTGAAACCAAGAGATTCTTAGCATATAACTGTTCACAAGCATGCACACACTGCACGAGGACTATAGTGAGATTCCGGACAGATCCTAATCTTTCCGACAGGTTGCTGCCGCCACAGAGAATGAGCGACGGGTAAGGGACAATTCACTATTTGAAGGCCAACACGAAAATATTCATTTTTCTTTTAAGTCTTAATTTCTTGAGGGCAAGCAAAAACTTGAGTTTGGGGGTGTGTTGAGTGTGTAAAAGTTCTATCATTTACACCCTTTTTAACCCATATTTCTGATGCATTCAAGCATCATTACATTGCATTTAGGTTAGTTTACAGCAAAACATCACAAATATATTAAAGGCACGAATTCTACTAAAAGATGGCTTATTTTGCAGGTTGCTGCCATAGTAGACGGAGAAGGCGGGTGCAGGGCAGATAAACAGAAGAGCTCAACTGGACAAGCAGACGAAGAGGACGATGCTGCCATGGAGCTGCCGTGACAGCAGAGGATGACAACAAGTTAGTGAGAAAAAGCAAAGTGGACCTCGATAGATAGAGAAAATTATTCTCGTCTATCGTGTGAAAACCATACATTTTTCCAAGCCCCGGATCAAAAGATATGTCAAGCCAAAGCTCAAGGAAAAGAAATCTCAAGAAACAAGGAATGCGGCTGAAAAGTAGGATCCTTGAAGATTAAGTCTTTATTAGAATCATACTTTTAATTAAAGTTGTAATCCTTGTTAACTTAGATAACGTGAGCCCAAAGCTTATATAAGGGCATGTATTTTAACCTACGGGATAGACATCATAACCCATAGCGGATTTCCCTTTAAACCGACAACCAAAAACCCTCCGCCGTTTACCCGCCGTCGACATGTTCTAAAACCCCCTAGGGCTACGGGTTGTTTTGTAAAGTAGTTGCAAGGGTTGTTTTGTTTTAGGATTTTCCAAGTTCAGTAAAATAAACTTCAAGTTCTCTTATTTTGGTTATTAATATCTTACAAGAGCATCGGGAGAGCATTGTGAGGTTATCCATTTACTTAGCATCGGGAGAGTTAAGTATACGAAAGAAATAAGAGCAAGTTCTCTAGTTTATAGTTGAACTATCTTGTGCCTAGGGATAGGGGAAGGTTAAGTGGCTAAAGAAGAATTCATACACATCAGTGTTCATCCTTCGATTCACGCCGGGAGGTATCATCAAAGACGTGATCATCGACAGACTTGGACCTAGGGATAGGCCAAGGCAGATATGGGATTCTTGCCAAACTTGAAGTACGGAGTTGGTGTGTTTGCCGCCGTGATGACCAACGGACAGCTACCGCGACAGGTGCTGCCGCGATAGGCGCGACGATAGAACTGGAGTTCCTAAGCATCGCAATACCTGCACTACTGAGCAATTCAATACCAGCCCATTCTCTCTATCTTGATATCTCAATTCTTTTATTTACGTTTTCCTCATTATTTTCGTAACAATTCTCTTAAATATTTCCTTTACTTTCGTGTAGTGAACTAAGGTGAAGCTATTAGCCCAATCCCTGTGGAGACGATATCCGATACTTCGTATCACTTTACTACTTGCGTCGTGTACACTTGCACTACAATTACGATAGACTCTTTTACACGCAACACCAACATACTAAATGAGTACCCACCATGATTCCACAAATCATGCAACACAACATACGATTCACCATGAAGCAACATAATTATATCGCAACATGTGTAATCGGACACATATCACACAAACCACATTTATGCACATTTAGCAAGATATACATAAGTTAAACAAAAGATTAAGCTACAAACTTAACCCCACAATAGATTGGCCTACCAAGCACAATCTAATATCTCAACCACACACTTTGAACCAATTTTAAACCATTGAAAACAGTCTGCTCACCAAACACCCTTAATACAAGCCAAGGATGTCGATCAAGCCTCCAAGTTTCCCAGATTTGAGCCCGAAGATTCTCCAACGTTTTCCCTTGCTTCTAATCAACCAAAAACAGCGTATTACTCATCAAAACATCCACAAAATCACTGTCCCAAATCAGATTACAATTTCAAGACGATTTCACTACATTTCCAAGCCATGAACTAACCCAAACTCTTCATTTTCGGACTTAAACACAACCCAGAAAATACCCATCGATTTCATCACCCAAATCATCATTAAAAACATTCAAAACAACCCCAAGCATAACAATACCACCAACCCAACTTTTCCTCACAAAACTACCTCAAAAACTCAAGATTTCTACCTCTAAACACGCCCACAAATACCCATTTCGGGATTTCAACCAAACCTCACCATTTTAAGATATGATACACTTAAAGGCAAGACTATGACATATATAAACTTTACAAATCAAAAACCCAACAAAGTTTCCTCTTTTTTCTTAAAATTTGAACCTTTGAAATATCTCAAAAATGGAGTTTATGAAAATCTAAAGCCAAAGAGACGTTAAAGATGAAGAGGAGAAGTCAAACACACTTTTACCTTGATGAAAGCACTTGAAATCGTGGAGGAAGTGGATGGAACAATGTTTGGGGTTGAAGGGAGGTTTTATGTCGTGAGGTTTTGTTTGGAGGAATAAAAAGAAGATGTTGTGAAAAAAATAATGAAGAACAATGAACAAGTATAAAAGAATAAAGAGATGAGAGAAAGAGAGAGATTTGTATTATTATCAAATATAGAATTGTGTGTACAATGCCTTCAATGAATCATCTATTTATAGGCATAAGAAGTACATAATACATTAAACTCTAATTAATAGAGATAATATTCCTAATAATAAATAAGTCAAACTCCTTAGATAAAGTTCTAACCATGATAGACATCCACATAGATAAATATTCATAACACTCCCCCTTGGATGTCTATGAAGATAATGTGCCTCGTTAAAACCTTACTAAGATAAAAACCCAGTGGGAAAAAAATTCATTAGTGAAGGAAAAAAGAGTACACACATCTTTAATACGCATAACATGTTACCTCATTAAAAACCTTACCAAGAAAACCCATTGGGACAAAACCTTGGTTAAGGAAAAAAGAGTGCAATGCGTATTTACTCCCCCTCATGAAAACATCACAGAAGATCTTTGAATCTTCATAATTCAATCTTGAATATTATTTTTCTAAAGATCGTGAGGGATGAAACTTTGGAGTAATATGTTCCATGATGTATCCACTTTGAAACTGAGATATACATCTTGCGTTATCTTCACACAAGGTAGCTTTTATCATATCTTGTAAAAGTAAATCCACATATCTTTTCGATATGTTGGGTCAATGGTCTTAGCCAAACACATATTTTGCTTGCCTCGTGCATAACAAGTATTTCTACGACATTTGAGGAGGCATCAACGAATGTTTGAAGATTTAAATGTAATGATCTTTGTATATCCAAGGATATTGCTTGACCAACTAATATATGGTGCTTCAAAACCAAGAAAAAAAATAATTATCTTTATTCACATCCAACAATCCATATTGAATCTTTTTTAAGATTCTTTCAACTCATGTCCATTCATAGACAAAAACACATATTTAAGTGCTCGATCTTTAGGTCGAGACAAAACCACATCTCAAGATTCTTTTTCTTAAATACTTTCATTAAATACTTTGAAAATTCTTAATGAGTTTCAAATTTGAAGCTCTTCATGAGTGCTAATGATATAATGAATCTTGATCCAAACTCATTTATAAAATACATAAGGAAATAAGATCATTCTTATAGTATTTCCTCAATTAGTATTCACTAAGGCGATTGTACCAAATGCGCCAAAATATTCATAAGACATGTATAAATAAATTTCTTCAGAAATTTCCAAATGCTTCTAGCATTTTAAATCCTTGAAGGATAAATATGGATCCACAAATAATTAGACGCATGCAAAATTTTTCATAACTGCCAAAGTAATTTGCATCCACCATGAAGTAATTAAAACTGTTTATAAATCATAGTTCGAGTCATATTTACAACTACTTATTTATGCCTCACTTGCATTACACCTTTAGGTGTTTGTACTGCTGGTCTAAATACTTCTATTTTAGAAGTCCAAAGTGTCTTTCAACATCGGCCAATTCAATATCTATACTTCTGGATAGATTTTTATACAAGATCCTCAATTTCTTTCTTTACTTCTGTAGAAGTATTTTATGTAAAGTTGTTTGTAAAATCGTTGTCGACAACTTTCCAATTTTCTGGTTCCATTCTCGTAATGACATAACTCATCGAGATCTCTTCAAGATTTCAATCTTTATTTAAGGTACCTGAAACTCTTCTAGAGATTTATTATTTGTTATGTCTTGGGTCTCTTCAGGAGCACCCGACTCCAATATATGACCATCTCATATTACTTTCTATTTGCGAGAATTTTGATCATTGGAACCATTTCAACTATCATACTTCAGGCATGATTTACATTCTCTCGCTCTAACATGTAATTTAAACTTAGAGCATTTCAGCTGTATATGAGACTTAATTACTTTCATTGGGTAAGTAAATATGTCTGGCAGTTGACATGTAATAACATTGTTGCGTGTAAAATAGTCTATCGCAATGGTAGTGCAAGTATACACGACGCAAGTACTAAAGTGATACGAAGTATCAGATATCGTCTCCACAGGGATTGGGCTAATAGCTTCACCTTAATTCACTGCACGAAGTAAAGAAAATATTTGAGAAAGTTGTCACGAAAATAATAAAGTAAACGTAATAAAAGAGTAGAAATATCAAGATAGAGAGAATGGGCTGGTATTGAATTGCTCAGTAGTGTAGGTATTGTAGAGTTTAGGAAATCCAGTTCTGTCATCACGCCCGTCGCGATAGCACCTGTCACGGCAGCAGTCCGTTGATCGTCGCGGCAGCAAACACACCAACTCAGTACTTCAAGTTTGGCAAGAATCCCAGGTCTGCCTTGGCCTATCCCTAGGTCCAAGTCTGTCGATGATCACGTCTTGATGATACCTCCCGGAGTGAATCGAATGATGAACACCGATGTGTATGAATTCTTCTTTAGCAACTTAACCTCGCCCTATCCCTAGGCACGAGATAGTTCAACTATAAACTAGAGAACTTGCTCTTATTTCTTTCGTATACTTAACTCTCCAGATGCTAAGTAAATGGATAACCTCACAATGCTCTCCCGATGCTCTTGCAAGATATTAATAACCAAAATAAGAGAACTTGAAGTTTATTTTCTTGAACTGAAAATTCCTAAAACAAAACAACCCTTGCAACTACTTTACAAATCAACCCGTGGCCCTAGGGGGAATTTAGAACATGTCGACGGCGGGTAAACGGCTAGGGGTTTTTGGTTGTCGGTTATGGGGTAATCGGCTATGATCTTCTTCTAGGTTAAAATATATGCCCTTATATAAGCTTTGAGCTCAAGTTATCTAAGTTAACAAGGATTACAACTTTAATTAAAAGTATGACTCTAATAAAGACTTAATCTTCAAGGATCCTACTTTCCAGCCGCCCTCCTTGTTTCTTGGGATTTTCTCTCCTTGAGCTTTGGGCTTGACATATCTTTTGATCCGAGGCTTGGAAAAATATATGGTTTTCACACGACAGACGAGCAGAATTTTCTCTATCTATCGAGGTCCACTTTGCTTTTCCTCCACTGACTTGCTGTCGTCCTCTGCTGTCACGGCAGCACCATGGCAGCATCGTCCTCTTTGTCTGCTTGTCCAGTTCAGCTCTTCTGCTTATCTGCCCTGCGCCCGCCTTCACCGTCTACGAGGGCGGCAACCTGCAAAATCAGCCATCTTTTAGTAGAATCTGTGGCTTTAATATATTTGTGATGTTTTGCTGTAAACTAACCTAAATGCAATGAAATGATGCTTGAATGCAGCAGAAATATGGGTTAAAAAGGGTGTAAATAATAGAACTTTTACACACTCAACACACCCCAAACTCAAGTTTTTGCTTGCCCTCAAGCAATTAAGACCTAAAAGAAAAAAGTTATTTTTGTTTTGGCTTTCAAACAGTGAGCTTTCCCTTACCCGTCGTTCATTCTCTGTGACGGCAGCAACCTGTCGGATAGATTAAGATATGTCCGGAATCTCACTATAGTCCTCGTGCAGTGTGTGCATGCTTGTGAACAGTTATATGCTAAGACTCTCTTAGTTTCACTAGAATATTCAACTTCTTAACTCGAATTTTTATGCCAAAGTTTATCTTTTTGAATACACATTTTCATGCTTCTTTGATTTCTTTGTTTTGACTCGATTTCTAAAGTTTTACTAGAGACAGTTTTAGGCACCTCTAGTTAGCTTCCTAGAGCCGGTTTCGGGCACCTCTAGGTTTTTGAGTCTCTTTTGCTAAACTTCTTTCCTAGAGCCAGTGTTAGGCACCTCTAGGGGCTATTCAAGTACTAAGCTTCCTATTCTAGTTTGGCTAAAAGAAATCTAAGCAGTATAACAGTCACAATGGTGTTTTAAGTTTTCAGAACTATAGAAAGGCTCTAAACTTCTCCTTAAACTATCCTAAAGATGCTGCCACGACAGAGCTGTCACGACATGTAAGTTCAAATCACAGTTTTAAGCCAAAATTTTCAGTCTTTTCTGATTTTTTTTAAGAGAACTTAAATAAATAAGACACAACAATTAATTAAGATGTACTAAGACTCCTTTAAAATGGAGGGTTGCCACCCCCAAGCTCGAGGGTTGCATTGCCCTCAACGCAAATGACAAAATAAAAATGAAGGCAGTACATCACAAAATATAGATAAGGCTGGCAGCAATAAGAAGATAATAAAAGACTTAAATTTTAAGCATTGTCTTCACTGCTGCTGCTGAGGCGGATTTGGCGGCGGATTCTAGGCTGTGGGGCAGGCTGGGCTGGTTGCTCTACGACCTAGATGTCAGAGCTGCTGCCGCTATCCCAACTACTGCTGCTGCTGCTGGTAGTTGTGCTGGCCTTTGGCATAAGCTTTCTGTTGGCCATTCTTTTATGCCTCTTGACAGGTGTGAATTCTTTCTCCAAGTTCCTCCGAATAGAGGGTTCTGCCTCGCTTTCTACCCAGACGGAGGAAGAAGAAAAACCAGCAACAAAGGCAGCAATGTGATCCGAGGGTGGTTGCTTCGTCCCTCGGGCGGATGTGTCGGCCTGAGGGCTGCCGGGTGCCGTCAGGGCAGGTGATGGAATGGAGGCAGCAGATTGTGTATGTGGTGTGGCAGCAAGTGTAGGTGTGTGGGCAAGGGTGGGGACGGTGAAGTAGTGGGCAGGGAAGGTGGGAAAGACAACATCAGAATAAATTAAAGTATGGTGAATGAAATTTACCGTGGATGCGGAAAAATCCTTGATGAATGTCATCAGACCCAGCTGTCTGTCCTCCATCCTTTGAATGGCAGCAAGGATTTGAGGGGATGAGTCTGTCGGAGCAGCTGCTGCGACAGGTTCAGGGTTTGGTTGCTCCGATGATTCTGCTGGGGTGGCATTAGGGTTGACGGAAGAGAGGGGGTTGCGACTGTCAGCTCCATAAGGCTGATGATATTCTTGTCTGTCCAGCCCCGTCCCTTCACTAGTCGATCGGTGGTGGCTTCCGGTACGGCAGAGCAGCGGCGGAGAGATGTAATAAGGAAGGGCAGGCAGAGGAGGGCCGTCGATCTCTGGGTGCAGTCCAGGATACTTTCCCGCATATATCGTCCCACATTTATGGGTCTTTTGTTCATGATTGAGTGGATTAATGCTGACCTCTGCTGGTCCACTGTGGTGTGATGGGAGGACGACAAAATCCTCTTCTTAATGAAAGCGTTCCATAATTTAGCTTCGGCAGCAACTGCCCCCTTCTTACGGTATGGGGATTTTTTCGGCTCATGTTCCATTCAGTTCCTTCTTCTGTCACTTCTGCCATGACAACATCGAATGCATCATTGTCTAGGGTGTCCAGGAACTGCTGGTGAGCATCGTCGTTGGGGCCGAAGTAGAGGCCATAAAAATTGTTGATGCGCTCTGCTGTGAATGGCACTTCTTTCCCTCGGACAGTCACTGTTGTTGCCGTCCTGCTGCCAATGGCAGCATAGAATTCCCTCACCAGCGTTTCATTCATTTCTACTGGTTGCTCTGCAAATTGCTCCCACAGGAGAGCCTTAATCGCCCTTGCGATAAACGGCTTGAGGCCCATATTAACGGCCTTTCGAGTGTAGATAAAGCCTCGTTCTTCCCAGAGATCCTTAGTTGCGAAGGACTGCGGGGTGGGTGCTGCCGGTGAAGAGGTTGAAGCAGCACTGCGGCGGGTTCTTCTGGAAGACATGTTAGTTGCAAGGGTTGTTTGAAAGTAAAGAAAACAAAGAAAAACTAACGGGGAGAGCAAATAAGAAAAAACAGAAGTGAGTGAAATGAAAATGAAACGGGGTTTTATAGAGGAAGAGTTGCTGCCCGTTGAAGCTGTAACGACAGGCGTGAATAACGGGGCGACTGTTGAGCTTTAGCGTGTCTGACGCGTCTGATACGCATTAATGCGTCTGTTACACGTCTGTCACACGTTTCTGCGTCTGCCGTGACAGTCTGGTGAGAACCTGTCTTTTCCGTGTCTACGGCGGCAGCTGGAACGACGGGCTTCAATATTGGGCTTTTGTTGGGCTGATTGATGGATGTTGGGCTTAGGTCACTTCTCCTATTCTTCTTGTCTCCTTTATTTCCTAAAAACAGTAAACATAAAAACATTATTCGAATAAAATAAACCTAATTTCCTAATTTCCTAATAAATAATATAAATAAATAAAAATAAAATTTAGGTTAAATTAGGGATGCCTTGTGGGGCATCTCCTAAGGTAACCACTTCCTGTATTCCTGGGGCTTCAGTCCCCTGATAATGCTTGAGGCGCTGTCCGTTGACTTTGAATTGGTGCCCGTCTTTTAATGATCGGATTGTGATGGCACCATGGGGAAAAACTTGTACAACTTGGAACGGGCCGGACCATCTAGATTTTAGCTTCCCTGGGAAGAGTTTCAGTCTAGAATTGAACAACAATACAAGTTGCCCTGGGCAGAACTGTCGTGGCAGCAACTTCCTGTCATGCCATTTCTTAGTTTTCTCCTTGTAGATTCTTGCATTGTCGTAGGCCATTGTTCGTATTTCTTCAATCTCGTTCAGATCTAACAGCCTTTTCTGGCCTGCCTTGTCCAAGTCCAAATTCACTGCCTTGATTGCCCAATATGCTCTGTGCTCTATCTCGACAGGTATTTGACAAGTTTTTCCATAAATGAATCGGTATGGAGACATGCCCAATGGAGTCTTAAAAGCTGTCCTATATGCCCATAATGCATCATTAAGGAGTAAAGACCAATCTTTCCTAGTTGGCTTAACCATCTTCTCAAGAATGTTCTTAACTTCTCTATTAGATATTTCAGCTTGTCCATTGGTCTGTGGGTGGTATGTTGTCGCGATCCGATGCTTAACACCATATTTCTTCAAGGCGGCAGCAATTACCCTATTGTCAAAATGTCTCCCTTCATCACTGATAATCGCCTTAGGGATGCCAAACCTTGAAAAAATGTTTTTGTGTAGAAACTTTTGGACTGTGTTGGCATCATTCCTTTGAGTGGCGATAGCGTCAACCCACTTAGAGACATAATCCACTGCTAGGAGGATGTATAAATTTCCACATGAAGATGGAAAAGGTCCCATAAAATCAATCCCCCAAACGTCGAAGATTTCGACTTCTAGAATGTTCTGCAGCGGCATCTCGTTTCTCCTCGAGATGTTTCCGGTCCTTTGGAACCTGTCACAGTTCTTGTAGAAAATTTGTGCATCTTTATACAGTGACGGCCAATAAAACCCTGACTGCAGCACCTTGGCAGCAGTTTTATTTCCTCCTAAGTGACCTCCATATTGTGAAGCATGGCAATGATGAAGAATGTCTTCTTGCTCTTCTTGTGGTACACACCTCCTTATAACTTGATCTGCACATAGTTTGAAAAGAAGAGGTTTGTCCCAATAATAATGCTTAACATCATTTTGGAACCTCTTCCTGGCTTGAGAATTAAGATCAAAAGGAAGTATTCCGCTAACTATAAAATTAACGAAATCAGCATACCAGGGAAGTTCAGAAGACTTACCTGCCGCCATGGTTGTTGCGGCAGTGATTGCGGCAACAAAGAGCTGCTCATCTGGGAAGGTCTCCAGTATGTTTGTCTCATCTATTGGCAGACTCTATCCCTTCTCTAGTCTTGACAAGTGATCTGCCACCTGATTTTCTGTCCCTTTTTTGTCCTTGATTTCAAGGTCGAATTCTTGCAATAGCAGGATCCACCATATCAATCGAGGCTTTGCATCCTTTTTCGCGAACAAATACTTAAGGGCAGAATGGTTTGTGTGCACTATTACCTTCGTCCCAAGTATGTAAGAACGAAACTTGTCAATGGAGAACACCACAACTAATAATTCCTTTTCTGTGGTGGTGTAGTTCACTTGGGCATCATTCAGTGTCTTGCTGGCATAATATATGACATGAAACAGCTTTGTCTCTCCACTGCCCAAGTGCTGCCCCGACAGCATAGTCACTAGCGTCACACATAATCTCAAATGGCTGTGTCTAGTCTGGTGGTTGTACTATGGGGGCTGTTACTAGTTTTTCCTTCAGAACCTTGAATGCTTCAGTACATTCATCATTAAAGTCAAAGGGTCGGTTCTGCTCTAAAAGATGACATAAAGGCTTGGTGATTTTTGAGAAATTTGCAATGAATCTCCGATAAAAACCAGCATGCCCTAAGAAACTTCTAATGCCCTTGACTGTGGTTGGCGGCGGCAGCTTCTCGATCACTTCTATCTTAGCCCTGTCGACTTCTATCCCACGGCAGCTAATCTTATGGCCAAGAACTATCCCTTCATCCACCATAAAGTGGCATTTTCCCAATTTAAAACTAGGTTTGCTTTTTCACATCTTTCAAGTACCTTTTGTAGATTGCCTAGGCAGCTCTCAAAATTGTCTCCAAAGACTGAAAAATCATCCATAAAAATCTCAAGGAAGTCCTCCACCATGTCGAAGAATATGGCCATCATGCACCTTTGGAAGGTGGCGGGTGCATTACATAATCCAAATAGCATCCTCCTAAAAGCGTACGTTCCGTAGGGGCATGTGAAAGTCGTCTTTTCTTGATCCTCCGGTGCAATAGCAATTTGGTTATAACCTGAATAACCATCAAGAAAACAATAGTAAGGTTTACCCACTAATCTATCAAGCATTTGATCAATAAAGGGTAAAGGAAAATGGTCCTTTCGGGTAGCTTTGTTAAGCTTCCGATAGTCCATACAAACCCTCCAACCGGTCACAGTCCTGGTTGGGATTAACTCATTGTTTTCATTAGTTACCACGGTCATTCCTCCTTTCTTTGGAACACATTGCACCGGGCTCACCCATTTGCTGTCGGAGATGGCGTAAATAATACCAGCATCTAACCATTTGATTATCTCTTTACGCACCACCTCTTTCATCGCATGGTTTAGCCGCCTTTGGGCATCTATAGTCGGCTTATGATCTTCCTCTAAAAGGATTTTGTGCATGCATAACGCCGGACTAATGCCTTGAATGTCTGCTATCGTCCATCCAATTGCCTTCTTGTGCTGCCGCAGCATGCCGATTAGCTGCCATTCATGTTCCCGTGGCAGCTTAGAAGAGATGATTACGGGCAGTGTGTCATTTGAACCAAGAAAAGCATATTTTAGCTGCCCTGGGAGGGGCTTCAGTTCTAAGGCAGGTGGTTCAACAATAGATGGCTTTTGGATTAAATGGTTATCCGAAGTATAATTTAAAGGTTCAAATAACTTACTTGGACGATTGCCTAACAAATTTACCTCCTCCTCACCTTCAGTATCAGATGTATCAGATTTAGAAGAGTTGCTTTCGTCGGTGTTGTCGTCAGTGCTGTCGTGACAGTCCTATAGGTGGCTGCTACGGCAGTGACCAAATTTAATATCGTGACAGCCCAACCTGATGCAGGGTTGATCAAGGGTAACGTCAGTGATAGCCTTGCATTCCTCGTCTATATCAGCATGTTTCATTGCTTGGAGAACACTCAACTTGATCTCTTGATCATTCACTCGCATGGTGAGTTCTCCTTTCTCCACATCAATCAGTGATCTTCCCGTGGCTAAGAAGGGTCGCCCAAGGATGACTGGTGTGTTTTCATCTGCTTCACAATCTAAAACAAGAAAGTCAGCAGAAAAAATAAATTTATCCACTCTTACCAGAATATCTTCAATTTTTCCTTCCGGATGAACATAAGAGTGGTCTGCCAGCTGCAGAGTTACTGTCGTGGGCCGCGCCTTTCCAATACCTAATTTCTCAAAAACAGACTTTGGCATTAAATTAACACTAGCACCAAGATCACAAAGTGCCTTACCCACAAATTTTTTTCCGATTACACAAGGTATGATGAAGCTCCCCGGATCCTTCTTTTTCTGGGGTGGCTGCCGATAAAGAATACTCATGCAACCTTCTGTCATCTTTACCGTTTCAAATTCCCCAAGTTTAGATTTCTTTGACATGACATCCTTGAGAAATTTGGCATAACCGGGCATCTCCCTAACGGCATCTAACAGCGGAATATTAATATGAACCTGCTTAAAAATATCATAAATCTTTTTGAGCTGAGATTCTTGCTTAGCTTGCTGTATCCGTTGGGGAAAAGGAGGTGGGGGACGGTAGTCAGCAATACGTCCTTCCCACTGCATACGAATCTGAGGAGGTTTAGGTTCATCAATTTTCTCCTCTTTCGCTTCTGCTGTCGTGACAGGCTCATCGGCAGCAGTCTATTTTTCACCTGTCGGGGCAGCTTCCTCGGCAGGTTTTCTTACTATTTCAGCTTCCTTTTCCGGCCCTGACAATTTCTTCCCACTCCTAGTAGTAATAGCTTTACACTGCTCATGTGTGGGCTGCCTAGCATTTTCAGTATTACTAGGGAATCCTCCAGTCTGCCTCGACTTAATATGTTGGGAAACCTGACCCATTTGTGTCTCTAGAGATTTCAGAGTAGCTTCATGATTCGTCATCCTCATCTCTATTTTATCCATGAAATTCTCTGTTTTCTTGACAAACTGATTCATATTCTCAATATAAGTACCTGTCTGAGACATAAAAGTGGCCAGAGTCTGTTCTAGTATACTGCTCGTGGCAGCCAGTTGCTGATGTTGCTGCTGCGGCGGCAGTTGCTGTCGCGTCAGCAATCTAGGTCCTCCCTGATTCTGATTGTGTGCTTGGGGATTCAGGGCATTATTAGGATTACTCTAAGAAAACTTGGGATCCTTCCTCCAATTGGGATTATAGTTGTTGGAATTGTAATTTGGCTTGTAGTTTCCAACATATTTTCCCTCTTCTAACTGTATTGGGCACTCATCCCGACCATGATTTCCCTCACAGATGTCACATACCTCCTCAACAGCAAATCCATGTTGTCCATCATCATTCAATAACCTTTTCATTGCTTTAGTAAGGAATGCTACATGTGATTTCATTGTGCTGTCGGCTTCATAATCCTTGACAGAAAGTACCCGTTTACCCCCTCTTCTTGCTGTCGGAAACTGCTCCTCATTCTTGGCTAGATTTTTCAAAACTTGCAGTGCCTCGTCCGGATCTTTGTCCAATAATAGTCCGTTTGCTGCTGAATCAATTCGAATACGAGTTTGTAAGTTAGCAGCATTATAAAACTTAGTTACCTGATTCCAGACGGGGAATCCATGCATTGGGCAGTTCCGTAGAAGAGTAGTAAATCTGTCCCAGGCCTCGTGCATCGGCTCGTCATCTTCCTGTTGAAAAGTAGCAATTTCATTACGTAATCGCTCAGATAAATGCGAAGGATTAAAACGAGATAAAAATTCACGAGATAAATCTGCCCAAGTTCTAATTGAACCCGGCGTAAGTTTATTCCACCAAGTTTTAGCTCTGTCCCTCAATGAATGGGGAAATAACCGAAGCCTCAGTATCTCCGGATTAACTCCTAGCAGTCTAAACGAACCACAGATCTCCTGGAACGTTTTGAGATGCTCCCTAGCATCCTCCGTCACTGCACCACTAAACTGTCCGGCATTGTTGATCATACTAAACATGACAGGTTTAAGCTCGAAGTTATCAACATCAATGTCCGGTAGCGTGGTCTCCAACTCTACATGATCGTTCAACATGTAGTCACGACAGGACCGTCGTCCGGCGGCGGCAGGGTTACCGGCAGGCGGTATAACATCGCCAGCAGGCGGGTCGTCTCCAACGTGGGCCATCTTCTCTAGCTGTTCTTCAAGGTACTCGTTCTTGGCTAAAAGGTGACGAAGTTGTTTCTTGAGATTGAAGGAACGTTCAACTTTCGGATCTAATGGATACTCAGGATCTTTACCTCGATTCCATCTGCGCATAAACAAGAAAACCTTGTGAAAAGTAAGAGTTGAATAAACCAACGAAAAACAGAAAAAGAAAAATAAAAACAAAAACAAAAACGAAAACGAAAAGTGCAATAAAAGAAAGGTAGAGTTATGTTGCCAATCCTCGGCAACGGCGCCAAAAACTTGTTGCGTGTAAAATAGTCTATCGCAATGGTAGTGCAAGTATACACGACGCAAGTAGTAAAGTGATACGAAGTATCGGATATCGTCTCCACAGGGATTGGACTAATAGCTTCACCTTAATTCACTACACGAAGTAAAGAAAATATTTGAGAAAGTTGTCACGAAAATAATAAAGTAAACATAATAAAAGAGTAGAAATATCAAGATAGAGAGAATGAGCTGGTATTGAATTGCTCAGTAGTGTAGGTATTGTAGAGTTTAGGAAATCCAATTCTGTCGTCACGCCCGTCGCGACAGCACCTGTCGCGGCAGCAGTCCGTTGATCGTTGCGGCAGCAAACACACCAACTCAGTACTTCAAGTTTGGAAAGAATCCCAGGTCTGCCTTGGCCTATCCCTAGGTCCAAGTCTGTTGATGATCACGTCTTGATGATACCTCCCGGCGTGAATCGAAGGATGAAGACCGATGTGTATGAATTCTTCTTTAGCCACTTAACCTCGCCCTATCCCTAGGCACGAGATAGTTCAACTATAAACTAGAGAACTTGCTCTTATTTCTTTGGTATACTTAACTCTCCAGATGCTAAGTAAATGGATAACCTCACAATGCTCTCCCGATGCTCTTGCAAGATATTAATAACCAAAATAAGAGAACTTGAAGTATATTTTATTGAACTGAAAATTCCTAAAACAAAACAACCCTTGCAACTACTTTACAAATCAACCCGTGGCCCTAGGGGGAATTTAGAACATGTCGACGGCGGGTAAATGGCTAGGGGTTTTTGGTTGTCGGTTATGGGGTAATCGGCTATGATCTTCTTCTAGGTTAAAATATATGCCCTTATATAAGCTTTGGGCTCAAGTTATCTAAGTTAACAAGGATTACAACTTTAATAAAAAGTATGATTCTAATAAAGACTTAATCTTCAAGGATCCTACTTTCCAGCCGTCCTCCTTGTTTCTTGGGATTTTCTCTCCTTGAGCTTTGGGCTTGACATATCTTTTGATCCGGGGCTTGGAAAAATATATGGTTTTCACACGACAGGCGAGCAGAATTTTCTCTATCTATCGAGGTCCACTTTGCTTTTCCTCCACTGACTTGCTGTCGTCCTCTGCTGTCACGGCAGCACCATGGCAGCATCGTCCTCTTTGTCTGCTTGTCCAGTTTAGCTCTTCTGCTTATCTGCCCTGCGCCCGCCTTCACCATCTACGACGGTGACAACCTGCAAAATCAGCCATCTTTTAGTAGAATCTGTGCCTTCAATATATTTGTGATGTTTTGCTGTAAACTAACCTAAATGCAATGAAATGATGCTTGAATGCAGCAGAAATATGGGTTAAAAAGGGTGTAAATAATAGAACTTTTACACACTCAACAAACATGAATTATCTTATGAACTTCTAGTTCATATACGAGGATCTAGATAATGATAATTCATTTTCCTCTATCTAGTTGATTATTATCTCCCCCTGATATTGAGAAAAATCATGTCATAAATGATTCTCCAATTAATGTTTAAGAATTTAAACATAAAAGGAGACTCGTACTCAATATATATTTCTCAACCCATTTTATTTACCCATTTTATGCGTTGTGGTGGAGCAATTCATATCGCACATTCAAAAATCATAAAATGGGAAATGTATGGTTTCTGACCAAAAACCAATCATAACGGGGAGTTTATTATAACTCGCTGGCTTGATGCGCATAAGTGTTGCTATATGGAAACACCATATAAATAATAACTCTTTTATTCTCATAGTTTAGCTATTAAATAAGAGGCATCCAATTGAAATTTTGCTAAACTATATTTTTCATAATCAATAGGCTTTGTACCAACTGATATAGCCTAAAATATAAACCCACTAGCTTTTCAGGACGAATAGTATAACTGCATAATCTGAATCTTTTTAGAATCGATCTCACAAACTTCTGGTTGTAAGTCGATAAAACAATGTAGATGCATCTACTAAAATCATATAAAACTTTCCACATTTGTAGATATATGGGCCCATATTTCGTTCAGATATGCAAGACATACAGTCTCAACTTCAGTACAAGAACTTTAAGTTCTAATTTTTTTGGTAAGTGGGATCATCTATATCCTTTGAGAACAAACAACACAAGAACTTTATGTTCTTTTAGTAAGTGGAATTTAATCAATTCCTTTAAGTAACTCAAGAACTTCGCGTTCTTTAATAAGTGGAATTTAATCCATTCCTTTGAGAATAAGCACCACAAGAACTACAAGTTCTTTTAATACATGTGCATGTAAATCTCAATAATTTATGCACCATTATTGATCAGGATGGTCTAACCGATCATGTCAACTATATATATGTGTGTATATATCTCCGAATTTGTAAACTCCTTGTTTACCATAACATATAATTCAATCTCACTCGTACATGTCTAGTACGGCCATCAAAATTGTTCCTTTAAATAGGAATATATTTAGCTCTTTCGGAGCTTTCAATTGAAATTATCTCTTGGTAGCAATATATAGCTCTTCTAGAGCTTTCAACTGACTTTTTCGCTACCAAAACTTATATCCATATTGACTTATTTCAAATGCCAATTGATAACATATGTTATCTATAATTCCCAAAGGGATAGTTTGCGAACTCATATTGCTCTCTTAAAATTTCCACTTATAGTGGTGATGATATTATTACCATTAGTGGTAATTATTGCAATATTCGCAATTCTGCACTTTTCATAATGTGCTTTCTCTCAAGAATTTATTGCTCTTCTAGAGCATCAATATTTTCAGTACTTTGAGATATAATACTCACATTATTCCCTTGCATTTAAATGAGAAAATATATCTTATGCTTATGTTGAGCATAAATCGTCACCATAGATTGTATTTGACAAGTAATCATGTTAAACAAAATAAATAAATATCATAATATATAAATATAAATATAAAACATAAATAATTAATGTGTGTAAAATAAATAAACGTAAAGTAAAATAAATAAATAATAAATAAATAATTCTCTTCAAATTTATCCCTTTCGAGGGTTATAAGAAAATCAACAACGTCCAAAAGAGTTGGACTAACAATGTCCAAATAAAGTTGGACTAGTATCATCTTCTCCATGTTTCACAAACAAAATTTGCTTCTATTTTCTTTCCTTTATCATTCAAGGATTCTTAATTTTTCAACGTACAACACGTACGAGACCAATGATTTATAACATCGCATTGGTAATAAGAAGAGTTTTACTTCAATAGAATGATCTTTATCACTCTTGTCATCCTTATAACCTCACTACCGGTGGGTAGAAGTATTCTTAAAATGACCATATTTTTCATGTCTATATTCATAGTCTCGACCACGACCACAACTTCTAATGTGGTTTTTATTCCTTTCATAATATAATTTCACATTCACTTCAGGGAATGGAGTAGAGCCAGTGGGCCTTTGAAACCTTTTTCACATATCCTTATCATAGAGAACAAAGATTTAATCCTCGTACGCGACATTGTTAAACATGTCCACAAGGTCCTTTAAAAACCTCCTTTGATACTAGTAGCCTCATAGAACGGGATGTCCAGCCAATATACTTGGATTATATCGAAATTATGTCTCTAATTGAATAATGATTTACCATGTTTGCATTCACTTCAGGGAATGAAACAGTTCCCATAATCCCATGGAATAAACATCATGCTTGCATTCACTTCAGGGAATGCTCCATCATTGATAATCGCATGGAATAAACATCATGCTTGCATTCACTTCAGGGAATGCTCCATCATTGGTAATCGCATGGAATAAACATCATGCTTTGCATTCACTTCAGGGAATGCCTCCCACAAAACCTTTTTTTTTATCAAGACGAATTTTCGTAACTTGAAATTGGGAGAAGTCTATGGTCGAGTTTTTCGACGAAGAAATATTGCTTTTGAGTAAATATAGACTTTATAACAATCTTTTTTATAGATTGAAATTCACCATGATTTATCACACATTAAAATCATAATTTAAAGGAAAATAAAATAAAATCAGAATTTACCGATATTGATTTTTCTCTTGAGGACAATTGAGACGTAGCAAATGACCAAGACAACTTCTCATAATGTCATGTCTCTTTCCAAGTCATTATATCATGCAAAAACTCAAAACACGGTTAAAACATCAATAATCATTGATAAATACACATTAGTCTTTAATTATAATATGATGTAAATATAACAATGAAGAACTAGATAAAAAAATTTAATTGGTTTCAAAAATATTCGAGCATAGTACACCAAACAAACATGTTTTGAGAAGAAGAATAAATTAACTAACAAAGAGAAACCTTATTACGGTGTAACTTTATCAACAAAAATCTATCAAATTAACATATGTAACTAACAATATTATCAATAATATTATAATATCATTATTAAAGATGTTGTCAAACATGAATACCAGAACCAGTTCCTCACTTTCTTCGATTTGTTTAGCATTTATTGAAGCCATATAATCACACATATATAAGGGATTACGAGTAGTCATGATTTATTTAAAAAAATGTACCAACATATTATCAATCAAAATAAATAATTCATGGAATGAAAGTATTCACATATCATAATTAAAAAACAATCGACTAACATAAAAAAATACTTAAATGAAATTGTGGTGAATTGACCTGATTAAAAATTCTATCTTTTATCATCTAGATCTCGAATGAAAAATCATGGTTGATGAATATGATCCTCGATGCAAAGAATTTATTGCTCTTGAGCGAGTCGTGCTGATAACATGTTGTAAACAAAATAATGAAGAACAACGAACAAGTATAAAAGATTAAAGAGATGAGAGAAAGAGAGAGATTTGTATTATTCACAAATATAGAATTGTGTGTAAAATGCCTTCAATGAATCATCTATTTATAGGCATAAGAAGTACATAATACATTAAACTCTAATTAATAGAGATAATATTCCTAATAATAAATAAATCAAACTCCTTAGATAAAGTTCTAATCATGATAGACATCCACATAAATAAATATTCATAACAGAAGATAGCTTTTCTCAAAACATTTCTTTTACTTGTTTTATTTCATTTATTTAGAAAATCTCCCTTTTACCCTTAATGAAACCACAAGGCCTTTTAAAATCAAAACCAAGCCCATTTTATTTCAACCAAGCCCAACGACCCGAACCCAATTAACTCACCTAACACCCGACCCCTAAACCCGGGTGTTACATTTACCATTTTCATTTTCTTTGTTTCATCCCACCGAACCCATTTGCTAGCCTTCAACAACGATTTCAAATACACCTTCATTTACGATCGGGAACAAATATGTCTCAACTTTAACCTACGGAGGCGAGCACATATAATGAGGTTTAAAGCTCAGTTTCACAATTTTACTATTTATTTTACCACCTTAGAAACCCATCGAGCCTTAGTCCTTGAATTATAGGTCTCTCAAACTCAAAACGTATTTTTCGAGCAGATTACCTAGTGAGTACCGATACTCACCAACGAGTATCGATACGATCTAGGTACCGATGTTTGGATAAAGACAAGGAGATTCTAGAAGACTTCTAAATTTTGACTAGGGGTTACAATGGGGCGGGTTGGGGACGGTTTTTCATTCCCAACTTTGTCCCTAGCACTTGCAGGTACGGTTTCAGGGATTTTTTCGTCTCCATGCCCATCCCTTACGGATCCCTGCAATTTTCAGTTAATCCTCATACCAAAAAATAAACAAAACTTAATACACTAAAACAAATACTCAACATTAAATCTCCAAAATTACAAACATAAATGATAAATTTAATTTTACCAACAACAAACAAACCATCTCAAAAACAATAAAACATGACTAAAATATTAACTATTGAAACATGACAACTTGCACTACCTTTAAAAGAAAATATGTAACTAATAATCTACAGTTTCAAATTATGATCAATGTGTTCTAAAAGGAACTAGATTTGATAATTTTTCCAACCATATAAATTACCTCTTCTGACCTTTGCTCACTCAAAAATTAGTAACTCCTAATATATAACTCGAAATCAAGAATCATTTGTTTTAAACGAATCTAGACTTATGTATGCTTATAAAAAATATAAGACTCACTTCCTGATTTATCTTGTAGAATTTTTTGTGATTTTTCAAAATCACTACTAAAATTGGTTTTTAAGAAATCCGTTGCCAAATTTTTATGACCTTTCAACATTCAAATATTCATATTTTTAAAATACATATCGAAATCGATCACCATGTATATTATAAACAAAACTAAATTGAATCGTGTTCACAAGGATGTATAGAACACTTTCGAATTATTTTATGGACTTTAATGAGAATTTCTAAACTTACTCTAGCCGGCCATACTCGACTTATGGGAGATAAGATTTTTGTTGAAAAATAGGTAAACTACCCTTATAGCCATCAAACTTAATAAAATATCGGGTATCCCTGCAGATATTTTTCGGGGATCCCCACGATGATTTATATGGGTACGGTTCGGTTACCCTCACGGTTCGGATATATCAATCCCCATTCCCATCCCCATTTAAGATTTGGTGATAAAACTTCTCCTCCCCGTGGGTGAAGATTTCAGTTATTCCCCATAACTGTCGGTTCATATCCCCACGGTTTTCAGTTATTCCCCACCCAATTACCACCTCTAATTTTGACGATATGCTAATCTCCATAGAAGTATTTACTTTTCTTTGTACTTTTGGGTTTTTTTATGAGATTTTGGTGGACTAATCCACATTGTTCTCCCTTCTGAATGCATTGTATTTGTGATATCTTCCATAATTTTTTAATAAATTTAGTTGCCATTGTAAAAAAAGGGTAAAGTACAAAGATAGTCACTAAACTTTGAAAAAAATAAACAAAATGGTAATCAAACTTTCAAAAATCACAAAATGGCAATTAAACTTTATGTTGTATAACAAAATGGTAACTAGACGTTAAATCCCGTTAAGTGTCTGTTTTAAAAATTGGTATAATAACACATTTAGTCCTCCATATTTATACATTCAATCAATTTAGTCCTAATTCGAAACAATTTACTAAATTTAGCCCACGTTGTTTACGCATTCTTTCAATTTGGTCCTTAAAGCGAAATTCCAAAGTATTGTAACATGATAAATAATTACAATTAATTTTTATAGGAACTCGAAAACTCGACTCAAATCGAAAAAATTTCATATAAAGTTTGAGTTGTAAAATATGACGCGTCTACTCAAATAACTTGAAATTTTTTGACTTGACTCGATCGAACGCTCATCTCCATCTTAAGATATGACAAGTCAACTCAAATAACTTGAAATATTCGAATATTTTAAATCATTTTTTCTTTTAAATCGAATATTTTTTTAAAATAGAATATTCAATATTTTCATATTTAAATCACATTGAATATTTAATAACTACATTAAATATTCAATTTAATTTAAAAATATTCAATTTAAAAGAAAAAATTGATTTAAAATATTCGAATATTTAATAAATACTTTAAATATTTGAATATTTTAAATTATTTTTTTTCTTGAAAATCGAATATTTTTAAATTAAATCGAATATTTAAAGTAGTTATTAAATATTCGATGTGATTTAAAAGAAAAAATGATTTAAAATATTTGAATATTTCGAGTTATTCGAGATGACGCATCATATCTTAAGATAGAGGTGAGCGTTCGATCGAGTCGAGTCAAAAAATTTTGAGTTATTCGAGTTGACGCATCATACTTTACAACTCAAACTTTATTTGAAATTTTTTCGATTCGAGTCGAGTTTTCGAGTTCCTATAAAAATTTAATTAAATGTTTGAATATTTTAAATTAATTTTTTTCTTTTAAATTGAATATTTTTAAATTAAATATAATATTTAAAGTAGTTATTAAATATTCGATCTGATTTTAATATGAACTATTAAATATTATATTTTAAAGAATATTCAATTTAAAAGAAAAAATGATTTAAAATATTCGAATATTTCGAGTTATTTGAGTTGATGCGTCATATCTTAAGATAGAGGCGAGCGTTCGGTTGAGTCGAGTAAAAAAATTTCGAGTTATTCGAGTTGACGCGTCATATTTTACAACTAAAACTTTATTTGAAATTTTTTCGATTCGAGTCAAGTCAAGTTTTCGAGTTCCTATAAAAATTTAATTAAATATTCAAATATTTTTAATCATTTTTTCTTTTAAATCGAATATTTTTAAATTAAATTGAATATTTAAAGTTGTTTGTTGCATGTAAAAGGTGCTCCGCAATTAGTGCAAGTGTACACGTCTCAAGTAATATAATGATGAGTATTAGAGTATCGTCTCCACATGGATTGGGATGGCTTCCTTCGTTTATCTTCTTGCACTGATAAAAAAAGTAAAAGTAAAAACACAAGTAGAGGAGTTTTGGGTTTTAATTAAACTGATAATCATAAACTAAAGTAAACAAGTAAAATTTGAGAAATCAAGATGAGAGAATGGGCCATATATGTTGCGTTGTAGTGTGGAATCCAATTGACTTTGTCTAGGCTTTTGAATGCAACGACTCTAATCTGCCTTGTTAACAGCCTTCGCTGCTGCCGCGACAGAATGGAAACTCGGTAACTGCCTCGGCACCCATGGCACTTTCAAGGTTCGATAGAATGTCCATCTATGGCTTCTTTTTATCCCTAAGTCAAAACACTATTGATGTGCAAGTCTTGTTAATACTTCCCAGCATGAACCAAGAGTGAACACCAACCAATTTCAAGCTAAATGCAAAGGCGATGCACACTCTTCTTTGTGGCCTCAATGAAGTTGTTTCTAAGAAAGTCTCCTCATGAAAAAGTGCAAAAGAAATTTGGGAGAAGCTTGAGAAGCTCTATGGCAACAAGAAGGGAGAAAAGAAAGATGAGTCTTCATCTTGTGCAAACCTCCTCTCAACACCTAAGGTGGATGATGTTTTGGCTCTCGATGAGTCTGAGGTATCTTCTAACTTAAGTGAATTAAATTCATATATATTTGACGAGTTACAAGATGCTTTCGATGAATTATTTTTGGAATTTGAGAACATGAATTCCAAATTTAAGAAAATAATTTCTAAACTTGAATTTGAAAATGATTTTCTTTTGAAAACAAAATTGGATTTTGAAAACCAAAATGAGATTTTGAAAAATGATTTAGAGTTTTCAAAAATGAACAATGGAGTTTTGGAAAAAGAAAATCTTGATTTAAAGGTTAAGCTTGAAAGCTTAACAAAAGAAAAAGAAAATATTTTTAATAATTCATCTTGTCACATAATGACAAAATGCTCACATTGTCATTATCATGGTCATTCCTTGCATACTTGTCCTATAAAGAAGAGAAAATCTTATAGAATTAGACAAGTATGTGTTCCTAAGGGAACTAGAGACTTTGAAATTAATGTTAATGGATTCAAAGCAATTTGGATACCAAAATCCAAGTAATTGTCTTTTGTAGGTGTGTTGGAGCAATAGTAAGAAAAGCAAAGATATGAAAATGCTCTAGTCACACAAGTGAAGAAGATGAGTAACCTCTAATCTTAATGCATTGGATTATAAATCATTTGGTTACCTATTTTGATGATAAATGTCCATGCATCATTGCTTATTTATATTTTTAAGCGCATTACATTTTATGATTCTTTTGCATATGAATCATATTGTTTCATTCATATGTTTGCATAAAGTTTTAATGATTTGGATAAATTGAATTTCATGTGTTTTAAATTGATTTGATTCAATGGTGAAATTCAACCTATTAAGTTTTAAAATTTGTGCTAAAAATTTAATGGAATTCTTTAGTAAGGGGGAGTTTTATTGTTCAAATGTTTTGCACTTAAACTTTTTTTCAAACTTACTCTCCATTGTTATTATGTACTATAAAGATTTGAATTTTTTTGATATAATAAAAAGGGAGAAGTGAAAAATTAATGGGGAGCTTTTGTCAAAAACAAATTTTCAAAGAAGTTTTGTTATATCAAAAAGGGGAGATTGTTGAGAAAATATTTTGATATAAAAATTATGTAAAAAATGTTTTGAACTTGTTTAAAGATTTCAAAAATAATTCAAAAGTCCTCAAAACATGAAAAATATGTTTAAAATGTTTTAACTTTGCACCCATATCAAATATACATTTAAACGTCAATAAATAGCCAAAATTGAGTTTTTTAAGTGAAAGTTTCGAAACCTTCCCTATAAGGTTTCGAAACCTTTCAGGCAGAATGGCCTGAAATTGAAACCTTTATAAAGGTTTCAAAACCATGGCTCTGTAACGGCTATATTTTTCAAATCCTCCTTAAGGTTTCGAAACCTCTGGTAAAGGTTTTGAAACCTCTGTGTAGGTGAGAATTTAAAGCTCGACTTTATGACTTCCCAACGGCTCCAAAACATCCCCAACGGCCATAAGCAGCAAGAATATCATTCCACACTATAAAAGCAACCTTGGGATACTAGAAGATGGTTAGAGAACACTTCCAAGCAATATGATCAAGAGAATTTGCGTCCAATTCTTATTTCTTCATTTCTCTTGTATATAATGTTTAAGAGAGTGCTTAATTGTAAATCCTTTTTACTCTTGTGAGCTTAATTTGTGTAAACACCCACCTTGTGAGGTATTTAGTTTACCAAACAAATCCCTTGTAAAAAGAGAGGTTCTAGTTTAGTGTTAGACAAAAACTAGAGTGGTTCTATCTTAGCCATTAAAAGATAGGGTTGTAAGGGTTGCCTCCTTAGCCTAAAAAGGCGAAGAATTCATAGTGAATTGAGAAATACTTAGTGGTGTGTTAAGGTAGTGGATGTAGGCTTTGGTTAGAAATTCGAACCACTCTAAAATCCTTGTGCAAATTGTCTATCTTTTTTATCGGTTTTTGCCAATTCTTTCGGGAGTTCAATCCCACCCTATTGACGGTTTCGAAAGATCAATTTGAGCGTGTTCCAACAAGTCTAACAATGGCCTTGGTCTTGTATTTATAGATGATGTCTAGGTCAAGTCCTTCTTGAGGAGGAAGTAAAGTTAGAATTAAATACTTTAAAAGAAAAGGTCTTCTTTTAAGTATTATATCTTCCTTCCTTAAATTCCTCCTATTTGCATGGAATGCTTCCTTGACCTTCCTTCGGCTTTTTCTGCTCGTAGAAAAATCCAACTTTTTATGCTCTTCAATTCCCGTCCCACTTTGCATATTCTGCCCTTCGACAGGTTGGCTTGTGCACTGCCTCGACGGCGGGTATCTGCTGCTTCGACAGTAATCTGTCAATCTCCTCAGCTCAACAGGCCTTCAACTTCTTGGTTCAGCTTCCCTCTGTAGAAGCTGGCTCGTTCTGGACCATCAGGGGATGATTTCTGCACTGCTTCTCCTTTTTCCTTCTCTGCCCGCTCGGCATTGCCTGCCCTGGAAATGGGTGAAACCTGCAAAGCACAGAATACACCAAACAATACCTCTTTTTCCACCAAATAATCAAAACATAAAGGTCAAGCAGAATAATCATGAAATTATTGTGATTGATGTAAAAAGGGTACAATGCAACTAAAGAGAGTGGAGTTTTAGCAACAATCTTCATAGAAAGAGGGTGAAAATATAAGACTCTTACACACTTAACACAACCCCAAACTCGAACTATTGCTTGTCCTCAAGCAATACAACTAGCAGAATAATCTTAATCTTCATAGAGATTGCTTCAACTCGCCTTCTTCCACATTACCTAGCACTTGAAAATACATTATTAGATTTTTCGGATGACAAAAGGAATTACTCAGAATTTAACTATGATGCTCGTGAGTATGAGCATGTTTTGTGAACAAGATGATTATTCGGGTTCTAAGTAAAAACTTCAACATTAATCTACTTAACTTGGGTAATTTTGTTTTGCAAGCGATCTAACCAACTAGAGCTAATTTCAGGTACCTCTAGTGATTAGCCTAGAGCCGGTTTCGGGCACCTCTAGGTCTTTTTTAAGTTAGAGTCGGTGTTAGGCACCTCTAACTTCTTACCCAAAATTTTCTTTCTAAGCAAGTCTATGTCCTAAGTGTCCTAGAACTCCTTAAATCATACAAGTCACAAAAGTGTTTCCTAGTAGTCATCGTAACCTCTAAGGAGTATTTTGAAGTGCTAAGATAGTTTTCATCATTGGAAGAGTTTTGCAAGTCTGGGCAAGTCTAAGTCAAATTAAAGAACTAGGAAAGTATTAAGGCTAGTGCTAAACTAGGAAATATTACTGCATTACTTTAAAGACAACAAATGTTGTGGCAGAAAAATGTCGAGACTGTAACCAACATGCCCCCAAACTCAAAATTGGCATTGCCCTCAATGCATGATCACAAACAAAATAAAGAGCAAAATAACATCAAAAGAGGAAAAGAAAATTCAGATTGATAGGGAATCAGAGAAATCCTCATCGGTGTCATGGATGATCAATTTCCTTCTCATTGGTATGTATTTTACTCTTTTGCCGTGTCGTGGTGGCTTGGTACGCATTGGAGGAGTGGTCTCGGTTGGGGCGGCTGCCATTGGAGTTGGTGCGCGTTTGTTTGTTACCTCTTCATCGTCGTCCGTGGCAATGTGCAACTCCTCGATTATGGCGGGTTTGCACTTCTTGGACGCGACTTCATTGAACATCTTGCTAAGAGAGCGGACTGTGTCGGTCCAATCAGAAACTTGCTCGATAATAATCAGCTCGTCCGAAGGTGGTGTAGCAAGACCATGGCTTGTGCGATGTGATGACGCGGTAGAGGGAGTGTCGACTGGGGCTTTGCCTTTTCTGTGTGTTACCGCGGTAGAAGGGGCGTCAGCAGGAGCTTTGCCTTTGCGTTGGGTGGCGGCGACCGAGGTGAGATCTGGAGCATGTGAGGCAGAGAAATGATGTGTTGCCGAGGCTGAGTATGTGGGAGTTGCCGTGGCAGACACTACTAGTGCTGGTGGGACAAGGACATCGGCGAGGAAGGCTGGAAATGGCACGGTGTGATTGGGGAACTTCTCTTGGATGATTTGTACAATGGAGTTGCTGAAGTCCCTCATAAATTCCATGAACAGTCTTTGTCGGGTGTCCATGACGTCCAAGTGCTGGGCGATGTAGCGGACTGTGACTGCCTCAGTGGCATTGTGTTGGGGTTCTATTGGGTCACTGCCCGAGGTTGCTATCGCGGTATGGCCTTGCACTGGCGTGGATTGCCCTCTGCCTCAGTGATATGCATCAGCTTGTAGTAGGCATCTCTGTCCCTTACTGTCCTTTCAGGTGTGTAGATGTCGGCTAGGTCGGTGAGAAGACCTTTTCATTGAAAAAGTCCGGTGATTAGCATCGGGAAGTAGAGACGGACTCTAGCATTTTTGTTGCACTCATAAATCTTGTTACAAATAGTAGCTCTTGCATTAATGATTCGCTTATGCATAATAGAGTGGATGAGTGCAAGTCTAGGTTTATCTACTGTGCTATTATGAGATGTGGGCAGTAGACAACGTTTGACAAAAGTATTCCATAATTTAGCCTTTGGCCGAAGCCTTCGGTGATTTACCATCCCTCTGTTATTCCCGACATTCTATGTCGTGGCATGAACACACAGTTCGTCTTTAATGGCCTCATAGTCGGAGTTGGTGAGTGCACCCTTGAAGTCCTTGTGCTCGTAATTGGTCACGTCTATCCCATAATATCACTTGATGTTGTTGAGATCAATGGGAATGGCTTGACCTCGAACATAGATGAAGGGAATGTGAGAGTTTGAACTGTGTGCATACAACTCCCGTACCCAAGAGACATTGGCTTTGCTCGGTTGTTGGCAAAAGATTTGTCATTGTTGGTTGTAGAGCGTTTAGGTGTTCTCCATTTATGAGCGCAAGTGCACACTCTTGTCAAGTTATAGTATAAAAGATACCGTCTCCCACAGGGATTGGAGCAGCTCCTATGAATGGTTTCCTGCACAAAGATTTAGTAAATGCCTCATTAAATCTCATGATATGGAAATATAAAAAACACAAGTAAAGATAAAGATAGTAATGAGAGGAATGATAGGGAGAGATTGGGCGATAAGCTAGGTAAGACAAGTGCAGCTCAGTAGCTTGTGGACTGCATTGTAAGGCTTGATTATGTATTGCGCTGCCACGAATTACTGCCTCGGCGGGTTTGGCGGGCGGCAAACTACGACCCTGTCACGCGGCCGCAACAGGTCACTGCCACTGCAAGCGTGTGTGTAACCCCCTTGTCCCGGTCTGGCCGGATGACCGGTCTGAGTGAGCAACACGGGGAAAACCGAGTGAAACCCCTTAAGGATTCCCCCTCGGTTAGCAACCCTATCTTTTTTTTTCATTTAAATCTTGTCTAGAGGAGTATTAGATCCTATGTGATCATACATCGGAACAACATTCACGAGACAAACAAACGAACTCAACCCAACATTTTACAGCCCAATTTTAAACTTAACTGCAGGCGGTATCGATACACTTAAGGGGTGTATCGATACCCCTTGACTGTGTCAACTGGTCAGAGTCAACCCGTGGAGGCCGTATCGATACGCCCAAGGAGTGTATCGATAGTCTCCCCAACGGTTGACTTCTCACGGTCAACGCTAAGATGACTGTATCAATACGCTAGAGACCCGTTTCGATACCAAAATGGACAGTAGCTTCAGTGACCAAAGAGGTATCGATACGCCCCCTCGCGTATCGAAACACGAGGCCTGAAACAAGAAGGTCGTATCGATACGGGACCGACCGTATCGATACCCCTGCACTACAACACTCCCAAACTCAGCAAAAACGTGCAGGACTCGAACCTAGATGCAATTTAAGACCTCCCTAGACCCAAACAAGCATTCTTACAACATCTATTAACCATAATCTAGTCATACATGACACCCAACATCAACATACCCCAAATCAACCAAGGAATTCATGCATTCATTCAAAAGAAGGCAGACAAGCAATTAAGGTCTCATGCTTTAACATACATACACTTAGACATTCTCACAAGGCACATGACCAACACACAAGGTAAGCAATTTAGACATGGTTTACAAATTCATCAACATAAGGCATTAACACATAAAATCAACGCAACGGAGTCTAGATACAAGCTCCTAAAACACTTAGCATTTCCCATTGCTAGACTACTACATTATTTAATAAATCATACTTGAGCAAACTACCACACGGTTGGACGCCCTTTTCTTGCTCCTTGCTAACTCCAAGCTAAAGATCTGCATTGTCGGAAAAGGGAGAGCGTATGCATAAAGCTTAGTGAGCGGAGCTCAAAAACATAACTACGATAATCCATGGTTCAAAGCTTTCTTTAAAATAAAGGCCAACACAAAAGATTCATTCGACTACCTAATCCTCTTGCTAACATGCAAGTTCAACCACAATTCAACAATATAGGCATTCATCATAGCATTACACTTCATGGTATGCATGAGGACATAATCCTAGATTAAAGCAAAACCATAAAAGGGTATCATATAGTGAGATACAACATGAGCACACATGGCATGCACGAGCATAACCAAACACACACGGTGGGACTACACATCACCGTTTCGACTAGTAGTTTTCCAATGAGACTACACATCAAAGTACTCTTCTACTAGTCACCACCGGCGGGACTCACATCACCAGAGTCTTACATCACTCGCTACCGGCGGGACTACACATCACCGGAGCAACGACAACCATCACGTAAGGTTCGACACCAACCATGCAACACAATATACACTCACTATCATGCGACATGTACTCACTATACCATGCACAACCAAAACAAGTTGCAACAATATCCACAATTAGGCATCACTTACTACTTACAATCTTACCAATCACAAATGGTCTTACTCACCATTTTCGTGCACAACCTGCACCAACTTACACACATCTTACAAGGCATATCAACATCAACATTATTACCATCATACATGATCAACGATATAATATTAAGCAATCATACTTCTTCCCAAATTATTTAAATTTCATGCTTAACAAAACATCACCACAAGTAATGAAAACAAATGGAAAGAGGGGGAAATTAAAGAGGCAATTCACACCAACTTACCCTTGAACTTAAAATTGACTTTTCAAGCCCAAAATAAACTCTTTCGAAACCAACTTTGAACCAAAACGATACTTGAAAACATTTCCACATTCACATGCTTGAACCAATTGCTCAAAGCCATTTAAAATACTTTAACCACTCACCTTACTTCCTTAAGCAAATCAAGCAAAGCCGACTCAAGCCTCCTCACTTCCGGATTCGATCCCAAAGCTTTACCAACACAAATCCTTGCTTCTAATCGCCCCAACACAAGTAAATTAACCTCAAATCAGCCCACAAAACAATGTACCAAACCCGGAATACAACCCAAGCACAAAACACATGTTTTTCAAGCCAAGAACAACCCCAAAAAGCCATTCCCGAGCAGCCCCTTTGCACAGTCCAAAACCGATGATTCTCACACTTAAACTACTCCCAAAAGCTTCCAAAACAACCCATATACATAGCCTAACCACCAGCCCACAAATTCTCACACAAAACACCCCCAAAATTCAACATTTCAACACTCTAAAACCCCCTAAAACCCAATTTCGGGAAACACCATAAAACCATGTAAAAATCGGATATGTTGAACTTTATAGATAGTAAACAACTCATATAACATTAATAAATCAAAAGCTTTAGTTTAAGACAACAAAGATGACATTTTTAGTCTAAACTTTCAAAACATCAAAATGCAAAATCATGGGTTTTAATGAAATCTAAGAGTACAAGCATGTAGGGGAAAGAGAGGACAAGTCGAATATATGTTTACCTTTCGAAAATCACCAATGATGAGGAAGAATGGTGATGGAATAGTGGTTCCATTGGAGGGGATGTTTTTGTCGTTGGAAAAATGAAGAAGAAGAAGAAGATGATGGGGTTTTTGGGTTTATTTGAATTATAAGGTAATAAAAAATGGGTTTTATTTGATATTTACACAAATGCCATTAATGAATGGCTATTGGGCTTGGTTTAAAAAAAATTGGGTCCAACACCTTTGTTTTATTTGCAAACAAAACTCGAACCATTATTTAATTCATTTAAATTATAAAACCGAACCCGAATTATATTAAAACATTATTTTCACCCGACCCCTAAACCCGGGTGTTACAGTAGTACTACCTCGGCAGGTGGAACAGAAAGAAGTCTTGGTGGCAAGTCTGGTATACATTCCAAGTTCGACAGGATAGTCGACAGTGATCCCTCCTATTTCTAGGTTAGGATGCTCGAGATTGCTTAACTTGTGGACTAGTGTGGAACTAAATTAGACAACTCGGTTGGTAATCCCTTTTAGCCGCTGAAACTTGAGGACTAGTGTGGAACCAAGTTAGTCACGCCTTTGTGAGTTGTGATCGTGCTTAACCCTTTCGTGAGCCTTGCACTTTCGTGCCCGACAAATAGATTTTCTCTTCAACAGACTGGTGTAGACTAATTGAACGAACAAGGAGCATGGATTAAGCAAACTCAGAATTTTATTGAAAACAACTCAACACTATACAACCGTTTTCACAAATTACTTTACATGCACGCGCCTAAACCCTAGGAGAGTTGGGTTGCGACATCCAACACTCCAACTTATCTAGCTAACACCCCATCTACACTCTCATCGACAGATGCCGTTGATTTCCTCACAACATGCCCCTATACCCTTACATGCATTGGGTATATATGGGGCTCATGACCTAAATTTGAGTCCTCCTTAAAGTAGGAGTTCTAAAAGTAAGTTACGTTGAATACAAACTCCTTTATACTTTCAATACAGACTCTTTGGACTTTGCCTTCTTCCGCAAGTAAGGATAAGTGCTTTTACTTATCGATCTTGAATCTGCTCTATCGACCGCTACAAGCTTCAGGAAATTGCAAGACTGGGCTCATTGGGCTTAGGAAATTGTCCTCTTGAAATCGCAACCCATCTTGGCTAAGTCGGTGCAACTCCTGCCCGGGCAGCACTTGGCGGCATTACTGCTTCGGCAGCGTCCTTGACGACATCTCGACGGCATCTCGAGCTGCTTCAATACAACTCTTTTAATTCTAGCTTTCTTGTCCAGTCTTGTAATTTCCTCTCCTCTCCTAGCTATAGCACCTGAAAATATAAACTAAACTAAAGCAGTAACTTTTCTCAACCAAATATGAAATATTCAATAAAAGCATGGTGTAAGAGAAGATGTTGTTATAATGTATGTAATGCACCTAAATATGCCTAAATGAGCTTAGGAACTACAATAATAAGGACAAGAGTGTGTACAGAATATAGAACTCATGGACACTCTACACACCCCCAAACTCAAACTATTGCTTGTCCTCAAGCAATGCAACCTAACTAGTAACTACCCTTAGCACAAAATTAATAGAACGTTAGCCTTTAACTTGATTTCTTTCCTCAAGGCCGTGGAACCTATATAATGTTAGTGACAGAGAATGGCATGAAATAACTTAGATTAATTTTTCCTGATGTCAGTATAGTGTGTGCAGGTCTGTGTTCATGCTAAACATGCTGAAGTTACCAAGCTAACAAAGTATGCCTAAAATAATTAAGTTACTGGAAAGGATACGAGTTGTTGCTTTGGCAGCACAATTGGGCATTTTTATTCTCTTTTTCTGATCATGGCTTAAGGGCTTCAGCTCATCACAACTATTCTTTGGGTTTGTAGCTAAGATAGGTGCACTCTACAAAACTCTGAACCCTTTGAATAGAGTCATCCCGTGAAGACTTTAATTCACTCTTGCTAATTTGTCCGTCAATTGACTTAGATTCATGGACTTTTGATAGCAGCAGAGTGTCCTTGCTCATGATCCTTTATAGAGCATATTTTGGGCACCTCTAGGGTATTTATTCTTTCTACCTAGAGCCTGTTTCGGGCACCTCTAGGGTTGCTTTTTTCTTTGTTGTGTTGCCCTGTGTTGCCGTGGCGGCAAACCTGGATTCAGTCAAGAAACTTATATTAAGTAATGCATGCAATGTTAAACTTAGAAATTAAGCAAAATTCAGCATTTAACACACAAGTGTAAAGATAATTGGCACAAAGAAAAAAAATTCTAAGTATTTTTCATGCTTCTTCCCATAGTTAGGTTAATTTTTTTAGAATGGTGCGAAAATAAGTAATCGTCTAACCTAGCATAGGCACAAGTTTTAAACTAAAGATTCTATTTCATTAAGTGTTAGGGGTAGAATTTACATATGCATCTAATGCTATGAACCTAAAACAAAGATGACTAATTCCCCCCAAACTCAAGGATGGCATTGTCCTCAATGCCTCTACAAAACAAAAATTAAAAACAAAACATAAAAAAAGAAATTAAAAAGATAAAGTAAAAACAAAAATAAAATAAAATATAAAATAACACATAAAAAATTAAAAAGAAAAGGAAAAATGGTGCTATAAACTGGGGGAGTTCCCCTCTGTTGCTGCCGCGTTAGAGGAAGATTCTGAGGAGGCAGGATAAGGCGGCGCGTAGTGGATGGTTTTTCTGCTGGGCTCTTCTTCGAGCTACGCGACGGCTGTATGCGGCTGAGGGTGGCTTTCTTGGTTTATCTTTCAGCCTCTACACCCTGGGGATCTGCTGATGGCCGCTTTCTCTTTTTGGCTGCCTCTACCTGTTCGTCGTCAAGGGAGTCGGAAATCTCCATGTCTGAGTAGCCAGTATCCTTGGCAGCGGTCGTTTTGCCTACTGGGGAGGCAGCAGTTGTCTCCTCTTCCTTCTTTGATTCTGAGGAGGAGGTGAGGTCATATGGCTGGATGGGGGTTAGGGAGGTTCTTCTCTTGGGGTTGCGGTGTGGCCCCTCGCTGTCGTCGGCGGCAGTAGCAACAACGGGTCTTGGAGTGATGTGGACTGGTTTTGATGCTGCTAGCTTCTTTGGAAAGGCAAGCAACTGTGGGTCGGCATCCTGGTATTTGTCCAGCAGGTAGGCCACAAAGGCCTCCTGCACATCTGCTACATATTTGGTGAAGATCACCTGCTTGTGCTCGATCCTCTAACAACTTTCTACTAGGCTGCGCAGTAGGGCGATTGCGGTAGACGTGAGGGCAGCATCAGTATTGCCTGCTGCACAGTAGGGGATGTTGAGTGTCGGGTGTTGGGTAGTGTTGTAGGTTTGCGTCTTTTGGGTTTTCTGGGTTTCTGTGGGGAGTTTTTTCTAGTAGGAGATGATTTAGGTTTGCCGGACGGTGAGTAGCACCGGTCAGCGTTCGAGGTCGAGAGAGAAAGGGGTAATTAGAGTGACGGCTAGAGTTTGAGAGGGGCAAAAGGGGTGTCCGGTGTGTTTAGATAGGGTATTTATAGATGTTTTAGGTTTAGTTTTTGGGGTAATTCCGTATTTAGTCCCTCCACGTCGAGTATATTACAGGTTAGGGGTTTCCGTTTTTCTAAATCACTCCCTAAGTCCTTAGGGTTTTAGGCCCATGTTCAATGTCGTCCTAGATCGAGTCCATTTTTGGTCAAACCGTCTCCCCCGCCCCCCATACTCTGTTCCGTTTTCAATTTGGTCCCTTTTCCAGTGTTAAGTTTTTGTGTTCTTTTTTTAATTTTGTCACTGTTTTCGTGTTTCTTGCAATTTGGTCCCAGTCTGCTTTTTTTGTTATGACATGATAAATGGGTTAAATGACTTGGTGAATGTTCTTTTATTTCAAATATGTAAAATATGTATGTTGGCCTGGAATGTTTCTTGCAAATTTTTGGGTCCCACATGACTTGTTTATTGCCTAATCATGGTTGTATCGAATATATGTTCTTTTATTCGTTTTATGGTCTAGAATGATTAAAGTTATTGTGCTTTCTTGCTTATTTCGATTGGTTGCATGATTCGAATATATATATGCATGTCACCATGTTTTTCCACCTAGTTTTATGTATTAAAGTGAATTAATGTAAATGTCTTAACTAAATTAACCGATAAATGTTAAAGGATGGTAAAATTGGGCCTTTGGTGTTTTAGATATGGGTAATCTTCACCCGTGGTCCCTTTCGTTTAGGGTGTGTTCTATTTTGGTCACCAGAATTCAAAAAAGATTATTCTAGTCACTTACATTTAAAATCGTTTCTATTTTGGTCCCTTAGCCGTTAGTCTCCGTTACTTAAAAAAATTAATTTCTAATATTAAACCCCAAACTTTCAAAATTTTATTTTTCACCATCTTCTTCAAAATTTGAAAGCTTTGTGTCTATTTATTTTGAAAACGTGAGGGAAGATGGTGATTTCAATCTGAAAACGTATACATAATTTTATAAGTTGTATTGTGATTGGAGAAATGGGTTACATTTGTGATTTCTGTGGGGATCAACCGTCGATGGTATATTGTTGGTCTGATGCTGCTTGTTTATGTTTATCATGTGATCGAACTGTCCATTCTGCTAATACACTGTCAAAACGCCATTCGAGAACATTGTTATGTGTAAGATGCAATTCCCGGCCTGCTTTTGTTAGATGTGCCGATGAAAAGGTTTCCCTCTGTTAGAACTGTGATTGGATGGGTCATGATGCCTCTACAACGAATTCTACACACAAGAGGCAAACAATAAATTGCTACTCTGGTTACCCATCATATGGGGAACTTTCTTCCATATGGTCATTTTTTTCACAACCCTCTTCGGCAGGTGAAACTACTTGTGAGCAGGAACTAGGTCTGATGAGCATCTCTGAGAATATAGAGAGTACATCACGGGGCCTTACAAAAAACACCATTCGCCAGAATAGTGTTGGTGTTGCTGAAGTTAATCCTGATCACAATGTGGATAAGGTAAATGGCTTGGGTGGGACTTCAATTCCTAAAATCAGATCTCTGGCACAACTTCTGGATCAACCAGCTGGATCAACAGATACGTCACTGCCGAAGGTCTGTGATGAGCATCCTTGATCTCTTCTTTTATGGGTGATATCCAAGTTTACCCACCCAATTACATGACAAAGTTAAAGTGTTTGAATACATTGCAACATAAAGATTTGCCTAGCAGCAGTATAATTCTTGGTCTAAGAAAGTTCTAACTTCGCTAAACATAAAGAGGGAAAGAAAAAAAAAGAAACAATAAGGGGTTAAGGTTTTGAATTAATTTTAGGGGTTTAGTTTTATAATTTTTGGGAAGATGGTGAAAAATAAAATTTTGAAAGCTTGGGGGTTAAATTAAAAACTAATTTTTTAAGTAACGGAGACTAACGGCCAAGGGACCAAAATAGAAACGATTCTAAACGTAAGGGACCAGAATAATCTTTTTTGAATTTTGGTGACCAAAATAGAATACACCCTAAACGAAAGGGACCACTGGTGAAGATTACCCTTTAGATATAGGTACCCTTAAAGTGGACCATTTTGGGCCTCAGGATAGGTAGGTTGGTTTAGCATCTTATGGGCTTGGTTTTTTATGTGGGCTTGGGTTAGTTAGTCTAGACAAGTCATCCCGATCGGTTTAATTATGTCGGTTTGTGCGCCCGCCTTATAGAGGCAAGATTCGAGTCTAGACGAGTCCGAGGTACATAGGAACGTATGAGATTGTGAAGATGGTTGGCCCAGTTGCTTATCAGTTGCGTTTACCATCCGAGCTAGAGAAGATACACGATGTATTTCATGTTTCGATGCTCCGTAAGTATAGGTCCGATCCATCACATGTTATGCCTGTAGAAGAGATTGAATTGAATCCGGATTTGACTTATGAGGAAGAACCAGTTGAGATCTTAGATTCTGACAGTAAGGTGTTGCGGGGTAGATCGATTGAGTTAGTGAAAGTGCGGTGGCAACGTCGAGGGGTGGATGAGGCCACTTGGGAGAGGAATGAGGATATGGAAAGGCAGTTTCCTTATCCATTTCTGTCAGGTAATTTCAGGGACGAAATTCCTTAAGTGGGAGAGAGTTGTAACACCCGTGTTTTGGGGTTAGGAGTTAGACGCGTGAGTTGGTTCGAGTCGGTAAAATCGATTTTATTTAAATTGAGCTTAGTTTTGATTTAATTGAGATTTAAAATAAAAGGTGTGGTATTTTTTTAATTAATGGGAAAAGTGGAAGACCACCTTTTTGAATAAAAAAGAACAAAAAAATGTTGTCTTCCTCCCCATTCTTTCTTTCCAACGTGAGAAAACCCCCAAACCCTCCCTAAACCTCTAAAACATTATTCCATTCAATCTCTCCACCAAATCAAGGGCATTTTTAAAGGTAATCACATTTCCCAACTCTCCTCATCATCCCCATCATTTACATGGTCTTAGATTTGAAAACTATCATCTTTTTAGAATTTCAAGTTTAAGGAAAGTTTGGATTTTTAATGGGTTTTTCAATTGTTTTTGATTTATTGAGTTAGGTTTTGATTAAATCTCACCTAAATACACTTAATATCTTGAAATGGATGGATTTGGGAGAAATCTCGAAGTGGGTCTTTGGGGCAATTTTTAAAGTGTCTAAACTTGAGTTTTTTAGGTGTTTTTGTGTTGGGTTGAAGGGATGATGGTATAAGGTTATTAGGGAAGTGTTTTGAGACCTTTTAGATGTCATTTGGGTGTTAGAAATCATAGTTTTCAGCTGGGTATTTGGGGAGCTCGAAAGTGGAGGTTTTGTGATTAGTTGAGTTTGAAAATGGTGAAGTTTGGCTTGTGTTTGTGGGTTGAAATTTGTGACTGAATTTAGCATTGAATTGGTGAGTAATGATTGTGTTTTGATTGGTTAGAAGCAAGAGGAAACATCGGAGAAGGAGCAGGACCGAATCCAGGAATCGAAGAGGCTTGACTTGCTTGCTTGGGTTGCTAAGGAAGGGTGGTGAGTAAAACTTTAAATTTGTTTTAAAGTTGGTTCAAGTGTGTGTAGTGGAGGTATTAGAATGAGTTTGGTAGACCATTCCAAGGTAGAAGTTAAATTGGTAGTTTGACTTCTTGTTTGTTAATGAGCTTTGATTTCCTATGCCTATCTTGATCTTGCATAGTATGAAATGACCTTGTATGTGTATACATTGTTGTGTGTGATGATGATTGAATGATATGAATGATGACCTTGTATGTGTAGACCATTCCAAGGTAGAAGTTAAATTGGTAGTTTGACTTCTTGTTTGTTAATGAGCTTTGATTTCCTATGCCTATCTTGATCTTGCATAGTATGAAATGACTTTGTATGTGTATACATTGTTGTGTGTGATGATGGTTGAATGATATGAATGATGATTGATGTGACGTGGTTTAAAGAAATTGACACTAATTAACGTACCGGGTGTAAATGATCGATCATTAGGATTAGTGTGCACACGGTTGAGTCAAAACGCGTGTGGCCTTGATGGCGTTGAGTCATCAAGGAGGAGTACGGTGATGTAACATTCCACCAGAAATTTATTTATACTATATGTGATGATGAGTGGAATCCCATCCATAGGGCATGTGGTGATGAGTGGAATCCCACCCATTCAAGGTCCGGTGATGAGTGTAATCCCACCGAGGTAATGTTATTGTCGAGAGTAAATCCGCACATCCGAGTAAACTAATAGTGGCCAATTACTTGCTCTTACGATTATGATGTGAGATGCCATATTTATGACTCTTGAAACATTAGCTATGTTGTTATGTTGATGCATGTGTATGTTGTGTGTGATATTAAGGGTTGCAGGCTTGGACCCTGCATTGTTGCTGTTTTTTATTTTAGAGCATCCTCACTAAGCTTCTAGCTTACGCTCTCATTTTCAACAATGCAGATCATTAGCGTGGTGTTAGCAAGGAGCAAGGCGAAGGGGCATTCCAAGCTTTGTAGTTGCTCAAGTATGACTTAGTAAATAAAGTAGTAGTTTAGCAATAGGGCTGCTATGCATTTTTTATGAGCGTTGTATGACTCATAGATGTTGTTGATGTTTATGCTTTGCTTGGATATGTAAACCATGTTATGTGTTGGTCGAATGCTCGTATTAAGATGCTATGATTTTGGATGATAGTGTTGCTTTGGGTTGAGCATATAAACTCTATGTGTGGAGACATGTGCCTTATGGGTTTTTAATGTTTAAGTATGCCTTGAATGATTTTGAATGTGATGCAAGAATCCTTGTTGTGCTTATTGGTTCGTTGATGTTGGCTTTACATGTTTTTTGTGTGCTAAGCATGTGCTATTAGGGTGCCTTACATCTAGATTGGTTGTATGTTGAGTCTTGAGTGTTTTAGTGGAGTTTTGGGGCTGCCTTGTGTCTTAAACCAGCAAAAATTTGTCTTTTCGCAGCCCGTGTATCGAAACGGTTGGTCTCGTTTTGATACGACCTCTTGTTTCAAACCAGGTGTTTCGATACGCCTAGGGTCCGTTTTGGTACAAATTTGCTACTGGAAATCTGAGAAATTGCCGATATTTTGGGGGTTTCGAAACAGATCCAGGTGCTTCGAAACGGTCAATATGTCGTTGACCACGAGAAGTTGACCGTTAGGGGTGTTTCGAAATGGTTGACCTCCGTTCCGATACGGCCTTCTCGTGGGAACTTGGGACCATTGACCAAGTCAAGGTGTTTCGATACACCTCTTGGGTGTTTCGAAACGGCCTGCTTTTAAACTTAAAAATTGGACTGTTTACTTGCTGTATTGAGTTAAGGATTTGCATGTCTTTCTTGATTTATTCCGCTGTCGTGATCACATAGGATTTGAATGTGCCTTTAGAGAGGATTAAATTAAAAGAAATAGTTAGGGTTGCTAACCGAGGTGAGACCTTAACGGGTTTCACATCGGTTTTCCCCGTGTAGCCTACTCGGACCGGTCATTCAGCCAGACCGGGACGAGGGGGTTACACCGACAGTTTCATCTCTTTTAGTGAGGATGAAATTCCTCCTGAAGGTACGGGGTCCATCAAAGCATTGCACATAACTACCTATTTCAATGGACATATACTACCTCATGTCTTAGTCGACAATGGATCTGCTTTGAATGTCATGCCCATGACCACATTAAATAGGCTTCGAGTGGATAAGGCACATGAGACCTTGTCATACAACCGTAAGGGATTTTGACGGAACCAGGAGAGAAGTCATAGGGAAGATTGACATTCCACTTCTAATTGGTCCAGCTACGTATAACGTAGAATTTATTGTTATGGACATCAAACCAACTTATAATTGTTTGTTGGGACAACCCTGGATTCACGCAACTGGAGCAGTACCTTCAACACTTCAACAAAAAGTTAAATTTGCAATTAACGGGCGTCTTATAAGTGTTAGCACTTAAGATGACATCATTGCATCTGCATCGAAGGAGGCTCCATATATTGATGTGGATGAAAATTTAGTCGAGTGTACATTCCGATCACTCGAATTCGTGAATGCGACTTTTGTCACCGACGGAAATAAAATCCCAAAACCCAAACTCTCAAAGAATACTATGATGGGAATAAGGCTCACTATTGGGAAAGGAGCCAAATCAGGAAAAGGACTTGGGAAATATTTGCAAGGAATGCATACGGCGATACAACCAATTTTGAAATATGATCGAAGCTGTGTTGGATTCCAGCCAAATCCACGTCAAAAGATGAAGCAAATTTTGAGAATGAGAGCAAAGAGAAGGGCCAGACTAATTGGCCAGAGTATCGAAGGGGAATTGATGGTATTTCCCCATATTTCTGAAACCTTTGTGTCCAGGGGACACATTCATTCTGAAAAGGAAAAAAGAAATCCTAGTAGTACCTCCGGAGAGGTTTGAAGAACTGGGCATAAATACTATTGGGGAAGAGGAAGAAATTGCATAAAATCGGTCAAAGATTCGCTCGTGTCCTCCGGGTTGTGTCTTGAATAACTAGACCGTTGTTGAACTCCCCATTGTTTTTAAATCTTTATCAAAGTAATACTCGAAACCTGCCCCACTACTTGATCCCGAAAGTAGTGGAGATTTATTGTAAGGGCCCCCATTTAGGCATCAGTTTATCATTTCAATAAATGAATGCATTTTCCCTTTCAATCTGGTCTCATTGTTTGTCCATTCTTTTCTTTTGTTCACTTGTTCCATTTCATTAAATATCCTACACTTTCCTTTCTTGTGCCTTGTATATATATATATAAATATCCTCTTACACATTTGCATGCCTTTAGATATCAATTGCACGAATGATATTGCTTCAAGCTCAAAAGTTGACTTTGAACAGGCTATATGCTTAGAAGAGTATGAGTCTGACAACAACTATGAGGAATGTGAATTGTCTCCTAATCTGCTTAGACTAATTGAGCGTGAGAATAAAAAAAATCTTCCTCACCAAGAATCAATGGACACAGTGAACTTGGGAACTCAAGACGACAAGAGAGAGATAAAGATCGATGCTTTCATATCTTCAGATACAAGAGACAAACTCATCTCCCTACTTCAAGAGTTCGAGGATGTGTTTGCCTGGACCTACCAAGATATGCACGAATTAAACAAAAATATTGTAACGCACGAACTTCCGTTGAAGCCAGAATGCAAGCCTGTACAATAGAAGCTCAGAATAATGAAGCCAGAAATGTTACTTTAGATACGAGAGAAAGTAAAGAAACAATATGATGCTGGATTTTTGCAAGTGGCCAAATATCCAAAATGGGTAGCTAACATTGTTCTGGTACCAAAGAAAAATGGAAAGGTGCAAATGTGTGTTGACTACCGTGATCTTAATCGTGCTAGTCCTAAGGATAACTTTCCTCTACCACATATAGACACGTTGGTAGACAATACAACAAAACATCACTTGTTCACATTCATGGATAGTTTCTCGGGCTATAACCAAATCAAAATGTATCCCGACGACATGGATAAAACTACATTTGTAACATAATGAGGCACATTTTGCTACAAAGTGATGTCTTTCGGTCTGAAAAATGCAGGGGCAACATATCAGAGGGCCATGGTGACATTGTTCCATTACATGATGCATAAAGAAATAGAAGTTTATGTGGATGATATGATCGCCAAATCACGAACAAAAGAAGAACACATCACAAACTTCAAAAAACTCTTTGAACGTTTTAGGAAATTTCACTTGAAGCTAGATCCTGCAAAATGCACCTTTGGAGTTGCTTCAGGCAAATTGTGGTGTTTTATCGTTAGCAAGCAAGGTATTGAGGTAGATCCTGATAAAATCAAGGCTATCCAAGAGCTTCCGCCTCCTCGTACTCAAAAGGAAATTCGAGGCATTTTAGGACGTTCAAATTATATTTCTCAGTTCATCTCTCAATTAACCAATAAATGTGATCCCATCTTCCGACTCCTAAGGAAGCATAATACAGGCGTATGAGACTCAGCATGTCAGGAGGCCTTTGATAAAATTAAACAGTATTTGTCAATCCTCATGTATTAGTTCCTCCTGTATCAGGCAAGCCTTTGATTTTGTATCTAGCTGTATTTGAGAACTATATGGGTTATGTATTGGGCTAACACGATGAAACCGGGAGAAGAGAGCAGGCTATCTACTACCTCAGCAAAAAATTTACCAATTGTGAATCAAGATACTCTTCTATCGAGAAATTATGTTGCGCATTAGTCTGGACGGCTCGCAGGCTTCGTCAATACATGCTATACCACACAACATGGTTGATTGCAAAATTAAATCCAATAAAATACATGATGGAATCGCCAGGCTTATCATGAAGAATGGCTCGATGGAAAATTTTACTTTCTAAATACAATATTGAGTACGTAAATCAGAAAGCCATCAAAGGTAGCGTTATTGCGGACTTCTTAGCTAGTCGTGCTTCTTCTAAATATGAACCTTTGAGTTTTGAGTTTCCTAACGAATACCTAATGTGCTTAATTGCTAGTGAAGAGGAACCAACTGGTAGAAAACCCTAGAAAATGAATTTTGACGGAGCTTCAAATGCATTTGGGCATGGAATTGGGGCAGTTTTAGTGTCTTCGAAAGGGAATCATTATCCTTTTACGGGTCAACTGAATTTTGAGTGTACAAATAGTATGGCAGAATATGAAGCATGTATAATGGGACTTCGTGCAGCAATCCAACAAAAAATTATAGTCCTAAAAGCATACGACGATTCGTCGTTAGTAGTTTATCAACTTCGCGGAGATTGGGAAACCAAAGATGCAAAATTGACTGGATATCGAAAGCTCGTCCTTGAATAAATAAAAGAGTTCGATGAGATATCTTTCCATTAGCTTCCCCGAGAAGATAACCAGATGGCTGATGCATTGGTAACTTCGGCTTCTATGTTTAAATCAAATAGAGAAGATGATATAATGGACATACAAATGAGTATTTATGATTCACCCGCCAATTGTTATACCATCGAAAATGAGGTAGATCATCACCCTTGGTATTATGATATTTTACAATATATCAAGTATCAAAAATATCCTGAGGGGGCGAATGATGTTAATAAGAGAACAATTCAGAGAATGGCTGCAGGTACGTCTTTGATGGAGAAATTCTATACAAAAAAGGGTGCGACCAAATTCTGCTCAGATGTGTAGACAATCATGAGACAAAAAAGTAATTGAAGAAGTTCACGAGGGAATTTATGGAATTCGTGCAAATGTCCTTAGTATGTTTAGGCAAATTATGAGGTTGCGTCATTACTAGGTATGTATGGTAGAAGATTGCATCAACTTCGCTCAGAGATGCCATAATTGTCAGATTTATAGAGATAAAATTCATGCAGCATCTTCACCTCTTCATGTTATAACGGCTCCGTGGCCATTTCCAACGTGGGGCATGGATATGATTGAACCGATTACGCCAAAGGCATCAAATGGACATCGTTTCATTTTTGTGATGATTAATTACTTTACCAAGTGGGTGGAAGCTGCTTCGTATGCAAATGTAACCAGATCGACAATATGTAAGTTCCTAAAAAAGGAAATTATTTGTCGGTATGGTCTTCCAAAAAGAATTATCTCTGACAATGCTTTAAATATGAACAACCATATGATGGAGGAAGTGTGTAAGCAGTTCAAGATAAAGCATCGTAAGTCAGCACCCTATCACCCAAAAATGAATGGGGTCGTCGAAGCAGCGAATAAAAATATCAAACAAATCATGAAGAAAATGGCGATAACATATAAGGATTGGCATGAGAAACTACCTTTTGCCTTGCTAGCGTATTGTACATCCGTGCAAACATCTACTGGGGCAACTCCATATTCTTTATTGTACGAAACAGAGGCAGTATTACCAATTGAGGTTGAGATTCATCTCTTCGTGTCTTAATGGAGCTTGAGTTGGACGAAGCTGAATGGATTCGAGTTAGAAAAGACCAGTTGAATATGATAGAAGAAAAGAGATTGAAAGCAATTTGTCATGGGCAGATGTACCAAAAGCGAATGATTCGAGCCCACGATAAGAAAGTCTGACCAAGAACGTTTCGGAAAGGGGATTTGGTTCTGAAAAAGAGGCTGCCTACGCAAAGCGATTCTTGAGGAAAATGGATGCCAAATTGGGAAGAGTCGTTTGTTGTGAAAAAACTTTTTCTGGTGGGGCATTAATCCTAACCGAGATAGGTGGGAATGAGTTATCCAATCCTGTGAATTCTGACTCGGTGAAGAAATATTATGCTTGAATTCATGACATACCAAGAGGTGAAAAACCGTAAGGGACCTGTTGGTAAAAAAGAGAAAAAAGCCAAGAGGTGAAAACTCGAAATGGCCCTGTTGGTAAAAAAAGAGAAAAAAGGAAAAAAGCCAAGAGTTGAAAACTCGAAAGGGCCCTGTTTGTAAAAAAAGAAGAAAAGAGAAATGCCAAAAGGTGAAGACTCGATAGGACACTATTGGTAAACATTGAGATGAAAACCCAGAAAAGGGCGTCTTGGAATCAATGGAAGACTCAAAGTCTGATGCTTAAAATGGTCCGAGTATGATCAAGGGAAAATCTATATGTCTTTAGATGTTTGTCCAAGAACTCAAGCTTTACTGGGAATAGGTCACAATCAGAAAAAAATCTTGAGTGAAGTAGCAATGGAGTCCTCGCAATTGATATTTAGGGGCATTTTATTCCTTTTTTTGTTTTTTTTCCCTTTGACCTTTGTTGTCTTAAGAATTTTATTATCATCTGTCAAGGCTTAGGCCATTTTCATTCAATAAGAGGAAATTTTCAATTTTCTTGCTATCTTGTGTTTCCTTGTACTTGCCATTTGGACATTTGTGCATTCTTTTGTTAATTGGCAAACTCGTTGCTTTATCTAAGGGGGTTTACAATCTGTTTTGATGTTTGATGCATAACTCAAAAAGGGATTTTAAAACACAATAGTGCTATGAAATGCTCACGAACACCATTCTCTGATAAATGGAAATGAATGAATTCAAGAGGAACGATGTGAAGCAACATGAAAAAAATACAAGGACTTTGATCCCAATGAAAATAAATCCATAACTTAAAATACATACATTTCCATGCATTTAGAGTAGTGGAACATTTTGCATGTAAGACAAACACATTAGAAACATGTGCATCTTTTTCATGACAGATTGACAAGAATATCGTTAATCGCATTCAAGATGAAGTGCCACGATTCGCTTTCAAGATGGAGTGCCATGATTTGCTTCCAAGATGGAATGCCACGATATGCCTTGAAGACATAGTGCTACCATTTGCCTCTAAGATAGAGTGTCGTGATTCGCCTCCAAGACAGAGTGCCACCATTTGCCTCCAAGACGGAGTGCTATTACAAGCCTCCAAGAGGCAGTGCCCCATTTTCCTTCAAGACGAAGTGCATCATTTTCCTTCAAGGTGAGTGTAATTAGACCTTCAAGATGGAGTGTTATTACCATAAGTTCATTATCACTGGAAAATTGTTGCTTATGGTCTTTCATTCTTCTCATTCGAGCAATGAGCAAAGAGGGGCAGCTGTACACACCAATTTTTACTTAGGGCCTAACATACAGCCCGAGTACAGTCCAGCATGCTTAATAAAATCCAAAAAAGGGGAACAAAGAAAAACACAAACAATAAAAATTACAGAAAAAATCCAAAAAATCAAAAAAAAAGGGAAAATAATATGAAATTTAAAAAAAACATAGTCTCACTCTAACAGCTTTAGTCCGCCGCCCGAAAGAGTCCACAACCATAAGGACTCATCTACTTGCTCAACAATCCCGTTTCTTGCGCTTTACACATATATTGTAGCTTATCCCAATGGGTTCCCTATGAATTCAAGAAGAAAGGACTTGAAAAGCCCTAATTTCGGCCTATAAATATGAACTTCAAATATCTGAGAAAACAGAGAATATTAACAAGAAAAATCAGAAAAAAACTAGTGAATCTAGTGAGAAAGTTTGAGCGGAGTTGAGAAAGCAATGAGAAGAAAATAACATCCGTTCACGGAGATCGGAGTACTATTCGCGAGATTGAAACGGTGGAAGAGCTCACAACACCATCAGAATCAACATATCTTGAAAGCAGTTTGATCCAACGACGAATTCACGAGTTTGAGAAATGTATACTCATAGCTTGAGTGTTTTATTTGCTTGAATCGATTCATGTATGAAGGAAAATAATTTTGAATCTGGTTTCTTAGAAAAAAATGAGTAAGAAATGAAGGGAACGAGAAGTGAAAGAGATGTTATGGGGTGCTATATCTTTTCACACACGTAACCGACTCCCGAGCCCAAATTGACTCATGTTCAGACGCAAGCCACCTGATGATACAAGATGATATATATTTATTGATATTATCCATTAAGTACATATTATACAAACAAATTATTTGAATTCGAATTATTTAGAAATAATAACATTTTTTTACACATACCACCTTATGATACAATAATTTATTATATTTTAAGAATGAACTTATTTTATTTTTTTAAATGAAATGTTAATATTTGTTTATTTATAATCATAAGTACCATTCTTTGTTTTACAGTCTAGCGTAATTGTATTAATCAAATATAACTTTTGTTAAAACGTTAATTAAGTCAAGTTGACTTTAAAAGGAAGAAGAATATTAATTTAAATTAAAAAGAATTACTTAAAATATTATCAAAAGATAAGTAAAATATTATCCAAAACATTTAGTTTTGAAAAGAAACCTAGGATTTTGACAACACCGAATATGATTTTAACTAAAAGTTTAGGATTTAATTTTTAAAAAAATTATAAAATATAAAACCCTAAAAATTCTAAAAATAAAAAATAAAAAAAATCATTTTTTGAATTTATATTTTTAACAATTATAATTATGTTTAATTTATTTTAAAATTTAAAATTCATAATATTATTTTTTAAAAATATAAATATAATTTGTTTGAATTTTTTATTTTATTTTAAAGAATATTTAGATTTATTTTAGTTTTCTATAATTTAAAGAATATATAATGTTTTTTATTATACTTGATAATCTCTTATTTGATCACATCTAGGTAGGGGTGGGAATTGTCGGATACCCGGGATTCGGGTACTCGGAAAACCGGGTACCCGGTTCGTCCGGGTACCTCTTTAAACGGCCAGTGTCCCGGCCCATTAAATCCGGGTACCCGTAAAATTCGGGTACCCGGGTAATCGGGTACCGGGTACCCGGTTCATATATATTTTTTATTTTAAAATTAAAAAAATCATATGTTAAACACAAAAATATTTTATAAAAAAATAAACTTAAAACTTAAAAGAATATAATACAAACATAGAAAAAAATATAGGGATTTAAACTTAATTTTAGAGTGAAAATATTAAGAAACATAAAATAAAAATATAATTTTAAATATAAAAAATATATAATAAATTTTATCAGGTCGGGTACCCGGTAAGGAAAAACTCTCGGCCCGTGTCCCGGGAAATTTGCCGGGTCGGGGACCCGGCCCGGTCGGATAATTTTTTTACGGGAATTACCCGGTATTTTTGTTTCGGGTAGTCGAGTTTTCGGGTCGGGTCAATCGGGTCGGGTATTTTTTCCCACCCCTACATCTAGGGGTGTAAATGAACCGAGGTCCGAGCTTGAATGAATAAGACTATGTTTGTATTCGTTTATTTATTTTTAAAGATAGTATTTTTTTTGGTACAAAGTTGACGATTGTTATAGTCCAAGGGTGTCCAAAGAATAAAATCAGGAACACTGAGCTAAGCCAGAAGTAAAGACTTGTGCAAGAATCTCATGCATTTTTGCATCTCCATCAAGCATGAGAGCATGAGTGACATGAGCATATACTGTTAGAAAATAGGCGATCTTTGCATCAATAAATATTTTCATACATTATCTTGATCATGACATCTGAATTTGTCGTAAGGCATTTAAAATATAAAAATAGAAAAATAAGATATGAGAAGATGGTTTCGAAAAAGAATCTTTGCATTAAATACGAAAATATGTATTTTTATGTCATTTGCATCATTAGTAAATTTTTACATTCACTGTATAGACGAATAATTTTTTAAAAAATAAGAATTTCTTAATTCAATCTTGTAAATTAATAGCGTGTAAATACTGTGATCTAATCCTATTTTAATAAGTAGTTTTTATGTATAGAAACTCTAATTTTACTAAGGATAACATACTAACTCTATAGAAAGTCTTGTATTGAGTGAATAAGAAAGACTGCCTCTATAATTATTATTGTTCTTTAAGAAATAATATCGATAGAGAATCATCTCTTTTCTCTGCAATTTTCTATTTTCTATTTAGATTCGATCCTTCATTAGTTTTTCCTTCTAATCTCTTCCAAATCTCCTTTCTAAAAAAAGCCATGAGCACACCAGAAACATTTGAGGCTACCATGGTTGTATATCACTAGGAGAAGAAAGTTCTCCTATCTCTTAGATTCCATGACAATTCCAGCCAACTTACAATAACTAGTTGAGTGAAAACACCATGATCATGTCACGGTTCATTAATTTCATGGTTCTTCAAGTACAAGACTACAACAAAAATATAAAAGTAGCGAGAGACACATATTGAATCACTGATACCACTTTAGAACTGTTTAGGGTTACAAATCATATCAACATATAAACCTTTATGAAGCTAATGAATGGAAGTGTCCAGATGATGTTATATTTTACAATAAATTGAAAAATTAGAAGATGTTGTAAATAAAATAACAAAGAACAAGAATGAAATAACAAAGAGATGAGAGAAAGAGGGAGATTTGTATTATTCTCAAATATAGAATTGTATACAATGCCTTCAATGAATCATCTATTTATAGGTATAAAAAGTACATAATACATTAAACTTTAATTCATAGAGATAATATTCCTAATAATAAATAAATCAAACTCCTTTGATAAAGTTCTAAGCATGATAGACATCCACATAGATAAATATTCATAACACATCCCCTTGGATGTCTATGCAGATAATGTGTCTCGTTAAAACCTTACTAAGATAAAAACCCAGTGGGAAAAAAATTCTTTAGTGAAGGAAAAAGAGTACACACATCTTTGATACACATAACATGTTGCCTCATTAAAAACCTTACCAGGAAAACCCATTGGGACAAAACTTCGGTTAAGGGAAAAGGAGTGCAACGCGTACTTACTCCCCCTCATGCAAACATCACAGAAGATATTTGAATCTTCATAATTTAATCTTGAATATTATTTTTCTAAAGATCGTGAGGGATGAAACTTTGGAGTAATATGTTTCATGATGTATCCACTTTCAAACTAAGATATACATCTTGCATTATCTTCACACAAGATAGCTTTTATCATATCTTGTAAAAGAAAATCCACATATCTTTTGGATATGTTGGGTCAATGGTCTTAGCCAAACACATTTTTTGGCTTGCCTCGTGCATAACGATTATTTCTACGACATTTGAGGAGGCACCAACGAATGTTTGAAGATCTAAATATAATGATCTTTGTATATTCATAGATATTTCTTGACCAACTAATATATAGTGCTTCAAGACCAAGAAAAGATATAATTATCTTTATTCACATCCAACAATCTTACAACTATTGGGATACTCAATAGATATGCTCTATTCATATTGAATCTTCTTTAAGATTCTTTCAGCTTATGTCTATTCATAGACAAAAGAAATATATAAAAATGCTCAATCTTCAGGTCGAGATAAACTTGATGTCAAGATTCAAGAACTTGTATTGAAAGTACTTCATGAGTTTCCAATTTAAAGCTCTTTAGGAGTTCTAAAATTATCATAATGGATCTTGATCCAAACTCCTTTATAAAATACATAAGGAAAGCTGACCATTCTTATAGTATTTTTCAATTAGTATTCACTAAAGCGATTATACCAAATGCGCCAAAATATTCATGAGACATGTCTAAATAAATTTCCTCGGAAATTTCCAAATGCTTATAGCATTTTAGATCCTTCAAGGATAATTATGCATCCACAGATAATTAGACGCATGTAAAATTTTCATAACTGCCAAAGTAATTGCATCCACCATGAAGTAATTAAAACTTTTCATAAATCATAGTTCAAGTCGTATTTACGACTACTTATTTATGCCTCACTTGCATTACACCTTTAGGTGTTTGTACTGCTGGTCTAAATACTTCTATTTTAGAAGTCCAAAGCGTCTTTCAACATCGGCCAATTCAATATCTATACTTCTGGATAGATTTTTATACAAGATCCTCAATTTCTTTTTTTACTTCTATAGAAGTATTTTATGTAAAATTGTTTGTAAAATCGTTGTCGACAACTTTTCAATTTTCTAGTTCCATTCTCGTAATGACATAACTCATCGAGATCTCTTCAAGATTTCAATCTTTATTTCAGGTACCTGAAACTCTTCAAGAGTTTTATTATTAGTTATGTCTTGGGTCTCTCCATGAGCACCCGCCTCCAATATATGACCATCTCATATTACTTTCTATTTACGAGAATTTTGATCATTGGAACCATTTCAACTATCATGCTTCAGGCATGATTTACATTCTCTCGCTCTAACATGTAATTTAAACTTAGAGCATTTCAGCTGGTATATGAGACTTAATTACTCTCATTAGGTCAGTAAATATGTCTGGCAGTTGACATGTAATAACATGAATTATTTTATGAACTTTTAGTTCATATACGAGGATCTAGATAATGATAATTCATTTTTCTCTATCCAGCTGATAATTATCTCCCCTGATGTTGAGGAAAAAAACATGTCATAAATAATTCTCCAATAAATGTTTAAGAATTTAAACATAAAGGAGACTCGTACTCAATATATATTCTCAACCCTTTTTACTTGCCCATTTTGTGCGTTATGGTGGAGCAATTCAACTATATATCGCACATTCAAAAATTCAAAAAATGGGAAATATGACTTCTGACCAAAAGTCAAATCATAATGGGGAGTTTATTATAACTCGTTGGCTTGATGCGTATAAGTGTTGCTATATGGAAATATCATATAAATAGTAAATGTTTTGTTCTCACAGTTTAGCTATTAAAAATGAGGCATCCAATTAAAAATTTGCTAAATCGTATTTTTCATAATCAATAGGCTTTGTAACAACCGATATAGCCTAAAATATAAACCCACTAGCTTTTCAAGATGAATAGTCTAACTGCATAATCGAAATCCTTTTAGAATCAATCTCACAAACTTCTAGTTGTAAGTCGATAAAACAATGTAGATGCATCTACTAAAATAATATAAAACTTTCCACATTTGTGGATACATGGGCCCATATTTCGTTCAGATATGCAAGACATACAATCTCAACTTCAGTACAAGAACTTTAAGTTCTAATTCTTTTGGTAAGTGGGATCATCTATATTCTTTGAGAACAAACAACACAAGAACTTCAGGTTCTTTTAGTAAGTGGAATTTAATCAATTCCTTTAAGCAACACAAGAACTTCACGTTCTTTAATAAGTGGAATTTAATCAATTCCTTTGAGAATAAGCACCACAATAACTACAAGTTCTTTTAATACATGTGCATGTAAATCTCAATGATTTCTGCACCATTATTAATCAGGATGGTCTGACTGATCATGCCAACTATATGTGTGTATATATCTCTGAATTTGTAAACTTCTTGTTTATCATAACATGTAATTCAATCTCACTCGTACATGTCTAGTACGGCCATCAAAATTGTTCCTTGAAATAGGAAAATATTTAGCTCTTTCGGAGTTTTCAATTGAAAATATCTTTTGGTAGCAATATATAGCTCTTCTAGAGCTTTCAACTGACTTTTTGGCTACCAGAACTTATATACATATTGGCTTATTTAAAATGTCAATTGATAACATATGCTATCTATAATTCCCAAAAGGATATTTTGCGAACTCATATTGTTCTCTTAAAATTTCCACTTAGGTGATGATATTATTACCATTAACGGTAATTATTGCAATATTCGCAATTCTGCACTTTTCATAATGTGCTTTCTCTCAAGAATTTATTGCTCTTCTAGAGCATTAATATTTTCAGTACTTTAAGATATAGTACTAACATTATTCCCTTGCACTTAAATGGGAAAATATATCTTATGCTTATGTTGAGCATAAATCGTCACCATAGATTGTATTTGACAAGTAATCATGTTAAACAAAATAAATAAATATCATAATATATAAATATAAATATAAATATAAAATGTAAATAATTAATGTGTGTAAACTAAATAAACGTAAAGTAAAATAAATATAAATAAATAAATAATTCTCTTCAAAGTTATGAGAATAATTAGAAGATGATTTATTCCTTTCGAGGGTTATAAGAAAATCAACGTCCAAAAGAGTTGGACCAACAATGTCCAAATAAAGTTAGACCAGTATCATCTTCGTCATGTTTCGCAAACAAAATTTGCTTCTATTTTCTTTCCTTTATCACTCAATGATTCTTGATTTTTCAACGTACAACACGTACGAGACCAATGATTTATAACATCGCATTGGTAATAAGAAGAGTTTTACTTCAATAGAATGATCTTTATCACTCTTGTCATCCTTATAACCTCACTACCGGTGGGTAGAAGTATTCTTAAAATGACCATATTTTTCATGTCTATATTCGTAGCCTCGACCACGACCACAACTTCTAATGTGGTTTTTATTCCTTCCATAATATAGTCTCACATTCACTTCAGGGAATGGAGTAGAGCCAGTGGGCCTTTAAAACCTTTTTCACATATCCTTATCACAGAGAACAAAGATTTAATCCTCATACGCGACATTGTTAAACATGTCCACAAGGTCCTTTAAAAACCTCATTTGAGACCAATAGCCTCGCAGAACGGGATGCCCAGCTAATATACATGTATTATATCGAAATTATGTCTCTAATTGAATAATGATTTACCATGTTTGCATTCACTTCAGAGAATGAAATAGTTCCAATAATCGCATGGAATAAACATCATGCCTGCATTCACTTCAGAGAATGCCCCATCATTGATAATCACATGGAATAAACACCATGCTTTGCATTCACTTCAGGGAATGCCTCCCATAAATTTTTTAGAACAAGACGAATTTTCGTAACTTGAAATTGGGAGAAGTCTATGGTCGAGTTTTTCGACGAAGAAGAAATATTGCTTTCGAGCAAATATAGACTTTATAACAATCTTTTTATAGATTGAAATTCACCATGATTTATCGCACTTTAAAATCATAGTTTAAGGGGAAAATAGATTTTACCGATAATGATTTTCCTTTCGAGAACGATGGAGACATAGAAAATGAACGAGACAGCTTCTCATAATCCCTTTATATCACGTCTCTTTCCAAGTCATTTAAATACATGTAAAACTCAAAACAATGTTAAAAATATTAGCTTTCACCAATAGAATAACATAAATAAAAAATGATCTCAATATAAACATACTGAATAAACGTACCTCTTTTGATTTTATCTTGATTCAAGCCATACCAAAATACATTAACCAATTTATAAACCTCTTATGTGGATGTACGCACATCACCTTAAAGCGGTGTTAAAGAACAATGCTACACCAATGACATCAAAATGGTTGAACGTTGTTTGATCAAATTCACATCAAAATGGAAAGCACCATAAGCACTTGATACTCGAGATTGAATCGTCACCTATCCGAGTACATTCCCTAAAGGTTTCGCTGAAGGTTAAATATATAAACTTGGTCCAATAAACATCATATAATATTAAATCAAAATAATAATTAAATAATATATTAAAATATACCAACCTTAATTTGTGAGTGATTAGTCAATCATTGTATCTATATGTAAATAAGTAAAACATACCTGACTTTCTAAGCTAAATTGAATATATTGAATATATGGTACATGTGATCGCCAATATCAAATTGAAATCTTTTTTAGAATCACCAACAAGAACCAGGGTAATTGGGAGAGATTCCATGGTTCGCTCAAGCCTTCAAAACATGTTACCATACTTTTTCAAAAATAAAGACCAAGTTAAAATATCAAGATAAAAGCAATCAATAATAAAAATGTGGGAAAAAACTTATCTTCGGTTCAACGTAGAATCAAATTTGTTTCGGTAACTACTTTGGGATTCAAACAAAGAACACCAAAATCTTTCGAGCAAACTCATGCTGATAACGTGTTGTAAAAAAAATAACAAAGAACAATAATAAGAACAAAGAACAAGAATGGAAGAACAAAAAGATGAGAGAAAGAGGGAGATTTGTATTATTCTCAAATATAGAATTGTATACAATGCCTTCAATGAATCATCTATTTATAGGTATAAGAAGTACATAATACATTAAACTTTAATTCATAGAGATAATATTCCTAATAATAAATAAATCAAACTCCTTTGATAAAGTTCTAATCATGATAGACATCCACATAGATAAATATTCATAACAGAAGAGGGTTTTTCAGTTTCTTTCTTGGATTGGGCTAAAAGTAGGATCTTGGCCACTAAGACCTTTTCATTGGTCAGAGAAGCTTTCTTAGAAATTAGGAGGGAGGAAAGCAGGCATGTACTGATGGTGCCTGCTGCAGTCCAATCAGAGGTCTATACTCTCCTTGTACATGTTAATTTTGGCGGTATAAAGAGAAAGGGAGACCATGGTGTGATCATTGTAAGAGGGTTGGGCACTTGATAGACCAATGCTGGAAGGTGCAATGGAAATCAGCAAATTGGAAACCTTAAAGCTTCAGAGTTCAAAAAGTGGCACAAGTTCATGTGGCCACTCATGAAGGATTTGCTAATACCTTTAGCAAACAACTCCTCGATGATCTTCAGAAACTTTTCAATCATTTATCTCTTAAAATTGAATCTTCTGCTTTTACTACTATTGAAGGTAGTGTTTCCTATTTGGCTACATCTAATACATATTTTTGGATAGTGAATTCTAGTGCATCTTACTATATGACAAGGAATCTCAGTCTATTTCATGACTACAAGATCATGAAAACTACTTCTATCAAGACATTAGATGAATCTCTTTCAGTTGCCAAAGAGAGTTGCTCCATTAAAATAAATGAGCATTTGGTGTTATCTGATGTGCTTTATGTGCCCAACCTTGCGTGCAATTTGTTATCTATTAGTAAACTTGTCAATGGTTTAAAATGCAATGCTAATTTTAAGGTACATGGTTGTGATTTTCAGGCACATGACTCATGATGGTGATTGGCAGTGTTAGGCTGCATAATAGACTCTACATTCTCGATGGACAATCTCCTCATAAACAAGTTATTTGTTTTCTAATTCTTTGTTTTCTAGTGATATAATGCTTTGGCATTTTAAGTTAGGACATTCAAAATTTCACTACCTTGCAAAATTGTTTCCTGAATTGTTTCTGAATAAATATCCATCTTCCTTTACTTATGATATCTATCAAATTGCCAAACACACAAGAAAATCTTATGCACCATCTAAATTCAAAACTTCTTCACCTTTTTTCCTAATCCATAGTGACATTTAGGGCCCCTCTAATGTAAAAAAAACATATATGGGTCTAGATGATTTATTTCATTCATCAATGATCATTCAAGAACCACATGGACCTATCTAATGGGAGGAAAATTTGAGGCTGAAAATATCTTTAAATTTTTTTATCATATGAATAAAAATCAGTTTGAGAAAAAGATATAAATACTAAAGAGTGGTAATGGTAGTGAATATCTTACTAACTCTATTTGTTCTTAATTTAAAGAAAAGGGTATTTTTCATATTACTTCTTGTGTGAATACCCCTCAACAGAATGGGCAGCAGAGAGAAAAAACAGACATTTACTAGAGGTCACCATGTCACTTTTGTTTTCTACCAACGCGCCTCAATATATTTGGGGAGAAGCTCTTCTTATTGCTACATATTTGATTAATCAAATGCATAGTAAAACTATTAGGTTCAAAATTTTCATATATACTCTTCTACACGATTTTTCACACTTTAAGCCTCTATCTTTCACTCTTCCTTTCGAGTGCTTGGATGCACATCATTTGTTCATGTGCATGGTAATCTTTGGGGTAAGCTTGATCCTAGGTCCCTAAGGTGTGTGCTTCTAGGATACTCCTCGAGTAAAAAGAGTTACAAATGTTACTCACCCATTAAAGGGAATTTTATACCTCCCTTGATGTTACCTCTTTTGAGGATAAACCATATTTTGACTTGCAATTCATGGGAGAAGTTTAGGTAATTTTACCCTTAAATAATTTTTAATCTTCTCCCCAACCTTTTTTTACCTATCCTTAAGGAAAGACACAATCATTCTACTTAAATACCTTGCATAAATTCATTATACTTATTGATCTAGTGAATATGCCCTCTCTAGAACCTAAAACTCCAAGCTGACATCCCTTTCATGTTTCAACACTTAAATATATACCTAAGACCTCTAATAAACCTCAAACTCCTCAACTTGAAGGTAAATAACATAGTGTTTACACAAGGGAAAAGAAATCTATCACAGAGGCTATTACTTTGCCTAGCATTTGTCGAGAGCTGAACTATACCCTACTGCCATGGAGGAAGAAGTAGGTGATGATATCTTTCAAATTTTTTTGGATAAATGATTTGATTTTATTCATCCAAAAAGAACCATCTATTACAACTTTATAACTCCAACACTAACATGTATACAACTAAGCTAGAAACATAAAGTGTATATAAAACTAAGCACTACAAAAGATCTCATGCAGCAACAAGAGAATAGGAGGCCAAAGCAATTGGGCATCTCCCTAACCTCATCTTAATCACATTCTTCACCTCTCGAACAATTTCAACAGTACTCCTGGAACAAAGTCCATGAATCCTGCCATTCCTTTCTTGCCAATAATATATATCCAACTACACCAAACAAGCCGAGTAATGGTAGCCTGCAAAGGTTTTCCTTTTCCATTCACTTGCACCCATAATAGGAACTCCTTCCAATTACGCATCCTACTAGTATCACCAATATCCTGCATCAAGTCATTCTAGATCTGCCTAGAAAAAGAACAATAAGCAAATAAATGATCTCTAGACTCAACTTCAAAGGTACATAGGGGACATAGTTGATCCACTTGACAACCCCATCGCATCATATGGTCCTTAGTTGGAAGCATGTCATGTATCACCAACCAAACAATAAAAGAATACCGAGGCAATATGAATCCTCCCCAAACCACTTTAGCCCATGCCACTTTTTTATTTTTATGGCTTAGTTGTTCCGAAACTTCCTTAGCATGGAACCTACACGAGAAACATCCAGCCTAGCATAATCCTCCCTAAGCTTTAAAATTTTCCTCATTGACCAACTATGACTGGCCTTTAAACTCACCTGCCAAACAAATAATCCTTCTAAAGCATAATGCTCAACCCAAGCCACCTAGAGAGACCCTGACTGGGTTATGAGAAGCCATATGCATTTTATCATGCAAGCCCTATTCCAGATTTTTATATTTTTAACTCCTAGCCCCCCATTCACATTTAGGATGACATATTTTCTCCCAGCTTACCCTAGCACCCCTTGCTGAACCATCTCTACCTTTCCACAGGAAGGAATTGCATATCTGCTCCATTGTCTTCAATACCTTGGAAGGTAGAATAAACATTCGACACCAGAAATTCTCCAGACTAAAAATCACTGCCCGAATTAACTGTAGTCTCCCTGCAAAGGATAAGCATTTAGATGGACAACTCCTTATGCGATTCACAATCTTCCCCACCAACCCCTCACAATCCGCACTTGACAGGTTTCTTGCAACAAGAGGAACACCTAAGTATCTGACTAGAAGGGAACCAAGCTTAAAACATGTCCACACAATTGACTCCTGAACTTCAGCCTCCTCCATCCCCGCACAGAAAACTTCACTTTTTGATGCATTCATTTGCAAGCCCGATATGGTATAAAAAGCATGCATGACATTTTGTACAACACATACATCTTCAACTAAACCTTTAGTAAATACCAAAAGGTCGTCGGCAAAACAGATATGAGTTAGACCTATTCTTTTGCACTTTGGGTGAAAATCTATAACTCCATGCTGGCCTGCTAGATTTAACAATCGCGAAAGTACATTCATTACAAGTATGAAGATGTAAGGGGACAAGGGATCCCCTTGTCTTACTCCTCTTTCCCCCGAAAAAAAAACCCGTGAGGCCTCCATTCAAGCCAATTGAAAATTTAAAATGAAATATACGAGCTTGAATTCAGCTTCTGAACTGCTCTGGAAAGTCCATAACCCTGAGCAATTGAGCAATAAACCTCCAGCTAATAGACTCGAAAGCTTTCCTCAAATCTACCTTCAAAGCACAATGAGTAGAGACATGTTTCCTCCCATACCCATTCACCAACTCTTGAGCTAACAACACATTCTCCACAAGATCTCTACTTAAAAGAAAAGCACTTTGATTCCGTGAAACTAAACTTGTTAACCAGGGCATCATACGATACACTAGGATCTTAGTAATGCATTTGTAAATAGTGGTACATCAAGAAATTGGCCTAAAATCAGTAGCCAATAGCAGAGCAGCAACTTTTGGAACCAATGTAATAATGGTTGAATTAAAACCAGTAGGTAACATGCTCACTTGGAAGAAATACTTGATAGCTTGAACCACATCCTCCCCAACTATCCTCCAAGAAATCTTGAAGAAACTAGTCGGGTACCCATTCGGGCCAGGGGCCTTGTTTCCATCCATAGAGAACATTGCATCCTTCACCTCTTTTGAAGAAACAGGAGCAACAACATTATCCGTCGTATCATAAGATAATTCAATACCCAATATCTCTTTGAGCAATTCATCATCTACCAAACCTACATTATCATCAACAACACCCAAAGCAGCTTTAAAATGGTTTATCAACTCACCAGAGATCTCCTCAAAATTATGCATTTGTTGACCCAAATTATTTTCCAACACCCGGATAGAATTAAATTGTTGCCTAGCAGTAACTTGCCTAAAAAATAAGGCAATGTTTTGATCCCCTTCTTTAATAAACTGCACTCGAGACTTTTGCCTCAAAAACCTCTCTTCAGCTCTATAAAATCCTGCAACTTCTAATTTACCTTTTTTTTGCTGCAATATTATCAAAATAGGGCCTCATCAAAGTCGATCTCTGAATAACTTCTAGCTCCTTCTAACACTCAACAATTCTTCCATGTAAATCACTAAAATGCTCCTTATTCAACCTCTTCAAAGGCTCTTTCAACCTTTTAAGTTTAATGAAAAGGCACTCCAATGGATTCCCTTGTATAGGTAATCCCCAAGATTCCTCAACTGTCTTATAAAAGAGTGGATGATCAGCCCAAAAATGAAAGAATTTGAATGGCCTAGGAGGCTTTACCAAAGGAGCTCGTAGTAGCACATAACTAGGCGAGTGATCAGAGCAGCTTGGTGGTAGAAACTCTACCGTTGTTGTAGGAAACAGCTGAAGCCACCCATGATTCACCAAAACTCTATCTAGCTTTCGTGACAACGGATCCTCCTCTCTCTTGTTGCACCAAGTGAAAGTAGAACCAACATAGGGGTGATCAAGTACATCAATTTCTTCCAAACAATCTAGGAAGTCTTGCATGGCACTAGTAATCTCCTGCCCACCATTAAAATCAGAACTATCTAAAGGAGATCTAATTATGTTAAAATCCCCTGCAACAATCCAAGGTAAATCCCATACCATAGTATGAAAAGATACCAGCTCTTCCCACAACCTCTTCCTTTCATCCCTCAAATTTAAAGCATAAATTCCAGAAAAATAAAACCTCAAATCCCCATACTGCATTAAACAAGTGATTTTTTGGTTAGATTTACAAACCTCTAAAACCTGCCAACAACCAGAATATAAGAACCAAATCCTACCATTCAGAGCTTTACTATAATTGTGTAGAAATTTCCAGTCCTTAAAACACTTCTCGATAATACCAGAAGCATTTTTTTCACGCACTCTTGTTTCAAGCAAACATAAAATCTCCACATTCAACTGTTTAACTAACTTACCCACTCTTTTCAACTTTAAGGGGTCATTACAACCCCTTATATTTCAGGTCATGAGAGTCATTGATGAACCGGAGAACTACTACCACCCTTCTTACCTCCTTTCCCTATCTTTTTATTTTTAGCTCCCTTTCCCTTTGGCTTCAATTGATTCATCAAATCCACCACCCCTTCAGCAGCAAGCCTACCTTTCTTAGGAGAGATCACACCTTCGAGCTCTGTAGCCAATACTTCAAAGCTATTTGAAGTAACAGACTCATGTGAAGCACTCTCTGAAAATAGTGGTAGATACAGCTTCATCAACAGCCAGTGGACCAGGCGCATCCTGAGAGACAACAAATTTCAGGTTAGAAACATCTGCAACTAAACCGTAAGCTGAACTAGATACACCTTCCTAACCATTAGCAGGCAACCCAAGAGAACTACTCATATCACCACAAGAAACACCCCCATGACCATCTCGAGGCAAGTCAGATGAGCTACTCCCAACAACACATGTAGTCCCCTGACCATCCCTAGGAGAACCACAGACCAACAAACCCTCCTCTGCACCAACAGTATCTAGCAAGCTCTCATTTCGTATCAATTTGGAGCACTTATCAGTAGAATGTCCAAAAACTTCTGCAATGATCACATTTTGGAGGACCCCAAACCATCTCAACAGCTACATCAATGAAATTTTCGTCACCAAGATCAACTGTAATAGAACTGGGAATAACAGATTTGGCATCCACCTCCAGACAGATTTTAGTAAACTCCAACTGCTTTTTAATTGCAGTAGAGTGATCCGTATACAGTGGCCTACACAAAGCACTAGCAATGAACCCCAAACCCTCCAAAGAGAATAGTTCAAGCGGGACATGCCAAAGTTTAAACCATACTGGGGCAGATTCCAAGTTCACTATCCCCAAAGCTAAGCCAGGCTTCCATTTCCTCAAGATAATTGCCTTCTGACTTATGTGCCAAGGACCCGACTCTAGAACCCATTCAGGGACCTTTTGCGAAGGAAAAATCAACATGTACACACTAGGAGCTAGAAATTTGATATCCACAGACCCTTCCCTACCCTATAATTTATCAGCAACCTTTTGAAATAGCACTAATGGCAGAGATTTACCCAGAATATTCCCCAAGAGATTGTTATCCCACTGCTTAGCCCCATCAAGTAAAACATCTCGTGACGGTTGAACAAACAATTTACCATTTTTTGAGACATGAAGAAAGTAATTAAGAGATTGGTTAAAAGGGTTCCAACTCATACCTGAACCAGGCGTCACTTTGTCATTACCATTAGAACCCCCCACAACACTCGTCTTCAACGGCGGAAATTGATCCAAATCAAAATCTCTAGGCCCACGAGATTTCGATGCACCACCAGAAGCAGAGCTCAACATTAACAAAGATGAAAAACAAGAGAGAACACGAGAAATAAGCCATAAACAAGATCCAAGCAAGCAGATCGGAACGGACAGTGCCCAGGGGAATTCGATGGCAGCGGCTGATAAGGTGGATATGCTAGTTAGGGAGAGAATTGGGGAGTGCACAAGCCTCGATATGGACCGTTTTGCCTGCTGTGTAGGGGACGGTGTCCATGGGAATAATGACATTGTGGAGCGGGAGGTGGCAGTGCATATTTCTGATGAAACGATGGGGGTGAACTCAGGGGAAATACTCGAGGCTGGGCCTGAACAAATGAGGGCCTCGGATGCTAGGTATATTGAACACAATGGAGTCCTTCGCAAGGTGAAAAGCTTATCTAATGTTTTGATAAGTGTTTTGAATCTGGAGGAAAGGTCTGAGGCTGTGATTAAATTAACAAAAAAGTATCATGGAAGGCTGAAGAAGAAAATACAGGAGGATATGGGGATTGCTAATGGTTCCTTATCGGACTCGGATTTTGTAAACATGAAGATGGTGATTTTGAGAGAGGCAAAACAAACTCTTGATTTGGGCAGATTGATAGGGGCTTCGACAGTAGGTAACGATGAGGCAGTTGTTCAAGACATTGCGCGCATCATTGAGTCGCGCATTGAAAACAAATAGCAGCTGGCGATGCGGGTGTTGTCGTGGAACGTTCGCGGTTTGGGTGCAGCCGCGAAACGATGTGCAGTACGTGATCGAGTACGACAACACCAGTGTGCGATGGTGATGCTTCAAGAAACGAAATTGGAGCAGCTATCAGCAAATGGGGTAAGTAAATTGTGGCTTTCGGATAATTTCGATTTTGTTTTAGCACCTTCTATTGGGCGATCAGGGGGGTTAATGTTAATTTGGTATAGCGACAAATTCCGGAAGTTAGAAACACGTGTATCTCGCCATTTTATTTTGATTAAAGGGGAATGGGTGATTGAGAAATGGCCATGCTGGATGGTTAATGTTTATGCTCCTTGCGAGGTGGAGAATCAAGGACGGGTATGGGGGGAATTGCGGGAGCTGGTCAGGGAATTAGAGGGGTCGTGTTGTATGGGAGGTGATTTTAACACGGTGCAGGAGGTGGGGGAGAGATGTGGCTGTGTTGATGCATCGAGGGGAATGGAGAATTTCAACGAATTTGTGGAGGATGTGGGTCTTATGGATATCAAAGTGGTGGGAAAGAAGTTCACTTGGTTCGGATCGGGGAACAAAGCTTGTCGCCTTGATAGATTCTTGGTGTCGAGAGAGTGGATTGATCGCTTTTCTTCGTTGTACCAATTGATTTTGCCGAGGGGAATTTCGGATCATACGCCGATACGTCTGACAAGTGAGGATAGTGATTGGCGTCCTCATCCGTTTCGGTTTCTAAATGTTTGGCTTGAGAAGAAGGAACATGTTGATTTAATGGCGAAGGAATGGGAGCGAATTTCAGTGGAATTGGAGGGGTATTCGATACAATATAATTAAGGGAGCTGAAATTTTTTTTGCGCACATGGAATAAAGAATGTTTTGGACATGTCGACACTAGAATTGGGGAGGTGATGGAACATATAGACATGTTAGATGAGGTAGTAGAGGTGTCGGGGGATAGAGGCCATCGGGCTGATGAGATTTGTCGGCTGAAAATTGAGCTGTGGCGTCTTCACAAGTACAGGGAATCGATTTGGCGACAGAAGTCGAGAGCTCTTTGGTTAAAAGCGGGGGATCGCAACACCTCATTTTTTCATCGAAGTGCTATGATTAGAATTGGAAAAAATAAGATTATTGTCTTGCGGATCAATTGTACATGGGTGGTGGATCAGGAAAGGTTTAAACGCCATATTCAGATTGAATTTCGCAAACATTTTGCTCGTCGACCTTGCCTTGGAAGGATGGAGGCAGATGTGCGGTTTTGTAGGCTGGATAGAGCGACTTCTGATATGCTTGAATCTGATTTTTTGTTGTCCGAAATTAGAGATGCAATTATGAGCTGTGAAGGCACGAAAGCCCCGGGGCCTGGCGGATTTAGTTTTGCTTTTTTCAAGCGGGGATGGGAGTTCTTGCAGGATGATTTGGGGCGTTTGTTTAAGGCTTTCCATGCGCATGGCTCTTTGCCTAAAGGGGCCAACTCGACATTTGTAGTATTGATCCCGAAAAAAGAGAACCCGCAGGTGATTAGCAATTTTCGGCCGATATGCTTATTGAATTCTGTCTACAAAATAGTGGCGAAAGTATTAGCAGGAAGGCTACAAAAGGTACTTCATTCGGTGATTAGTGAAGAACAATCTGCTTTTATTAAAGGGCGGCAAATTGTTGATGGCATATTATTAACCAACGAAGTGGTTCATTCACTTCGGATGCGACGGTTTAGCGAAGGAGGTGTGGTGCTGAAGATTGACTTCGCGAAGGCGTATGATTGCATAAAATGGGAGTTTCTTGTGGATGTAATGTGCCGGATGAATTTTGGGGTGATATGGAGGAATTGGATACTGAAATGTGTGGGTACAGCAAGGCTATCGGTCCTTGTGAATGGTAGTGCAACACCGGAGTTTTCCATGGAAAGGGGGTTGCGACAAGTTGACCCCTTGTCGCCGTTACTTTTTGTGATTATTGCGGAAGCGTTACACCAATTTTTGGTGAATGCGGAAAGCTTGGGGCTGATTAGAAGAGTGAGTGTCGCTGCGGATTGTCGGCTCTCGCATTTGCAATTTGCCGATGACACGGTTATCTTCATTCAAGGGAAGGTTGAATTTGCTAGAAACTTGAAGCGTGTGCTGACGTGTTTTGAGTATGGATCGGGGCTGCAAATTAACTATGCCAAATCGACAATGTATGATGTGGGATTAGAGGAGGCAATGGCCTTGGAGATGGCTAAGGAACTGGGATGTGTGCGAGCTGAACTACCCTTTAAATACCTGGGAATTCCGATAGGAATTAACCCACGGAATGGTAAGGTTTGGGAGCCGGTGATTAATCGGATGCGCTTGTGTTTAGCGGGATGGAAAAAAATTCATTATCTTTTGCTGCAAGGGTGACTTTGGTGAATTCGGTGCTCTCTACGCTGCCTCTATATTATATGAGCATATTTAGGGTGCCGAAAACAGTATTAAATAAAATTGAGAAGATACGGCGTGCATTCTTGTGGGGCGATACAGATTTAAAAAGGAAATTGAACCATGTAGCTTGGGCAAAAGTGTGTCAGCCGAAGGAGCTAGGGGGTCTTGGAGTGGCAAATATTGAGCTTCGAAATTCAGCGTTGCTTGCTAAATGGCTTTGTCGATATGCTGATTCCCAAGGCGTTGTGAAAATCGATTGTGGAAGCTAAGTATGGCGTTGCAGTGAGGGGGAGACTGCCGAATATGGTGGGTAAGCAGCACATGTCTTTCGTTTGGAGGAGAATTGTTGAGATACAAGAAGGGGATGCCGCGGGTAAGTTTATGAGTGAAGATTGTTTCTTGTGGCACATAGGGAACGGGACAAGGGTGCTGTTTTGGTATGATCGATGGTGTTTAGAGGATCCTCTTTGTGAAGTATTCCCGCACATTTTTAGATGTGCTAGCAACAAGGCTGCCGTGGTATGTGAGTATTCGTTGCAAGGCACATTGAACCATGACGAATGGTTGCTGTTTTTTAACCGTGACTTGCGATCTTTTGAACAGCACCAGCTGAGACAAATGCGAGCGATTGTGAGGGGGTTTACCTTGTGTGCAAGCGAAAGAGATGTGCTGGTCTGGAAGCCGAATGCGGTTGGACAGTTTTCCGTGGCGAGCTTAATGAAATTGATGTCTTCGTTGGGTCTATCCGACCATGGTTTGGATGGTTTTAATGTGTGGAAAATTGAAGTGCCTCCGAAGGTACAATGCTTTCTATGGTTTGTGCAATTATGCCGATTGCCGACGCTGTCTATGCTCAGCGCTCGGGGCGTGCCTTTAGCGGGAATTCAATGTGTGTGGTGTAGGGGGGTTGACGAGGAAGAGCATATATTTTTTCTATGCATATTTGCAAGCAGAGTGTGGGAGGCATTTTTCCGCTGGTTAGGGATATCATGGGCGAATCCGAAATCGTTTGCGGATTTTCTTGTGCAGTGTTGTAGTGGGGTGCTGTCGGGAGTAGAGAGAGCTTGGTGGATGGTTGGTTGTACAGCGGTATTGTGGTCTTTATGGCTTGCGCGGAATGCGGTCATTTTCAATCAGAAACAGATGGGTATCGAGGAGCTGCTCTTCCTTATCAAGCTTCGTGCATTTTATTGGATTAAATTCTCCATACACTGCGATGTTATATCAGAGGCTGCTTGGTAGGAGTGGCCCGTGCTGTGTGTGTCGTCGGGTACAGTAAAACATAGAGCTGGAATTCATTGGTGCCCACCGATAGAAGGCGTACTAAATTTTAACGTGGATGGCGCGGCAAGGGGGAAACCAAGTTTGGCGGGATGTGGGGGTGTGCTGCGGGATGCGAGGGGTGTAGTGCTGGCTGTTTTTTCGGGACCATTGGGGTGTATGGAATCGAATGAAGCTGAGGTTTGGGCCATTTGTCATGCGGTTCGATTGCTGGCCGACTCAAGGTGGAAGGAGGACGGGTCGTTTATTATCGAATCCGACTCGCGGATTGTGTTATCCTGGGTGCTGCACAAGGACAAACGACCATGGAGGTATAGAGGGTTGTTTCGCGAGATTGGTTATGCTTGTTTGCAGCTTCGTTGTGTTTGCTTTCACCACGCTTTTCGTGAGGCGAATTCATTCACCGATGCGCTCGCTAAAGGGGGTGTGGATAGAGTATTTTGGTTTCATGCTACTGCGGATAATGGGATGAATTTGTAATGGGGTTTTTAGTCCGACACGGGGCATTTTGGCCTATATCTCCCATGATGCACTCTTTTTCCTTCAATTTAGGATAGGAAGATTTTTTAAGGAGGCATATGGGAGGTTGTATGATTTCTTTTCACTGAATAAAATCATACGCTTACCGATTTAAAAAAAAATCGGAAGAAATAAGAAAAAATGAAAAACTCTACAAGCGCATTTTAGTCACGCTATCGTTTGCGTGCAGAAAAAAGAAGTAGCAGGTGAGTTTGGTTCCAAACATCAAAGAGTAGGATATCTTTCATTTTTTTTTTCCTTCTATTGATATAGATTATCTCCCCATTTTCCAAAGAAAGAGAGTAAGAAAATGTACTAGCCATCCTATAAAGAGATTTATTTCGGATAGGGTAGAGTATATTTCACCTTAAACTCAAACTCGGATTATTAAACCAGGTGGTGAGGTAATTGATGAAGAGATTCGTCTCCGGCAGCATTCCATTGTTGCGCAGTTGGTAGGTCCACCACCAAATTTTGGTTCTATGCAGAAGATGATCAATATTCTTTGGGGGAAGCTCAAGCTCGGTGGTGAGAACTGAGAACTTGTTTGTGTTTCAGTTCATTTGCTGGTGAGAACTTGTTTGTGTTTCAGTTCACAAATGCGGGTTCTTGGCATATTCAGAACAGGCTAATGATGGGAGCCGAATCTTAGGAAGCTGGAGTTCAATATGGAAACATTCCCTATTTTGATCCTCAACAAGGACTCAGTTACATGTAAATCCTGTGTTAATGCCGAAATTGTGGATAAATCTTTCTCTGTTGGTATCCTCCGTGTAAAGTATTTGGTCAGAAGCCTATGGCTGCATCTGATGCACGGTGATAATGTGATTATGGTTACAGATGACTGCAATAGTCTCTGATAAGGTTAAGGCAGCCGCTGCAACAACACCAAATTTTATCCTCCCTGGGAAAACTCCGGCACCTGGACTTTCCAATAGAGGTCAAACCCCTACAGATTATGGCATAGTAGAGAGGGTTCATCCTTTTCAGTTTGATATCAACAAGGATTCTCAAACTGTTGTTGACAAATTTTTTCTAGAATGGATATTTGCAAAAACATTAACCAAACTGGGTGCTGTAGAAGCCTTCTCAATGAAATTGCCAGTAATATCTAATGGAAAAAGACTTAATTGATTAATTTTTTAGTTCAAACACTTAGTTGATTAAACTTTTTTAGCTTAATTAAGTGCAAAAATTCAGAAGTTTAATTGAAATTTTTCAAAAATTTAAATTTTTTTTACACCATTAAGCCTTAACTGATCGATGCTGATAACTTCTCAGTTGTTCATTTCATTCATTGGTTCCATGATAACTTTTCAGTCGTCAATTTCAATCATTGGTTCCGTAATACGGATCATTCTCACCAACGTTCCTTCTAGTTGCATTGTCCCAGTTCCTGCTCTGGTAATCCTGGGTACCAATGGCCGAGTACCCAGGGTTCACCTCGCCTCTGTCCAATCCACCTGCAGCAAAACCAGCTTGCCTAGCAGTTGCGTTTTGATCGCGGCTCTCTGTCGCCATCTCTTTCTCAGCAGGATCTCTGGTCTTCATCTTCTCCACCTATATAACATCCATTTCCACATTTTAATAAAAATATCTCTACATTAATATATGTAAGAAATGAAATGGTTATGAACCTTTTCTTGCAAGGAGGCCTTGGCCTTCTCCATGCCAGCCTTAGCAGAGGCAGTTGCTTTCTTCATTGACTGCATTTTTTTTTTGAAATTTCTAATACCTCCAAAAGCTAGGTGTTTAGGGTTTTTAGTGTGAATGAAAGTGCTCAGTTACAACTACTGGTTTGCAGATGAATTTAGGTGTTTCCATTCTCCGAATTAAATAGAAACAAGTGATACTTTCAAAGCTGCAACGTCCTGAAGTATGCTTGACACGTGGGCTCCATTGATCATTCAAATTTTGACACGTTTTGGCCACATGGCAAACATGTAAAGGCTTTGGCAGTTTTTATATTTTGCTAAACATTTTATGGATCCAAGACAAGGAAAGGTGTACTGTGTCGACACGAAGCCGTTTGCTGCTATGGAGTATGCGGTGGGGTGTCCCTAGAACTATTGCGTCCGGCTCCTATGGTTTTGGTTTTGAACCATATAATTTCACGTTCTAGCATTTCGGTTTACTTCCAATTATAATTAAATTGTTTTTAGGGAAAACTACACCACTGACCACTAAACATATTGGGGATACTTATTTGAACCATCGAACTATAAAAAACGTCAATCACACCACCAAACTTATAAAATCAACATATTTTGACCACCGCCGTTAAAAACCTAACGGTGGAGTGACGGAACTGCCACGTGGCAACTGATAGGTATATTTAAAAATTACACATTTGGTCCCTGTTATTTACACATTCTTTCAATTTAGTCCTAATTTTCAATTAATAAAATAATAAATTATTAAAATTCAATGGTGACACGTGTTAAGACCTTATTGGAGGATTTTAATTATTTATATTTAATTTTATTAATTTATTTTCCCCCTCCCCTCACATGCACACAGGGGGATTCGAACCTAGGTCTCCCAGGTGCAAAGGCAACTGCTCTACCACTGCACCAAGCACATCTTAGTTCTATGATTCTCCAGATATAATATATATCTCTTATAAGTTTCTACATTTATAAATCAAAAGCTCAAACCCTAAACACTAATTTCACATATATAATTCCTAAACCCTAAACTATAACCCTAAATATTTCAAATTAAACCTCAAACCCTAAAATTTTCAAATTAATTCCACGCTAAAAATTTCAAAATAAGGGTTTAAGGTTTAAGGTTAGGGTTTGGGGTTTAATTTCAAATTAATTCCACCTAAACTTAATTTGAAATTTAGGGTTTAAGGTTAGGGTTTGGGGTTTAATTTGAAATATTTAGTGTTTAGGGTTTATGGCTTAATTTGAAATATTTAACGTAGAATTAATTTGAAATTTTTAGGGTTTGGGTTTAGGGTTTAATTTAAAATATTTAGCGTGGAAATAATTTGAAAATTTTAGGGTTTGAGGTTTAATTTGAAATATTTAGTGTGAAATTAATTTGAAATATTTAGGGTTATAGTTTAGGGTTTAGGATTTATATATATGTGAAATTAGTGTTTAGGGTTTGAGCTTTTAATTTATAAATGTAGAAACGTATAAGAGATATATATTATATCTGGGGAATCATAGCACTAAGATGTGCTTGGTGCAGTGGTAGAGTAGTTCCCTTTGCACCTGGGAGACCCATGTTCAAATCCCCCTGTGCGTATGTGAGGGGAAAATTGTTTTTCTCCTCTAAATTGGTGGTGACACGTGTCACCACCTGATTGGAGGGGAAAATAAATTAATAAAATTAAATATAAATAATTAAAATCCTCCAATAAGGTCTTGACACGTGTCACCACTTAATTTTAATAATTTATTATTTTATTAATTGAAAATTAGGACTAAATTGAAAGAATGTGTAAATAATAGGGACCAAATGTGTAATTTTTAAATATACCTATCAGTTGCCACGTGGCGGTTCCATCACTCCACCGTTAGGTTTTTAACGGCGGTGGTCAAAATAGGTTGATTTTATAAGTTTGGTGGTGTGATTGACGTTTTTTATAATTCGGTGGTTTAAATAGGTATCCCCAATATGTTTGGTGGTCAGTGGTGTAGTTTTCCCTTGTTTTTATTTAGATTTAATTATAAAATATAAATACACATGCAAAAAGTCGTCTCTTAATTGCCAATAATCAGTTGGCGCTAACAATCAATTGGTCTAATAAGATAAAATGTTAAATCGTTTAAGTAAGATTATTAGTTTAAATTTTAACTTTATGAATGAAACAATTGTGTTGGGAGGCTCACCCTCACAATAAATTTTTACAATACTTGATTCAAATTAATCAATTAATAAATTAGATACACCTGATAATACCAGAAAATTGTCCCTTAATTCATTCTCATACATAATTTGTGCTTAAGTAAGCCATGCAATACTAGATTCAAGGGAGACATTTCGGGGTATTTGGTTATGGCTCAAGTCTGAAGTATGATTAATGAATATTTCAAGTTTTTAAGATATACGTGGTTATTTATAGACAGATAAGTATTAAATGTGTCAGCATAATGATATTGTGTTATTACTCCCCCGTCCCACTTAAAATGTCTCTTTTGTATTTTAAAATTGTCTCACTTAAAATGTTTCATTGAAAAAATCAATTACTTTTACAATATACATTTCCCTTTCTATCATTTCTTTTAATTTTCCAACAAAACAAACTTTAACTTTTAAGGGTAAAATTGTCTTTTTAATTAATTTATATCACATTTCTTACACAAATCTTTTCTTCCTAAAACTACGTGAAAAGTCAACAATGGACATCTTAAGTGGGACGGAGGAGTATTATTTTTTGTGTTATATTTATTTTGTTTTGTTTAAAGTATAAATATTTATACAGTATCTTTGACATTTATATTGCGTTATATGTACACTTTGATGTATTCATTTATGTGTCGTGTTCATATTAATTTTGTCATATTTTATATAATATATTAGGTTGATTGAATTTATAAGTAGTATATTTGTATTCATCATGTACATGTTGCGACTTACTTATCTTAAATTTTGAATAATTTATGAGATCTCCTAATTAATATAATGGTTAAAGATGCTTAGATCCGGCAAACTTATCTGAAATTCGAGAGTCGAACCAAATCTCGATATTGACCAAAACATGATGATCCGAAGTTGATTCGAAACCCGAAATAAAGTGAACCGAAATCGACCCGAAATTTTCGTTGAACCGCAATAGAACCGAACCAATTTTCACCCGAACTGAATAGACCCGAACCGATTTTACCTGAATCGAATATCGACCCGATTTTAACCCGATAATTAAGGTAAAGTAAATGAATAATTTATTTTTAATGTTATATATTTTTAACAATATGATAAATAGTATAATCTTGTATGATTTATTATCTTTTTGTATTATACTATGAGAGAGACCACTGCTTTTCTTAAAATTGTGATATAATAACATTTTATGTCATTTTAAGTTTAAATATTAATCAAATAAGGCTTTTGTCCCTACTAATTTTTTAAATTTAGAAGTTTAACAGACTCTTTTTCCTCCTAATATTTGATCTTAATTTCATCCTAAACTACACAATAAACCCTAAACCATTAACACTAAGCCCTAAAAATCCTAAAGCATAAATCTTAAGCTGTAGAAATTAATCTCATAAACCAACAATCCTAAACTATAACATAATCCCTAAACCATTAGCACCAAGGCTAAACTAAAAACCATAAACCGAAATTAGGGACCATTTTCACAATTTACCATAAAATATAGCCTAAAACTGAAATTAGGGACCAATTTGAAAATTTCAAAGTGGAGAAATTTAAGAGCCCGGTGACCAATTTCACAATTTTACCATAAAATATAGCATAAAACTGAAATTGGGGACTCATTTGACAATTTAGAAGTAATGAAATTTGAGAGTCCAATGACCAATTTCACAATTTTACCATAGAAATAAATTGGGGTCAATTTCGGCTGAAAATTAAATCTTAGGAACTTAAATGAACAAAAATACCAATATATTAAAATTATTAGACTAAATTACAAAAATTAGAAATAAATAGGTGTCAATTTCAACTAAAAGTAATTTTTGTGGATTAAATATCACTGTGGGGGACGAGATTGCTATATCTGAAGTATAAACCGTGGGGATACTTCATACTTGTGACTAAATTGAATTAAAATAAAATTTAAAAGTAAATATTAGGACTAAAATGTAACATTTTAAATGCAACAGGACTTAAAGGTGAATTAATCCCTAACCTAAAAAATGGGCCGCTCATTCCCTCCAACATTATTATGTCATCCCACCTTTTTTAATTAAAATAATTTGTAATATCTTTTAGTTTTAGGTTAGGGGCAATTAATTGTTTAGCCCATTTGATTTTACATGTTTTTGATTTCAGTCTCGAATTTTCACTTTTAGATTTTAATTTAATTCAATTGAGTCTCAATTTAGATAAATTTAATTAGGCATGTAAACTAACCGAACGAACACGGATGAAGGTATGTTCATGTTCGTTTGTTTATTTTAACCGAACAAATGAACGAACATAATTTCTTGTTCGTGTTTGTTTGTTAAGGAATGTAGCTTATTCGTGTTCGTTCGTTAAAATGATAAACGAACGTAAACGAACACAAACAAACGAACATAAAAGAACATATGTGAATAAATTTAAGCAAACATCAACGAACAAACATATGTGAATATTTTTTTTAAATATAATAATTTTGTTATGAAAAATAATAAATATAAATGGACATATGTGAATAAATTTAAACGAACATAAACAGACAAATTACCAAATGTTCATGAACGTAAATGAATGAATGAGTCCTTTGTTCGTGTTTGTTCATTTAATTAAACGAACAGAAAATCTTGTTTATGTTCGTTCGTTTAATAAATAAACGAACATAAACGAACTTCCCGCCGAACGGTTCACTTAACGTTTGGTTCGTTTACAACCCTAATTTTAATTAAAATTCCACATTTAATTTTAGAATTCTTTTAATTATGTTCATGATTTAAATATTTAATCAAATTCAAATGCATAAATTATCAACTTAAATCATAATTAATCTCATAAACCAATAACCCTAAACTAAACCACAAACCATTAATATTAAACCCAAAACCATAAACCTTAAGGAATCATAATTAATCTCATAAACCAACAACCCTAAACTAAACCATAAACTATTGATACCAAACCATAAACCTTAAGGAATCGAAACTAATGTCATAAACCAATAACCCTAAACTAAACCATTAACCTTAAGGAATCAGAATTAATCTCATAAATCAACAACACTAAACTAAACCACAAACTGTTAATATTAGACCATAAATCATAAACCTTAAAGAATCATAATTAATCTCATAAACCAATAAACTTAAACTAAACCATAAATTGTTAACATTGAACCATAAAACATAAATCTTAGATAATAGAAATACCCAACTCAAACCGAATTGACACAATCTTATGTATCCTCCCCTGACACACAATCTTCTACATCAACGAAGTCTTTGTGAATCATAACCCAACTCAAACTGAATCGACCAAAAAGTTAAAGTTTGACCTGACCTGAAACCGACCCGAACTGCCCGATTTTGACTTGAAAACAACTGATCTAATTTGACCCAATCTGATATCAGACCAGACCTGAAATGAACTCGAACCGAATTTAAACCGATTCCAAGCAGACCTGAAGTGACCCGAACCAAAATGATCCGAACCGAAACTAATATGAACGACCCGATTGCCACCCTTAAGATGCTCATGTTGTCTCATTTTGTATGGGATCGAATCTTGAAAATTATCTTGGAAATGTAATGTCACTATGTAGTTAATATTTTTAATAATGTTACGTGTAAATATGACGTGCAAGTATACACGTTGGATAAATAATAAAGTAATGAATGAGATCATCTCCACATGGATTTATGTGTTTTATATTCAAGTTTTGCACTTAAGAATAAATGTTTATAGAGCGATAAAATGGTGAGGAACAAAGTATAAATTATTGTGACAAAATAAACTGAACTAAGTGTAATTAGTTAAGGCAAAGCAAAACTCACGAATGAAAATGGATTAATAACCAATATGATAAAACCTTCTCCTTCATTGTACAATCGAGAGTTTGGTATACTCAAAGGAAAAAAATTCTTCGGCTTTCTATGTTGGTTATTCAAAAAAAGGTTGCCACAACCTACCATCCACCAACCAAGGGCCAAAGACTGAAGCACTATTCGGAAGGAAGTCAGATTAATGCTAAGGAGACCATTCTCCTTACGGACTTTTAGTAAATTTTTATCAACCCAGTCCGATCATTATAAATAAGTTTAGGGGAGTTATTTTTCTTTAACCATTTAGAAAATTTCGTTTTTAGTATTTCATTATTTTTTTGTTTCTTTTTCTATCTTAGAGGGTTTATTTTGTTCTTACCACAAGAAAGTATGCCAAAAGACCATATCGAGTTCTGCTATGGTGTCCGACTTTTCAAAGACACAAAAAAGGAAGAAGATGGCGACACCGAAGAGAGGACCCCTAACCAGAAGAAAGACTCAATCATCTCGACAAGATCATTCCTCAGAGGAGTCCTCATCCCCTTTACATCATTAGATTCATTTGTTTTTTCAATTCCAACATGCATTGCATTTGTATATATTTGTTCTCATGCATTGAGGATAATGCATACCTTAGGTTTGGGGGTGTGTGTTGCCTCGCATTTATTGTCACGTTTATGTTTTTGTTTGTATTATGCCATATAGTTATTGCCATTCTTATGTTTTTGTTTGCATTATGCCATATAGATATAGTAAAACCTTGCATACCAGGCCGTTAATTTTTTTTTTGCAAATGCTTTGTTCTGAACTGATATTTTTGACGAACACATCGCTAACATAGTAGATTCAGCCTTAGTTTGCCCTTCTTCGATGATGAATTTTGAATATCTAGTCTTATCAAGAGCCAATAGACTTAGTAAGGACGAGTTGCTTGGAAATTGATCTCTAACTTAGGGAAATTTAGTTTCACTCAAACACGTAGTATGCATCTATTTCCCAAGACAAACTTAGAATTTTTGAATATGAACTCAGAATAAAGAGAAAAAAATGCCAGGGTAAAAGTAAAGAATAGGAAAACAATGTTTTGCCAAAGGCTAAAAAATTTCTGAGAATTTTGTTAGCGTTACTATTATGAGATAACTGAGAACAAAACTAGGGCAAGATTTTTCTTGCTAGCTTTTGTTTCTAATCAGAAAAATTTTGCTAAGGCACTTTAATTTATAGTTTTTGGTTTGCACTATTTGAGGACAAGAAATGAGCTAGGTTTGGGGGTGTGTTAACTCTTCAAAAGATATACTTTCCATGCATATATTACCATGCTATTGCTTGACTTTAAGTAAATATTAGTCTATTTTGTCAATAGTTTCATGCATTTGCATCTAGGAGTTGAGGAATGTATATTTTTATTGCCAGAGTGAAGGGCGCTTTTTAGTTATGGTGTGCAGCATCGACAGGTCTTGAACAAGTGGACGCATGAAGAAAATGTCGAGCGCAATTGGCAAAAGCAGAAGAAGAATGTGAAGCTTTGTTGGCAGAAGAAGAATGCCAAGCTTGGTTGGAAAAAGACGGAAGGTCGATGCTTGGAAAAATATCCCTTAGTCAGAACCATGTTAGCCCTAATTCTATGAAGTGGGAACGCACCGCTACCGAGAATTGTGGCACCAAGCACTCAGGATTTTACCATAACCCTAATAAGGGTTCAACCCGCGCCTATATAAAGGAGTTCAAGAATGAGCTGCACGCAAGCTGGACCCGCGAATAGAAGAGAAGGGTAGAAGCAACCAAAGGCCTGACTGCGCAATTTTGCCGAGAGCTCTGGGTCCATTGAAGGGCTGCATCGAAAGAACTCATTCTTTTGTTCATATCTCTTTATTTATTTCTGGGTTTTATGATGGTTATAAATGAATGCTTTGGATTTATTTTCTATTTCGCACGTGCTTACTATTAACATATTTTATGCCATACGACATGTTAAGATGATCAAACAATGGCAAATTGACCAAGAGGGGGTGAATTTGATATTTAAAAAGAAAGGAAGCAAATTGGTAAAATAGAAATGAAGACAAGACAATTTAGAGTGGTTCAAGATTAGAACAAGCTCTACATCTACTACCCAAGCTCCCACTAAGGATGCAACCCCCTAAACTCGGCCTAGAAGAAATGGCCAAATTTAGGAAGTCACGTAACTTTACCCTCAAGAAACAAATTCGAATTACGATATATATTAAAATAGTGTAAAATAAATTATTTCTGATAATAATATAAAATATCTCAATAATTATAAAACCCAAACGTTAAAATAATCATATAATTTAAATAAAACATTCAAATTTAAGTCTAAAAATGCATGTAAAAATAATAAGTCTCAAATATGAAATTACATCAAAATCCCAAAATAATCTTAATAATAAAATAATCTCAAAAGTAAAGTATATACATACTGAAGATAAAATAAATTCGATAAAATAAAGAGATCCTCCAAGTACCAAGTCACCTAGAGTCCAGGATATCTGAAAAAGTAAAACTGTGGGGGAGTAAGCTAAAGAGCTTAGTGTGTCTCTAAAGTGCAAGAAAATCATAGTCGTAAAAACATAGTAATATTTTTTTACAAATTCTTTAAAGCACAACACATAAATCACAAGCGCAATGCAGTGCACCAAACTACAACCGCCAAGAGGAAAGTTCCCCAGAACTTCTCACTACAACCTCCAATCCGAAATGGAATTCAGCCCGAAGGGTGAAACCACTGAACTTCCCCGAACAAATCCCAACCCATCCTCATACATTGATATGATGATTAGAAATCAAATTTCATAAACAAAGTTCCATAAATCCGATATTCCGTAAACATACTTCATAAATCATAGTCCATAAGTCCATAAATCATAGTCCATAAATCACAGTTCGTAAATCATAGTAAAAACATATTCTAAAAACGTATGCATGTGATGTAAACCATAAAAATCATAATTCATATATATAATCACACAAGAGGTAAAACATCAACACATAGAAAGATAACATATAATTTAATTATAGCACCGTAAGAAAACACACCTTAGCCAAGCTATACTCAACCTACAGAATGATGTGGTTTTCCATGATCAGAAGTATTGAATCTAACTGTATCGGTACCAGTCTAAACTTGGGATTGAAGGGATTAATGAACAAGAAGGGGTATAGAGCGGTGGGGATTATTACATAGGAATTTAACAAATCAATAAGGGATTTTGGCGGCATGAAACTATAAAAAAGTAGGGTTCTTGGGGTGATCTTATTTGAACTATGTGTGTGTGTATATATAGGGAGAGTAAACCTAATTTAAGTAAAATAATGAAAGTGATATATGATAGAAAAGAATAAAAATAAATAAAATAATTAAAAGAAGACGAGTGGATTAGAATTCTATTTAAAATTAAAGAACTATATAATAATAATAATAATAATAATAATAATAATAATAATAATAATAATAATAATAATAATAATAATAATAATAATAATAAACGAATAAAAAAGACGAAATCACAAATTAAATTGAAATTCAATTTGGTAAAGGCTTATTTATGGAGTCGGGCCTTAAACTTTCAAGAAATTTCATATTAACTTTTAAGTTTGATAAAAATTCTTATTTAGTCCCTCATAAAATTTAGGGTTTTGAATTAAAAATTCCCAATTCATATGGTTTTCATTTAGGGATTTTAAAATTAGGTTTCTAAATTAGGGATTTTTTGAATCTAGGCTTTACAATTTGGGCATAATTTTTGGGGTGTTACAAAGGATTTTCAACCAATTCACTACTGAATTCTTCCACTTTTCTAGGCCTAGGAGGAAACTGTTACAACGATCAAAGCTTTCTATCCAAAGCTTGATCAAATATCACTCTTACAAGAAAGATTGTTGGTAAATGAAAATAAACCTCACAAAGGTAAGATATTTGCCCCAAATTACAAGTTCTCTCAACCCAAATTGATAAAAGATGAATACATTAAAAATCACTCAATTGGGTACAAGGGTTTTCTAGGCTTTGTTGTTGTGCACTTGTTCAATAGTTGTTGTTGTAGCTTTAATTGCTTGCTTTTATACCCCTTCATTGAATTCTAGCCGTTTGTGTGGTTGGCATCATCAATAGAGCCATTGGGCTCTCTCTTTCCCACCATAAATACAGTTCTGCATCACCTCGTATCGGTACACTCGGGCCCATATCGATACATGTTTCAAAATAGAAAGAGTCGTTGTGTGTAATAAAGAGGCCATATCGAATTGTAAGAAGGTGTATCAAAATGGTTAGGGGTCGTATCGAAACGACTATAGGCCATATCGAAACAGTGTTGCTCACATTTGAATCTGCCAAATTACGTATCGAAACACCTAAGGGGTGTATCGAAACGGGTAACAATTTTTTAAATATTTTAGATTCCAATAACTGACAAGTAACGATTATATCATTATTTGCTTAGATTTGAAAAATCTTAACCTTTATATTGATATGGTGAAGGCTGTATCAAAACATTGTTCAAAAACTAAATCTCCAGATGAAGGCCGTATCGAAACGGACGAAGCCGTATCGAAACGCCTGTATCAAAATGAGAATTTCCGTATCAAAACGAAAATTTCTAGAAAGCTCTTAAGTTCAAGACGTGTCGAAACACCTGGGGGCATATCAAAACGCTTGAGCGATTTTGTGAAACTTTAAAACACTTAGAAAATTTTACGGGGTTTAAGTTTTGATTTTAATACATTTTAAGTCTAAAATATACTTATCAATTGTGAGTCTTTTGAGTACTTAAAAATTTATTTACTTTGCAATTTGGTCCTTAGACTATTTGTTATATCAAAATCAAACATTGATTTTACAGTCTCCCCATTTTTGATCTAACAAAACCAAAGTAAATTTTTAAGTGAACTCCCCCACGTTTAAGCTAGATTTTGTAAAAGTTTGGAAAAAAAATTAGCTTAACCCTTCTCCCCTTTTTGTTAGATCAAAATCATGATAATCCAACGAGGAAATAAGCAATATAAATCAGACAACTTAAATTTCATTAAGCATAAAAGCATAATAGTTCAAAGAGAATAGGAATCCAAACTTAAATCCTAAAAGAGATGATATGCAATGAGATGCAAAGGGCTACGACTCGTTGTCATCTTCATTTTCATCATTGCTCCTTCTAAGTTGTCTCCACTCTCCATAAAAGCCGGTAAATGAGATGTCCATCGATGTTTGTTGAGTTTCAACCGAAGTGAGGTGATTCTCAACACCAAGAACTCGCTCCTCCGAGGATGTGAAACGAGTATCAATGGCGACAAAATCGGAGATCATGGAATTATCCATGAAAGCAATGTTGGTTTGCAAGCTATTGAATTACTCCGTGAGAAAAGCCATGAGAGCTTCATTGTTGGGTTGAGCAACTTAAGCTTGAGGAGCCGCTATAATTTTGGACAAGATACAACATCTCAGCAAACATAAATTGGCAAAGATTTGGTTGAAGTTCTTCACGAAAGCAATGAAGCCAAAAGTCGTCGACTTGGCAAATGTGTGAGAACTTTCCTCTAGATGGACGAAACCACCAATAGATCATGAGGTGAAGAATACGATCATGTGCATCAAGGATCGTAACGATGCCACCAAGAGTATGTCCTAATGAGTTTTCAACCGTAATACCCTCATCTTCAAACCCAAAAACAGTGACTAAAACTTGAGGATCAATTTGAATCTTCTTCTCCATTATGTAGGATTCTATAGCAATCACTTGAGAGCGGTTGACATTGGAAATACATCGGGCATTGCCATAAAAGAGAATGACCATGTTACGGTACAAAATCCAGGTATGCTAAAAAGGTCATGAAATTCCAACGCTTTATTAAATAAAGATATCAAAATTTAAAATGTTCAGAATCCAAAAAGGGTTTAGAAGTGACACGCTCACGTCGAATTTGATGATTTTGGTAAAGTTTGAAGTTGTTGTGGGCGTCATTGGTTCTAAGACTCTTTTGAAAAAGGAGATTGAGGTTGGGACGAGGGGTTTCTTCATTGATATTTGAATTTTCCCTAGCCTCATCAGTTCTTGCCCTCTTCCTAGAACCCGTACTCAAAATTTGAAAACAAAGCAAGGTACAAAACACATGTATGCATAAATCAACCAAATTCAATCTAGTAGAAAATCCAATATTCAAAGTATTGATAAAAAGCTATACAATATAGTTTAAAAAAATATACAAATATAAAAAGAATTTTTTGGTAAAAATAATTTCAAAAAATGTAGAAAAATATACAATATATTTCTATATTCGAATAAAAAAATTCATTTTGAAAGAATTTTTGCAAAATCTTAAAAACCCATACTATATGTATATTTTTATATACAAAAATTACTTAAAAACAATATAGAATTTGAAATGAAATTGAAAAGAAAAAGAAAGGAGATTTTTACCTTGAGATGGGATTATGGATGAATGGAAGGATGATAATGCACCAAATTGATGAACTTGCTTAGACTTGATTTGATAATCAAAAGCCCTCAAAGATTTGTATGAAAAAACAAAGGGATGTGATGGATGTTTATAGGAGAAAATTCTAGGGTTAGGGTTTTGATAGAGTTTGAATTTAATGAAAAGTTGTTTTAAGTTGGAAACCCTTTTAATGGCTCATTTAAGCGGCCGCAGCTACGCGTATTGATACGCCACATGGCGTATCAAAACACATGTACTCAAAACCGTATCGAAACATGAGTCCACATTGGTACATGTATAAAGTGTACCGAAACACTTCTTAGCCGTTTCGATACAAATTTCACTAGAAACAAGTTTGGGTATCTTTCCAAGAGACCGTATCAAAACGCCTTTACCTATTTTGATACGCCCTAGCTAGAAAATGCATTTTGGGCATGAAATGAAGAACCCGTATCAAAACGCCTTCAGCCGTTTTGATACACATGTGCTAGAAAATGCATTTTAGGTAACAAGGAGCTCAAAAATTTGATTTCAATCGAATCTAAATGCATGTGTACGATGTATGAGCAATACATATGAACTAAAAACATACACATACTCCCTATAGAAACGAGAATAGATAAATAAAGGAGCAAAATCACATAAGCATGGCAATCACATAAATTCAAGCAAATTTTTTACTTGAAGAGGCTCTAAAGGGTCAAGGAAGGCTGGTTAGACATAACTCTCTCCTAAGAGTCCAAAAACGCTCTTTGTCTAGAGATCTGGTAAATATGTCCACTAATTGGTTCAAGGTGTCAACATACTTTAGAACTACATCTTTCTTCAAGACATGATCCCTAATGAAATGATGTCTTATTTCTCTGTGTTTGGTTATAGAATGTTGGATAAGATTCTTAGTGAGACATATGGCACTAGTGTTGTCGCACATAAGGGGTATGGTACCTATGTCAACTCTACAGTCTAAAAGTTGTTGCTTTATCCAAAGGACTTGAGCATAAAAACTTTCGGCTGATATGTATTCTGCTTCAGTGGTAGATAAGGCCACACTACTTTGTTTATTAAAGAACCAAGATATGAGAATACTACCTAGGAATTGATATGTTTCGGAGGTACTTTTTCTATCTATTTTACATCCTCCATAATCCGCATCAGAGAATGCATGTAAGTCAAAGGATGAGTCTCTAGGATACCATAGATCTAAACAAGGTGTGTCTCTAAGGCATCTAAACATCCTCTTAACTATAAGGTGTGATTCTCTAGGACTATCTTGGAACCTAGCACACAAGCAAACACTAAACATAATGTCGGGTCTACTTGCGGTAAGGTAAAGCAAAGATGCAATCATAGAACGATAAAACTTTAAATTAATACACTTACCTCTTTCATGTTTGTTAAACTTAATAGAAGAGCTCATTGGAGTGGCTTGAGATTTCACATTCTCCAAGCCAAACTTCTTGAGCATGTCCTTGATGTACTTATCTTGATTGATGAAGATGCCATCCATCCTTTATTTTATTTAGAGTCACAAAAAGAATGAGAGCTCCCCCCATCATGCTCATCTCGAACTCATCTTGTATTAACTTAGCAAACTCTTGGCAAAACAATTCATTATTGGAACCAAAAATGATATCATCAACATATATTTGAACTACTAACATGTCTTTGCCATTTATTTTAATAAAAAGTGTAGTATCCACCTTCCCTTTTTCAAAACCTTTTTCAATAAAAAAGTTTGAAATCCTTTCATACCAAGCTCTTGGAGCTTGTTTTAAACCACATAAAGCTTTAGCGAGTTTAAAAACATGGTTTGAGAAATTTGGATCTTCAAAACCGAGTGGTTGTTCTACATACACTTTTTCATTAATAAAACCATTTAGAAAAGCACTTTTGATATCCATTTGAAAAGGCTTGAATTCATGATAACATGAAAATGCAAGAACCATCCTAATAGCTTTCATTCTAGCTACGGGTGCACATGTTTCATCAAAATCAATTCCCTCTTCTTGAGTGTAACCTTGACCAACAAGTCTAGCCTTGTTACTCACTATGGTACCACTCTCATCTAGCTTGTTTCTAAAAACCCATTTAGTTCCTTAGTAGATTTATTACTAGGCCTATCAACTAATGTCCAAACTTGTCTCCTCTCAAATTGATTTAATTCTTCTTGCATATCCAATATCCAAAATCATCTTTTAATGTTTCTTTGATATTTTTAGGCTCAATGCATAAAATGAATGTAACATTGTTTAGAAGTCTAAGAGAGGATCTATTGGTTACCCCTTTGGATGGATCACCCAAAATCTCACCACCTTTGACATAGTTGAACTCCCTTGGGTAGCTCACTTCCTTTTCCTCTAGAGTCATGTCTTTTAAGGATTCTAGAGGTGGATCTTGTGCTTCTTCTTCCTTGGTTAGAACCTTATCCACTCTTGATAATTGTCCATAATCATTAGCTTCAATGATTCATACATCATTATCATCATCAAAAGAATCCTTCCGCGGAAGGAGGTTATCATAGAAAACCACATGAATAGACTCTTCAACAACTAAAGTTCTTTTGTTAAATACACGACATGGTTTAGAGTTTAAAGAATACCCTAATAAAATAGCTTCATCACTTTTTGCATCAAATTTATCTAAATTGTCTTTTCCATTATTTAAAACAAAACACTTGTATCCAAATGGATGAAAATAGCTAATGTTACGATTCTTTGATTTCATAATCACATAAGGAGTTTTCTTTAATAGTGGCCTAATCATTACTCGATTTATAATATAACAAGAAGTGTTTGTGGCTTCCGCCTAAAAATACTTAGGTAAATTGTTTTCACAAAGCATGGTTCTAGCCATTTCTTCTAAATTTCGATTTTTCCTCTCAACCACCCCATTTTGTTAAGAAGTGCGAGGTGCGGAAAAATTATGGCTTATACCATTTGTGTTAAAAAAATCCTCAAATCCCAAGTTTTGAAATTCGGTTTCATGGTCACTTCTAATGTGTGAAATTTGTTGACCAAGGTCATTTTGAGTTATTTTTGAAAATGTGATGAACTTTTCTAAAGCCTCATCCTTAGTACTTAAAAAGAGGGTCGAAGTGTATCTAGAGAAGTCATCTACTAAGACAAATGCATATGATTTTCACCCAAGCTCATAGTCTTAATTAGACCAAAAAGATCCATATGGATCAATCGTAATACCCGACTAGTAGACACATCATTAATAGGTTTAAATGAAATTCTTTTGTGTTTACCCATAGCACAAGCATAAAAAATTTTATCTAAGGAAAATTTTATCTTGGGTAAACCTCTTACTAGATTTTGGGAAACTAATTTCTCTAAAACACTCATGCTAGCATGTACTAGTTTCCTGTGCCATAACCATGCGATGACATATGAGCATTATCTTATTAGTTTCAATGTTCATAATTTTGCACCCATTAACATAAAAAAGAAATTAAAACCCTTATCGCATAATTAACTAATGCTCAACAAATTATGTTTTAGACCGTTGACATACAATCTATTTTTCAATGAATATGGAAGAGTGATTACCAATGGAGTCTATTCCTTCAATATGGCCTTTGGAGTTGTCACCAAAAGTTATTACTCCACCACTTTTAGGCTTTAGTTCCAAGAATCTACTCTTGTCACCGGTCATGTGTCTTGAGCGTCCACTATCAAGGTACCATGTGTTTTAACTTGATGCTTTGGCCTTGTAGCAATGCTCCCCCTACAAACAAAAAGTTAAGTCTTGATTTTTGGTACCTAAATCATTTTGGGTCCATTAGTGTTAGCTCCCCAAAACTTGGTTCCCTTAGGAATCCAAGAAGAAATAGCACAAACATTATTAGAAGTGATTAGTTCCTTAGGAACCCAAACACTCCTAATCCTCTTACCTCTAAAGGGCCTTTGGAAGCCTCTTTGTTTAGGATGATTCAAGTTTCTCTTCACATATTGGGTTTTTGAAGAACTTTGTTGTGTGTTTTGAGTACAACGTAAACGGTGCAAGTATACACGTCGCAAGTAATAAATTGATATGATAAGTATCGAGTATCGTCTCTACATGGATTGGTTTGGGCCACTTTGCTTAAGTTATTGCATTGAAAATAAATAGATTGATATGGATGAATAATAAGTAAAATAAACTAAGTAAATAGAAATAAATGATAGAGTAATCGAGTAAGAGAGTAAGTCGAGTTATCGTGAGTCATGGTGTGATGGTGGATTGGATCGTCGTGGTAATTGGTTGCTGAAGCAACTCAATTGTCTTAACAACTAGGACCAATCGAATTGCCTGGGAAACTGGAAATGGAGTGATTGCCTTGGAAACTGGGCGACTTCCTTCAAAGTTCGGCGGAGCGTTCTTCAATGGCTTCTCGTTATCCCTAACTCGAAACACTATTAATTGTGCATGCCTTGGTGATACATCCCTGCGTTAACCAAGGGCAAACAACAACCGATCTTGCGCTCCTCTTAGCCGTTGAAATTTGCAACTTATCCCTAAGTCGAATTAGTTTTCACCATCGATTGATTGAATAAAAACCATGCTCATTAGTTTCTTGATCTAACTCTCCCGATATTAGATAAATGGATGAATTCACGAGATCCTCTCCCAGTTCACTCGCAATAAAAATTAAGAACCAAGAATGAACAAACTATGAATTAAAAATTGCAAACTCAAATACGTAAACAAATCCAAATGTTCTCACAACTACAAAAACACAATAACCCAAGTCAAATAAAATTAGTTCATGGTTGGGTTAGAAAGATATACAAAGAATAATCTCCCCAGCATGAATCTAATCAAACAAAGAGGATGAAAAAGAAGAATTCGAACAACCCCTTGGTTTTTCTCTCTCCATCGAACCTGCCTTGAAGTAGGCAGCTAGGTCTTCTATTTATAGGATATGGATAGATCAAAGTCTTTCCTGAAGAGGAAGTTAAGTTGGAATTAAATAGAATAAAAAATTTCTTTTATTATTATATTTCTATTTCTCAAAAAACTCCTCATAAAACTCATGGAATTTAATCTCCTTTTGATCTCTTCGTGGAACTCCAACTATTCTAGGATTTATCCTTGCTTTTCGCAATTATCTCGAATTAAATGGATTTATCCTATATTCAAAATCGACAGCCCTTCTTCTTATCCTAGATTTGCTTTGGGAATTTTTAAATACTGCACACATGCACAAAAACACACATACATGCAGTACCTTTTCCAACAAAAATCAACCAAATTATGAAATCAAGCATGACGCTGAAGGAAATCATGAGTTAATGCATGAATTACTAGTTATGCAACTAATATGAGCCTACGTCTAAAAACTAATGAGTAAAAAGGGTAATAAAAATAGTACTTTTGAACACTTAACACACCCCCAAACTCGAACTATTGCTTGTCCTCAAGCAATGCAAAACTTACAATTACCTGCCAAGACTTTAATCATCAAAAACATTCTTCAAACTTGAATTCAAACCTTAGAACCGTGGCACAAAGTATGATAACCTTTTGAATTTTTCGGATAGTAAAAAAATTTCCCGAAACCAAACTATAATCCTCGTGACAATGTGTGTGTAGTTGTGTACAAATTGATTTTCAAGATTCTATGCGAACAATAGATTTTTAACAATTTAATTACCGGGGTATTTATTTTTGTTTTCACTAGAGCCAATTTCAGGCACCTCTAGCGATTCAACAATTTCTTATTTTAATTTAGTTGATTAGAGCCAATTTTGGGCAGCTCTAGCGATTCTTTAATGTGGATTAACTACTAGACCCAGTTTCGGGCACCTCTAGCAAGAAATTAACTTTTTATTTTCAATTTTAAATTAACCCAAATTTTAAGCAACCTAAGTTCACTAAGCTACTTTCAATCAACAAGCCACAACCTTGTAAAAAGGATTTTAACAAGTGTAGTGGCAAAAATTCATCATTGAATATTTAACAAGTCTTAAGCAATTAAATCCAATCAAAGGCATGGCAAGTAACATATACAACCACTAGAAAAAAAGGGATTTCTAAAGAGCAATCTTAAGGCAGAAATTCTTTTAAAATATTTAGACCTGCAGGCTGCATGCATGACGTTTAATATTTTCAAGATGCTAATTAGTTATTGTTACTTACAAATTTACTAGCAAAATCAGATAATGGCGAAGAACCCGACAGTGGTGACACTTTATGTGGAGAACATTCCGGCGAAGATACACTGGAAGGGCTTGTGGCATATCTTTGGAAAGTTTGGTGATATTGCAGATGTGTTCATAGCAAAAAAATTGAGTAGAAGAGGTAAGAAATATGGTTTCGTCAGATTCACAAGAAAGCATGAGGCGCTTCAGGCGAAAGAGAAGTTGGATGTTTCTTTTGTACAGGGATCGAAAGTTCAAGTGATGCAGGCTAAATACAAGACCAAAGTTTCTTACTGGAAGAGGGTCAAACCAGAAGGAGAGAAGAATAAAGAAATCGGGAAAGATAGAAAAACCAACATCAACCCTGAGGATGTGTACAAAGTGAATGGCCAGTCCAACTTACAATGATCAAAAGAGGCAAGGAGAATTAAGGGACATGTGGAGATTTCCGGTTTGGGGGATATGAAGAGGTGTCTAGTGGGGAAGATGGCTACAGTCTGCTCAGAACGAAGCATCTCAGATTGTTTACGCAGTTGGGGGCTAAGTGAGCTAAAGATATAAAGAATGGGAGGGGAAACTTTTCTTATTGCTATTAAGGATGGAAGACTTAAATTGATCGTATTTGAAAGAAATTTTGTCAGAGGTCGTGTTTTGGTCTGAAAATATACAGCAGGTGGATTAAAATTGTAGGCTTACCCCTACATTGTTGGAATCAGCTGAGCATCAAAAGAATTTCTGAGGTCTGGGGTACATTGGAAGCGTTGGGGAGAATGCTGAATGCCTTTCATACGTTGAACTGTGAAAGACTCTCTGTACTGATTTGTTCCAATCAATTGGAAAAGATCAATGAAGTGTTAAAAATGGAGGTTGATGAGGTCTGCTATAAGGTCAGAGTGTGTGATGCTTCTATGGTCCCTAGTAGGAAGAAAGATGATGTATTGTTGTCTTCTAGTGGTGACAGTCAATCAATTTCTTATTGCTGGTAACGAAAACAATATGGAGGTTGAAGCAAGAAAGGTATATGATCGAGGAGTCCAGTAGGGTGGCAGATGGGGAAATGGGAAGGAAAGCCGTTATTTCAGATGACAAACATGAGGCGAAAAATTATGCAAACATTCCTAATGTGCAATTTGACAATGAAAATGTTAGACAAAAGGAGAAATTCAGAATTTAAATGAAAAGAAAAATCCAAGGGGGGTACCGATTTAAGTTCTGCTGATTCTGTTGATGAAGGGTTGGGTGACCTAAACAGGGCTATGGAAGATGTTTCGTATATGGGGCTGGGTAACATGGTCCCGCAAATTGTGACGGAATGATCAGATAATGTTGTTGGGCTGAATAATCAACTAAAGGGGGGGATCAGGTTACAACAGAAAGGGAAACTCCTATGCCAGGTCAATAGAAGCTAGGGTTCATTTACTAGAACTTGCCTATGTGATTTTAAAAGTAAGAAAGTATAGCTCCTTAAGGGACAGAAATTGAGAAGAAAAAAAGAGATTAAAACAAAGTGAGGGGCCTAGGGTCAGCTGTCCAAGGCTATTGAGAGTACTTAAGGTGGAAATGGTGTTCCTACAGGAAACTAAAAAGCAAGCCATCGAGATTAGGAAGATTTGGTATGATGATGAGTTCGATTATAGGGTGTCAAACGCAATGGGTAGTTCTGGTGATTTGGTATGTAATTGGGATAAAACAAAGTTTAGAGTAGAAAAATCTATGCAAACTGCACATTATATAGTTTTGGTAGGGAATTAGATTCAAGAAGGTTTGGATGCTGTTTTTTGTAAATGTTTGTAGATCAAGTTGTGTTGTGGGATGAATTATTGATCCTGAAATCCATGGAGCCTACTTATTGGATTATTGGGGGATTTCAACGCGGTAAGGCACAATGGGGAAATAAGTGGTTGTGCAAATGATTCGAGAGGAAGTGGTGAGTTTAATAACTATTTTTGAAAGCAAACTGATAAACTTGGCTATGGGTGGGAAAAAGTATACTTGGTATGTCTCAAAGTGTAGAAGGAGTCGCTTGGATACATTTCTCTTAGACAAAAATTGGATGTTATAAATCGGTAATCTAAAAGTTACAAGGTACATCGCTCTATTTCTGATCATGTGTCTGTGATGCTTTCAAGTGAGAAAATAGACCGGGGGTTCGTCCCCTTTTAAATTTTTAAATGCCTGGTTGCTTAAAGATGGGTGCTTTGATGTTATCAAGAATGTTCTAAAGTCTAAAGGCCTCAACGGAACATACGTTACTATGAAGCTTAGACGTGTAAAGTATGCACTTCGAAACTGGAACAAGGAATGTTGTGGTGACTTTGAAGCTAAAGCTAATGAGCTACAGGATAAATTGAATGTCTTAGAGGATGCTGGGAATGTCTCGATCCTAACCCATGATCAGTTTAAGAAGCTGCAGTCCCTAAAATTACAGTTGTGGGAGACCATCAGACTTCAAGAAGAAGTTTGAAAACAAAAATCCAGGATTAATTGACTATGCTCAGGGTTTTTTTTCACAAATCTGTTAAAATTCGAGCAAAGAGAAAGGTTATTCAAGGTTTGTTTAGGAAACACCTGGTGTGGGGATCCGAAATCCTTAAAAATAGGATTTTCGACTTCTTTAAGGATCATTACAACTGCAAAGGAAGAAATTGGAATACAATGTTTAATTTGGACTTCAAACAGCTATCAAGAGAAGACGCAAATAGCTCGGAACTGTCTTTTTACGCTTGAGGAAGTAAAAAATGTAGTTTAGAGCTGCGATGAGTCGAAGGCGCTAGGGCCGGATGGATTTAATTTCAAGTTTTATAAACAGTTTTAGGAAGATATTAAGGAGGATCTGTTGGGAACACTACAACACTTTTACAATACAAGGAAGTTACCCCATACGACCAATTCTTCTTTCATAGCCCTTATTCCGAAGACTAAGGATGCGATAACTATCTTCGAGTTTAGGCCAATTAGCATGGTAGGTTCTGTCTACAAAGTACTGGCAAATGTGTTATCCTTGAGGCTAAGAGTGGTAATGGGACAGCTAATAAGTGATAACCAGTGTGCTTTCATCGCAAGGAGGCAAATTTGACGATATTTTAATGGCAAATGAAGTGATACATTCGATGAGCTCCAAAGATGAAAATGGAAGTGGAGTTATTTTAAAGTTGGATTTCTCAAAGGCGTACGATTGCGTTAGATGGGACTTTTTTTGATATGGTACTTAGAAAGATGAGGTTCGGAAGAAAATAGAGACATTAGATTTGAGAGTGCACGTCTTCCGCAAGGATTTCTGTGTTAGTGAATGGATCAGGAACTCGAGAGTTTATTATGTGAAGGGGGGTGCATCAAGGAGATCCGTTATTTCCATTTTTGTTCATCATGGTAACTGAAGCTCTTCATCTTCTCTTTGTTGCAGCTGAAAAATTTGGAGATATTTGTGGGATTGGCAACGGGTTACCAAACTTTGTTTTCACTCATTTGCAGTTTGTAGATGATACTGTGATTTTCTTAAAACCCTTGGAACAATCATTGGTGAATGTTAGGCGAATCTTGCGCTATTTTGAAGTGTGTTCTCGTTTGAGTATTAATTTTTGGAAAATCATGTTTAGTAGGAATAGGGGTTGAAATAAAAGTTACCAGCAAGTTAGCGAAGATTCCTTTAAGTTATTTGGGGATCCCACTTGGTGCGGATCCTAGAAAAATTCAGACTTGGGATCTAGTGATAGATAGATTCAGAGAAAAGCTAGCTGGTTGGAAGAGTAACTCTTTGTCCTTTGCCGGTAGAGTCACCCTTATTAATTCAGTATTGTCCTCTCTTCCTCTCTATTATATGTCCTTATTTTTTATTCCGAAGATTGTTTTGGAGAAGATAGAAATGATTAGAAGAAGATTCTTGTGGGGTACTAGAGAGGGTAAAATGAAACTAGCTCGAGTTAGTTGGAATTAGATTTGTGCTCCCAAAGGGAAGGGATGGGGTTGGTGTGGTGAATCTAGGAGTGAAAAATAATTCTTTGCTAGCAAAGTGGAGATGGAGGTATGCGTTGGAGAAAGTTTTGTGGCGAAGTGTGATTTATTCCAAATATAAAGGGGTGTCACGGAGTTGGAGATTGAATACCTCAAATGAAAAATCAATGTCAATTGTTTGGTGAGGAATTGTTAAAAATCTAAAACGAAAGGAGGTTGATTTTTGGATGAAGGATGAGGCTTTTCAGTGACAAGTGGGGGACGGAAAATCTATTTTCCTTTGGGAATATGCTTGGTGTAATCAGTCTCCTCTTTCTAAGCTTTATCCCAAGATGTACAAATTAGTTAAAAATAAGGGAGTCACGGTGCAAGAGGTGGCTATACAGAATGGCTTTGATGGTATTTAGTGGGATGAATTTTTTTTCGAGACCATTTCTAGAAAGGCAAGAGGTGGCTACACAGGTTGTCACAAAGATAGGTGCTACCATCGAGAATGTGATGTTAAACCCAGACGCGGAGGATAAATTAGTTCGGGTTCATGATAAATCTGGGGATTTTTCGATTAAAGCTTTGACTGAGTTAATTGCAAACGTAGACATTGAAGCTCCAAGTTTCAACTTTGACGTGATTTGGAAGCTGAAGGTTCCTTCTAAAGTTAGAAGCTTTCTTTGGATGCTAAGGTTGGATAAAATTCCTATAAAAGTCTTTCTTCGAAGTCGTCAAGTACTGTTAAGTGATGAGCAATGCTGGTGTTGTTTGTGTAATTGTGAGTTTGAGGACGCTAATCATCTTTTTGTAGGGTTTGTGTTCACCAAAGGCTTTTGGAGGAAATTTTGTTTATGGTGGGAAGTTAGTTGGGGAAATACTACAAAGATAGATGGTCTATTTTCTTTCTATTTCAACATAGAATTTTCAGGTGAAGCAAGAAGTTTGTGGCTGATTTCATGGGAGGTTGCGCTATGGAGCTTATGGTTAATGAGAAATGAGACAGTTTTCAAAGGCATCTCGCCAAGCTTATAAGACCTACTATTTTACACCAAGTTTCGAGCAATTTTTTGTGTAAAAGCTACAAAAGACAATTGGATCACAAACATCGAAGGTTGGTGGGTTTCTCCGAGAAGTGGTTTGGTGATGAGCTCCATGCTAAAGGCAAGTAAGTCGATGTGGACACCTCCGGTGGCTAGGACTGTGAAATTTAATGTTGCTGGTGTAACTAGAGACAACGTGGTTGGTGTGAGGGGGTTATTGAGAATGGAGGACGGAGTAATTCGAGCTTTATTTTTTGGTCCATCGAATGAATTGGGCGAGGAGTATGCACTGCTAAAAGGCGATAGAGTTGGCCTTGAATATCTTTGTTGAAGCAAACTGGTTAGGGAAGGCTCCTTTACTAATTAAAGTAAACTCAAGGGTGGTTCTTTTATGTCTAGAAAATGTATTTCACATACCATGGAATGGAGGGCAGATTTTCGAGGAAATTGATACTCTAATACACTTGATCAATGGTGTTAGTTTCGGTTACATGGATAGGGACAAAAATCTTATCGCAAATTGTCTTGCTTTGGATGGGTTGGATCGTACACAATCTTTCAAGGCATGGTGGTGAGTAAGTGAAGTGGAACTTTGCGGTAGAACCTTTTGTTTGGGTGTTTTTGTGCCTAAAATAGTGCGAGCTTGTTTTGTTCGTATTTTGGGGATGTATTTTTTCATGTACTCGTGTTTTGGTTTATCTTGTATGTGTTGTACTCTTTTCCTCCAATTAGGTTTAGGGAAGTTTTTAACGAGGCACACATACAGGTGAAGGCAATTAAGCCTATTCAATAAAAATATTTTGCTGAGCAAAAAAAAAACTAGAAACAAACACTCTCATACTCAAGGGAAGCATTGTCCCCAATGCATGCAATTATGGAAAAGTAAAAATAAACTAAAATACAAATGGATTAGTCGGAAAGGCTGTCACCTCGAATGATGAGTTTCTTTCGTGTCGTTTGCTTGAATCTTTTTTCGGTCTGTGATAGTTGAATATGTGTGGCTGGTATCGCATGAATAGCATTTTTTGGGCCTCCATTTGCTCCAATCAACGTGTCAAGGGGCGGAACATTGCTTTGATTTTGTAACCCCCTTAGCCCGGCCTAGACGGTTGACCCGAACTATGAAGATTACACGGGGAAAACCAAAGTCAACCCAAAAGTCAACCTTGATTCACAACCTTTTTTTTCTTTTTAAACTTGTCTAGATGCACATTAACCCTATGTGAGTTACCATTCAACTTATTTGAAAAAGGCACAACGATCAGATAACAAACAGGGACTCAATTGCACATATTACAAGAATAGGGACCAAAATGTAAATTCTGTAAATTGAAGGATCTTTACTGATTTTTGTGTTACCAATATGAAAATAGTTGTGTTACATGCTTCCCTACCAAATTTCACCTTAACTGGACATCTCAAACTCATACAATTGCAAACTCAACATTCGGGACTAAAATGTAAAGCTTGCAAACATCAGCACCATTCAAATCAGTGCCCAACGGTCACCTGTTTCGAAACATCCACCTGCCGTATCGAAACGCAGGATCAAAACGGCGTTGAATGTTTCGATACGCGGGTTGGTTCTGAGACCGGTTCCGAAACAAGGCCTTCTAGTCGCGAAAACGTTTCGGAACATCCTCTAGCCGTTTCGAAACACGAAAGCCATTACAGACCCCCGTTTCGAAACGCCAGGGAGTGTTCCGATACGGTTTGCCCAGAAGCTACAGATTTTGCTGGTTTTTCATACATAAATCCATTCAAACTCATCCTAATGACTTCCCAAACATACCAACAAGTCATCAAACATATAAGGTGCAAGATTAGAACTCCTAAGGACCTAAACACATTCATAGCATCAAACATGAAATTTCACATGTCTAGAGGCATGCTTCCTATTATCCAAAACCAAGTAGGCAAACAAACTTCAAATCAAGCATTTAAAGGCCATTTACAACCCAAACCAACAATGGAAAACATGCCACAACCTTAGGGAGTTGAACACATCTCCCAAAACAAAACTTAGGTTCCCATTGCCAATTTATCAAAACTAATAGTGTATGAAAACATCACCATACGTGAGCTTGGATTTCCTTGGATGAACTTAGCTTCCATGACGCCCAAAGCACCTCAATTATCTGCATTATTGGTAAGAGAGAGCGTAAGAACAAATGCTTAGTGAGGCATGCTCTAAACAAAACCATTACAATAATGCATTTTAGAAAACACTTTAACAAAGCTTTTAAACCACATGCACTTCTCTTTCTCATGCTACCAAGCATCTTTTTCAAGCATCTCATGCTACCAAGCATCTTTTTCAAGCATCTCATGCTTCATTACATTCAATACAATATTGGCTTTCAAGTGATAGTTCATAACCATTTCAACGCAAAACACAATCGGATACGTGGATTACAAGCGTTGTCCCACACGCTTCATACACACTACCGGACTACACAAGGTTCACACTCAAGAGCAATCCCTCCATTGATATGACACCCGTGGTGGAGTATAACGGTGCAATCACAACCCCTCAACACCACTCACCGGTAGTTGTATACTTCCACTAACGAGAGTAAGGGACACATGACACAAGATCCACGCATGGAATTTACAACCACCATTGTGATCTTACCTCAATCGTTAGGGTACTTGGATGGAGTTTACGGTACAATCACAACCCCTCAACATCCAAGGCAACTTTACTTACGGTGCACCCAATCCTATAGCCGGCTAACTATATCCGATTCAAGTACTTTAAAACCATTTCATCACTTGCCAATATACATCAAATACCATCATCAATTCACCGTTTTAAAGCATAAATCAAAGCCACTTATCATCATGCATCACTATGCATCAAAACCATATTAATAACATGTCAAACATAGGATCTCTTACCTTTAGCATCCCTCAATACAAGGCTTTCAAAACCAGCCTTAATCATGCTAAAACATGCTTTCAAAACAGTAATTAAACATGCATTACATAACCAATGCATCAAACCACAATCTAGCACATTCGAGGGAGTTTTTCCGAAAACTTACTCTTGAGCTTAGCTAAGTTGTTTAGACTTAAACTAAGCTCCCAAAACCTCCAAATAAATTTTTCAAAGCTGGAAAACCCTCCACTCACCAATTTCGTTTCACTTGCTTGCCGAAACGCCGATTAAGCTCCCGGATCAACTCCAAAATTTGCACTTGCTCAACACCAATTAACCACATAACCAAGGAAAACAACTTCCTTAAGCCAGAATTCGCACTTGCTCAACTTAGCATAAAGCTGAATCTCTAGAAGCGCTTGCAAGACAACCCTCAAACGACCTTCATGCTCCTCCTCAGTACGAGAGTACACAAGGATATCGTCAATGAACACTACAACAAACTTATCCAAGTATTTATGAAACACTCTATTCATCATGTCCATAAAAGCTGCAGGAGCATTCGTCAAGCCAAACGGCATTACAAGGAACTCATAATGCCCATACCTCGTTCTAAAGGCTGTTTTTGGCACATCCACATCTTTCACCTTAAGTTGGTAATACCCTGACCTTAAGTCAATCTTAGAGAACACAGCCGCTCCCCGAAATTGATCAAAAAGATCATCAATCCTTGGCAAAGGATATCGATTCTTGATAGTCAACTTGTTCAGCTGACGATAATCAATGCACATTCTCATAGTGCCATCCTTATTCTTCACAAACAAGACCTGTGCACCCCACGGTGACACACTAGGTCGAATGAAACCACGGTCAAGCAACTCATGAAGCTGCGTCTTCAATTCCTTCAACTCCTTAGGTGCCATGCGATAAGGAGCAATGGACACTGGAGTTGTGTTTTCATACAACTCAATTCCAAACTCCACCTCTCTACTAGGAGGCAATCCAGGTAATTCCTCCGGAAATACTCCAGGAAACTCTCGTACGGTTCTGATATCCTGAACACACAACTTCTTTGAACTAGGGGTCATCACAAAAGCTAGGTAAGCCTCGCAACCCTGCCTCAACATCCGACTTGCTTCCAACGTAGACACCACATTGGCAAGAAACTTCACATTCTTACCAACCACCACTACTTCGTAATCATCCGCAAGTTTCAGCGAAACTCGCTTACTTTTAAAATCCACCACCGCTCTATGCTCCACTAGCCAATCTATACCAAGGATTACATCAAAGCCATTGAATGACAATTCCATGAGATCAACAAGAAAAATATGATTTTGCACTTTCAAGGGACATCTCCTATACAACTTCCGTGTTACAACTGTTTCACCAAAGGAACTAGTCACACGCATATCAACATCCAAAGACTCAACGGGTAAGCCAAGCATTTGAGCATGTTCACGCAATATGTATGAGTGTGTAGATCCAGAATCAATCAAAGAAAGTAATGATAAGGACTGCAAAGTAAAGGTACCTGCGATCACATCTGTATCATTCCTTCCCTCACGCTAAGCATACACTCGAGCCTGCCCACCACCCTCAGGTTGAACGGCCAACACATTCGCTACATTCCTCCCACCATCATCTCTGCGCTGAAAATTACCACGGCCGCGCCCACGGCCTCTCTGAGGTGCAACTACCCCAGGAGCACGTCACTGACCACCACCGGCCAACAAAGGACACTCTCTTCTCATGTGGTCTGCCGAACCACAATTCCAACATGAGTTACCTGTCACTGCAACGGGAGCCTGAACCTCCCTCGCACGTGTTCTGATCAACCCTCATCCTATCTCCCTGAACAGCCATACCATGTCCTCCACTACCACGCCTAGCAGTAGGCTGATACCTCCTATCCCGTCCTCTCTTGTTCCGTCCACCACTAGAACTATGATCAGCATCTCTTTTTTCCGAGCTAGAACTAACGCCTCTGGAAGACAAACCCAAGTTCTGCTCGATACCCTTAGCTCGACACACAAGCACATCAAAATTAGTATAATCAGTCGCAAGCATATATGTCTTTACGTCCGTCACTAATCCATAACGGAAACATTCACACCTCTCCCGCTCATCAGGGATCAGCTCAGGTGCATATTGGCTAAGGCGAACAAACTGGATCTCATATTCAGCTACCGTCATGTTGCCTTGCACAAGAGACATAAATTATCTTTTCTTCTCATCTAGGTATCGCACACCCAGATACTTCCGCTTGAACGCATTCAGGAAAAACGTCCAAGTTACATCATTGTCCTCCATTCCGGAGATAGTGGTCGTCCACCACGTATAAGCATCACCATGCAGCAGTGACAGCAGACATCCCAACTTCTGCACATTATTGCAGTTCATTTGCCACAAGATCCTCTTGGTACTTTCCAACCAAGACTCAGATCCCTCCGGAGACAAACCGTTGAACTCAGTCCCTCCCAGACTGCGAAGACGTTCTAAAGGAAATCTTACATTAGCATCATCATGTTGCGCAGCTCCATGAGCTCCAGTTACCGCTGCCTGAAAGGCTCCAGCAATAGCCTGAATTAACACAGTCATGTCAGGAGCAGCTTGCCCCTGCACACCTTCAGGTCCAGCGACCCCAGCACCAGCTCCAGCATTACCAGCTCCAGCACCACCATCACCACCAGGTGGTCCACCACCAGGAGGAGGAGGTAAATCCACAACATTCTCAGCATTCTTCTCATTCTCATTCTGAGCCATAGCTCTAGTATTAATCATCGTTTCTCTATGTGGCCCCATTTACAAAGAAAACAATGCACTGACACAAATGCAATAAACACAATTAGGCTAAACAAGGTAAGTAATCCAAGTACTCAAGCTCATTTTCCAAAAAACAATTCCTTTCATTAGTTTTGATATGACAATGGGTTCCCCTAACACGCTTCAACATAGCATAACATCACAATTGCAACCATGCATCACAATTCACAAAACATTCTTTTACTCAAAAGGCTCATCATGCAAAGACACACACATCACCAACATAACAATTCCCAATTACACGAGAACCAAGCTCTGATACCAACAAAAGAAACCCCCTTAGCCCGACCTAGACGGTTGACCCGAACTACGAAGATTACACGGGAAAACCAAAGTCAACCCGAAAGTCAACCTTGATTCACATCCCTTTTTTCTTTTTAAACTTTTCTAGATGCACATTAACCATATGTGAGTTCCCATTCAACTTATTTGAAAAAGGCACAACGATCGGATAACAAACAATGACTCAATTGCACATATTACAAGAATAGGGACCAAAATGTAAATTCTATAAATTGAAGGATTTTTACTGATTTTTGTGTTACCAATATGAAATTAGTCGTGTTACATGCTTCCCTGCCAAATTTCATCTTAACTGGACATCTCAAACTCATACAATTGCAAACTCAACTTTCGGGACTAAAATGTAAAGTTTGCAAACTTCAGCACCATTCAAATCAGTGCCCAACGGTCACCTGTTTCGAAACATCCACCTGCCGTATCGAAACACAGGATCGGAACGACGTTAACCATTTCGATACGCGGGTTGGTTCCGTGACCGGTTCCGAAACAAGGCCTTCTAGTAGCCAAAACGTTTCGGAACATCCTCTAGCCGTTTCGAAACACGAAGGCCATTACAGACCCCCGTTTCGAAACGCAGGGAGTGTTCCGATACGATTTACCTAGAAGCTGCAGATTTTGCTGGCTTTCATACATAAATCCATTCAAACTCATCCTAATGACTTCCCAAACATACCAACAAGTCATCAAACATATAAGGTGCAAGATTAGAACTCCTAAACACATTCATAGGATCAAACATGAAATTTCACATGTCTAGAGGCATGCTTCCTATTATCCAAAACCAAGTAGGAAAACAAACTTCAAATCAAGCATTTAAAGGCCATTTACAACCCAAACCAACAAAGGCAAACATGCCACAACCTTAGGGAGTTCAACACATCTCCCAAAACAAAACTTAGGTTCCCATTGCCAATTTATCAAAACTAATAGTGTATCAAAACATCAACATACGTGAGCTTGGATTTCCTTGGATGAACTTAGCTTCCTTGATGCCCAAAGAACCTCAATTATCTGCATTATTGGTAAGAGAGAGCGTAAGCACAAATGCTTAGTGAGGCATGCTCTAAACAAAACCATTACAATAATGCATTTTAGAAAACACTTTAACAAAGCTTTTAAACCACATGCACTTCTCTTTCTCATGCTACCAAGCATCTTTTTCAAGCATCTCATATTTCATTACATTCAATACAATATATTGGCTTTCAAGTGATAGTTCATAACCATTTCAACGCAAAACACAATCAGATACGCGGATTATGAGCGTTGTCCCACACGCTTCATACACACTACCAGACTACACAAGGTTCACACTCAAGAGCAATCCCTCCATTGATGTGACACACGTGGTGGAGTATAATGGTACAATCACAACCCCTCAACACCACTCACCGGTAGTTGTATACTTCCACTAACGAGAGTAAGGGACACATGACACAAGATCCACACATGTAATTTACAACCACCATTGTGATCTTACCTCAATCGTTAGGGTACTTGGATGGAGTTTACGGTACAATCACAACCCCTCAACATCCAAGGCGACTTTACTTACGGTGCACCCAATCCTATAGCCGGCTAACTATATCCGATTCAAGTACTTTAAAACCATTTCATCACTTGCCAATATACATCAAATACCATCATCAATTCACTCTTTTAAAGCATAAATCAAAGCCACTTATCATCATGCATCACTATGCATCAAAACAATATTAATAACATGTCAAACCAAGGATCTATTACCTTGAGCATCCCTCAATACAAGGCTTTCAAAACTAGCATTAATCATGCTAAAACATGCTTTCAAAACAGTAATTAAACATGGATTACATAACCAATGCATCAAACCACAATCTAGCACATCCGAGGGAGTTTTCCGAAAACTTACTCTTGAGCTTAGCTAAGTTTTTTAGACTTAAACTAAGCTTCCAAAACCTCCAAATAATTGTTTCAAAGCTGGAAAACCCCCCATTCACCAATTTTGTTTCGTTTGCTTGCCGAAACGCCAATTAAGTTCCCAGATCAACTCCAAAAGTGTCCAAATATGTCTCCCCCGTTTTAGACACATCAAAGAAGAGGATTAATGCATCATCATGAATTGAAATCTTCAGCCAACACTCCTAAACTCGCTGCTCTACCCAAAACCAACATTTCGGCTACCAAACACAACCGAAAACACCTCCAAACTCTTCCAAAACTTAACCCAACCAAGATCCATCACTTCTAACCATTTATAAACATCAATTAACATCCAAAATAAACCTAAACTCGTCCTTATACCTCCAGCTATAACAGAACACCAAGAACACCTCAAAAACCACCATTTTCATAAGCAAAAACTTAGGAAATTCAGCCTATTCGGGATTGGATTGATAAAACCTCATTTCTAACACCATTAGACATCCAAAATACATTAGAGAATCATCTCAAAATAGAGCCCAATCCATTACAACGAAAATCTTCAAGATCTCTTCCAAATCTTGAGTTTTAAGCCAAAATCAAGTTTCTAACATTAAATCCATTTATAAAACTTTAATAAAGGATTGACAACTTGGGAATTTCAGTAAAGAACTGAGTATTTATAGGAGAAGAACATCCTTACCTCTAAATGATGATTTCTCCTTGATTTGGGCCAAATTCCATGAAAATTCAATGTGGAAGTCAAAAGGATTTGATGCAAGATTGATTAGGAACCAATAGATGATGGAAATCTCATCAATTGAAGTGAAAATCTATGTGAAAGTTGCTGGAGAAAAAGTGTTTGGATGATGGGATTTTGAGAGAAAAAGGAATGAGAGAAAATTAGGAAAAGATAGTTATGAAAATCCAACAAGTAATTTCCCATTTCTTTTTATTTAATTAAACATTAATTAAATCACCCAAATTAAGGGAAAATATGGAGAAAAATATTTTGGGTAAACTAGCTCCTTAAAGATTCAAAGTTTCAATCCTTTACAAAACAGTCACTACTAAACTTTGCAAAAAAATCGCATTTTGGTCACTACACCGAAATGTAGTATTTCCAAACCTAATTTTGTAAAATTGATTTCATCACTATCTTATATATATTAAAAGAGGATTTTTAAATATTTTTCTATATTTTTAAAGCATCCCGAACTAGGCTTTCCCTAAAACCTCCTTTTATATTCGAACTGCTTATCAGACCGGTCCGGTTCAGACTCTAAACTTCTAAGCCCAAAATTGGGGTGTTACAGATTTGATCCATGTTTCCCGAGGTAGGTTCACTTGCCTGGGCATCCGTAGTTGCCGAAGCAATTGTTGTTGCTTGGGCAGTGGTCGGTGCAGGGGATTTCCTTGGCATGGTGGTTGTGAGTCTTAATGTGGAAAAACAAAGAAATCCTGAAAACTAAAGATAATGAAGAAAGATAAATATCTCATAAAATTTTTGAAAAATAAATAAAAAATAACCGAAAATAAAATAAAGGTCCAAAAATTAAAAAGGAAAAATTAAAAATTCTTAAAGCATTTTTATGCATCTTCTAAGGTTACTGCATATCCGAGAAAGCTTGAGAAGGGTCGTTTCTGGTACTTCTTATAGTCCATTTGCACCCTCCATAGAGTGCCAATATTGCCTAAAAAGAGTTGGGACAATGTGCTCGCAGCCACTCCCCTTTGCGTTACCATGGTGGAGGTGTCTTTCTTTCGTGTTCCCTTCTAGTCCATGCACATCTTCCACCTTGCTACTGTTCCTAAAGGCATGAATATATTATTAGGAAAAATTATATCAATATCCAACCATTTAATTATCTCATTCTCGTCGAAATCTGTCATGGTTGGATGTAGCCTTCGTTGTCATGGCAATTGCTGCGCCAGCCAATTACCGTGAAAAGTTTCTACCAAAATTCTATGTAAGTCATGGGAATGGCCAACTTTCTAAAATGCTTCACGATCGAAACACCGTTTTCTTTAGCCTCTCAATTATCTTCATCAGTAGAGATTTCGATGGCTTCAAATCTACCAACGTTAATTCTTCAAAGAATACATGCAATAAAGGAGGTGAGTTTTTCAATAATTCAAAAGGTTCAGTCATCACCTGCTCATATTCCATTAACACAGTATTGTTTTCGTGTGGATCTTGCATGTGGTCGTGCAATTGTCGTGGCAAATGTGGATAAGAGAAAACTTTATATTCTTACTTCAGCATCAACATTTTAACATTCTGGGCATTGGATTCCTTAAAATTTGTTGTAACATAACTCTTATCAGCTTCATTGAGTGTTGTCGTGATATTGCTCTGTTTAGGGTCCTCAATCTTTTTCGTGGCAATTCGTTGCATAGGCTCATCAAGTGTTGGTCAGTCTTTCTCATTGGCAGGCTCTTGACTTGAAAGTTTTAGTTGGTCCTCACACATCGAAGAGCTCTCTTCGCATTGCTCCTTATCATCTTGCCTTGGGACTTAGTATCCCTAGAAATGAATAGTCAACATTACTTTATCTGAATATGACAATTAGTTTACTTAGCTAAACTAGACATCATTTAAATCAATTCATGAGCTTAGCAAGTTAATTACCATTCGATCATGTCATAACCTTAGACAAACATTTTCAATTAGACACTTCCATGCTAATATCCAGTCATTATCAACCTTTAGTCAACTTACCTCTTTTAGTCCATAATCACTTATTTCATGACTATTCAACCATTTGGCTTACATAACTTATATAATAAGGAACCAAATATGAAAGTGAAATTCTCACTTCATCTTGTATATAGAATAAGCTCACTATTAAGTATTATTAAAACTTATTTTTAATCTATATGCATATTTCAAATTAATAATCAACATTCATTTGTTAATCAAACGACTCCACGATAAATAATTATCTAACTACAATTTAATTAGCCATGCTAGGTCATATATTCATTCAAATTGCACAATTAACCATGTATATGTCACTAACCATTCGAGTTTCCAATTAGTGTCCAAACTAATTTACAATCATTCAAATATATAAAACACTAATCAATCTTAACATTATAACTGATCCAGTTCCACAAGAAGAACATAATTCCTTAACCTCAAATTCGAACTAGTTCACCAAGAAGGAGACAATCCTTTAATTGCCTCATTGAACTATTAAAACCAGAAAGATACAATTCCTTATTCACAATTAATCATGTACTTTTATCGATTCAAACATATCAATTTTCTCAATAGGCAATCATCTATTACTCAAATCATTTAAGCAATCTTTCAAGATATGAATATCATCGGTATTACAACAACTTAGGCCTTAAGTAATAAACAAAACACATAAATTTTCTACTATGGTCTTTTAGTACTCAAATGTCACATTTACTATTCAAACAAAGCCATAGTTTAGTACTCGACTCATATATAATCAATTGATTCATGGTTGTGATGAATCCCAAATCACTTAGCAAGACACATTTATAATCATAACACATTCTATCCCATCATTCAACTGCAAATTCGTACATTATCAATTAAAGGAATCGAACCAATTATAACATTTTTCACTATTATAATTTATACTCATCTCATTCCACAAGTGGCTACTCTCCAATATATATTACTATGAATTGTTAGCTAAATATTCATAGTTCGGATACTTTATATACATTTTTTGTTATTATTTCCATATATTCATTCGAACCCAGCACCAACACATGTATCACTCATGTGTTCAATTCACACAATTAACCACTTAGGTAATCAAAGATTACATAAAACATTCCAATATAATTTTCCATTTCTAATTACAAGCCAACTTAATTGAAGCTAGTCTTTATAACAAAATACATGGTGCGACCATCCTAGGAGTTTTTATATGAACTTCTAATTTCTAATGGAATCCCAAAAAGCAACTCAACCTTTGCACAGAAATAGATTGCATAAGCTTTATGTATCCTGCAATGCATGATCATGAAATGTGTAGTACCAATAGATCATCTAATCTTTAACAACAAGGGACCGTAGATGCTTAAATTCACAGTTCTTTCATTTATTGGGTTTAGCCTTGTATTTTTCTATTTTTGTGGAGAAACCATTGTTGTTTTTGTTCTCTTTGTGAAGGACGAGTTGCCGAGCAGTTTCCAAGGCAAATTGCGATAAGATCAGTATCTCTAAGCCTTATCCTAATCACTTTGGATAATTACTCAGATTTAAATTCAAGAATCACCGTAGATAAAGATAAAGAGATAATCCTTCTTATTTAAAATTTAAAAAAATCCTTCACTCTTCTATTTAAGTAGATCGCATTAACACAATTCACCAAGCTTGATCTAGGGATCGAGATCTTCAAGAGGATCGGCCAAGGACGAGTTCGAAAAATGAAGATTTATTTTATCTTTTATCTTTTGATTATTTCAATGTTTGGGTCATTTATCTTTGTGATTTATTTCAACCCAATCATGAACTAATTAAATTGTCTTGGGTTATTGATGTTTGCAAACGAATGATTACTTTTGTTTTTTAATATATTTCCAATGTTTATTAATATTGTGTTCTTTATGTGATTCAAGTAGTTTAGGGATAAATACTTAATGAGATATCTTTATTGAATACGGATTTCTAAACATGCAAGAGCTTAAGGAAGTTTATCTCTCTATAGATTCATTCGGGTAAAATACTTCAAACATACGGAAGTTGATGGAAGGTAAATTTCCAAACATGCGGGAGCTGATGGGAATTGATAAAAGATATTGGATACATGTTACCAAACACACGAGAGATAATGGAAACTAATTTTTTCTTAGTTGGTTTCTAGAAAAGTGACAAGTGGAAGAAATCTTTGTAACGACCTGGATTTCAGGATCCGAGGGTCGGTTTACACCAAAATGTGGGCTTAGCGTTAGGGTCGAGAGTTTGGGCCTTTGAGAGCCCTTGTAGGCTTGCTTTTGGTTGTTGCGCTTGAGTTTTTGGGTTGGGTTGAGTTGGGTGGATGAAGGATGGGTAAAGGGGTAATTTACTTCATGGTGAAGAAGGAAAATAGGGGAATTTAATTTCTCTCTACAGAAAAGAGATCGGTGATATCACCATTGTTTCCCCTTGTCTTCTTCCCTTAGATATTCTCCATTTCCCAACTCTCATACTCAATAAAAGGTTGAAACTTTGTGGTTTTGAGTTGGATTTTCATATTTCATGTTAAGAGAGTTGGAATCTATATTCAACGATCTACATTTCAAGGTAAGTTTTGTCAAAAATGGTAAAAGGTGAAAACAATGTGTTTTGTGGGGGGGGGGGGGGGGGGGTTGGTGGAAATGGGTTATAAGGGGATTTAATCATGTTTTCCAGCATTAGGTTGATGTTATAGTTATCCTTTCAACCCCTGCAAAGTTGTAACTCATTTTACAATTTCTTGTGTAGTGAAAGAGGTAGGAGAATCTTCCAAGGAGCTTGGGAAGATGAAGGCTTGAAAATTTTTGTTGACGGCTTCTTTTCTAGCTTTAGAATCAAGGTTAGTACACTACTAACCCCTTTTCCTTCATGGGCATCATAAATTTGATTACTTTTTTGCTTGTTTGATGTTTTTGGTTGCTTGGGTTCTTGACACCTATCTAATGGCTAAATAAGAATTTCGTGTTAAAATGGAATAAAAATAGTAAGAAAGCACTTAAACTACCTTTCATAACTTTTAGGTTCGATTTGGGTTTTTTTTTCATGAAGTTTTGGGGGTGCTGGGAATGATTTCCGAGCTCCAGAATTTGAATTCTAGGCTCGTATAGCGATATGGGATGAACCAATACCAGTACCTCGTGTTCTGATTGACAAACTCAAGCATGTTTTGAAGGGTGCATCAATATGAGCTAAGGTTGTATCGGTACCCCATATTTTACTCGAATTCTACTAGTGAAAGTGCATACTGGTACGCTTGGGGAGTATCAATACCGAAAGGGTATTGGTACACGATCCTTGTGTACTATTACAGGGTTGTTGGTTAACCCCTTTTTTTCTTGCGAAGCTAAGTATCGGTACGCGTAGTGTAGGAACCGATACCATAGAGGGATCGATACTCGTGGTTTGGTATCGCTACCCATCAGAAAATCTGCCCGAAAAATACATTTTGAGTTCGAGGGGCTGATAATTCGAGGACTATGGCCCGATATGCTTCTAATGTGATAAAATAAATGGTAAAACTGAGAAACTGATATTCAACCCTCATATATGAGCATAATGTGTAATAACTTGGTAAATGTTAGGTGACTTGTTTGTAATAGCAACCATAGGGATCCTTGGTGGATCGTGTTATGTTACGTGCCAAGTAAGGGCACCTGTGTGGATGAGTAACCTTTGGTTGATGGGATTTAGATACCCAAAGAACGTGTTGCAACACCATGAGATGAGATTCTGGATGTACATTCCGAGGTTGTGGAACACCGAGCCTCATCCGAAGATACTCAATGAGAGATTCCAAGTACGAGTGTACGTTTCTGAGGCTATGTGACACCAAGCCTCACTTAGAGTGTACGTTCCGAAGGTTGTGTGACACTCGGCCTCACTCCAGGTTTGTGTGGTATGATGCATATGTGCTTTGAGAGATTAATGCATCCCTTGTTGTTTGCTATGTGTTTAGGCGGCTAGAGGTACCACCATATGTTATAGTATTGCCATAATATAATCTTTAGTTACATGCTCATGTTTATGATTTGCATGATGCATGGTTGAATGGACGTGTATCCAGTGAGCTTTGTTAGCTTAGCGTTCGAAGTTGTTCTTTTTCGTTTGCAAGTTAGTAGGTTGACATGCATTGTTGGAGCACCATCAGAGTAGAACTTCAACATCGACTTGTCAAGAGTACAATACTTATTTAAATTGAAATATTTGAACTTGATGGATTTTATGAAAATCGATGCAATATGGGCTAAAATAGATTGAAATTTTATGGTAATGGGTTGGGCTTGAGGCCCAATTGTGATATTTGGGTTGAGTGTCTTACAAGTTTAGAGATAGGGACGAATTTCATGTCACTAAAAGGAGTTCATCAAATCGATGAAGATCACCCGAGGTTAACGCAATGATGTACTACCTAGGCTTGTTCCATCACCAGTTCTTTTGTTATGGATAATTAGAAGGCAACGAAGAAAACTAAAACTTAAATTGTCATGGCAACACGTATCATAACGTCCAATAACTTATTCTCCTCAATCATCTTGGTTCATTCTCTTGTTAATTTAGATTTATTTTAGTTCTAGTTTCTTTACTTGTTTATTATCACTTTCTATTACCATCTCTTTCATTCCTTTTTCAGTGCGAGAAGCTAAATGTTAATTTTCACTAATTCTTGTGGAGATGATCTTAATCTATACTATTACTTGCGACATGTATACTGGAACCATTGCATAACACTTAAATCACGCAACAACATCTATTTCGGAAAAAAAAACTCTATACACCTAACCATCCTAATCTAAGGTAAAATAACCAACCAAGTTTTGGGGAGATGAAAGGCCAGCTTCAGAATGCTCCAGGTCTCTACCGGATATTCTGGGGAAACTATGAGCGCCGTCATCAGCAGTCGAGGAATCAAGGCCAGGTCAAGTCTCCTTTGGATCAGAAGGGTGGCGTGTCGGTCTTTGTGAACTTTGTTAATGTTAAGTGTGTAAAAGTATTATATTTTCTACCCTTTTTACTCATATTATTGTTAGACTTAGGCTCATTTTAGTTGCATTCTTATTCATTCATGCATAGTTTCATAGTTTCCTCGTCTATTGAGCTTGGCTTTATGTTTTGATGGGTTTTGTGGAGAAATCGTTGTTTTTTTTTGCTTTATTTTATGCAGGACGAGTTGCTGAGTCACTTGCCGAAGGATGCCTTGACATGTATGGATAAGGATGATGAATTGTCGAATCGCTTGCCAAAGGATGCCACAACAAGTATGGATAAACCTTATCTCCATGATTTAATTCAAAACGTAAGGGATAATTATCCCAGATTCAAAATTAAAATTTGGGTAAGATAAAGATTAGATCCCAACGGATTCCACACACATTCGAACTCTTCCCCCTCATCTATTTAAGGAGATAGCAGCAACAACAAAGGGGATTCAATGGTGAGAGAGAGATCGGATCTTAGATGGGGATTTGCGAACATGAACTAGATTTATCCACCCAACGTAGATTGGAGAAGTTAATCTTCTCCAATTCTTTTATTTTCTACATTTTTATCTTGTATTGTGTGACCCACCCATGTCTGGGATTTATTCATTGTTGTTCTCTTTCAACCCATCCATGAACAAGATTCATTGGCTTGGGTTATCGGGTTTTATTGGTGTGTAGAGACGAATGTTTGGTTTTGGTTTTTAATTCAATAAATTCATTGTTTATCCATTCTTGGTTCTTTATTTTTTGCTTCAAGGAAATTCGAAAAGGAACTTGATTGCATCTATTTATCTTGGCTTGGGAGAGCTAGATTCACGAAAGGAGTGGATACAGTTTCCATTTAAACAACCGTTGGTGGAAATTAATTCTCCTTAGGAATAAGGACCGGATTTCACTGGCTATGAAGAGTGTAAAGATTTATGTTGTTCACCCAAAGTTATCGCAGGGATGTATCACCAAGGCTTACACAAAAATTAGTTCTTTGGTTACGGAAAACGTGAAGGCATTGAAGAACACTCTGCCGAACATTGAAGGAGGTAACCCAGTTGCCACGACAATCCACTTTACCCAGTTGTCACGGAAATCTACTTGCCTCAGAAATTCACTTGCCATAGCCATCAACTTGCCTTAGCATTTGATTTGCCTCAACGATTACATGTCATAGCAATTCATTTGACAATTGCACCACTACTCACGATAACTCGGCCTAATCTCTCATATCGATTACTTCTTTCTATTTACTATGTTTACTTAGTTTATTTTACTTATCATTATCTATCACCATCAATTTAATTCTTTGACAATGCGATAACTTAAACAAAGTGGCCCAAACCAATCCCTGTAGAGATAATACTTGATACCTATCACTTTATTACTTGCGATGTGTATACTTGCACCGTTTACATCGCACTTAAATCACGCAATAAGTAGCAAACACATTCATCCGCTTACTCTACGGGAAGCATTTTCCGTTTATGGCCAAGTTTTGGATGTTTACATTTCCTACTTCAACTACAAAAGGATCAAGATGAGGAGCACATTTGCATTTATTCAATTCGCCTGCTTGGAGGATGCTACCAAGGCGGTGTAGTGTGGCAACAACAGGCGTATGGATGTATTTACAACCAAAGTGTTTATTGAAAAAGGTTTTGTTAGGGAAGTATATCCCTCTCATAGGTTAGACAAAAGCAAGTCAGCTAAGGTTCAACCTTCTTTTATCAAGGCGAGTAAGTCTTATAAGATATTGAAGCTGGGTCGGCTGGTGCGACGCCTAGGTCGCCATCCTGCCATCTCAACTCTAATAGGGTTGGCACTCTGTCAAAAAACGTTTTTTAGAAGATAAGGCTCTTGTTATCGATGTTCCCCAGTCTAACATGGTGTGGCAAAAGCATAGCTTGGTGGGTCAAATTAAAGGGATATAGGATGTTGAGTTCATCAAGCAAGTCCTTCACTCATATGGGTTTAAAGTTAGTGTTGGTTCGTGGTTAGGGTATTTTGTGATATTTCAGTGTGAAGAAGAACAACAAATTTCCATCTTCTCGAACCTGAGAGAATCCATGTTAGAGAACTGGTTTTCGAATATCGGCCATCCAGAATTCTTCATGAAGAAGAAAACATTAAAGGTTCGGCTCTATCAAGAGGGTGTTCTCTTGTCAGTTTGGCGTGTTTCAATGTTCTCTACTATTGCTAGCCATTGGGGTTCAATGATCAAAATTGATGAAGACACTACTAAAATGAATCGGTTTGACACTGCAAGAGTTTTGGTAGGTGTGATCCATATCTCCGATATTCCATCTTCAATTCTACTTTCTATTAATTGGGAGGTTATTAGGGTGAATGTTTCAATGACAGAATTCAAGGATGATCGATGTTGGCTTGATCAGGGGTAGATGAGGAGTTAGTCCAATGAAGTTTTGAGGTGTCAGAGTATTAAATTCAATACATGCATGGATGAGAAGGGCTCGGTTGATATCATTTCCAAGATTCGTGGTGTGCGGTCCACTCCTTCATTATCTATTGAGCCATGGAATAGTGTGTTAAACCTGGAATTGGATGTTGGGCCGAATTCTGAGTGTCTAGGACATAATGGTACTAGAGATGTCCAGTTTATTGTGGCTAATCCATTGGTGTCTTTAGTTAGGCCTTACCCCTTATCTAAGACTGTAATGTCGGCTAACTTACATGATGTCCATGTCAACTATGTGGATGAATCTATCACCTCTTCTATTTAAAGCGTGTGTATTGAATTTGTCTTCAATGAAGCCTCTGGATTGTTTTCCATTAATTCAAAACCTCTGAAATCATCCAGGAATTTCAACCCTTTATATTTAGAACTAAATTTGATAAATTTTCGATATTGGCCTCGTGTCGTCCGATCTCTATTCTAGCAAAACAAAACTATCGGCACGAGAAAGGTCGGGATAACATTTCTGCTTCTGATGCAGCTTCAAACAGAGGTGTGGGGGCAATCGAGTAAAAATCCTTCTACTCCATCGGGCTCTAGGTTCGGGTCTCTTCATGAGATGGATGTGTCAGAGGCGGTAGAAGTTTGCAACAATTTGGGGCTGATTTTCGATGCTATCGACGAAGTAGTTAGTAATAGGTTTGTGGATATTGATCTAAAATCTAGCGCTCAATAGTAGTGGTTTATAGTTCTTGTTTTGGGTGAGTTCTCCTTTTTATCTATGAATCAAAACTTATTTGTGTCATGGAATATCAAAGGGTTGGGAAAGTTTGAGAAAAAAACTCATTTAACGAGGGTTATTGCATGATCTAAGGCTAGTGTCTATTTCATTCAAGATTGCAAACTACAAACGATCTAAGGCTAGTGTCTATTTCATTCAAGATTGCCAATATAATTCATATTTAATACATACCTCATTGTTTTCATAGCATCAACAATAAACCAGGTTACCAATCATTAAACAATGCTTAAAATCACAAGTATAAGTCATATACTTCAAGGGTCACTTACCATGTCCATCCTTCAACATTAAATCATTAAAAACAATAACCACATTCTTATAAACATGCTTTAACAGTAGGTAAAACCATTAATTCAAAATAGTGCATAAATCATAACATAATAGCACAACCGAGAGAGAAAATTCATTTCACTTACTTCTAAACTTAGTTAAGCGTTTCAAGCTTACCACTAAATTCCCAAAACACCTTTTTAAAGCTTTGTAAACTGAAATTCACATTCTCACTCACCAACATGTGCAAACTCGACTAGCCGACGCGAATCCAAGCAATCGAAACTCACCAACAGAGAATTAATGCATCAACATGCATTAAAATCTCCAGCAAACGTAGCTACCCCGCTGCTCTTCCCAAAAACACCAAAACGCCTATCCAAAACAACTGAAAATCACCTTTGATTACACTACAAATTCAGCCCAGCCAAACCATATCACTTTCATCCATTTTTAAACATCAATTAACATCCAAAATCAACCTAATTACATCTATATACCTCCAGCAACTCATATTTCACACTAACACAACAAAAACCCCAAATCTAACAATTAGAGATCCAACTCATTTCGGGATTAATATTATAAAACCTTTATTTTAACATTATTTAACATCCAAATCATGATTAAAATCAATCTCAATCAATCAAAATAGTACCATAACGAAAATCTTAAGAAATCGTCTTCTAAAGCTTGATTTAGCCATTTTCATCAATTAAATTATAAAACCTTGTTATTAAACATAATTGAAGAGCCAAAGACTTGGGAATTTCAATAAACAACCTTGATTAGAGGAGAGAAAAGAAAGTCCACCTCTAACATAAGCTTTTCCCCTTGATTTGCAATGATTTAGAAGAAATCCTTCAAGAAATCCTTAGCTAGTCGATGTAGAAATCCATGAGAATCATTTAGAAATTAAAAGTGGATGAAAAGAGATAAATCTCTAGAGATTTTAGTGATGGAAAGATAGTTTGGCTAATGGGAAAATTGAGAGAAAAGTTTAAGAGAAAAGTAGTTACGTAAGAAAATGTTTAGCCTTTTAAAAATCCTTTTTATCAAATCTCCTTTAATAAATCAATTAATTAAATCATTTTAAAAACACAAAATCAAGAGAAAATCCTGATAAAACCTTGGTGTAATAGCTCTTTAAGGATTCTAAGTTTTGGCCCTCCTCGATTTAGTCATTAAAACGTATTTTGCAATTTTTTACAAATTAGTCACCGTTTTCAAAATACCAAATAAATTAGTCCAATTTCATCAAATTGAACTCTCCAAAACCTTCAAAACATTATTTTAAGATTATAAAATATTTTTCTATATTTTATCTTCCTCAAAAACTAGTTATTTCAAATTAATCACGAAACTAGCATAACTCACTCGAATCGGTTCACCCGAACCTCTTAGTAGAACCAACTAACTTCTAAGCCTAAAAATCGGGGCGTTACAACTCTCCACCACTTAGGAAATTTAGTCCTCGAAATTTTTACTTGAAGGAAAAAGGTTCGGAAATTGCTTAATCATGTTTGCTTTGCTTTCCCACGTCGCTTTCTCAACTCCTCGATGTCACCACAACACCTTCACAAGTTCAATCATCTTACCACGAAGAACTTTGCTACTAGAATCAAGAATCTCAACAGGTTCCTCATCAAAAGACAAATCTGAATTCAACTCAATCTCCTCAACATGCATAAAATGAGACGGATCTGATCTATACCTTCGCAACATCGAAACATGAAACACATCATGGATTTTCTCCAACTCAGGAGGCAACCTCAACCGATATGCAACAGGACCAACACGCTCCAACACTTCATATTGTCCAATAAACCTTGGACTAAGCCTACCCTTACGTCCAAACCTCATCACCTTCTTCCAAGGCGATACTTTCAAGAACATGTGATCACCAACCGCAAACTCAATCTCTTTACGCTTTAAATCCACATAAGACCTTTGACGATCTGATGCTACCTTCAACCCATCACAAACAAGCTTTACCTTCTCCGTCATTCCCCTAAGCAAATTCGGCAAGGAAACTAACTTTTGCCCCACTTCTGCCCAACAAAGAGGCATTCTACACTTCCTACCATACAAGGCTTCATGCGGAGCCATTTATATACTTGCTTGATAGCTATTATTATAAGAAAACTCCACCAAAGGCAATTGTTTCTCCCAAGAACCTTAGAAATCTATAATACAACACCGCAACATATCCTCAAACACTTGGATAACTTGCTCAGACTGTCCATCCGTCTGAGGATGATACGAGGTATTGAAATTAATCCGTATACCCAAAGCACTATGCAAACACTCCCAAAACCTCACTGTAAACCTCGGATCTCTATCCGAAACTATGGATTTAGGTACACCATGCAAATGCACTATTTCAGCAATGTACACCTCTGCCAACTTATCCAATGTATACGTACTATGCACAGCTATGAAATGTGCACACTTCGTAAGACGATTTACAATCACCCAAATAGAGTTATTCTTTGACGGGGTCAAAGGCAAACCGAACACGAAATCCATCATAATCCTCATTTATTTCCATTATGGTATCTTCAAAGGTTGCAATAGCCCGGAAGGAAATTGATGCTCAGCTTTCACGCGCTGACAAACCATACACTTACTCACAAATTCAGCAACATCCTTCTTCAACCCAACCCAATAGTATTCATCCTTCAAACCATGATACATCTTCGTACTACCAGGATGCATAGCAAAAGGACTGCTATGAGCCTCAGTCAAGATAATGCGCCTCAGCTCAACATCCTCCGGCAAAACTATTCGACTTTTAAAGCATAAAACACCATCATCATTGAAACAAAAATCTGTTGCATTACCATCCGCTATGTCCTGAACATGAGGCGCCAGAGAATCATCACGAAACTGCTTCTCTTTAATCAACTAAACCAAGAAAGGGTTCACTTGTAACTCAGCTATCAAACCACCATCACGCGATGTATCCAACCAAGAAAACATCGCCCTCAACTCTACCGCCACCTTCCTACTCAAGGCATCGACCACAACATTAGCCTTTCCAAGGTGATACTCTATTGTCAAGTTGTAATCTTTAGGCAACTCCAACCATCTTCGTTGCCTAAAATTCAACTCTTTCTGAGACATTAGATATTTCAAACTCTTATGATCCGTATAAACCACACACTTCTCACCGTAAAGGTCATGACTGCAAATCTATAAAAGAAAACACAACTGCAGCAAGCTCTAGATCATGGGTAGGATAGTTGCGCTCATACATCTTCAATTGTCTAGATGCATACGACACTACCTTCCCACCTTGCATCAACACACAACCTAGACCAAGATACGATGCATCACTATAAACTACAAACTCTTTACCCGATTCAGGTTGAATCAAGACAAGGGCTTGCGTAAAAGCTTCCTTCAACCTGTTGAAAGCTTGTTGTCTAACATATGTCCACTCAAAACGAACATTCTTTTGAAACAACTTGGTTAACGGGGCAGCAATCTTAGAGAAACCATCTACAAACCTTCGATAGTAACCCGCCAAACCAAGGAAACTACGAACTTCCGTCACCGATTTAGGCGTCTTCCAATTCATCACCACCTCAATCTTATGTGGATCAACTCGTATACCTTTAGCCGACACCACGTGTCCGAGAAAGAAAATATCTCTAACCCAAAACTCACACTTACTCAACTTGCGTAAAGATGATTTTCTAACACACTTGCAACACAATCCGCAAATGCTTATCATGATCCTCCTCGATACGAGAGTACACGAGAATATCATCAATAAAAACAACCACAAACTGATCCAAAAACTCATGGAACACACGATTCATCATATCCATGAATGCGGGCCGGTGCATTAGTCAAGCCAAATGGCATATCCAAGAACTCATAATGTCCGTACCTCGTACGAAAAGTTGTCTTAGGCACATCTACACCCTTTACCTTCAATTGATAATATCCAAATCTCAAATCAATTTTAGAAAACACTGAAGCACCTCTAAACTGATCAAACAAATCATCAATCATTGGCAAAGGATACTTGATCTTAATCGTCAACTTGTTCAGTTGTCGATAATCTATACAGATATGCATCGTGTCATCTTTCTTCTTCACAAACAAGACCGGTGCACCCCCAAGGTGAAACACTAGGTCTAATAAACCCTCAATCTAGCAACTCTTGAAGTTGCATCTTCAACTCCTTTTACTCTTTTGGAGCCATTTAATAGGGAGCAATAGACACTGGAGTCGTATTTTCATACAACTCAATGCCAAACTCAACCTCTCTACTTTGCGGCAACCTAGGAAACTATTCCAAAAATATGCCCGGAAACTCACATATTGTACGTATGTCCTGTACACTCACTTCCTTCGAACCTGGATTCATCACATAAGCTAAGAAAGCTTCACAACCCATCTTCATCATACGACTCGCTTCAAGAGTCGATATTGCATTGGACAAGAATTTCACATTCATACCCACGATTACCACTTCGTAATCATCAGCAAGTTTCAAGGTAACTCGCTCAGCATCAAAATCAACCACAACCCTATGCTCGGCCAACCAATCCATCCCAAGGATTACATCAAAACCATAAAACGGTAACTCCATTAATTCAATGCAAACACATGGCCTTGAACAGATAAAGGACATCTCCTATACAGCCTTCTCGTGACAACAATTTCACCAAAGGAACTAGTTACTTGCATTCCCATATATAAGATCTCAACAGGGATATTAATCAAATGTGCATGCTCACTCAAGATATATGAATGCGTAGAACCAGAGTCAATCAAGGATAACAATGACAAGGATTGCAAAGTGAAATTACCTGCACTCACATCGGTGTCATTGCGTCCCTCGAGATGTGTGTACACCCTCGTAGGACCACCACCCTCGAGTTGAACAACCACAAAATGTGCTACAGCTCTCTGACCATCCTCCCTACGCTAGAGGTTACCACGACCGCGCCCACGACCTCTTTGTGGTGCAACAACTGGTTCTCTAACCTGACCACCCCCAGCCAACAACAGACAATCACGTCTCAAATGGTCAGTCGAACCACAACTCCAACAAGCATTGGCCGCATACCCAAAATGAATTAAAAGTCATTCTAGCCTGAGCACCCTGACCATAAGCTCCTCGTCCAGACCTTCCTCCGCCTCACTTCGTATCCGTGTGATGCCTCTTATCATGTTGCCTTCTATTATGTCCACCTCTATGACTGAAATCTACAACTCTCTTATCTGAGCTAGAATAATCTACACGAGAAACCAAACCCAAACTATGCTTAATGTTCTTGGCCCGCGCTACCAATATATCGAAATTCATGTAATCAGAGGCCAACATAAAAGTCTTCACCTCTTGCACCAAGCCATAACAAAAACGATCACATTGATGCCTATCACTTGGCACCAACTCAGGATCATATTGACTTAGTCGAACAAACTGAACCTCATACTCAACCACAGTCATACTACCCTGAGTCAAAGACATAAACTCGCATTTCTTGTCATCCAAGTATCTAACTCCTAGATACTTCTTCTTAAAGGCAGCTTAGAAGAACTCCCAATCCACCTCATTGGGCTCCAAGGATTGGGTGTTAAATCTGAAATACAATGAGGAAGGCTCTATTCAATAGATCGAGAAAAGGTGTTTTGAGTAGCAAGTGTGTAGCTCAGCAATCCTAACAAGGTTAAATCAGCTTTAGTGGAGCATTTCAAGAAGGATTTTAATGATATTAATACCTTTAAGGTTCAACATTTTGATTGTGATCTCAATGCGATTTCTTTGAGTGAAGCTGAAAGCTTGGAAAAACCCTTTTCCCTTGAAGAAATTTGGATGACTCTATCCTTTCTCGATGGTTCTTGGGCCTCGAGTCCTTATGGCTTTAACGTGGGGTTCTTGAAGAAACTTTTCTTGTCTTTCAAAGAGGTGATTTTACGGTTTTTCACTAGGTTCTACAATGGGCAGCAACTTGAAACTAGTTGTAACCAATCGTTCATCGTCCTCATTCTGAAGTGTCAGAACCCAGAATCTATTGATGACTACATACCAATAAGCTTGGTTGGTTGTGTTTATAAGCTGCTAGCCAAAGTTCTTGCTATCTACCTAAGTTCTGTAACATAGAGTATTATTGGGATCACTCAATTTACCTTCTGTCCTGGAAAACAAATTATGGATTGCTCCTTGATTACTAACGAGCTCATTGACTATACAAAAAGGTCGAGATAGGATAGTTTGATTTTTAAGGTGGACTTTAGGAAAGCCTATGATACGGTCGACTGGAAATTTCTTCTTTTCATTATGAAGAAAATGGGCTTCAGTTCTGTTCGGTGCAATTGGATTTACTCGTGTATTTCTATAGCTTCCATCTCTATTTTTGGTGAATGGATCTCCCACTAAAGCTTTTTCTACTCGACGTGGGCTTCTCCAAGGTTTTTCGCTATCCCCTCTTTTGTTTAACATCATGAGCGAAGCCCTTAGTGCTCTATTGTCAAAGGTTATGGCTCGAGGTTTCTCTAATGGCATCTCTATTGGCAAAAATGTTGTTTCAATTTCTTATTTGCAATTCGCAGATGATCTAATTCCTTTTTGTGGTGCAAGTGAAACACAAATAAAGAATGTTTTTCGTATTTTGCGAGGCTTTGAACTAGCTTCGGGTCTCAAACTAAACCTAATGAAGTCGAAGCTCTTGGGCATAAACATTGAGGAGCCTTTTGGTGGAAAGATGGGCTTCTTTGATCCAATGTCATAGTGAAAACTTCTCATGCCAATATCTTGGCCTACCTCTAGGGGTAACGAGAAATTCAGGTCAAATTTGGCTTCAAGTGGTGGAAAATTCAAGAAAAAATTATCTAGGTGGAAAGCTAAGATGCTTTCTTTCAGGGGTCGGATTACTTTGGTTAAATCAGTCTTGTCCAACATGCCTATTTATTTCATTTCCATTTTTTGTTATGATGGCCTCTATTCACTCGATTTTGACTTGTTTGGTGGCTAGTTTCTTGTGGGGGTCCTTGGATTGAAAAAATATTCATTGGATAAGCTGGGAAACTTTATGCCTTCCAAGATCATGTGGTGGACTTGGCTTATGTGATTTTGATATGAAAAATAGAGCTTTGTTAAACAAATGGTTGTGGAGATTTGGAACAGAACCGGAAAGTCTTTGGCGTAAGGTGATTGCGGTCAAATACGAATACAATTCTACTTCATTTCTACTAGCTAGTCTCAAGTTGTCAAACAAATCATGGATATGGAATGGAATTATCTCACCCCTTAATAATCCTAAAAAATTTTAGTGCAAAATTTGAGGGAGTTCATTGGAAATGAGTCTCGTGTTTTTTTCTAGTCTAATATCTGGGCTGAGACAGCTATTGAGATGTTTGTTTTGATATAATAATAGAAAAATTGTTTTTGACTAAATTGAAAAGATTTCAAAATGTTTATAAGTCCAAACAACTTGAAAATATGTTTGATGGATTTTATAAGGCTTTGGAATGTTTTAAAATGTCTTTAAAGTAGCCAAACCTAAGTTTTTCAAGTAACCATACTAGTACGGTATACACCGTATCGATGCGCTTTAGGGTTTCAAGCTACAGGAAAATCCTAGTAGACAAAACCTGTACCGATACGGCTTGTTCGTATCGATACAGAGCAGAGTCGTATCGATACGCTTTGTAGCATACCAATACAGTTTTAACTACCCCCAACGATTAGTTTCCCAATGATCATTTGAATTGCAGGTCGTACCGATATGCTCCTAGGCGTATCGATACACATCAGCTGAGGAAAGCACAACGGCTAGTTCTAAAGAAGGGCGTACAGATACGGATACCCGCACATCGATACGGATAGCTCCATAATTGCATTTATTGCATGAAATAAAGGCATCAACGGCTCCAATTCAACCTCAACGGTCTCCAACGACTAGGAACTCAATTGGGAGTATAAAGGGAACCTCCAAGCATCTATGGAAGACTAATGATCCACAAGTCAACAACATTATGATCAAACCATGTCTTAGTGCTTAATTTTAATCCTTTGTATAAACAAGACTAGTGAGCTTACATTGTTATAATTGCTCAAGTGTTTTAGGATTGGGTGAGTGCTTCATTAGTGCAAACACATACCTTTTAGAGGGATTTCTTGTTTTCTTTAAATTTCTTTTTGTACAAGAGGGTTTACTCAAGCTTTGGGTTAGAAAGCTTTTAGTGTGTAAAAGTTGTCTCCTTAAACTAGAAAAGGGGGAAGAAATTCAAGAGTGAATTTGGGAAATCCTTAGTGGTGTGCTAAGGTAGTGGATGCAGACGTTGGTTAGAAAGTTGAACCATTCTAAATCTTTGTCCAAATTCTTTCAATTTTTGCTTCCACCACAAACACCCAAAATACAACTTCTCCACTACTTGGCAAACATTTCGGTTGAAGGATATCAAGTGTAATAATTGGTAACAGAGCGAGGGTCAATCGAGAAGGTTTAACCACCTATTGGGATGATCTGAAAGCTCGATCAACAAACAAGTCAACCGATGATAAATGGCGCAATCAATCGACAAGCCACCATTCTTCAACGGTGAGCATTATGCTTATTGGAAGAATAGGATGATGTGCCTCATCAAGGCCGAGGAATACCGTCTGTGGGATCTTGGTGAAGATTGATGTTGAGTGCATAAAAGTTCTATATTTTACCCCACATTTACCCATATTTTTGCTGCACTCAAGCATGATTTATTGCATTTAGGATAGATTTTTGCATATACATCACAATTAGATAAAATTGCACAGATGCTGCTGATTTTGGTCACTTTTTTAGGTATCTGCTGCGGCAGACCCAGGGCAGCAAAGGAGCAGAGGCGGATTGCAGAGCTGGAGTCGAGAAGCAAAGGCTGTCGTGACATCTGTTGTGGCAGCTATGACGACAGAGGAATACTGAGGTGGAAAAGTGAAGCAGAGCTCGACAGATAGAGGATTTCAAGACAATATGCCGTGGACCACTCCCATATTTTCTAAGCCCAGAAACAGAAAGAAGGTCAAGCCCAAAGTCCAAGGAAGAAACTCAAGGCAAGAAAAGATGACGAATTCAAGGCAACTACTCAGAAGATTTAGTCTTTAATAGAGTTGCACTGTAATTCAAAATTGTATTCTTGCTATATTAGAAAACTTGGACCCAAGGCCTATATAAAGGCATGTAATTTGACCTAGGGAAAGATATCTCAATCCTAGACGTCTTCCCTCAAAACCCTTGTCGTTTTCCCTTCTCCACCATGTTCTAAACTCCCTCTAGGGTCAATGGTTGATTCTGTAAAGTAGTTGCAAGGATTGTATTGTTTTAGGAATTTTCTGTCAAGTAATAAAAACTTCAAGTTTATTTACTCTGGTTTTTCATATCTCATAAGAGCATCGGGAGAGCATTGTGAGGGTATCCATTTGTTTGATATCGGGAGAGTCAATCATATGAAAAGAGTATATACGTGTTTTCCAGTTTATGGTTAAACCATCTTGGCTTAGGGATAAGTACAAGGTTAAGTGGCTAAAAAAGAATTCAACAATATTGGTGTTCACCCTTTGATTCACGCCGGGAGGTATCATCCAAGAAGAGTTCATCAACAGAACTTGGGCCTAGGGATAGGACAAGTCATAACAGGGATTCTTGCCAAGCTTGAAGTACAAAGTTGTTGATCGCTGCCACGACATCAACAGACCTCTGTCGCGATAGGAACGATGACAGGCAATAGAAGTTCCTCTAACAGTGCAACACTTGCACTACTGAGCAATTCAATACCGACATATTCTCTAAATTTGTTTCCCTTATCTTTTACTTTGATTTTTACTCAAGAATTATTTTACCCATTCATTTAAACTATTTCTTTCTCTTGTGCATCAATTCAAGGATAAAGTTATTTTTCCGTTTGCTTATGCGCAGATCTAGACGAGGTAAAGAACCTGAGTACGAATCAGACCCAGAAATCAAACGCATGTACCAACTCAAGAACCAAGCCCGACTCTTGATAGAAAGAAACAACTATCTCGAGGAGATACTGAAAGCAATGGTAAACGGAAGGCAAGGCAATGGGATAAATGACCCCAACAACAATGACCCTAGGGTTGTTGTTGATCCTTCTAATGATGCCCGAAATGATCTACCGCCGCTCGCTACCCCAGCAGCACGACAGACCTGTCGAGACTACGTGGACAATGATCATGTTGAACTGGAAACTACTCTGCCAGACGTGGAAGCTGGACATTTCGAACTAAAACTTGTTATGTTCAGCATGATAAACTCTGCTGGCCAATTTGGTGGTTCTGCTACTGAAGACGCACGAGAACATCTGAAAACATTCCAGGAAATCTGTGGATCGTTCAGATTGCCAGGGATAAATTCGGAAGTACTGAGGCTCCGGCTATTCCCTCATTCATTGCGAGATAGAGCTAAAACTTGGTGGAACAAATTAACGTCGGGTTCAATAAGAACTTGGGCAGATCTCTCTCGTGAATTCCTTTCTCATTTGAATCCTTCTCAATTATCTGAAAGATTGGATAATGAGATTGCTACTTTTCAATAGGAAGACGACGAACCAATGCACGAGGCATGGGACAGATTTACAACTCTCTTACGGAACTGCCCAATGCATGGATTCCTTGTGTGGAATCAGGTCGTCAAATTCTACAACGCTGCCAATGCATACACTCGACTGAGGATAGATTCAACAGCGAACGGGCTATTACTGGATAAAGAACCAAATGAGGCTATGCTAGTGTTGAAAAAGTTAGTGAAGAACGATGAGCAATTTCCTACAGCTAAAAGAGGAGGCAAACGAGGAATATCTGTAAAGGAGTATGAAGCTGACAGCTCGGTTAAAACACAGATTGCATACCTCACTAAGATAGTCGAAAATCTGCAGCGGAAAGATTCTAAAGTCATATATTCTACAGAAGAGGTGTGTGAAACCTGAGTGGAAATCACAGTTCAGAAGACTGTCCTTTACAGCTGGAAGAAGGAATGTATGTTGGGAACTATAACAAGCCCAGAAACTATGACTCCAACAACTACAATCCAAACTGGAGGAAGGATCCTAAATTTTCCAGGAGCAATCCGAACAATGTATTAAACCCTCCAGTGCAGAACAATCAGAACCAAGGGGTACCCATAATTTTGTCACGACAGTAGCCACCTCAGCAGCCGGCAGCAGCACCTAGTATACTGGAACAAACTTTGGCAACATTTTTGTCACAAACGGGAGCATACATGGCAAACATGGATCACTTTGTCAAGAAAACTGAGATATTCATGGACAAGACAGAGATGAGAATGACAAACCATGAGGCTACCCTAAAATCTCTGGAGACACAGATGGGCCAGGTCTTACAGTACATCAAACCGAGGCAAAATGGAGGATTCCCTAGTGATACTGAGGTCACTAGAAAACCCACACATGAGCAGTGTAAAGCAATTACAACGAGGAGTGGGAAACAATTACAAGGGCCGGAAATAAAAGAAGTACCGAGTGAGGACCCAACCCTAGAAACACCTGTCTAGAACACTGTCCCGGCAGAGGAGAAACAGCCTGCTGTCGTCACACCTGCCACGACAGCAGAAGGGACAGAGGAGTAGACAGAAGACGCTGAAGAACTTAAGCCTCCTCATATCCGAATTTCATGTGAAGGACGCCTTGAAGATTACCGTCCTCCACCCTTTTTCCACATCTGTTACAAAAACAGAAACAAGAGTACCAGCTTAAAAATTTTATGACATTTTTAAGCAAGTACATATTAACATACTGTTGCTAGAGGCCATTAAGCAGATGCCTAGATATGCTAAGTTTCTCAAGGACGTAATGTCCAAAAGGTCAAGACTTGGGGAATTTCAGACAGTGAAGATGACAGAAGGATGTATGACAATCTTGCATAAGCATCCACCCCAAAAGAAGAAGGACCCTAGAGCTTCATAATACCTTGCATGATTGGCGATAAGTTCGTGGGTAAGGCACTTTCAGATCTTGGTGCTAGCATAAATCTAATGCCCAATTCTGTATTTCAGAAATTAGGTATTGGACAAGCAAGGCCCACGACAGTCATGTTGCAGCTGGTAGACTGCTCTTACGTACAACCGGAAGGAAAGATCAAAGATATCCTGGTAAGAGTGGATATGTTTATTTTTCATGCTGACTTTCTTGTTTTAGATTGTGAAACAGATGAAAACGCACTGATCATCCTGGGGCGACCCTTCCTAGCAACAGGCAGAACCATGATCGATGTCGAGAAAGGAGAACTGGCGATGAGAGTAAATGATCAGCAAATCAAACTCAATGTTCTCCGAGCAATAAAACAAGCTGATGCAGAGGAAGAGTGCAAAGCAATCTCAGAGGTAGTTATTGACCAACCCTGCATCAAGTCGAACTGCCACGACAGAAAGTTTGGTCACTTCCACCGCAGTCACCATGAAGAATGTCACGGCAGCAACAATTATAGTGAATCGTCAGAAATAGAATCATCCGACGCTAAAGGTCCTAAGGAGGTAAATTGGATAGGTACACATCCAGGTAAGTTCTTTGAGCCCTTGAATTATACCTCGAATGAACATAAAATACAAAAGCCTTCCATTGAACAACCACCTTTTCTAGACCTTAAACCCCTATCAGGGCAGATTAAATACGTTTTTCTTAGTTTAAATGATACCTTACCTATAATCATCTCTTCCAAGTTAATGCAGGAACAGGTGCAGTGGCTGATCAAAATACTACAGCAACATAAGAAGGCCATTGGATGGACCATTGCTGATATCCAAGGCATCGGTCTGGTGTTATGCATGCATAAGATCCTCTTGGAGGATGACCATAAGCTGACTATAGATGTCCAAAGACGACTAAACGAGGCTATGCGAGAGGTGGTGTGGAAAGAAATCATCAAGTGGCTTGATGCCGAAATAATATATGTCATCTCGGATAGCAAGTGGGTAAGCTCGGTGCAATGTGTGCCCAAAAGGGGGGGCATAACCGTCGTAACCAACGAGGAAAAAGAACTAACCCCAACCAGAACTGTAACCAGTTGGAGGGTTTGTATGGACTACCGAAAGCTTAATAAAGCTACCTGGAAGGACCACTTCCCCTTACCCTTTATCGATCAAATGCTAGATAGATTAGCGGAGAAACCTTACTAATGTTTTCTTGATGGTTACTCAGGTTATAACCAAATAGCAATCGCAGCGGAGGACCAAGAGAAAACCACCTTTACATGCTCGTACGACACCTATGCCTTTCGAGGAATGCCATTTGGACTCTACAATGCACCATCAACCTTCCAACAATGCATGATGGCAATATTCTCCGACATGGTGGAGGATTTCCTAGAAATTTTCATGGACGACTTTTCTGTCTTTGGAGACAACTTCGAGAATTGTCAAAGCAATTTATAGAAGGTCCTTGAGAGATGCGAAGAGGCGAACTTGGTTTTAAACTGGGGAAAATGCCACTTTATGGTGGATGAAGGTATAGTACTGGGCCACAAGGTTAGCTGCCGCGGCATTGAGGTAGACTGAGCCAAAATAGAGGTCATTGAAAAGCTGCCGCCACCCACCACGGTCAAAGGGATACGAAGTTTCTTACGGCATGCAGGGTTTTACTGAAGATTCATAGCCAATTTTTCGAAGATTACCAAGCCTCTTTGCCACCTGTTGGAATAGAATCGCCCTTTTTACTTTAACACTGAATGTACTGAAGCATTCAGAATATTGAAGGAGAAACTAGTAACAGCCCCGATAGTACAACCACCAGACTGGAGCTTGCCATTTGAGATAATGTGTGATGCCAGTGACTATGCTGTCGGGGCAGCATTAGGGAAGAGGAAGGATAAGCTCTTCCATGTGATTTACTATGCCAGCAAAACGCTGAATGATGCCCAAATAAACTACACCATGACAGAGAAGGAGCTACTAGTAGTGGTGTTTTCAATTGACAAGTTCCGTCCATACATACATGGAACGAAAGTAGTGGTCCACACAGACCATTCAGCACTAAAGTATATGTTCACCAAAAAGGATGCAAAACCTAGACTAATATGTTGGATTCTGCTATTGCAAGAATTTGACATTGACATCAAGGATAAAAGGAGAATAGAGAACCAAGTAGCAGATCACTTGTCAAGGCTGGATATGGGAAGGAATAAACAGAAAGACATGACCAACATACTGGAAACCTTCCCAGATGAGCAATTGTTTGCTATCACCAGCACTGTCGCGACAGCCATGGCGGCAGGTAAGCTTTCTGAAACCCCTTGGTATGCTGACATTGTCAATTATATTGTAAGTGGGTTATTACCTCCTAAGCTTAATTACCAAGCAAGGAAGAGGTTCCAAAATGATGCAAAACATTATTATTGGGACGAACCTCTTCTCTTCAAGCACTATGCAGATCAGATTATCATGAGATGCATACCACAAGACGAACATGAAGCAATGCTTCACCTCTATCATGCTGCTCCTTATGGAGGACACCTAGGGGAAATAAAACTGCAGTCAAGGTTCTGCAATCCGGTCTCTACTGGCCCACACTGTTCAAGGATGCACAAGCTTTTTACAAGAGCTGTGACAAATGCCAAAGGACTGGGAATATATCAAGAAGGCATGAGATGTCGCTGCAGAACATATTGGAGGTCAAAATCTTCGATGTTTGGGGAATCGACTTCATGGGGCCATTCCCAACCTCTTGTGGGAATTTATATATCCTGCTGGTAGTAGACTACGTGTCCAAGTGGGTAGAGGCAATCACCACTCAAAAGAACGATGCCAAAACTGTGCAAAGATTCCTTCACAAGCATATCTTCTCAAGGTTTGGCATCCCAAGGGCGATAATTAGCGATGAGGGGAGACATTTCGACAATAGGGTCAGACAGCAGTAGTAGTAGCGATGATGATCTCGAGGTCCTAGACCAGCCCCCACACATCTCACCTACCCGAGTCCAGCCACCTCGAGAGGCAAAGAAGAAGATGGCCTCCCCGTCTCCCAGCACCCAGCCAGCCCCTACCGTCAAGGTCACTGCCCGCCAGCAGCTCCAAGTCAGCAGCAGCAGCGACAACAACTCATCAAATTAAGTGCTTCTCTTATTTATTTGCTGTCTTTGCTGCTATTTTATCTATTTTGTGATGTTGTTTTTAAGTTTTTCATTTTTATTATTGTCATGCATTGAGGGTAATGCAACCCTCGAGTTTGGGGGTGAGCATCCCTCCATTAATGAACTTACTAGTTGTGTCTTTAATTTGTGTCTAATTTTAAAATTATTTTTCATGTTAAAAAATGAAAACAAAAACAAAAACTTGGCTTAAGTCTTTGAACTGAACTTACCTACCGTGACATTCTCTGTCGTGACAGTGCCTTTAGGATGTTTTAGGAATTATTTAGAGCTTTGCTATAGTTCTGAACTTTAGAACACCATTTGTGACTCTTATGATGTCTAGATTTCGGTAGTGAACTAGAATAGGAAGGTTTACCCACTTGAGTTGCCCCTAGAGGTGCCTAACACTGGCTCTAGGAAAGGAATAAAAGAAAAAGAAAAACATTTTAGACTCACTTGCCCGCAAAATTGCTTTACAATGACTCTAGGAAGATTTTTTAAGTCTAAGTCAGAAAAAACTAAAGGAGCTTAAGAATTGCCTCCAGAAAAGATAAAGTTGAGTCTAAGGTCAGAAAAAACTAAAGGAGCCTAAGAATTGCCTCCAGAAAAAATAAATTGGCATAAAACTCAAGTTTGTAAGCATAACTATTCTGGTAAGATAAAGGAGTCTAGGCACATATTTGTTCACAAAACCTGCACACACTTGCACAAGAACTATAGGATTGTTCCAGATAAATCCATAAACACCCGACAAGGTACTGCTCTTGATAGTGAATGTGTAGTAGGTAATGTAACCGAGTTAAGCCAAGCCAAAAAGTTTTTATTTTTTAGTTAGGTTGTAGTTGCTTGAGGACAAGCAAGAACTTGAGTTTGGGGGTGTGTTGAGTGCATAAAAGTTCTATATTTTACCCCACATTTACCCATATTTTTGCTGCACTCAATAATGATTTATTGCATTTATGATAGATTTTTGCATATAAATCACAATTAGATAAAATTGCATAGATGCTGCTGATTTTGGTCACTTTTGCAGGTATCTGCTGCGGCAGACCCAGGGCAGCAAAGGAGCAGAGGCGGATTGCAAAGCTGGAGTCGAGAAGCAAAGGTTGTTGTGACATCTGTCGTGGCAGCTATGACGACAGAGGAATACTGAGGTGGAAAAGTGAAGCAGAGCTCGACAGATAGAGGATTTCCACGATAGACCACTCCCATATTTTTCTAAGCCCTAAAGCAGAAGGAAAGCCAAGCCCAAAGTCCAAGGAAGAAACTCAAGGCAAGAAAAGAGGACGAATTAAAGGCAGCTTCTCAGAAGATTTAGTCTTTAATAGAGTTGCACTTTAATTCAAAATTGTATTCTTGCTATATTAGAAAACTTGGACCCAAGGCCTATATAAAGGCATGTAATTCGACCTAGGGAAAGATATCTCAATCCTAGCCGTCTTCCCCCAAAATCCTTGTCATTTTCCCTTCTTCGCCATGTTTTGAACTCCCCCTAGGGTCAAGGGTTGATTCTGTAAAGTAGTTGCAAGGATTGTATTTTTTTAGGAATTTTCTGTCAAGTAATAAAAACTTCAAGTTTATTTACTCTGGTTTTTCATATCTCATAAGAGCATCGGGAGAGCATTGTGAGGGTATCCATTTGTTTGATATTGGGAGAGTCAAGCATACGAAAAGAGTAGATATGTGTTTTCCAGTTTATGGTTAAACCATCTTGGCTTAGGGATAAGTATAAGGTTAAGTGGCTAAAAAAGAATTCAACAATATTGGTGTTCACCCTTTGATTCACGCCGAGAGGTATCATCCAAGAAGTGTTCATCAACAGAACTTGGGCCTAGGGAGAGGACAACTCATAACAAGGATTCTTGCCAAGCTTGAAGTACATAGTTGTTGATCGCTGCCGCGACATCAACAGACCTCTGCCACGACAGGTGCTACCGCAACAGGAACGACGATAGACAACAGAAGTTCCTCTGACAGTGCAACACCTGCACTACTGAGCAATTCAATATCGGCCTATTCTCTAAATCTATTTCCCTTATCTTTTACGTTGATTTTTACTCAAGATTACTTTACCCATTCATTTAAACTATTTCTTTCTCTTGTGCAGCAATTCAAGGATAAAGTTATTTCCAGTCCCTGTGGAGACGATATCCGATACTTCAGTATCACTTTACTACTTGCGTCGTGTACACTTGCACTATTTGCGATAGGACTCTTTTACACGCAACAATGGACCGTTCGTGCCTCAAAGAAGGAAGGCGGATTGGAATGCCAACGACAAGAACATGATAGAGCTTAATTACAAGACGTTGCACATTCTCTTTTGTGCTTTTGTCCCGGATGTTTATGCAAAGACATCTTCTTGTGAAAATGCCAAGGAAGTATGGGACAAGCTTAAAGCTACATACGAGGGAACAAACGAAGTAAAGGAGACCAACATCGATCTTCTCAACTATGATTATGAGAACTTCAAGATGAACTCAGAAGAAGACATCATGAGCATGTTTGATCGGTTCTCCACAATCGTCAATAAACTCAAAACATTTGGAGAGGAGATTTCAGAAGACAAGCTCATTCGAAAGTTGATTTATTCACTTTTCGAATCATGGGAGGGCAAGATGACGACTATCATCGAATCCATTAGCCTAAAAGAGCTCAAACTTGATAAGCTAATTGGGTCCCTTCTTACCCATGAAATGATGTATACACCCTGGAAGAGGGAGAAGGAAAAGAATATCAAAGAACAAGGCATTGATGTTAATGTCAATGCTCTCAATTCCTCCAAATGCCAACATGAAGAATCAAGTGAGGAGAAAAGTGAAGATGAAGAGATAATTCACCTCTTCAAGAAATGTGCCCGATTCATGAAGAGCAAAATGGAATAATCCAAGCATGAATCAAAGAAGAAGAAGAGGGCAAGCTCTTCAAGCCATAAGAAGAAGGCATATGTGGCTACTTGGAGGGATGATGACTCCACCAATAATGAACAAGCCAACCTTTGCCTTATGGCCATCCAAAAAGATTCAAGGGTAACTTCTAATTTATCTACAAGAAAGTGGTTTCAAATTTGAAAATTCAAAATGATTTGATTTCTAAAACCAAAATTGAACTTGAAGAAAAATTCAATGAGTTTGAACAAAAATGTATTGGTTTACAAAATTTTCTTCATAAAGTTCAAGAAGAAAAAGACTTGATTTCCAAAGAGCTTGAAAAGAAAACCAATTTTGGAAAATCAAATTTTTTATCAAAGGCAATCTAGTGCCCCTAAATTTTTAAATGGTAAATGTTTTAGAAGCATTTGGGTCCCAAAAGAACTAATTACTTCAACTAAAAAGGATGAAATTGACAAATGGATTCCTAAGGGGACTAAATTATGTTCTATTAACGCTTATTGATCCAAAGCAATTTGGATACCAAAAAATACTTGATTGTCTTGTTTTAGGTGTGATGGAGATTCGTCAATAAAGTACAACATTAAGGGGGAGCTCCATACACACAAAGAAGATCACTTGAAGAAGGAAGGCTTCACATCCTTCCTTTGGTTCAAGTGGTGGTAAAAATTAGTTGAATTTTGTTTATTTTAATTTTTTTATTTATTTTAATTCAACTAGTTTATCATAATTGTTGGACTAACCATATGATGATGCTTTGAGTAAGGGGGGCCATTTTAAAACCAAAACTCTTATTTTTGTCAAAAAAATTTAAACATTCATTGTTATTTTGAGCTTGAAGTCATTTAAATTCTTTTTGATATAACAAACATGGGGATAAATGGTTTGAAAAATTGATTTCTCAAGTGAATAAGAGGGGGCTTTAACTTCATTTTTAAAATCTCTTATTCAAATTTTTAAATACTAAAGGGGAGAATCACAAACAATTTTTCAAGTTGGTTTTATTATATCAAAAAGGGAAAGATTGTTGAGATGCTTGTTTTGATATAATAATCAAAAATTTGTTTTGGACTAAATTGAAAATATTTCAAAATGTTTATAAGTCCAAACAACTTGAAAATATGTTTGATGGATTTTATAAGGCTCTGGAATGTTTTAAAATATCTTTAAAGTAGTCAAACATGAGTTTTTCAAGTAACCATACCGATACGGTATACACCGTATGGATACGTTTTAGGGTTTCAAGCTACAAGAAAATTCTAGTAGCCAAAACTCGTATCGATATGGCTTGTTCATATTGATACGAAGCAGGGTCGTACTGATACGGTTTGTAGCGTACCGATACGGTTTTAACTACCCCAACGACTAGTTTCCCAACTGTTATTTGAATTGCAAGTTGTATCGATACGCTTCTAGGTGTATCGATACACATCAGCTGAGGAAAGCATAACAGCTAGTTCTGAAGAAGAGCGTACAGCTACTGCTACCCGCGTATCAATATGGACAGCTCCATAACTGTATTTATTTAGGGAAATAAAGGCCCCAACGGTCTCCAACGGCTAGGAACTCAATTGGTAGTATAAAAGGGACCTTCAAACATCTATGGAAGACTAATGATCCACAAGTCAACAACATTATGATCAAACCATGTCTTAGTGCTTAATTTTCATACTTTGTATAGACAACACTTGTGAGCTTACTTTGTTATAATTTCTCAAGTGTTTTAGGATTGGGTGAGTGCTTAATTAGTGCAAACACATACCTTTTAGAGGGATTTCTTGTTTGCTTTGAATTTCTCTTTGTACAAGAGGGTTTACTCAAGCTTTGGGTTAGAAAGCTTTGAGTGTGTAAATGTTGCCTCCTTAGCCTAGAAAAGGGGAAGATATTCAAGAGTGAATTTGGGAAATCCTTAGTGGTGTGCTAAGGTAGTGGATGTAGGCTTTGGTTAGAAAGTCGAACCACTCTAAATCCTTGTTCAAATTCTTTCAATTTTTGCTTCCACCACAAACACCCAAAAATACAACTTCTCCACTACTTGGCAAGCATTTCGGTTGAAGGATATCGAGCCTAACAATAGTGACGTTGTGTTCAGCTGAATATTTTCTCTACTGTTAGTAAAACATGGGTTATCTCCGAATTTGGTTCGATGGTGGATAATGTGTTGGTTTGGAATATTCAATAGCGTCAAAACCTTTTTTATTGGGAATCGCGATATGTGAATCTTTTTTCATCTTAATTAGTGCCACATCGCTGAATACATCGAGTGTTGATAGCTTACGATGGGCAGCTTCTTCTAACGGTATGTATAGCTCAAAATTTTTCGGTGATTTGTTTTATTCTAATGCGAGATCGAGAGATGCAGTTTGGAAGTTGGTTTGGGCTAGCATTGCTGCCCCAAAGGTGGAAGCTTTTATTTGGAAAGTTGTTCATGGACGGATTCCTACTAGAGTCGAGCTTGCAAAGCGAGGAGGCATCTCCCACTAGGTTCTCTCATGTCCATTATATTTATTGGCTAGTGAACGTGTTGATCATTTACTTTGCCATTTTCAGTTCTCTTGGGAAATTTGGAATAGGTGGTGTAGTTTGTAGGGAATAAATTTCACTGTTTCGGGAAACTTTAAATCATTGGTTCTTCAATTGGGCTTGTTAGATAATCCCTTTAAATCAAAATTAGTTTGGATGCTCAGTTTGTTTAGCATTAATTTGTCATTGTGGTTGTTTAGAAATGAGATTGTTTTTAAGGGATCTAAGCTCGATGTGAACCAAATTTTTTACTTGTGCATCCTTCGCCTCAGCTGGTGGTGCAAAGAAAAATGGCCCTTCGCGGTCTCCTCTATTAACGACCTTATCCGATGCCCTGGCTCATTTCAATTTCTGGTATCGGATTGTCCTCATGCTCAAGGTTCTATGTGGGTGAAACCTGATTCGAACTATCTAAAATTCAATGTGGATTGTGCAGTTTGTGGGGGGTTCGACAAAGCAAGTATTAGGGGTATTCTTAGATATTCTCTTGACAAACTTTGATTTCGTTTTCAAAGTCGGTTGACTGTGTGGATGCTACAACGGCTGAGCTGTTGGCCATCAAAGAATCTTGATGCATGTTTGGTTCCTCCTCATAGGCAAATAACTCAAAGGTTATTATAGAGAGTGATTGTTCCATGGTCGTTAGTTGGATTATGTAGCCTTCATCCATCTCGGTTGTGTTTAAACAACTTGTTGATTAGTGCTCCTCATTGTGTAAAGCTTTTGTGTGGTCTATACAATTGGTGTCTCGGCTTGAAAACTTGGTGGGAGATGGGTTGGCGAAGAAAGGTATTGATAGACCTAAGGAGAATGTTTTCATCGATAAGGTCTGATGTGAGTTCATGTGACTTTTGTGATGAGATGAGTTGGTTCGAATAATTATGTGGCTTGTGGGTATGTGGTTCCATCTCTTATGTTGTGTCTATTAATAGACTATGCTCTGATGTATTTTTCGTCGTTGGCATGTTGCACTCTTTTTCCTCCAATTAAGTTTAGGGAGGTTTTTTAACGAGGCACGTGCCGATAATTTTCATATTAATGCAATCGGTTCTCCCTTTTATTTCAATATTATGGTTTTGTTTTAAATTTATTTTGGCATTCAAATTTTATATTGAAATCAACTTAAGAAATGAGTACGGATTCCATAATAACCCCACATAAACCACCACCACTACCATAACAACAAGAGAGAGAGAGGATAATGGATCTTGAGATTCTTGTTAGTGTTTTTTTTTATCATTGCCCGAAGTTTGTAGCTAATGATTGCTATTGTTAGAAATTTATTTATTTATTTATTTATACTAAATGATACACACTAACTGTTAATTATGTTCCCAAACAGCCAACAATTCCTAATAAATATTGAATTTTTAAGCTTTGTTTTTCAATTGCTAAATTCGGGGTCTTGGTTTGAATTTTGGAAGTCTAATTAATTAGTTCGCAAAATCACAGCTATGATTACTCGCTTAGCCCAACAAGTCCTATTTGAATGTATAAGGCTAAGTTTAATTCATCAATAAGTTTAGTGATTTTTTTTTTAAATTAAATCCACTAATTTTATTAAACGATGGAATATTCGAAATTAAAATGAAAGTTTACCACTAAGTAAACGAACATCTAAATCTATATACAAACCCAAAAATTAAATTAGCGGCTCTAGATCATAATAGGACCATACAAGAACAGGTAAGAACTTAATCCAAAGACTCGAAACAAAAGACGGATACAAACATCCCCAAATCGACGATGATGGGTAAAACCATCAACAAACAACATTGACAAATGCATGTAACAGTGAACGTACGTTGACAAAAAGGTCATTACCACAACTCAATCGCGAAAACGATAGATGTAATCGTGTATCCGAATCCGATTCAAGGGCCCAAGACAGGGAGATCAACAACATAATAAAAGGAGCGGCATCTTGATCAGTTGTGGCGACGTCAGATCTAACCCTGATAGAAAACAAATAACAAAAAAGCGTGCCAAAAAGCAAAAAACGTATCAAACGGTAGATGAAAACGTGTCATGAAGACAGATTTATTGAATTAAAAGACTGAAAAATAAAAGAACGAAACAAACAAATAAAAGTGAGCGGCCGACGGTCGACAAAACAACCCTAAAGCTGTTATCGCCGCCGGCCTTAGTTTAAACCAAAATGAGAGAGTAGCGGCGTTAGTAAGAAAAGAAAAGTTAGGGCATTATAAAAAGCTTCCTATTGAGAATAGTAGTTGTTTAAGTTTAGTGAACTTAAGTATTAAATTCTGATCTGAATTAATTGACTAATATAGGGAGTACTTAAGTTTAGGTTTAGACGTAAGTTTTTTAAATTAGAGCTAATTGAATTATATTTAACAAATAAAAATACTTGGATTTAAAATGAATTATTAGAATATATAAAAATATTTTGGATGCCAAAGAATAATGACATCAACAGTTAACAAACCTAGATGACAATGAAGTTGACCTGCTCCATGTGCGGGTCTGTCGTCGCCTCAAGGTGTGGGAATCGTGACTTTAGCTTAAGGGTATTTTGCATGTTTGAAATCCACTTTACGTCTAATGATGATGCGTCTTCACATAATATGATCTCAACCTGTGAAACCCTCCTTCACCACTTCTTTATGAACTAGATGATATTAACTTTTTGAGATCAAAACAATTTATACAAGGGACAACAAACATTTAAGTCTATTTTGAATCGAGTTAATTCAATAATATTTTTGAATCATTTCGGATTGAACCAATATTGAGTCTATTGGCATGGTTTCATTTTAGTCGTTTTGAATTCGGTTTGAGATTATTTTTCCAAGGTCAGATAAAGAAATATAGTCGTGTTTTCGGTCGTTGTTGCGGAACATAATAGATGTATTGCAGTCATTACGTACCGCTATTTTTTACAATAACAATTTTAGACGGTACCGCTATCGCTATACAATTATCGTTATTACGAAAACGTACCGCTATTTGAATTCCTGATTTTGATTCCATTAACGCGGGCGAATTCGTCTGTAAAGTAAGGTAGTAAGTAGATGAATGTTCACTTTATTACGAAACCAAGATTTGTATTCTCTTACTGCTGCAGTTCCATGACCATGACCAGATCAACGCCCCCCCCCCCCCCCCCCCCCCCCCCCCTACTTTTTCCAATCTTTGAAGGTTTTTTCAATAGTGTTATTCACGAACAAGATTAATAATATGATGTATGACTGTACGAAATTAAACTTAATCCATAAATGTACAAATTAAAAATAAATAAATAAGAGTTAGAAAATTAATTTCTAACCTAATTTTTTCTTTGCATCATTTTTAGCGCCACATCCTTTTTTCTTTTGTTTCCTTAATAGGTGGTCAACAACTAATTTTAATATTAGTTGTTGACTACCGGGTTCATTATTTTTTTTTTATTTTTTTCATATTTTACTAAGAATCTTTGCATTTGTGACACACTTTTTCATCTACTTTTGTGGCACGTTTTTTCTTTGCTTTTTTGTGGTTTCGTTTTATCTGTCGTTTTGGCATGATTTCAACATACATTAACGGTCGGTTGGTGCTCGTACAAATTTCTTCACGGCGCTAGTTTCTGATTATGATTCAGTCGGTGGTCAATGAAGATAGATCTCCACTCAGTTGATGGTTGTTTGCCGATGTAATCAGTCCTGGGTAGCGGAGAGATCTGTCTGATAGTTTGGTTCGCTCACCACTTCTTTTTCACCCTGTAATGCATCTCGTTTGGATAGAGACAAGAATATTCAAGAAGGCTTCTGAATTTTGACAGTATGTTAATCTATATGGAATCATATACTTTTCTATGCATTGTTTGGGTTTTTGTATGAGATTTTGGTGGATTAGTCCACATAATTCTCTCTTCTTGATGTGTTGTCTTTGATATTTTCTATATTTTTTAATAAAATTCAGTTATCATAGTAAAATAAATATAAATTAAAAAAATGCTTAGGTCATTGCAATTTGCAAGTAGGATATGAAAACAATAAGTTCAATATTTTCTATAAATTTATGAAACAAAACTTAATGCATAATTTAATGTTAAAATTGTTTGGGATGCTCACATTTACTGCATTTGGGAAGAAAGAAATTATAAAAAGATGAGAGGGCAATTAAGAAAAGCATAGGAAGTATAAGACTTTATCAAAAATATATCTAATTGGTCGGGCTAAATTTCTTAACAAATGTATATATATTTTTTTGAATAGTCTAAAAGTGATTATAAGGCAGTATCTATTTATAAATAGTCTCCTAAAATGAACATCATCTATTTTCTAGTATGACACTTGTTGTGTTGGTAACAAATGTATATATAAACTAGAAATTGTCCATATGTAATTATGTAAGGACCCTTTGTAGAGTATCTGATTTCTTCATGATACTCTAGTTTTATCAATAATAATAATAATAATAATAATAATAATAATAAGGCTTAAATATACATTGTGTACATGAACTATATCATCTACTCCAAGTTAGTACTTAAAGAATTTTTGCTCCTAAGATGGTACTTGAACTGTCACTTTCTCCCAAGTTGACACCTAAAGAGTTTTTGCTCCCATTTTAGTACCCAAACTTTAATCTCATCCACTATTTGGATAATTTTATTAACATATTTAGTCTCAAACCTTATACATTCTATCAGTTTGATCTTAATTCGAAACAATTCAATAAATCTAGCCCTTTTATATTTAAAAAATCTATCAATCTAATATTTTTTGTGATGCTGTAAAATCAAACAAGACTAACGGATCAAAACAACAATGATATAAGTGCATTTTATCATAAAACAAAGTCAATTTACCCTTACAATTTTTATATCCAATACATTAGCGGTGGAAACTTTTAGTTTCCACAAGTATCTTAGTTTTAGGGTTTAAGGACTTAGTTTAGGGTGTATGGTTTAGGGGTTTGGGTGTAGGGGTTTAGAAATTAGGGGCAATGGTTAGAATTTAGGGGTTAGGGTTAGGATTTAGGGTTAAAAGGTTAGGGTTTAGGTTTCTAGTGTAATATGTTGAGGGTTTAGGTTTTAACGTATAAACCCTAAATTCTATTCACAATCCTTAAATTCTAAACTACTAAACCTAAACCCCTAAACCCTACACCCTAAATTGAGTCCCTAAACCCTAAAATTAAGGCACTTGTTGAAACTTTTAGTTTCCAACGCCAGTGTATCAAATAATTATCCATATAACATTTATATGAGAAGAACACATAATTTAAGAGAAGAACAAAGAGTATTTTGATAGGAATTTTAAATATAGATAGTTAAACTTATTAAATTATTTTGAATTAGCGCCAAATTAATAGAATGTATAAATTTTGGTATCAACTTGAGAGAAAGTGTCTAATTCAAATATCAATTAAAGAGAAATTTTTTAAGTATATTTAAGTCTAATAATAATATAATAGGACATGTGAGAATAGTTCAGGTATTAATAGTATATTTAAGTCTAATAATAATATAATAGGTTAATCAAATTATGGGAAACGGGGGAGCATTGAATATGAAGCCGTGTATATTACTTTATTGAATGTCTTCCGCATTGTGATACTCCGGTCCTTTGTCCCCCATCTTATTTTAAGGTTCTGTAAAACTGGGTTCGGTTAATCATTAACAAATTATTTCAGTTAATCGGTAAGTTCATGTCAATTAATTCTCGACCTAAACTGTAATCATTCAATCGATTAATCATTTATTTGGTTAACCAAAAAATTCGAATCGAATCGGTTTGGATAACGATTTTTTATTTTGTTTATTAAAAATATAAATTTTAATAATGTGTTAGAAAAAAAATTATATACTTTTAAAAATCGATACATTATATTAGTATATATTTTAATACTTGAAAGATAAATACTTAAACTTTATAAAATGAAATTATGATTTTACTTTTGAGAAATGAGAACATAAAATAGAATCTGTATTTTTAATATAAAATATTAAAATGACATATAATATAATATAAAAATATATATTATATAACCGATCAGTTCGATTACTCGGTTTGTCCCAAAATCGTAAACTATAACCGAATCGATTTTCTTAAAATAATAAAAATCAGAACTGAAACCGAAGCTTCGGTTAGATTAACCAATTTTTCAAATTTCGAAATCGGTTTCGGTTATTCGGGTTTTTTTCACACCCTCTAGCTTATTTATACCACTCTCTCCTTATATAATCTTCCCTCTCCCCCATTTCATTTCTCCAAACAACTCCGCACCAAGGTTTGTTTGTTTCCTTCGTCTCAAACATATTTCCATGGAGATTTTGATGAGCGGGAATAAAACCAAGATGTCTCCTTCCAACTTATCATCACCACTATCCCTTCACAAAGATTCGCAAACAATATCAAAGCCAAAGCCAAAGCCAAAGATTCGGATAATTCACGTGTTTGCGCCAGAGATCATCAAGACCGACGCAGCAAACTTCAGAGAATTGGTGCAAAGACTCACCGGCAAACCACCACAAGAAAAGGGTTGCCCAAGGAAGCCGATAATTGTGAATCAAGATGATAGGTTTTGTGGCAAAGCAGCGATGGCGAGCGCCAAGAACATGGAGCTGAGAAGTGGGTTTGAAAGGGTCAAGGAAGAAGAAGGTGTTTGGAGTAATATTGGTGAGAATTTGTTGAGTGGTTTTGGAGATTTTGATGGTTTGATTCAAGAGCTTGGTGTTGGTGGTGAATTTCCTTTGGATGCTTCTTCTCATCTCATGCATGGATTTGAAGAAGTTCAACTAATTGCATGAATTGATTCAGCTTTAGTTTTGGGTACATGTTAATTGATTTGATAATTAAATGTATTTACTTTTCTTTAATTTTACAAAATGATTTTTTTAAATGATTTTATCCCTTCATGGATAACAAATGATTTTATCCCTTCATGTCACCTCAGTCTTTAGAATGAGACAACAAATGATTTTATCCCTTCATGTCACCTCCCACTAATATCTCCCTTCCAAAATTTGAGCTTTTATATCATGGATATGGGTTCATCTTTTTAAATGTTTAACTCACTTCACCCTTTTCTTTAACCATTTAAGGGTTTATTTTTTTAGACAAAAAAACATTTTTCATACTAAAAGAAATAAAAGGTTCAAAAAAAACTTTTTCAAAACAGATTTTACAAAAATTATTAGATTTTATTTTCTATCATCATGTTTAAAATGATCATTTAGGCTCTGTTCGAGATTACAGTTGAAAAACAATGTTTTGGGGAGAAGCTGAAATTTCCAGCTTCTCCAGAAGCTGCGTTTGAAGACCAATTACATCCAAAAATTGGGTGCAAGGATGAAAAAGTAGAGAGTTCGGCGAAACTTCTCCAAAAACAGGATGAAAAAGCAACGGCAAACGAATCCTTAAACTTTAAAAAATTACTTGTTTTAATTAATTTTCTTTAAAAGCACTTTTGCTCGCGTACTTTTTTGAAAAGTGCTTTTCAAAATCCAAAATCAATGGGAAAATGACATTAGTACTAAAAGCAAAAAGGAGTAAAGTTAAAATTATTAAAATGGCAATTTTTTTAATTTGGAGGGGGCAAAATGTTATTTGTGCAAGTATTGACTTATAATCCTTTTAATTTTAGAGGGACTTGCATTTACTTTAAGTATTTTAGGGGTCATCACCCTTTCCGGCCCTTAGTTTGGCCTATGTTTTTATATTAATGTTAAGTACTTTTGTTTTTTGTTTTTTTTTTCTATAGTAAAGGTTAATTTTATGATCTATGTTCGAGATTTGTGATCATTTCTTTTAACAATATTGTTTTTAAAGTTTAAACTCGAATTCTCTCTTTAAAAAAATAATGTATATTTTTTTGTTCAATGAAACCGTATGATTTTATTAAAGATAAAATCATACAGAAAGAAGTCAACGCGCGAAACAATGTACATTGTCATTGCACTCGACCATTTTAAATGCTTTATGTATACTTCTTCACACCATTTTTTAAAAAATAATTTCTTAAAAAAGTTCTTTTTAATCTGACTACATTAAAGAACTGATCCTAATCCTGTATAACAAAGTTTGAATTTTAAAATATTGAACCAAGTTTTAATTTAAAAACTTGTAATTTTTATATTTCTATCGAAAAAATAGACTGTTTATTTCTGGATTTCCTTCAGATATTATGTATAAGATCCCCCACTAATTGTATTATGTCCTTTTTTCAATTTTACCTATTTTAATGACGTGCAAAAGGCCATGAACTTTTTTTATATGATAAAAGAAAGAAATTCATTACGAATGTCATAAATAGGAGAAATTAGTGGATAGATTCGGCTCACCACGTCATTTATGGTCTGTCCAATAATATTTACCTAAGTCAATGTAATTTCCAAATAACAATTCACTCCTTAATTACATGTAAGAAAGAGGTAAAAATCCAACTTAAAAAAATGACATGAGTAAATATTTTTAGATAAAATTATAGATGATGTGGTAAGTGAGACTCATCTAATAATTTTCCATAAGAAGAATGAAGGTTGATAATGTTTGTTTTTAATTGGGAGGAGGTTATAAACATCAAAGCTTTTTTTGTTTGTTTGTTGAAAGATATAAACATAAAAGCTTTATGTATGTGCGAAAGGGCAGTCAAATTAGTCAATTTTCAAACACGTGCATAAAAGTTTTCCAATTACATTAACCCCTAATTATTTATTTATTTCAATATTTTTTTTTCTTTTACCGTGACAAGATCCCAATAATTAATCTAACAGTTGTAACTTGTAAGGAGGTATGATAAGAATATAAATTTAATTAATTTTTTTATATTCATAGTTTAAAATTAAAATTATTTGAATGTATTTTACAAATATTTTATGATTAATATTTAAGTAAATTGATATTAGGTCTAACAAGATAGTTATAATTAGTGTCAAATTTTGGAGCAATCTGATATCTTGATTATATTGATTGAGAACATTATTTTTCTTCAAATATATAACTGGAAATTTTTTTGTAACACTCGTGTTTGGGGGTCGGGTGAGATTAAAATATTAAAATAATATTTTGGGCCTCATGTTTTCAAAACAAATAAAACTTATGTTGGGCTTGTTTTGATTTAAAACCCAATTCCATGGATTTTAGGATTTTGAAGATAGCCATCTCATTAATGGTATTCTTGTAATTACAAGCCTTTGAAAAATAAATCACCATTTAATTTAAAACACTCATTTTATCATCTTCTCTCCCCTTCTCTTCTAAGTTCCAACGACAACTTCTTCTCTACCATTGGAATCACTATTCCATCACCATACTCCCTCATCTTTGGTAATTTTTCAAAGGTAAAACCATATTTGACTTGTCTTCTCTTTCTTCTACAAGTTCGTACCTTTATTTTTCATTAAAGCTCATTGTTTTGTAATTTGGAGTTTTGAAGTTTTAGATTAAAAATGTCATCTTTATTAGCTTTAACTTAAGTTTTCGGTTTGTTGATGTTAGATAAGATGTTTACTATCTAAAAGGTCCAACATACTTGATTTTTACATGGTTTTATAAAGATTCCCGAATTTGGGTTTTAGAAGGGTTTATAGGTGAGTTTGGGGGATGTTTTGTGTGGGAATTTGATGGATGATGATTTGTTGATAGTTAATGGTTGTTTTGGAAGCTTTTGGGAGTGTTATAAGAGTTGAAATCAATGGTTTTTGTCTGTGCTTTAGGGCTGCTCGGGAATGAGGATTTGGGGGTTGTCTTTAGCTTGAAATCATGTGTTTTGTGCTTGGTTTGTGTTCCGGGTTGCTACATTGATTTGTGGACTGATTTGTAGTTGTTTTGTTTGTGTTGGGATAGTTAGAAGCAAGGAATTGTGTTGGTGAAGCCTCGGGAACGAATCCGGAACCGTTGGGAGCTTGATCGGCTAGAGTTGTTGAGCTTGGATTAGTCGGTGAGTGGTTAATGTTTTTAACTTAGTTTTTAAACGTTGGTTCAAGCAGGTGGACCTAGGTTGGGCTTGGTAAACCCACATAGGGTTGGGATTAGATTGGTAGTCTAATCCCAAGCTTTAGTTAGAGACTTTGGTTGAACTTTAAATGTTGAATATGCCTCATGTTTTAATTGTGATTATTGTGGTTATGTATATGGTGTTATACATGTGTGGTGAGGCATAATGTTTGATGCATTGTTATATGCATGTGCTTATGGCTTGTGGTTGTGCATGATGGTAAATCATGGTGAGTACGTGCTAAGCACGGAAATTGGTAAGGAATTGTGTTGTGAAAGGTTGTGGAATGAGTTAGTATTGACACTAGTATGCTTGGGTACAACGATCAATCATTAGGATGTTTAGTGTGTACACGAGAGTCGAAATGCGCGCGTGGTCTTGGTGATGGTAGTCATCAAGATGGAGTACGGGTTCACCAGGAAATCTTCATATATATGTTAGTCGGTGATGAGTGGAATCCCATCGACGAAGCGTGAGGATGAGTGGAATCCCCTCCGCGTGAAACAGTGATGAGTGTAATCCCACCGTAAGGTAATGGTTGTGTTGTTGGATGTGAATTCCAACGGTAATCCGCGTATTCGGGTCATAGCTATGTGCCAATACAGATTGTGGATTATGTTGCTAATATGTTGAATATATGTGTTTCCATATGTTGTGATTATGGACTTTTTGAGCATGTCATGATATTGTGTTCATGCATCATTTATATTTTTGGCGCATGTGGTTCGAAGGTAAGAACGCATGCATTTTACCTTGGTTGTGTGCTCGTGCTTGGACCCTGCATTATCGAGGTTTGTTTTATGAGCTTACCCTCACTAAGATTTATGTTTACGCTCTCTTTTGTTCGACAATGCAGATCCGTAGTTCGTGGGTTGCTTGTGCAATGAGAGGGCCTCCAAGTGTGCTTGTTGCGCTTTTGATCATCAAGTATGGATTTTAAGTTATGTATGTAATAGAAAAGAAATGGGATTTGAGCTTTTGATGTATGTTGATGTTATATGTTAGGAGCATGTTAGACTCCTATGTTTTGTGGATGTTTTTCTTAAGGCTTGCTCATGTCTAGTATGTTGGCCTAGTGCCCTTTTGTGAATGCTCTTATGTATATTTGTCTAAAGCATGAATCTTAAATGCTATGTATGCTCTTAAGTTGAATTGATGATTACTTTCAATGTATGGCTTTTATAAGTATGTTGCGTGTTAAGTATGATGGTTATAGGGTGCCTTGCATCTAGAGTTAATACATGTTTGGTTGGAGGCCTTAGTTGGTTTTTTGAGGCAGCCTTGTGCCTTAAACCAGCTAAAACCTGTCTGTCCGCAGCAGGTGTATCGAAACGGTTAGTCCCGTTTCGATACGGCCCTCTTGTTTCAGGCCATGCGTTTTGATATGCGGGAGGGGCGTTTCGATACCATTTTGCTACTGGAAATCTAATATTTTGACGAGAAATTGAGGGTATCGAAACGGGCCTAGGTGTTTCGAAACGGTCTTGTAGCGTTGACCACGAGAAGTTGACTAGTCAAGGCATATCGATACGGTCAACCAACGTATCGATACGGTCTCCTTGAGTTGACTTTGGCCAGTTGACCCAGTCAAGGTGTATCGATACACCCTCTGGGCGTTTCAATACGGCCTGCAGTTTAAGTTAAAATGGGTTGTTTTTGATTGGATGTTTGTTTGTTCGTCTCGTTTGTTGCTTCCAATGTTGTTGTTTCACATAGGACATATTAATGCATCTAGACAAGATAATAATAAATGAAAAAGTTTTCTCGGGTTCTTAACCGAAGTGGATCCTTAACGGGTTTCGCCCCGGTTATCCCCGTGTAACCCACTCGGACCGGTCGGTCACCCGGACCGGGACGAGGGGGTTACACTTGTTGGTATCAGAGCCTGAGGTTTCCAAGACCTTGGGCAGGTAAGTGAGGTACGTTAAATTCTTGTATTGCAATTTCACGATGTTTGCTTGCCATGTAAGTATGTTTGCTTGCTTATCAAGTATGCTTTGATGTATGCTTGTTTGATCGTGTATGTATGTTGTTTGAAACATGTTGAGTAGAGTCTCGTTGCTTCTATTACATCGAAAAAAGGATTTTTAAGTGAGGGGACATACTTGAGCCACTTGGAACCCTTGCCTTTGCTAACCCTATTTTTGTGTTGTTGTTGTTGTTGTTATAGTTTTTGTCTATGAGCGCGTATGTCGAGGCCTAGAGGTAGACCGAGGTTGGTTCGTCAGGAACCTCGTGTTGCGTCTCCTGTTAATGAGCCGGTGGCAGGAGTATAGTCCCCTGTGGGAGAGCCTGCTGTTGGAGTCGGAGCTCCTCCACCACCACCACCTCCTCAGCCTGAAGTGGGAGGCGAGGCTGGAGTTGAGGGAGCGGGACCTCAGGTTGGCCAAGGAGGCCAAGGTCCTGCAGGGATAGATATGGGTCTGCTAGTTCAAGCTATAGCGGGAGCGTTTCAGGCCGCAGTTGTCGGAGCTCAGGCTGCAGCTCAGCCGAGAGGTGATGATGCTAGCTTACCGTTAGAGAGGCTCCGTAGCCTAAGAGCGGATGAGTTCAAAGGGTCTACACCTGAGAGGTCAGAGTTGTGGTTGGAGAAGACAGTCTATATTCTAGCTCAGATGGATAGTTTTAGGAGCAGTTTAGAGCCTTACTATAGTTCTAAATCTTAAACACCATTTGTGACTTTTATACTGTCTATAACTCTACTAGTAAACTAGAATAGAAAGCTTAACACTTGAGTGTCCCCTAGAGGTGCCTAACACTGGCTCTAGGAAAAGAAGTTAAGAAAAATAGACTCAATACACCTAGAGGTGCCCGAAACCGGCTCTAGGAAGTTAGTTAGAGGTGCCCAAAACCGGCTCTAGTCAAACTTAAGCTTGAGAAAATAAAATCGAGTCTGCATAAAAACTAAATGAGCCTAAGAATTGCCTCCAAAAAGATGAAAATTGGCATAAAAATTCAAGTTAGAAGCTTAACTATTCTAGTAAACTAAGAGAGTCTTGGCATATAATTGTTCACAAGCATGCACACACTACACGAGAATTATAGCAAGGTTCCGGATGAATCCTGAATTATCCAACAAGGTGTTGCTCACAATAGGAAATGAATGGTAGGTAAGGTAAAGTTCACTGTTTTAAGCCAAACAAAAAAAATTATTTCTTTTTTAGGTTTGAATTGCTTGAGTGCAAGCAAAATCTTGAGTTTGGGGGTGTGTTGAGTGTGTAAAAATTCTATATTTTACCCCATATTTAACCCATATTTCTGCTGCATTCAAGCATAATTCAGTGCATTTAGGTTAGATTTCATTTATACATCACAATTATATCAAATGGCACAATTTCTACTAAAATTGGTTGCTTTTGCAGGTAGCTGATGTAGCAGATGGAGGGCAGTGGAGAAGCAGACGCTGGGCAGTAAAGAAGCAGAGCTGGAACTGGACTGCAGACGAGAAGGATGATGCTGCCATGGCCGCTGCCGTGGCAGCCAAGGACGACAACAAAGGTGATGAGAAGAAGTGAAGTGGGCCTCGACAGAAAGAGAAAATTAAGTCGGTCTGTCGTGGAGCACCCTTATATTTTTCCAAGCCCTAGATCAGAATGAAGGCCAAGCCCAAAGTTCAAGGAAGAAACTTCAAGCAAGAAGGAAGGACAAATTAAAGATATATGCTCTGAAGATTTAGTCTTTAATAGAGTTGTACTTTAGTTTAAACTTGTATTCTTGCCATATTAGAAAACTTGAACCCAAGGCCTATATAAAGGCATGTAATTCGACCTAGGGAAGGATATCTTACTCTCTAGCCGTCTTCCCCTAAACCCTAGTCGTTTTCCCCTTCACATCATGTTCTAAACTTCCCCTAGGGCTAAGGGTTGATTCTGTAAAGTAGTTGCAAGGATTGCATTGTTTTAGGATTTTTTTCTGTTCAATAAAATAGACTTCAAGTTTGCTTATTCTGGTTTTCAACATCTTGCAAGAGTATCGGGAGAGCATTGTGAGATTACTCATTTACTTAATATCGGGAGAGTTAAGTATACGGAAGGAATAAGTACGGGTTCTCCAGTTTATGGTTGAACTATCTCGGACCTAGGGATAGGACGAGGTTAAGTGGCTAAGGAAGAATTCAACAACATCGGTGTTCATCCTTCGATTCACGCCGGGAGGTATCATCAATGACGTGTTCATCGACAGACTTGGACCTAGGGATAGGCCAAGGCATAGCAGGGATTCTTGCCAAGTATAAAGTGCTGAGTTATGTGTTCGCTGCCGCGACAACAACAGACCGCTGCCACAGCAGGTGCTGCCGCGACAGGCGCTACGACAGAACAGAGAAGTCTTAGACATTGCAACACTTGCACTACGGAGCAGATCAATACCGGCCTATTCTTTACTCTGAATATTTTCCTCTTTTATTCTCAATCTTCTTTATTATTTCGTGACAAACTATTAAACTCTTTCTTTTCCCTTTCGTGCAGAAAACTAAGGTTGAAGCTATTAGCCCAGTCCATGTGGAGACGATATCCAATACTTACGTATCACTTTAATACTTGCATCGTGTACACTTGCACTACATTGCGATAGACACTTTTACACGCAACATGCCTCCTACTGTGCTTGTTGTGCTTTTGATCATCAAGTTATGGATGTAATAGACAAGCAATGGGATTTGAGCTTTTGATGTATGTTGATGTTATGTGTTAGGAGCATGTTAGACTCCTATTTTTTGTGGATGTTTTGCTTAAGGCTTGCTCATGTCTAGTATGTTGGCCTAGTGCCCTTTTGTGAATGCTCTTATGTATGTTTGTCTAAAGCATGAATCTTAAATGCTATGTATGCTCTTATGTTGAATTGATGATTCCTTTCAATGTATGGCTTTTATAAGTATGTTGCGTGTTAAGTATGCTGGTTATAGGATGCCTTGCATCGAGAGTTAATGCATGTTTGGTTGGAGGCCTTAGTTGGTGTTTTGAGGCAGCCTTGTGCCTTAAACCAGCTAAAACTTGTATGTCCGCAGCAGGTGTATCGAAACGGTTGGTCCCGTTTCGATACGACCCTCTTGTTTCAGGCCAGGCGTTTCGATACACGGGATGGGCGTTTCGATACCATTTTGCTACTGGAAATCTGAGATTTTGACGAGAAATTGAGGGTATCGAAACGGGCCTTGGTGTTTCGAAACGGTCTTGTAGCGTTGACCACGGGAAGTTGACTAGTCAAGGCGTATCGATACGGTCAACCAACGTATCGATACAATCTCCTCGAGTTGACTTTGGTCAGTTGACCTAGTCAAGGCGTATCGATACACCCTCTGGGCGTTTCGATATGCCCTGCAGTTTAAGTTAAAATGGGCTATTTTTGATTGGTTGTTTGTTTGTTCGCCTCGTTTGTTGCTTCCGCTGTTGTTGTTTCACATAGGGACGAGGGGTTACATTTTTTCACTGGAAAATAATTAAATGTTTTTCATTTATTTGAAATTTGTAGTATATCATGTATAAGAATTATAAAACATGACATATGAAGGTTGATTTAAATAAATATAAATTATATAATCTCTTTTAGAAGTTACAAGTATAATCAGATTGGAATTATAACAATAGAATCCAATCATTATTGACCATTATTAATCAGTACTATGCACAATTCGACTAATAATCAAAATACATTCGAATAAAATTCACGGCAATGGTATCTAAATGAGAATAAATCTAGCGAAAATTTACACATGGGACACAAAGATGAGATCTTAAAATTTTCAAGGAATCAACTTACTATTAATCCAATATCTTATTACTATATTTTAAGGGTTAATATTTGATGCATTGATAGTGGGAAACATTTTTTTCCACAAACATCCATGTTTAACCTTTAAAATCTAAAATTCTAACTCAAAACTCTAATAATAAACCTAAAATTTAATATTCTAAAATATGAAGCTTTAAACTCTAAACCTTAAATCCTAAAATAAAATTATTTGTGTAAACTAAAGTTTAGACCAATGGTACATAAAATATTTTTATTTTATTAAAAACCCTAAAATAAAATTGTAAGTTTTTTTTTCATTGGCTTCAAGATTTTTAATTTATTCAAAACTTGTAATACGTCACACACACAAATATATGGATTAATCAAAATCAATAAGTACAATACGCAATTTAATTAATAGTCACAATATATTCATATAAGGAATACATGATGTGATGAAACTAAAAGAAATCAGAGAAAATTCACATATACAATTCGAACTTAAAATCTCAAAATTTTCAAAGCCTTAATAACCAAGGTCTCGGTGGTAAATTTCAAATATATAACATAAATTTAATTTTACATTGATGTAACCAAATATTTTTACATTTATAAATATAAATTATGGATAAATTTGATTATATGGTGGATGAAATTGTAAACTTTTATTTATTTTCTTCAATAACAGAGAAGAGATTTTCTTAAGATAGGAATCAGCAAGGAAAATAAATAAAAAAATGGAAGCCAGAGGCTAGCATTCATATTTGACTTTAGCCACATTATGTTTAGGTCAACATTTTTGGTGAACTTTATCAGCAATTTGCAATTAATATTATAGTTTACTTGATTTGGCCGGTATTTTATATTACAGTTGATGTCTGAACCACCATCTTAATTATCTCAAACTATAAATTTAATTAATTGTTCTCAGAACAAAACAGCTCATGCCTTTTAGCCACCTTGGGAGATGATAATTAATTATTTACTCTGTTTGATAAAGAGGTGTTTGAATAAAAATTAGAGGTTCGAGGCATAATTACAGGCTTGACCAGTCAAATCCGTTAATATTATTGTTTGGTCAATAACGGATTGAAAGATCGGATGGGGTGAAACCACTAATTTTGAAAAACTCATAATAGGAGCTTTTGAGATTAGAAGTTTGATATTAGAGTTGTAATGACTCTTTTACCCTTACCGGTTACCAAAAATCTCAAAATAAGCTAAATTTATTAATTATATTATATTAAAATAATTATATTAATATATAAATCATTCGAATATGTTTAAAAAAATTATACTAAAAATAATTTTATAGATCTAATTAATATTAATTAGATACAAAATATCGATAACTAATAAACTATTCAAACAAGTATTGAATATAATCATGTCCTTATATGTCATTTTGCTTGTTTAAATAATCTAACAGCTGTCAGTTAATTTTACCAAACACTTTTATACAATCAGCTAATACAATCCGCTAATCAAATCAGCTAATGCAATCAGCTATCAACTATCAGCTAATGTAATCCGTTATTCGCTATCAGCTATCCGCTAATTGCCAAACAGAGCCACTGTCTCAAATGGCAAGGTAAGAATGCTATTTCCTCTCATCACTTGTGTATTTAAATTATTTTATTTTTCATTTAAAATATATTATTTCGATAAGATACACTTTTAAACATATTCGATCTCACATTCTTATATATATATATATATTATACCAACAATAATAAAAATCGGATTATACTTATTTTTATACAAATTTCGATAGATTAATAATATAAATTGCACATAGATTTGGATGTGTTTATACATTCATAGGGTGTTTGTATATTTTTTTTACTCATCATACTTTTTATGTACATATTATATAATCATATTATATATTTTTAATAATATGATTAAATTCTATCTAAAATATCATATCTACCTTACGTATACATCTTCTAGATATTATTGTTTTTAATTTCAGAAAGACGATATTATTGTTTTTAATAATATATAGTTGTTGTCTCTCCTTTTTTTTTATTCTCGATAAGTTAATTATATTAAACAAAACAAGAAGGTTAGGGTATTATAATTGTTAATTTTAGCTATAGAATGAAAATAATTATTAGGTTTTTATGACATACGGGATTAAGAAATCAGGATCTCTAATATATTCGTAATGACGAAAATAAGGGATGGAACAAGGGGCTGGAAGGGCGGTCTCTTCTTAAAAAATTGAAATTTTTATATCATGTAATTTTTTTATAAAAAAATTGTATGAAAATTCTATTGAAAATTTATTTTCGCCCCTTAAAATTTTATAGGTTCCCTCCTAACATAAAATAATGTGTCTATTCCTGAATTAATGGACTATTAACGACGAATTGCGGTGAAATTTAGATGAGATTTCTTAAAAAAGAAAGACAACTATTTTTTTAATTTAAAGATAACACCTAAGAGCTAGGTGTGTACATGCAAGAAATTAGAAGCATCTCCTTAAAGTAGAGGGAGCATGTATGACGGTGGAGAGGACATGTGAGTCACATCCATTGCAAGAGGGTCAGTGAACTTCGCAAGCGTATCAGCAGATCGGTTAACATCTCGTGGAACCCAAATAACATTCGTTACCCATCCCCGTTGTCGAAACTTGGCAATGGACCGAACAAAAGGAAAGATGATTCGTTCAGCGTACGGGGTGTTCAACATCTTTACCACATTAGCACAATCGAATTGCATCTATAGAATCTCAAAGCCTTGCTGCCATGCAAAATTTAATCTGGTGAAAATAGCCCATAACTCTGCCTATAAAGGCTGACAAATACCAATCACCTTCTGAACTCTCGATATCCATATCCCATTATGGTCTCTGAATAACCCCCGGTCGATCCATCACTTGTGCTGGAAGATTGTAAAACCTATGTTTGATTTTGATATAATTAAATCTTTAAGGATCAATTTGAAAAACTTAAAATTGTTTTTATAAGTCCCTTAATAAGTTTTAAATTACCAACACTTTAAAACTGATTTAAAAAAACTCAAACTCAAAATATTTTCTAAGTGTTCCAAGGCCAAACTGTTGAAAAACGTTCAGGTGTATCGATACACTCCCAAGCGTATCGATACCTTTTTATCAAAGTTGGCTACTGGAGGAACACGTATCGATACGACAAACCCTCGTATCGATACGCCCCTATGTTAAAGTCTAAAGAGTTTGAATGGCGTACCGATACTGCAAACCCTCGTATCGATACGGCCTTAATAATTTTTAAATATGAGTCGGTTTAAATTTTATGACCGTTGGTGTCAGTTGGTTGGTAACCAAATTTTAAATGGTCGTTGACCCGTATCGATACGCCTAACCCCCGTACCGATACGGATATCGACAGTGAGCTAAGTTGAGAAAAAGGTATCGATACGGCCTTTACCGTTTCGATACCCCGTACCGATACGCTTACGCGCGTATCGATACCCCTTATTTATTGCACACAACGGCTCTTTCTTTTCTGAGACAGGTATCGATACACTTCCCCGCGTACCGATACGCATAGCTGCAGAAGTGCATTTATGGTGGTAAGAGAGGGTTCCAACGGCTCCATTTATGTTCCCAACCACCCAAACGGCTAGAAATCAATGAGGAGGTATAAAAGAGACATCCAAAAGCTACAACAACAACTATTGATCATCAAGAAAACATCTATTCATCAAATCCAAGCAATTGTGCAAAAATCTCATATTGTCTAGAAACCCCAGTTGTAATTTTCATTCTTATCTTGTTCAATTGGGTTGAGTGCTTGTAATTGGGCTACAATTTGTATTGAGAGATACTCTATTAGCCAACAAATTTCTTTGTTATCTTGTTGTGAGGATTGTGTTAAATTTTGGGTAGAAAATTTAACCGATATTGTAAGGGTTGCCTCCTTAGCCTAGAAAAGAGGAAGAGCAATTAGTGGAATTGTTGCAAATCCTTAGTGAAGCTAAGGTAGTGGATGTAGAGTTCATTTGGAACTTGAACCACTCTAAAATCCCTTGTCTATCTTTTTAATTTGCAATTTCCACCACAAAATCTTTAAAAATCCAATTCACTCCCTCTTGGTTTATATCGATCTTTCGATCCACTCAACAATTGGTATCAGAGCCTACCTCTTTGAGGATTAACAACCACAAGAGGAGTTCCTTGGAAGAGTGTGATCATCAAATATCAAGAGATGGCTTCAACCTCCGGTTCGGGCATGTATGAGTCTCAATCCACTACAAAGCCTCCCTTCTTTAATGGTGATAACTATTCTTTTTGGAAGAATAGAATGCGTCTCTTCATCAAGTCAAATGACTACTTAGTGTGGGATGTCATTGAAGATGGCCCTTATATTCCATTAAAGCAAGATGGTGAAGGCAAGATGGTATTGAAGAAAAAGATGGAGATGAGTGAAGAAGAAAGGAAAAAGATTCAAGTCAATGATAAAGCTCTCCACATGCTCTTTTGTTCCTTCGGTCCGGACATCTATTCTAAGGTCTCATCCATCGAGAGTGCCAAAGAAGTGTGGGACACTCTTGAGACTACCTACGAGGGCACCAACGATGTTAAAGAAACTAAGATTGGAATTCTCAATCTTAGTTATGAAAATTTCAAGATGGAGCCCGATGAGACGGTGTCCAAGATGTTTGATCGTTACTCCACTATTGTCAATGGGCTAAAGGGTTTTGGAGAAATCATACCGGAAGACAAGCTTGTCCGGAAGCTACTCTATTCACTTCCCGAGTCTTGGGATGGGAAGAGAACCGCTATCATTGAAGCTAAGAATTTGAAAACTTTGAAGCTTGATGAGCTTGTGGGTTCTCTCCTTACTCATGAGATCATGAAGCAAGGAAGGGAAGATGAGAAGAAGAAACAAGAGAAAAGGGTAGAGAAGCTTGAGGTTGAGAAGAAGAAGAAGATGGGAATAGCTCTCAAAGCTAAAGCTTCACAACATGAAGAGAGCTCGTCTAGTGAGGAGGATGAACTCGAAGAATTGGCTATGATAGCCAAACGATTCTCACGTTTTATGAGGTCCAACCGGGGAAGAAAAATCCAAGGAAAGATGGACTTCAAAAGCAAGAACAAAGAAGAAGGAAGGGATCCTATCATTTGCTTTGAGTGCAAACAACCCGGCCACATACGTTCGGAGTGTCCTCAACTCAAGAAGAAGGGTTTTGAGAAGAAGAAGAAGCTCAAAGCCAAGCTTGCTACTTGGAGTGATGAGGAGTCATCGGAGGATGACGAAGAAGAAGTGGCTAACCTTTGCCTCATGGCACTTGAGGAAGATTCCTCCATGGTAACCTCTAACTCATCTACTTTAGATTTTGAAGAATTAAATGATGCATATGATGAGTTACAAGAGGTCTATGATGAATTAGTTGAGAAATATAAAGAGTCGGTCATTAGAAACAAAAAGATTATTTTGGAACTGAATGAGAAAAATGACTCACTCACTCAAGCTAATTCAAAATTTGAGAAAAAGATATTAGGATTAAAAGATGAAGTAAAATTCTTTCAAGATGAAAATGTTGATCTTAATAATCTTTTGTCTCAATGTAATAGTGAACACCAAAAGGTGTTGGTTGAGCTAAATGAGCTCAAAAAGTCTTTGAAAAATATTGGTAGTGTCAAGCATGAAATAGGTGAATCCTCAAGAACACACCAACCTAAGAAAAAGACTAACTACTACAAACAAAGTAGCTATCCTAGACATAGTAGAGCTGAAAGAATTAGAAGTGTATGGGTTCCTAAGGAACTTATAAAATCTAATAATATTATTGATATGTCATCTTGGATTCCTAAGGGAACCAAGGTTTTTGGAGCTAACACTCATGGACCCAAAATGATTTGGGTACCAAAAACAAAAGCTTAATATCTTTGTTTGTAGGGGGAGCATTGCTACAAGGCCAAAGCACAAAGTCAAAACTCATGGTACCTTGATAGTTGATGCTCAAGGCATATGATCGGAGACAAGAGTAGATTCATGGATCTAAAGCCAAAAAGTGGAGGAGTAGTGACATTTGGTGACAACTCCAAAGGCCACATTAAAGGTATTGGCTCCATAGGTAATCACTCTACTATTCTCATTGAAAATGTCTTATATGTCGATGGTCTTAAACACAATTTATTGAGCATAAGTCAATTGTATGATAAAGGATTTAATGTTTTATTTGATAAAAATAGATGCAAAATTGTATACATTAAATCTAATAATATTATGCTCATAGGTCATCGCATAGGGAACATATACATGGTGCATCTAGATGACATTCATACATCTCATGCATGCTTAGTTGCACAAAATGAAAATGATGCATGGTTGTGGCATAAGAAACTAGGACATGCTAGCATAAGTGTTTTAGAAAAACTAGTCTCCCTTAATCTAGTTAGAGGTTTACCCAAGATAAAATTTTCAAATGATAAAATTTGTGATGCATGCTCAAAGGGTAAACAACATAGATCTTCCTTTAAATCCATTAATGATGTTTCTACTAGTAGATGTTTACAACTTATCCATATGGATTTATTTGGGCCAATTAGGACTATGAGCTTGGGTGGTAAGTCTTATACTTTTGTACTTGTTGATGATTTTTCTAGATTTACTTGGGTTCTATTTTTAAGTACTAAAGATGAGGCTTTGGAAAAATTCATCACATTTTCAAAATTAACCCAAAATGATCTTGAACTTAAAATTTCACATATTAGAAGTGATCATGGAACCGAGTTTCAAAATTTGGGGTTTGAAGATTTTTTTTAAATGAAAATGGTATTAGCCATAATTTTTCGGCTCCTCGAACTCCTCAACAAAATGGGGTAGTTGAGAGGAAAAATAGACCTTTGCAAGAAATGGCTAGAACTATGCTTTGTGAAAACAATTTACCTAAATATTTTTGGGCGGAAGCCACAAACACCGCTTGCTATATTGTAAATCGAGTAATGATTAGGCCAATTTTAAAGAAAACACCTTATGAGATTTTAAAATCTAAAAAGCCTAACATTAGCTATTTTCACCCTTTTGGTTGCAAGTGTTTTGTTTTAAATAATGGAAAAGACAACTTAGGTAAATTTGATGCAAAAAGTGATGAAGCTATTTTCATAGGTTACTCTTTAACCTCTAAAGCCTATCGAGTATTTAACAAAATAACTTTAGTAGTAGAAGAATTTATTCATGTTGTATTCGATGATAACCTCCTTCCTAGGAAGGATTCTTGTGATGATGATGATGTAGGAATCATAAATGCCTTTGATGGAGGACAAACTTCAAAGGAGGATGAGATTCCAACAAAAGAAGAGGACACACAAGATCCACCTCTTGAAGCCTTGAAGGACTTGGCTCTTGAGGAAAAGGAAGTGAGCTACCCAAGGGAGTTGAACTATGTCAAAGATGGTGAAATCTTGGGTGATCAATCCAAGGGGGTAACCACTCGATCTTCTCTTAGATTAATGAATCATGTTGCATTTATCTCATGCATAGAGCCTAAGAATATTAAAGAAGCATTGAAAGATGACTTTTGCATTATGGCTATGCAAGAAGAGTTAAATCAATTTGAGAGAAGTAACGTTTGGACATTAGTTGATAGGCCTAGTAATCAATCTACAATAGGAACTAAATGGGTCTTTAGGAACAAGCTAGATGAGAGTGGTAACATTGTAAGAAATAAGGCTAGACTAGTAGCACAAGGTTACACTCAAGAAGAGGGAATAGATTTTGATGAAACCTATGCACCCGTAGCTAGAATGGAAGCCATTAGGATGTTGCTTGCATATGCATGTTATCATAATTTCAAGCTTTTTCAAATGGATGTTAAAAGCGCATTTTTAAATGGTTTTATAAATGAAGAAGTGTATGTGGAACAACCACCGGGTTTTGAAGACTCAAAATTTCCAAATCATGTTTTCAAACTCACCAAAGCTCTTTATGGTTTAAAACAAGCTCCTAGAGCTTGGTATGAAAGACTTTCAAACTTTTTAATTGAAAAAGGAATTGAAAAAGGTAAGGTGGACACTACACTTTTTTATAAAAAATGTATAAAAATGACATCTTAGTAGTTCAAATTTATGTTGATGATATTATTTTTGGTTCTACTAATGAATATCATTGTCAAGAGTTTGCTAAGTTAATGCAAGGTGAATTTGAGATGAGCATGATGGGGGAGCTCTCATTCTTTTTGGGACTCCAAATTAAGCAAAAGAAGGATGGCACCTTCATCAACCAAGCAAAATACATAAAGGATATGCTCAAGAAGTTTGACTTGGAGAATGCAAAGCCTCAAGCCACTCCTATGAGCTCATCTACAAAGCTTGACAAAGATGAAGGAGGTAAGTGTGTTGACTCTAAGCTTTATCGTTCTATGATTGGATCATTTCTTTACATTACCGCAAGTAGACCGGATATCTTGTTTAGTGTTTGCTTGTGTTCTAGGTTTCAAGCTAGTCCTAGAGAGTCTCACCTTATAGCCGTTAAGAGAATCTTTAGGTACCTTAGAGATACACCTTGTTTAGGTCTTTAGTACCCTAGAGACTCTACCTTCAACCTTCATGCTTACTCGGATGCGGATTATGGGGGCTGCAAAATCGATAGGAAAAGTACTTCGGGAACTTGTCAATTCCTAGGTAGTATGCTCATATCTTGGTTCTCTAAGAAACAAAATAGTGTAGCCTTATCTACCACCGAAGCCGAGTACATATCCTTAGGGAGTTGTTGTGCTCAAGTCCTTTGGATGAAGCAACAACTCTTAGATTATGGAATTAAAGTTGAAACCATACCCCTAAAATGTGACAACACTAGTGCAATATGTTTAACAAAAAATCTCATCCAACACTCTAGAACCAAACACATAGAAATAAGGCATCATTTCATTAAAATCATGTCCTTAAAGAAGATGTGGTTATAGAGTATGTAGACACCTTAAATCAATTAGCGGACATATTTACAAAACCTTTAGACAAAGAGCGTTTTTGGTCCCTTAGGAGAGAGTTAGGTCTAGCTAGCCTATCTTGACCTTTTTGGACCTCTTTTGTGCTTAAATTTGCTTGATCTTATGAAATGCCATGTTTATGTGTTTAGACTCCTAATTTCATCCATGCCTACAGTTAGGGGGAGTATGCTTCTATTAAAATATGCTTAGAACTGTTCATTCATCATTTGCATACTTTTAGGAGATGTTAAGTTCGAGCCTATGGTTGTTCTTAGAACCAAATATGTATTTCTGGGCATACGGTATCGATACGGATCTACGCGTATCGATACGTGTTCTTCATTCAGTTTCCCAAAATTTATTTCGCTTACACGGGTATCGATACGATTAACTCGTATCGATACGGGTCGTTTCGATACGGTCCCCATCCGTTTCGACACGACTCTCCAACGGGCATTTTTGCGGAAATGGCGATTCTACCCCCGTATCGATACACCCTCAGGCGTATCGATACTCGATTGCGCAGACAGCTTTAAATTTGGCTTTTATTGTGTTCAACTTTTACCAAAATTAAAACTCTTCAAAACCTAAAAACCCTAGCCGTTTTTTCCTATAAAAAGGCTCTTCCTCCTTCATATTTTTCACACCTCAACTCAAATCTAAAAGAGTTTTTCAATCAAGCAAAGATTTTTGCTCTCTCTCATCACAATTGTGCTAGAATTTTCTTCAATCTCTCAAGTTCTATCAAGGTAATCTTTTCTTTCTTTTTCTTTTTCAATTTTTTTTGTTTTGTTTTGTTGTTTTGTTTCATCTTTTTATCAAAACTTTTGTTTCTTCAAAACTTTTCTTCAATTTTTTTTTTTAAATTTTTTCTTTACCTTGGTTTTTACCTAAAATTGAAGAAATCCTCTTGCTTATTTCTCTTTTATATCATGGCACCAAAGGAACCATCGAGGAAGCGTTCAAGGGTTTCTCAAACCGGTGAATCATCTACCCTTGGAGCGATTGCTCGTCCGAACTACTCAACCATCTATGAGCAATCCTTTGAAAGTAACACGGGTCTAACTCATTTTCGTCAAAATGAGAATTATAAGATTCGTGCCGAAAGGGTAATATCTGTTCCTTTTCTTGACTCAGAGCGTTTTAAGTTTGAATATCTTCCTTTGTTTCGTCGTTAGAACTTCATGGATTTCATATCTATTCCCGGTTTTTATTATCGCCTTTTTGTTTTGATTTTCTACTCTAATGCCAAATGTATTACTCGTAATGGGGAAGTTGTTGCCATTAGCTCTTATCTTATGGGGAAGAAAATCATCCTTGATGTCAAATCCATTTGTGAGGTTTTCAAATTAGAGGATGAAGGCATTGATGATGAGCATGCTTTGGGGCATGTTCTTAGTGGATCCGTCACCGCCCTAAATGCTCAAGACCGAATCTTACATTTGATGGTGTCTTGGTGGTTTCGTCCCTCCGGAGGAAAATATTCCACCATCCGTCAAGTGGATGATTTTTGGATCCGTTGCTTCCGTGAGCGAAAGCGCCCAAATCTTGCTCGACTCATGTTCGCGGAGATCGTCTACCTTGTGCAAAATCGTCACACAACTCTCGTCACATGCTTTACATATGGTACGGCTTTGAGTTATTTCTTTATTAAAAAGGATATTGATTGCTCTTTTGACTACCCAACTCCCCTCACCGATCCCATTGATGAGCGATCTCTTGCTCGGGCAAAGTTTCAATATTTTAATGGTGAATGGGTACGTCTCGCCGAGTTACCACCCGAGGCCGCCGCCGTATTTGAAGAGCCTCAAGCTCCTCAAGTCCCACAACCCTCCATGGATGCTCTCATGACTTACCTCAATGAGCAATTTACCGGGTTGCGCATGGACATGACCACTCGTCTTACTTCCCTTGAAACAACTTTTGATACAAGGATGACGTGTATGGAGAATCGCCTCACATCCCTTGAAAGCGGTCACAATTCTTTGAATATTTCCATCGCCGCTTTCCATGATGAGTGGCGCAATAGCATGCGAGATAATGAGCCAATGGGAGTTGATGATGAAGATGATGAAGACGACGAAGACGATGCCTAGACGTTTCTTCTTGCATCTCATGCATATCATTTAGGATTTTCTATTTTATGCACCTTTGCTTTATGTTCTTAGGAATAAGTTTATTATTAAACCTATGCTTTGATTTTCTGCTTTTGTTTGGATTTTAAGGATTGATGCTATGATGAATAATATAAGTGTTGCTTATTTATACCTTTACCTATGTTTATGCACTTAATTGTCTCAATATTTTTGATCTAAAAAAAAGGGGGAGAGAAACTAGCTCACACTTCAAATATTTTGATTTTAAACTCAAAGGTTACCAAGCTTATATTAAGGGGGAGTTAACTTTGTTAGATTTTTCAAAATGTCAAAAATTTTAAGTTTTAGTTTTTTTATATCAAAAAGGGGGAGATTGTAAAACCTATGTTTGATTTTGATATAATTAAATCTTTAAGGATCAATTTGAAAAACTTAAAATTGTTTTTATAAGTCCCTTAATAAGTTTTAAATTACCAACACTTTAAAACTGATTTAAAAAAACTCAAACTCAAAATATTTTCTAAGTGTTCCAAGGCCAAACTGTTGAAAAACGTTCAGGTGTATCGATACACTCCCAAGCGTTTCGATACCTTTTTACCAAAGTTGGCTACTGGAGGAACACATATCGATATAGCAAACCCTCGTATCGATACGCCCCTGTGTTAAAGTCTAAAGAGTTTGAATGGCGTACCAATACTGCAAACCCTCGTATCGATACGGCCTTAATAATTTTTAAATATAAGTCGGTTTAAATTTTATGACCGTTGGTGTCAGTTGGTTAGTAACCAAATATTAAATGGTCGTTGACCCGTATCGATACGCCTAACCCCCATACCAATACGAATATCGACAGTGAGCTAAGTTGAGAAAAAGGTATCGGTACGGCCTTTACCGTTTCGATACCCCGTACCGATACGCTTACGCGCGTATCGATACCCCTTATTTATTGCACACAACGACTCTTTCTTTTCTGAGACAGGTATCGATACACCTCCCCGCGTACCGATACACATAGCTGTAGAAGTGCATTTATGGTGGTAAGAAAGGGTTCCAACGGCTCCATTTATGTTCCCAACCACCCAAATGGCTAGAAATCAATGAGGAGGTATAAAAGAGACATCCAAAAGCTACAGCAACAACTATTGATCATCAAGAAAACATCTATTCATCAAATCCAAGCAATTGTGCAAAAATCCCATTTTGCCTAGAAACCCCAATTGTAATTTTCATTCTTATCTTGTTCAATTGGGTTGAGTGCTTGTAATTGGGCTACAATTTGTATTGAGAGATACTCTATTAGCCAACAAATTTCTTTGTTATCTTGTTGTGAGGATTGGGTTAAATTTTGGGTAGAAAATTTAACCGATATTGTAAGGGTTGCCTCCTTAGCCTAGAAAAGGGGAAGAGCAATTAGTGGAATTGTCGCAAATCCTTAGTGAAGCTAAGGTAGTGGATGTAGAGTTCATTTGGAACTTGAACCACTCTAAAATCCCTTGTCTATCTTTTTAATTTGCAATTTCCACCACAAAATCTTTAAAAACCCAATTCACCCCCCTCTTGGTTTATATCGATCTTTCGATCCACTCAACAAAGATACAACTTCATCTACATTTAACCATATACACCCCGACTCGAATTGTCGCAACTGCACTGATATAGGGTTTTTTTGGGCTTTGCGATTGTTTAACAATTTGCTTTTTGTGTAATAACAAGCCCAATTTAGAGCTCAGCCTATTGTCATTTCAGGTGAGTAAGTAAAACTATGAAGACCAAATCATTACAGTTTTTCCACAACTGCCAAAGGGTGAATAGAAACAAAGATGGCTAGGGGAATCATCGACAGATAATTTTTTTATTTAGGGATAAACTGATGAAACTAGATGTAGGATGACCTAGATTTCGATGTGACAACCAATAGTCATTGTTTGCAAAAGCAAAAACAATATGTAGAAGCAAAGTATTGTAAGCAAGAGAAGGTGGAGAGAAACTGTGGAGACCATTAGGTTGTCTTCCTTCCAGTAGAACATGCCCAGAGCATTCATCCTTCACAAAACATTTGTCAACATGAAACTCTACAAAAACAGAGTTATCCTGAGTGATCTTAAAAACTGATAATAAATTCTTAGTGATTTGAGGAACACACAATAAATTATTGAGAAAAAGAGGCGTAGAAGATGTATGGATGAAAGAACTACCAATATGAGTAACAACAATGTTAGAACCATCACCTAAAGCAACGTGGCCCTTACCAGAGAGTTTCTGAGCATGCTACACAGTCTACTGATCACACATCACGTGATGAGTGGCCTTAGAGTCCATAAACTAGGCTCTATAAAAACACCACTCGGTCCACACATGGAGTTGACTTGAGCAAGAGGTGCAGGTGTATCTTCCATAGCTTCATAGTGACATGCATAAGTACTCACAAAGGGACTGTAAACTTGCTCAGAAGTGAAATGACACACATTAGCCTGTGAGGAAGAGTTAGGATTATTTTGAGAGGAAAAGCCTTTGAAGTTTTGATCGAACTGATGCCAACACCGATCTACCATGTGACCCAACTTACAACATAAATAGCACTGTGGTAGAGATCTCCTACAATACCCGCTACCAGATCTAGCACCAGGGTGTTGTGATCGAGATTCATGATGTGGTGAACATGGTCGATCTATAGCGGCAAGTGACTGAGCACCAGTGTGTTGTGTAAAGTTGATCCCAACAGGCAGCCTTTGAGGATCCATGAAACGAGCTTCAACATCCACAATAACCAATGTGGCCACTTCCAAAGTGTAGGGTTCACGGCTTGCAGTTATGACTTTGATGAACGATTCATATTCCATTAGCAAACCGTTGAAGATTGTAGCAATCTGCTCCATCTCCGAGACCTTCTTCCCACAAGTGGCCAATAGATCACAGATCTTCTTGATCTTTTAAAATGTAAGTGCAAATGGACATCGATCCTTTATTCAGCGAACAAAGGCAGCAATGGAGGTGCATTACTTTAATGGTGGAGAGAGTAGAGTAGAGACTTACAACCGCTTTCCAGATAGCTGCGGACGTGTCAGCCCTAACAAGCTGAGAAAGGACGCTAGGGCTAATGGTTGAGAGCAACCAAGATTCAAGGGAATTGTCTTGCTTTTGATAACGGACATATGCCGAGTTGAGAAAAGTTTCTCCAGAGGTAGCAACCACCGTGGCTGGTAGAACCGGAACAAAGAAATCCAAAAAGTGTTGAAGGCCATGCCCTTGAACCATCAAAGAAACTTGTTGATGTCACAAGAGGAAGTTGTCATCATCAAGACGCACATTGATGCACTTATTTGCAAAGATCTAACCATTATCACCATCGATAGAAATATCAGGAACTCCGACAGGCGAATCAATTGTTTCAACGACAGAATCCATAAGAACAAATCCAAGAAACGAGAGAAAAAGTGAAGATATTAAAACGGATGAGATTGAAACCTAGAAAACTGATACCACATTGAAAAACGAGGAGTCCACTAATAATGGAAATTATACAGTTGTGAAGCATGTGAAATAGTTATTGTAAGATTTAGAGACTTTATAAGATAATAGAGAATCTAGAGAATTCTAAAACAAATATTTATAATGTAGGCCAAAAGAATGAATCTTGGGACAATGCCTTTCTTAGGTTAATATAGCCCACTAATCTAGCCCTAACAGAATACCAAATGTTAGTTCAATTTGTTAGGGCCGTTGGGCAGCCTGTTAGGAGGTTAATAGGTGGTTACACCACTTGAATCTTCTTATAGTAAGAACACATCCATCACGCTCAACAGTTTGGGAAATTGAAGGAACATGCTGGTAGTAGATAAGTTTAGTGGCTTCGAGACAATTGGTGGTGGAGACGACAATGAAGGGCCAGGAATGTAGGGGGATTGATGAGTGAAGGTGGGTGATCGAAAAAGATTGATGGTAACTGGAAACGTAGGTTTTGAGTGTAGGTGATACGCTCCCACTCTCGTCTTGTTGATGTAGATCACTCACTTGACTTTTCCCGACCATGAATACAAGTAAGCAAGTGATTTTGGATGCTAAGAAGATGAAATAATGAAGATAGTTTAGGGTGTAGAAGAATGTACTAAGTGTTTAGGCGTGGTGTTTGGGAATTGTATGAAAGAAAGAAAGGGTGATGAAAAGATGGTTGGAATTCGGATAAGGTATGAATGAAAAGGATGGGATAAAGTTCGTGAAGGATTCATAATGGTATGAAAGGAATGTGTCAAAGGATGATGAAAAAGAAGATAGGATAGTCTCTGATCAAGGAAGAACATATACTAAAAAGTATAGACCCGAACCTTAATTGATCTTCAACCAAAAGGAATTGGACCTACTAGTTAGCAAACTAGGAACCCAACGTATCAAAGATAGGGTGATGCCACAAGCAAGCTTGATAAGTCGATAAAGTTCTAAAAAGAACAAGTTTGAGAGAAAACCTCACAAAAGTATAATTGATTTAAAGGAATGAGTTTTTTACAAAATGCCAAGTGATGGCCTATTTATAGTTTTACAAGGGTTCTAGCCGAAAGGGCTTGTATCTATTCAGTAAGGGCAAAAATCCCTTCACAAAGTCATGATTCTTCAAGCATGGTTGAATAGTGATGGTGTCTCCCTCCAAAGATGTTTTGCCACCCATTGTTTTCCCTCCAAATTGTATTTGCCGCCCATTTAGTTTCCCTTTATGTGGTGAGGAGCATGTGCCTTTGGAAGGAACATGTCATTTGGGTGGTGAGTTGTTTTAGCTAGCTTGAACTTCCTCCTAGCTGGTTGCGTTGGCTTCCTAGTTAATTGAGCTGATTGACCTAGTTGAGCTACCTCTAGTTCATTGAGCTGATTGAGCTATCTCCGAGCTAGTTCGAGCTAAGTGAGCCGAGTTGAGGTGCCATTCCTTAAGTACCCTTGTTGTGTGAGCTGAGAAAACAATCAAACAAACATAATTAGTGCTTATAATATAAGATAATAAACATAAGCTAAAAGAAAGATGTGGTTATGTAATCTTAAACATGCATGATCAATAAATAATATGCAAAACATAAAGAATAATTAATGAAAATAAGTTATGATATCTTAATATGTTTTGCATAACCATGACATGAGCATAAATGGTATGAATGATATGATAAACTAATATGCTCATAACATGCATACATAAGATTAATAATAATGTATAAATGTAAAGAAAGTTAAGTTAAACTCCCTCGACGTCCATTTTTATGACTAAAGATGAAAGTATAGTGATTAAGAGTAAGTGACTGAATTGGATGGCATCAGTAGTTTTAGTAAAAAAAACAATAACAATATAAGATATATACATAATGTTTTCATTTATATCTAACAATTATCTTATGCACAATGGTTAGGTGCATTTTAAGTTAGCTTTTCCATTTTAGGTTCGAGTCCCCTATGCCATCTCATACAAAAGATTTTAAATCTCACGTTACCCTTTAAAGACAATTAACGATTTAGTGACCATTTTGTAATAAGGATTAAAGTTTAAAAATTATTTTGTGTATCCTAAGAAATAAACAACGAGCTCAATTGAGAAAGCACGAAATTGTGTACTTTGTCGACATGAAATTAAATAAACCAATAAATACCCCCATTAACGGCAAGTAGGGGTGTAAAAAACTGACCCGACCTGGTAACATGCCTGAAACCCGATCGAGTCAGAACCTGGTTTAACCCGAGAATTCAAAGACCGAACCCGACCTACACCCGTCCGAAACGAACCCGAACCCGAATTTGACCTGTAACTGTAGAAACCGAACCCGAACTGCACCCGACCGAAGTGAACCCGAACCCGAAATTGACCTGTTACTGTAGTAACCGAACCCGACCTGCACCCGACCGAAACGAACCCGAACCCGAGACTAACCTGCCAGATAACCGATTTAACCCGACCTGTTTGGACCCGACCTGAAATGAACCCGACCTGTTTTGAACCCGACCTGTTTTGAACCCGACCTGTTATTGACCTGAACTGTTCTTGACCTGAACTGTTCTTGACCTGAACTGATATTGACCTGAACTGTTATTGACCTGAACTGTTATTGACCTGAACTGATATTGACCTGAACTGATATTAACCTGAACTAATACTATTATTTGATTTGCTAATAATGATAATTATCTGACATTTAAAGATGTTATATTTAATAAATATAAAATAATGTCAAGTATTGAAAAATTATAAAATTAATAATAATTTCAAGTATTAATAAATTACTAACATAACTTCAATTAAAAGATAAAGTGAATTAATAATAATTCTAAGTATTAATAAATTGTATTTCTAATTAACTTGACTATTATTTTAAAATAAATTCAAAGATAAACTATTATACTTAATTAACTTAAGTGGAATGAATAACCATTATTAAATTAAAATATTATACTTAATCAAATTAAGTTAAATGAGTAAAAATTATTAAATTAAATTTATATTCTTAATTAAAATAAGATGACTTAAATTTTTTATTATAAGAATAAATTAATGCTAAATAATTAACTTGCATTCATTTTAATTGAAGTTAAGTTAGTTATTAAATTAACTTAACTTAAGATTAAAAATAAACTTAATTAACTTGCATTCATTTTAAGTTAAGTTAGTTATTAAAATAACTTAAGTTGCATTCTGATAAACTACTTAATTACATAAGTTGAATGAATAACCATTATGAAATAATTTATTTATACTTAACTAAAATTAGTTTGAAGTTATTAAACTAAATATGTATACTAAACTAATAGAAGATAACGAAAATTTTTATTTAACATTACATACTTAATTGACTTAGTAAAAAACTGATTAACTTAAATGACTTAATTAAATTAACTTGTTTAAAATATAATGAAACATTAACTTTGGATGGAATCAGGGATACATCCAAAAAACAGAATAAGGTAAAACTTAAGAAGATTAAAACAATAAATGACTTATATTCAATAATTTAAGTGGTTATATACTTACAAAACTTACAACAAACTGAAACTTTATTGAATATTACAAAAAGTTTAAACTTACAAACTGAAACTTACAACAAACTGAAACTTACAAACTAAATAATGTTTACAAACTGAAACTTTAACTTTCACAGTACAAAATTTACAAACATACAAAAGTTTACACTTTAAGCTCTCAGATCTTATAACAAAGTTTTACAAACTTTGCTACCAGAATTATCATCATCGAGCTTTGAAGGGCAACCAAGTTTAAATTATGGGCAACTTAACTTTTAAAGCTAAGACACCAACATAATTAAAACTAGGAAAACCAGCAACCAGCAACAAACTGCAACAAGCAATTAAAATCATTAGGAACATTAACAGACTGAAATAAAGCAAACATAAAACAGAATCAATAAGAAATATAAAATTAAAAAAAGACAGTGAATAAAAACAACTTACCAAACATCTCCAGCTTTCAACAAATCAGAAACATACCTACCAGATCCATAGCTTCCTTGTTCTCAGAGGTCCCTACAAAAAAAAAGAACAAATCAGTTAAGAAATCAAAACAAATAAAAAAAATTAAGTTAAACAAATCAGAAACTTACTCTGCACTAGGATCTTCATCAACTGCACAATCTTTCATAACAGAAAGATACTCCTCATCCTCTTCCTCGGGCTCAAACCCATACAACCAATTACGGGTTGTCACAAATATCTCAACATTTTTAGGAAGGAGTTTAGCCCTTAACTTATTTAAAATCCGACCACCAGTGCTAAAAGATGATTCAGAAGCAACTGAAGTGATGGGAATGGCTAAGATATCTCTAGCCATGAGAGAAAGTACAGGGAAAGACACAGATTGGGCTTTCCAATAATCCAAAATATCAAAGTCAGAATCATCAGCATGAGGGAGAAGGGGCAAACTAATAAAAGAGTTGACTTCCCACTCCTTGAAGCAGCTAGATTAGCATCAAAGTTCTAGAAAAAAAACAAGTCAGTAATTGAAACTGAAATAATAAAATAAAGGAAACTGAAATAACAAAAATAAAAACTAACCTGAAAAAGGTTAGACTTCTTAAATGTTCGAGGCCGACCAGTGGAGGACTCAGTTGTACTTAGAGAGGAGTTACTTCGAACAGAAGATCCAGAATTGCAAAGGACAGATTTTGAATAATAAACATACATGTTTACAAATTCATTGTAAACAATACTTACCCTTCTCTCAACCTCATCCTCAACATAGAGGACAGAATACAACTCCTTCAGGAGTTGTAATTTATACCTTGGATCAAGCAAAACAGCAAAGGACAAAATGGTCGAGTGCTCAGACCAATACTTCTCATACAACTCAAGCATAGGTCCAGCCATTGCAGAGATGGCCTCACAAGGATCATTGTGAGCATCATACAACAATTTCTCAATGGCAACCACATTAGCCAAAAAAGGTTAGAAGTAGGATACTTAGAACCAGAAAACAGTGTAGTAATTTCAAAAAAAAAAGCTCCAGAAAATCACAGATTAATTGGGAAGTTTCCCACTCAGAATCAGCAATTACATCTAAATCATTTTCCCTATTAACAAACAAGTTTATGGCTACTTTAGCATCAATGGCCCTACGAAGCATTAGATATGTAGAATTCCATCTAGTAGGGACATCTAGGATTAATTTACCAGAAAAAGAAGAACCACAGTCTTTAACAGCAGAGTCAAAGTTACAAAGTCTAGCATCAGAAGAATCAATGAACTTAACAATTTCACGCAACTTAAGAACAGAAGAGTCAATTACCTTCAAACCTCTTTGAACAATTAAGTTCAAAATATGGGCAGCACACCTTACATGAAAGAACTTACCACCGCAAGGTAGGGGAGAAATAGCATTCAAGTCATCCTTAAGCCTCTTCACCATTCGATCATTGGCAGAAGCATTATCAACAGTAATGGTAAAGGCTTTTTTCTCAAGACCCCATTCACATAACATTTTTTTCACAAACTTATATATAGACTCACCATCATGTGGAGGGGGGAAACGCCTAAAATTAAGTATTTTAGACTGAAGTTTCCAGTTATTATCAACATAATTAGCAGTCAAAGCAAAATAAGAACGTGAAGTGCAAGCAGACCATCCATCACATGTAAAGCAGATACGACTAGGAATAGAACTCATAGAATCAATGAGCAATTTTTTATGTTTTTCATGCTTTAACATGAAATGTTTAGTAATGGTATACCTAGAAATATGCTTAACATTAGGATTCAAATACTGATGCAGAACCCTAAGTTTTTCATGCTCAACAATACTTAGAGCATAACCATGACAGAGAACAGCTTCAGCAAACAGTTCACAATATTTTTTTGATCAAAAACAGATGCAGAACTACTACTAACATTTTTAGCAAGAAAATCTTTATAGGCTTGGCATTTATCAGTATGTCTTTTAGGTGTAGAAGTACCAACATAAGAATCAGCTTTATAGCTAGCAGTTTTGCAATACTTACATTGAGCAATAACACCATCAGCAGTCTTAATAAATGTATAGTGATCCCACACAGGAGAAGTTCTTCTCCCAATGTCAGTTGAAGCCCTCCTCCTAGAGGAAGGAGCAACCACTGACACTTGATCATTAGCTTCCCCTTCAAAAAAACAATTAAAGAGTTAGTAACTTTAACACTGAAAACAAGTAAAGAATAAAGAAAATAAAAAGAAAGAAAGAACCTTACCAGTTTCACCAGAATAGTTCATCTCAAAAGAATCAGAATCCATTGCAGAACCCAGAAACTTTAAAACAGAAACAGAAACCAAATGAAAAAGCATGCATATCAAACATAAATATATACCAGAACCATAAATAGAAGCTTTAAAACATTTAATAAACAGAAACCCTAGCATGCATACTAAACAAACAATACAGAAACAGAGGGTGGTTTCAGTTTAATCCTTGTACGTGGCGTTGTTTACACCGAACCCCAGGGTCCTTTAAAAACCCCCTTTGGCACCAGTAGCCCCGCAGGTCTGGTATTCCAGCCTATATACTCGGATTAAACCAAGGAAACCCTAGCATGCATACTAAATCAACAACACAGAAACATAAACCAAATGAAAAAGCATGCATATCAAACATAAATATATACCAGAACCATAAACAGAAGCTTTAAAACATTTAATAAACAGAAACCCTAGCATGCATACTAAACAAACAATACAGAAACAGAGGGTGGTTTCAGTTTAATCCTTGTACGTGGCGTTGTTTACACCGAACCCCAGGGTCCTTTAAAAACCCCCTTTGGCACCAGTAGCACCGCAGGTCTGGTATTCCAGCCTATATACTCGGATTAAACCAAGGAAACCCTAGCATGCATACTAAATCAACAACACAGAAACAGAAACCAAATGAAAAAGCATGCATATCAAACATAAATATATACCAGAACCATAAACAGAAACTTTAAAACATTTAATAAACAGAAACCCTAGCATGCATACTAAACAAACAATACAGAAACAGAGGGTGGTTTCAGTTTAATCCTTGTACGTGGCGTTGTTTACACCGAACCCCAGGGTCCTTTAAAAACCCCCTTTGGCACCAGTAGCCCCGCAGGTCTGGTATTCCAGCCTATATACTCGGATTAAACCAAGGAAACCCTAGCATGCATACTAAATCAACAACACAGAAACAGAAACCCAAGAAAAACCAAACAAAGTATACATGCAACCAAACAAAGTAGACATGCAACCAAACAAAGCAGACATGCAACCAAACCAAGATCCAGAACCATAAACAGAAACTTAAAAACATTTAAGTAACAGAAACCCTAGCATGCATACTAAACAAACAAAACAGAAACAGAAACCAAATGAAAAAGCATGCATATCAAACATAAATATATACCAGAACCACATAAACAGAAATATACCAACCAGAAGTTAGGGATTTTAGAAATATACCAACAACTGAAAATGCCAGAAGATCCGCTCCCAGAAAATAAACATTCAAACCAAACAGAAACAAAGTTAGGATAAATCAGAGTATAAAAAATTAAAAAAATTAAAAATAAAATAAAAATAAAAAGAACAGATGAGAAAAAAACTTACCAAATCCCAGAAGATTAGGGCTTCCAGGGATATCAGAAGTCAGAAGAAGGAGAAGGGCTTCCAGGAAACTCAGAAGTCAGGAGAAGAAGAAGGGCTTTCAAGGATATCAGAAGTCAGAAGAAGGAGAAGGGCTTCCAGGAAACTCAGAAGTCAGGAGAAGAAGAAGGGCTTTCAGGGATCTCAGAAGTCAGAAGAAGGAGAAGGGCTTTCAGGGATCTCAGAAGTCAGAAGAAGGAGAAGGGTTATTAGGGTTTTCTGAAGAAGATGAAAAGATTTTTGAATACGAATCGATTTTTGGGATAAGGGTTTAGGGTTGATGGATTAGGGTTTGGGGATTAGGGATTGAGGTTTAGGGTATATGGTTTATGGTATCGAGTAATTTGGGGTTTAGGGTAAAACATTTTTGATTTGGGGATTAGGGTTTTGAAGGATTGAAAAGGAGAAAGTGGAAGAACAGGATGATGTTCTTGAGAAAAAGTTTGGGTTTGATCGAGAGAGAAACATGTTTAGATTGAAGTAGGATGTTTGTATAGGATCTAGAATGGGTTTGGGAAAGAACAGTGAAGAACTTGGTGAAAAAGTTTGGTTTTGATCGAGAGGAAACAGGTTTAGACTGAAGTTGGAAGTTTGTATAAGATCTGGAAGGATTTTGGGGAAGAACAATGAAGAACTTTGGGAAAAAGTGAGGTTTTGATCGAGAATAGATAGGAAATCTGGGAGAAATTGTGTTTTTCAGAGAGAGAGAAAACGAGGAGAAATTTCGGCAGAGTAACGCTAGGGTAAAATAGTGTAAAATGGCTGAGGGGTGAAGGTTTATTTATAGGGGTGAGCCGGGTCAAAAAGATCCGCGTGTTTTTTAACGGGTTACACGGGTCTTGCTCCGCAAGCACTCTGACTTTCAATTGTTTCAATTTGGTCCTGATTTTTGTGAAATTCAGCTTAAAATTTTATTTTATATTCAATTTGGTCCTTATTTCAGCGTTAAGGTTTAAGGTTAGGATTTAATTTAAGGTTTGGGGTTTTAATTTAGGAGTTAGGGTTATAATTTATAGTTTAAGGTTATAAATTAGGGGTAAGGTTTAAGGATTAATGCTACTATTTCAATTAGTGTTTGAGTTTTGGGTTTAAGGTTTAAATATTTAAGGTTTGTGGTTTAGGGTTTATGTTAAATGTTTAGGGTTTATAGTATTGATTTAGTGTTTATGAAGCCTTTAGGTTTATGGTTAGTGGGTTTAGGGTTAGGATTTAATTTAAGGTTTGGGGTTTTAATTTAGGAGTTAGGGTTATAATTTATAGTTTAAGGTTATAACTTAGGGTTAGGGGTAAGGTTTAAAGATTAGTGCTACTATTTCAATTAGTGTTTGAGTTTTGGGGTTTAAGGTTTGAATATTTAAGGTTTGTGGTTTAGGGTTTAGGTTAAATGTTTAGGGTTTAAGGTATTGATTTAGTGTTTATGAAGCCTTTAGGTTTAGGGTAATCCTAGATCGAGGGTTTAGTGGTTAGGGTTAATTACTCATGCTTTAGGGTTTAATGCTTAGGGTTTAGAATTAGACATTAGGGGTTTAAACCTTAAACCCTAATATTTAATCAATGAACCATAGTCCCTAACCCTAAACCCTAAACAATAACCACTACCCTCTAAACCATAAAACCCTAATATTTAATCTATAGCTCATAGTCCGTAATCCTAGATCGAGGGTTTAGTGGTTAGGGTTAATTACTTATGCTTTATGGTTTAATGCTTAGGGTTTAGAATTAGACATTAGGGGTTTAAACCCTAAACCATAATATTTAATCAATGAACCATAGTCCCTAATCCTAAACCCTAAACCCTATACATTTAATTACAAATAATAATAATAATAATAATAATAATAATAATAATAATAATAATAATAGTAGTAGTAATAATAATAATAATCATAAAATTAATAATAATAATAAGCATAGTAAATATATAATAATAATAATAATAATTGTATTTAAGTATATAATAATAATAATAATAGTAGTAGTAGTAATAATAATAATAATATTACTAATCATAGTAATAATAATAATAATAATAACTAATAATAATAATAATAATAATAATAATAATAATAATAATAATAATAATATAATAATAATAAACTAATAATAATAATAAGCATAGTAAATATATAATAATAATAATAATTGTTTTTAAGTATATAATAATAATAATAATAATAATAATAAACCCTAACCACTAAACCCTAAAACCTAAAACTTAAAACCTAAACGCTAAAAACAAAAACCATTAATCCATCAATATATATATATTACATGTACGTATGTACGTATCATTTTTGTATTAATTTAAGATTAGTAAACCCTAAACCCTAAATCCTAAACCATAAACCATAAACTATAAACCCTAAAAACCATAATCCATCAATATACATAATTAATGTGGGCATGTTTGTATTAATTTAAGATTACTAAACCCTAAACACTAAACCCTAAACCCTAAACCATAAACCATAAACCCTAAACCGTAAAAACCATAATCCATCAATATATATATATATATATAATTAATGTAGGCATGTTTGTATTAATTTAAGATCATTAAACCCTAAACCCTAAACCCTAAAAACCATAATCCATCAATATATATATAATTAATTAATGTAGGCATGTTTGTATTAATTTAAGATCACTAAACCCTAAACACTAAACCCTTAAACCCTAAACCCTAAAAACCATAATCCATTAATATATATATATATAATTAATGTAGGCATGTTTGTATTAATTTAAGATCATTAAACCCTAAACCCTAAACCCTAAACCCTAAAAACCATAATCCATCAATATATATAATTAATGTGGGCATGTTTGTATTAATTTAAGATTACTAAACCCTAAACCCTAAACCTAAACCCTAAAAACCATAATCCATCAATATATATATATAAATATAATTAATGTAGGCATGTTTGTATTAATTTAAGATCATTAAACCCTAAACCCTAAACCCTAAACCCTAAACCTTAAAAACCATAATCCATCAATATATATATAATTAATGTAGGCATGTTTGTATTAATTTAAGATCAGTAAACCCTAAACCCTAAACCCTGAAAACCATAATCCATCAATATATATAATTAATGTAGGTATGTTTGTATTAATTTAAGATCCCTAAACCCTAAACCCCAAACCCCAAACCCTAAACCCTAAACCCTAAAAATTAATCCAATAGTACCAACTATATATATATATCACATATACGTAATCCCCTAACCCTAAACCCTAAACCATAAACCCTAAACCGTAAAAATAAAAATCATAATCCGTCAATATATATAATACACATAACACAATAAACCATAAACCCGAAGGAACCCGACCTGAAATGAACCCGACCTGAAACGAAACCGACCTGAAATGAACCCGACCTGAAACAAAACCGACCTGAAAAGAACCCGACCTGAAACGAAACTGACCTGAAACGAACCCGACCTGAAACGAAACCGACCTGAAATGAACCCGACCTGAAACGAAACCGACCTGAAATGAACCCGACCTGAAACGAAACCGACCTGAAATGAACCCGACCTGAAACGAAACCGACCTGAAATTAGCCTGTCAATTAACCGTTTTGACCCGACCTGAAATGAACCGACCTGAAATGAACCCGACCTGAAATGAACCCGACCCGAAATGAACCCGACCTGAATTGAACCCGACCTGAAATGAACCCGACCCGAAATGAACCCGAACCCGAACCGAATCGAGTCAAAACAAAAAATGACCCGAAATTACCTGTAACCGATTTGACCCGACCTGACAGAGCCCGACCTGAAACCCAACTGTTGACCTGTTTTTACATCCCTAACGGCAAGTAAAGGCAGGAAAAGTAAAAGTTTTCAAGTGGTTTTTGGATCTTAACGAGGGAATTATTACTAAATACTGACCACAAGCTCACATTGGTGAAAGGGAACCCTCTTATTTCGACTCCTTAATGTGTGGTATTGTTCTATGGGTCTCGTGTTGTTGATTAAGTGATACAAGAGGTGATGGCATTGACGAGAGAAAACGATGACTGGAGTTGGAAATAAATATAAAATTAGAGGACTAAATTTGTTATTTTATCGATTTTATAAACGACCAAATCATCTAAAGTTAATTATTTAACAAAGAAGGGTCTATTGTAACATTTGATAGTTTAAATGGTCATTTTATAACTTTTTATAGATGAATGATCTAATTTAAAAGTTTCTTATAATTAAACACATCGGTAGACACAAATTCATCAAGCATTGTTCATTATTTCAAAACGACATTTGCATTAATAATGACAAGGACACAGTTGTATAATAATACAAATAAAGGTCGTTATATCTCAATCACATCCACTTTGTCTGCCAAACTACATGGGGGGTACAATTTTCAGAGAGATCCCAAATCATATTATTATTATTTGGGTAAATTATATAGATGACCAACATATTATTGGTAAAGTCGCGATTTGACTATCTTACTTTTTTTCGAAGCAATTAAGTTATCATACTATTAATTTGGACTCAATTTGGTCACTTGCTATTAGAATCTAAGAGCAGGGTGATATGACAGTTAAAAAAGGGAGTATAATTACATATTTGGTCCCTGCTATTTACACATTCTTTCAATTTAGTCCTAATTTTAAATTAATAAATAAATAAATTATTTAATTAGGTGGTGACACATTTTAACACCTTATTGGAGGACTTTAATTATTTATATTTGATTTAATAAATTTATTTCTCTCCCCTAATCAGATGGTGACACATGTTACCACATATTTAGAGAAGAAAAACAAAATTCCTCTATTCTATGCTTGGTGGGATTCAAACCCAAGTATGGTAGGTGGAGAAGCAATGGCTTAGCCACTACACCAAGCACAAGTTTGAGCAATAAATCACTAATTTTAATATATGTCTTATTGTTTTCTACATTTTTTTAATTTTGCATATATAATCATCAAATTTGTAACCCCCTCGTCCCGGTCCGGACGCTTGACCGATCCGAGTGGGCTACACGGGGATAACCGAGGCGAAACCCGTTAAGGCTCCACTCCGGTTACCGACCCAAGAAAACTTTTTCGTTTAATATTATCTTATCTAGATGTATTGTTATATCCTATGTGAAAAAGGCAACAGCGGAAGAAAACAAGCGAGGCGAAATAACGAACATACAATTAAAGCAGCCCATTTTAACTTTCATAGCAGGCTGTATTGATACACTGAGAGAGGGTATTGATACGCCTTGACTAGGTCAACACACCAAGGTCAACCCAAGGAGACCGTATTTGTACACAGGCCGACCGTACTGATACGCCCTCACTGGTCAACTTCTCACGGTCAACGATACAAGACTGTACCGATACACCCTAGACCCGTACCGATACGCCAAAATCTCGTCAAAAACTCAGATTTCTAGAGAGGCTTTGGCGTATCGATACGCCCTCACGTATCGGTACGCTAGGCTAAACTTGAGTCCCAAAGTGTAGGACTGTATCGATACGGCCTTGGGCGTATCGATATGCCCTGTACTGCAATACTCGAGTTTGCAGTCTAAGACTCCAATTCACAACTCTAGATGAAATTCAAGACTTCCCTAGCCACACGCAAGCATACGTACAACATTTAACAACCAAGATTTCAGCATACGAGGCACCAAAATGAACAAGGATCATACATTCAAGGGATTCATGCATTTACCAAAAGAAGACATATATAACACTTAAAAGGTTCATGCCTTAAACAACCATATATAAAGCATCCATAAAGGGGCACAAGGCCAAAACACTAGGCAAGCAACCTCAAACATATCATCCACAAAAAAGGAGTCTAAACATGCTCCTAAAACCAAACATCAATATACATCAAAAGCTCAAATCAACAACACATATCCCATTGCTTGTCTATTACACCTTACAACTTAAAAGTCCATACTTGAAAGTTAAGATAGTACCACAAGGCACACTTGGAGGCCCTCTTCTTGCACTAGCAACCCACGAACTACGGATCTGCATTGTCGAACAAAAGAGAGCGTAAGCATAAAGCTTAGGGAGGGTAAACTCATTAAAACAAACCTCGACAATGCAGGGTCCAAGCACGAACAACAACCAAGGTAGAATGCATGATCTTACCTTCGATCCACATGAGCCAAATATAAATGATGCATGAACATAAACTCATTATTATGCCATGCTCAACAAGCCATAACCACATCATATGTAAACACATATATTAATCCATATTGGCAATACATATCTCAATTCATATTGGCACCTAGCTATGACACGAATACGCGGAACCGTTGGAACTCACATCCAACACAACCATTACCTTACGGTGGGATTACACTCATCACCGTTCACGCGGAGGGGATTCCACTCATTCTTACGCCCCGTCGATGGGATTACACTCATCACCGACTAACATATATATAGAAGAATTTTCGAGCGAACCCGTACTCCATCTTGATGACTACCATCACCAAGACCACGCACGCATTTGACTCATGTGTGCACACTAAACATCCTAATGATCGATCATTGTACCCTAGCATACTAGTTCCAATACTAAACACAATTCACAAAATCATTTCATATCAACTTCCGTGTTTAGCACGTACTCAGCATGACTCACCGTCATGCACAATCCACATTCCAAATCACATGCATATATCAATGCATCAAACCATGCCTCAACAACATGTATACACAATATACATAGCCATCATAACACAAGTAAACATGAGGCATAAACAACAATTTGAGTTCAACCAAAGTCTCTAACTAAAGCTTGGGATTATGATACCACTCTAATCCCAACTCTAGGTGGGTCTACCAAGCCCGACCTAGTCTACATGCTTGAACCAATGCTCAAAAACCATTTAAAAACATTTAACCACTCACCGACTATTCCAAGCTCAACACACTAGCCGATCAAGCTTCCAACGATTCCGGATTCGATCTCGAGGCTTCACCAACACAAATTCTTGCTTCTAATCAACTCAACACAAACAAAACAACCTCAAATCAGTTCACACATCAATGTAGCAAACCCAGAACACTATTCAAGCACAAAACACAAGATTTCAAGCTAAGAACAACTCTCAAAACCTCAATCCTGAGCAGCCCTTTAGTACAGTTCAAAACTCTTGATTTCAACATTTTTAACACACTTAAATGCTCCCAAAACAACCCCTAACTATCATACTAACATCAGCCCTCAATTTCCAACACATAGCAACCCCAAAACTCAACTTAAAACCCTTCCAAAAACCAAATTCGGGAATCTTTATAAAACTCTTTAAAACTCACATATGTTGGACCTTATGGTTCACAAACAACTTATCTAACAACAATAAATCAAAAGCTTTGTTAAAAATCCATAAAGCTTCAATCTTTAACAAAATCTTTGAAAAACCCAAAATACAAAATACATGGTTTTATTGAAAACTAATGGTACCAAAATGAAGAGGAAGGTAAGGCCAAGTCAAAAACGTAATTACCTTTCAAAAATCACCAACAAGGTGCAAAGGATGTGATGGAATAGTAATTTGGAGAAGTGAGAGCTTTTGGTCGTGAGAAATGGAAATGGGGAAGGGGGGAAGATGATGACAAAAGGCTATTTTAATAAAAAAGGGTTTTAAATTGAAAAACCATTTATTTACACCTTTTCCATTAATGAGGATAGTTATCTCAATTTCCAAATTCCATGGAATTGGGCTTTAAAATCAAAACATGTCCAACATAAATTATTTGTTTTGAAAACCCGAGTCCCAAAAATAATATTTTATTATTTCTAATTGTGAAATCAAAACCCGAAACATTATTTTAATATTATTTTCACCCAACCCCCAAACCCGGGTGTTACAAAATTATTTTTTTAATTTAATTTAAAAACTTAATTAAATTATTATATATATGTTAAATAATATTTAAAAATAAAAAATTTAAATTATAATAAAATTTCATTTAACGAATTCAAAACCTCAACTAAATTATTATATATTTTTTAATTTCGCATATATAATCATCGAATTAATAATTTTAATTTATTATATATTTTTCTACATTTATTTTTTAAAATAAATATAAATACAACACAAATCACAAGATAAATTAATTTAAATTATGTTTGTGATTTTAGATTCACTAAATAAATTTTAATATAACACAAATCACATGATAAATTCATTTGAATTATGTTTATGAGTTTCGATTCGATAAATGAAATTTTATTATAATTTAAATTTTTTATTTTTTAATATAATTTAACATATATATAAAAATTTAATTGAGATTTTTAATTAAATTAAGAAAACAATTCGATGATTATATATATGTAATTAAAAAAATGAATGTATAAAACAATAAGACATATATTAAAATTAGTGATTTAAAGCACAAACTTGTTCTTGGTGTTGTGACTTAGCCATTACTTCCCCCCCCCCCCCCCCCAAGATGGAGAGATTTTGTTTTTCTCCTCTAAATAGATTATAACACCCCTCACCCCGGATTAAGGGCAATGAGCGTTATATTAACTTATAACATATTCGAATTAGCAGCGGAAGGGGTTAACAATTTTCGTGTAACATTTTTTTTATTCCTTTCGAATACAAACATATAATTTAGCTATCTTATATTCATTCACTACCCATGTATAATCAACCATATCAATTACAAACATTATACATTTATCATACAAACTATCATATCATAGTTCTATTGGCATCTAGGTGAGTTCATCCAATTCGATTTCCAAACTTATAATTTAAAACCAAATCTAATTAAGTTACAAGTTGCATACAAATTAACATGTACGTTTGAACTATACATTTAATTTCTAAATTCCATTAGTTTCACTTCATTCGAATGAATCCATTCCAATTTCTAATCCATTCGAATGTCATTTAATCAACCCGATTCGGTTTAAAATTACAATTTCTAGTTTCAATAACTTAAACCATTTGATTATTACACACATAGTCCAATTTCCAATAACTTAATTCAATCGATTGAACCTTAGACCTTTATTAATTAAATTTTCATGTTAGCACATAAAAACAAATCCAATCATAATAATAACCGATTCATTCATCATATTTATATATATATATATATCATATCTGAATTATAACATCCATAGCGTTTTTAGTTTCCCTTGTACAAAATATACTCGGGGTACTACAACGGCTAAACCTATAGGTTGCCTATACAAAAAGAGATTTTAACAAAAAGAATCAAGCCCCAAACATATACTTGGGCGATCTATACCCCAAATATTTACCCCTTAAATACATACCGAAATGGAGGGAAACGTATTATAAAAGTTCATACATAACTAAAGTAGTAATTCATAAACATCACCATCAGACCGAACTGAACTAACATGCAGAACGCTAGGCCACCCAACATAAGCACGACAAAGATAGGGAAATGCATACTTAATCTTCGTGTGAGGAGAATACGGGTGGAGATCGACAAGCTAGGACCTGAAATTTTTGGGAAGGAAGGAAGGGTTCGAGTGGTAAGTACTTCTTGTACTTAGTGAGGAAACCCTAATCTATTCGATTTCCATTTAATTTCTTATGATCATACAATATGTTTCACTTTGCACATTAATTCATTCGAATGGCTCAAGCAATACAACAATATCACAATTTATTGATACACACTAATAATCATTCGAACATGTGCATAGTAAGGCATGTAATTTCATTCGATTACAAGCAATTTCACACAATCATATCATTGATATACATACAAGTCATGATTCCAAAAATCAATCTTTCAAATTATCAATTCCTCACATTTGAATTGCATAGCATCACAAGAATAATAATTCATGCTATCTTAACATCATAATCAAACACTCCAATTTCCACCAGTTTCATGAATTCGAATTCGGCAATTACATTTAACAAGCAGTAGCAAACTGTAGCAGATAATTAATTAATTTCATAATTCACTTATAACTTGCTGCCATCTAATTCAATGAATTACACCCAATCGAAAATTCAATTTCAAATTTCATCATTTAATTTTCTTATTCATTCAATTAGCAATGCCTTGGATAGTAGAGTGTGCTAGGTAATCAAGTCACGTGTAACTGAATTGTGAATCAAATTCACCGTGTAATAGGTACCACGTACCAAATCGTGTCAATGTATAACATATCATAATGTCCGTAGACATTAAGCAAGAAGGTACACTTACGTACCACAATATCGAGTACACTAACGTACCGATTTTCTTATCGAGCTCAGACTCTAGGCTAGTCGTACTACCTGGACAGACTATACACACCAAGGGCTTTGCTTATTGACATTTAATTTAAGTCATATCATTATTCAGATATTTTCAAAATTTGCTTCTTAATCCTTCGATTGAAATCATGAAATTTCAATTTCAAAAGTATCATGATATCACATATAACACATAATGCATTTCAATTCCATTTACATATAATCAATTCAGCTTTTGTATCATCAAATTTCATCTCACATAACTCAATCCACATATCACAACTCAATTTCAAGTCAAACTTATCAAGCATACACATGGTATCAACCAATTTAATCAAACATTGATCATTTTATCATCCTATCAATTATGCTAACAATCAGCAATTCAACTCATCCAAAATCAGTCCAATATACATAAATTTCATATTCAAACTAACACGACAAGCATCACATTTAAATTCAACACATAGAATGCCAAATCACATATCACATGCATATGGTCATTTTCCTTTTAATTCCTTCTTCCCTTACTAAAATCAGATAATTAATTAATCCAATTGCATGCTCAACATAATTAAAAATCAAATTGAGGCAGTTGGGACTCTAATCCCAACTCTAAAGTCGTTTCACTCACAGTTCGCCGAGCTAATTTTGTATCCGAATGCCTTTTACTCGATCTGTAGCCGTTCCCGGTGCAATCTCTTCCTCAACTCTTTCACTTCTAGGATCTAAGGCATTCAAGCCAAACAATAGGAAATTTTCAGAATTTATTTCATGCATTTCGAGGCTGAATTTTATCATTTATTAAAAACAGTCCCTATACTAATATGATTCGACAAGGCCAATTCCCATTTCACTAATTTCTTTAATTAATCACTTAAACTTTCAAATTGATCAGTAAATTGGTAGATTTCACTTTCTGCAGATTGTTAATCAATTTATTACCATTCCATTTTATCATATTTTAAAATTTTAATAAGTCACATGTTCTAAATTTTCCTTCTTTTCATTTACACACAATTCTAACCACCTAACTTAATTCGTTTCTTATTTTCAGTACACAACTCCAAATTGATCACCGTTTGTTCCTAAATTCAATTAACATACCCAATTTCATCATATTAAAATTTTAGATTGAAACTCCTAATAGATTATTTTCTACAATTTTCCAAAGTTCACTGTCCAGCGAGGAGCATTGCTGGACAGTTTTGCATGCTGTTCGATTTTACCACAGTCATCAAAACTCCTTTTTATAATTTTTATACCATTTTAGACATGTCAAAGTAGAACATATAAAAAATTCATCTTAAAATTCCTACTGATCAGTTTTGTATAATTTTATAAAGTTGCATGTCTTGTAACTAACAAATCTGTCCATTTTAATACTTGCCTGTTCATAAGCTTTCACCTTTTTAAATTTTCTTAAGGTTTCTTATGAACTTAGAAATTTCCAGCAGCATAACATCTAATAACATCCTCTTCATGATTTTCTAAACACATTAAAACATTTGATCTATTGAAATTTCTACCATATTCGAACTAAGAAGGGAGTAAGCTACTTACTTTTAATTTTTCTCTGAATTTTCTATGAAGATTTCAATGCCATGCAAGCCTCTTTTCTTCTTCACCGTGCACCTCTCTACTCTCTCTAAGGTTTTATGTTTGTAAGTGTATGTGAAACTATGATTTTCTTAGTTAGGAAGGGTTGAGTGGCCGGTTGAGGGAAGGTGAGCATTGATGAGAATTGACACTAAGTCAATATCTCATGTCAATGAAAGTCTAATTTGTCCCTTGTTTAAATTATCATTTCATCATAATCAAAGGATAATTCATGAATTTTAGACTTTAGCATGCAAGCTTTATATCTTCTCTCTTGTTCGATTTGGTCATTAGACATATTGACCGAATTTCCTTAAACATTTACTTTAAAATTCGATTTGGTCCTTATGAACCTATTTCCAATTCGAATATTTAGGAAATTAATCTAATAAATCACTTAATTATTTAATTAAACCTCTAACCTTCTAGGCCAATTTTTGGGATGTTACATTTCTCCCCCCTTAAAGAAAGAATTCATCCCCGAATTCTTACCTGAATCGAACAAATGAGGATATTGGTTTTGCATTGTTTCCTCAGGTTCCCATGTTGCCTCTTCCATCTTGTGATTTCTCCACAAGACTTTAACCAGTGCAACATTTTTGTTCCGGAGTCTTTTAATTTCCCTATCCAGAATCTGAACCGGTTCCTCTTCCTAAGACAAATCAGGATTCAGCTCTACTTCTTTCGGCTCTAAGACGTGGGAAGGATCGGATCTATACTTTTTGAGCATTGACACATGAAAGACATTGTGGATTTTATCAAACTCACTAGGAAGTGAAAGTCGATAAGCCACTGGGCCAATTCTTTCAGAAATTTCGAAAGGTCCAATAAAGTGAGGACTGAGCTTTCCCCTCTTTCCGAACCGAAACACTTTCTTCCATGGAGAGACTTTAAGAAAGACTTTGTCTCTCACATTATGTTGGATATCTCTTCGTTTCAGATCAGCATAGGCTTTTTGTCTATCGAAGGCTTGTTTTAAGCGAGAGTGGATGATTTGAACTTTCTCTTCAGTTTCTTTGAGCAATTGGGGTCCCAAAACTTTATTTTCACCAAGTTCGGACCAGCACAGAGGTGTTCTGCATTTTCTGCCATACAATGCTTCAAATGGAGCCATCTGAATAGACGACTGATAGATATTGTTGTAGGCAAATTCAACTAAGGGTAGGGATTTCTCCCAATTTTTCCCAAAGTCAATAATGCAAGCTCTAAGCATATCTTTGAGAATCTGAATTACTCGTTCAGACTGACCATCACTTTATGGATGGAAAGCAGTGCTTAGATTCAGTTTAGTTCTAATAGCTCTTTGCAAAGTTCTCCAAAATCTGGAAGTAAATCTTGGATCACGATCAGAGACAATGGAGATAGGAATTCCATGTAGCCGAATTATTTCCTGAATGTACAGATTGGCCAAAGTCTCCAAACTGTAGTTGATACGAATAGGAATGAAATGTGCCGATTTGGTGAATCGATCAACAATCACCCAAATAGCATCATATTTTCTGGGAGAACAAGGAAGACCAGTCACGAAATCCATAGTAATTCGTTCCCATTTCCACTGTGGCAGTACAAGTGGTTGGAGTAGTCCTGTGAGAACTCTATGTTCAGCTTTGACTCTCTGACAATTGAGACATTTAGATACAAAATCATTGATAGCCGCTTTCATACCAGACCACCAATACAAAGATTTGAGATCTTTATACATCTTAACCGATCCAAGGTGGACCGAGAAAGTACTCTGGTGTGCTTCTTCCAGAAGATCTCTTTTCAGATTTTCATCATTTGGAACACAGATTCTATCTTTGAAGTAAAGTAGACCGTTTGTATGAATACAAAATCCTTCACCAGGCTTTGTATCCAGTTTGGAAATAACATCCTGAAGTTCTGGATCAATTTTCTGAAGATTTTCAATCCTTGAGATTAGATTGGATTGAATTTGAAGTTCGGATAGGAATCCTTGCTTCTGATACACTCGGAGATGAGCATTGATAGCAGTTGGAGCTACAAGAATAAATACCACTTTTAATCAGAACTTTTATTACAGACATATTAAATTTTTATTTATTTAAGACTTGAGGATTAGAAATTTTACCCAATGTCGGTTTACGACTCAAGGCGTCTGCAACCACATTGGCTTTTCCTGGATGATAGTCAATGACTAAATCATAGTCTTTCAACAACTCCATCCATCTGCGTTGTCTCAAATTCAGATCTTTCTGAGTCAGGAGATACTTTAGGCTCTTATGATCGGTGAACATGTAACATTTCTCACCGTACAAGTAGTGTCTCCATATTTTGAGAGCAAACACAATTGCAGCAAGTTCGAGATCATGCGTTGGATAGTTCAATTCATGAGATTTCAGTTGGCATGAAGCATAAGCAATCACATTATCACCTTGCATTAGAACACATCCAAGACCCGTATGCGAAGCATCACTGTATACAGTATAATCTTTGCCCGGTTCTGGTTGGATCAAAATTGGGGCATGAGTCAAGGCTGTTTTGTGTTGGTCAAAGCTTCTCTATTACTTTTCAGACCATTCAAATGGTTGGTCTTTACGAAGAAGTTTAGTCAAAGGTAAGGCTATAGAGGAGAACCCTTTGACAAACCTTTTGTAATAACCAGCAAGACCAAGAAAACTCCGTATTTCACTGACATTTCTGGGAGGTCGCCAATCCATGATTGATTGAATTTTCTTTGGATCAACTTTAATTCCTTCTGCGGAAATTACATGACTAAGGAAGATACTTCCGATAACCAGAACTCGCACTTGGAAAATTTTGCGAATAACTGGCGTTCCCGGAGAGTTTGCAAGACAATGCGAAGATGATCTGCATGTTCTTCTTTGTTGCGAGAATAGATCAAAATGTCATCAATGAAGACGACAACAAATTTATCAAGATAGGGCTTGAATACTCTGTTCATGAGATCCATGAATGCCACCGGAGCATTTGTCAATCCGAAAGGCATTACCAGAAATTCATAGTGGCCATAACAAGTTCGAAAGGCTGTTTTTGACACATCCTCCTCTTTGACTCTCATTTGATAGTATCCATATCGCAGATCGATCTTTGAGTATACCGAAGCATCTCTAAGTTGATCAAACAGATCTTCTATTCTTGGGAGCGGATATCGGTTCTTGATTGTGATCTTGTTCAATTGACGGTAGCCAATGCAAAGACGCATTGCTCCATCTTTCTTCTTTACAAACAGAACAGGTGCACCCCAGGGAGAAGTGCTGGGTTGAATGAAACCCTTGTCCTGAAGCTCTTGGAGTTGTTTTTGCAATTCTTTTAACTCAAGAGGTGCCATCCGATACGGAGTAATAGACACCGGATTTGAGCCAGGCTGTACTTCAATCCCGAATTCAACTTCTCTAGTCGGAGGAAGACCAGGTAGTTCCTCGGGAAACACATCAATGAATTCAGAAACGACAGGCATTTCAGACATTCCAAATTCAATTTGATCTCGTAAGACCATGGATGCAAAAATGGAAGTGGGCTTTTTATCAATTAGGAGTATGGATTCTTTTCCTAAACCCTGAAGATATAATTTTTTATTTTGACAATCTACCCAAGCTTCATGTTTACTTAACCAATCAAAACCCAAAATTAGGTTGAACTCACAGGAGGGTAATATGTAGAGATCAATAAGGAATGGCAAATTGCTAATATGCAATGAACAATTTCTACATATCAGGTTAATGTTCGAAGTTCCTCCTAAAGGGTTTGAAACTATCAGACTTGTTTTCACAATTTCAGGTTCTAAATTCAACCTTTTCACTACAGATAGACATGTGAAAGAATGAGTGGATCCCGAATCTATTAAGGCATAAACAGGATGTGAGTTTAGCTCAACAGTACCTGCGATCACTTCAGGAGACTCTTCATCATCTCTACCACGAATGTGGTATACTCTAGCAGGAGCTCGAGATTCTTGATGAGTGGTAGCATTAGAATGAGTACCCTTGCCTTTCTTTTGATAACTCGGCTGGGCTGACTTGGCATTCCTATTCCGATTAGAGGATGTCGGACTAGGAACTGCAGTGTTACGAGCTGGCATAGATTCATGCTTCTGAGGACAGTCTTTGATGTAGTGATCATCACCACCACAAGCATATCAGAGATTTGCCTGAAGTCTGCACTGACCTCGATGTGGTTTCTGACAGAACTTGCAAGGAGGAATCTTTTCAGAATTTCCCGTACTATTAACAGACATAGTCGGTACTGAGGATCTGATCACAGTAGCTGGTTTGGAAGTATAATTGCTCCTCGGAGCAGAAGTGAAATTAGAAGACCCTTCTTTCTAAAATTTAGGCTTCTTAAATTGCCATTGAGACTTGTCGTCTCATTTCTGCTTTTTGTCAGGTCTATTGCCCCCTTTTCGCTTTTCAGTAGCTTTCATTCTAGCTTCGGTTGCAATAGCTCGATTTACAAGATTTTGGAAATCATTGATTCCCAAAGCAGTGAAGATTGGACTTAATTCATCATTCATGCCTTCAATGAACATTCGGCATTTATCAGCTTCAGTTTTGATGTATTCTGCACCGTATTTGCAATACTTGTAAAAGTCTGCAACGTACTACTCAATGGGCGATTGGCTTGTTTAAGGTGCAAGAATTTCTTTCTTCTTTCAGCTAAGTACTGTTCACTGATGTACTTCTTTTTGAACTCTTCAAGGAAGAATTCCCACGTCACCAGTTCAGTTGGAACAGTGAGAGTAGTGGTTTCCCACCAGTTCATAGCCTCATCAGTTAACAGAGCCACAGCACACTCCAATTTATGGTCATCGGAGCACTGTAATTGTCTGGTTACCACCTTGGTGGTGTTTTCAAGCCAGTACTCTGCATCTTCTGGTCTTTCTTCATTAGTATCAGTAAAGGTGTAGGCTCGATGCTGAGAAAGTTTATCTATCGGTGCTCTGCTAGGTGCAGTAGGGACAGAAACAATAGGATGCTCTTGTTTCAGATTTGTCAGAAGTTGATTGAACATCTCCTTCATGCTTAGGAGACATTCCCTGTGGGCAGACTAAACAATAGGATTTTCAGGTGGAGGTTGTTCTGTGTTCTGAACATGTTCCTTATCAAATTTCTCAACGATCTGAACATGCTCTTTAGTGATCCTTTCAGTGACTTGAGCAGGTTCTTTAATAATTTGCTCAGAAATATGAGCATGCTCTTTGTTTCTCTCCTTTCTTGGAGTTTCAGCTCGAGCTGGAGAATTATCACCCAATCTCACACTTTCACCTTCGCTCGAAGATTCATGTGAGCTCCCATTCTTTGGGTCTTTTGGGTCCGTCATTTTCTATCATTCATTTAAACAACAAAAGATCAGAAAGCTCAATACATATATCTTATCATGCAATAAATGGGTGGCATGCCTAGACAATGCAGATGCATGTAGACTCGATTAAAATTTTTAGGACTTAACCAAAAAAGCTCTGATACCACTTTATATAACACCCCTCACCTCGTATTAGGGGCAAGGAGCGTTATATTAACTTATAACAAATTCGAATTAGCAACGGAAGGGGTTAACAATTTTCGTGTAACATTTTTTATTCCTTTTGAATACAAACATATAATTTAGCTATCTTATATTCATTCACTACCCATGTATAATCAACCATATCAATTACAAACATTATACATTTATCATACAAACTTTCATATCATAGTTCTATTGGCATCTAGGTGAGTTCATCCAATTCGATTTCCAAACTTATAATTTAAAACCAAATCTAATTAAGTTACAAGTTGCATACAAATTAACATGTACGTTTGAACTATACATTTAATTTCTAAATTCCATTAGTTTCACTTCATTCAAATGAATCCATTCCAATTTCTAATCCATTCGAATGTCATTTAATCAACCCGATTCGGTTTACAATTACAATTTCTAGTTTCAATAACTTAAACCATTCGATTATTACACACATAGTCCAATTTCCAATAACTTAATTCAATCGATTGACCTTAGCCCTTTATTAATTAAATTTTCATGTTAGAACATAAAAACAAATCCAATCATAATAATAATCGATTCATTCATCATATTTATATATATATCATATCTGAATTATAACATCCATAACGTTTTTAGTTTCCCTTGTACAAAATATACCCGGGGTACTACAACGGCTAAACCTATAGGTTGCCTATACAAAAAGAGATTTCAACAAAAAGAATCAAGCCCCAAACATATACTTGGGCGATCTATACCCCAAATATTTACCCCTTAAATACATACCAAAATGGAGGGAAACGTATTATAAAAGTTCATACATAACTAAAGTAGTAATTCATAAACATCACCATCAGACCGAACTGAACTAACATGCAGAACGCTAGGCCACCCAACATAAGCACGACAAAGATAGGGAAAGGCATACTTAATCTTCGTGTGAGGAGAATACGGGTGGAGGTCGACAAGCTAGGACCTGAAATTTTTGGGAAGGAAGGAAGGGTTCGAGTGGTAAGTTCCTTTTGTACTTAGTGAGGAAACCCTAATCTATTCGATTTCCATTTAATTTCTTATGATCATACAATATGTTTCACTTTGCACATTATTTCATTCGAATGGATCAAGCAATACAACAATCTCACAATTTATTGATACACACTAGTAATCATTCGAACATGTGCATAGTAAGGCATGTAATTTCATTCGATTACAAGCAATTTCACACAATCATATCATTGATATACATACAAGTCATGATTCCAAAAATCAATCTTTCAAATTATCAATTCCTCACATTCGAATTGCATAGCATCACAAGAATAATAATTCATGCTATCTTAATATCATAATCAAACACTCCAATTTCCACCAGTTTCATGAATTCGATTTCAACAATTACAGTTAACAAGCAGCAGCAAACTGTAGCAGATAATTAATTAATTTCATAATTCACTTATAACTTGCTGCCATCTAATTCAATGAATTACACCCAATCGAAAATTCAATTTCAAATTTCATCATTTAATTTTCTTATTCATTCAATTAGCAATGCCTTAGATAGTAGAGTGTGCTAGGTAATCAAGTCACATGTATCTGAATTGTGAATCAAATTCACCGTGTAATAGGTACCACGTACCAAATCGTGTCAACGTATAACATATCATAATGTCTACAGACATTAAGCAAGAAGGTACACTTACGTACCACAATATCGAGTACACTAACGTACCGATTTCCTTATCGAGCTCAGACTCTAGGCTAGTCGTACTACCTGGACAGACTATACACACCAAGGGCTTTGCTTATTGACATTTAATTTAAGTCATATCATTATTCAGAAATTTTCAGAATTTGCTTCTTAATCCTTCGATTGAAATCATGAAATTTCAATTTTAAAAGTATCATGATATCACATATAACACATAATGCATTTCAATTCCATTTACATATAATCAATTCAACATTTGTATCATCAAATTTCAACTCACATAACTCAATCCACATATCACAACTCAATTTCAAGTCAAGCTTATCAAGCATACACATGGTATCAACCAATTTAATCAAACATTGATCATTTTATCATCCTATCAATTATGCTAACAATCAGCAATTCAACTCATCCAAAATCAGTCAAATATACATAAATTTCAGATTCAAACTAACACGACAAGCATCACATTTAAATTCAACACATAGAATGCCAAATCACATATCACATGCATATGGTCATTTTCCTTTTAATTCCTTCTTCCCTTACTAAAATCAGATAATTAATTAATCCAATTGCATGCTCAACATAATTAAAAATCAAATTGAGGCAGTTGGGACTCTAATCCCAACTCTAAAGTCGTTTCACTCACAGTTCGTCGAGCTAATTTTGTATCCGAATGCCTTTTGCTCGGTCCGTAGCCGTTTCCGGTGCAATCTCTTCCTCGACTCTTTCACTTATAGGATCTAAGGCATTCAAGCCAAACAATAGGAAATTTTTAGAATTTATTTCATGCATTTCGAGGCTGAATTTTATCTTTTATTCAAAACAGTCCCTATACTAATATGATTTGACAAGGCCAATTCCCATTTTCACTAATTTCTTTAATTAATCACTTAAACCTTCAAGTTGATCACTAAAATTGGTGGATTTTACTTTCTACAGGTTGTTAATCAATTTATTACCATTTCATTTTATCAAATTTTACAATTTTAATAAGTCACATGTTCTAAATTTTCCTTTTTTTCATTTACACACAATTCTGACCACCTAACTTAATTCGTTTCTTATTTTCAGTACACAACTCCAAATTGATCACCGTTTGTTCCTAAATTCAATTAACATACCCAATTCCATTATATTAAAATTTCAGATCGAAAATCCTAATAAATTACTTTCTACAATTTTCCAAAGTTCACTGTCCAGCTAGGAGCATTGTTGGACAGTTTTGCATGCTGTTCGAAATGGGTTTCCAGATTTTACCACAGTCATCAAAACTCCTTCTTATAATTTTTCTACCATTTTAGACATGTCAAAGTAGAACATATCAAAATTTCATCATAATATTCCTACTGATCAGTTTTCTATAATTTTTTAAAGTTGCATGTCTTGTAACTAACAAATCTGTCCATTTTAATACTTGCATGTTCATAAGCTTTCACCTTTTTAAATTTTCTTAAGGTTTCTTATGAACTTAGAAATTTCCAGTAGCATAACATCTAATAACATCCTCTTCATGATTTTCTAAACACATTAAAATATTTGATCTATTGAAATTTCTACCATATTCGAACTAAGAAGGGAGTAAGCTACTTACTTTTAATTTTTCTCTGAATTTTCTATGAAGATTTCAATGGCATGCAAACCTCTTTTCTTCTTCACCGTGCACCTCTCTACTCTCTCTAAGGTTTTATGTTTGTAAGTGTATGTGAAACTATGGTTTTCTTAGTTAGGAAGGGTTGAGTGGCCGGTTGAGGAAAGGTGAGCATTGATGAGAATTGACACTAAGTCAATATCTCATGTCAATGAAAGTCTAATTTGTCCCTTGTTTAAATTATCATTTCATCATAATCAAAGGTTAATTCATGAATTTTAGACTTTAGCATGCAAGCCTTATATTTTCTCTCTTGTTCGATTTGGTCATTAGACATATTGAGCGAATTTCCTTGAACATTTACTTTAAAATTCGATTTGGTCCTTATGAACCTATTTCCAATTCGAATATTTAGGAAATTAATCTAATAAATCACTTAATTATTTAATTAAACCTCTAACCTTCTAGGCTAATTTTTGGGATGTTACATAGATGGTGACATGTGTAAATAGTTTATTTTATTAATTTAAAATTAGGACTAAATTGAAAAAATATATAAATAATAAGGACCAAATGTGTAATTATACCTCTTTTTAACTGCCATGTTAGATTCTAACGGCAGGTGACCAAATTGACTCCAAATTAATAGTATGACGGCTTAATTGCTTCGAAAAAACTAAGATGGACAAATCGCGACTTTATCAATAGTTTGGTGGTCATTTATGTAGTTTACCCTTATTATTTTTTGAAAGTATTATTATTATTATTATTATTATTTAAGTTTTTATTGATTTTTTTGTACAAATCTTACTTAAGAGTGAGGTGGAAAAATTTGCTCTTAGTAAATAATGAACTCACAACTAGGGTGTCAACTGAAAGTTTTAAATCACTTACTTTAGAGATTTATTGACTTTTTTATCAAAATTTTAAACGTTAAATATAAATATTTTTAAAATTAGATTTTTCCTGATAAAAGTTAAAATCAGTAAAAGATAATATTAATGAGACAAAAGAAATAACCTTTGGCCTTCTTCACTCCTAACCAAACGGCTATATTGTATAAATTATTCAAATCCTTCCTTTCACTAACCCCAACGGTCCATTTGCATTCTTCCAGCCCCACTCCCCATTTATACAATCTCTCTTACTTCCATTTCTCCCCCTATTTTCTCTCTTACTTCCATGTATCAGTACGGTATCTCGTGTCAATACTTGGTATTAACAGCACCGTACCGGTACTTAGCAGTATCATACCGGTACGTTATACATTAAATGCCACTTTCAACTTAGCCGATACTCATAGCTACTATACCGGTATTCCTTGCACCATATTGCAAGTTTGAGTATGATCTTTTGTCATAATTCGTTTTAAAGGTGTTTTTGTAGAAGTATTTTAAAGGGTTTTTTTTATTAATAAAACCAACCATTTTAAAGGGGTTCTAAATGACGCGATTCTTGCTTTTATATATTCATATTTAATAAGGTTAATTAGACATACTTTATACTTCCAATGTTCATAATTAAGACCGAGAATTCCAAGATATAGTTTAATACCATGTATGCATACTTATTGCTTAATTTTACCATGGACATAGCATACTATGTTTCTCATGAATTGAGCCTACTACATATGTCAATATAATATAAGTCTTTTAACCAAAACGTGTTATATGTTCCTTTACTAGAACCTTTAATCTCTCTCAAGCTTAACATAACAATATCAACACCTTAATCAAGCATAACATAATAACAAAGCATAGCCAATCTAATACGTTCATATAATGGTCCATTTCATCTTCTTTGACTTAAAACTTATTATTAAGAATAAAGTACACAAACGGTCATTAGACTATCCTAAGAAATACAAAATAGTCACCAAACTTTTAAAAGTTACATAATGGACATTAAACTTTAGTTTTTGCTACAAAATGGACACTGAGCCGTTAACTGTTGTTAACTGTTTGGCATGATAGTTACGAAATTTGTATAATTGCACATTTAATCACTAATATTTACACATTCAATCAATTTAGACATCAATAATGAGGGTTAAACTAGGACTACATTGATTGAATGTGAAAATATAGAGGATTAAATGTGTTATTATTGAAAATTTCATAACTGTCACATCATTAACTTAACGACAGTTAATAGCCCCGTGAACATTTTGTAACAAAAACTAAAGTTTAATGCCCATTATGTAACTTTTGAAAGTTTAGTGACCATTTTGTATTTCTTAGGATACTTTAGTGAACATTTGTGTACTTTACTCTATTATTAAATATTGTTGTTCATTTTATCATAATATATATTAAAATCATAGCATATTAACATATACTAAATCCATCACTTATCACTTAAACAAATCATGATATCAATCAAAGTCATACCCATTATAATGCAACTAACATGCTTAGTTCATATGCCACCATCTAGGAGTTTGACAAAAAAAACTTACTCAGTGCCTTAGAAGTGGCTTGTAACCCCTAAACACGATCCCAAGCGTTTACGAAGAATTAATACCTGAAATGTATGCAAAGGAACATTGTAAACATACATAGCTTAGTAGGGTAGCTTAAACATAAATATAAAGGGTGTACAATGCTTTATGATCACAAAAGAATCATATTCAAAATGTGACATCAAAGCATACATAGCACAATTATTATAACTTCCCAGATCCTATCCATGATGTGATCATAGTCCAACAAAACGAATTCGAAAAGCTTTCATTAGGACCAATTACGCGTGATAGGCTAAGAAGTTGCAAGAATATGTGTTTCATAGTTATTATCAACTTTCGGAAGTGATCACTTCTTCTAGTGATCAGGAAGATCGAATCGTGCATGAGCATCCATGCAATGTTTTGCATGCGCAATTTTAGTTTGCTTCAAAAAAAATTTCTATTTGCATACAATGCATTCTTTTCACATACACATTTTGTTCGCATACACATTATGTTCGCATACATTGCACTTTGCTCGCATAGACATTATATTCACATACATTGCATTCTGTTCACATACATTACATCATGTTCGTATAGATTACATTCTGCCACATCATTTATTGTTTGCATCAGCATGAGTTACATTTGCATTACAACTTGCCTAATTTTTGTCATGTCAATTCGACAGGTTTGGTTCTAATCACATCATGCGAAACAAAGGCACGCTTTCCAAAAGGATCTTAATTAATGTATCTATCACTACAAAAAAAAATGACCTATACCGACGGACACAAATTCGTCAGTAAAACACCAAAAATCCGTCAGTATAGGGTCTAAATCTTTTTACCGACGGACAAAAAGGAAATTCCGACAGATAAAGTACCGTCGGTAGTATGCTTGTCGGTATAAAATTATACCGACAGACGAAACCGTTGGTATAGATATTCTGACCCTATACCGACGGACACAACCGTAGGCATAGGTATTGGCTACCCCGACAAATTAGGGTATATATTCCGACGGATTTTATTCGTCGGTATATATTACAGCTTTTACTGACGGTGTGTCCGTCGGTATAGGTTCTATCTGTACTGACGGTGCGTCCGTCGGTATAGGTTCTATCCGTATCTTTACTGACGCTTGTGTCCGTCGGTATAGGTATCATGTAAGATCTCTATAGCATATTTATACCGACAGTTATTCCGTCAGTATAGGTGTAATTGGTATTTATTTATTTTTTTAAATATTAATAATTATTAATACATTCCATTATTTTTATACCACAACAAGAAATAAATTTCCCGAACTTGAGTTAAAAGAAATCCACATAATCTGCAAAAAGTAACTTGAAAGATTCCAGTGGGATTCAATCAGTTGCAAACATCATTAAATACTCTAGAATCAAGTCCAGTCAACTTGGTTGGAACCAAACATTGTGCACCACCGACTATATGGATACGGATAGGAAACCTCTAGTTCCCGTCTAGATTCTTTTCTAACAACTCTCTAATATAGCAATACATGGAACCTGTGAGTGTTCATAGGTCTGGTGAAGGTGCAAGCAAGTGAAGATGCACGCCAAATCCCATGGACAAGCAGTTGCGATGAGAGCTCCAATATCAGATATAAACAGGTTTAACATCATTGGCACCGAAGCTTGCAGCACACACTGGACACTTGCGGTGACGACTTTCGGTGATTTTCTGTACACAAGGGTTGCAGAAGAGATGGTAGCATTTTGTAATAACAACCTGCAGAATGGACAAAAAACTATAAGCAAATTTGGAACAAAAACGAACAAGCTATAAGTTATGTTTACTCGGACTCACACATTATTTGAAATACTAATCTTGAAACAATTGCAGCGCCAATGGGAACAAAAGCTAAAACTACAACAAGGGCCTAGTTGAACAACAGTGACCTTGAAATACTAATTCAGAATCACACATTTACCTCTTTCGGTCTGTCAAGACAGATGCTGCACTTCAGTATTTCTCTATACTCTCTAAGTTCTTGTTGAAGCCTTTCAACCATTGAGTTTCCTTCTGTCTTTGCTCGAAGATGTACTACCTTTCTTCTCGCCACTTCCAAATCTTCCTCAATTCTTTTCTTGTTAAACCTGATACACGAATAACATACAGAAAAACAGACATGAACTCACCCTATGCATTAAGGCAAAATGGAAACATAAAGGACCAACAAAGGGGTTGTTTTCCAAATAAAAAGGGAAAACAATAAATTGCAAAAGAATGTTATTTAAATAATAAATTGTTGCATCCATAACCATAAATATATTACTTAAAAGTCTCATTTGTCTACAAGGGAAATAAATATCTCGGGTGACACGCACAAACAAAAGTCATTCGTTTAAATTTCTTCCAACAATTCAAGCATATCATAAACAATAGAGAAAATTCAGAGACTATATATAAACATCTCACATACAGCAAAGAGATTCATGATGACAAATGAGGATTAATATTCCTAAGCTAGATAAGATTAAGCAACCACCAAATTTGGGTCGGTTAGCCATAATCGAGTTGAGACCAAATCAGGGCATTCACTTTACCCATACTTGTTTTGCAGCCTACCATGAGACCCAAATATATAGCATGGTGCCAATGCGAGGATGTTATCACTTTGTCAGAGATCTCATCAAGTTCTACAACTAAAAGTCAACCATCCAGAACACTCCCAAATATGTACCCCGCGAGCGCACACGCACACATATATTTTCATAATATTCAAAAGAAAAATGGTAAGCATACACTTGTTATCGAGAATGATCACCAGGATCTAGATGAAGACACTAGTGCAAAAAGTGAGTTCAACTTCCTAACTCTCCAACCCAACAGAAGTAGAAGACCTCAGATTTACTCAATATTCAATTGAACTATTTGTTGCCTGAAATTGAAGTAATAGCTTAAGCTTCTTATATGCCGGATATTAAGTGTAAATCAAAACAATGCACAAGGAAAACAATTACAGACAATCTGGTTTACAACTTTGTACATTGACTATCACATGAGGAGAATAGGGACGAGTCCCTTTGGATGCACTTGTAACGCGCAGTCGCAGAAAAAGCAAATTCAGTGGGAGAAATACCTGAAAGTTATCGCTAATGGAAGGTGACACGGAGGTGTGCAGGTTGGGAAGGAGAGTCACTGGGAGAAGTGCTCATGGAATCTACTTGTGCAGCAAATTGCAAGTTCCACAGCACATCCTCAACAGACGGTCTCTCTGTCGGGTCCGTTAGCAGACATCGGACACAAATTTCCATCATTGTTTTTAACGACTGATCAGAGCAAGATGTCTGAACTGCTGGATCAGCAATGCTTCTTCTAGTTGCATCATCGGTTGCTACAACTGCTTGTAACTGCACAGGATTGTAAGACAATTAATTAAGGATTCATACGCGAGATTGTTTGTTCATCTAGAAACAGAAAATGATGCAGAGAATACATAGAAGCCATCATTGTTTTCCTTGTACAAAGTTGTAAACCAGATTGTCTGTAATTGTTTTCCTTGTGCATTGTTTTGATTTACACTTAATATCCGGCATATAAGAAGCTTAAGCTTAATATAAATCGTAGTCATTAAGTGCGATGCAATTGAGGAGTCCAAGCAGGATAGTTTCATGAATTAATTGAACTTATTGAAATGGGAATTATGAAATGGTCGTCAATGCTAAAAACTTTAACAACAAGCTCAAAGAAGATGGAAATTGACAAGTGCTATAGAAAACCTGGTAACAGCACCCATTGAGCGGCCCCATAAGCCAATCAAAGAGACATTTCCATCTGCCCGCAAATAATCAACCACTGCTTTCAGATCATCTTTCTGAAAAAATAGGAAAAGAATGTCAGGCAGCAAATGTTTGGTATGCAAGAAACACCTGGAATGGACATGTGTGACGTTATACAAATATGAATTAAATGTACATTACAAAGTGAAAAATGGGTGTTGTTACCAGATTTTCTATAAACCACTGTCGATATCAACGAGCATGGTCAAGAAAATTTTAATGCATATGTAAACTTTCAAAACCTAAAGACCCCAAATATTCACCCCCAAAACAAGTTTTAGCAGAAGAAACTAATAGTCGGTGTACGACACATCTGTATTAAGTAAGAATACCCAAATAACCCAATACATAATACCAGTAATGATTGTATGCAAAAAAATTACTAAAATTATCAATGAAACATGAGTAGACGCATTTTCTGCATCCATAAGAATGAGAGAAAGAAGGTCTAGATTTTTTTCAATTAGTTAGTAACCACTTACTTCATACCAACCCAAGGTGACATACTCTCCTCCGGCCTGAGGGACCGAGCGGCCTGAGGGACGACCGACGGCGACAAGGAGAACAACAAGGAGAAGCACGAGGAGGAGGAGCACGAGCAGGGGGATTTAGGGATTTTTTTATTTTCATGATTGATTTGGGGATTTTAACTTTTGGAGGAATCCTAAACCGCATAAACAATTAAATCACATGTAAAAATTTTAATTCCCTATATCGACGGCCTCAAATAACAGTCGGTCTAAACTAAACTTATACCGACACACATAAAACACCGTCAGTATATGGTTTACCTATACCGACACACACAAAAAACCGTCAGTATATGGTTTACCTATACCGACACACACAAAAAACCGTCAGTATATGATTTACCTATACCGACGGTTTCAGTACATCGTCGGTAAATATTACAGTTATACCGACGCATTTTTGTTTTCCGTCGGTATATAGTACATCTATACCGACAAATTCTGTATCCGTCGGTATACATAAGAACTTTTACCGACAGTGTTGTTTTCCGTCGGTATATAGTATCTATAGCAGCGACTTGTGTCCGTCGGTATACATAAGAAATACACCTCTTAAATCAAGTTGGTTCTAATCATCATGGGCAACACACATTTCAAGGGATTTAATTAATGTATTTCTTATCCTTCACTTTGTAAAGCCTATAAATAGAGGCCAGTTTTCTCATTTGTAAAACATACATGAAATATAAAAAACTTGTGAGATTCATTCTCTTGTTCTTTTAAGAACTTTATCGGTTTCCTCGAGTTTTCATGTGAAATTATTATATCCCATTTATTTATATCGTAGGTTTCTAGCTAGTTGTTTTATAAGTAGCGGGTCTCGATCCATCTTTGATTTCATTTTATTATATCGTAGGTTCTTAGTTCTGTATAATTAGCGGGTCTCGATCCATCCCATGTTATTGTTCATTATAGAAATTGGGTCGACACTCTTTATAATGTTGTTTTATTTCTCGAATTTAACCTTTTCTATCAAATATATTTACTTTATCCATTTACCATCAAACCATATGTGAAATCGATATTTTAATTTTGATATAACTAAAGAACCTAAGGACTAAATTGAAAATGTCAAAACGAATTTTTAAGTCCTCAAACATCCCCATATGATTTAAAGAATATGCCTAAGTTAAAAAATAAGCTTTCCAAATATTTTCTAAGTGTTCTTAAAGCCGAAATAGTATTTTTCGAGTCCCTGTTTCGAAACGGCCTAAGGCGTTTCGAAACGGTTTTGAAACTGTCAACCCCTGTTCCGAAACGGGTATCAAAACGTTTTCAACACTGCCAACCCATGTTTCGAAACAAGTATCGAAACGGCTTTAGAACATAGAGAACAAGTATCGAAACGACATCAAGTGTTTCGAAACGATTCTTCAATTGATTTGAAAAATATGACCGTTGCAAGTTTTTAACTGAATTTTAAGAAACTGTTAAGGCGTTTCGAAACGAGTTCAAGCTGTTTCGAAACGACCCTTGACAGTGGCAAAAGTGTTTCGAAACGGGTAAATACCGTTTCGATACGGGCTCTTAAATGCAACCCAACGACTCTTTCTATTTGGGTCCGTTTCGAAACGGGGTCGGGTGTTTCCAAACGGTTGGTTGCAGATTGCATTTATGGAGGTGAGATAACACCCCCAACGGCTCTATTGATGAATCCAACAACCACAACGGCTATAAATCAATGAGAAGGTATAAAAGGGACCACTAAAAGCTCCAGCAACAACTATTGATCCAAAAGCAAACATCCAAACATCAAATCTAAGCATTTGTGCCTAAATCCCAATATTGTCTAGAAACCACAATTGTAATTTTCATTCTTATCATTTTCAATTGGGTTGAGTGCTTGTAATTGAGCTACAATTTGTATTGAGAGATACTTTCTTAGCCATCAAAATCTTTGTTCTATTTGTGTGAGGATTGGGTTAAATTTTGGGTAGAAAATTTAACCGAAAATTGTAAGGGTTACCTCCTTAGCCTAGAAAAGGGGAAGAGCAATTAGTGGAATTGTTGCAAATCCTTAGTGAAGCTAAGGTAGTGGATGTAGAGTTAATTTGGAACTTGAACCACTCTAAAATTCCTTGTCTATCTTTTTAATTTGCAATTTCCACCACCTAAACCTTTAAAAATCCAATTCACCCCTCTTGGTTCATTTCGATCATTCGATCCACTCAACACCATCCCATCACACCCTTACTTCAAACCACCACTAATCAATGCACACCTTCCGCATATACCCAACATCACCTGTTCATTTTTCCATTATTTATGTTCGAAGAACTTACTTGATTTACGATCGACAAACATATATGATTCGACTATTCGCGTAACTGAGTTCGTATCATCTTGTATCAGAGCAAGGAAATCAGTAAGTTTACTCTCCTATCATAGTTACAAAAAAGAAGAAACATTCAAGAGGGAGGGTATTGAAAAAAAAAATTAAAATTCAGAAGAAAAAAAGAAAAAGAAAAAGGTGTCTAATTCTACATCTCCATTAGCATCCAGTTCCATTATTTTTTCTTAAACCTTGTTTCATTATTTTCCCATCTTTTTCCTACGTTTTCAACTCATAATCACCTTACAGCCGATTTCACAAAGAATCTAGTCGCAATCTTGAGTAAGTTCTATTAAAGAGCTTTAAAGAAGGAATACGAATGGAAAAAGGCATTGAGTGTGCATCAAGGGAACCAAAATCCATATCCCGAGAGAAACACGAGCGTGAGTGACTATTCTTTGGAGTGGTAAGTGAGGATTTTGTGCAAGCGCGGTTTATTTTATTGTTTTTAAATTAACCATGTCTTATGGATCAGGTAATAGTAGTGAAGGAGTGAGAAACTTACAAAATCAAGCGTTACTTCAAGCAATGGAAAATTGATTCAATATCAATTGGAGCCGCTATTGGAGCGAATAAATCATATTGAATTCTCACGGGCTAGCCAAGATCAGGAATAGTATCCTAAAGAAGAAGATGATGCACAAGTACGCGATCAGACATCTCAACATGGATCAGAGCATCAAACACAAAGAGGGAGAACAAGAGTGGATGAAAACCTTAGCAACATCAAAGTTTCCATTCCATCATTCCAAGGGAAGACCGATCCTGAGGCTTATCTTGCTTAGGTAAAGAAAGTCGAGCACATCTTTTAATGCAATAATTTTTCCGAACTCAAGAAGGTAAAACTCGCCACCATTGCGTTTATAGATTATGCACTAATTTGGAGGGACCGAATGACTTCTAACAGGCGAAAGAATGATGAAAGACCCATTTCTACACGACATGAAGTGAAAACAAATATGCGCGAGAGGTTTATCCCAACCCATTACCACCGTGAGTTATTCAACAAGCTTTAAACCTTTAAACAAGGAAATCTCAATGTTGAAGAATACTATAAAGAAATGGAGGTGACAATGATTCTTGCGAATGTTGTTGAAGATTGAGAGACCACGATGGCAAGATTTTTGGCCGGATTCGATCTTGAAATTGTCAAGGTAGTGGAGCTACAACATTACAGCAAGATTGATGATATAGCACATATGACAATGAAGATAGAGAAGCAACTCAAGTGAAAAGGACCAACTCGTCCTTACGCGAACAACTCACACAGATGGAGACCGTCCGCTATTCACAAAAAGAGTTTGACAGTTCCTTCTTTTGAAAAAGGCTGACCAGCCAGAGCCAATCAACCTATTGCGAACGCTAGTGTAGACTTTGTAGAAGATGTGTAAAATGGATGCTGACAAAAGGTATAAATGATATGTATTGGGAAAGTTATGCCAAGAGTCTTTTGCGTGCAAGTATACACGGTCTACAAGTAATACAGCTTGGTAAGATGAGTTATCGATCCCATAAAGATTAACTTGAATTCGATTATTTAATTGTTACTTGCTTTGGAACAAAAGATGTTTGTTTTGAGAGTTGTTTTGAAAATAAAGAAAAGAAAGAAAAATGAAGAAAATTGTTGCCAAGAAATGTGTTTCTAAATGAGTGACGAATGTTGGTAGGGAATGCCTGGATTCAACATGTCTCATGCCATCCTTCATTGGCAAAATTGTCTTGGCATTGTTTGCCTAGCAGTTTCATCATTAGAAAAGCCTCTCTCGATGGTCATTTCCCTAAATTGGCCAAGTAAAAACCCTTATATCTTTATAGTGTATGTTTTTCTTGAACCAATTTGATTAAAAACCAATCTATACTGCGAGGGGGTAGATTTCACTTCCGAAGTAAGTTCATCTACTTAAACGACTTCTCTCGAAGCTTCTCTCGCAAGTATTCAACAAATTAATCGTCACCAACCCAAGTCTGTTAAGATATTGGGAGGCAATAGGCGTACTATGCCAGCTCTCGCTTGGAAGAGTGTTTAGGAAAATTCAGAGTATGCCAAATAGAAAATTATTGCCAAAAACAGAATTATTATAAATGAAATAAGGCATAAAGCCAATATTCAATTCAAAACATTCCCCACTAACTATGAAAATTAGTTCATGGTGAGGGGATTAACCAACACAACCATAATCGTTTTAAAAAACATTATCATAAAAAACTAAAGATAAAAAACTTGTGCCAAGTGAATAGGCAGAGGGGTCTCTCGATGCAGCCCTCCACGCCAGGCTCTCGTCCAAGAGGTTGAACCACCCTTCCTCGATGCAGCCGATCGTCACTTGCTGGTCACTCCAACACCGTACTCCGGTCACTCTTCACCCGATCAATCTCACTTCGTCTCTCTTCATCTTGTTCTATGTTCAAATTAAACTCGTACCTATGTCTAGGTCAAATTGATCAACACCTAATTAGGATGAGGATCGTACTTATCCCTTTCGTGAGTTCGACTCTCTCGATACCGAACAAATGGATAGTTAACTACTAATCTTTCGAACTTAATTGAAAATTATGAAGAACATGGAATAAGGAAACCTTGAAGTTTTATTGCAAAAGCAAACTTAATTTCTAAACAACCATTCTCACACTAGTTTACAAAATAACCCAAACCCAAGGGAGAATTTAGAACATAATAGCGCCAAGAAAACCTAAACTATGCCTAAGGGAAAACCTAAGTTGTTTTGAATTACAAAATATGTCAAGTATATATAGGCATTAGCTAGGACAAATCCTTCTTGGAGTAGAAGTCTTCAAAGTAGCTTTTGCATTAAATGCAATCTTTAATTCTAACTTCTTTGAGTTGAATGTAGACTTCTTCTCGTTACCTTGCACCGTAAGTTATCTCGATCTCCTCCTTCGACGGCTCTGTCCATTACTCCAGACGTCAGAAAATTGAGTGGATAGCATTATTAAAATCAGGATTTTTTGCTCCACAGATCGCACTCCAATTCTCCAATTCCTTAGCTAGCTACCCTAGGCGGCAAGTATGGCAGCGGCAGCGGCTTTCTCTCCTTGGAATTGCATCAGTACAGCTCCCTGGTATGCTACCTCAGCATCAGCTCCTCTCTCCTTCTGCTAGCTTCTAGTACCCGAAACTAAAACTAAACTAAAACATCATCCTTTCCTTACCAAATAAAAGATAATCGATACAAACATGGAAAAGTAAAGAATACTGTAAAATGCAATGCATGAACCTAATTATGCCTAAAATATACTTAAAAAACGACAATAATATGAGATTGAATGAGTACAAAATATAGAACTTATGAACACTTTACATTTATCAACATGAGCAATGTTGTGACTATCACATAATAATCCAAGAAACATGTTCATAGCGAGTCAGTCCAGTATGTCGTTCTCTAACACATACTTATGTATTGATTTTGACATCTCTATGTCAATAACAACACTTTGTTATCAATCAACTAAATATTAGTCTTAATATATTATTGTTGTCCACGCCCACAATAATTCTTGACTAAGGACATTCAAGACTAACTATATTATTCTAAGGACTTTATTATAGTTCATTTTATTTATAGATACACAGAATAAGACTGAAATAATAATAATGGCTTTATTAATAAACAAGATAAAATAAGTATGTCATTTACAATCATCTCATGATTGGTCTTTGGGCATACTCCAACAATCTCCCACTAACACTAAGACAAATCACTCATGTATCTAACACCAAGAGACTTAGTGTGACGTTCATGCTTCTGCTGGGTCACAGGCTTTGTTAGTGGATCAGTGACATTGTCATTCGTTGGTACTCAACATATTTCTACATCTCATCAATGAATGATTTCACGAATAAGATGGTAACGCCTAAGTATGTGTTTGGATCGCTAGTGAGATCTGGGTTCTTTTGCTTGTGTGATGGCTCTGTTGCTATCACAACGTAGATCTATAGCATTTGATATGCTAGGTACGACCCCAGTTCAAATATGAACTTTTTGATCCAAACAACGTCTTTTGCAGCATCTCTTGCTGCAATATACTCGACTTTTATTGTAGAATCTGCTATTGTATCTTGCTTTGAACTTTTCCAGCTTACAACACCTCCATTAAGGTAAAACACAAAACCTGATTGCGATCGAGAATCATCCTTATCAGTTTGGAAGCTTGCGTCAGTATAACCTTTTATGCTTAGTTCTTCCTCACATCCATACATAAGGAATGTATCCTTTGTTCTTTTTAAGTACTTAAATATGTTTTTTACTGCAACCCAATGAACTTCACCAGGATCTACTTGGTATCGACTTGTCATACTTAGTGCATATGATACATTCAGACGTGTACATAGCATTGCATACATGATAGAACAAATGACAGAAGCATATGGAATCTTACTCATGCTTTCTCTCTCTTGAGGCATTGAAGGACACATTTCCTTCGAGAGTGAAATAGCATGTCTCATAGGTAAGAATCCTCTTTTAGATTCTTCCATATTGAATCTTTTTAGTACTTTGCCTATGTATGTATTTTGACTTAGTCCTAGGAGTCTTCTTGATCTATCTCTATAAATCTTGACTCCTAATATGTAGGTTGCTTCACCCCAGGTCTTTCATAGAAAAACATTTTTCTAACCAAATCTGTACAGATTATAAGGTAGGTATGTCATTTCCTATTATTAGTATGTCATCCACATACAGTACCAAGAATGTAACAGTGCTCCCAGTAGTTTTCTTGAAAACACATGGCTCATCTTCATTTTAAAGAAACCAAGCTCTTTGATTGCCTCATTAAAACGAAGATTCCAACTTCGAGAAGCTTGCTTCAACCCATAAATGGATGTTTGTAGTTTTCATACTTTTAAGGCATTTTTTTGATCAAAAAACTCTCAGGTTGTGTCATGTACACATCCTCATCCAATTTTCCATTAAGGAAAACTATTTTGACATCCATTTGCCAGATTTCATAATCGTAACATACATCTATTGCAAGCAATATCCTGATAGATTTAAACATAGCAACAGGGGAAAATGTTTCATCATAGTCTATACCATGAATTTGACGAAATCCTTTAGCGACCGATCGCCCTTTGTATGTTTGTACATTGCCATCCATGTCGATTTTCTTTTTGAAAACCCATTTGCACACTATGGGTTTAACCCCTTCGGGTTGATCGACCAAAGTCTATACTTGGTTTTCTGACATGGAATCCATCTCGGATTTCATGGCTTCTAGCCATTTCTCATAGTCTAGGCTCTCCATTGCTTCTTGATAAGTCTTAGGTTCATCTTGGTCTATGAGAAGAACGTCTCTATGCAATGTGACAAGAAATTCATATCTCTCAGGCGCATTGCGTTCTCCCATAGATCTCCGCAGTGGTTGTGTTTTAAGAATAATTGGATGTTCCTCAACTATTTGTGGAACTAGTGGTTGTTCAATCTCTGGTTCAGTCATATGTGGTTGATCTTGAATTTCTTCAAGTTCAATATTTCTCCCACTTCCCTTTTCAAGAATAAATTCTCTTTCGAGGAAGAATCATGTTCAAGCAACAAACACTTTGTTCTCAGATGGATTGAAGAAATGGTATCCTTTAGTTTCTTTAATATACCCTACAAAATTACATTTATGAGATTTGGTTTCGAGTTTTGTAGACATCTGATGTTTAACATAAACTTCGCATCCCAAATTTTCATAAAAGACATACTAGGACGCTTCCCAGTCCACCTCTCATATGGTGTCTTTTGAACCGATTTAGACGGAACACGATTTAGTGTGAAAGCAATTGTTTCTAGCACATGTCTCCAAAAAGAAGTTGGAAGATCAGCATGACTCATCATTAACCGAACCATGTCTAACAATGTTCGATTTCTCCTTTCAGAGACTCCATTGTGTTGTGGAGTACTTGGAGGTGTAAGTTGTGAGACAATCACACATCCTTTAAGGAGTTCATCAAACTCTAGGCTTAAGTATTCTCCTCCTCGATCTGATCAAAGAGCTTTGATACTCTTTCCTAACTGGTTTTGTACTACATTATTAAATTCCTTGAACTTTTCAAGAGCTTCAGATTTATGATGCATTAGGAAAACATACCCATATCTACTGAAGTTGTCAGCGAAAGTAATGAAGTATCGAAACCCTCACATGGCTTCTGTATTCATCGGTCCACATACATCATTATGTATTAGACCTAATAAATCACTTGCTCGCTCATTTTTACTATCATATGGCTATGTGGTCATTTTTTCCATTATGCAAGGTTCATATATATCTAATTGTTCGAAAACAAAAGAATCTAAAAATCCATCTTTATGAAGTTTTGATATGAGTTTCTCACTTATATGACCCAAGCGACAATGCCAGAGATAAGTTTGATTTGTTTTTGATTTTTTCGTATTTATGTTATGTATGAAGTTGTCTTGATCTAAGATATAGAGGCCATTGATTAATTGAGTCGTACCATAAAAACATTATTGAGGGAAAAGTAACAACTATTATTCTTAATGATAATCTCAAAACCAATCTCGTCCAAACAAGAAATTAAAATAATGTTTTTAGTCAAACTAGGTACGAAATAACAATCCTCTAAATCTAAAACAAGTCTTCTAGGTAATGACAAAGTATATGTTCCTATAGCTAATGCATTAACTCTTGCTCTATTTCCCACTCGTAGGTCCGCATCTTCTTTTGCCAATTTTCTACTCCTTTTTAGTCCATGTACATAAGTACAAATGTGTGAACCACAACCGGTATCTAATACCCAAGAAGTAGATGTTGATATATTAATATCAATAACATAAATACCTGATCCGGACTGTCTATTTTCTCTTGCCTTCTTGATGTCCTCAAGATAGACAGGGAAGTTTCTCTTGCAATGTCAAACATTGTTGCAATGGAAACACTTTCCTTCCTTTGCAACTCCTTTGGGTTTCAATGCAGCTTTTCCATTGTTAGGCTTTGGCTTTGCCTTGTTGAACTTTCCTTTTTTGTTATCCTTTCGGACCATCAAAATAGGTTTGCAACCAACCTTTTTCATGTTGTTTTATGATGTTCTTAACAGACCAAGCAACCGGGGCAACGATTTTTTAGTTTCGTTCATATTGAAATTAAGAACAAACTGATTAAAACTATCCGGCAACGATTGCAGGATAACATTAGTAGCCAATTCAACATTTAGAGGGAAGCCCAATTTTTTAAGGGTCTGAATGTGCCCTATCATTTTAAGAACATGAGTTCCCACTAGAGTCCCATCCAACATTTTGCATCGAAACAAAGCCTTAGAGGTCTCATACCTCTCTTGACGAGCTTGTCCCACATATAATTCTATAAAACCTATGTTTGATTTTGATATAACTAAGTATGTTAAGGATTAAATTTAAAACTTCAAATAGATTTCTAAGTCCCTTAAATGATTTATAAATCACCAACACTTTAAACTGATTTGAAAAACTCAAACTCCAAATATTTTCTAAGTGTTCTAAGGCCAAAGTATTTAAAAACGTCCAGGCGTATCGATACACTTCCAACCGTATCGATACCTTTTTACAAAGTTGGCTACTGGAAAAGACGCGTTTCGATACACTCTTAACCATATCGAAATAGCGTATCGAAACATATTAAATCTGTATCGATACGCCCCTCTGTAAAAACTGAAGGAGTTTGAATGGTGTACTGATATGGTTCCACCCATATCGATACGGTTTTAACAGAATTTTTAATTCAAAGAGCTTTAAATATTTTCGACCGTTGGTGTCAGTTGTTAGGTAACTAACATTTAAAGTGGTAGTTGTCCCGTATCGATACGGTGTTCCCCGCATCGAAATGGAAACTTCCAGTGTACTAAGTTGAGAAAAAGGTATCGATACGGTCTTACCCGTATCGAAAAGCTCCCTATCTCGTACCGATACGCTTACACGTGTATCGATATGCCCTCTTTATTATGTGCAACGACTCTTTCTGTTTTGAGACATGTATCGATATGGGTCTTCGTATACCGATACAGATAGCTGCAGAAGTGCATTTATGGTGAAAAAAGAGGGTCCCAACGGCTATAATCAATACCCTAACCACCCAAACGGCTAGAATTGATAGAGAAGATATAAATTGAAGCTTATTGAAGACCAACAACAACTATTGCATCAAAGATAAACATCCAAGCAAAAATCCAAGCTCATTGTGCTTATTTTCTAATTTCTTGTAAACCCAAATTGTGTTGTGTTCAATTCCTATTCTATCTTCTAATTTAGGTTGAGTGTTTGTACTTAAAGAGGCAATATTGTATTTGAGAGATATATTTCTTGCCTAATTTCTTCTTTGTTCACTTGTGAGGGTTTGGTAAAATTTTGGGTAGAAAATTTGACCGGTTGTGTAAAGGTTACCTCCTAAGCTTTGAAAAGGGGAAGAACAAATTAGTGAATTGTTGCAAATCCTTAGTGGTAGCTAAGGTAGTGGATGTAGAGTTCATTTGGAACTTGAACCACTCTAAAATCCTTTGTTCTTCAATTTTAGCTATCATTTTTCTTCAACAAATTTTTAAAAGCCCAATTCACCCCCTCTTGGCTTTGATCAATCAATTGATCCATTTAACAATTGGTATCAGAGCCTACCTCTTTGAAGGATTAACAACCACAAGAGAAGTTCCTATGAAGAGTGTGATCATCCAAAAATCAAGCCATGGCATCTACCTCGAGGTTAAGCATGTATGAGTCTCAATAACTACAAAACCGCCATTCTACAACGGTGATAACTATCCATTTTGGAAGAATCGGATACGCCTCTTCATCAAATCCAACGATTACCTTGTTTTGGATGTCATTGAAGATGGTCCCTATATTCCATTGAAGAGGGATGATGAAGGAAGATTGATTCTAAAGAAGAAGATTGAGACGAGTGAAGATGAGAGAAAGAAGATCCAAATAAATGATAAAGCTCTTCACATGCTATTTTGCTTTTTCGGTCCCGACATCTACTCCAAAGTCTCATTCATTGAAAGTGCCAAGGAAGTATGGGATACACTAAAGACCACCTATGAAGGAACTAGTGATGTGAAGGAGACCAAGATTGGAATTCTCAATCTTAGTTATGAGAGTTTCAAGATGGAGCCCCACGAAACCGTGTCCAAGATGTTCGATTGCTTCTCAACTATCGTCAACGGGCTTAAGGGTTTTGGAGAGACAATCCCGGAAGACAAACTAGTCCGGAAGCTACTCTACTCACTTCTTGAATCTTGGGATGGGAAGAGAACCACCATCTTCGAGGCCAAAATATTGAAGACACTCAAACTTGATGAGCTAGTGGGTTCTCTCCTTACTCATGAGATAATGAAGCAAGGAAGAGAAGATGAAAAGAAAAAAGAAAAGAAAAGAATGGAGAAGCTAGAAGTAAAAAAGAAGAAGAAGATAGGAGTGGCTTTCAAAGCTTTATTACATAAGGAGAGCACTTCTAGTGAGGAGGATGACCTAGAAGAATTGGCTATGCTAGCCAAAAGGTTCTCACGATTCATGAGGTCCAACCGAGAAAGGAAGATTCAAAGAAAAATAGACTTCAAGGGCAAAAATAAATAAGAAGAGAGGGATCAAATCATTTGCTACGAGTGCAAAAAGCCCGGTCACATTCGTTCGGAGTGCCCTCAACTCAAGAAGAAGGGCCTTGAGAAGAAGAAGAAGCTCAAAGCCAAGCTTGCTACTTGGAGTGACGAGGAGTCATCCGAGGATGACGAACACAAAGTGGCCAACCTTTTCCTCATGGCACTTGAGAAGGATTCCTCCATGGTAACCTCTAACTCATCATCTTTTGTTTTTACATTTGATGAATTACATGATGCGCATGATGAGTTGCAAGAGGTTTATGATGAGTTAGTTGAGAAGTACAAAGAGTCGGTCATTAGAAATAAGAAAATTATTTCGGAATTAAATGATAAAAATGACTCACTTTCTCAAGCAACTTAAAATTTGAGAAAAAGATTTTAGGTTTAAAAGATGAACTTAAATTCTTCCAAGATGAAAATGTAGACCTAAATAATCTTCTTTCTCAATGCAATAGTGAACACCAAAAGGTGTTAGATGAGCTTAACAAGCTCAAAGAGTCTTTCAAAAATGTTGGTAATGTGAAGCATGAAAAAGGTGAATCATCTAAAACAAACCAACCAAGGAGAAGACTAATAACTACAAACAAAGTGGCTTCCCTAGACATAATAGAACTAAAAAGATTAGGAGTGAATGAGTTTCTAAGGAACTTGTCAAATCTAATAATATTGTTGCTATGTCACCTTGGATTCCTAAGGGAACCGAGCTTTTGGGAGCTAACACTCGTGGACCCAAAATGATTTGGGTACCATAAACAAAAGTTTAATATCTTTGTTTGTAGGGGTAGCATTGCTACAAGGCCAAAGCACAAAGTCAGAATTCATGGTACCTTGATAGTGGATGCTCGAGGCATATGACCGGAGACAAGAGTAGATTTATGGACTTAAAGCCAAAAAGTGGAGGAGTAGTGACATTTGGTGACAAATCCAAAGGCCACATCAAAGGTATTGGCTCCATAGGTAATCACTCTACCATTCTTATTGAAAATGTTTTATATGTCGATGGTCTTAAACATAATTTATTGAGCATAAGCCAATTATGTGATAAAGGGTTTAATGTCTTATTTGATAAGAATGGGTGCAAAATTTTTGACATTAAATCAAATAATATTATGCTCATAGGTCATCACATAGGTAATATTTACATGGTGCATCTAGATGGCATACATACATCCCATGCATGTTTAGTAGCTCAAAATGAAAATGATGCATGGCTATGGCGTAAGAAACTAGGACATGCTAGCATTATTGTTTTAGAAAAATTAATTTCCCTAGATCTAGTTAGAGGTTTACCCAAAATCAAGTTCTCAAATGATAAAATTTGTGATGCATGCTCTAAGGTTAAACAACATAAGCATCCTTTAAATACATTAATGATGTTTCTACAAGTAGATGTTTACATCTTATTCACATGGATTTATTTAGGCCTATTAGGACTATGAGCTTGGGTGGTAAATCTTATGCATTTGTACTTGTTAATGATTATTCTAGATTTACTTGGGTTCTATTTTTAAGTACTAAAGATGGGGCTTTAGAAAAATTCATCACATTTTAAAAATTAACTCAAAATGATCTTGAACTTAGAATTTCTCATATTAGAAGTGATCATAGAACCGAATTTCAAAATCTAGGGTTTGAAGAGTTTTTAAATGAAAATGGTATTAGCCACAATTTTTCGGTTCCTCGAACTCCTCAACAAAATGGGGTAGTTGAGAGGAAAAATAGAACTTTACAAGAAGTGGCTAGAACCATGCTTTGTGAAAACAATTTACATAAATATTTTTGGGCGGAAGCCACAAACACCGCTTGCTACATTGTAAACCGAGTAATGATTAGGCCACTTTTATAGAAAACTCCATATGAGATTTTAAAATCTAAAATGCCTAACATTAGCTATTTTCATCCATTTGGTTGCAAGTGTTTTGTTTTAAATAATGGAAAAGATAACTTAGGTAAATTTGATGCAAAAAGTGATGAAGCAATTTTCTTAGGATATTCCTTAAACTCTAAAGCCTATCGTGTATTTAACAAAAGAACTTTAGTAGTAGAAGAGTCTATTCATGTTGTATTCGATGATAACCTCCTTCCAAGGAAGGATTCTTGTGATGATGATGATGTAAGAATCATTGATGCCTTTGATGTAGGACAAACTTCAAAGGAGGATGAGATTCTACCAAAAGAAGAGGATACACAAGATCCACCTTTTGAAACCTTGAAGGACTTGGCTCTTGAGGAAAAGGAAGTGAGCTACCCAAGGGAGTACAACTATGTCAAAGGTGGTGAAATCTTGGGTGAACCATCCAAGGGGGTAACCACTAGATCTTCTCTTAAACTTATGCATCATGTTGCATTTATCTCATGCATAGAGCCTAAAAATATCAAAGAAGCATTAAAAGATGACTTTTGGATTTTGGCCATGCAAGAGGAATTAAATCAATTTGAGAGAAGTAATGTTTGGACATTAGTTGATAGGCCTAGTAATCAATCTATTATAGAAACTAAATGGGTCTTTAGGAACAAACTAGATGAGAGTGGTAACATTGTGAGAAATAAAGCTAGATTAGTTGCTCAAGGTTACACTCAAGAAGAGGGAATATATTTTGATGAAATCTATGCACCCGCAGTTAGAATGGAGGCCATTAGGATGTTGCTTGCATATGCATGTTATCATGACTTCAAGCTTTTCAAATGGATGTTAAAAACGCATTTTTAAAAGGTTTTATAAATGAGGAAGTGTATGTGGAACAACCACCGGGTTTTGAAGACTCAAAATTTCCAAATCATGTTTTCAAACTAACTAAAGCTCTTTATGGTTTAAAACAAGCTCCTAGAGCTTGGTATGAAAGACTTTCAAACTTTTTGATTGAAAAAGGTAAGGTGGACACTACACTTTTCATAAAAAAAGTATAAAAATGACATCTTAGTAGTACAAATATATGTTGATGATATTATTTTTGGATCTACTAATGAATGTCATTGCAAAGAGTTTGCTAAGTTAATGCAAGGTTAATTCGAGATGAGCATGATGGGGGAGCTCTCATTCTTTTTGGGACTCCAAATCAAGCAAAGGAAGGATGTCACCTTCATCAATCAAGCAAAGTACATCAAGGATATGCTCAAGAAGTTTGGCTTGGAGAATGAAAAGCCTCAAGCCACACCCATGAGCTCAACTACAAAGTTTGACAAAGATGAATGAGGTAAGTGTGTTTACTCTAAGCTTTATTGTTCTATGATTGGATCATTGCTTTACCTTACTGCAAGTAGACCGGATATCTTGTTTAGTGTTTGCTTGTGTACTAGGTTTCAAGCTAGTCCTAGAGAGTCTCACCTTATAGCCGTTAAGAGAATCTTTAGGTACCTTAGAGATACCCCTTGTTTAGGTCTTTGGTACCCTAGAGATCATGTCCTTAAGGAAGATGTTGTTATAGAGTACGTTGACACCTTAAACCAACTAGTGGACATCTTTACAAAGCCTTTAGATAAAGAGCGTTTTTTGTCCCTTAGGAGAGAGTTAGGTCTACCTAGTCTTCCTTGACCCTTTAGGACCATTTTTAAAGTTTAAATTGCTTGATCTTGTGAAATTGCATGTTTATGTGTTGTGGTTCTTCAAAATATCCATGCTTATAGCTAGAGGGAGTATGCTTATGTTAGAATATGCTTAAAACAACTCATTCATCATTTGCATTCAATTAGGAGATGTTAAAATCGAGCCTTTGGTTGTTCTTAAAGCCTAAAATGTATTTCTGGGCATAGGGTATCGACACGACCTTATGCGTATCGATATGAGTACTGTATTAGTTTCCCAGATTACATTTTGCCTAAAACGGGTATTGATACGGTTAAACCCGTTTCGATACGAGCAACAATTGTTTCGATACAGATTGCATCCGTTTCGATACGGACCTTCAACGGGCATTTGAAATGGAATTACGTTTTTACCCCGTATCGATACACCCTCAGGCGTATCGATACGCGATTGCACAGACATCTTTAACTTGGCATTTAAAGAGTTCAACTTTTACCAAAATTGAATTTTTCAAAACCCTAAAAACCCTAGCTGTTTTCACTCTATAAATAGCCTATCAATCCCTCATTTTTTCACACCACAACTCAAAATCTCTTGAGGGTTTTCAAAATCAAGCAAAGCTCTTCAAGCTTTTCATCAATTTGGTGCTAAGTTCTTCTCCCATTCCTCTCTATCAATATCAAGGTAAAACTCATTTTTTTCTTTTGATATTCGTTTCAAATCTTTTTTTTGTGTGTTGTTTTGTCTTCTCAAAATCAAATCTCCTTTCAAACTTTTTATCTTTGTTTTATTTATAATTTTTTAAACAAAAACCTTGATTATTTGTTTTCAATTAGTTGAATGAAGAAAATTAATGCATACACTGATTTTGATTTTTTTTCTCTAGTTCATGGCACCTAAAAAGAAAGCACGTACTAGTGAAGCCGGTGAAGGTTCCAATGTCTGAGGTGGTACTCGCCCGAACCTCACTCTTATCTACCAACAATCCTTTAAGTCCACCGAAGAACTCAACTATTTTTGCCAATTTCAAAACTATAAGATCCGTCCAAAGAGGGTAATTTCCGTTCCTTTTCTTAACTCGGAGCATTTCAAATTTGAGTATTTACCTTTGCTCCAAGAATGGAAGTTTATGGATTTTCTCCAAATTCCCAGATTTTTCTTTCGCATCTTAGTTTTGATCTTTCATGCTAATGCCAAGTGTTGTGCCAATCGAGATGGTGTTGTTACGGCCATTTGTAACGCCCCGGTTTTGGGCTTAAGAGTTTTGGGCGTTGACCGGTTTGGTCAAAGTGTTGTTCGAATCTAAAAAGGTGAAATTAGGAAAGCCTAGTTCGGGTTGCATTAAAAATATGGAAAAATGTTCTAAAATCATCTTTTAATATAATTAAGTGAACTGTGAAATCAATTTTGGAAAATGAGTTTTGGAAGGGTGACATTTTGGGCTAGTGACCAAAATGTAATTTTTGAAAGTTGCGTGACTGTTTTAGAAAGGGTTGAAACTTTGAATCTTTAAGGAGCTATTATTCCAAAAGTAGTTTCTCCAGATTTTTCTAAGTTATTTTAAGATATATTCTGATTTTAAAACATATCAAAAGTGGAGGGAAAGCCATTTTGGCCATTTTGATAACTAACTTCCTATTTTCCTTTCTCTCATTTTCTCTCAACCCAAACACTTTCTTTCCAGAGAATTGTTTCTGATTTTCTCACCTAAATCCCTCCTTTCAACTCTCTTTTGATTCCTAATCAACATATCTACAAAACCTCATCATTTGCTACTTGATTCATCAAGGTTTTTGATTTTAAAAAGAGGAGAAACTCAAGTTTGGAGGTAAGAACGTCCTTCTCCTCTAAACTATCAGTTCTTTACTAAAATTCCTAAGTTTTCAATCCTTAATTGATGTTTTATTAAAGGCTTTTGAGTTGTGAATTGGATCTTAGCTTATAATGCAAGATTTGGTGATTTTTGATGATTTTCGTTTGATCTGTTAAATCTGTGATTTGAGATGTATTTTTGATGTTATTTGAACACTAAATTGTTAAGGAATTGTGTTTTGATTGATGCAAACCCGGATAGGTTGAGTTTCCTAAGTTTAGCTTGTGTTTCTTGATTGTTTTTGAGGTGATCTTGTGGATCTGATGTTGCTGGAGGTATAAGGATGTTAGTAGGTTCTTTTTAGATGTTAAATGATGTTAATAGATGTTTGGTTTTGTTGGTTAATGGCTGGGCTTTGTTGAGAAGTGGTTTGGATGCATTTTCGGTTGTGTTTGGTGGCCGAAAATGGAGTGTGGATGAGAGCAGCGAGTTTAGGTGCTTTCATTGAAGCAATTAATGCATGATGATGCATTAATCCTCTGCTTTGATGTGTTAAAACAGGGGAAGCATCTTTGGATCCAAGAGTTGTTGATCTGGAAGCTTGATTTGGTGCTTCGGCAAGAGGCAAAGTGGAATCAGTGAGTGAAATTGGGTTTTCGGCTTGAAACCTATGTCTTGGGAGCTTAGTTTAAGTCTAAACAACTTTGCTAAGCTCAAGTGTAAGTTTTCGGAAATACTCTCTAGTGGTGGCCATGTTTTGATTGTTGTGCAATGTGGTTTACTACATGGTTTAAATTCTGTTTTGAAAGCATGATTTAGCATGGTAAATGCTGTTTTTGTAAGCCATATGTTGAAGGAAGCTCAAGGTAAGAGTTCCTTGTTTTTGAACATTGATTAAATGTGGTTTGATGCTTTTAAATGCATGATGAATATGGCTTGGTTTAATGCTTTAAAACAGTGGATAAATTGATGATAATGATGTATATTGGCAAGTGATGTTTTGAAAAGGTTAAGGTCACTAAGGTGGTTAAAAGTCCTTGAGTGAGCCTTATTTATTTAAGAACATCAAGGTGGTTAAAAGTCCTTGGATGATTCTTGCTACGGACACAAAGGTGGTTAAAAGTCCTTGTGTGATCCTTTCCATGGTGGTTAAAAGTCCATGGGGCCAAGGTGTTTAAAAGTCCTTGGGGTGAAACTCGATACGGACACAAAGGTGGTTAAAAGTCCTTGTGTGATCCTTTCCATGGTGTTTAAAAGTCCATGGGCCAAGGTGTTTAAAACTCCTTGGGGCCAAGGTGTTTAAAAGTCCTTGGGGTGTAAGTTGTTGAACTTGTTTTAAAGAAATGGAACTTATCACTTGTGGCCAATATGACATGTTATGATATGAAGCATGAGATGCTTGTTTAAGTATGCTTTTAAGCATGTGTAAATGATGATTTGAAGCATGATTTATAAAGTGTTTTATAAATGCATTATTGAATGGTTTTATTGAGCATTCCTCACTAAGCTTTTGCTTACGCTCTCTTCATTTTCTTAAATCAATAATGCAGAACATTAAAGTACTTGAGGGCAACAAGGAGGGCAAGTAATCAAGTGGAAGTAAAGCTCAAAGTATGGAAGGTTTTCTTAAGTACATTTTAGCTTTTGGTAATTTGGCAATGGGGGACCTATGTGTATGTTTTGGGAGTGGTTTTGAACTCCCTGAGTATGTTGAATGCTGTTGAGAATGTTGGTTTTTGAGTTTGGCCTTTGCATGCTTGAAATGGAAGTTTATGCTTGAATGGTTTGCTTGTGTAGGAAGCATGCCTATAGATTTGGGGTTTTCCATACATGATGTTATTTTGTTGAATTGTTGATGCATGTATGTCTCATATATGTTGAATTGCATGTTGGTAAAGTTTGGTGGTAATTGGAGCATGATTGGATGTTTAATTACATGTTTAAGTATGCATTTTGGGGCAATCTGTGCAGGGTGTTTCGGAACAGTGCCTATCGTTTCGGAACGGGTGCCTTAAACAAGCCCAGGCGTCCGAAACAGAAGGGATCGTTCCGAAACGGTTTGGCTACTGCCAGCCCGTGTTCCGGTACGCGTTGCGGAATGGCCCGTGTTTCGAAACGGGCTCTGCCTGTTCCAGAACGGATGACCGTTGGGGGCTGACATTGGCAGTTAAATGTTTTGAATTGTTTGCGTTTTAGTCCTGAACTTTGTTTGTGCAATTGTATGAGTTCGGAAAGTCCTTTTGAGCTGAAATTTCACAGAGAAGCATGAAATCTGACTAATTTCAAGTTGGTAACTTTAATTTGGTCCCTAAAGTTGTAATTTGTTCAATTGGGCCCCTGTTTGATCTCTGATGCTTGTGATCTTTGAATATGTTGTTGAGTGATCACAATTAGGGTTAATGTGCATCTAGACAAGTTTAAAAAGAAAAAAAAGGGTCGTTAATCAAGGTTGACTTTCGGGTTGACTTTGGTTTTCCCCGTGTGACTTTCTTAATTCGGGTCAACCGTCTAGGCCGGGTTAAGAGGGGTTCCATTTGGTGGTATCGGAGCTGAGTTCTCGAGTATTTGGGAATGAATGTATGCATGATTGAAGTATGTTGCCTTGTATGCTTGTTGATCGAAAGCATGTTTAGTGGCTTGTGATTTGGATGCAATTGAGTTGTATGCTGTGATGTAGCATGTTGTGGGTACCCATTGCCAAATCAAAGCTAAGTGATGATGTTGATTTTTAAATGAAATTGAGCTTGAATACTTGGATTGCTTACCTTGCTGGGCCTAACTTTGTTTTATTTGCATTGTAATTGCATGGTAAAAGTATGGCACCACGTAGAGAGTTACGAGGTAATGTGCGAGCTACGGCTCCTAATGAGATCGAGAATGAGGAAAACACGGGTAGTGCGGTGTTCCTCCTCCTCCACCTGGTGGTGGTGGTGCTGAGAGAGAAAGAGCTGAAGCTGTAGCTGGTGCTGGAGCTGCTGGACCAGAGGTTGGTCAGGGGCAAGCTATGCTTGATATGTCTATGTTGGTACAAGCTATTGCGGGTGCTTTTCGAGCAGCAGTAGCTGGAGCTCAAGGAGCTGGGCATCAGGGAAATGCTGGTGTTAGACTACCTTTGGAGCGTCTGCGCAGTCTTGGTGGGACTGAGTTCAGGGGTATGTCAGCTGAGAGTTCTGAAGCTTGGTTAGAGAGTACCAAGCGAATCTTGGGTCAGATGAGCTGCACGGATGTGCAAAAGTTGGGTTGTGTTGTGTCCTTGCTGCAGGACGATGTGTATACGTGGTGGACGACCACCATAGCTGGGATGGTTGAAGCTGATGTTACTTGGACATTCTTTCAGAATGTGTTCAAGAGGAGATATCTTGGTGTGAGATACCTTGATGAGAAGAAGCGTGAATTCATGTCTCTTACCCAAGGGAGCATGAGTGTGGCTGAGTATGAGGTGCAGTTTGTGCGACTCAGTCAGTATGCACCGGAGCTGATACCTGATGAGCGGGCAAGGTGCGAGAGGTTCCGTTATGGTTTAGTGACGGACGTGAAGATGTATGTGCTGGCCACCGAGTATGATGATTTTGATGTGTTGGTGGGCCGAGCCAAGGACATTGAGATGAACTTGGGTTTATCTGCGAAAGGTGCTGGAGCAAGTTCTGGCAAGAGAGCTGCTGAGTTTAGTTCCGGAGGTGGACGGAACAAGAGGGGACGTGATCAAAAGTATCAGTCCTCAGCTAAGAGAGGTGGTGGTGCACCTGCTAGAGGAGGCAACGCTAGAGCTGATCCTAGTGCTTGTGGGATCTGTGGTTCACGTGGTCACATGAAGCGTGACTGTCCTCGTGCTGTGAGAGAGGTGCAAGCTCCTGTAGCGGCAGCTGGTAATGGATGCTGGAATTGTGGATCCGCAGACCACTTGAGGCGAGATTGTCCTAGGTTGGCTGGTGATCAGGTGCGTGCTCCTGCTGTTGCTGCACCACAGAGAGGTCGTGGGCGCGGCCGTGGTAATTTCCAGAGGCGAGAGGAAGGTGGTCGTGGAGTAGCCCATGTTGTGGCTATTCAGCCTGAAGGTGGAGGTCAAGCGAGGGTGTATGCTCAACGTGAGGGAAGGAATGATGCGGATGTGATTGCAGGTACCTTTACTTTGCAATCCTTGTCATTGCTTTCTTTGATTGATTCCGGATCTACGCATTCATACATTTTGCGTGAGCATGCTAAATTGCTTGGTTTGCCTGTTGAGTCTTTGGATGTTGGTGTTCGTGTCACTAGTTCTTTTGGTGAAACTGTTGTGACTCGAAAGTTGTATAGAAGGTGTCCGTTGGTTGTTCAAGAACATGTTTTTCATGTTGATCTTATGGAGTTGCCTTTTTATGGTTTTGATGTGATCCTTGGTATGGATTGGCTTGCTGAGCATCATGCTGTGGTAGATTGCGAAAATAAGCGTGTTTCGCTTAAGCTTGCGGATGATTATGAAGTTGTTGTGGTTGGTGAGAATGTGAAGTTTCTTGCCAATGTGGTGTCTACCTTGGAGGCGAGTAGGATGCTGAGGCAAGGTTGCGAAGCTTATCTAGCTTTTGTGATGAATCCTAGCTCTAAGGAGTTGAGGGTACAAGATATCCGAGTTGTGAAGGAGTTTCCTGGTGTTTTTCCTGAGGAGTTGCCTGGTTTACCTCCTAATCGCGAGGTGGAGTTTAGAATTGAGCTGTATGAGAATACAACTCATGTGTCCATTTCTCCCTATAGAATGGCACCTAAGGAGCTGAAGGAGCTGAAGACGCAGTTGCAAGAGTTGCTTGATCGTGGTTTCATTCGGCCAAGTGTGTCACCTTGGGGAGCACCGGTCTTGTTTGTGAAGAAGAAGGATGGCACTATGAGGATGTGCATTGATTACCGTCAGCTGAACAAGTTGACTATCAAGAATCGGTATCCTTTGCCAAGGATTGATGATCTCTTTGATCAATTTCGGGGAGCTGCTGTGTTCTCTAAGATTGACTTGAGGTCTGGGTATTATCAGTTGAAGGTGAAGGATGGGGATGTGCCTAAGACAGCTTTCAGGACAAGGTATGGGCATTATGAGTTCCTTGTGATGCCGTTTGGTTTGACAAATGCTCCTGCTGCTTTCATGGATATGATGAACCGTGTGTTTCATGAATACCTGGACAAGTTCGTGGTGGTGTTCATTGATGATATCCTCGTGTACTCGCGTACTGAGGAGGAGCATGAAGAGCATTTGAGGATTGTGCTGCAAGCTTTGTTGGAGAATCAGCTTTATGCTAAGCTGAGCAAGTGTGAGTTCTGGCTTAAGGAGGTGGTGTTTCTTGGGCATGTGGTCTCAGCTGAGGGGATTCGTGTTGATCCTCAGAAGATTGAGGCGGTGATGAACTGGAAAGTTCATAAGTCTGTTCATGAGGTCCGTAGTTTCCTTGGTTTGGCGGGATACTACCGGAGGTTTGTGGATGGTTTTTCCAAGATTGCTGCTCCTTTGACGAAGCTGTTGCAAAAGGATGTTATGTATGAGTGGACGGAAGCGAGACAGCAAGCTTTTGAGAAGCTAAAGGCGGCTTTGACGCAAGCTCCTATCTTGGTTCAGCCTGAATCAGGGAAAGAGTTTGTGGTCTATAGTGATGCATCCTATGTTGGTTTGGGATGTGTGCTGATGCAAGAGGGTAAGGTGGTGGCTTATGCATCGCGGCAGTTGAAAGTGCATGAGCGCAATTACCCTACGCATGATATTGAGCTGGCTGCAGTGGTTTTTGCTCTGAAGATCTGGAGACATTATCTGTATGGTGAGAAGTGTACTGTGTACACGGATCACAAGAGTTTGAGGTATCTGATGTCTCAGAAGGAGTTGAATCTTAGGCAGCGACGTTGGTTGGAGTTGCTCAAGGATTATGATCTGACGATTGAGTATCATCCTGGAAAAGCTAATGTTGTTGCGGATGCCTTGAGTAGGACGGTAGCTGTTGAGCTGAGGGATATGTTTGCTAGCTTGAGCATATCGCGAGATGGTAGTCTTGTTGCTGAGTTGCAAGTGAAACCATCTTTGGTTCAGTTGATCAAGGAAAAGCAGTTGCTGGATGATTCCTTGGTGTCTCATGTTCAGGATATCACGGAGGGTAGACCTTCGGATTTCTGTTTTGATGATGATGGTGTGTTGTGTTTTGGGAGTCGGATAGTAGTGCCTGCTGATGCTGAGTTGAGGCGTGCTATTCTGACTGAAGGTCATAGTAGTCCTTTTGCTATGCACCCTGGTAGTACTAAGATGTATCGTGATCTTCGTGATGAGTACTATTGGGTGGGTTTGAAAAAGGATGTTGCAGAGTTTGTGAGCAAGTGTTTGGTGTGTCAGCGAGTTAAGGCTGAACATCAGGTTCCTTAAGGGTTGTTGCAACCGTTGAAAATCCCTGAATGGAAGTGGGAGAGGGTTACCATGGATTTTGTATCTGGTTTACCTTTGTCTCCTTCGAAGAAGAATTCTGTTTGGGTGATTGTGGATCGCCTGACGAAGTGTGCGCATTTCTTGCCTGTGCATACTACGTTTTCTTTGGATAAGCTGGCAGAGCTGTACATTGCTGAGATTGTGCGGCTGCATGGTGTGCCTAAGTTGATTGTGTCGGATAGGGATCCGAGGTTCACATCGCGTTTCTGGCAGTGTTTGCATCAAGCTCTGGGTACAAGGTTGCATTTCAGTACGTCCTATCATCCTCAGTCGGATGGTCAGTCTGAGCGGGTTATCCAGATCTTGGAGGATATGTTGAGGTGCTGCGTGATTGAGTTCCAAGGTTCTTGGGAGAAGCATTTGCCTTTGGTTGAGTTTGCTTATAACAATAGTTATCAGGCGAGTATACAGATGGCACCTTATGAGGCTTTGTACGGGAGGAAGTGTAGGACTCCTCTTTGTTGGGTTGAAACTGGTCAAAAGTTGGTTTCGATGCCGGCTTTGTTGAAAGGGACCACCGAGAAGGTGAAGCTCATTTGTGAGCGGTTGAAGGCAGCCTCTGATCGGCAAAAGTCTTACGCGGATTTGAAGCGTAAGGAGATAGAGTATGCGATGGGTGACCGTGTGTTCTTGAAGGTTTCGCCTTGGAAGAAGGTGATGAGGTTTGGCCGGAAGGGTAAGTTGAGCCCTAGGTACATTGGACCATACGAGGTGGTTGAGCGTGTGGGTCCTGTTGCGTATCGGTTGAGGTTACCTCAAGAGTTGGAGAAGATTCATGATGTGTTTCATGTTTCTATGCTCCGGAGGTATAGATCTGATCCTTCGCATGTGATGCCTGTGGAGGAAGTGGTTTTGAATCCGGATTTGACCTATGATGAGGAACCGGTGAAGGTTATGGATTCGGATAGCAAGGTTCTTCGTGGCAAGACCATTGAGTTGGTGAAGGTGCTGTGGAAGCATCGAGGTGTTGAGGAAGCCACGTGGGAGCGGAAGGAAGACATGCTGAAGCAGTTTCCTTATCTCTTTCCTTCAGGTAAATTTCGAGGACGAAATTTCTTAAGGGGGGGAGAGTTGTAACGCCCCGGTTTTGGGCTTAGGAGTTTTGGGCGTTGACCGGTTTGGTCAAAGTGCTGTTCGAATCTAAAAAGGTGAAATTAGGAAAGCCTAGTTCGGGTTGCATTAAAAATATGGAAAAATGTTCTAAAATCATCTTTTAATATAATTAAGTGAACTGTGAAATCAATTTTGGAAAATGAGTTTTGGAAGGGTGACATTTTGGGCTAGTGACCAAAATGTAATTTTTGAAAGTTGCGTGACTGTTTTAGAAAGGGTTGAAACTTTGAATCTTTAAGGAGCTATTATTCCAAAAGTAGTTTCTCCAGATTTTTGTAAGATATTTTAAGATATATTCTGATTTTAAAACATATCAAAAGTGGAGGGAAAGCCATTTTGGCCATTTTGATAACTAACTTCCTATTTTCCTTTCTCTCATTTTCTCTCAACCCAAACACTTTCTTTCCAGAGAATTGTTTCTGATTTTCTCACCTAAATCCCTCCTTTCAACTCTCTTTTGATTCCTAATCAACATATCTACAAAACCTCATCATTTGCTACTTGATTCATCAAGGTTTTTGATTTTAAAAAGAGGAGACTCAAGTTTGGAGGTAAGAACGTCTTTCTCCTCTAAACTATCAGTTCTTTACTGAAATTCCTAAGTTTTCAATCCTTAATTGATGTTTTATTAAAGGCTTTTGAGTTGTGAATTGGATCTTGGCTTATAATGCAAGATTTGGTGATTTTTGATGATTTTCGTTTGATCTGTTAAATCTGTGATTTGAGATGTGTTTTTGATGTTATTTGAACACTAAATTGTTAAGGAATTGAGTTTTGATTGATGCAAACCCGGATAGGTTGAGTTTCCTAAGTTTAGCTTGTGTTTCTTGATTGTTTTTGAGGTGATCTTGTGGATCTGATGTTGCTGGAGGTATAAGGATGTTAGTAGGTTCTTTTTAGATGTTAAATGATGTTAATAGATGTTTGGTTTTGTTGGTTAATGACTGGGCTTTGTTGAGAAGTGGTTTGGATGCATTTTCGGTTGTGTTTGGTGGCTGAAAATGGAGTGTGGATGAGAGCAGCGAGTTTAGGTGCTTTCATTGAAGCAATTAATGCATGATGATGCATTAATCCTCTGCTTTGATGTGTTAAAACAGGGGAGGCATCTTTGGATCCAAGAGTTGTTGATCTGGAAGCTTGATTTGGTGCTTCGGCAAGAGGCGAAGTGGAATCGGTGAGTGAAATTGGGTTTTCGGCTTGAAACCTATGTCTTGGGAGCTTAGTTTAAGTCTAAACAACTTTGCTAAGCTCAAGTGTAAGTTTTCGGAAATACTCTCTAGTGGTGGCCATGTTTTGATTGTTGTGCAATGTGGTTTATTGCATGGTTTAAATTCTGTTTTGAAAGCATGATTTAGCATGGTAAATGCTGTTTTTGTAAACCATATGTTGAAGGAAGCTCAAGGTAAGAGTTCCTTGTTTTTGAACATTGATTAAATGTGGTTTGATGCTTTTAAATGCATGATGAATATGGCTTGGTTTAATGCTTTAAAACAATGGATAAATTGATGATAATGATGTATATTGGCAAGTGATGTTTTGAAAAGGTTAAGGTCACTAAGGTGGTTAAAAGTCCTTGAGTGAGCCTTGTTTATTTAAGAACATCAAGGTGGTTAAAAGTCCTTGGATGATTCTTGCTACGGACACAAAGGTGGTTAAAAGTCCTTGTGTGATCCTTTCCATGGTGGTTAAAAGTCCATGGGGCCAAGGTGTTTAAAAGTCCTTGGGGTGAAACTCGATACGGACACAAAGGTGGTTAAAAGTCCTTGTGTGATCCTTTCCATGGTGTTTAAAAGTCCATGGGCCAAGGTGTTTAAAACTCCTTGGGGCCAAGGTGTTTAAAAGTCCTTGGGGTGTAAGTTGTTGAACTTGTTTTAAAGAAATGGAACTTATCACTTGTGGCCAATATGACATGTTATGATATGAAGCATGAGATGCTTGTTTAAGTATGCTTTTAAGCATGTGTAAATGATGATTTGAAGCATGATTTATAAAGTGTTTTATAAATGCATTATTGAATGGTTTTATTGAGCATTCCTCACTAAGCTTTTGCTTACGCTCTCTTCATTTTCTTAAATCAATAATGCAGAACATTAAAGTACTTGAGGGCAACAAGGAGGGCAAGTAATCAAGTGGAAGTAAAGCTCAAAGTATGGAAGGTTTTCTTAAGTACATTTTAGCTTTTGGTAATTTGGCAATGGGGGACCTATGTGTATGTTTTGGGAGAGGTTTTGAACTCCCTGAGTATGTTGAATGCTGTTGAGAATGTTGGTTTTTGAGTTTGGCCTTTGCATGCTTGAAATGGAAGTTTATGCTTGAATGGTTTGCTTGTGTAGGAAGCATGCCTATAGATTTGGGGTTTTCCATACATGATGTTATTTTGTTGAATTGTTGATGCATGTATGTCTCATATATGTTGAATTGCATGTTGGTAAAGTTTGGTGGTAATTGGAGCATGATTGGATGTTTAATTGCATGTTTAAGTATGCATTTTGGGGCAATCTGTGCAGGGTGTTTCGGAACAGTGCCTACCGTTTCGGAACGGGTGCCTTAAACAAGCCCAGGCGTCCGAAACGGAAGGGATCGTTCCGAAACGGTTTGGCTACTGCCAGCCCGTGTTCCGGTACGCGTTGCGGAACGGCCCGTGTTTCGAAACGGGCTCTGCCTGTTCCGGAACGGATGACCGTTGGGGGCTGACATTGGCAGTTAAATGTTTTGAATTGTTTGCGTTTTAGTCCTGAACTTTGTTTGTGCAATTGTATGAGTTCGGGAAGTCCTTTTGAGCTGAAATTTCACAGAGAAGCATGAAATCTGACTAATTTCAAGTTGGTAACTTTAATTTGGGTTAAGTCCTCCTATTTACCAGAAATTACAATTTGGTCCCTAAAGTTGTAATTTGTTTAATTGGGCCCCTGTTTGATCTCTGATGCTTGTGATCTTTGAATATGTTGTTGAGTGATCACAATTAGGGTTAATGTGCATCTAGAGAAGTTTAAAAAGAAAAAAAAAGGGTCGTTAATCAAGGTTGACTTTCGGGTTGACTTTGGTTTTCCCCGTGTGACTTTCTTAATTCGGGTCAACCGTCTAGGCCAGGTTAAGGGGGGTTACACCATTAATTCTCATCTTATGGGTAAAAAGGTCACTATAGATGTTCAATCCATTTGTGATGTGTTTAAGTTGGAGGATGAAGGCTATGATGATGAGAATGCTCTTGGCCATGTCCTAAGTGGTTCCGTCACCGCCCTTAATGCTATGAGGATGAAGGTCACTATCCGCCAAGTTGATGATTTTTGGATTCGATGCTTCCGTGAGAGAAAACGTCTGAACCTTGCTCGAATTATCTTTGCGGAGATTGTCTATCTCGTGCAACATCGCCACACTACACTCGTCACTTCTTTCACCTATTGTACGACCTTGAGTTACTTCTTCCAACAAAAGAAGATAGATTGCTCACATGACTGCCCAACTCCCCTCACCAATCCTATCGATGAAAGATCTCTTGCAAGGGGTAAGTTTCATCACTTCAATGATAATTGGCTTCGTCTATCCGAGCTCCCTAGTGAGGCTGCGGAACAATTTGCTAATCCTCAAGTTGATCAAGTTCCTCAAGCTCCTCCTCCACCTTCTATGGAATCCCTCATGACTTATCTCAATGAGCAATTCACGGGTTTGTGCACGGGAATGGCCTCAATAGATCAAATGATGAATTCAGGATTTACCGTCATTGATACGAGGTTTACAAGCCTTGAAGATCGAATGAAGAATGTGGAGACTCGACTCACTTCCCTTGAAGGTGTTCACAACTTAATGAACATCTCTCTTACCGTTTTCCATTACGAGTTGCTTCAAACTAGGAGGAATGATGATGCAATTGAGGAGGATGATGAAGATGGGGATGGAGGTGCATAGTACCCTATCTTTGCATATCATTCATATTATTTAGGATATTTATTTTTGCACCTTTGATTTATGTTTTTAGGATTAAGTTCGCATTATTCTAAAACCTATTCTTTGATTTTCTTTTTTTTTTTGGATTTTAAGTTGATGTTATCTTTCATTTGAACTTAATGATATTATGTTGCTTATTTATACCTTTTGCCTTTATGCACTTTCCATTATGTCTCAATTATTTTTGATCTAACAAAAAGGGAGAGATGGAAGCTCACACTTAAAAATTTTGATTTTCAAACTTAAAAGTTACCTAGCTAATATTAAGGGGGGTTATTTTGCAAAGTTTTTCAAAGTATAAAAAATTTCAAGTTTTAGTTTTGTTATATCAAAAAGGGAGAGATTGTAAAACCTATGTTTGATTTTGATATAACTAAGTATGTTAAGGATTAAATTTAAAACTTGAAATAGATTTCTAAGTCCCTTAAATGATTTATAAATCACCAACACTTTAAACTGATTTGAAAAACTCACACTCCAAATATTTTCTAAGTGTTCTAAGACAAAAGTATTGAAAAACGTCCAGGCGTATCGATACGCTTCCAGCCATATCGATACATTTTTTTACAAAGTTGGCTACTGGAAAGACGCATTTCGATACGCTCTTAACCGTATCGAAACAGTGTATCGAAATAGATTCAATCTATATCGATACGCCCCGCTGTAAAAACTGAAGGAGTTTGAATAGTGTACCGATACGGTTCCACCCGTATCGATACAGTTTTAACTGAATTTTTAATTCAAAGAGTTTTAAATATTTTCGACCGTTGGTGTCAATTGTTAGGTAACTATCATTTAAAGTGGTAGTTGTCCCGTATCGATACGGTGTTCCCCGTATTGAAACGGAAACTTCCAGTGAGCTAAGTTGAGAAAAAGGTATCGATACAATCTTACCCGTATCGAAACGCTCCCTATCCTGTACCGATACGCTTACACGCGTATCAATACGCCCTCTTCATTATGTGCAACAGCTCTTTCTATTTTGAGATAGGTATCGATACGACTCTTCGTGTACCGATACAGATAGTTGCATAAGTGCATTTATGGTGGAAAGAGAGGGTCCCAACGACTATAATCAATACCCTAACCACCCAAATGGCTAGAATTGATAGAGAAGGTATAAATTGAAGCTTATTGAAGACCAGCAACAACTATTGCATCAAAGATAAACATCCAAGCAAAAATCCAAGCTCATTTTGCTTATTTTCTAAATTCTTGTAAACCGCAAATTGTGTTGTATTCAATTCCTATCCAATCTTCAAATTTGGGTTGAGTGTTTGTACTTAAAGGGGCAATATTGTATTTGAGAGATATCTTTCTTGCCTAATTTCTTCTTTGTTCACTTGTGAGGGTTTGATCAAATTTTGGGTAGAAAATTTGTCCGGTTGTGTAAAGGTTACCTCCTAAGCCTTGAAAAGGGGAAGAACAAGGTAGTGGATGTAGAGTTCATTTGGAACTTGAACCACTCTAAAATCCTTTGTTCTTCAATTTTAGCTATCATTTTTCTTCAACAAATTTTTAAAAGCCCAATTCACCCCCTCTTGGCTTTGATCAATCCATTGATCCACTCAACAAATTCTTTGAGATTTTTAATCATCGCATAGGGAATCATGTCCTCATGTTGTTTCTGAAGCTTAGGGGTCATGGTCGCAAGCATCAAGCATCCAACATCTACCATGTCATTTGAGTATTTCTCAAAGGTTTCCCTTTCATCTTTGGAGGCATCATCCGCTGGCTGTTTAGGGACAAGTTCTTTGATGATTTGCAGTTTCTGTTCTTGCTTAAGGAAAATCTTTAAGTTACGAAACCAATCAAGGAAGTTCAAGCCATTCAATTTTTCCTTCTTAAGGATGGATTGCAATGATAATGTGTTTGAGTTTTCCATAAAATCTACAATTATAAAATATGATTTATAAGTGCCTTTTATCATGTTTATAAAGAAATTACATTCCCACTATTAAAAACCCTGAAAATTGAAAAACATACTAAAAGTATTTCTAGTGGGTAAGGATCCATATTTCATTACATCATGGGTCAACTTTGGCTTTACTCCAAGAATTCAATTATTTAGGTAAGCAACACTTGCTAATTACATCTCATGTAATTCCTATATTTTGTGAACAACTATTTTTCCTAATCATCTCATGATTATCCAAATCATTAGTCTTTAGGTTTCTAATCTCATTAGAACAAACTAGTTTAACCAATATTACAACCAATGAATATCACTTGCTTATTCTTCGCGTTTAACCAAGATAGATTTAAGTATTTTGCTTTGGCAAAACCTACATAGTACCGATCGAGGTTTTAACGAGGGCTAATATTGGATGACTAGTTTTTAATTAAATATGGAAGGGTTTTGTTATATTAATCTCACCATTATAATATGATCTAATCAGTTACCATCGTGCTAAAAACATACATTGTGTCACATACATGTAAAACAATAAATATAAATGCAATGGTTATAGCCATTAAAACTAAGGTGGTCCATCCCAAACCAATGGGAGAACCAAAATTACTAAAGATAGAACTTGCTTCTCAAGCACCTAATCCACCTTTGATCGGCCCATCATTCTGCTCCTTTGGTCGACGCTTTCTCCGAAAATATTACAATCCTTTCAGAAACTCATTTTACATACGAAAGAGTAAGATGAGAAGAGAATTACAATAGAAGAAAGAAAGACACGACACACATGCCGTATTTATTTAAAACCAAAATAAAAGGGCTATTGGGCTATAACCATGCATTTCAAACACCGTGCATATCGAACATAACATCGATGCAGTTTATTATTGAGTTCTTCACAGATTCTGTCCAGCGGCCCCGCAGCTGCAAATAAAAAGTATTTTCAAAGGAAGTACGTACCTTTTCCAAGCTTAGTCATACATGCCTCACTAGTTTAATAAACCAATAAGATTAATTGAGATAGTAACACAGATGCTCAGAATAATTTTATTCTATTTGAGACTCTAAACTATACTCACCTCCTATCCTAACGTTATAGGATACCCAAATTCACCCTTCACATACTCCCATAGATCCCTTCCCAGCCTTCAAGCCATTAATATCTTCCTAAACATGATATGAATTTTAAATTCAAATAACACAATATCGAACACTAATTCGACTCATTTAGTAGCAATGTTATCGCACCCATGTTCATTTATATACCAGTCATTTTTTTGATGTTTTTAATTAACTAAACAGCCCCAAAACACATAAGCACACATATACTTAAACAGAAAACAACCTAAAAAAGTTTACACCAACAAACATGGCAGTTTACATGTATAAATTCATTATATAATCACAACAGTCCCATTTTATTTACTATTAGCATCAACCATCCCTTTAATTTAATAAAGAATAACCCTTAGTTTCGTTTTAGTAATAACAAATAGTCTATTTAATAAAGAACAATCCAAATTATTAATAGTAGAAACAATCAGCTCTTAATGTTTCTTAAACATACATAGTAGTTTCAAACACGACACGTGATAGCAATGGAGTAACTCGCTAGTAGAATTTATCAAAAAGTCTGCTTCTTAGCACGTTTTCTTTGTCTGCTTCTTAGCACGTTATCTCTGTCTTTTGACACGTTTTGTTCCTTTTTGGTGTTTTTACCGCGTTTTTCTTCTTCAAACTATCAGATCTGATTCCGGAATGGATCCAGTGATGGAAGATGGTTTGGCTACTCTCACAATTGAGGACGATGAGGATAATGAAATACAAGTACAAGAGGAAGGGCTTCCAGTGGGCATATCTTTCGATCTGTGTTTTGTGGGTCACTTCCTTACCATCAGTGTGATACACTTCCAGTCCATGAGAAACACTCTCGCCAATCTATGGAGACCATTGGGAGGAATTGCCATTTCAGAATTGGGTGAAAATAGATATCTTTTCAGGTTTTTTCATTCGGTGGATATGGATCGGATAGAAGGGGGTGCACCCTGGAATTTCAATACTCATCTGTTGATCCTTCATCGCCTGAAGGGAGGTGAGAATCCGATGGAAGTTCCTTTGCACATTGCTCCTTTCATGATTATGGTGTACGATGTTCCGCATGGCTACATGTCCGAGAGGGTAGCTCGCCAATTGGGTGCTTTCATAGGGACGTTTATTGAATATGATTCTCAAGCAGTATCTATGAGCTACAAAGGAATTATGAGGATTCGGGCGTGTTTTGATATCCGAAAACCTTTAAAACGACGAAAGAAAATAGCTCTAAATGATGTTTCTTCCACTTATGTCCGTTTCGCTTATGAGTAACTTCCCCTATTTTGTTTTATTTGTGGGAAAATGGGTCATGGTGAAGCTTTTTGTCCAGTTCGTCTCTCAAAACCGAAGAAGGAGATTACTTTTGGCTGGGATCTTAGTTTACGGGCGCCGTCGAGAAGAGCAGCAGCGTTAACCCCTAGCCGATGGCTCAGGGAAGAATCCCTACTCACATTTCCAAGCCAGTCTGTTTCAGCGAGATCTTCGCCATCAAGCTCTCACTCACCGGGATTACAACACACTAATATGGAAGGTAATAGAAACTTTGGCAATTCTCCCCCCAATTCTGCCAATCAGCTGAATCTGGGCATTTTTTCTTCGGGTGGCAATAATCTGGGGCCTATCCAATTAAACCAACAAATGGATATGAGTCTAAATGATGGAATCAGAGCTATTAATGATGTTATAATGATCTCACGGGAGGAAAATGCTCAGTCCCCACTTATGGAAGGTTTTAAACGACCTAGAGTAAATGCTTCTGCGTCTGACGTTTCTAATATTGATTTGGATGATGCTTCTAACCCTTTATCGGCAGGTCTAGTTTCTCGGGCCAGCCGGGACCAATGAAGCTCTTAAGTTGGAATGTTCGGGGCCTGAGCCAACCCCGAACTACAAACCGTCTCAGGCATTCGCTTAGAGACTTGAATCCGGATGTGATATTTTTAATTGAAATAAAACTCCAAGGCCCGAGAATGGAGAAAATTCGGAAAATGTGTGGATATCCGAATGGTGTGGACGTACCATCTAATGGAAGAAGCGGTGGGTTATCTTTTGCTTGGCGAGATAGTTGTACAGTTACCCTTAGATCATTCTCTGATAGGCATATTGATGTGTTGATCGAAAAGGATGTTGATGGTTAGTTTTGGAGGTGTACTGGGTTCTATGGCGCCCCTGAAGTACAAAATAGGACTCACACTTGGAATCTTCTATGCCAACTTGATGATACGGGTGATACCCCTTGGCTCGTAATCGGAGACTTCAACGAATTATTATTGGCTTCAGAAAAGTCCGGCGGGAGAATCCGTAGTGATGGGCAGATGAACGATTTTCGTATGGCTTTACAAGACTGCGGTTTAAGTGATATTGGTTTTCGAGGACCTTGGTTTACATGGGAATGGGGCAGACTCTCATCTAATTTAATCCGAGAGAGACTGGATCGTGGTGTGGCAAACTCTGCTTGGTGGGACTTATTTCTGAAATTTTCGCTTGATCATCTTCCTCATGCTTTTTCGGACCACTGTCCCCTCCTTCTTAATGCATCTTCAGTGCACATCGATAGTAACCGCATGTATCACTTTTGTTTCGAGGCTACATGGCTCACTAAGGAATCTTGTGAATCGGAAGTTCAAAAACTGTGGCAATCTTCTACTGGTTCAGTTCCGGATAGGCTCAGATATGCTGGCAAAGGCCTTGAAGAGTGGTTTAAAAGGATCACTAAGAAGAAGAAAATCCCGGTTCAAGCCCTCAAACAAAGACTCCAGGAACTAAATAATCTTCAACCAAATGATGACATTTTGGAGGAAATTCTTGAAACAAAAATTGCTCTAAATTTAGAGGCTGATCGTGAGGAATTGTATTGGGAACAAAGGGCTAGGGCCAATTGGCTTAGAAACGGGGACCGGAATACAAATTTTTTTCACAGTTTTGCTTCAAGTCGTCGTCGGAAAAATAAGATTTCTTGTTTAAGAAATGATGATAATGTCACTATTAATTCTGAAGCCAGTATTCACGCTGTGGCTCATAAGTTTTTTAAGAATCTATTTACTTCACAAGGGTGTGGTGATCCAATACAAGTTCTGGATGGAATTAACCCCAGTATTACAGAAGGGGTGAATGCAGTTTTATTGGCTAAGTTCACAAAGGAGGATGTCCTAGATGTTGTTCGTTCTATGGGACCTTTGAAAGCGACAGGGGAAGACGGTCTAGGAGCCATTTTCTATCAACGCTTTTGGCATATCTTGGGTGACGAGGTGGCTGACTTTTGCATTAATGCTACTGAGAGTAATGAGGATTTGGCAGCAATCAATAAAACCCACATCGTCCTCATTCTTAAGGTAACTGACCCTCTTCATATGTCCCAATACCGCCCCATCAGTTTATGCAATGTGCTATTTAAAATTATCTCCAAAATGTTTGCCAATCGTCTTCAGAAAGTCATCTATGCATGTATTGATGAAGCACAGTGTGAATTCGTTCTCGGAAGATTAATCTCGGACAATATTATTATTGCCTATGAATTGCTCCATGCTATGAAATTAAAGAGAATTGGAAAGGTGGGAAGTTTTGATCTTAAACTCGACATGAGCAAAGCCTATGATGGAGTTGAGTGGCCGTTTCTTGAGTCAGTTTTGGGAAGAATGGGTTTTGACGCGAGTTGGACTAGGAGAATGATGGATTGCGTTAAAATTGTATCCTATGCTATTACGATCAATGGCAAGGTTGGTGAGACTTTCTTACCCACACGTGGTATCCGGCAAGGGGATCCATTAAGCCCTTTTTTGTTTGTCATTTGTAGTGAGGGGCTCTCGGCTCTATTAAGGAGGGGTACACAAAATGATAAGGATAGAGGAATCCGTATTACACGAGGAGCTCCCTTGGTCTCCCATCTTCTTTTTGCTGATGACAGTTATATTTTTGGGGATGCAACTGCATTGGGCGCTGCTAATCTTAAGGATATCCTCTATACCTATTCTCAATGCTCTGGTAAGCTTATTAATTTTGATAAGTCCAGTGTTTTTTTCAGTTCGAATGTCAATGAAGATAATCGTGAGAATGTGTGTCGTATTCTTCAAGTATCTAGCCAATCCTTCCCGGACACCTATTTAGGACTTCCATCTATGGTGGGAAGAAGGAAGAAAGAGTCCCTGGCTTTTATTAAAGACAAAACAACTAAGAGTCTTAACTCTTGGTCAACAAGATCTTTATCCTATGGGGGAAAAGAAATCTATATCAAATCAATCCTGCAAGCCCTTCCTCTTTATGCTATGGGATGCTTTTTGTTTCCTCTGTCTTTATGCAATGATTTGGAATATATGTTTGTGAGGTTTTGGTGGCAAAAATCAGCTAATAAAAGAGGTATGCATTGGTGCTCTTGGCAGAATCTTTGTTTACCTAAGGAGAATGGAGGAATGGGCTTCAGAGACTTAGGATGTTTTAACATAGCTTTGCTAGCTAAACAGGGTTGGCGTATCCTGTCGAACCCCACATCCTTGGTTTCTAGAATTCTTAAAGCCATATATTTTCCTCAGTCTAATTTCCTCCAAGCACCTCTGTGTTCTCGTCCTTCGTATGTATGGAAAAGCATCTGGTCCTCTAAAAAGACCCTGGAGTTGGGAATTATCTGGAGAATAGGTTCTGGGAGCTCAGTATCTATTTGGAATGACCCATGGATTCCTTTATATCCTACACGCCATATTACATCTCCACGTATTCAGAATTTAAACTGGGTTTATGATCTAATCTGTCCTGAGACAAGGAAGTGGAAAGAAGACCTTATTTTAGAAAATTTCAGCATGGTTGAAGCGCAGGCCATCTTGTCTATTAGACTAACACGAAGCCCTCAACCAGATTTACTTACGTGGGGAGGTGAACATTCTAGACGTTTTTCAGTACGCAGTGCTTATAGAATTCTAATCAAAGATTTATTTCCTAACTGCTACTCAGGTCAGTTCTACAAAACTATATGGTGTTTAAATTTCCCATCCAAAGTCAAAATCAATTTGTGGAAATTCTCTCTAAATTTCATTCCATTTATGCAAAATCTTTATGTTAAGCGCATATCTAGTCATAACCTATGCCCTAGATGCTCAAGTGCACCAGAAACTATTTGTCATGTGAGCAGAAATTGTATGTTTTCTACGAATGTTTGGAATACCCTAGCTATACAGTGGCCTCCTCAAGTTGACCAGTTTGACTTCTATGAATGGTTGGCTTGGTTGTTCGATAATTATAGCAAAAATAGACATTCAGAAATAGCAATCTCTATCTGGGCTCTATGGTTTTCACGAAACAAGTATTTTCATGAAGGGGTCAACCAATCTTTTACAGACGTAGCACACTTTATAAAGAGTTACCTTACCGAGCTGGGGATAATCTCTATGAAACTTTCTCATCCTCGTACATTTACGTTTGTTGAATGGTGTGCACCGGAGGCTCCTTTGGTCAAATTGAATTTTGATGCTTGTTTCTCTCTACAATCAAAGTTTTCTTGGTCAGGTATCATTGTCAAAGACCATCAGGGGCAAATTTTAGGGGCTGCTTACCGGGCGAATCAGGGTGTGAGCTCTGCTTTTGAAGCTGAAGCAATAGCAGCAACTCAGGGACTTTCCTTCGCAATCGACTTGGGCCTTCCATATTTAGTGGTAGAAGGTGATTGCAGAACGATTATCCAAAAGCTCATTTCACCAGAAGATGATAGGTCAGTCCTAAGGCCGCATATATTGGAAGCTAAATCGATTTCTAGGGGTTTCAGAACTTGCATCTTTAAGTTCACCGGACGGGAAGGAAACAGGGCGGCGCATGCAATGGCCTCTCTTGGACGAAGAGACAATGAAGACCGATTTTGGGTAGACGAAGCACCACCGGAAGCATCTGCCATCGCTGACCAGGAACGGGGGTTCCTGTCGAACTCTTCTTGAGCTTCTCCCATATTATTCTCTGAGGTTTTTTTTGGAAAGATCAACCTCCTTCGTCGGTGGTCACAGCTCTTTCATCGCCTTATCGGAAGATTTCAACCGACGCTTCTGGATCATTTGATTGTTTTTTCCCTTTCGTTTTCCTTTGGGTTTCTTGTTTTTATCTTTATTTCGGTTGGGTTTCTTTTAAACTTTTTTATTTCCTTTGGACCGCTTTAGTTTGTCGGTTTTCTTTTAATATCTAATAAATATCAAATGGTACCTTTATAAAAAAAAACATTCATATATCCACGTGATCCTCTACTTAAAACGGTCCAAAAAATGGTCATTGTTCAATTTACTCGAACAAACCCTTTATTGGTTACCAAAACTGCTCCTAAAATTCTGCTTCTCAAAATAGTGAATCTACTCCCTTAAACAGTCCATTACCACCATGATTAATTCTTTGTTCTGAATAAAACTTCCATGTTCAGCCCCTTAAAAATGTTACCAATTCACTTGGCATTCTAAATTAACTATGTAGCAACTCTAATTTACTTATATAGTCTTCAGCCATAATTCCAATCAAAACAGTTCAACCAATCTTTAACCGATACAATGTGACCATAAAATTCCATTCTTTTAACTAGTCTAGGATCGAATTCATCAACCTTGCAATTCATGTTTAATACTATCAAAACATAATCTCAAGATTTCACCATGCATGGATCGAATGGTCCCAACATTGTCTTAACTAAGTTTCAAATCCACATAAACATTCAAACATTCCATAAGCTCAATCAATAATAAATCCACGAGAATCCCTTGATCATGTACTCAATTTGATCATTGGTAAAGAAAATAGAAAAGCTTTCTTATCTTCTCCTTAAGCAGCCCAAGTTAATTCAAGAGTCCACAACCCTGAAGCTTGATCTCCCCATTTTCTAGCTCATTCTCAAGCTTTCTCTATCTTCCATTCATGGAGAATCGGTTGATTGAAGAAAGAGTTGAGATGGAGATGAAATGCATCTTAATAGTGCTGACCCCCAAAGATTTGTCCTCCAACCCTTTGGACAAGTGTGCATGCCCTTATAATTGTTGGGAAACGCCAGTACACCCTATGGCGTAGCGAAAAATTATTCAGCAAATTCCGCCAGTGATCCATGTACAAGGGACGAATTCGGGGTGACTGGGATGAAATATTACCTTAATAAATCTGATATGTTGATATCATTTGAGAGTTAGGATAAACCAAATCGAATCTGAGTCGTCACAATAGCGCTCTGACCTCTACGCGGTCCACCCGAACGAAACGAACAATATTTTTTCTCTAACTGTTAGAGAGGTTTTCCGAAAAAGCATACTTTGGCTGCTAGACCTTATGCCTTTATATAGCATTCAAAAATCTAATTCTAATTAAATTTGAATTCATTAAATATACAATATATATTTAACAGAATATAGTTAAATATGCCGAATCTAATTCTACTTTAATTCGAATTCATTAAATATACAATATATTAAATTGAATACAATTAAATATGTAGAATTTGATTCTACTTTAATTAGGTTTCTTTAGGGATATATATTTTAATAATGTTTGATATTTACAATAATTATCTAATTATTAAAAAATATATAAAGGAGATTATTTGTAACCCCCTTGTCCCGGTCTGGCCGGATGGCCGGTCCGAGTGGGCCACACGGGGAAAACTGAGTGAAACCCGTTAAGGTTCCCCCTCGGTTAGCAACCCTATTTTTTTCTCTTTATTTTAATCTTGTCTAGAGGAATATTAAGTCCTAAGTGATTCACACAGCGGAAAACATCCAAAGAAAGATCACATCCGAACCCCGACCAAACATACTTAGCCCATTTTTAAGCTTACAGGGCAGACCGTATCGGTACCCTAACTAGGGGTATCGATATGCCCTGACCAGGTCAACCCAAAAGTCAACACCGAGAAAACCGTATCGATACTGCCCATGAGCGTATCGATACGCCCCTCTCGGTCAATCCTTCTTGGTCAACAGAGTAGTCTCGTATCGATACGCGTGTACCCCGTATCGGTACGCCCTACTCGTCCCCAATTCTCCAAATTCCAGTGAGTTGAGAGGGTATCGATACACCCCCCGTGTATCGATACGCCCAACACAAACAGAATTCCTGTGACCAAAAACCGTATCGATACACCCCCGTGTATCGAAACACCCAGCCAAAACTAAGCTCTGCAGGCAAGACCGTATCGATACGGCCCTTAGGCGTACCGATACGCCCTGCTCTGCAACTCCACCATTTTCAACTTGGTGACCTCAAACCCGACACTAGATGCATTTTTAGACTCGCCTATACACATACAAACATACATGCATCAAAACTACAACCAAGACTTAGCTTACAAGGCATTGAATCTAACAAGGATTATACAAATCAAATAGTCCATGCAATTTCACCAAGAGAACATACTTAACACCCAAAAGGCCCCATACACAAGATAGTCAAGCATAAGGCATACATAGGCCAACAACATACATGTTTAGGCATATTCAAATAAGCAACATAACAAGCATAAACCGCAATCCATGAAGCAAAAGCATAACACAACCACGAGATTAACATGCTCAAACACAAATTTCCTAAGGAGTTTGACCCCAACTCTTAAAACTCTATACCCCATTGTCTAGGCATTATTACAAAATGCAAACCATACTTGAACTAGCTTGAGAACTCCAAAAGCTCCTCCCTCGCCCGCTTGCCTCCCGAACTCTAACGATCTGCACGTTGGAAACAAAAAGTGCATAAGCCAACTAGCTTAGTAAGAGAGGCTCTACAATTCACAACATGCAGTTTTCCAAAACACGATTTATATGCAAGAAAACAATGGATGCACAAGGGTCAATCTCAACAACAACACATGGTTTGCACAAGCACAACCAACATACACGTACGATGGGACTACACATCACCGTTTCGACTAGTGGATTTCCAATGGGACTACACATCAAAGTACTAACCTACTAGTCACTATCGGTGGGACTACACATCACCGTAGTTTAGACCACCATCACGTGAGGCACGAGCTCAACTCGACTACACATTAACAACTTAAAATGCACTTAATGATCACAACATATAAGCATTCAACATATCACAACAACATGGGGGTAGAGAGGCTTACACACGGGTTTAGGTGAACCCTCAAGGTCCCACCCAAACCTCACAAGGATCCATATCGAGCACAATGCAAAAATCAACATTTCTACTCACCGTTGCTACCCAAGAGAAGATCGAAGACTAAGCTCAAGACTCCGAAATCCCCGGATTTGTCCCCGAAGCTTCACCAACCAAATTTCTCGTTTCTAAACATTCCAACACCAAGTAAACAATCCCAAATCAGTCCATATTCCAACATAGTCAACCCAGATTACATACCAAGCACAAAACATCAATTTTCCTTTGAAAACAAACCCAAAATTCCTAATCCCGAGCAGCCCTTAAGCACCCCTTAAAACTAATGATTACAACCCTTAAATTGCTCCCTAAAGCCTTCAAAACAACACTTACATATAGCCTAACCATCAGCCCTCAAGATTCCACCTAAAACACCCCCAAAACTCAACTTAAAGCCTCCCAAAAACCTCCCCCAAACCCCATTCCGGGAAACACCCCAAAACTTCATAAAAATCATACCCATTGGACCCTTTAGATTGAAAACAACCCATATATCATTTATAGATCAAAAACCTAAGTTAAAGATGTTAAAAATGACATTTTTAATCAAAACCTCAAAACACCCAAATCACAAAAATCATGAGTTTTATAGAAAATAAAGATATGCACTCGTAGAGGATGATGAGAGCAAGTAAAAAACGACCTTACCTTTGCAAAAGCTCCAACAACAAACAAGGTATGAGATGGAATAGTAACATGGGGAAAGGGCTTCTTTTTTTGACGTTGGAATGAATAGTAGAGAGGGGAAGAAGATGACTCAAAAATCAATATTTTAGGTTGGTTTAAAATCAAAAGTCTAAATACCTAAATGCCCTTAATGAAAAAGGGAATCCACAATAGGTGCCACCCATGGCTATTTGGGCTTGTTTTAAAAATGGTCCAACTAAATTTTATTTGTCTTAAAACCCGAGGCCCAAACCATTATTTTTATTATTTAAATATTAGGAACCGAAACCCGAACCATTATTTAATTACTATTTTCACCCGACCCCCGAACCCGGGTGTTACATTATCTATAATTACAATAATTATAATAATTTCTTCTTTAATAATTATTACGTGTACAACAAGTTTGTACATATGCTATCTAGTCGATATTTGTTCGTTTCAATCATAGGGTGTGACCCTTGTAGGTTCATGTAACGTTAGTAGTAATATATAAAACAATTCTAATATTACAAACAATGAGTGACATCTAGCAATACATCATTGCTACCTAAGTTACATGAAGTCGTGGTTCGACTTTACCTTTTTTGTGATTAACTTCTTTTATGTATTACATCCTTTTGTTCTTATATCTAGATCGAACACAAGTCATGGATTAGTCACACTTGTATAGTCCATCTAATATTTCTTGATATCTTGAGTAGACTATGATAAACGAATAACTATGATATCTCATATCAATTTATTCGAGCATGTTCATGCTTTTTCTAGTCTCCCTCAATCAAGTGACCTACGATATTACTCCTATTATGTAAAAGGGACAAATCCTATCTTGATCAACCATATTTCACTATATATAGTGTGACATATCCAATATCAGTCTTTATAGTGTAGTCTGTTACAACACGCATTTGACTACATCAAAATATGTCACTCTCAATATTGAAATAATGATGATCTCAAGTCTGAGGATCATACACTTAGTTATCACCATGAGCAATGTTGTGATTGTCACATAATAATCCAAGAAACATGTCCATAGCATGTCAGTCCAGTATGTTGTTCTCTAACACATACTTATGTATTGATTTTGACATCTCTATGTCAATAACAATACTGTAACGCCCTGGTTTTTGGGCTTGGTAGTTTTGAGTGTTGACCGGTTTGGTCAAAGTGCTGGTCGAATCTAAAGAGGTGAAATTAGGAAAGCCTAGTTCGGGTTGCATTAAAAATATGGAAAAATGTTCTAAAATCATCTTTTAATATATATAAGTGAACTGTGAAATCAATTTTACAAAATGAGTTTCGGAAGGGTGACATTTTGGCTAGTGACCAAAATGTAATTTTTGAAAGTTGAGTGACTGTTTTAGAAAGGGTTGAAACTTTGAATCTTTAAGGAGCTATTATTCCAAAAAGAGTTTCTCCAGATATTTCTAAGATATTTTAATGTATAATTCTGATTTTAAAGCTTAAGAAAAGTGGAGGGAAATCATTTTACTATTTTGTAACCAACTTTCCATTTTCTTCCAATTTTCCTTTTCTCTCATTTTCTCTCAACCCAAACACTTTCTCTCCAGAGATTTCTTTCTGATTTTGTCACTCAAATCTATCTTTTCAATTCTCTTTGGATTCCTAATCATTTCAACAACAAAACCTTGCAATTTGCTAATTGGATTTTCAAGCTTTTTGGCTCTAAAGAGGAGAAACTCAAGTTTGGAGGTAAGAACGTCCTTCTCCTCTAAACTATCAGTTCTTTACTGAAATTCCTAAGTTCTCAATCCTTAATTGATGTTTTATAAATGGCTTTTAAGTTGTTTAATGGATCTTGGCTTAAAATGCAAGATTTGGTGATTTTTGATGAATTTTCGTTGGATCTGTTAAAGCAGTGTTTTAAGGTGTTAAAATGATGATTAATGAAGGATAATTTGATGAGGAATTGAGTTTTGATTAATGCAATCCCGGATAGGTTGAATTTCCTAAGTTTAGCTTATGATTCTAGGTTGTTTTGGTGTGATCTTGTGGATCTATTGTTGCTGGAGGTATAAGGATGTTGTTAAGCTCTTTTTAGATGTTAAACGTTGTTAAAGGATGTTAGGTTTTGATGGTTAGTGGCTGGGCTTTGTTGAGAAGTTGTTTGGAGGAATTTTCGGTTGTGTTTGGTGGCCGAAAATGGAGTGTGGATGAGAGCAGCGAGTTTAGGTGCTTTCATTGAAGCTATTAATGCATGATGATGCATTAATCCTCCGCTTTGATGTGTTAAAACAGGGGAGGCATCTTTGGATCCAAGAGTTGTTGATCCGGAAGCTTGAATTGGTGCTTCGGCAAGAGGCGAAGTGGAATCGGTGAGTGAAATTGGGTTTTCGGCTTTGAAACCAATGTCTTGGGAGCTTAGTTTAAGTCTAAACAACTTTGCTAAGCTCAAGTGTAAGTTTTCGGAAAAACTCTCTTGTGGTGGCCATGGTTTTTGTTGTGATGCAATGTGGTTTATTGCATGTTTTAAATTTTGTTTTGAAAGCATGTTTTAGCATGGTTATTGCTGATGTTGTAAGCCATATGTTGAAGGAAGCTCAAGGTAAGAGTTCCTTGTTTTTGAGCATGGTTAAAATTTGGTTTGATGCTTATGAATGCATGATGAATATGGCTTGATTAAATGCTTTAAAACAGTGAGCTAATTGATGAATATGATGTATAATGGCAAGTGATGTTTTGATAAAGGTTAAGGTCACTAAGGTGGTTAAAAGTCCTTGAGTGAGCCTTGTGGATTCTAAGAACTTCATGGTGGTTAAAAGTCCATGATGATTCTTGTTAAGGTCACTAAGGTGGTTAAAAGTCCTTGAGTGAGCCTTGTTACTTAAGAACATCAAGGTGGTTAAAAGTCCTTGGATGGTTCTTGTTAAGGACACAAAGGTGGTTAAAAGTCCTTGTGTGGTCCTTGCCATGGTGTTTAAAAGTCCATGGGCCAAGGTGTTTAAAAGTCCTTGGGAAGAACACAAAGGTGGTTAAAAGTCCTTGTGTGTTCTTGGAAAGTATAAGATCACAATGGTGTTTAAAAGTCCATGTGTTAGTCTTATGTTGAACTTGTTTTAAAATGATGAAACTTATCACTTGTGGCCAATATGACATGTTTTGATATGAAGCATGGAATGCTTGTTTAAATATGCTTTTGAGCATGTGCAAATGATGATTTGAAGCATGATTTATTAAGTGTTTTATAAATGCATTATTGAATGGTTTTTATGAGCATTCCTCACTAGCTTTTGCTTACGCTCTCTTCGTTTTCTTAAACCAATAATGCAGAACATTAAGGAGCTTTGAGGGCAGCAAGGAAGGCAAGCAACCAAGTGAGAAGTTAAGCTCAAGTATGGGAAGGTTTTCTTTAAACATACTTTAGCTTTTGGGCATTTGGCAATGGGGGACCTTTGTGAATGTTTTGGGAGAGGTTTTGGACTCCCTAAGTATGTTGAATGTTGATGAGATTGCTGGATTTTGTAATTGGCCACTATATGCTTGATTTGGAAGTTTATGCTTGAATGTCTTGCTTGTGTAGGAAGCACGCCTATAGAATTGGGGCTTTTCTTATATGTGGTTAATATGTTGATTGGTTGATGCAAACATGTCTCATATATGTTGAATTTGTTGCTGGTAAAGTTTGGTAGCAATCGGAGCATGATTGGATGATCAATTGCATGATCAAGTAAGCTTTTTGCTGCAATCTGTGCAGGGTGTTTCGGAACAGTGCACACCGTTCCGGAACGGGTGCCTTGAATGAGCCCAGGCGTCCGAAACGGTAGGCACCGTTTCGAAACGGAAAGGCCTCTGCCAGCCCCTGTTTCGGTACGCATTGCGGAACGGCCCCGCGTTTCGAAACAGGCTCTGTCTGTTCCGGAACGGTCGACCGTTGGGGGCTGACATTGGCAGTTGAATGTTTTGGATTGTTTGCATTTTGGTCCTGAATCTTGTTTGTGCAATTATATGAGCTTGGTATGTCCGTTTGAGCTGAGATTTGGCAGAGAAGCATGAAATCTGATTAATTTCAAGATGGTAACTTTATTTTTGGATTAAGGCCTTGTAATTTACAGAATTTACAATTTGGTCCCTAAAGTTGTAATTTGTTCAATTGGGTCCCTGATTGATCTCTGATGTTTATGATCTTTGAGTATGTTGTTTGTATGATCACAATTAGGGTTAATGTGCATCTAGACAAGATTAAAAAGAAAAAAAAGGGTCATTAATCAAGGTTGACTTTCGGGTTGACTTTGGTTTTCCCCATGTGACTTTCTTAATTCGGGTCAACCGTCTAGGCCGGGTTAAGGGGGTTACAAATACTTTGTTATCAATCAACTACATATTAGTCTTAATATATTATTGTTGTCCACGCCCACAATAATTCTCGACTAAGGACATTCAAGAATAACTATATTATTCTAAGGACTTTATTATAATTCAGTTTATCTATAGATGTACAGAATAAGACTGAAATAATAATAAAGGCTTTATTACTAAACAAGATAAAATAAGTATGTCTTTTACAATCATCTCATGATTGGTCTTTGGGCATACTCCAACAATAATTATCAAAATTTGGCATGCAAACAACCAATCACACATATCATGCAGTTTGGTCCCTATATAAAAGATCACAAATTTTGTCTTTGTTTCCAAAATAGCCCAAAATTGCTCAATTAATTCATCAAATGCCATAACCAAGAAATTAATATAATAATTAAATTGATGGTATACTTCCAAGCCCTATTTTAGGATGTTACAATTTCTTCTTTGGTTGCAACTTCATCCACCTTTGATGTTTTTCCTCCATCATTGGCATCAAAAATTCCTAAATCATCATCATCACAAAGAGTTCTTCCTCGGAATGAAGTTATCGCCGAAAACCACATGAATAGACTTTTCAACTACCAAAGTTCTTTTATTACATACTCGATAGGCTTTAGAATTTAAAAAATATCCTAAGAAAATAGTTTTATCACTTTTAGCATCAAATTTGCCCAAATTGTCTTTTCCATTATTTAAAACAAAACATTTGCATCCAAATGGATGAAAATAACTAATGTTAGGCGTTTTGCTTTTAAGAAGCTCATAAGTTGTTTTCTTTAAATTAGGCCTAATCATTATTTGGTTGACAATATATCATACGGTATTTGTGGTTTCCACCCAAAAATACTTAGGTAAATTGTTTTCTTTAAAAATTATGTCTTATACCATTTGAGTTGCAAAAATCCTCAAAACCTAGATTTTAAAATTTAGTTCCATGATCACTTCTAATGTGAGAAATAGAGTGGCCAAAATCATTTTGAGTTATTTTTGAAATGTGATGAATTTTTTCAAAGCCCATCCTTAGTACTTGAGAATAAAATCCAAGTGTATCTAGAGTAGTCATCAACTAAAATAAATGCATATGATTTTCCACCCAAGATCATAGTCCTAATAAGGAAAAAAAGATCCATGTTGACCGATTGTAAAACTTTATTAGTAGAAACGTCATTAATAGGTTTAAAAGTAACTCTTTTGTGTTTGTCTTTTGCACAAGCATCACAAATTTATCATAAGAAAACTTTATTTTAGGCAAACCTCTTACAAGATCATTTAAAATCAAATTTTCTAAAACACTCATGCTTGCATGGCTTAATTTTCTATGCCATAAACATGAATCATGCTCATCTTTCGCAACAAAGCATGCATTTGAAATATGAATGTCTTCTAAATTCATCATGTAAATGTTTTCTATGCGATGACGAATAAACACAATTTTGTTAGTTTCAATGTTTATAATTTTGCAACCATTTAAATAAAAAGCACGTTGAAACCTTTATCACAAAGTTGGCATATGCTCAAAAGATTATGCTTAAGACCGTTGACATATAAAACATTGTCAATGAGAATAGAAGAGTGATTACCAATGGAACCAATTCCTTCAATGTGTCCTTTGGAGTTGCCATCGAAAGTTACTACTCCACTCTTTGGTTTTAGCTCCAAGAATCGACTTTGATCACCGGTCATGTGTCTCGAGCATCCACTATCAAGGTACCATGAATCTGCACTTGAAGTTTTGGCCTTATAGCAATGTTCCCCCTACAAACAAAGATTAAGTCTTGATCTTGGGTACCCAAATCATTTTGGGTCCATACGTATTAGCTCCCAAAACCTTGGTTCCCTTGGGAATCCAAGAAGCAATAGCACTAATATCATTAGAAGTAATAAGTTCCTTAGGAACTCAAACCCTTCTAATCCTCTTACCTCTAGAGGGCCTCGAGAAGCCTCTTTGTTTGTAGTCATTAAAGTTTCTCTTTACATTGTTAGGTTTTGAAAAACTTTCTGTAAAAACAAAGAATTGATTTTGATATAACAAAGGATTTAAGGACTAAATTAAAAATAGAAAATAAAATTTTAAGTCCTCAAAACTTCCCAAAACTTTTAAGCAAAGTGGTCAAGTCAAAACCAAATGGTTATACAAATTATTCTAAGTGTTTTCAAAGTCAAAACAATGATTTTCGAGTCACCGTTTCGATACAGCCCTTAAGCGTTCGGAACGTGTTGAAACTGTTAAAATTGGTTTCAGAACGAGTCTTCCTGTTTCGATACAATAGTATCGAAACAAGATACCATGTTTCGAAACTGATAAAGAACAACAGAACGGGCATATATGTTTCGATACGGCTGTATCGAAATGATCTCGAACATTTCGAAACGAGATTTAGACTTGGATTTAAAATTTATGACAATTGCAATTTTATAACTAATTTTTACAAAACGGTTAAGACATATCGAAACGATTTAAGCACGTTTCAGTGCGAGTTTTGACAGTTTCAAATTGTTTCGAAACGATATCAAGCCGTTTCGGAACGGGCTTGTTTCGAAACACGTATAGGTGTTTCGAAACGGGTAGTTGTAGAAGTGCATTTATGGTAGGAAGATTGCATCCCAATGGCTATATTGATATGGCAACCACCCCAACGGCTAGAATTTAATGATAATGTATAAAAGAGAGTCTAAAAACAACCAACAACAACTATTGATCCTAAGAGAAACAATCCTACATCAAATCCAAGCTCAAGTGCTTAAATTCCAATATCCTTGTAAAAACCCCAATTGCCAATCCTTGTAATTTCCTAATTTTCAGATTCAATTGGGTCGTGTGCTTGTAATTTGGGCAATATAAGTCTTGAGAGACACATTGTATTTGCCACATTCTTCTTTGTACACTTGTGAGAGGGTTTGGTTAATTTTGGGTAGAAAATTAACCATTTGTGTAAAGGTTTCCTCCTAAGCCTAGAAAAAGGGAAGATCAACTAGTCATGTTGTTTGGAAAATCCTTAGTGGGAGCTAAGGTAGTGGATGTAGAGTTCATTTGGAACTCGAACCACTATAATTGCCTTTGTCCTCAATTTTGTTTTACCACTTCACTACAAGCCAAATTAAAAATACAATTCACCCCCTCTTGGCATTTATTGGTTTAACGATCCACTCTACAATTGGTATCATAGCCTACCTCTTTTGAAGGATTAACAACCACAAGAGGAGATCCGAGAAGTGTGTGATCAAATTTCTAGTCAAGCCATGACATCTACCTCAATATCCAACCTCTATGAGTCTCAATCCACCACTAAACCACCATTATTCAATGGGGACAACTACCCATATTGGAAGAATAGGATGTGTCTCTTCATCAAATATACTGACTACATGGTTTGGGATGTAGTTGAAGAAGGGCATCACATTTCGTTGAAAAGATATGATGAAGGAAGACTTGTCCTGAAGGTGAAATCGGAAATGACCGAAGAAGATAGAAGAAGGATGCAAGTCAACGATAAAGCATTGTACATCATCTTTTGTGCACTTGGTCCGGACATCTATTCTAAGGTTTCTTCAGTCGAGAGCGCCAAAGAAGTGTGGGAAACTCTTGAGACAGCATATGAGGGAACTAGCGATGTTAATGAGACGAAGATGAGGCTACTAAATTTGAGTTATGAGGACTTCAAGATGGATCCCGATGAGAGTGTCTCCAAGATGTTTGATTGATTTTCGATCATCGTCAATGATCTAAAAGGATTCGGTGAAGCGATTCCCGAAGACAAGCTAGTTAGGAAGCTTCTATATTCTCTCATGGAATCTTGGGATGGTAAAAGAACGACCATCATCAAAGCTAAGAATTTGAAGACCTTGAAGCTTGATGAGCTAGTTGGTTCTCTCCTTACTCATGAAATTATGAAACAAGAAAGAGAAGAAGAAAAAAAGAAAGAAGTAAAGAGAATAGAGAAGCAAGAGGTGGACAAGAAAAAGAAGCTAGGAGTTTCTCTCAACTCTCTACAACAGGAGAGCTCTTCTAGTGAGGAGGATGATTTCGAGGAGTTAGAAATTATAGTCAAACTCTTCTAACGGTTCATGAAGTCTAACCGAGGGATGAAATTTCAAAGAAAGAGAGACTTTAAGAACAAGAGCAAAGAAGAGGAAAAGGATCCTATCATTTGCTTTGAGTGCAAGAAGCCGAGTCATATTCGTTCCGATTACCCTCAGCTCAAGAAGAAGGGCTTTGAGAAGAAGAAGAATTTCAAAGCCAAGATTGCTACTTGGAGTGATGAGGAGTCATCCGAGGATGAGGAACACGAAGTGGCCAACCTTTGCCTCATGGCTCTTGAGGAGGATTCTATGGTAACCTCTAACTCATCTTGCTATGATTTTACATTTGATGAATTGCATGATGCATATGATGAGTTACAAGAGGTATATGATGAGTTAGTAGAAAAATACAAGGAGTCCGTTTTGAAAAACAAAAAGGTCATTTCGGATTTGAATGATCAAAATGATTTAATCTCTAAAATTAACTAAGATTTTGAGAAAAAAAGGTTTTAAGCTTGCAAGATGATCTAAAGTTCTTTGAAAGAGAAAATATTGATTTGAACAACCTCCTTTCTTAACATAATGATGAACACCAAAAATTGGTGTATAAGCTCAATGAGCTCAAAAATTCTTTCAAAAAGTGTTGGTTCTTTAAAGCTTGAAAAGGGTGAATCTTCAAAAACCAACTTTATAAAAAGAAAAAAATTTGAACTACAAACAAAGTGGCTCCTATAGGCACTCTAGGACTAAAAAGATTAGAAGTGTATGGGTTCCTAAGGAACTTGTAAAATCTAATAATGTTAATGCCTTGTCATCTTGTATTCCTAAGGGAACCAAGCTTTAAGGAGCTAATACTCATGGACCCAAAATGATTTGGGTACCAAAAATCAAAGTTTAAACTCTTTGTTTGTAGAAGGAGCATTGCTACAAGGCCAAAGCACAAAGTCAAAATTCATGGTACATTGATAGTGGATGCTTGTAAAGTGTCCAAAAGTCATATATTTCATGCACATGCCAACTCTTATTACTACTGTTTTTAAGTATATTTTAGGCATAAGTAGGGTCATGCATATCATTTTACAGTATTTCATTGTTCTGCCTTACTTTTATAACTTATCATTTATTTGGTGAACACGAGAAACTGTTCTAGTGTATTCTTGTATGTAGGTACTAACAGCTGAACGAGGGAACCAAGAAGCGAACCCATGAGCTGTACTGAAGCAGTTCTAGCAAAAGAGAGTTGCTGCCGAGCACTTGCCGAGTAGAGTTGGCGTCGACCTTAATGCCCTCAGCAGCTGACTATGGAAGTTGGGAGAACTGGAGCGCGATCTGTAGAGCAAAAACTTTTGAATCTATCGCCGACGTTCATATGATTTTTCGACGTCTGTAGCAGCGGCTAGGGCTGCCGAAGCAAAATTCTTAAGCTTACTTGCGAACTAAGGCAAACAAAATAGAGTCCATATTCCACGCAAAGAAGTCAGCATTTAAAGCCATATTAAAGATGGAAAGCTACTTTCGAGGACTTCTACTTTAAGGAGGACTTAACCTAGTCTTGAGTCTATAAATACCCATTGTACTCCTAGTTCAAATTATCCTAGGTTATCTATAGACTTTTCTTGTGTTCTTTACTACCGCCATGTTCTAAATTCTATTTGGGTTAGGGTTATGTTGTAACTAGTGTGAAATAGTTGTTTTAGGGTTTTGAGTTATTCTTCAATAAAATATTCCAAGTTTACTTAATCCATTGTTCTTCATTCTTTCAACCTTTCTAAACCAGTCGTTTGAGAGAATCCATTTGTCAGGCACGAAAGTACAAGGCTTACGAAAGGGTTAAGTACGGTCACAACATACTGAGGCGTGACTAACTTGGTTCCACACTAGTTCACAAATTTCAGTGGCTAAAAGGGAACACCAACCGATTTGACTAACTTGGTTCCACACTAGTCCTCAAGATAGCTCTCGAGCATCCTAACCTAGAAATAGGAGGGATCACTATCGACTATCCTGCCGTACTTGGAGTATCTACCAGACTTGCCACCAAGACTTCTTTCCGTTCTACCTGCCGAGACAGTACACCCCTACAGTGGTAGTGACCTGTTGTAGCCGTGTGACAGGGTCGTAGTTTGCTGCCTGCCATACCCGCCGAGGTAGCATATCGTAGCAGCACAAAATAACTCATACCTATTACAACGCAATTTTCACACTAAGTGGCAGCATAACCCTGTCTGCTCTATTATCCTGATTCACCTCTTCCATTACTTGTGTTTTTATTTACCTTTCTTCTCAACCAAACAATTAACTTGTGTTTTATTTTACCCTTGTGCAGGAACTACGAAACGGAACAAGTTGTCCAATCCTCTTGGGATTCGACATCTTTTATACTATAACTTGGTAGGAGTGTGAACTTGCTCTCTCACAAAAAAGGGAACACCTACACACCCTACAAGTTTTGGCGCCGCTGCCGGGGATTGATAACAGCAGATTTCGTTTTTCAATTTTTGCACCTAAGGGAAACCTTATCATTTACGACAATCTCGAGCGTGAAACAAGAAGGATTAAAAGGGAGCTCTTGGAAATTATAAAGAACATAGGAGATAAGGACAAAGCAAAGGAAGAGACCATGGTAAACGAGGACCCCCCCCCCAATTGATGCCATGAATGGCAGGGATGGGCAGCATGACCTACCGCCCATAGGACCACAAGAACAACAGAGGTAGGACCCCTTGATCTGCCTAGGCCGCAACAGGTGTGCACAACTAGAGATTACCTGGAACATGACTTCAAAGGTTCGAGGCAATAGTGACAGAACCAGAGATAGGGGCAGACCATTTTGAGCTAAAGCATGTCCTGTTCAACATGCTAAATACACTAGGGCACTTTGGAAGGATTGCCACAGAAGATGCTAGACAGCATCTACGAGGATTCCTTGACATTTGCCGAGCATTCAAAATACATGAGGTTCACTAGGACGTACTACGGCTATTTCCCTATTCACTGAGGGATAGGGAGAAATAGTGGTTAAATAACCAGCCAGTCGGATCTTTTAAAATTCATTGGTGGAGCTCTACAAAGACTTTCTAGACCGTTTTAGCCCATCCAACGTTACTGATAGGTTGCAAAATGAGATCACAACCTTTAGACAAAGGGATGACGAGCCGATGTACGAGGCATGGGAGCAGCATAAAAAAATGCTGAACAACTGCCCGCTACATGGTCTACCAGCCTGGACTCAGTATCTATATTCTATAACGGGGTTAACTACCCAACTCGAATGATGATAGATGCCTCGGTCAATGAGATCATCCTAGATAGACCTCCAGAGGAAGCACTGCGACTGCTGAACATAGCCGCCAAAAATGATTATAAATACCCGATAGCCCACCGAGGCGGCACAAGGTGGCCAGCAATTGCAAATAAGGTAGAAGCCTCAGATTCTTTAAATGTCCGCCTTGACACTCTGACGGAGCTAGTGATGAAGATGGTACAATCTCTTGGGAAGGTCCATAAAGCAAAAGTTGTTGAGCCATTCTGTGGCGAATGTGAGGGCAACCACGATTCCTCTGACTGCACCGTATCTTGAAATTACATAAGAGGATACGAGTGGAATAGCAGGCTTGCCTAGAACACCTATAATCCTAACTGGAGAAACCATCCCAACTTCTCTTGGAGCAACCCAAAGACAGCTGCAAATCCACAACAGCTACATGGAGGTTACCAGCAGAATCAGTTTCGGCAGCAGACTCAGCAGCAACAACACAATAGTTCACTAGAAGCTACTCTGCAAACTTTTATGAAACAAACTGGTGAATTTATTGTCCATAAAAATAAATTTATTGAAAAACTGATTCTTTTATGGATAGGACGAAGATGAAGATGAACAACCAGGAGGTTGCCATTATGAACCTGGAGACCCAATTTGGGAAGTTCACCGAAATCTACCACAACCGGACCATGGGAGCATCATCCAGCAGCCCACTAGAAGCAGTAAAGCCCACTTATGAACATTGCAAGGCTATATCTACAAGAAGTGGGAAGCAGCTGGATGAACCTAGGATGGTAGAACAACTAGAAGTTCAGCCAGACCAAATGAGCAAGCCTGCCTCAGCAACACCAATATTAGCCGCCCCTGCAGCAATACCAGCTGCCCCAGCAGCAGAACATGAAACAGACCTAAAAGGATGACCCTCCCCGGACTAAGCCCCCAAGCAAGGAGCAAATAGAGGACATCCACTTACCAGCACCATTCCCCTAAAAGCTCAAGCAACAGCAGCAAGAGCACCAATTTAGAAAATTCTTGGATATTCTGAAATAGGTGCATATCAACATCCCTATGATAGAAGTCATACAAAGCATGTCAAACTATGACAAGCATCTCAGAGATATGGTTTCTAAGAAGAAGAGGATATGGGAATTCGAGATAGTGGTCGTTACTGAAGAGTGCATGGCTATGCTGCATAACAAGATGCCTCCCAAGCAGACAGATCTGTGCAGCTTTGTTATACCATGCAGGCTAGGCAGCAAGAACGAGCCCAGAGCCCTGTGTGACTTGGGAGCCAACATCAACCTGATGCCAAAGGCTGTCTTCGACAAACTAGGTATTGGACCTGCCAAACCGACCTCCGTTATGCTTAAACTTGCTGATGACTCATTTTTGCAACCGGAGGGGAAGATTGAAGACATACTGGTAAAGGTGGGCAACCTAATTCTCCCCGCCGACTTCCTTATCTTAGATTGTGAGGCCGACAAAAAGACCCTATCATCCTTGGGCGACCCTTCTTAGCAACGGGTAGAACACTGATAGATGTGGAACTCGGGGAACATACAATGAGGGTAGAGGATCAGAGCATAAGAATGAACGTGCTACAACCCTAAGAGGAAGGAAAGGAATGCCCAGATGCAAGAGCTGCCAAGATCAGTGTGGAAACAGGCTAGGGCAGCAGCTGCCGCGACAGGCCTAGGGGTAGATTGAAGGACCCCATAACGCAGCACCTGAAAGAACAGGAGGACCCCCAGGGGAGAAAAAGCTAAACCACTTCAAGAAGTGGTTCTGTCTCAGAGATGCACCAAAATGCACTCCTAACATAACTTAAATTCTTATTTTATTTTCTTCTATTTTTATTTTTATGCATTAGGATTAGAATTTATGTTATTTTAGGATTAGATTAATTTTCAGAATTTTATTTTTCAGAAATTATTTAATTATTTTTATTTTTATTTTAGGTTTAAGAATAAAAGATCAAGATTAGGAAGGAGACCCAACAAGAAGACCGCCCACCATTCTACCGAGACAGCCGCCAGCGTAGCAACGCATAAAGGCTAGTTGACCTTCAATGGCTAGCTGCCAACGACTCCAAAATTAACGGGCAGAAAATTTGTAACGTGCGCTAAAAAATCAGACCGTTGAGCATTTAATGTTGCCTAGTCACTTCTCGACAGCCCTTATATATACACCTCTCACTCACTTCATTTTACTTTACTTTCACCTTTTTGCCACCTTCTATCTGATTCCTCTGCTCTGTCACAACTTTTATTTCTAGTTTCAGTTAAGTACAATTGTTCACATGGCCTCAACATCAACCTAAAAACCCATCTACAAGAAGTTTTGCTTCAAGGAAGACGAGGAGAGATACAGAGAGAAATTCTCCAAGCATACAATATGGGAGGAACAAGGCTTCCATTATACGCGGCAAACGGGAGACCGTGGTCTAGATCCCGCCTTGTTCCGAACCATCGATTACAAGGGATGGAAGATGTTCGCTCAGCAGCCCGAGATAGCAAACATCACTATCATCAGGGAATTCTACTCCCATTAGCCCTGTCCAGAGAAGCCATTCGTCTATGTCCGTGGGGAGTCGGTCGAACTCAACGCCGCTGTCATTAACACCTACTATGGCCTCGATATGAATGACAACCCTCACGAGGATTGGAGGCAGTCACTAAAGGCTGCCAACTACGAGGAAATCAAGGCCAAACTCTACAAGCCAACACACCATGGCTAGGGGGCAAACATGTGGGATCTGTCCAACGCCGCCACCTGCTGCCATAAGCAATGATATGGAACACGTTTGTGAAAAGGCGTCTGTTGCCCACATCCTACAACTCAACGATTGACCGGCCGCGCCTCGCCTTAATTCACAGTATCCTGATAAACCGGCCGATCAACGTAGGGGAAATTATCTACACGGAAATATACAATAGCTTCAAGAAGAAGAAAGCCAGGTTGTACTTCCCATCTCTCATCACAGGTCTTTGCACCAACTTTCGAGTCCCGGCACAGCCCATAGACAAGCTTACAACTGCCAAGGAGAGTTGGACCAAAAAGGTCCACATTCAGATGATGCAGGATGCAGATAAAGAACCAGAAACGCCCAGTTAGCCCTCCGCCACACAGTTTGAAACTCCAGCCGCCCCCGGTAGTACTGACGTTGCCCTAGACAAAGAAGTCCTCCCACTCCTGCACGCACTTCTGGAAAGCACAAAACGGATAGAACAACAGCAGTTGGCCTTCATGAACTATGTGGGGAAAGCCCAAGAAGCCCTTATGACTTATTTCCTGTAGAAATTTCCCGGTGATGTTCCCGCCATGCCACCCTATCTTGAGGAGCTTGCAGCAGTAGCCCGAGCACAAAGAACTCCACCAGCCGCCACTACTCGCCATATTGACCGTCGGGTGCCCTCTCCTACGCATTCTCCGACCTACTCAACAGCCACCCCATCCAACACAGTGGCCGACTCCCCTGAGAGGCACCAACATAATCTCTCCCCTGCCTGCACATCAAACACAGTGGTAGTGGCGGCCGCGTGACAGAGTCGTAGTTTGCCACCCGCCATGTAACACCCGTGTTTTGGGCCTAGGAGTTAGCCGGGTAATAGTTCGAGTCAAATAAAACTTAATTAAAACAATTCAATTTCAATAATGGCCTAATTGAGTTTTGGAAAAAAGGAAGGGACTAAGGTTGTAATTTCACCCAAAAGTTTTGAAAAGCAAGACCACTTTAATAAAAAAATTGTCTTCCTCCCTCTTTCCTCCCCCCCTTTCACGTTAGAAACTCCCCCACCATTTCTAAACCCTTTCAAACTTTGTTACTATTCCATTGATCTTACTACTTGATTTTCAACACCAATTTAAGAGGTAATTATGTTTTCTTAATCTCCTCTTCAATCTCTATCTATCCATTGTCTTAGATTTCAAAAATATGGGGTTTTGAAAATTAGGGTTTATATTAAAGTTTGAATTTTTAAGTGGTTTTCTAATTGGTTTTGATAAATTGAGTTGGGGTTTTAGTTAATCATGTTATAATGAGTAACATAAATCAAATTGGTTGACTTTGGTTGAAAATTCGTAGCTTGTTCTTGAGGTAGATTTTAAAGTAATAAAACTTGAGTTTTTGGTGGGTTTTATGATGAAATTGAAGGGCTGATGGTCTACCTTTGTTAGGAGGGTGATTTGGGATGTTTTGGAAGTCATTTGGATGTTTGGAAATTGAATTTTCAGCAAGCCTTTGGGGGAGCACGAAAATTGGGATTTTAGGAGATTATGTGATTTAAGAAATTGTGGAATTTGGGTTGTGTTAGAAAAGTATGTTGATGGTTGAGTTTAGCATTGAATTGGGAAGTAATGTGTATGTTTTGTTTGGCTAGAAGCATGTGGAAGCGTGGAAGAGGCTTTGGGACCGAATCCGGGTGCATAGGAGGATTGTTCGATTTGCTAAGGAAGGGCAATGAGTGGTTTCAACTTGTTTTAAGTTTGGTTCGAGTATGTGTAGTGGGAGTGTGTGTGAAGTGTGCTCGGTAGGCCACTCATAGTTAATTCAAGTTATTGATTTAACCATTGATATCCATGAATGCACTTATGCTTGTTTGACTATGCTATTATGATTGTGGTTGATGGATGTGAGTTATCTTGATATGCATCTATGAGATTGAACATGAATGTGGTTGATGATGTATATATATGATGTGGTTATGATAATTGGCACTAAAATAATTACCGGTTGTAAATGATCGATCATTAGGATAGTGTGCACACAAATTGAGTCAAAACGTACGTGGCCTTGATGGCGTTAAGTCATCAAGGAGGAGTACGGTGATGTAACATTCCACCGGAAGCTTTTATTACATTTCTACGGGATGATGAGTGGAATCCCATCCGTAGGGCATGTGGAAATGAGTGGAATCCCGCATATGCAAGGTCCGGTGATGAGTGAAATCCCACCGAGGTAAAGTGTTGTCGAGGTTTAAATCCGCACAATCGGGGTAATTAAAGTGGCCAATTAACTTGTTCATACATTGTGATATGTGATGATGTTATATGTTGATGATATATGGTGTTGCTATATGATGTTGATTTTGATATATGAGCTTGGTAGGATCGAGAAACCATATATGCCACTTGAGAGACTAGCTAGGTCTACTTGATTTTATGCCTATGTTTGATGTATGTAAGACTAGGATTAACATGCTTGAACCCTGCATTGTTAATGTCTTTCGTTTTAGAGCACCCTCACTAAGCTTATAGCTTACGCTCTCTATGTTCAACAATGCAGATCATTAGCGTGGCGTTAGGTCGAGGCAAGGCAAGAAGGGCTTTCCAAGTTGTTGCTCAAGTATGGTAAATTTTGTAGTAGTTAAGCAATGTGGCAATAGGGTGTGTTTGTATGAGCCTTGTATGACTCTTTCAAATGATGTTGTTTTGGATTGATGTTTTGGATTGTAAAGCATGTAATGCTATGTTGATTGATGGTGTGTGATGGCATGTCTTAGATGCTTAGGTTGCCTTGTGTATGAGTGCAAACCTCTTGTGTTGAATTGTGCCATTTGGGCTCTTGAGCTTCCATGTTTGACCTTAAATGCTGAATTCACTCTTTTGTTGGAATGTCATGTTCGAATGCCTTGATTCATGTTAATTGCTACTTATGGCTCATGTATGTTTGCTTAAATGATTGTATGTGTGAGTCTTGTGAGTGTTAATTCATGCCTTTGGTCCTTTTTAAGCTTCTACATATGTCTATGTATGATCTTAGTGTTTTTCATAGTTAGGAAGTCCTTAGGTTGGGCAGTAAGTGATCCCCTACACTAAGGTTTCGAAACCATGGGTAAGGTTTCGAAACCTTTGCAGAAAATTTGGTTCCAGGGGTCACTGCCAGCCAAAGTTTCGAAACCTTTGGGGAAGGTTTCGAAACTATGGTCAAAGGTTCCGAAGCCTTCCCCAAGATTTCGAAACCTTTGGTGAAAATTTGGTTCCAGGGGTCACTGCCAGCCAAAGTTTCGAAACCTTTGGTGAAGGTTTCGAAACCTTTGCTTAAAACTGCACTGTTTTGACTTGTTGGCCTTTTTAAAGAGAAAAACACATAGGAATTAATATGCATCTAGTCAAGATTAAAATTTGGGTGTTTGAATGTGGTTTGGGGTTCGAATGTGACAAGATTAAAATGAAAAAAAAATTAGGGTTGCTAACCGAGGAGGAACCCTTTGGGTTTCGCTTCGGTTTTCCCTGTGTGGCCCACTCGGACCGGTCATCCGGCCAGACCGGGACGAGGGGGTTACATTTGTTGGTATCAGAGCCTGAGGTTACCGAGACCTCGGGCAGGTAAGTGAGGTAAGATTAATGTGTTAAATGCTTGTGTTGTTTGATGCATGATTTGCCATGAATCTTTGATGCTTGATTGATCGTATGATGTTTTGAATGCATGAACTGTTGTGTCTGGTATAGAGTGAGTGCCCATTGCTACTATTACTTAATTTAAAAAGATTTTTGGAAAGAGGGGTACTTGAGCACTATTGGACCCTTGCTTTGACTAACGTAATCCTTATTTGTTTCTTGTTGTAGTTTTACCTTGCTAGTTGAACCATGAGACCACGTGGGAGGCCTAGGATGGTTCGACCGGAACCACGGGCAGAGGCTCTGAGGGTTGAGCCGGTAGTTGGGGTTGGAGCTCAAGTGGGAGAGCATGTGGTTGGAGTTGGAGCTCCTCCACCACCTCCACCACCACCACCACCTCCACCGGGAGCGGGAGGTGAGGCCGGGGACGAAGGAGAGGGACCACAGGGAGGTCGAGGTGGCCAAGGACCGGCCGGGATTGACTTAACTCCGTTGGTTCAGGCGATAGCCGGGGCATTCCAGGCTGCAGTAGCTGGAGGTTAGGCAGCTCATCATCAGGGTGAGGGCACCGGATTGCCATTAGAGAGACTTCGGGGCCTTGGGGCCGAAGAGTTTAGAGGTGCTACTCCGGAGAGGTCAGAGATGTGGTTTGAGAAGACCGTCCGTATTCTTGCTCAGATGGGATGTACTGGTGAGCGCAAGTTGGGATGTGTTGAGTCTCTGCTTCTGGGTGATGCCTACACCTGGTGGGTCACCGTTACTTCGGGGATGGATGAGACCGAGATCACTTGGGAGTTCTTTGAGACAGCTTTCTGGAAGAAGTATTTGGGTCCGCGATACCTCGATGAGAGGAAGAGAGAGTTTATGGCATTGCTTCAGGGGAGTATGTCCGTGACTGATTATGAGATTCGGTTTGTCAGATTGAGTCAGTATGCACCTGAGCTTGTACCTACTGAGGTGGAGCGTTGTAACCGCTTCCGATATGGGCTGAGTGAGGAGATCAAGACTTATACTCTAGCTTCAGATTACACTGATTTTGATTTCTTGGTCTCGAGGCCCAAGGACTTGGAGCACAGTTTGAGTTTGACCAGGCGGTCAGGTGGATCTAGTTCGGGTAAGAGGTCCAGCAACTTTGATAGAGGTGATGCCAAGAGGCATCGGGACAACCGGCATCAGTTTGATCATAGGCGTGGTGGCGGTAACCACGGTAGGGGCCATCAGGGTCAGAGAGCTGGTGGGAAGTTGCCCACATGTGCTACTTGCGGGAGGAACCACACCGGTGAGTGTTGGGGGAATTATCATTCTTGTTGGAGTTGTGGTGCTAGAGACCACATTAGGCGTGACTGTCCACATCAGGTGGGACAGGCACCAGCTCAGGCTCCTGCTAGAGCCAATGACTTTCAGAGAGGCCGCGGGCGCGGTAGAGGAAACTTCCAGCCGAGGAACGATGGTCAGAGGAACATAGCTCATGTTGTTGCAGTCCAGCCGGAGGGCGGAGGACAGGCTAGGGTTTACGCTCAGCGCGGGGAGCAGCATGACACCGATGTGATCGCAGGTAACTTCTCGATACAGTCTTTGGGTTTGCTTTCTTTGATTGACTCTGGGTCTACACATTCCTACATATTGAGTGAGCATGCACAGTCTTTGAATTTGCCTTGTGAGTTGTTAGAGGTAGGAGTTAGTGTTACTAGTTCCTTTGGGGACACGGTAGTAGTTAGAAAGATGTACCGAAGGTGTCCGTTGATGGTTCAGGGGCATGTGTTTCCAGTGGATATGATGGAACTTCCTTTCTATGGTTTCGATGTGATTCTGGGTATGGACTGGCTCACGGAGCATAGAGCTAGGATAGATTTTGAAACTAAGCGGATTTCTTTGAAGCTCACAGATGATTATGAGATCGTAGTGGTGGGTGAGAGTGTGAAGTTCTTGTCCAATGTAGTTTCAGTATTAGAGGCTAAGAGGTTAGTTGAGTTGGGGTGTGAAGCATACTTAGCGTATGTGATGAACCCTAACATGAGTGAGGTTACACCTCAGGACATCCGGACAGTATGTGATTTTCCTAGTGTGTTTCCGGAAGAATTGCCAGGGTTACCACCGGACAGAGAGGTAGTGTTAAGCATTGAGACTTATTCTGATTCAGCCTGAGTCCGGGAAGGACTATGTAGTCTACAATGATGCTTCTTATGTAGGGCTAGGATGTGTCCTTATGCAAGACCGAAGAGTGGTGGCTTATGCCTCAAGACAGTTGAAGACTCATGAGCGCAACTATCCGACCCATAACATAGAGTTAGCTGCAGTTGTGTTTGCTCTGAAGATTTGGAGGCATTATTTGTACGGTGAGAAAGCACAGTGTACACCGATCACAAGAGTTTGAAGTACATTATGACTCAACGAGATTTGAATCTCAGACAGCGTAGGTGGTTAGAGTTGCTAAAAGACTACGATCTTACTATTGAGTACCATTCGGGTAAGGCCAATATAGTGGCTGATGCATTGAGTAGGAAGATGGTCGTGGACTTGAGGGCTATGTTTGCTAGATTGAGTTTGTCCGGAGATGGTGGCTTGATAGCTGAGCTTCAGGTTCGACCTACTCTAGGTCAGTTGATTCGAGAGAAACAGCTCTTAGATAGATCTTTGGCACCTCACGTGTAAGATATAGCCGAGGGTAGATCTACAGATTACAGTTTCAGCACTGATGGAGTTTTGTGTTTCAAGGATAGAATAGTTGTGCTAGAAGACAGTGACTTGAGACGTACGATCTTGACTGAAGCCCACAGTAGTTCGTTTGCTATGCATCCTGGAAGTACGAAGATGTATTGTGATTTGAAGAATGGGTACTTTTGGGTTGGCTTGAAGAGAGATGTAGCCAACTTTTTGAGTAAGTGCTTAGTGTGTCAGAGAGTGAAGGCGGAACATCAGGTTCCCTCAGGTTTGTTACAGCCGTTGAGAATTCCAGAATGGAAATGGGAGAACATCACTATGGATTTTGTCTCGGGTTTGCCTTTGACTCCGACGAAGAAGAACTCAGTTTGGGTGATAGTAGATCGTTTTACGAAGTGTGCTCACTTCTTGGCAGTCAACACTACTTACACCTTAGATAGATTGGCCGATTTGTACATTGGTGAGATTGTGAGGCTACATGGTGTGCCGAAGTCCATTGTGTCAGATAGAGATCCGCGGTTTACTTCTAGATTTTGGGAGTGTCTGCATACATCTTTGGGTACCCGTTTGAACTTCAGCACTTCTTATCATCCTCAGTTAGATGGTCAGTCAGAGAGGGTTATTCAGATCTTAGAGGATATGTTGCGTTGTTGCATCATTGACTTTCAGGGTACTTGGGAGAAGCATTTGCCTCTAGTAGAGTTTGCGTAAAATAACAGTTTTCAGTCGAGCATTCAGATGGCTCCATATGAGGCCTTGTATGGCCGGAAGTGTAGGACTCCTGTGTGTTGGGCCAAGGTAGGACAGAAACTGTTACCTATGTCGGATTTACTCAAGGGGACAACCAAAAAGGTAAAATTGATTTGTGATCGTTTGAAGGCTGCTTCGGATAGGCAGAAGTCCTATGCCGATTTGAAGAGAAAGGAAGTTGAGTTCTCAGTGGGTGAGAAGGTATTCTTGAAGGTGTCTCCGTGGAAAAAGGTGATGAGATTTGGCCGAAAAGGGAAATTGAGTCTGAGGTACATAGGACCGTATGAGATTGTGAAGAGGGTTGGTCTGGTTGCTTATCAGTTGCGTTTGCCATCCGAGCTTGAGAAGATACATGATGTGTTCCATGTGTCGATGCTTCGCAAGTATAGGTCCGATCCATCACATGTTATGCCCGTAGAAGAAATTTAATTGAATCCGGATTTGACTTATGAAGAAGAGCCAGTGGAGATCTTAGCTTCTGACAGTAAAGTGTTGAGGGGTAGATCGATTGAGTTAGTAAAGGTGCGGTGGCGACGTAGAGGTGTGGACGAGGCCACTTGGGAAAGGAAGGAGGATATGGAAAGGCAGTTTCCGTATCTCTTTCAGTCAGGTAATTTCGGGGACGAAATTCCTTAAGTGGGAGAGAGTTGTAACACTCGTGTTTTGGGCCTAGGAGTTAGCCGGGTAATAGTTCGAGTCAAATAAAACTTAATTAAAACAATTCAATTTCAATAATGGCCTAATTGAGTTTTGGAAAAAGGGAAGGGACTAAGGTTGTAATTTTACCCAAAAGTTTTGAAAAGCAAGACCACTTTAATAAAAAAATTGTCTTCCTCCCTCTTTCCTCCCCCCTTTCACGTTAGAAACTCCCCCACCATTTCTAAACCCTTTCAAACTTTGTTACTATTCCATTTATCTTACTACTTGATTTTCAACACCAATTTAAGAGGTAATTTACGTTTTCTTAATCTCCTCTTCAATCTCTATCTATCCATTGTCTTAGATTTCAAAAATATGGGGTTTTAAAAATTATGGTTTATATTAAAGTTTGAATTTTTAAGGGGTTTTCTAATTTGTTTTGATAAATTGAGTTGGGGTTTTAGTTAATCATGTTATAATGAGTAACATAAATCAAATTGGTTGAATTTGGGTGAAAATTCGTAGCTTGTTCTTGAGGTAGATTTTAAAGTATTAAAACTTGAGTTTTTGGTGGGTTTTATGTTGAAATTGAAGGGTTGATGGTCTACCTATGTTAGGAGGGTGATTTGGGATGTTTTGGAAGTCATTTGGATGTTTGGAAATTGAATTTTCAGCAAGCCTTTGGGGGAGCACGAAAATTGGGATTTTAGGAGATTATGTGATTTGAGAAATTGTGGAATTTGGGTTGTGTTAGCAAAGTATGTTGATGGTTGAGTTTAGCATTGAATTGGGAAGTAATGTGTATGTTTTGTTTGGCTAGAAGCAAGTGGAAGCGTGGAAGAGGCTTTGGGACCGAATCCGGGTGCATAGGAGGATTGTTCGATTTGCTAAGGAAGGGCAATGAGTGGTTTCAACTTGTTTTAAGTTTGGTTCGAGTATGTGTAGTGGGAGTGTGTGTGAAGTGTGCTTGGTAGGCCACTCATAGTTAATTCAAGTTATTGATTTAACCATTGATATCCATGAATGCACTTATGCTTGTTTGACTATGCTATTATGATTGTGGTTGATGGATGTGAGTTATCTTGATATGCATCTATGAGATTGAACATGAATGTGGTTGATGATGTATATATATGATGTGGTTATGATAATTGGCACTAAAATAATTACCGGTTGTAAATGATCGATCATTAGGATAGTGTGCACACAAATTGAGTCAAAACGTACGTGGCCTTGATGGCGTTAAGTCATCAAGGAGGAGTACGATGATGTAACATTCCACCGGAAGCTTTTATTACATTTCTACGGGATGATGAGTGGAATCCCATCCGTAGGGCATGTGGCGATGAGTGGAATCCCGCACATGCAAGGTCCGGTGATGAGTGAAATCCCACCGAGGTAAAGTGTTGTCGAGGTTTAAATCCGCACAATCGGGGTAATTAAAGTGGCCAATTAACTTGTTCATACATTGTGATATGTGATGATGTTATATGTTGATGATATATGGTGTTGCTATATGATGTTGATTTTGATATATGAGCTTGGTAGGATCGAGAAACCATATATGCCACTTGAGAGACTAGCTAGGTCTACTTGATTTTATGCCTATGTTTGATGTATGTAAGACTAGGATTAACATGCTTGAACCCTGCATTGTTGATGTTTTTCGTTTTAGAGCACCCTCACTAAGCTTATAACTTACGCTCTCTATGTTCAACAATGCAGATCATTAGCGTGGCGTTAGCTTGAGGCAAGGCAAGAAGGGCTTTCCAAGTTGTTGCTCAAGTACGGTATATTTTGTAGTAGTTAAGCAATGTGGCAATAGGGTGTGTTTGTATGAGCCTTGTATGACTCTTTCAAATGATGTTGTTTTGGATTGATGTTTTGGATTGTAAAGCATGTAATGCTATGTTGATTGATGGTGTGTGATGGCATGTCTTAGATGCTTAGGTTGCCTTGTGTATGAGTGCAAACCTCTTGTTTTGAATTGTGCCATTTTGGCTCTTGAGCTTCCATGTTTGACCTTAAATGCTGAATTCACTCTTTTGTTGGAATGTCATGTTCGAATGCCTTGATTCATGTTAATTGCTACTTATGGCTCATGTATGTTTGCTTAAATGATTGTATGTGTGAGTCTTGTGAGTGTTAATTCATGCCTTTGGTCCTTTTTAAGCTTCTACATATGTCTATGTATGATCTTAGTGTTTTTCATAGTTAGGAAGTCCTTAGGTTGGGCAGTAAGTGATCCCCTGCACTAAGGTTTCGAAACCATGGGTAAGGTTTCGAAACCTTTGCAGAAAATTTGGTTCCAGGGGTCACTGCCAGCCAAGGTTTCGAAACCTTTGGGGAAGGTTTCGAAACTATGGTCAAAGGTTCCGAAACCTTCCCCAAGGTTTCGAAAGCTTTGGTGAAAATTTGGTTCCAGGGGTCACTGCCAGCCAAAGTTTCGAAACCTTTGGTGAAGGTTTCGAAACCTTTGCTTAAAACTGCACTGTTTTGACTTGTTGGCCTTTTTAAAGAGAAAAACACATAGGAATTAATATGTCTCTAGTCAAGATTAAAATTTGGGTGTTTGAATGTGGTTTGGGGTTCGAATGTGACAAGATTAAAATGAAAAAAAAATTTAGGGTTGCTAACCGAGGAGGAACCCTTTGGGTTTCGCTTCGGTTTTCCCCGTGTGGCCCACTCGGACCGGTCATCCGGCCAGACCGGGACGAGGGGGTTACACGCCATACCTGCCGAGGCAGCATATCGTGGTAGCAGAAAATAACTCATACCTATTACAACGCAGTTTTCACACTAAGTGGCAACATAACCATGCCTGCTCTATCAACCTAATTCACCTCTTCCATTACTTGTGTTTTTATCTACCTTTCTTCTCAACCAAACAATTCACTTGAGTTTTATTTTACCCTTGCGCAAGAACTATGAAACGGAACAAGATGTCCAATCCTCGTGGGATTCGACATCTTTTATACTATAACTTGATAGGAGTGTGCACTTGCGCTCTCACAAAAAGGGGACACCTACACACCCTACAATGCTCGAGACATATGACCAGAGACAAGAGTCGATTCATGGAATTAAAGCCAAAAAGTGGAGGAGTAGTAACTTTTGGTGACAACTCCAAATGCCACATTAAAGGTATTGGCTCCATAGGTAATCATTCTTCCATACTTATTGAAAGTGTCTAGTATGTCAATGGTCTAAAACACAATTTGTTAGGCATTAGTCAATTATGCGATAAAGGATTTAATGTCATGTTTGATGTAAATGGGTGTAGAATAGTAGACATTAAATCTAACAAAACAATGCTCATTGGTCATCGCATAAGCAATATTTATATGGTGCATCTAGATGAAATTCATACATCCCATGCATGCTTAGTTGCACAAAATGAAAATGATGCATGGTTATGGCATAGAAAACTAGGACATGCTAGCATTAGTGTTTTAGAAAAATTAGTTTATCTTAATCTAGTTAGTGGCCTACCTAAGCTCAAGTTCTCATTAGATAAAATTTGTGATGCGTGTGCTAAAGGTAAACAACATAGAGCCTCTTTCAAGTCCATTAATGATGTTTCTACAAGTAGATGTTTGCAATTGATCCACATGAATCTCTTTGGGCCATTTAGGACTACTAGCTTGGGTGGAAAATCATATGCATTTTTACTTGTTGATGATTACTCTAGGTATAATTGGGTTCCCTTTTTAAGCACCAAAGATGAGGCTTTAAAAAACTTTATCACATTTTCAAAAATAACCCAAAATGATCTGGAACTTAAAATTTCATATATTAGTAGTGATCATGGAACCGAATTTCTAAATATGGGTTTTGAAGATTTTTATAATGAAAATGGGATTAGCCATAATTTTTCGGCTCCTCGCACTCCTCAACAAAATGAGGTAGTTGAGAGGAAAAATAGAACTTTAGAAGAAATGGCTAGGACTATGCTTTGTGAAAATAATTTACCTAAGTATTTTTTGGCGGAAGCCACTAACACAGCTTGCTACATTATAAACCGAGTAATGATTAGGCCTATTTTGAAGAAATCTCCTTATGAGATTTTAAAATCTAAAAAGTCTAACATTAGTTACTTTCATCCTTTTGGTTGCAAGTGTTTTGTTTTAAATAATGGAAAACATAATTTAGGTAAATTTGATGCAAAGAGTGATGAAGCTATTTTTCTATGTTACTCTTTAAACTATAAAGCCTATCGTGTGTTTAACAAAAGAACTTTAGTTGTAGAGGATTCTATTCATGTGGTTTTCGATGATAACCTCCTTCCGAGGAAGGATTCTTGTGATGATGATGATGTAGGGATCATTGAAGTCAATGATGGTGGATAATCATCAAAGGTAAATGAGATTCCAACCAAAGAGGAAGAAGCACAAGAACCGCCTCTAGAAGCATTGCAAGACATGTCTCTTGAGGAAAAGGAAGTGAGCTACCCAAGGAGGTACAACTATGTCAAAGGTGGTGAGATCTTGGGTGATCCATCCAAGGGGGTAACTACTCATTCTTCTCTTAAAATGCTTAATAATGTTTCTTTTATCTCATACATTGAGCCTAAGAATGTTAAAGAATCATTAAAAGATAACTTTTGGATTATTGTCATACAAGATGAGTTAAACTAATTTGGGAGAAGTAAAGTATGGACATTAGTTGATAGGCCTAGAAACAAATCTACTATAGGAACTAAATGGGTCTTTAGAAACAAACTAGATGAGAGTGGTAACATAGTGAGAAACAAGGCTAGGCTTGTTGCTCAAGGTTACACTCAAGAAGAGGGAATTGATTTTGATGAAACCTATGCACCCGTAGCTAGAATGGAAGCAATTAGGATGTTACATGCATTTGCATGTTACCATGATTTCAAGCTTTTTCAAATGGATGTCAAAAGTATGTTTTAAAGGTCTTTATAAACAAAGAAGTGTATGTGGAACAACCACCGGGTTTTGAAGATCCCATTTTTCCAAACCATGTTTTCAAATTGTCAAAAGCTTTATATAGTTTAAAACAAGCTCCTAGAGCTTGGTATGAAAGATTATCAAGGTTTCTAGTTGAAAAAGGTTTTGAAAAAGGAAAGGTGGACACAACACTATTTATTAAAAACAAAGGCAAAGATATCTTAGTAGTTCAAATTTATGTTGATGATATTGTTTTTGGTTCTACTAATGATTTGCTTTGTCAAGATTTTTCTAAGTTGATGCAAGGTGAATTTGAAATGAGCATGATGGAGGAGCTCTCATTCTTCTTGGGACTCCAAATCAAACAAATGAAGGTTGGCATCTTCATCAATCAAGCTAAGTACATCAAAGATATGCTCAATAAGTTTGGCTCGGAGCAAGAAAAGCCTCAAGCTACACCAATGAGGTCATCCATAAAGCTTGACAAAGATGAAGGAGGTAAGTGTGTTGACTCTAAGTTTTATCGTTCTATGATTGGGTCTTTGCTTTACCTTACCGCAAGTAGACCATATATATTATTTAGTGTTTGCTTGTGTGATAGGTTCCAAGCTAGTCCTAGAGAGTCACACCTTATAGCCGATAAAAGGATCTTTAGGTACCTTAGAGATACTCATTGTTTAGGCCTTTGGTATCCTAGAGACTCAACCTTTAACCTTCATGCTTATTCGGATGCGGATTACGGGGGTTGTAAGATAGATAGGAAAAGTACTTTCAGCAGCTGTCAATTCCTAGGTAGTATGCTCATATCTTGGTTCTCTAAGAAACAAAATAGTGTAGCTTTATCTACCACCGAAGCGGAGTACATATCCTTAGGGAGTTTTTGTGCTCAAGTCCTTTGGATGAAACAACAACTCTTAGAATATGGAATTGAGGTAGACACCATACCCCTTAAGTGTGACAACACTAGTGCCATATGTCTTACCAAAAATCCCATCCAACACTCTAGAACCAAACACATAGAAATAATGCATCATTTCATTAGAGATCATGTCCTTAAGGAAGATGTTATTTTAGAGTATGTAGACACCTTAAATCAATTAGCGGACATCTTTACCAAACCTCTAGATAAAGAGTGTTTTTGGTCCCTTAGGAGAGAGTTAGGTCTAACTAGCCTATCTTGACCTTTTAGGACCTTTGTGCTTAAAATTGCTTGAATTCTTGTTAAATCCCATGCTTTTGTGTTTTTGATCTTAATTACATCTTTTCTTATAGTTAGGGGGAGTATGTTTATGTTTTGATATGTTAAACTTGCTCATACATCTCATTCATGCATCTAGGTTCAATCAAAGTTCAATTCTTCTGCATTTTATAGCCTTATCTGCTCTTCTAGGGCTATTGGTATCGAAACGGGTCACCCTGTTTCGATACTGGCTGCCTCTAAAGAACACATATGGACCAAGTTGTTTTGAAACGCTCCTAAGAGTTTCGAAACATTTTGGGTTTGTTAAAACTTGTATCGAAATGGCCCCTCTTCGTTTCGTTATGAGAAACTCTTGGGCTTCCATACAGTCAAACCTGTATCGAAACGGTCAATAAGTTTCGAAACGTTCATATGCATTTCGGTACGCCTGTTTCGAAACACGTATCTGGAAAAGCCAAATTCAAAGGGTTTTAAATGCTTAAAGAGTATTTTAATTAAACCCAAACCCCTCAAAACCCTAGACCGATTTCATCTATAAAAACCCTTCAAATCTCTTTGTTTCTCATCAAAACTTGAGGGCTTTTACTCCTAAACATCAATCTAAGCAAGCTTCATCAATTTTGTGCAATTTCATCCACAAATTCCTCCAAAATCTCACCTTTGAGTTATTTTCTATCTTTTTAATTTTTATTATTTCATTTGAATATTATGTTAAACAAATATAGTTTTGTATAGAATACTTGTTTTACATTATGGGTTTTCAAAAGTTTGTAATTTTTTTTCAAATCTCAATTTTTTTATTCGAATGTATTTTATTTTAATCGTATTTTTTAACATTGTTTTTCAAATCTGTTTTCAACAAAATTTTATTTTTACGTACATGCTTTTAAAGTGTTTTTAAAAAAACTTAATGGGATTCTTATTGGATCGAATTAGGATTTAATTCATACACTTAAATTTTATTGCTTGCTTTGTTTTAGGTGTTTTTAATGGTTATGCAAAAGAAAAGAAAGACTAAAGGGGGTGAAGGTTCGAACCCCATTGACGATGTTCGTCCAAACCTTACCCTCCTTTATGCAAAAAGTCTTAGAAACCAAGAGGCTAGGAACCAGTTTAAAATTTTTCAAGATGTTGTTGCTCGGGGAGAGAGAGTTGTAGACATGGCATTCCTTGATTCCGAGCATTTCTACTTTAAGTACCTACCTCTTTTGCAACGTTGGGGTTTCCTAAGCTTCATGAATATTCCCGACATTGTCTAAAAAACGTGGTATTGCTTTTCTACTCCAATGCTCATCTTATTAGCAATGTCGATCATTCTGAAGTTATTGCTATCAAGTCTTACATCTTAGGAAAGAAGTTTCGCATTGACCCATCCACCTTAGGGACCGTTCTTGGGGTTGTTGACGAGGGTATTGAGGACGAAACCACCTTTGGATCTCGAACTGGATCGGTTCTCACTTTGGATGTCCAAGACCGTTTCTTGCACTTATTCATATCTTGGTTCTTTCGCCCATTCGGAGGAAATTTGCCCATATCCTTCAAGTTAACACCTTTTGGCTTGAGTGTTTCCGACAAGCACAACAACCTAACTTGGTGAAGATAATGTTTAATGAGATGGTCCATCTAGTATGGCATCGTCAATCCGACTTCATCACTTCCTTCACCTATGGGACATATTTGAGCTACATTTTTGTTCGCCTTGACCTTGATGTCTTATACGATTTTCCCGAACAACACAAGAAAAAGCTTGGTGAGTCTTCTCTTGTATGGTCCGGATTTTGATACACTAATGGTTAATGGACTCGAGTTGATCGTAGAGCTCAAGCACCTCAAGAAGATCCTCAACCACAAGTTCAAGATCCCGTTGTGGCTCTTAACAATGATGCTCTCATGGTCTTCCTCACCGAGAAGTTCAACACCATGGACACAAACAAGGCTTCCGAGTTTGCAGCTATCGGCACTCGATTCACATCTTTGGAGGATCATGTTCTTGGCATGGAGAATCGCCTTACCTCCCTTGAAACCCAACAATCATCCATGGATCTCTCCTTCACCACCTTCTATGGTGATTGGAGGCATTTTCGCAAGGATCAAGAGAAGGACAAGGATAATTTCTTGGATGACCTTGAAAGCGATGAAAATGATGAGGCACCTAAATTTTATTGCATATCATTTTATTTTGTCATATTAGGATTGAGTTTATGCACATATCTCTGTTTTTTGTTTTAAGACCTATGCTTTGATTTCATGTTTTTAGGATTGAGTTTGATTTCATGTTTGAATTTGTTTTATGAACTTAATGCTATCTATGCTATTATGTTGTTTGGTTTATGATTTATGCCTCTTTTATTCTCATTTAGCCTTGATTATATGTTTGATCTAACAAAAAAGGGGGAGAAGTAATTCCTAAGAGCCTAAGTGTTTTTAAGTTTCAAGTGCTTTAAATTTCAACTTTTCAAAACTTTAAAACCTATCTTAAATTGAGGGGGAGTTAAAAGTTTTTTCAAAGATTTCAAAACACTTAAAAAATTATACTTTGTTTTGTCATATCAAAAAGGGGAGATGGTAAAACCGAAGAATTGATTTTGATATAACAAAGGATTTAAGGACTAAATTGAAAATAGAAAATAAATTTTTAAGTCCTAAAAACTTCCCATTACTTTTAAGCAAAGTGGTCAAGTCAAAACCAAATGGTTATACAAATTTTTCTAAGTGTTTTCCAAGTCAAAACAGTGATTTTCGAGTCATCGTTTCGAAATAGCCCTTAGGTGTTTTGGAACGTGTTGAAACTGTTAAAATTGGTTTTGAAACCAGTCTTCCCGTTTCGATACGATAGTAATGAAATAAGACACCATGTTTTGAAACGGATAAAGAACAACGGAACTGGGAGAACGTGTTTCGATACAGTTGTATCGAAACGATCTCGAACGTTTCAAAACGAGATTTGAACTTGGATATAAAATTTATGATCGTTGTAATTTTATAACTAATTTTTACAAAACGGTTAAGATGTATCGAAACGATTTAAGCACCTTTCGATATGAGTTTTAATAGTTTCAAATTGTTTCAAAATGGTATCAAGCCGTTTTGGAACGGGCTCTTAGCGTATCGAAATGATCGTATCCGTTTCGATTCGGTCTCTTAATTGCACCCCAACGCCTATTTCTATTTTGGTCTGTTTCGAAACATGTACAGGTGCTTCGAAACGGGTAGTTGCAGAAGTGCATTTATGGTGGGAAGATTGCATCGCAACTGCTATATTGATGATGGCAACCACCCCCAACAGCTAGAATTGAATGAGAATGTATAAAAGGGAGTCTAAAAGCAACCAGCAACAACTATTGATCCTAAGAGAAACAATCCTACATCAAATTCAAGCTCAAGTGCTTAAATTCCAATATCCTTGTAAAACCCCAATTGTCAATCCTTGTAATTTCCTATTTTTCAGATTCAATTGGGTTGTGTGCTTGTAATTTGGGCAATATAAGTCTTGAGAGACGCATTGTATTTGTCACATTTTTCTTTGTACAATTGTGAGAGGGTTTGGTCAATTTTGGGTAGAAAATTGACCATTTGTGCAAAGGTTTCCACCTAAGCTTAGAAAAGGGGAATATCAACTAGTGAAGTTGTTTGGAAAATCCTTAGTGGGAGCTAAGGTAGTGGATGTATAGTTCATTTGGAACTTGAACCACTATAATTGCCTCTGTCCTCAATTTTATTTTACCACTTCACTACCAACCAAATTAAAAATCCAATTCACCCTCCTCTTGGCATTTATCGATTCAACGATCCACTCTACACTTTCTTTTTCAAAACTTGGTTTCCCAACTTTGCTTAAAGAAGCTTTGAGATCACCAACTTCCCTTTGGTAATCATTATGAACTTTGGAAAGAAGGTTGTTTAAATCTTGATTTTTCTTTTCAAAAAAATTTTGTTTTTCTTGTAAATCGAGAACCTTCTACTCAAGTTCCGAGTTGGTTTTGGAAAGGGAATCGTTTTGGTTTTTCAAATCCGAAATCATTTTCTTGTTTTTGAAAATCAATTCCTTATACTTTTCAACCAACTCATCGTAAACATCTTGCAACTCATCATAAGCTTCTTGAAGCTCATCAAGAGTAAAATCAAATGTAGATGAGTTAGAGGTTACCTCAAGATCCACTTTGAGTGTCATGAGGCAAAGGTTGGCCACTTCTTGCTCCTCTTCATCGGATGATTTCTCATCCTCTTTAGTTGGGGACAATCGGTCTTGATGTGCTTCGGCTTTTTGCACTCAAAGCAAATAATTTGATCCTTTTCTTCTACCTTGTTCGTGTTCTTGAAATCTCCTCTTCTATGGAACTTTCTTCCCCGATTGGATTTCATGAACCGAGTGAACCTTTTTGCTAGCATAGCCAATTCTTCTTCTTCTTCACTTGAATCGCTCTCCTCTTGAGAAGCATTGAGAGCATTTCCAATCTTCTTCTTTTCTACCTCCTTCTTATCTACCTTCTTCTCTTATCTTTTCTTCTCATCTTCTCTTCCTTTCTTCATGATCTCATGGGTTAGAAGAGATCCTATAAGAGCAACGATATTCAAGGTTTTGAGGTTATTGGCCTCGATGATGGTGGTTCTCTTTCCATCCTATGACTCAGGAAGGGAGTAGATGAGCTTCTAGACAAGCTTGTCTTCCGGTATGATTTCTCCAAAACCCTAAGGCCCTTGATGATCACAAAGAATCGACCAAACATCTTGGTGTTGTTCTCATCCGGTTCCATCTTGAACTTTTCATAGCTCAAGTTGAGAAGTCCGGTCTTGGTCTCCTTCACATCGTTGGTGCCCTCGTATGTAACTTTGAGCTTGTCCCATATCTCATTTGCACTCGTGCAAGAAGACACCTTCGAGTACTCATCTGGCCCAAGAGCATAAAAGAGCATGTGCATAGCTTTGTCATTTATTTGCAACTTCTTTCGATCTTTATCGGTCATCTCTTGCTTTAACTCGGGAACTTGCCTTTCTCCTTCTTGCTTCATCGAGATAGATGGTTCATCTTCTATTACATCCCAAATGAGGTAATCGTTGGACTTGATGAAGAGCCTCATGTGATTTTTACAATAGGGATAGTTATCCCCATTGAAATAAGGCAGTTTTGTGATGGATTGAGCCTCGTACAAATTTTTTCCAGAAGTAAAGGTCATGGCTCTGATACAAATTGTTGGGATGATCAATCAATTCGATTTGGCCAAGAAGAGGTGAATTGAAAATTTTAAAAATGGAGAGAAGCAAATGGAAAGATAAAAATTGAGACAAGAGGATTTATAGTGGTTTAACCTTCTAACGAGGTCTACATCCACTACTTTAGCTTCCCACTAAGGATTTCAACAAATTCACTAAGAATTTCTTCCCCTTTTCTGGGCTTAGGAGGCAACCCTTTACATAATCAAAGCTTTCTACCCAAAGCTTTGATCAAGCTCACTCTTTTACAAAGAAGTGTTTGTAAACAGAAAATATCCTCTCAAAGATGTTTGTTTGCCCAATACAAGTTCTCTCAACCTAAAAACTTGAATACAAATGATTACAATAAAAATCACTCAAGTGGATTACAAGATATAACTCTAATAGGCTCAAAGATGTTGGATTTGTGCTTGAATGCTTAAAACTTGTTGACTTTTTTGTTGTTGTATCTTTGGAGACTTGAATATATACCCCTCATTGATCTCTAACTGTTTGGGTGGTTGAGATCATCAATATAGTCGTTGGACTGCATTTTTCTTGCATTAAGTGTTGTTTGGTATGCAAGCGTATCGGTACACGGGCTTTCGTATCGGTACTTGCCATAAGAAGAAAGAGTCGTTGTACAAGGGGGTATCAATACACGTGAGGGCGTATCGGTACGAAGAATGTATTTTACAAGGGCGTATCGATATGCAAAGGTCATATCGGTACGGATTTTGCTCACTAAAATCTGAGGAAAATTTTCATGAAAAATTACATCGGTACGCCTAAGGGTCGTATCGATACAGTTTAACCAATTTTCAAAGTTTGTTGATTCCAACAACTGACAAGGTAACGGTCAAAAATTTATTATAAAGATTTTGAAAATCTTAACACCCTGTATCGGTACATGGAAGGTTGTAACGATACTCGTAACCAATAACAAATTCCCAGGTTGAAGGTTGTACCGAAATGGACACACATGTATTGGGACCTTTTAGCTATTAATTTAAAACCAATTTCAGTAGCTAAAAAGTGTATCGATACAGCCAAGGGCGTATCGATACTCCTGGAAGATTTTGGTTATTTGAGTATCAAAATACTTAGAAATTTGTTAGGGTTTAAGTTTTTTACTTAGAAACCATTTTAAGTTCGAATCCTTGTCATTTTGTGAGACTTTTTGAATACTTAAAAATTTATCTAATTTTACAAATTGGTCCTTAAACTCTTTGTTATATTAAAATCAAATACTAGTTTTACATATGGTTTTGTAGTTTTTATGATTAGGGGTGTTCATACTTCGATTTTAACCGAATTAACCGATTGAACTGTAATTTTTTTGGTTAATCTGTCAGTTAATTTTAGGTATAATCGATTAACTGTTAAGATTTCTTTCAACTTATTGGATAATTCGGATCGAAATCGATCTGTTAACCGAATTAACCAAAATTATTATATATTATATATTATATATATTTCATATATTTATTTTTTGTTACTGACTTTTAAAAATAAAACGATCATTAAAATTTTTTGTTATATTATAAAATGGTCATTAAACTATATTAAATTAGCACAAAATGATCATTAAATTTATATAATTATTATAAAATGGTTATTAAACTTTACAAAACTTATCAATAATTTATAACATGCAACGAGTCAATGATCATTCTGCAATAGTTCGATAAGTTTAATGATTGTTTTGTAACTACAAAAAGTTCAATGACTAAAAAGATATTTTATCATAGTTTTGTGACCATTTCTGTAATTAGCCCAAAATTTATAGCAAATTTCGATTACTTCAAAAACTGACCGAATTAACCAAGCTTTTTTCGGTTCGGTTAAAAGTTTTAAAAAAATGTTAGTTTAATTAACGATTAAAATAAAAATAAGTGAGTAAATTTTGTGTAATTTAGTTCGGTCAATTAACCGAATCGACCGATTAAATACATTTAATTATGATATCGAGTAATGCGGACAAATGGGGAAAAAATATCGCAATTATGATCACCATGTCGTGTAACATGGTTAAATGAAAGTATATTGTAATTATGAATTTTCTGTCATCAATTAATTTTTAAAATTATGACCTACATCTGATATTTGAATTTTATCAATAGGTCAACTAAAGAGATGACGCTTGAAGAAATAAATATTACACGTATGATATTTGCTTAAACTGTTGTTAGACTTGTATATATAATATATACTGGGGAAGTGAGAAATTAAAAATTAAGGGGTCAAAAATTAAAAAAAAAAAAATTAAGCGTATAAAAAGTTTTTAAATTTTTATTAAAAAAAAATCAATTAAGCCTCTATCCAATAAAGCTTTTGAACCAAGAAATAGAATCAATTAAGTTGTTGAATCAATTTTGACCAATAAATCTCAAGAGTTTTTTTATATGTTGGTGCAATGTGTTGTGTCATGGTGTCTCAACTTGATATTTTTTAAAAATTATTTTATTTAAAAAATTTAAAAGTTCTAAAAATTCTAAAAAATCGTATAAAATATAAAAAAAAACATTTTTTTGAAGAAATTTGTAAATGCAAGATGATAGAACTATAGTGTATCATATGCCAATAATGTCTAAATAAAAATTGTCAAAATTTAATGGTCAAAATTGATTAAAAAGCTTAATTAATTCAATTTCTTGGTTCAAAGAGCTTAATTGAGTTAAAAAAATTCAATGGCTTCATTGATTTTTTTTTTCAAAAAAAAATTAAGGGTTTCTTACACTAAGCTTAAAAAGAATAAAAGACTGAAAACATTATCAATTGGATTCGATTCACTGATTTCAAGTCAAATAAACTTAATATTTTTACACACTTTACCATTAAAACAATACTTACTCTATAATATTAAAATAAATAAAATAAATTATAATTTAAAATTCTACAAAGGCCGAATTAGAAAATAAATGAACAAAAAAATGAATAACCTTAGATAATTTTGTATGCAACAATTTCTGCTAACATTTTGTATATATTTGTCGATAATAATATCGTTCTAGTGATTAATTAATAATGATATTATTTTGTTCAGATCTAATATTCTCTCCTTCCAATTATTATAAAATTATATTTGGTATATATTTGAATATATGTAAGAAAATAAATTGTTGAACTGAGGAGATTTGTTTGAAAAATAAACGAAAATTTTTACTTTGATTTGTACACATTTTTTTATAAATTTTAAATCTAATTTTAATTCTATCTAGAGGGGAGAAGATGACTCTAAGGGAAAGAAAAAGAGTGTCGTTAAAGGTCTAGAACTTTTGATCTAAGAAAATATAAGAGAACAAAATGAACAATTTGGCCGATTAATCTGAAGAAGTTCTACGGTAGCATATATTCTGTTTTTTCCAAACATAAATTTTAATTATTTTTAATACAATTAAATTACATGCTAATTTTTTTGACAAATTTTAATTTTAATCCTAATCCTATTAAGAGGGGATGGAAAGGGAAGACTCTAGAGAAAGAAATGGGGTGTTAGTGGATTTAAAACTCATAACATAAGAGAAATAAAAAAATAATAATTTGACTAATCGGCCAAAAGTATTTGCTCAAATTACATGCTTGTTTATACCTTAATTTAGCTTAGTTTGCGAGTATTTATGGAATCTACCATTTGTCAAATCTTTATTTTGTCACATTAGATTGTTCTTATTTTTTTATTTGTGGAAATTGATTTTATAATGTGTGAAATTGATGGTGTGTAAATAAGTTGAAGATGTCACTTGTCAAAATTTATAAAACTACATAATATAGTTTCTTATGTGCAAAAAAAACATAATATTATTTCTAGATATAATTATAATATTGTATATGAAACGATTAGATTTGATATTGAGAGATTACAGAAATCATCAGCACATCTGATTGTGTGTGGTAGGGGATGCTGGTTTCTATAATTTATTGCAAAAGTTGTGATTGATGAGTAGATTAAGATTGGTATGTGATTTTATAGGTAAGCTATAACACGTTGACAAGCTTGTGACCAAATAAAGTTTCACTTTCACTTTTCACAATTCACATGCCAAAATGTCACATGATTTTGGCTACTTTTTGTTTTTGGAAAATAACATAATTCTACTCCCACAACAACTTATACCCAAATTTAGTTTAATTGTTGTAATATAATTAATAATCAAAATTATGAATTCCTCTTACTTTATAAACTTTATACATCAACTTCTTATCAATCTATCTTTTAAGTTTTACCGTTGAATAAGAATAAATTGATTGTGGAAATTATTTTTTTCTCATATTTTTTTGTCTTAATAATAAATGGGGGTTAGCGCTCCGTTTCGTTGGTACCATCCAATTCAATTGGATTGTTTCTTTATTCAATGAAGGAATTTTTAAGTTCAACCAACCTATTTTTAAAATAAGAAGTGGATAAATAAAAATTTTTAGAGAGTCTTTTTAATCTCAATCATCCATTTACATTAATCTAGTAGTCCAAAAAAGACATAAAACTTGAAAAATTTTATAGATTAAATGGATTCTACTTTTTTAATAGTCTTAAAGTGGTCAATGACGAAACTAAACACCTCACCCCAAAAAAATCTTTTTACACATTTGCCCTTCTATATAAAAAAATTTGAAATTTAGATTATTTATGAATTTTCTCCACTTTCAAATATATACGTTTTTGCCCATAACTCTAAATTTTGATTCCGTCCCTGAAAGTGATTACAAGATAGTATATGTTCATACATATTCTTAACACTTTGACAATACACACATCTTGCAAACAAAATTAATTTAAACTCGAGTCTCTTAAGTTGACTATCATCCATTTTTTCATTGTGACCACTTATTGAATCGGATTCCACCTATATATAAAAAATAGTTAATATCAATTATTCATTTACACATACGTTACTTCTTTGACTCAAAATGTGTGCGGTAATAGTTCGTATAAACTAATTTCCATGAGAACATCTCTTCAGGGCCGTTCTTGGGCCAATAAAATAAGGGCGACGGTCCAAAGCCCCGCCTTGCCTAGAGCTCACACCTAAATATATTAGTCAGAGACTTGGTGTGATTTTAGAGTAATTTATATATATATATATATATATATAATTTTTTTGAAATATATATATATATATATAGGGTTAGGATCAACTTACACCGTGTAAAACTCTTTAAGTTTTACACCTTTTTTGGATCGTTGGATGGAGGAAATGGATGGTTGAGATTAACTCCGTGTTTTTAATTCCCAAGTGATAATCTTCACATATTTTACTGTTAATCTTATCCATCCGTTTCACTCATCCAACGATCCAAAAAAGGTGTAAAACTTAGAGAATTTTACACCGTGTAATTTGATCCTATCCCATATATATATATATATATATATATAATTGAAGTAAAGTTAGTTGCATGGGGCCACAAAACAATAATTAATTTCTAGCAATTGATTGCTCCCAATCCTTATGCAAATAAGCAGTTACAGGATACGGTGGTATACCCTAATAGACCGTTCTCAACGGTTGGATAATTTATTTTTTAAAATACAACTTAACCAATTTTACAAGTAATCTACCATGTATTGTACAATTAATTTTTTCTGTAAAAATAAAAAATACCGTTAGTTTGTGATTACTACAGGTTTTAGGGTAATTACTAAAGTTTTAATAATAATTTTTTTATTTTTAATAAGAATAAAAGTTTCAAACAAACCTATAAATAATTATTTTATTGTTTTTGTTCTTCCCATCTCAAATTCTCAATTTATCCTCAACTTTCTCTCTTTCTTATGTTATTTTCTCACAATTTATTCTAGTTTTTTTATATAATTTTAATTTGATATTAAAAATTTTCATATATTCAAGGAGATTGTGATTTATGGGATTTGCTATTGATGTACTATATTGATACATAAATTCAAGTCTTCAACAACATAGACTCGGGTACTATCATTCTATACTTTTTGCTTCATAGTTTTTACAATATAACGTTGAATCAAAAGCATGCTTCTGGTAGTGAAAAAAGGAAAGAAAAAAGAGAGAAAGAAAACGAACACAAGAATTAATAGAATCACAAAATGGTGCTTTAGATAAAAAAAATTTCAAAATAGGTAGAAGAGTCTTCAGATGATGATGAATTGAATGTAGATGAAGATAATATTAAACATTCTAATGAAAATTTGAATGATAATGATATTACTAATTTGAATATGATTATATTACTTTTTTTGAGAGAAAGAAAATAGATAAGATATTACTGATTTAAACAATGAGCGTGATAATGTACTTGATGGATCAAATGTTGATGTTGACAATGATCAACATATAATTTCTCCTTTTGATATCTATGATCTTAAAAATTGGGATGTTCTTGAAACTAAAGCTAGAGATATTTTGATTGAAAAATGATCTATTAGAGATTTGAATCTCACATTTACTAAGGACAATCTTTCTAAATATTTTTTTTATATTCATATTTTTTTTAAATGAGCAATGGAGAAACTTTTGATAGAAAATGGTTAATTTACTCTAGACATGTTAATAAAACATATTGTTTTTATCGTAAATTATTTAGTTCTCAAAATATCGAAAGCATTTTAGCAAATGATGGAATGGCTGATTTGAAGCATTTGAGTGATAGACTCAAACAACATGAGAATAGTGTTGAGCATATGACTAATAGGAATACTTAGAATGAAACAAGAATAAGATTAGAAAAGAATAAAGGTATTGATAAAGATTTGCCAGAAGAAATTTTAAAAGAAATGAAATGTTAGAGACAAGTTTTAATAAGAATAATATTCGTTGTGAAATGTCTTGTAAAAAATAATTTAGCTTTTCGTGGATCTAGTGAAAAACTTTATGAGGATGGTAATGGTAATTTTTTAGGTTTAATTGAAATGATTGCTGAATTTAATTTAATAATGCAAGATCATGTTAGACGTATCCAAAACTAAGAAATTCACTATCACTACCTTGGTCCTAAAATCTAAAATGAATTAATTTCTCTTTTGACACATAATGTTAGAATTTTTATGATAAAGATCATTAAAAAGTTAAAATATATTTCTGTTATCCTTGATTGTACCTTAGATGTGAGCCATCAAGAACAGATGAATTTGATAGTACGATGTGTTAATGTGTCAAGTAAAGAAATAAAAATAGATGAGTTTTTTTAGAATTCTTAAATGTAAATGATACATCTGGATTGAGACCTTTTAATAAATTATTAGATGCATGTAAGTTACTTGATTTAGATGTTAATGATATTAGAGGTCAAGGTTATGACAATGATTCTAATATAAAAGAAAAACATCAAGGAGTTTAAAAGATGTTACTTGAAATAAATACAAAGTCTTTATATATGTCATGTACTTGCCATAGTCTTAATATTAGATATAACACATTCTTGTGTGAAAGCTATTTTTTTTTAAATTGTGCAACACATATATACATTATTTGCAAGTTCTACCAAAAAATAAAAAAAATTAGTTGATAATATTAAGAATTTTACAGTTAAATCTTTATGTAATACTCGATGGGAGAGTCAAATAAAAAGCATTAAAGTTATTAGATTTCAAGCACCTCAAATAAAATTAGATTTATTCACTTTGTACAGTTCTAGTAGTGAAGATGCCAAAACAAAAAGTGAAGAGAAATTTTTAGCTAATTCTCTTGCAAACTTTGAGTCTTACTTAGTTTGGTGATTTGGTATGAGATTTTATTTATATTAATAACGTGAGTAAAAAATTACAATCTAGATCTATGTGCATTGGAATTATGGTTAGTGAAGTGGAAAGCGTAATGTTATTCTTTGAGAAATATAGGAATGAAGGGTTTGAGTCTTGTATGAATATTGTGAAACTCTTGCATTTGATATGAACATAGAACCGACATTTTCAACAACACGTCATTTGTTTAGAAGAAGACAATTTGACGAGAATGATGATAGTGAAGAGGTACAATCACCTAAGGAATCTTTTAGAGTTGATTATTTTTCTTGTGAATGTTTATTTGGCTATAATTTGTTTGAAAAATAGATTTGAACAATTAAATTTATTTGATAATATTTTTAGATTTTTATTTGATTCCAAAATGTTAAAATCTTTATGTGATATTGAATTACAAAAACTTACATAAATTTTAAAAATATTTTTTCTCACAACGATTTGTCTGATGTTAATGCAGATGATCTTTTATTAGAATTGAAAGTCTTGCAAATAACTTTGTCAAATGAGTTGATGTCGGCACTTGAAATTCTCAAGTTTGTCAAAGTTGTGAATTGTTATCTAAATGTTTCAATTACATATCGAATCCTCTTAACTATGCCGGTGACTGTTGCATCTGCTTAAAGAAGTTTTTTGAAATTAAAATTGTTGAAAACTTACTTGAGGTTGTTAATGTCGCAAGAAAAGGTTGAATGGTGTTGAGTGGATCGAAAGATCGAAGTAAACCAAGAGGGGGTGAATTGAATTTTTAAAGTTCTTGGTGGTGAAATTTGCAAATAAAATTGGTAGACAATGAATTTTAGAGTGGTTCAAGTTCTAAATGAACTCTACATCCACTACCTTAGCTTCACTAAGGATTTGCAACAATTCCACTAATTGATCTTCCCCTTTTCTAGGTTAAGGAGGTAACCCTTACAATTTTCGGTCAAGTTTTCTACCCAAAATTTGACCCAATCCTCACACAATTGAAACAAAGAATTTGTTGGCTAAACAAGTATCTCTCAATACACAAAATAGCCCAATTACAAGCACTCAACCCAATTGAAATGATAAGAATGAAAAATACAATTGGGGTTACAAGACAATAATGAGATTTAGGCACAAATGCTTGGATTTGATGTTTGGATGTTTGCTTTAGGATCAATAGTTGTTGCTGAAGCTTTTAGAGGTCCCTTTTTATACCTTCTCATTGAATACTAGCCATTGTGGTTGTTGCATTCATCAATAGAGCCGTTGGAGGTGTTATCTTCCCTCCATAAATGCAGTCCGCAACCAACCATTTTGAAACGCCAGATCCTGTTTCGAAACAGACCAAAATAGAAAGAGCTGTTGGGGTGCATTTAAGAGCCCGTATCGAAACGGATAGACCTGTTTCGATACGCTAAGAGTCGTTTCGAAACTTGTTTCGAAACATTTTGCCATTGTCAAGGATCGTATCGAAACGGGTTGAGATCGTTTCGATACGCCTTAACGGTTTGTTAAAAACCAGTTAAAAGCATTCAACGGTCATATTTTTCAAATCAATTTTAAAGCCATTTCGAAACACTTGATGTCGTTTCGATACGGTTGCTCAATGTTCTTAAGCTGTTTCGAAATTTGTTTTGAAACACGGGTTTGGCAGTGTTGAAATCGTTTCGATACCCGTTTCGAAACATGGACTCACAGTTTCAAAACTGTTTCGAAACGCCTTAGGCCGTTTCGAAACGGTGACTCGAAAATAACTGTTTTGGCTTTAAGAACACTTAGAAAATATTTGATAAACTTAGTTTTTAACTTAGACATATTGTTTAAAAAAATGTAGAGATGTTTGAGGACTTAAAAATTCGTTTTCACATTTTCAATTTAGTCCTTAGGTTCTTTAGTTATATCAAAATTAAAATATCGGTTTCACAATCTCCCACTTTTTGATATAAAAAAACCAAAGTTAGAATTTTTAAGAGTTTTGAAAATTTTGAACACATTCTAACTCCCCCTCAATTTAAGATGGGTTTTTAAAGTTTTAAAAAGATTTCAGGATTTAAATTCAAGGTTTAAAACTTAAAAACACTTAAAACATTTAAAACGAATTTTTAAAACGAATTTTGGCTCTTAGATTTCTTCTCCACCCTTTTTGTTAGATCAAAAATAAGAAACAAGACTTATAGAGAAGAGATAGGGTTAATGGAAATAATCATTAAGCAATAAGCAATAAGCAACATAATATTAATTCATAAAATTAAAATATCCAAAACATAAATCTTAAACAATAAGTTCAAAGCATAATCCCAAATAAAATCAAAAGCATAGGTTCATAAAAACATAATGGAAATAAAGATGCAAACTTAAACCTAAAATGCATAGCTAATATGATATGTCATGATAATCCTAGGCCTCGTCGTCGTCACTATCATCAACCATGGATTCATCATCGCTCTTGACTTGAGAACGACGAAACTTCATCAATTGACCATAAAAGGTGGAGAAGGATATGTCCATGGCCGATTGTTGATTCTCAAGGAATTGGAGTCGATTCTCATTGGCAAGGAGACGATCCTCTACGGATTGCAAGCGGGTATTGAGAGCACCAAAACCTCTAGACATGTTAGTGTCCAAAGTGTTGAACCGCTCGGTAAGAAAAGTCGTAGGAGCTTCATTGTTCGTAACTGGAGCTTGTGGTTGAGGTTCAATGGGAGGAGGAGGAGGTGCTTCCCTATCAACACGTTCCCAATGCCTATTGTTTACATAGCGAAATCCGGACCTACGGAGAGAGGACTCACCAATTTTTGACTTGCGGGGTTTCGAAGAGCCGTAGGTGCAATCAAGATTAAGCTTGCTAAAGATGTGACTTAAAATCGTTCCATAAGTGAAAGATTTCAGGGCATCGGTGTCACGAAGCTTAACATTATTGACTATCTCGGGAAACATGATCTTAACAAGATTAGGGCGCTCACCACAACGGAAACACTCAAGCAAAAAATAGTCTACTTGACGAATGTGAGAAAATTTACCTCCGGAGGGGCGAAGGGACCATGAGACCATCAAATGGAGGAATCTATCGTGCGGATCCATGGTAAGCACCGAACCGGTGTGAGAACCAAAGTGACTCTCATTCTCAATTCTTTCGTTCTTAAGAGCAAAAGTAGACTCCAAGAAAGGGATGTCAATGACAATCCTCTTGCCCAAGATTGAAGACTCAAGGCCAACCACTTCGGTATTGTCTTCGCTCTTAATAAATTGAGCATTTGAGTAAAAGAGAAGTACCATGTGTTTGTAGCAAATGTCCGAGATGCTCAACAAGACAAGGAAATCCCATTCTCTTAAATGGTCGAGGTAACGAAAAAGAAAGCACTCGGAGTCAAGAAACGCGAGGTCAACAACACGCTCACGGCGAATTTCAAACTTCTTAACATAATTGAAGCAATCCCTCATCTCTTGAGTTCGAAGAGTTTTTTAAAATAGCTGGGTGAGATTAGGATGAATACTCGATTCACTTGCTTGACCGGTCTTACGCTTTTTGCTAACGTTCTCCGTAGACATCCTATAAAGCAAGCAATTTAAGAACAAGTTTGAGTGTATGCATGAGATTTCTTAATTCAATCCAATGATAAATCCCACTTAGGTTTAAAAACAAGTTTAAAAAAAAAGAAGCAAAACAAAACAACAACAAAAATTAAGAGAAAAATAAATTAAAAAAAACAGTAAAGAAAATATGAATTAAAAAATATAAATTCGAATCAAAAAATTGAAGTTTTTGAAATTTTTTAGAAGATTTGAAAAACCCAAGTATCAAAACACATAAACTATACAAAATTGAAATTTTCTAACCTAAGATTCGAATATAAATTGAAGAAAAAAGAAAAAGAGGAAAATATACCTTAAATTGGGATTTTGGATGAATGTGTGAAAATCCTTGCACAAGATTGTTGATGCTTGCTTAGACTTGTGTTTAAGAGAAAAAACCCTTAAGATTTGGTGAAAAACAATGAGGTTTAGAGGTTTTTCATAGGAAAAATCGATTCTAGGGTTTTTAGGGTTTTTGGGAGAGTTTTGATTTAGGTTGAACTTTAACAATAAAGTCCCTTTAAAGCAGTCCGCGAACCCGTTTCGGAACGGTGTCGACCGTTTCGAAACACGGGAACGAAAGTTTGACCGATTTTTCAACACCAGCTGACCGTTTTGATACGGGTTTGACCGTATCGAATCCCCGTTGACTCGTGTCGAAACTTGTTTCGATACACTCCTTGGCAGTAACCAAAACGATTCGAAACCCTTGGAAGGCGTTTCGAAATGTCCTTCTCTAAGATAGGAATTTAAAGCAGCCGTATCGAAACAGGTGGACCCGTTTCGATACACCTGGGCCTGGAAGTGCAGATGAGGCTCTAAAAGTGCAGAAAAATGAAATTTTCTAAGTTCTATCTTGCATGAATGACATGAATGAGCAGGAAAAACATATGCAAACATAAACATACTCCCCCTAGCTATAGGCATGGATGAAATTAGGAGTAAAAACACATAAACATGGCATTTCACAAGATCAAGCAATTTTAAGCACAAAAAGGTCCTAAAAGGTCAAGATAGGCTAGTTAGACGTAACTCTCTCCTAAGGGACCAAAAACGCTCTTTGTCTAAAGGTTTTGTAAATATGTCCGCTAATTGATTTAAGGTGTCAACATACTCTATAACCACATCTTCTTTAAGGACATGATCTCTAATGAAATGATGTCTTATTTCTATGTGTTTGGTTCTAGAGTGTTGGATGGGATTTTTTGTCAAACATATAGCACTAGTGTTATCACATTTAAAGGGTATGGTTTCAACTTTAATACCATAATCTAAGAGTTGTTGCTTCATCCAAAGGACTTGAGCACAACAACTCCCTAAGGATATGTACTCGGCTTCGGTGGTAGATAAGGCTACACTATTTTGTTTCTTAGAGAACCAAGATATGAGCATACTACCTAGGAATTGACAAGTTCCCGGAGTACTCTTCCTATCAATTTTGCATCCCCCATAATCCGTATCCGAATAAGCATGAAGGTTGAAGGTGGAGTCTCTAGGGTACCAAAGACCTAAACAAGGAGTATCTCTAAGGTACCTAAAGATTCTCTTAACAGCTATAAGGTGAGACTCTCTAGGACTAGCTTGAAACCTAGCACACAAGCAAACACTAAACAAGATATCTGGTCTACTTGCGGTAAGGTAAAGCAATGATCCAATCATAGAATGATAAAGCTTAGAGTCAACACACTTACCTCCTTCATCTTTGTCAAGATTTGTAGATGAGCTCATATGTGTGGCTTGAGGCTTTGCATTCTCCAAGCCAAACTTCTTGAGCATATCCTTTATGTACTTTGCTTGATTGATGAAGGTGCCATCCTTATTTTGCTTGATTTGGAGTCCCAAAAAGAATGAGAGCTCCCCCATCATGCTCATCTCGAATTCACCTTGCATTAGCTTAGCAAACACTTTGCAATGACGTTCGTTAGTAGAACCAAAAATAATATCATCAACATAAATTTGTACTACTAAGATGTCATTTTTATACCTGTTTATAAAAAGTGTAGTGTCCACCTTGCCTTTTTCAAAACCTTTTTCAATTAAAAAGTTTGAAAGCCTTTCATACCAAGCTCTAGGAGCTTGCTTTAAACCATAAAGAGCTTTAGTGAGTTTAAAAACATGATTTGGAAATTTTGAGTCTTCAAAACTCGGTGGTTGTTCCACATACACTTCCTCATTTATAAAGCCATTTAAAAACGCGCTTTTAACATCCATTTGAAAAAGCTTGAAATCATGATAACATGCATATGCAAGCAACACCCTATTGGCTTCCATTCTAGCTACGTGTGCATAGGTTTCATCAAAATCTATTCCCTTTTCTTGAGTGTAACCTTTTGCTACTAGTCTAGCTTTATTTCTCACAATGTTACCACTCTCATCTAGCTTGTTCCTAAAGACCCATTTAGTTCCTATGGTAGATTGATTACTAGGCCTATCAACTAATGTCCAAACATTACTTCTCTCAAATTGATTTAACTCTTCTTGCATAGCCATAATCCAAAAATCATCTTTCAATGCTTCTTTTATATTCTTAGGCTCTATGCATGAAATAAATGCAACATGATTCATTAATCTAAGAGAAGATCGAGTGGTTACCCCCTTAGATGGATCACCCAAGATTTCACCATCTTTGACATAGTTGAACTCCCTTGGGTAGCTCACTTCCTTTTCCTCAAGAGCCAAGTCCTTCAAGGCTTCAAGAGGTGGATCTTATGTATCATCTTCTTTTGTTGGAATCTCATTCTCCTTTGAAGTTTTTCCTCCATCAAAGGCATTTATGATTCCTACATCATCATCACAAGAATCCTTCCTTGGATGGAGGTTATCATCGAATACAATATGTATAGATTCTTCTACTACTAAAGTTCTCTTTTTAAATACTCGATAGGCTTTAGAGGTTAAAGAGTATCCTATAAAAATAGCTTCATCACTTTTTGCATCAAATTTACCTAAGTTGTCTTTTCCATTATTTAAAACAACACACTTGCAACCAAAAGGATGAAAATAGCTAATGTTAGGCTTTTTAGATTTTAAAATCTCATCAGGTGTTTTCTTTAAAATTGGCCTAATCATTACTCGGTTAACAATATAGCAAGCGGTGTTTGTGGCTTCCGCCCAAAAATATTTAGGTAAATTATTTTCACAAAGCATGGTTCTAGCCATTTCTTGTAAAGTTCTATTTTTCCTCTCAACTACCCCATTTTGTTGAGGAGTTCGAGGAGTCGAAAAATTGTGGCTAATACCATTTTCATTCAAAAACTCTTCAAACCCTAAATTTTGAAACTCGGTTCCATGATCAGTTCTAATATGAGAAATTCTAAGTTCAAGATCATTTTGGGTTAGTTTTGAAAATGTGATGAATTTTTCTAAAGCCTCATCTTTAGTACTTAAAAATAGAACCCAAGTAAATCTAGAAAAATCATCAACAAGAACAAATGCATAAGATTTACCACCCAAGCTCATAGTCCTAATTGGCCTAAATAAATTCATATGGATTAGTTGTAAACATCTACTTGTAGAAACATCATTAATGGATTTAAAGGAAGACTTATGTTGTTTACCCTTAGAGCATGCATCACAAATTTTATCGTTTGAGAACTTAATCTTAGGTAAACCTCTAACTAGATCAAGGGAAACTAGCTTTTCCAAAACACTAATGCTAGCATGTCCTAGTTTCCTATGCCACAACCATGCATCATTTTCATTTTGTGCTACCAAACATGCATGAGATGCATGTATGTCATCTAGATGCACCATGTATATGTTACCTATGCGATGACCTATGAGCATAATATTATTAGATTTAATGTCAACAATTTTGCATCCATTTTTATCAAATAAAACATTAAATCATTTATCACACAATTGACTTATGCTCAACAAGTTATGTTTAAGACCATCGACATACAAGACATTTTCAATAAGAATAGTAGAGTGATTACCTATGGAGCCAATACATTCAATGTGGCCTTTGGAGTTGTCACCAAATGTCACCACTCCTCCACTTTTTGGCTTTAGATCCATGAATCTACTCTTGTCTCCGGTCATGTGCCTCGAGCATCCACTATCAAGGTACCATGAGTTTTGACTTTGTGCTTTGGCCTTGTAGCAATGCTCCCTCTACAAACAAAGATATTAAACTTTTGCTTTTGGTACCCAAATCATTTTAGGTCCATGAGTGTTAGCTCCCAATAACTTGGTTCCCTTAGGAATCCAAGATGACATAGCAACAATATTATTAGATTTTACAAGTTCCTTAGGAATTCATACACTTCTAACCCTTTTAGTTCTACTATGTCTAGGAAAGCTACCTTGTTTGTAGTAACTAGTCTTTTTCCTAGGTTGGTTTGTTTTTGAAGATTCACCTATTCCATGCTTCACACTACCAACATTTTTAAAAGACTCTTTGAGCTTGTTAAGCTCATCTAACACCTTTTGGTGTTCACTATTACATTGAGAAAGAAGATTATTAAGGTCAATATTTTCATCTTGGAAGAATTTTAGTTCATCTTTCAACCCTAATATCTTTTTCTCAAATTTTAAATTATCTTGAGAAAGTGAGTCATTTTTATCATTTAGTTCCGAAATTTTCTTATTCCTAATGACCGACTCCTTGTATTTCTCAACTAATTCATCATAAACCTCTTGCAACTCATCATATGCATCATTTAATTCATCATATGTAAAATCTAAAGATGATGAGTTAAAGGTTACCATGGAGGAATCTTCATCAAGTGCCATGAGGCAAAGGTTGGCCACTTCTTGTTCGTCATCCTCGGATGACTCCTCATCACTCTAAGTAGCAAGCTTGGCTTTGAGCTTCTTCTTCTTCTCAAAACCATTCTTCTTGAGTTGAGGGCACTCTGAACGTATGTGGTCGGGTTTATTGCACTCGAAGCAAATGATTTGATCCCTTGCTTCTTCTTTGTTCTTACCTTTGAAGTCCATCTTTCTTTGGATTTTTCTTCCCCGGTTAGACCTCATAAAGCGTGAGAATCGTTTGGCTATCATAGTCAATTCTTCTAGCTCATCCTCCTCACTAGAAGAACTCTCCTCAAGTAATGAAGCTTTGAGAGCTATTCACATCTTCTTCTTCTTTTCCACCTCTAGCTTTTCTACTCTCTTTTCTTCCTTCTTCTCTTCTTCCCTTCCTTGCTTCATAATCTCATGAGTAAGGAGAGAACCCACTAGCTCATCAAGCTTTAAAGTCTTCAAATTTTTAGCTTCTATGATGGCGGTTCTCTTCCCATCCCAAGATTCGGGAAGTGAGTAGAGTAGTTTCCGGACAAGCTTGTCTTCCAGTATAGTCTCTCCAAATCCTTTGAGCCCATTGACTATGGTTGAGAAGCGATCAAACATCTTGGACACCGTCTCACCGGGCTCGATCTTGAAATTTTCATAACTAAGATTGAGAATTCCAATCTTAGTTTCCTTGACATCGTTGGTTCCCTCATAGGTGGTCTCAAGAGTATCCCACACTTCTTTGGCACTCTCAATGGATGATACTATGGAGTACATGTCCGGACCGAAAGAACAAAAGAGCATGTGGAGAGCTTTGTCATTTATTTTGATCTTTCTCCTTTCTTCTTCACTCATCTCCACCTTTTTCTTCAAAACCATCTTCCCTTCACTATCTTGCTTCAATGGTATGTAGGGGTCATCTTCAATGACATCCCAAACCAAGTATTCATTGAACTTGATGAAGAGGCACATTCTATTCTTCCAAAAAGGACAGTTGTCACCATTGAAGAAGGGTGGTTTTGTAGTGGATTGAGACTCATACATGCTCGAACCGGAGGTAAATGCCATCTCTTGATTTTTGGATGATCACACTCTTCCTAGGAACTCCTCTTGTGGTTGTTAATCCTCAAAGAGGTAGGCTCTGATACCAATTGTTGAGTGGATCGAAAGATCGAAGTAAACCAAGAGGGGGTGAATTGGATTTTTAAAGTTCTTGGTGGTGGAATTGGCAAAAAAAAATTGGTAGACAAGCAATTTTAGAGTGGTTCAAGTTCCAAATGAACTCTACATCCACTACCTTAGTTTCACTAAAGATTTGCAACAATTCCACTAATTGCTCTTCCCCTTTTCTAAGCTAAGGAGGTGACCCTTACAATTTTCGATCAAATTTTATACCCAAAAATGACCCAATTCTCACACAATTGAAACAAAGAATTTGTTGGCTAAACAAGTATCTCTCAATACACAAAATAGCCCAATTACAAGCACTCAACCCAATTGAAATGATAAGAATGAAAAATACAATTGGGGTTTCAAGACAATAATGGGATTTAGGCACAAATGCTTGGATTTGATGTTTGGATGTTTGCTTTAGGATCAATAGTTGTTGCTGAAGCTTTTAGAGGTCCCTTTTATACCTTCTCATTGAATTCTAGCCGTTGTGGTTGTTGCATTCATCAATAGAGCTGTTGGGGGTGTTATCTTCCCTCCATAAATGCAGTCTGCAACCAACCGTTTCAAAACGCCCGACCCTGTTTCGAAATAGACCAAAATAGAAAGAGCCGTTGGGGTGCATTTAAGAGCCCGTATTGAAACGGATAGACCTGTTTCGATACGCTAAGAGCTGTTTCGAAACTTGTTTCGAAACATTTTTCCACTACCAAGGATCGTATCGAAACGGCTTGAGATCGTTTCGATACGCCTTAACGATTTGTTAAAAATCAGTTAAAAACATTCAACGGTCATATTTTTCAAATCAATTTTAAAGCCGTTTCGAAACACTTGATGTCGTTTCGATACGGTTGCTCAATGTTCTTAAGTCGTTTCGAACCTTGTTTCGAAACACATGTTGGCAGTGTTGAAATCGTTTCGATATCCGTTTCGAAACATGGACTCATAGTTTCAAAACTGTTTCGAAACGGTGACTCAAAAATCACTGTTTTGGCTTTAAGAACACTTAGAAAATATTTGATAAACTTAGTTTTTAACTTAGGCATATTGTTTAAAACATGTAGAGAGGTTTGAGGACTTAAAAATTCGTTTTCACATTTTCAATTTAGTCCTTAGGTTCTTTAGTTATTTCAAAATTAAAATATCGATTTCACAAATGGTCTAACAATTTTATGTATTGAGAAAAAATGTTAGAACACATTGGAGGTTCTGGACATGCGCAAGTAGAGCGACCGCAATGGTCCCCAAAAAGTAGGGCCCCCAGAAATAAGGATTAAACATAAATGAAATACTTTTAAATTTTTAGATTTGATAATTAACAACGTACGAACAACTTACACCATCATTCAAATTAATTGCAATATACGAACATTAATATCTCCCGATGAGTCATTTAGAATTGAATACTTTTTGTATATTGTCGATCAAGCCATTATTTCTTTGGATAAGAGTTTTGAACAATATCAATTATATGAGAATGTTTTTGGTTTCTTGTTTCATTCTGATAAATCAATTTCATTGGACGGCGTTAATCTCAAAACTCATTGGAATAATTTTAAAAATGCTCTTAATAAGAGTGAGTTATCTGATGTTGATGGAAATGTATTATTTATTAGCTGAAATTACTTAGAAGATAACATTTACCTAAAGAGAAAAAAATGTGAGCAATAGAATTATAGATTTATTACGATTTTAAAATGTTTTAGTTGCTTCCCAAACGAGACAATTGCTTATAGAATCTTATTGACTATTCATATTGTTGTTGTATTTACAGAACAAAGTTTTTCAAAATTGAAGTTGTTTTTGTTAAAGTCATACTTACTTACAACTATGTTGCAAGAAAGGTTAAATGGACTTACTTTGATGGCAATCGAGATTGATTTTTTGGAAGAAGTTGATATTAAAAATGTTGTAAATAATTTTACTTCAAAACATGCAAAAAGAGTGGCACTTTTTAAGTTAGAATTTTAGATGTTTATAAGTGAATTTTTGTTGTTTAAGAAAGTAATTAAACATTTTTATTAAAGAATTTTTTTTTGAAAACAAAATTATTTTTTACGGACTATAAATTAAGGGCCTCATTTTAATAAATTGCACAGGGTCCCTTAAATCTTTAAACCGCCCTTGTTAAAACATATTGATGTAGACACTATTATTAGTGATTTTGCATCTAAAAATGCTTGTAGAAATTGTTTTGTACGAGTAGTTGGATGTCTAATAAAAATTATTGATGTTTTTCCTTAAAATTTTGATGTATTTATTAGATGGTTTATTGATTGTAAAAAACATATAATTTACAAGTAAATTAATTTATTTTTATAGGCTCTTAAAATTATTATTTTTTAATAATAATTATTATGGCACAAAATTTTAATTCACTTATAGGCCGCTAAAATCTCAAAAACAGCCTTGCATCTCCTTTTCTGGTTTTCTTGATTCTTTGAAACTTTTTTTTACCATACTTCCGTAAACAAGGTCGTTTTTTATAAATTATAATATTTCTCGTTTATTTATTAATTATTTAAACAATTTTTTTATTAAATTGAATAAGTCTACAAAAATGGTACTGAACGATGTGACTTTACCACTTTATTCGGCAGGCTGAATAATATTTTTTGTTGTGAATAAAATAACAAAGAACAATAATAAGAACATAGAGATGAGAGAAAGAGGAAGATTTGTATTATTCTCCAAATATAGAATTGTGTACAATGCCTTCAATGAATCATCTATTTATAGGCATATGAAGTATATAATACATTAAACTCTAATTAATAGAGATAATATTCCTAATAATAAATAAATCAAATTCTTTAGATAAAATTCTAATCATGATAGACATCCACATAGATAAATATTCATAACACTCCCTATTGGATGTCTATGAAGATAATGTGCCTTATAAAAACCTTACTAAGATAAAAATCCAGTGGGAAAAAAATTTCATTAGTGAAGGAAAAAGAGTACACACATCTTTAATACGCATAACATGTTGCCTCATTAAAAACCTTACCAGGAAAACCCATTGGGACAAAACCTCGGTTAAGGGAAAAAGAGTGCAACGCGTATTTACTCCCCCTCATAAAAATATCACATAACATCTTTGAATCTTCATAATTCAATCTTGAATATAATCTTCAAATGTTGAAATACAGTATGCACTAGTGGATAAATCTTCCAAATTATTGCTTGAAATGATTCATCAAATACTATTCTTCTGAAGATCATGAGGGACGAAACTTTAAAGAGATATGTTTCGTTTTATCACATCTGATGTATCCACCTTGAGATATAAATTCTGCATTATCTCTACATAAAATAGCTTGCATCTTATCTTGTGAAAGCAATTCACATATCTTCTGGATATGTTTAGCCAAACACATATTTCGGCTTTGCCTCATGCATAGCAATTATTTAAAGGCAATGGTCTCGTAGCACTTAGATAGTATTTCTGGACCAGCTAAGATACGATGCTTCCAGATCAATTAATGTATATATTGTGCTTTTAGACCAAGAATATCATTACCTTTTTCTCGAGGGCGGAATGGATCTTTGTTTACATTAAGAGACCTAGCAACCAAATAGTGGTAAACAAATATGCATTATGCATGTAAAGTCTCTTTAAACATTTTTCTATGTATGCAGATTGCTACACAAGGATTCCATTGTTAAGGAGATCTCTTCATGAGTCTCAATGAATCGCCAACATACAGAATAAAAACAAAGACAAATCCAGAGCTAAACATCTTAATAAAATGATCCGGAAATTAAATCATTCTTATAGCCTTCCGTTAATAAGTATTCAATGGGGCGATTATACCAAATGTGCCCAAAATGTTTTAATCCATAAAAAGATATATTCAATATAATTGAATAATGTTCTCGAGAACTTGAATTAACTACTTCTAGCAGTCTAAATCCTTCCAGAAGCTTCATGTAAATGTTGTTATCAAGAGGCTCATACAAATAAGATGTAACAACATCCATTAGGTGGTAACTGAGTTATTTCATTTATTGTTAGACTATCTAAAAGTAAATGCATCCACCACCGAGGAATATATTTTCCTCATAATCAATTTCATGTCTTGTGAGAATCTTTGTGCAACCAAACAAGCTGATATCTCGTGATTTTTCCTTTAGATTTCTCTTTCTCACAAAGGATCATTAATATCCACGAGCTTTACACATTTCAATATACGGGCTATAGGCCCAAATACTTCTCTTTTCGAAAAAGATCTTAGTTTCGCCTCAATTGCCTCTTTCCATATTGGCCAATCATTTCTTTGTTTACATTGTCCAATTGACAATGATTCATGATCCACATCATCAAATAAAATCTCTAGTGCTATATTGCATGCAAATGTATTATCGACGTCGATTTGATTTCAGTTCCACTTATTACCAGACAAGACATAATATATTGAGATATCTTTATTATCAGGTACCTGAGTCATGTTAATGTCTCTATTGGAGACCTTTTAATCTCTTTTTGAGATTTTCATAATTCATTGATTCTTTGATCAGAGCATCATAACTATAGCTCCCTTCCTTTTTTCAAGGATTTTTTATCTTTGGAACCTACTTGTCTACCACGCTACAGGCGTAAGTTAGACTCATTAGCAACTAGAGTTTGTCCTTCCGGGACATCAAATTTAAACAGAGCATTCATAGCTGGTATATGTGACTTAGTCACTCTATTAGGGCCAGCAAAATCATCTGGCAATTGATTTGCTAAATGAATTATCCTTTGAACTTATAGCTCACATTGTTGATTACGTGGATCAAACTAAGATAATGATAATTCATTCCAATTTATTTCTTTTCCATCTATTTTATTTTCTCCCCTAATGTTGAGAAAACTGACTCATTAAAATAATAGTAGTAAATCGAGCTGTAAATAAATTCCCTATCAGAAGCTCAAGATATTTAATTATCAAGGGAAATTTAAATCTAACATATATTCCCAACCTTTTTTGAGAACTCATCGTTGTGCGTTGTGGTGGAGGAATCATAAGATATACCATACACGCAAAAAAATCTAAGATCAGAAATATTTGGTTTTGACCAAAAACCATTTGTAATGGGGAGAACTTATGATAATTTGTTGGCTTGATGTGAATTAATGATACTACATGTAAAATGACATGTCACCAACATTATCAAGACCGATTATCTTTATAAGGTAATCTGAAAAATGTGCTCATAATTTTATCAACTGAGCAACTAGCCTCGCAAACACCAAGTTATGGGTTGATAACAAGGATACATATGACCATCTATTCGATGCATCGATTAAAATCGTAAAATATCTAGATGGACTATAAGAAAAGTGTATGGGCCCACATATATCACCTTGTATCCATTCCAGAAAATTAATAGATTCAAAATCTATCTTAGCTGATGATGATTGAATAATCGATTTGCTTTGATAGCAAGTATCACATGAAAAACATTACCTTGAAGAAAATTTTAGTTCTTCAATAATGACCACATGAAATGGTCAACAAATTTTTGCATCATAATTGAACCGGGATGGCCTAACCGGTCATGCCAAATAATAAAATTATCAGTAAACTTCTGATTTACAATAGCACGAGCTTCAATTTTTACTAATTCTTGTGTAGTACAATATGGATGACAGTGCATATATATTTTCAAGATTTTATTATTGCCTTGAGTTATACTCGTAATATTGAGATAGTCGGCACCCCTCGACTAATATTCCCCTCGACTAATATTCTTGATATATTTCTGCAAATATCTATAAAATTCAATAAGTCTTTTTGCGTCTTTGACGAGTATAATGCACTATGAAAATGGAATAGAGTTCCATTTGGCAATAACATATTTGCTCAGTCGAAGCCTTCTGTGATATTGGTACTTCCAGATATAATACTCACATTATTCCCTTGCATTTTAAATGACAAAATATACATAGTTATGCACCTTTCAAAATGTGTTTTGTTTCATTCACTTCAGGGAATGAAAAATATTAAATTTAGTACATCATACCAAATCGGTTTTCTATCAAAGATAAACTCTCAAGAACTTATTGCTCTTACGAAGCATTGATATTTTAGTACTTTGGGAAATAGTACTCATATTTTTCCCTTGCATTTAAATGAGAAAATGTTTCTTACACTTAAGTATAATATGAGTACTTGCACTGTCTGCTAGGCATAAATAGCCACAATTCATTGTATATTTTATTCCGAAAGTAATCATATTCTTCAAAGAATAAATTAACATAAAGCATAAATAAATAATATGTAAAACAAGTCAATATAAAGTAAATTAACATAAATAAATAATAAAATTAACATAAAACAAAATAAATAAAAGATCAATTATTCCCTTTAAAGGTTATAAGAGAAATAAAATAAATGGCGAATTATTCCCTTCCAGGGTTATGAAGAAATTAACAATATGCAATTGAGTTGGACTAACAACGCAATAATTATTTTCTCCATAAACAAAACTTGTTTATATTTTGTTGAGTTGATCACACAATTGCAAATGGCCAAGAGGGGGTGAATTGGCAATAAAAACTTTGGTGGGAGGAATGAGTAAAAAATAAAAGATGACACAAGAGTTAGAGTGGTTCAAGTTCTCCAAATGAACTCTACATCCACTACCTTAGTTCCCACTAAGGATTTTCAACCAATTCACTACTTGAATTCTTCCCCTTTTCTTGGATGAGGAGGTAACCTTACGAATTTGATTAAGCTTTCTACCCAAAGCTTAATCCACTCAATTTACAAAGAGAAGGATTTGGTAAACTCAAATAATTCCTCACAAAGGATAAATGTTTACCCAAATACAATTTCAATCACCCCAAACTCACAATACAAGATAACAATGAAAACACTAGAGTTGAGTACAAGAATTTGACTTTGAAGAGCACAAGGGTTTAGATTTTTGCTTTGATGATGCTTGTAGGTTGAATAGTTGTTGCTGACACTCAAAGGGCTTCAATTTATACCTCCTCTATTAATTCTAGCCGTTTGGCTGGTTGGGGAATTGAATAGAGCTGTTGGTGGTGTTATCTCACCTCCAAAAATGCAGTCTGCAACCACCCGTTTCGGAACGCGAGAACTTGTTTCGAAACGGAGCAAAATAGAAAGAGTCGTTGGGGTGCATTTAAGAGCCCGTATCGAAACGATATTTACCCGTTTCGAAACAATTTTGCCACTGTCAAGGGTCGTTTCGAAACATCTTAAACTCTTTTCGAAACGACTTAACGGTTTCTGAAAAATTAGTTAAAAACTTGCAACGGTCATATTTTTCAAATCAAATGAAGAACTGTTTCGAAACACTTGAAGTCGTTTCGATGCGGGTTCTCTATGTTCTAAAGTCGTTTCGATACTTGTTTCGAAACATGGGTTGGCAGTGGTGAAAACATTTCGATACCCGTTTCGAAACATGGGTTGACAGTTTCAAAACCGTTTCAGAACGCCTTAGGCCGTTTCGAAATAGGGACTCGAAAAACATTGTTTCGGCTTTAAGAACACTTAGAAAATATTTGGAAAGATTAGTTTTTAACTTAGGCATATTCTTTAAATCATATGGGGATGTTTTAGGACTTAAAAATTCGTTTTGACATTTTCAATTTAGTCCTCATGTTCTTTAGTTATATCAAAAATTAAAATATCGGTTTCACAATCTCCTCTTTTTGATATAACAAAACCAAAGTTAGAATTTTTAAAAGTTTTGAAAATTTTGAACACATTCTAACTCCCCCTTAATTTAAGATAGGTTTTTAAAGTTTTAAAAAGATTTTAACTTTGAAATTCAAGTTTTAAAACTTAAAAACACTTTAGACATTTAAAACGAATTTTTGGCTCTTAAATTTCTTCTCCCCCTTTTTGTTAGATCAAAAATAATAAACAAGGCTCATAGAGAAGAGAAAGGGTTAGTACCAATAATCATTAAGCAATAAGCAACAATAATATTAATTCATAAAATTAAAATATCCAAAACATAAATCAACATTAAGTTCAAAGCATAATCCCAAATAAAACTAAAAGCATAGGTTCATAAAACATAATGAAAATAAAGATGCAAACTTAATCCTAAAATGCATAGATAATATGATATGGCATGAATGTTCTAGGCCTTGCCGTCACCATCATCATCCGAAGTCTCATCATCGCTCTTTACTTGAGAACGGCGAAACTTCATCCATTGGCCATAGAAGGTAGAGAAGGACATGTCCATGGCTGAGTGTGAGTTCTCAAGGGATAGGAGGCGATCCTCTACATTTTGCAAGCGAGTGTTGATGGCACCAAAACCCGAAGCCATGTTAGTGTCCATGGCATTGAACCGCTCGGTAATTAAAGCCGTAAGAGCTTCATTGTTTGCAACTTGAGCTTGTGGTTGATGTTCAACGAGAGGAGGAGGAGGAGGTGCGGCTCTATCAACACGTTCCCAAACATTGTTCACATAGTGAAAACCGGACTTGCGGAGAGAGGACTCACCAATTTTGGACTTGCGGGGTTCCGGAGAGTCGTAGGTACATTCGAGACCAATCTTGCTAAAGATGTGACTTAAGATCGTGCCATAAGTAAAGGATTTCAAAGCATCGGTGTCAATAAGCTTAACATTGTTAACCATCTCGGCAAATATGATCTTAGCAACATTAGGGCGCTCACCACGACGGAAACACTCAAGCCAAAAATAGTCAACTTGATGGATATGAGAATATTTACCTCCGGAGGGGCGAAAGAACCATGAAACCATCAAATGGAGGAAACGATCATGCGCATCCAAAGTAAGCACTTGACCGGTGTGAGAACCAAAGTGACTCTCATTCGCAATTTGTAATCCCCTTAGCCCGGCCTAGACGTTTGACCCGAACTACGAAGATTACACGGGGAAAACCAAAGTCAACCCGAAAGTCAACCTTGATTAACGACCTTTTTTTTTCTTTTTAAACTTGTCTAGATGCATATTAACCCTAGGCGTACTCTTGAGATAAGCATACTCAAAAATCACAGCAATTGGAAATCAATAAGGGACTCAATTGCGCAATATACGAATTTAGGGACCAAATTGTAAATTCTGGAAATTAAGAGGACTTTACCAATTTTTAAGATATCATTATGAAATTAATTATGTTTCATGCTTCTCAGCCAAATTTCACCTCAAACGAACATCCCAAACTCAAGCAATTGCGTAAACGAAGTTCAGGACTAAAACATGAAGATTTCAAAACATAAAACCATATATTTCAGTGCCCAACGGTCAAATGTTCCGAAACGGTGGTTGACCGTTCCGAAACGCGGGACCGTTTCGAAACCTGTTCCGAAACAGGGCTTGGCAGTAGCAAAAACGTTTCGGAACGACTCTGCCCGTTTCGAAACGCCAAGGCCATTTCAGACCCCTGTTTCGAAATAGTAGTACTCGTTCCGATACGGCCTGCCCAGAATTGCAGAAATTTTCTGGTTTAACACACTTTCGACCCATCAAACACATCCCTATGACCCCCTAATCATGCCAACAAGTAATCATACATTAAAGTAACATATTTGCGTCAACAAAACTCAATCATGGCATCAAATAGGAAAAACCACAAGTCTATAGGCATGCAACCTATTATTGGAAATCAAGCAATCATAAAATCTCCAAAACAAAAACCAAATGGCCATTTACATGTTACAAACATCATGGGCATTAAACCAAACTTAGGGAGTCTAAAACATCTCCCAAAAACATAATCTAGGTTCCCATTGCCAAGTACAAAAAACTAAAAGTGTTGTGAAAATAGTCACCATACATGAGCTTAGTCTTTCTCTTGGATTCTTGACTTCCTTGCTGCCCTTTAAGCACTTCAATTATCTGCATTATTGGTTCAAGAAAGAGAGCGCAAGCACACATGCTTAGTGAGAAATGCTCTAATGAACAACACAATAATGCACTTTGTAAAACACCTTTCAAAGGCCTTTAGATTCATAAACTTCATTTCTCATGCACAATGCATACAAAACAAGCATCTCATGCTTCATTACATCAACATGTCATATTGGCTTTCAAGTGATAATCTATAACCATTTTCAACTCAAAACACAATCGGATACGCGGATTACAAGCGTTGTCCCATACGCTTCATACACACTACCAAACACACAAGGTGGAGTTTACCGGTACAAACTCAACCCCTCAACACCCGTGATGGAGTTTAACGGTACAATCACAACCCCTCCACATCACTCATTGGTAGTTGTATAACATCACTAACGAGAACACGGGACACACAACACAAGATCTACACATGGCATTTTAACCACCATTACGATCTTAGGCATCTCGTTAGTGTACTTGGATGGAGTTTAGGGTACCATTACAACCCCTCAACATCCAAGGCGACTTACTTCACAGTGCACCCAATCCTATAGCCGGCTAACTATATCCGATTCAAGTACTTTTAAACCAACACATCACTTGCCAATATGCATCATTTACCATTATCAATCCACTATTTTAAGACATTACACAAATCCATTAAATAACCATGCATCACTATGCATCAAACCACATTTATCAATGTCAAATCAAGGATCTCTTACCTTGAGCATCCTTCAACACATGGCTTTCAAAACCAGCATTAAACATGCCAAAATATGCTTTCAAATCAGAATTTAAACATGCAAATTAAACATATTGCATCCAACCATCTCATGGTTCAACAAAGAGAGAGTTTCTCTGAAAACTTACTCTTGAGCTTAGCTAAGTTGTTTAGACTTATACTAAGCTCCCATAACCTTCAAACATTGGTTTCAAAGCTGAAAACCAAACTTCACTCACCAATTCTGTTTCGCAAGTTTGCAGAAATGCCGTTCAAGCCTCCAGATCAACACCACAAGGATCCGAAGTTGTATCCCCTGTTTTAAACACATCAAAGTAGAGGATTAATGCATCATCATGCATTTAAATCTTCAGCCATTACACCTAAACTCGCTGCTCTCACCAAAACTCACATTTCGGCTACCAAACACAACCGAAAACACATCCAAACACTTCCACACATTACCTAGCCAAGATCCATCAATTCTAAACATTCTTAAACATCAAAACATCCAAAAAGAACCTAATCACGTCCTTATACCTCCAGCTATAGCAGAACACCAAAATCACCCCAAAAACCACCATTTTCTCAAGTAAAAACTTAGGAAAATCAACCTATTCGGAATTGCATTGATTAAACCTCAATTACACATCATTTAGACATCCAAAAATACATCAAAAAGACATCTCAAAACAGAGCCCAATCATCCAATACAAATTTCTTCAAAATTAAATCCAAATCTTGCATTTCAAGCCAAAATCAAGAACACAACATTAAAACCTTTAATAAAACTCAATTTAAGGATTGAGAACTTGGGAATTTCAGTAAAGAACTGAGTATTTAGAGGAGAAAGATGTTCATACCTCTAAATGTGGATTTCTCCTTGTTTAGAGCCAAAATCCTTGAAAATTCAATAAGCAAATGATGAGGATTTGGTGTAGAAATGATTAGGAATCATTTAGGGATTGGAATTTCAACTTTAGGTGTGAAAATAAAAGGAAAAGTTGATGTGGAAATGTGTTTGGCTGAGGGAGTTTTGAGAGAAAATGAAATGGGAAAGTTTTGGCGAAAGTTAGTTATGAAACCAAAATGTGACTTTTCCCTCTTTTCTTTTTATTAATTAACATTAGATGAGTCTTTAAGATTTAAGAAAATTCTGGAGAAATCCTCCCTTGGGTAAATTAGCTCCTTAAAGATTCAAAGTTTCAATCCTTTTAAAACAGTCACGAACTTTTCAAAAATTACATTTTAGTCACTAACTTGAAATGTCATATTTCCAAACCTCATTTTGTAAAATTGATTTCACCACTCTCTTATATGTAATAAAAGAGGAGTTTTAGATATTTTTCCATATTTTTAATGCATCCCGAACTAGGCTTTCCCTAAAATCACCTTTTATATTCGAACCGAAATTTAAACCGATTCGGTCCAGACCCTAAACTTCCAAGCCCAAAATTGGGGTGTTACACAATTCCTTCATCCTTAAGAGAAAATGTAGACTCCAAGAGAGGGACATTAACAACAAACTTTTTCCCCAAAACATAATATTCAATCCCAACAACCTCGGTATTTGTTTCATCATTGATAAGGTGAGCATTGGAGTAAAAAATAAGTACCATGTGTTTATAGCAAATGTCCGGGATGCTCAACAAAACAAGAAGATCACATTCTCTCAAATGCTCGAGGTAAAGGAAAAGAAATCGCTCGGAGTTAAGGAAGTCGAGATCAATCACACGCTCACGACGAACTTCGTACTCCTTGACATATTTGAAACGAGCTCTCATCTCTGGAGTTCGAAGAGATTTTTGAAAGAGCTGAGCGAGATTCGGACACATACTCGAGTCATCGGATTGAACGGACTTACGCTTTTTGCTAACATTTTTCGAAGCCATCCTAAAAACACTAAGCAAGCAAGTTTTTAAAAAGATTAAGTGTATGCATAGATTTCTAAATTCAATCCAATGATAAATCTCACTTAGGTTAAAAAAATTATAACAAATTTTTTTTAAAGAAAAACAGTAAAAGAAAATACAAGTGAAATTTTTTATATTCGAATCGGAAAATTGAAGATTTTGAAAAAAAATTACAAGATATGAAAAACCCAAGCATAGAAACATATAAACTATACAAAAATAAAATTTTCTAACCTAAGATTCGAACATAAATTGAAGGAAAAAGAGGAAAAATACCTTAGTTTGGGATTTTGGATGAATGGATGAAAATCCTTGCACAATATTGATGAATCTTGCTTAGACTTGTGATTTAGAGAAAAACCCCTCAAGATTTGGTGAAAAACAAAGAGGTTTAGAGGGTTTTTATAGAAGAAATTCGAGCTAGGGTTTTTAGGGTTTGGGAGAGTTTTAATTAAAGTGAGTTTTATCATTAAAAGCCCTACTTAAAGCTGTCCGCGAAACCATTTCGGAACGGTCCTGACCTTTTCGAAACGCAAGCACAAAGGTTTTACTTTCTTTTGGACTTCAGCTGACCGTTTCGATACAGTGTTGACCGTGTCGAAGCCCCGTTGACTCGTATCGAAACTTGTTTCAATACACCCCTTGGCAGTAGTCAAAACGTTTCGAAACCCTTTTAAGGCGTTTCGAAACGCACTTCTCTCAGACATGATTTTAAAGCATCCATATCGAAACATGTTGACCCATTTCGATACACATGGGCCTGGAAGTGCAGATGAGGCTCTAAAAGTGCAGAAAATTGAATTTTTCTAAGGCCTAACTTGCATGAATGACATGAATGAGCAGGCAAAACATATTCAAACATAAACATACTCCCCCTAGCTATAGGCATGGATGAAATTAGGAGTAAAAACACATAAACATGGCATTTCACAAGATCAGGCAATTTTAAGCACAAAAGAGGTCCTAAAAGGTCAAGATAGGCTAGCTAGACCTAACTCTCTCCTAAGGGTCCAAAAACGCTCTTTATCTAAAGGTTTTGTAAATATATCCGCTAATTGGTTCAAGGTGTCAACAAATTCTATAACAACATCATTTTTCAAAACATGATCTCTAATGAAATGATGTCGAATTTCTATGTGTTTAGTTCTAGAGTGTTGGATGGGATTCTTAGTGAGACAAATGGCACTAGTGTTGTCACACCTAAGGGGTATGGTTTCTATTTCAACACCATAATCTAAGAGTTGTTGCTTCATCCAAAGGACTTGAGCACAACAACTCCCTAAGGATATGTACTCCGCTTCGGTGGTAGATAAGGCTACGCTATTTTGTTTCTTAGAGAACCAAGATACGAGCATACTACCTAAGAATTGGCATGTCCCGGAAGTACTTTTCCTATCTATCTTACATCCCCCATAATCCACATCTGAATAAGCATGAAGGCTAAAGGAAGAATCTTTAGGATACCAAAGGCCTAAGGTAGGTGTGTCTCTAAGGTATCTAAAAATTCTCTTAATGGCAACTATGTGTGATTCTCTAGGACTAGCTTGAAACCTAGCACACAAGCAAACACTAAACATAATATCCGGTCTACTTGCAGTAAGGTAAAGCAAAGAACCTATCATGGATCTATAAAGCTTAGAATCAACACACTTACCTCCTTCATCTTTGTCAAGCTTTATGGAAGAACTCATAGGTGTAGCTTGAGGTTTTGAATTCCCCAAGCCAAACTTTTTGAGCATATCATTCACGTACTTAGCTTGATTTATGAAGGTGCCATCTTTCCTTTGTTTGATTTGGAGTCCCAAAAAGAATGAGAGCTCCCCCATCATGCTCATCTCGAACTCACCTTGCATTAGCTTAGAAAATTCTTTACAATAACACTCATTAGTAGAACCAAAAATGATATCATCAACATAAATTTGAACTATTAAGATGTCATTGTTATATCTTTTTATGAAGAGTGTGGTATCCACCTTTCCTTTTTCAAAACCCTTTTCAATTAAGAAATTTGAAAGTCTCTCATACCAAGCTCCAAGAGCTTGTTTTAAACCATAGAGAGCTTTTGTAAGTTTAAACACATGGTTTGGAAATTTTGAATCCTCAAAACCCGGTGGTTGTTCAACATACACTTCTTCATTTATAAAACCATTTAAAAGGCACTTTTCACATCCATTTGAAAAAGCTTGAAATTATGATAACATGAAAATGCAAGCAACATCCTAATGGCTTCCATTCTAGCTACGGGTGCATAAGTCTCATCAAAATCAATTCCATCTTCTTGGGTATAGCCTTGAGCAACAAGCCTAGCCTTGTTTCTCACTATATTACCACTTTCATCTAATTTATTCCTAAAACCCCATTTTGTTCCTATAGTAGATTGATTATTAGGCCTTTCAACTAATGTCCAAACTTTACTTCTCTCAAATTGATTTAATTCCTCTTGCATGGCCAAAATCCAAAAAATCATCTTTTAAAGCTTCTTTGATATTTTTAGGCTCAATGCATGAAAGGAATGCAACATGATTCATTAATTTGAGAGAGGATCTAGTAGTTACCCCCTTGGATGGATCACCCAAGATTTCACCACCTTTGACATAGTTGAACTCCCTTGGGTAAGGCACCTCCTTTTCCTCAAGAGCCAAGTCCTTCAAGGCTTCAAGAGGTGGATCTTGTGCATCCTCATCTTTAGTTGGAACCTCATCCACCTTTGACGTTTGTCCTCCATCAATGGCATCAAGGATTCTTACATCATCATCATCACAAGATTCCTTCCTCGGAAGGAGGTTATCATCGAAAACAACATGTATAGACTCTTCAACTACTAGAGTTCTTTTATTAAATACACGATAGGCTTTAGAGTTTAAAGAGTACCCTAAGAAAATAGCTTCATCACTTTTAGCATCAAATTTACCTAAGTTTTCTTTACCATTATTCAAAACAAAACACTTGCAACCAAAAGGATGAAAATAGCTAATGTTAGGCTTCTTAGATTTTAAAATCTCATAAGGTATTTTCTTCAAAATCGGCCTAATCATTACTCGAGTTATAATATAGCAAGCGGTATTTGTGGCTTCCGCCCAAAAATATTTAGGTAAATTATTTTTGCAAAGCATGGTTCTAGCTATTTCTTCTAAAGTTCGATTTTTCCTCTCAACTACCCCATTTTGTTGAGGAGTGCGAGGTGCGGAAAAATTGTGGCTAATCCCATTTTCATTTAAAAACTCATCGAAACCTAGATTTTGAAATTCGGTTCCATGATCACTTCTAATGTGAGAAATTTTAAGTTCAAGATCATTTTGAGTTATTTTAGAAAATGTGATGAATTTTTCTAAATCCTCATCTTTTGTACTTAAGAATAGAACCCAAGTAAACCTAGAATAGTCATCTACAAGCACAAAAGCATATGATTTTCCACCCAAGCTCATTGTTCTAATAGGCCCAAAAAGATCCATATGAATCAATTGTAAACATCTACTAGTAGAGACATCATTAATGGATTTAAATGAAGTTTTATGTTGTTTACCCTTTGAACATGCATCACAAATTTTATCATTAGAAAATTTAAGTTTGGGTAAACCTCTAACTAGATTAAGGGAAATTAATTTCTCTAAGACACTCATGCTAGCATGTCCTAATTTTCTGTGCCAAAGCCATGAGTCATGTTCATCATGTGCAACTAAGCATGTATGAGATGAATGAATGTCATCTAGATGCACCATGTATATGTTCCCTATGCGATGACCAATGAGCATTAGTTGATTTGTTTTAATGTTTACAATTTTGCAACCACTTTTGTCAAATAAAACATTAAAACCCTTGTCACATAATTGACTAATGCTCAATAAATTATGTTTAAGACCGTTGACATACAAAACATTTTCAATGAAAATAGAAGAGTAATTACCAATGGAGCCTATTCCTTCAATGTGGCCTTTGGAGTTGTCACCGAAAGTTACCACTCCACCACTCTTTGGCTTTAGTTCCACAAATCTACTCTTGTCACCGGTCATATGTCTTGAGCATCCACTATCAAGGTACCAAGAATTTTGGCTTGAAGCTTTAGCCTTGTAGCAATGCTCCCCCTACAAACAAAGAAATTAGGCCTTGATTTTTGGTACCCAAATCATTTTGGGTCCATGAGTGTTAGCCTTCAAAATTTTGGTTCCCTTAGGAATCCAAGAAGCAATAGCATTCATATTATTAGAAATAATGAGTTCCTTAGGAACCCAAACACTCTTAACTCTTTGACCTCTAGATTGCTTATTAAAATTTCTTTGTTTAGGAATAAAGGGTTTTCTTTTTACATATTGGGATTTAGAAGGATTTCCTTTTTCAAAATTGTTTTTCCCAATAGCAATAGATGTTTTAAGATTATCCACTTCCTTTGTGTGATAATCTTGAAAATCGGAAAGAAGTTTTTCAAGTTCAAGATTTTTTGTTTTAAGATCATTTAAAAGATTTACTAAAAACAAAACTTTCTTTTCCAATTCGGAGTTAGCTTTTGAAAATGTCTCATTTTGATTTTTCAAATCGGAAATGGTTTTCTTGTTTTTCAAAATGGATTCTTTATATTTTCCTACTAACTCATCGTAAACCTATTGCAATTCATCATAAGCATCTTGAAGTTCATCAATAGTGAAATCAAAATTGGATAAGTTAGAACTTACCTTTGGTTCATCATCAATGGCCATGAGACATAGATTGGCCACTTCCTCATCTTCCTCGGATGACTCATCATCACTCCAAGTTGCTATTTGAGCTTTGAGCTTGTTCTTCTTCCCAAAGCTCTTCCTCTTCAATTGAGGACATTCGGAACAGATGTGACCCGACTTCTTGCATTCATAGCAAGTGATTTGGTCCTTCTCCTCTTCCTTACTCTTGATCTTGAAGTCCCACGATTGGACTTCATGAAGCGAGTAAATCGTTTGGCCAACATGGCCATCTCCTCATCTTCATCTTCACTTGAATCGCTTTCTTGATATGAAGCTTTAAGAGCGATTCCCACTTTCTTCTTCTCAACATCATTCTTCTCAACCATTTTCTTCTCTTCTTCTGTTCCCTTCCTCATGATCTCATGGGTGAGTAGAGATCCAACAAGAGCATCAAGCTTGAGAGTCTTCAAATCTCTAGCTTCAATAATAGCCGTTCTCTTGCCATCCCATGACTCCAGAATAGAGTACAACAATTTCCTCACTAATTTGTCTTCAGGGATGATCTCGTCGAACCCCTTCAATCCGTTAACAATGACCGAGAATCGATCAAACATCTTGGAGACACTTTCATTAGGATCCATCTTGAAATTTTCATAGCTTAGATTGAGTAGCCCAATCTTTGTCTCCTTGACATCACTAGTTCTCTCATATGTTATCTCGAGGGTATCCCAAACCTCCTTGGCATTTTCGATTGAAGACACCTTGGAGTAGATATCCGGACCAAGTGCAAAAAATATCACATACAGAGCTTTGTCATTCACTTGCATCCTTCTTCTTTCACCATCCATCATCTCGGCTTTTACCTTTGGAACAAGTCTTTCTCTATCTCTCTTCATAGGAATGTATGGATCTTCTTCAACCACATCCCACACCATGTAGTCGGTAGACTTGATGAAGAGCCTCATCCTATTCTTCCAATATGGGTAGTTATCCCCATTGAAGAATGGTGGCTTGGTGGTAGATTGGGACTCATAGAGGTTGGAGTTGGAGGTGGATGCCATTGCTTGACTAGTTGTTGATCAAACTCTCCTAAAATCGACTCAAGATGGTTGTAATCCTTCCAATGAGTGTAGCTATGATACCAATTGCTGAGTTGATCACACAATTGCAAATGGCCAAGAGGGGGGTGAATTGGCAATAAAAACTTTGGTGGGAGGAATGAGTAAAAAATAAAAGATGACACAAGAGTTAGAGTGGTTCAAGTTCTCCAAATGAACTCTACATCCACTACCTTAGTTCCCACTAAGGATTTTCAGCCAATTCACTACTTGAATTCTTCCCCTTTTCTTGGATGAGGAGGTAACCTTACAAATTTGATTAAGCTTTCTACCCAAAGCTTAATCCACTCAATTTACAAAGAGAAGGATTTGGTAAACTCAAATAATTCCTCACAAAGGATAAATGTTTACCCAAATACAATTTCAATCACCCCAAACTCACAATACAAGATAACAATGAAAACACTAGAGTTGGGTACAAGAATTTGACTTTGAAGAGCACAAGGGTTTGGATTTTTGCTTTGATGATGCTTGTAGGTTGAATAGTTGTTGCTGACACTCAAAGGGCTTCAATTTATACCTCCTCTATTAATTCTAGCCGTTTGGGTGGTTGGGGAATTGAATAGAGTCGTTGGTGGTGTTATCTCACCTCCATAAATGCAGTCTGCAACCACCCGTTTCGGAACGCGAGAACCTGTTTCAAAACGGGCCAAAATAGAAAGAGTTGTTGGGGTGCATTTAAGAGCCCGTATTGAAACAGTATTTACCCGTTTCGAAACAATTTTGCCACTGTCAAGGGTCATTTTGAAACATCTTAAACTCTTTTCGAAACGCCTTAACGGTTTCTGAAAAATCAGTTAAAAACTTGCAACGGCCATAAAATAATATGAACATTTTTAGCTACTAGGCCAACTAGTGAATCTTGACAGAGTAAATGATATTGAAATTATGAAAAAGAATAGGAAGATAAAAATGGAAAAATAAAGAACATTTTTTCTATTTTCTGCTATGTACATGATAAAAAAATAAACACAATAAAGGTTAAATCTGAAAACTATTTATGGAATTTGATTTAATATTTAATGTGATATATACATTTTGATGTGTAATTGTAGACATAAAATTTAATTTTAAATTTGATTCACAAATTACAAACATGGTCACGAAATGTTTATTTTACTTACATTTACCAAATGTGAAAATAAATTGATTTATTTATTGGCTTTTTTTAACCTATGCATGCATGCATAGGTTAAGAATCATTTAGAAGCCTTCATTAAATATAAAGATTCTATTTGAAAAAACTCACAATCATTTCATGTATTATAAAAGCTTAAAAAATTCTAATAAAACATTTTCATTTAATGTATTAGAGTTTATGATTTATGGTTTAGGATTATGTTTTAGGGTTTAGGGTTTAATATTAAGGTTTATGATTTAGTGTCTAATGTTTAGATTTTAGGGTTTAGGTTTAGAATTTAGGGTTTAGTGTTAGGGTTTAGGTTATGTTTATAGTTTATAGTTTAGGGTTATTGTTTTAGGGTTTAGGGTTAAAGTTTAAAGTTATGATTTTAGGGATAAGATTTTAGTTTTAGGGTTTAGAGTTTACTATATTGAATGAGTGTCTTTTTACTAGATTCTTTTAAGGTTTTGTAATACATTAAATGGCTGTGATTTTTTCAAATAGAATCTTGTATTTAATAAAGACTTTTAAATGACCCTTAAAGTTAGACAAACCCAATTTTTATAAATGTTTGTAATTAAATTGAAATTAGAAAATATGTGTAATTGAATGAAAATTAAAGTATCATATATATGTGTAATTGATTAAAATTCACATATTTTGTTACTTGAATCAAAATTCATATTTTGAACCCAAAAAATCAAAATTCATATATAATTTTCTAATTTATTCTTAAAAGTAATTTATTTATATCGATAGAATTATAAAATAAGAGAAAATTCAGTAATTAAAATAGTTTACTAATATACCTTTTTATAAATAAAATATATAAAAGAAACTCTTACAATTTCTAAAAATCTTACCTTTCCAATCTGAAATCAACTGTGTTTAATATATTATGAATAAAAACCTAGTGATCGAATTAACCTCTTTTTCTAGTGCAATAGTAGGGTTTTGAATGAAATCAAAGAAATTTAAAATAAGTTATCCCATTTCCTTTGCTAAAGCATATTATAAAAAAAGTATTATTTTTTTCATTTTCTATCAACCAATGATTTTATAAACGTCACTGTCAAAAAAATTATTTTATATACGTCTCTCAAAAATTAATTAATGTACCAAACCTAGAAAAAAATATTAGGGTCTACATTAATGAGATGGGAAAGAAAGAGAAACAGGGTAGGCTTTATTTTAAAGAGATGTAATTTAATAATCATACTGTTGCTTTAAAAAAAACAATCATATATATTCTATTAGCATCCAATGTTCATGATGTATCATATTCATTTTTGGATCTATAGTCTCTGTTACGCAAGTTAAAAATCTAAGATTTCATATAGTTAAGTGTCCGAAATAATAATAAATTTATGTAAATAAATAATTTAATTTAATTTTTTAAACAATGGTAACTTAAATTTTATAAAAAAAATAAAAAAATATCTTAAATACAATGTAAAAATTAAATTAAATTCACCAAAAAACACTCATACAAAAATAAGATATAAAAGCTAGACTAATTTGTCCAGATATTTCTTTTTGAGAATTTATATGGAAAAATATCCCTCTAAGAACAACATTTAGAAAAATACCCCAATTCGGCCCACGTAAGGGCAAATCGCGTTTTGCAGGATACGATTTTTAAACTTGCGTTCTACATGGCGTGACTTCGGTCCGATGTGGATTATATTATCCGGTATTTTAAAAAAAATAAATTGAAGACGCGTTCTACAGGACGCAGCTTCCGAGAATTTTAAACGACTCGTCGCAATAAGATGAATTCGCGTTTTGTGGGCCGCGATTTATGCGGTATAAATTACAACAGTTGAAAATTTATTTACCGCGTTAGGATTACAAGAAAGTCGCGTTTTGTACGGTGCAATTTACGGATGTCGAGTCCTGCATGACGCGATTTTCCTTCAATAGTCGCACCCAACCGGTGCAATTTTCACTATAAATTGGTCCCCACCCTCCCCTTCTACCCCACACCAAAAAATTCACTATCTCTCAAATCTACTTTCTTTCAACTACTCGGTCGATTTTTCGTGTTTGATATAATGGCGGGATTGATAAGGTTGGATCACAAGCACGTGTTCGATTATCATCAGAGACATGTAAGTTTTATCTAGTTTTGTTTAGTTTTTTATTTTATTATATATTATTATTTATACGAACATACTTTTATATTCTTTTATGTAATTTAATTTATACATATGTGTTTAATTTTTTTAGGGAGGGGTGCAACGACGTCTGGACGTTTCTTACAACCGGATGACGAGATCACCCAACTTGTTGATCCAATGGTACATAGAGGAGGCCAAGTTTTTGCACGCATCCAAAATTTTTGGAGGTGCGAAAATAGATGTTGATTTGATCAACGCTCTTTTGGAGAGGTGGAGGCATGAGACATACATATTCCACCTTCCTTGCGGCGAGGTGACGATTACCCTTGAGGACGTATCCCATATCATGGGTTTGCCTATTGATGGCTATCACTGGTCTCAGTATTGAATATTGGAATAAACTATGTTTGAATGGGCTACGGGCTGCGCTGGAGCGTTTTTAGGGCGGAAAATAAATTTATTGTGGCTGCAGAATAATTTTGGAGATGTACCCACTAACGTGAGCGAAAATGTGAAGAATGTAACAATAATTTTTGTAGTGAATATTATTGAAATAATATTTTTTTACATATGCTAATACATACATATATATATATATTCCTATTGTAGGCATATGCCCGCGCTTATATTTTACAGTTGATCGACGAGGTATTGGTGCTAGACAAAATCAAGAACAAAGTTCACATGATGTGGTTGCGGCATTTGCAGAATTTTGAAGATGTCGGTAAACTGAGATGGGGATCCGCAGTTTTGGCCACTCTATTTAGGGAACTGTGCAAGAACACTGATCCAAAAAAGTATTGCATCAGAGGTTGTTTGGTGTTAATCCAGTCCTAAGCGTGGTAGAGAATGTCGTTTTTAAGCCCTGAGCTTATGCAACCTACTCCATATGTTTTTCTGTTGGGTCGAAGGTAAGAAAAGAGTTATTTTTTTAATATACGTATTTTTATAATTAAAAGTATCTTCTTCTTTTGTAGATAGATTGTTCATTTAAGTCATGTTGGTGTCACGAAGGGTCTTGACGTTATCAGACATGATATTGAGAATTTCTTAAAAGATCAGGTAACACATTGGTGTATTTATATAAAATAAAATTTATATTTAACTATAATTATATATTGAACAGTTTTTATGGACACTGTACGCGAATCCGAAAGTGCACCACTGCATCCCAGAAATTTCGGACAAGACGAAGCTTCTTTGGATGACCGCTGTACCACTCGTCTGCTACGCCATAATTGAGTGGCATCCAACAGACCGCATCTTACGACAATTTGGTTGTTTCCAACGTATCCCATTGAATCCTCCAAATCTGGATGAGTTGCATAAACTCACTCGACAAGGGAAGCCCGAGGTAATAAATATTTATATACTTACCGCATTCTTTTATTAACTCGAACGTAATTCATATCTAAAAAGAATAATAATTTTTTTTATTGTCCGATAGGTTGATTGGTTGATGTACCAACAAAGATATATCACTCACTAGAGGGACAAGGTGAATCTGTGATGGCAACCCCAACGTGAGTACCGTATTTTTGATACGATGGTCAGCCATGATTATGAGGATTGATTTACGGTGAATGGGAAGTCATTTATTCTGACTCGAGAGGAACAAACGGTTGTCAATCGGTGTTAGCAACGCAACCGCCCACGGTCTCAGTATACGAGGGGAGCACGGAACACCTCCGACAGTGCGTCATCATCGACAAGAAGTTGTGGTCCTGCCACTAAATCACTGCCACCATCAGATGCTACCCCACCACCTATGCGGCCACAATTGACCTAGAGTCCGAGCCAAGGTTATTTAACGCCTTCTGTGTCAGACCCCTATGCTCAATTTACGGTGATAATGAGTGGTGCCTCAAGCTACCTACAACCTATGTGCCCTACGTGCCCTTCATGAAGTTTCCCGGTGTCAGCCGCATTTGGAACCAGGATTGTCCAACAAACTCCTCCACAATCCATTTTCTACCTTAGTGGGCCCGGTGGAACGAGCGGTACTACTGGAACTGGAACCGAGGATGATGGTGATGATGATGATGATGATGACGACGATGAAAACGACGATGACATTGAGGCAATTGATCATACTCGCCTCCTACGCAATCCGGATCGACATCATCGTGCACCATCTTGTGGTACTAGTGGACATAAGCGTCATTAGTGTTTTAATTTATTTTATTTGAAAATATTGAACTTTATATTTTTATTTTGTTTTCAATTAGTTTATATTTTAGTTGAATCAATATTTTGAGTTAATTTTTTTAATTAGTATATATATATATATATATATATATATATATATTAGTGGAAGAAATTTGTGGAAGAATTTGACTATCGTTTAATTTTAATTAGTATATAGTTTCATTAGTATGTCATTTGTTTTGTAATTAGTATATTTTTTTCATTAATATATATTTTAATTAGTATATTGAACTCTTTTGGAGAAGTACAATTAGTTGATTTGAGGGTCGATCTTAAGAGGACATTTATTTTAGAAAACTATTTATATGTTTATAAAAGAAAGAAACACACGTAGATTATTATTGTACAATTGTACCCTTAAACATGCTAATAAAGATATTTCTAAAAGATCCTCAACTTGTTTTGCTATCTTGGTCTCATCCTCATTTAGAGAATCAATGCTCTTCCTTTGAAAGCCTCAGTAGATAAAACTTTGGTGTATGCATTTTGTGAAGTCAGGTGTTAACATACCCTCATCTTACTTCCTGAGCTGAGTAGAGAACCGATCCTTGTCATTAAGCTCGAAGGTCTATTGGAGCCAAGTATTGTACCCCTAAACATGCTTTCATGGTTGGGTCTTTGACTCCGGTTACATGTGGGGGTCGTAGCCTAGACCAAAACATTAAGAACCTTGCCTACCATTCAAAAAGACCTCAAATTTCCAGATATTGTGATTTGTTGTTGCCGAACCTCGTGAAAAAAAAATAGCGAATAGTCATCTCACAAGAACTAATAACCCACCAACAACTACTCAACATATATATGCAACTACAAATAACGACAAATCACAATATCCGTAAAATCTGTTTGCGAATAAATTTTCCAGATACGTAGTTTATTGGCATTAGTAGTTACAATCGAAAACTTTAAGCATTGCGATGCAGTTTTTTTGACTGAATGGTGTGGTGTTCATTCAACCGGTTAGGAATTTATAGTCGCAAAAGTCGTATTTTGTAAGACGTGTCTTTCCTGACACATTAGGAATCCTAACAAAAGTCAAATTTTGTAAGACGCAACTTCCTTGACACGCCAGGAATCCTGGCGAAAGTCGCATTTTGTAAGACGCGCTCCCCTGACACGTCAGGAATCCTGGCCAAAGTCGTGTTTTGTAAGACGTGACTTTCCTGACACGTCATGAATCCTAGCCAAAGTTTCATTTTGTAAGATGCGACTTTCCTGACGTGTCTGGCCAATCTCGCATTTTGTAAGATGCGAGTTTGGTCTATATATAGCTTCCTTTACGAACCTTAGTGGATATTTTCACTTGTATTGTGAGTTGTGGGTATATGTAGTTGCATGATGATTACATGGTTGTTGAGTGGATCAAATTAACCGATATGGCCAAGAGGGGGTGAATTGGCACTTTAAAAATTTGAGGGAGCAAAAAGAACAAGTAAAAATGATAGACAAGGCACTTATAGTGGTTCAAGCTTCTAAACAAGCTCTACATCCACTACCTTAGCTCCCACTAAGGATTTTCAACAAACTCACCACTAATTTGTTCTTCCCATTTTCTAGGCTAAGGAGGCAACATTTACAAATGTTCAATCTTTCTACCCAAAGATTGAACCACAAGACTCTCACTTTACAAAGAAGAATATTGGATATTACAATTGATCTCTCACAAGATAAATATAGCCCAATTGATTTACAAACACTCCCCAAACTCTCAAATTTGATTTACAATAGGAACTCAATGAGTTGGGTACAAGAATTTGACAATAAGTACTAAGGTTTGGATTTGATTGCTTAGATGTTGCTTTGAGGTTCAATAGTTGTTGTTGAAGCTTTTGAGGCTTGTATTTATACCCTTGCATTGATTTATAGCTGTTAGGGTGGTTGAGGTCATCAATAAAGACGTTGGAGCCTTTATTTCCCATCATAAATGCACTTTTGCACCTGCCCGTATCGAAATACGAAGGCTCGTACCAATCCATTTCTCAAAATAGAAAGATTCGTTGCAGGTAATAAATAGGGGCGTATCGAAACGCAGGAACGCGTATCGAAACGGTATAAGGGGTTGTATCGAAACGACTTTGGGCGTACTTATGCAATTTTTCTCACTTGAGCTATTGACCAAAATCCATATCGAAACGGCCCTAAGGCATTCTGATACGGGTTAACTGCCTTTTAAAAAATTGCTCGTTCCCAATAACTGACAAGTAACTGTCAAAAATAATAAATGCTAAGATTTTACAAATCTCTCAGACCGTATCGAAATAGCAAGGCCATATCGATACAAGATGCTTAAAATTCTTAAACCCTAAAGAAGGTTATATCGAAACAGTATAAGCTTGTATCGAAATGATTTCTTCCAATAGCCAAATAAGGTTTGGCTGTATCGAAACACTTTTGAGTGTATTGAAACGCCTGTATGTTTTTGTATTGTTTGACTTAAAAATGCTTAGAAAATTTTATAGGGTTTATGTTTTGACTTTGGAAAACAATTGGGCTTAAAAATACTTGTCAATTTTGAGCCAATTGTGAGACTTTAAAGTACTTACAATTTGTTATATCAAAATCAAACATAGGTTTTACAATATCCCCTTTTTGATATAACAGAACCAAAGTAAAATTTTAAGTACTCCCCCTTTCTTTAAGCTATGTTTTAAAAATTTAGCTTAACCATTGTCCCCCTTTTTGTTAGATCAAAATCAATGAAAAACTAAAGGATAGAACCAATATGTAAAGCAATAAAGAATAAGACAAAGCAAAATTAAAGCAACATACTATCATTAGGCATATTAAACCAAAGCAAAGGTTCCAAAATATCCAAACTTAAATCCTAAGAACAAGAAATCAAAGCATAAATCCTAAAAAGGAAAAACATAGATAGGTGCATAAAAGTGAAATCCCAAAAGATGATATGCAATAAGATGCAAAATTCAAGGTTCGTCTTCATCGTCATCTTCATCTTCACCATCATCATCGTTCTTCCTAGATTGCCTCCACTCATGATGAAATGCCGCAAGATACATGTCCAAAGAAGTTTGTTTAGAAGAAATCAAAGAAACATGATCATCAATGGACTTGTGGTGATTCTCAAGGATGGTGACTTGCTCTTCTAAAGATGTGAAGCGAGTATCAATAGCGGCAAATCCGACATTCATGTTGGTGTCCATCGAGCCAATAGATGTATGCAAGCTTTTGAATTGCTCGGTGAGAAAGGCCATGAGTGTCGCGTTGTCCGGTTGAGCGCCTTGAGGTGGAGCCGCTTGACGAAGTTCGCCGGGAATAGCATCAGGTGGAAGCTCGGTGAGACGAACCCACTCATTGTTGATGTAGTGGAAATTAGCACGAATGAGGGATGTCTCATTGATTTGATCCTTGAGACGCGATGGTTCATCATGAGAGAAATCTATCTTTAATTGAGTAAACAAGTAACTCGAAGAAGTGTCGTAGGTGAAAGAAGTAACCTGATTGGTGTGACGATATTGAACAAGGTAAACCATCTCTGCAAACATGATTTGATCAAGATTTGGGCGTTTCTCTTCACGGAAGCATCGAAGCCAAAAATAATCAACTTGATGGATGGATGAAAATTTTCCATCGAAAGGGCGGAACCACCAAGTGATCATCAAGTGAAGAATGCAATCATGAGCATCGAGAATGGTAACAAAACCACTCAAGATATGCCCTAATGAGTCCTCACCGGCTATACCAACATCTTCAAGACCAAAAGCATCGGTTAAAGTCTTAACGGTAACCTGAAACTTCTTCCCCATCAAATAAGATTCAATAGCAACCTTAGTCTTTTTGTCAGGACCAACAATATACTTGCCATTGACATAGAAAATCAAAACAAGATTTTCGTAGAAAATAGATGGTAATGCCAAAAATTACATAAAGCTCCAATGCCTTAAAAGATGAAGATATCGAAATTGAAAGCGCTCAGAATCTAAAAAGGGAAGAGATACAACCCGGTCGTGACGGATATCATGAGTTTGAAATTGGCGAAAATAATCCATCTTGTCTGTGGTGCAAAAACACCTAGGGTAAATAACCGCAAGATTTGGGCAAGTGATCCCATCATTCTCAACATTGGAGGATTCTCCAACTTCCGTAGTTCTTGCTCTCTTTTTAGGAGCCATAGGAAAATCTGAAAATAAATCAAGGCACAAGAAAACAATGTATGCATAACCATCACATTCAATCCAAAAATAATCCAATCGAGCAAGGTAGGAAAAGAAAATTCTATACAATATATGTTAAAAATATATACATATATAAAAAGGAATTTTTGTAAGAAAAATTAAAAAAATTAAATATACAGTATAATTTTATATTCAAAACAAAAATTTTGGATTTTGAAAGAAATTTTGCAAAATCTTAAAAACCCATACTATATATGTATTTTATGTGCAAAAATTGGCATAAAACAGTACAGTAAAATAAATGAAATTGAAAAGAAAAGTATTTTACCTTGATGAGGGATTAGGGATGAATGTTTGAAGATAATGCACAATTTGATGAAATAGCCTTGAGTTTTTAGTTGTGGAGTAAAAACCCTCAAAGATTTGTGAGAAAAACAAAGGGTTTTGATGGGTATTTATAGAATCAAAACCTAGGGTTTTGGGGGGGAGATATTGAGTTTTAATGAAAGTAGGTTTGAAGATGGAAACCAATTAATGACTCAAATTAATAATCTGTGGCCACGCGTACAGATACGCCAAAAGGCGTATCGAAATATGTGTATCAGAATGTGTTTACGCGTACCGAAACACCTTACCGTACAAATACATGTTTAAATGTGCCGAAACCTGATTAAGCTTCCCTGTATTGAAACATGTTTAACCGTTATAGTATATAAGATATCATATCGGTACATGTTTACGCGATTAGGTGTTCTCTATTTATGAGCACAAGTGCACACTCCTATCAAGTTATAGTATATAAGATATAGTCTCCCACAGGGATTGGACAACTTGCTTCGAATTGTTGTTCCTGCACAAGAAAAGTAAATGCACAAGTAAGGTGATTGTTTGAGAAGAAAAGTAAAATAAAAACAAAAGTAATAATAAAACAAGTGATCAGATTGATAGAGAGGGCAGGGTTATGCTGTTGCTTAGTGTGAAACTGCGTTGAAGAGGTCAAGTTGTTTTACGCTGCCACGATCTGCTGCCTTGGCGGGTAATGGCGAATTGAGGCGGCGACAACTTTCGCTGCCACGTCAGAACTCTGCTCTTGCAATTTTCGCTGTACCGTTAGGTGAAATGGAGAGAAGTCCCGGTGGAAAGTCTGGCAGATAATCCAAGTTTGGCGAAGCAATTTTGAAGTGATCCTACCTATGTCTAGGCTAGGATTCTATTGCTGCGCGATGTAGGAAATACCTAGCAATCTCGGCATAAACCTAACACATGCAGTCAATGTTTGGTTGCTCCTTTTAGCCATTGAAATTCTAACTTATGTCTAAGCCGAATTAGTCAACACCTTGTCATGATGAGACCGTGTTTAATTCTTTCGTGAGTTTGACACTCTCGTGCCCGACAAATGGATTTCCTCAACTGGACTTTTGGAACTAATTGAAGGAAGTGAAGCACATGAATTAAGCAAACTAAGAGTATTTTATTTCAAAAACAAACTTGAAAACCCAAACAACCGTTCTCACAACTAATTACAACATAACCCAAACCCAAAGGGAGAATTAGAACATGTCGGCGGCAAGAAAACCTAAACTATGCCTAAGGAAAACCTAAGCTATCTTGAATTAGAATTACAATGAGTATATACAGGCTTTAGCTAGGTCTAGTCCTTCTTGAAGTAGAAGTATTCAAAGTAGCTTTCCACATTAAACGTGACTTTAAACTCTGACTTCTTTGAGTTGAATGTGGACTTTATCGCGTTGCCTTGTTCAGTAAGAAATCTTGAGATTTAACTTCGGCGGCTCTGCACGCTTCTACTAACGTCGGAAAATTGAGTGGATAACATTGATAAAATCAAGATTTTTTTCTCTACAAATCGCACTCCGACTCTCCAAGTCCATAGTTTGTTGTCTTGGGCGGCACAATGGGTGGCGACAACTACTCGGTAGCTGTTGTCTCTGTCTGGAACTGCATCAGTACATCTCCCCAGTTCGCTGCCTCAGCATCACATCCTCAGCTTCTCTTTCCCTCTTTCAGCCTCTAGTACCTAAAACCAAAAGTACACTAAAACAATACATTTCTTCACCAAATAAAAGATAATCTATAAGAACATGGCAAAACAAAGAAATACTGTAAAATGCAATGCATGGTCCTAATTATGCCTAATATGTACTCAAAAACAACAATAATATGAGATGTAATGTGCATGAAATATAGAACTTGTGGAAACTTTACACATCCCCAAACTCGAACTATTGCTTGTCCTCAAGCAATGCAACCTAACATACTTGCCCTTATATTAATCAGAAAGAAAAACATGTTCTCAACTTGATTTCATACCTCAAGGCCGTGACACCTAAATTAGATTAGTGAAGGGAACTTAGCAAGAAAATAACTCAGAATTAATTTCTAATGTCAGTGCAGTGTGTGCATAACTGTATATAGGCTGAATATGCAGAATAACTAAATAAACAAAGATGTTGTTACAATATATAAGGTTGCTGCCGAGACAGCACAATTTAACACAATATTTTAATCATGGCAATAAGGGCTTCAGCTTATCACAACTACTCTTCTAGGTCAGAAATTAAGATAGGAGCAAACTAAAAAACCCCGAAGCCATGGAGTAGAGTCATCCCGTGAAGACTTTCATTCACTCATGCTAATTTGTCTGTCACTTCAAAACTTTCAGATTCATGGACTTTGACAGCAATAGAGTGTCCTCACACATGATTCTTCCTAGAGCCTGTTGTGGGCACCTCTAGGGTAAACATCAATGTTCTTTGTTTTTACTTTTGCTGTCGTGGCAGTGCTATATTTTTCTGTTTCTCTTTTCTGCCTCAGTGGCTTCCTGAAATCATTGTTAGAACTTTGCAAAGTATTCTAAAAACAAGCAGAAAATGTTCATTAGATATTCTAACAAATCTATCAAGTAACAATAGTGTTTGACGGTTTTGACAATTGAAAAAAATTCTAAGTTATTTTTCATGCTTTTCCCACATTAAGTTCAATTTATTATTGGTGCGAAATACGTAATCGGCTAACTATCATAGGCACAAGTTATATAACAAATTTTTCTGTTCCAATTATTACTAAGGCAAGTACAATGCAACCTATATGCTACTAAGTATGCCTAGACAAAAGATGTGAGAGCTATCCCCCCCCCCCAAACTCGAGATGGGCATTACCCTCAATACACTAAATACAACAGAAAAAGAAAAAGAAAAAGAAAAAGAAAAAAAATCAAAGGCAAGAAAATGGGAAGAAAACTTAGGCTTAGTCAGATGGTGTAGAGGAATTCGAGGGGTTGTCTGTTGTCATTTACAAGTTACGGCAGCGGGCTAAGCATTGATGCCCTTTTCTGTGCTTAGCGGTCTTGTTTTTTAAGGGTTTGGACCTGCATGATTAATTGTGAGACGGGAATAAATAAGAAAATGAAAAATTAAAACCTAGTCCTAAAAAAACTATTCCTACTAAAGCGGTAAAGATATGGAAAAATAAAATTATATCATATTGGGGTGGTCGTTCCCCAATGTGAATTATTCATGTTCTTTGAATTCTATCCCCCCTATTTACTGGTTCTGACCATCTGGATTTTAACTTCCCAGGAAACAACTTGAGGTGGGAATTGAACAACAACACTTGCTGCTCGGGCATGAACTACCGTTGTTGAATCTTGTTGTCGTGCCATTTTTTACATTTTCCTTGTACAGCTTGGCGTTCTCGTATGCCTCCTGTCGGAATTCCTCCATTTCTGTCAGATTCAAGAGTCTCTTTTCGCCAGCCTGTTTCCAGTCCATGTTCACTGCCTTGACTGCCCAATACGCCTTGTGTTCTATTTCGACAGGGATGTGGCAGACCTTTCCACATACTAGACAATATGGGGACATCCCGAGTGGTGTTTTGTATGCTATCCGGTATGCCCAAAGAGCATCGTCTAATTTCAATGACCAATCTTTCCTACTTGGGTTCACAACTTTCTCCAAGATGGTCTTGACTTCCCTGTTCGAAATTTCTGCCTGCCCATTTGTTTGTGGATGATATGCTGCGACAATCTTGTGCTTGACACCAACCTTTTGAAGTGCCTTGGCAATCAGTTTGTTATCGAAATGGGTGCCCTCGCCACTAATGATTGCTCTTGGAACTCCGAACCTTGTGAATATGTTCTTCCGTAAGAACCTATGGACGATCTTTGCACCATTGTGAGGAGTGGCAATGGCTTCTACCCACATGGAAACATAGTCCACTGCTAGAAGGATGTACGTATTACCACACGAATATGGCAATGGTCCTATAAAATCTATCCCCCAAACATCGAATAACTCAACTTCCAAGATTGTTTGTAGGGGCATTTCGTTCCTTCTCGATATGTTTCATGTTTGTTGGTAGCTGTCACACTGTTTGTAGAATATTTGGGCGTCTTTATGCAATGTCGGCCAGGAGAAACCTGATTGGAGCACTTTTGCTGCCGTGCGCTACCCTCCAAAATGGCCTCCATATGGTGCTGCGTGGCACTGTGATAGTATGGCTTGTTGTTCATCCTTTGGGACACACCGTCTAATAACCTGGTCTGCACGGTTTTTAAACAAGAAAAGCTCATCCCAAAAGTAATGTTTAACATCATGTTGGAATCGTTTCTTTCCTTGAAAGTTAAGTTCATAGGGTAAAACACCAGATACTAAATAATTCACAATATCTGTGTACCAGGGTATGTGTCGATGCTGCTGTCGCGGCCTCTTTCTGGGCAGTAAGTGAGATGTCTTCAGCTTCCAATGCGGCTATCAGAACAGAGGCTAGTAGCAACTGTTCATCAGGAAATGTATCCTGAATTTCGCTATTGCAGGTCCTTTCTTGTCCATTCTCAAGCCGAGAGAGATAGTCCGCCAATTGATTTTCTGTGCCCTTCCTGTCTTTAATTTCTAGGTCAAACTCTTGCAGCAGCAGAATACAACGGATTAGGTGAAGCTTTGCATCCTTCTTTGTGAACAAGTACCTCAAGGCTGAATGATCGGTGTGAACTATCACCTTTGCACCAATAAGGCAGGGCCGAAACTTATCGAAGGCGAACACTACTGCCACTAACTCTTTCTCTGTAGTGGTGTATATGGTTTGGGCAAGATTTAGTGTTTTGCTGGCGTAGTAGATTACATGAAAGATTTTGTCTCTATGCTGTCCTAGGGCGGCACCGACGGCAGTATCACTGGAATCACACATGAGTTCAAAGGGTTGACTCCAATCGAGGGGAACTACCACAGGTGCTGTCACTAGCTTTTCCCTTTAAGGTTTTGAATGCCTCCTGGCATGCCTCATCGAAGTTGAACGACTTTTCATGTTCCAACAAAGTACACATTGGTTTAGAGATTTTAGAAAAATTCTCAATGAATCTATGATAAAAACATGCGTGTCCCAGGAAACTCTGAATGCCCTTGACAACGGTCGGCGGCGGCAAGTTTGCAATTACTTCAATCTTCTCTTTGTCTACCTCTATTCCCTGTGTAGAAATTTTATACCCCAGGAGTATGCCTTCGTCGACCATAAAGTGGCATTTTTCCCAATTAAGTACCAGGTCTGTTTCCTCGCACCTAGTGTGTACTTTTTCAAGGTTGTCGAGGCAGCTGTCGAAGCTGCTGTCAAAGACAGAGAAGTCGTCCATAAATATTTCCATGAAGTCTTCTATCATGTCGGAGAAGATAGCCATCATGCATTGCTGGAATGTGGCAGGGACGTTGCATAAACTGAACGACATTCTTCGAAAAGCATAAATGCCATATGGGCAAGTGAATGTTGTTTTTGCTTGGTCCTTTGGTGTGATGGCGATCTGGTTATAACCTGAATATCCATCTAAAAAGCAATAGAAAGGCTTGCCAGTAAGGCGGTCAAGCATTTGATCAATAAAAGGTAATGGAAAGTGATCTTTTTTGTTGCTTTATTTAACTTGCGGTAATCCATGCATATTCTCCAACCAGATATTGTTCTAGTTGGTACTAACTCATTATTTTCATTAATTACCACAGTTATGCCACCTTTCTTTGGCACACATTGTACCGGGCTTACCCATTCGCTGTCCGAGATAAGATATATGATACCAACATCTAACCATTTGATGATCTCCTTTTTGACAACTTCTTTCATGGCATCGTTTAATCTCCTCTGGGCATCTACAGTAGGATTTCGGTCCTGCTCGAGCTGGATTTTGTGCATGCAAATGACCGGGCTTATTCCCTTTATATCTGCAATGGTCCAGCCTATTGCCTTATTATGCTGCCGCAACAATGCTGTCAGTTGATGTTCATGTCTAGGCTGCAACTTGGAAGAAATTATTACTGGCAGTGTATCATTAGGTCCCAGGAAAACATACTTAAGTTGTGCAGGTAAGGCTTTAACTCAAGAGTGGGAGGTTGTTCGGTTGATGGTTTGAACATTTTGCCCTCCTTTTCTGTGTAATTCAGTGGTTCAAAGTACTTACCTGGCATGTTTGCTATCCAGTATACTTCTTCCTGTTCCTCTAATTTCAGCTCTATCCACTCATTATGTTGTTCATCTCCTGGGCAGGTTTCTAGATGGCTACCGAAACAGCTGTCGAGGTCTCTGCCCGGGCAGTCTTGCTGTAGGCAGGGTCTGTTGACTACAAAGTTGAAATCTGAGATGGCTTCCATTAGCTGGCATTCTTCTGGATCATCAGCTTGCCTCAAGGATTGGAAGACATTCAATTTTACTTGTTGGTCGTCTATTCTCATCGTAAGTTCACCTTTTTCCACATCAATCAATGTTCTGCCCGTAGCAAGGAATGGTCGCCTCAGGATTATTGGTGCCTTTTCATCTACTTCACAGTCTAGTACCAGAAAATCGGTAGGAAAAATAAATTTCTCCACCTTTACAAGGGTATCCTCAATTTTTCCTTCAGGTTGTACGTATGTTCTGTCAGCCAGCTGGAGCATTACTGTTGTTGGGCGGGCTTCTCCTATTCCTAGTTTTTGGAAGACAGATTTGGGCATTAAGTTGATGCTCGCCTCTAAGTCACATAGGGCTCGTACGAAGTGGTTGCTGCCTATTTTGCAAGGAATTATGAAGTTGCCTAGATCTTTCTGTTTCGGCGGCGCCTTATTGTGCAGCACGGCCATGCATCCTTCTGTCACTGCCATTGTTTCAAATTCCCCGTTCCTTGTTCTCTTGGATACCATATCTTTTAAGAACTTGGCATAGCTGGGCATTTATCCGACCAACTCTACCAGTGAAAGATTGATTTTGACTTGCTTTAGAACGTCCAGGAATTTTTTATACTGCATATATTGTTTCTGTTTTTCCAATCTTTGTGGAAATGGTGGTGGAGGTTCTGGGCCGCCAGTTTTTGCTTTGAGGGGTATCCTATTCTGGGAAGAGGTAACTGGTTCAGAATCTGACTGTTCATTCATGGTGTCATCTGTCAGTTCTTGTTTTGTTTCCTTGTTGCTATCGTCTGGTGCTGCCGCGGTAGGTTGTTTGGCGGCTTGAACTGCTTCGGCAGGTGTTGTTTCTCCTGCAGCAGGCATGAGTGGTTCCTGTAGTGTTATCCCACTTCTGGTTGTTATAGCTTTGCACTGTTCATGGGATTTCCCTTTCGCGATTTTAGTGCCACTAGGTAATCTACCCATTGGCCTAGTGTTGATAACCTGAGCAAACTTTCTGAACTGAGTCTCAAGATTTTTTATCGCTGCTTCTTGGTTGTTCATCCTGCTTTCCGTCCTGCACATGAAAGATTCTATTTTGTAAATAAACTTATTCATATTAGAAATAAAATCATTAGTACGGGATATGAAAGTATGCATGGTAGATTTTAAGGAAGAAGTGTTCGTATTATGTTTCTGTTGAAGCAACTGTCATGACAGGTACTGCTGATAATCTCCCTAATACTGTTGTGGGTTTGTAGCAGTCTTTGGGTTGCTCCAGGAGAAGTTGGGATGGTTCTTCCATCCGGGGTTGTAGGTGTTCTGGGCAAGTCTGTTGTTCCTCTCGTATCCACTCATAAAGTTGGCAGATGCGGTGCAGTCAAAGGAATCATGGTTGCCCCCACACTCATCACAGAATGGCTCTACAACCTTTGCCTCAGAGATTTTCCCAATAGGTTTCACGATGCTCATGACCAGCTCTGTCAGCTTGTTAAGGCAAGCATTGATAGATTCTGAGGCTTCTACCTCGTTTACAGTAGTTGGCCGCCTAACGCCGCCTCGGCGGGCTGTTAGGTACTTGTAGTCATTCTTGGCGGCTTGGTTCAGAATCCGCAGTGCCTCCTCCTCTGGTGGTCTGTTAAGGATGATTCCATTAGCTGAGGCATCAATCATCATCCGTGTTGGGTAGTTTACCTCGTTGTAGAATATTGATACTTGTGTACAAGCTAAAAGACCGTGTAGTAGGCAGTTGTTCATCATCTGTTGGTACCGCTCCCACGCTTCATACATCGGCTCATCATCCCCTTGTTGGAAGGTCGTTATCTTATTTCGTAGTCTGTCTGTGACATTGGACGGGCTGAATCAATCCAGAAAATCTTTACACAGCTCTATCCATGTGTTGAACGACCCTACTGGCTGGTTGTTTAACCATTATTTTGCCATATCCCTCAGTGAATAGGGAAATAATCTCAGCCTCAGTACGTCTTGATGGACCCTGTGTATTTTGAATGCTCTACAGATGTCCAGGAATCCTCTCAAGTGCTGCCGAGCATCTTCTGTGGCAGTCCTTCCAAATTGCCCTAACGTGATGATCATGTTAAACATAATGAGCTTCAACTCGAAGTGATCTGCCTCAATCTCAGGTTTCGTCACTGTCGGATCAAACCCTCTGAAGTCGTGTTCTAGATAATCTCTAGTGGTTCGTACATTTTGGGGCGGCCTGGGCGGAAGAGGGAGTTGTTGCCTTAGTGGATCTTGTTGTTCTCTGGGCGGCAAACTGTGCTGCCCTTCCCTGCCGTTTGTGGCATTGTAGGGTGGGTCCATGTTTACCTTTACTTTGCCTTTTTCCTCTTTGGTTTTCCCTAAGGTTACTCTGATCTCCTTCTTGAGCTCTCTTCCTCTTCGTTCGATATCATCGTAGAAGAGAATTTCTCCTTTTGGATTCGCCCTGGTCATACTCTAGCAAAGGAAACTGTAAAAAAAATTTCCGATTAAAAATAAAATAAAAAGTAAAGAAATAAAAGTGCAAAAATTAAAGAAGAATTTTGCTGTTACCAATCCCCGACAACGGCACCAAAAACTTTTAGAGTGATTAGGTGTTCTCTATTTATGAGTGCAAGTGCACACTTTTGTCAAGTTATCGTATATAAGATATCGTCTCCCACAGGGATTGGACGGCTTGCTTCGAATTTTTGTTCCTGCACAAGAAAAGTAAATGCACAAGTAAGGTGGTTGTTTGAGAAGAAAAGTAAAATAAAAGCACAAGTAAAAATAAATGAAGTGATCAGATTGATAGAGAGGGCAGGATTATGTTGCTGCTTAGTGTGAAACTGCGTTGAATAGGTCAAGTTGTTTTGCGCTGCCACGATCTGCTGCCTTGGCGGGTAATGGTGAATTGAGGCGGCGTCAACTTTCGTTGTCCCGGCAGGTGAGATGGAGAGAAGTCTCGGCGGCAAGTATGACAGATACTCCAAGTTCGGCAAAGGAATTTTGAAGTGATCCTACCTATGTCTAGGCTAGGATTTTGTTGCTGCGTGATGTAGGCAATACCTAGCAATCTCAGCGTAAACCTAACACATGCAGTCAACGTTTGGTTGCTCCTTTTATCCGCTGAAATTCTAACTTATGTCTAAGCCGAATTAGTCAACACCTCGTCATGATGAGACCGTGCTTAATTCTTTCGTGAGTTTGACACTCTCGTGCCCGACAAATGGATTTCCTCAACAAGACTTTTGGAACTAATTGAAGGAAGTGAAGCACATGAATTAAGCAAACTAAGATTATTTTATTGTAAAAATAAACTTGAAAACCTAAATAACCGTTCTCACAACTAATTACAACATAACCCAAACCCAAATGAAGAATTAGAACATGCCGGTGGCAAGAAAACCTAAGCTATCTTGAATTAGAATTACAATGAGTAAATATAGGCATTAGCTAGGTCTAGTCCTTCTTGAAGTAGAAGTCTTCAAAGTAGCTTTCCACATTAAATGTGACTTTAAACTCTATTTTCTTTGAGTTGAATGTGGACTTTATCACGTTGCCTTGTTCAACAAGAAATCTTGAGATTCAACTTCGGCGGCTTTGCACGCTGCTACATACGTCGGAAAATTGAGTGGACAACATTGATAGAATCAGGATTTTATGCTCTACAAATCGCACTCCGGTTCTCCAAGTCCATAGTTTGTTGTCTTGGGCGGCGGCTGTTACTCGACAGTTGTTGTCTCTGTCTGGAACTGCATTAGTACAACTCCCTGGTTCGCTGCCTCAGCATCACATCCTCAGCTCCTCTTTCCCTCTGTCAGCCTCTAGTACCTAAAACCAAAAGTACACTAAAACAATACCTTTCTTCACCAAATAAAAGATAATCTATAAGAACATGGCAAAGGAAAGAAATACTGTAAAATGCAATGCATGGCCCTAATTATGCCTAAGATGTACTCAAAACAACAATAATATGAGATGAAATGTGCATGAAATATAGAACTTGTGGACACTTTACACGATACCATCTACCTAAGATTTAATCTTAGGGATTTGCTTAAGCATGCCGTATCAAAACAACCTTTCCTATTTCGATACTACTTGCCTAGAAGATACATTTTCGGCACAAAGGTGTCCAAAAATTGGATTTCTAATGATCCTAAATACATGGACGTGAGATATGAACAAGATATATGGACTAAAGCAGATACATACTCCCCTTAACAACAAGCATAGATGCAAAAGGAGGCAAATCAAAATAAGCATGAGCATCAAATAATTTCAAGCACATTTTTGGTCATTTGGGACCTAAAAGGGTCAAGGAAGGATAGTTCAACCTAACTCTCTCCTAAGGGTCCAAAAATGTTCTTTATCTAAAGGTTTGGTGAAAATGTTCGCTAATTGGTTCAAGTTATCAACATATTCTAGAACTACATCATTTTTAAGACATGATCTCTAATGAAATGATGTCTAATTTCTATATGTTTGGTTCTAGAGTGTTGGATGAGATTCTTAGTGAGACAAATGGAACTAGTGTTGTCACACTTAATGGGTATGATATCTACTTGAACACCATAGTCTAAGAGTTGTTGCTTCATCCGAAGAACTTGAACACAACAACTCCCTAAGGATATGTACTCTACTTCGGTGGTAGATAAGGCTGCTCTATTTTGTTTCTTAGATAACCAAGATACGAGCATACTACCTAAGAATTGACATGCTCTGGAGGTACCTTTCCTATATATCTTACATCCTCATAATCCGCATCGGAGAAAGCATGAAGGTCAAAGGAAGAATTCTTAGGATACCAAAGACCTAAATTAGGTGTATCTCTAAGGTATCTAAAAATTCTCTTAATGGAAATTGGGTGTGATTCTCTAGGGCTAGCTTGAAACCTAGCACACAAGCAAACACTAAACATAATATCCGGTCTACTTTCGGTAAGGTAAAGAAAAGAGCCAATCATAGATCTATAAAGCTTAGAATCGACACACTTACCTTCCTCATCTTTGTCAAGCTTGATTGATGAGCTCATTGGAGTGGCTTGAGGCTTTACGTTCTTCAAGCCAAACTTCTTGAACATGTCCTTTATGTATTTAGCTTGATTGATGAAGGTGCCATCTTTCCTTTGCTTGATTTGGAGCCCCAAGAAAAATGAGATCTCTTCCATCATGTTCATCTCAAATTCACCTTGCATTAGCTTAGAAAATTATTGGCAATAAAATTCATTAGTATAGCCAAAAATAATATCATCAACATATATTTGAACTATTAAGATGTCATTGTCATTTCTTTTAATGAAAAGTGTAGTATCCACCTTGCATTTTTCAAAACCTTTTTGAATCATAAAGTTTGAAAGCCTTTCATATCAAGCTCTAGGAGATTGTTTTAAATCATAAAGAGCTTTAGTTAGTTTGAACACGTGATTTGGAAATTAGGGATCTTCAAAACCCGATAGTTGTTCAACATACACTTCTTCATTTATAAAACCATTTAGAAAAGCGCTTTTCACATCCATTTGAAAAAGCTTGAAATCATTATAGCATGCAAATTCAAGAAGCATTCTAATAGCTTCTATTCTAGCTACGAGTGCATATATTTCATCAAAATCAATTCCCTCTTCTTAAGTGTAGCCTTGAGCAACAAGCCTAGCCTTGTTCCTCACTATGTTACCACTCTTATCTAGTTTGTTTCTAAATACCCACTTAGTTCCTATAGTAGATTGATTACTAGGCCTATCAACTAATGTCCAAACTTCATTTCTCTCAAATTGATTAAGTTCCTCTTGCATAGCCAATATCCAAAAATCATTTTTTAATGTTTCTTTGATATTTTTAGGCTTTATGCATGAGATGAATGCAACATGATTCATAAGTTTGAGAGATGATCTTTTAGTTACCCCCTTTGATGGATCACCCAAGATTTCACCACCTTTGACATAATTGAACTCCCTTTGGTATGTCACCTCCTTTTCCTCAAGAGCCAAGTCCTTCAAGGCTTCAAGAGGTGGATCTTGTGCTTCCTCTTCTTTAGTTGGAATCTCATCCACCTTTGATGTTTGTCCTCCATCAATGGCTTCAATGATCCCTACATCATCATCACCACAAGATTCCTTCCTTAGAAGGAGGTTATCATCGAAAACAACATGTGTAGGTTGTTCAACAACCAAATTTCTTTTATTAAATACCATGTAGGCTTTAGAGTTTAGGGAATAACCCAAAAATATTGCTTCATCACTTTTAGCATCAAATTTACCTAAGTTGTCTTTTCCATTGTTTAAAACAAAACATTTACAACCAAAAGGGTGGAAATAACTAATGTTAGGCTTTTGGGATTTCAAAATCTCATAAGGTGTTTTCTTTAAAATATGCCTAATCATTACTCTATTAATAATATAACAAGCCGTATTAGTGGCTTCCGCCCAAAAATACTTAGGTAAATTGTTTTCACAAGCATGGTCCTAGTCATCTCTTCTAAAGTTCTATTTTTCCTCTCAACTAACCCATTTTGTTGAGGAGTGTGAGGATCCGAAAAATTATGGCTAATACCATTTTCATTACAAAAATCTTCAAAACCCATATTTTGAAACTCGGTTCCATGATCACTTCTAATATGTGAGATTTTAAGATCAAGATCATTTTGGGTAATTTTTGTAAATGTGATGAAATTTTCTAAAGCCTCGTCCTTAGTACTTAAGAATAGAACTCAAGTGTATCTAGAAAAGTCATCTACCAATACAAATGCATATGACTTACAACCCAAGCTCATAGTTCTAATAGGCCCAAATAAATCCATGTGGATTAATTGTAACACCCTACTAGTCGAAACATCATTAATGGGTTTAAATGAGGTTCTCTTTTGTTTATCCTTAGCACAAGTATCACATATTTTATCTAATGAAAATTTTAGTTTGGGTAAACCTCTAACTAGATTTTAGGAAACCAATTTTTCTAAAACACTTATGATAGCATGCCCTAGTTTCTTATGCCACAACCATGCATCATTCTCATCATGTGCAACTAAACATGCATGGGATGAATGTATGTCATCTAAATGCACCATATAAATGTTTCCTATGCGATGACCAATGAGCATTATTTTATTTGTTTTAATGTTCACAATTTTACACCCATTTTTATCAAAATGAACATCAAAACCTTAGTCACAAAGTTGACTAATGCTCAATAGATTATATTTAAGACCATTAACATGTAATACATTTTCAATAAGAATGGATGAGAGGTTACCAATAGAGCCAATGCTCTCAATATGGACTTTGGAGTTGTCACCGAAAGTTACCACTCCACCATGTTTTGGCTTGAGCTCTATGAATTTACTCTTGTCTTCGGTCATGTGTCTTGAGCATCCACTATCAAGGTACCATGTGTTTTGACTTGAAGCTTTGGCCTTGTAGCAATGCTCCCCCTACAAACAAAGATTAGTTCTTTGATTTTGGTACCCAAACAATTTTGGGTCCATATGTATTAGCTCCCAAAGAATTGGTTCCCTTAGGAATACAAGATGAAATAGCAGCAATATTATTAGAAGCTACAAGTTCCTTAGGAACCCATACACTTTTAATCATCTTAGATCTAGTATGCCTTTGAGAGACACTTTGTTTGTAGTTAAAATGCTTTCTCTTTACATATTGAGTTTTTGAAGAACTACCCTTTTCAAAACCACTTTTCCCAATAGCAAGAGAAGTTTTAAGATTATCCACTTCCTTAGTGTGATAATCTTGGAAATCGGAAAGAAGTTTTTCAACATCAAGATTTTTATTTTTAAGCTCATTTGAAAGATTTATCAAGTATAAAACATTCTTTTCCAATTCGGGATTGGTTTTTGAAAGAGACTCATTTTGAGATTTTAAATCGAAAATATTTTTCTTGTTTTTCAAAATAGACTCTTTATATTTCTCAACCAATTCATTGTAAACATCTTGCAACTCATCATAGGCATTATATAGTTCATCATAAGTAAGAGATGATGAGTTAGAGTTTACCATAGGTTCCTTCTCAAGGGCCATGAGGCAAAGGTTAGCCACTTCATGCTCCTCATCCTCGGATGATGACTCCTCATCACTCCAAGTTGCTACTTGCGCCTTGAGCTTCTTCGTCTTCTTCTCAGAGCTCTTCTTCTTTAGTTGAGGACAACTGATGCGAATATGACCTGACTTCTTGCACTCATAGAAAATGAGTTGGTCCTTTTCTTCTTCTTTTTTCTTGTTCTTGAAGTCTCTTCTTCTTGAAAACTTTCTACCATGATTGGACTTCATGAACCTTGAGATTCTTTTGGCTATCATAGTCAATTCTTCAAATTCTTCTTCCCCACTAGAAGTGCTCTCCTCTTGTGGTAGAAAGGGTGTGAGAGCTACTCCTTGCTTCTTCTTCTCTACCTCGTGCTTGACTACTCTTCTTTATTCTTTTTTCTTCTCTTTTTCTCTCCCATGTTTCATGATATCATGAGTAAGGAGAGATCCTACCAACTCATCAAGCCTTAAGGACTACAAATTCTTTACCTCGATGATTGCAGTTCTCTTCCCATCCCATGATTCAAGAAGTGAGTAGAGAAGCTTTTGGAATAACTTGTCTTTAGGGATGAACTCTCCGAAGCCCTTTAAACCATTTACGATGATGGAGAAGCGATCAAACATCTTTGTTACGGTCTTATCGGCCTCCATCTTGAAGTTCTCGTAACTAAGGTTGAGGATCCCGATTTTCGTCTCCTTCATGTAGAGTGTCCATGAATTCTATATTTTGTACACATTCATGCCCGTATTATTGTTGTTCTTAAGTTCATTTAGGCATATTTAGGTACATTGCATGCATTATAACAATATCTTCTCTTTTACCATGCTTCTTTTGAATATTTTATGTTTGGTTGAGAAAAGTTAGTGTTTTAGTTTAGTTTATATTTTCAAGTGCTATTGCTAGCAGAGAAGAGGAGGGGATAGGACAGGACAAAAGGTTGGAACCAAAGGAGTTGTACTGAAGTAGTTCCAGATGCCGCCAAGGACGTTGCCGAAGCAGCATTGCCGCCATGTGCCGCCCGGGCAGGAGTTACACCGACTTAGCCAAGATGGGTCGCGATTGAAAGAGGGAAATTTCCTGAGCCTAATGAGCCCAGTCTGGCAATTTTCTAAACCAAGACCGGAAAGTAAGAGCACTTATCCTTACTTGCGGAAGAAGGCAACGTCCAAAGAGTCCATATTTAAGTAATAAAGGAGCTTGTATTTATTGTAATTTACTTTTAAGAAATCCTACTTCAAGGAGGACTCAAACTTAGGCCATGAGCCCTATATAAACCAAATGTATGTAAGGGTATAGGGGCATGATGACAAAGGGTGAGGGGATGCGAGCCTGAGCACCCGCACAACAGAGATGTAGTTAGATAGGTTGGAGTTGTTGGGGGTCACAGCCCAACTCTCCTAGGGTTTAGGCGCATGTATGTAAACTAGTTTGAGGGAAACGGTTGTAATAGTTTCGAGTTGTTTTCAATAAAATTCCAAAGTTTGCTAAATCTATGCTCTTTGTTCTTTCAATTAGTCTACACTAGTCAGTTGAGAGAAAATCCATTTGTCGGGCACAAAAGTGCAAGGCTCACGAAAGAGTTAAATACGGTCACAACATGCAAAGGCGTGACTAACTTGGTTCCATACTAGTCCACAAGTTTCAGCGGCTAAGAGCGATCACCAATCGAATGAACTTGCTTGTGTTAGGTTGACGCTGAGATTGCTAGGTATTGCCTACATCACGTGAGTGTTCGAGCATCCTAACCTAGAAGTAGGAGGGATCACTGTAGACTATCCCGTCGAACTTTGGAATGTCTGTCAGACTTGCCGCTAGGACTTCTTCCCGTTCCACCTACCGAGACAGTACACTCTTGCAGTGGCAGTGACCTGCTACGGCCGCGTGACAGGGTCATAGTTTGCCGCCCACCATCCCGCCGAGGCAGCAATTCATGGCAGCGCAAAACATGCTCAGACTTTACAATGCAATCCACAAGCCACTGAGTTGTATTTGTCTTACCCAATCTATCGACCTAATCTCTCCCTATCATTCCTCTCATCACTATCTTTATTTTATTTGTTTTTTTTATATTTCCACATCGTGAGATTTAATTACGCATTTACTAAATCTTTGTACAGGAAACTATGCATAGGAGCTGCTCCAATCCATGTGGGAGACGATATCTTTTATACTATAACTTGACAAGAGTGTGCACTTGCGCTCATAAATAGAGAACACCTAGACGCTCTACAGGTTTTTGGCGCCATTGCCAGGGATTGACAACATCAACTACGTTTGAATTTCTACACTTTTATTTAGTTTTTGCACATTAAATCTATTTTTCATTTATTTTCTGGAAAAAAAACCTCTTTGTTTTCTTGGTGTATGACCCGCCAGGGCAGCAAGGTTGGCAGCAACATCCACCTGAGGAGGGGAAGGACATGCCCAGATGAATAGCCAAACACAAAGACCCTCAGGAAGTGGTTATGCTTGGGAAAAGCACAGCTCGACATAGCCTAATTTTTATTTTTATGCATTAGGATTAGATTTTATTTTATTTTTTTATTATTTAATTTTTTATATTTCATTTATTTCAGGTTAGGACTGAATTAAAGATCATGAAAGATGAAAAAATAAAGGAGAGGCCCAACTAGCGGCCAAGGTAGCCCAAGGCAGATAAGCATAACGGCTGGTGGCTTCATAACGGCAAGCCGCAACGACTATATTTTGCCCCAATGAGCGGAATGGATATCCGCGTAACGACTAGAATCCCGTTATTCGCGCTGCAATAATTACCGCCCGTTGACAGCATGCCCGCCAAGGCAGTGGAGAGAAGTGGCTATATAAAGCCAACTATTCTTCCCCCAATCTTCACTTTGCTTTTTCCTTTACTCTAAATTCTTTATGCAATCTTTTCTTCCAACATCTCCCTAGTTTTATTTTCTTTCACGTTCTTTATTTTCTTTCTTTAGGAAATACAACCATCCCACAACCATGGCTTCATCACAGCTACCCGCCGCCACCTCCAAAACAACTTACAAAAGGTTCCTGAACCCTGTTGTCGAGGAGACCTGCAAGAAACACTATAGAGAGCGGCAACTATGGGAAGAGATGAGTTTCCAATACACCCAATCTGATGGGAATTTTGGCTTGGAACCCTCTCTATTCGAAAAGATCCACAATATGGGCTAGGACCAGTTCGCACGGCAGCCAGAAGGAATCAACGTCAACCATGTGCGAGAGTTCTACGCCCACAGACCGACACCATCAAGCTTTTTCGTATACGTCCGCGGAGAAGGTGTCAAGTTCACAACTGACATGATCAACATCTTTTACAACATAGAAGACATCGGCAATCCCCACGAGGAATGGGAGTCTTACTTAACGGTGGCTGACTACAACAAAATCAAGAGGGAGATCTGTAAGCCAAACACCAAGTGGCTAACAAGTAAAAACAACGGGTCAGTCAACCGCCGTGATTTGCTGCCGGAGGCAGCCTTTTGGAGTTACTTCATCCAACGCTGCCTGATGCCTAGCACGCACGGATCCACAATCAACATGCCACAGCTTGCCCTCATCCACAATATTTTGATGGGGCAGCAGATCAAGGTTGGTGAGGTGATGATAAAGAAGGTCTATGCCCACGCAGAGAAGCCAAACGCCAAGGGACCCCTATTCTTCCCTGCACTTATCACTGGCATGTGTGCCAACTTTCGCGTGCCGCCCGACCCCTAAGACAAAATTCTTCATGCCAAGGAAGGATGGACAAGAAGGTTACGCCAGCAGATGATGCATAACGCAGAGCCAGACACACACCTTCCACCGCCCAGCTGTCGTCCCAAGCTGCATCCACCCTAGCCGCAGCAGGCAGTACTGAAGTTGCCCTCATGTCTGAAGTGATCCCCCTACTGCGCATCCTAGTTGAAAGCTGCTAGAGGATTGAGCACAAGCAGGTGATCTTAACCAAAAACGTAGCGGACGTGCAATAGGCCTTTGTGGCCTACTTGCTGGACAAGTATTAGGACGTCGGCCCGCAGTTGCCTGCCTTTCCCATGGAGTTAACAGCTTCCAAGCTAATCTAGGTCACTCCAAGTCCAGTTGTTGCTCCAGCCGCGGACGACAGCGAGGGGATGCACCGCCGCCTCAAGAGAAGAACCTCTCCAACCCCTATCCAACCATATGAACTAACCTACTCGTTCGAATCAGAGAAGGAGGAGGAAACCACTACTGCATCCCAGTAGCAAAAAGGGCTGCTGCCAAAGACGCCGGCGACTCAGATATGGAGATCTCAAACTTCTTTGAGGACGAACCAGTAAAGGCAGATAGAAAGAGAAAGCGGCCAGCAACAGAGCCCTAGGGTGGAGGAGCTAAAAACAAACAAGGAAAACCACCCCAAGCCGCATCCATCCGACGCATAGCAAGAAGAAGAGCCCAACTGATAGACCATCTGCTATGCGCCGCCTCGTACTGCCCGCCTCCTCAGAATCCTCCTCTGACGCGGCAGCAACAGAGGGGAACTCCCTCAGTCTATAGCACCATTTTTCTTTTCTTTTTAATTTTTATGTTTTATTTTCTTATGTTTTATTTTTTTTCTTTTTTTCTTCTTTTAATTTTTCTTTTATATTTTATGTTTTGTTTTCCATTTTTTTAGAGGCATTGAGGGCAATGCAAACCTTAAGTTTGGAGGGAATTAGTCCTCTTTGTTTTAGATTCATTTAGTAGCATTTAAATGCATTTGTAAATTCTGCCCCTAGCACTTAATGAAATAGAAATCTTTAGCTTAAAAACTTGTGCCTATGATAGCTTAAGCCGACCACTTATTCGCACCATTCTAAAAAAAATTCTAACTATGGGAAGAAGCATGAAAATACCTTCGGAAATTTTATTTTCTTTTTTCCATTCATCTTTACACTTGTTGTTAAATGCTGAATTGTTGCTTGAATTTTAAGTTTAACATTGCATGCCTTACTTGATAAAAATTCCTTGATTGAATATAGGTTTGTCGCCACGGAAGCACAGGGCAGCACGGCAAAAATGATGAAAAACCTAGAGGTGCCCGAAATAGGCTTTATGCACGAAGTTCAAATACCCTAGAGGTGCCCAAAACAGGCTCTAGGAAGGATCATGAGCAAGGATAGTCTGTTGCTATCAAAGTCTATGAATCTAATCTAAGTGCTGAACAAGTTAGGAAGAGTTAATGAAAGTCGTCACGAGATGACTCTATTCAAAGGGTTCGAAGTTTCGTAGAGTGCACCTATCTTAGCTTCAGACCTGGAGAATAGTTGTGATGAGCTGAAGCCCTTAAAGTCATGATCAGAAAAAGAAAATAAAAGTGCCCAACTGTGCTGTCAAGGCAACAACTCGTATCCTTTCTAGTAATTTAACTATTTTAGGCATTCTTTGTCAACTTAATTATCTCAGCATGATTAGCATGAGCACAGACCTGCACACACTGCACTGGCATTAAGAAAATTAAAACCTAATTATTTCATGCCATTCCCTATCACTAACATGGAAACAGGTGCCACAACCTTGAGGTAAGAAATCAAGTTAAAGGCTAGTGTCTCTATTAGTTTTGTGCTAAGGGCAGGTTTACTATTTAGGTTGCATTGCTTGAGGACAAGCAATAGTTCGAGTTTGGGGGTGTGTAGAGTGTCCATGAGTTCTATATTTTGTATACATTCCTGCCCATATTATTGATGTTCTTAAGTTCATTTAGGCATATTTGGGTGCATTGCATGCATTATAACAATATCTTCTCTTTTACCATGCTTCTTTTTAATATTTTATGTTTGGTTGAAAAAAGTTATTGTTTTAGTTTAGTTTATATTTCCAGGTGCTATAGCTAGTAGAGAAGAGGAGAGGAGAGGACATGTGTAGAGCGTTTGGGTGTTCTCCATTTATGAGCGCAAGTGCACACTATTGTCAAGTTATACTATAAAAGATATCGTCTCCCACAGGGATTGGAATAGCTCCTATTAATGGTTTCCTGCACAAAGATTTAGTAAATGCGCCATTAAATCTCAAGATGTGGAAATATAAAAACACAAGTAAAGATAATGATAGTAAAGAGAGGAATGATAGGGAGAGATTGGGCGATAAGCTAGGTAAGACAAGTGCAGCTTAGTAGCTTGTCGACTGCATTGTAAAGCTTGAGTATGTTTTGCGCTGCCACAAATTGCTGCATCGACGGGTAAGGCGGGCAGAAAACTACGAACCTGTCACGTGATCGCAGCAGGTCACTGCCACTGCAGGGGTGTGTACTGCCTCGGCAGGTGGAATGGAAAGAAGTCCTGGCGGCAAGTTTGGCAAACATTCCAAGTTCAGCAAGATATTCGACAGTGATCCCTTCTATTTCTAGGTTAGAATGCTCGAGATTTCTTAACTTGAGGACTAGTGTGGAACCAAATTAGCCAACTCGGTTGGTAATCCCTTTTAGCCACTGAAACTTGTGGACTAGTGTGGAACCAAGTTAGTCACGCCTTTGTGAGTTGTGACTGTGCTTAACCCTTTCATGACCCTTGCACTTTCGTGCCCGACAAATGGATTTTCTCTTCAACTGACTGGTGTAGACTAATTGAACGAACAAGAAGCATAGATTAAGCAAACTCAGAACTTTATTGAAAACAACTCAAAACTATACAATCGTTTCCACAAATTACTTTACATACACGCGCCTAAACCCTAGGAGAGTTGGGCCGTGACCCCCAACACTCCAACTTATCTAGTTATCCCCCCATTTATACTCTCTTTGGAAAATGATGTTGATCTCTCACGACATGCCCCTATACCCTTACATACATTGGGTATATATAGGGCTTATGACCTAAGTTGAGTCATCCTTGAAGTAGAAGTTCTAAAAGTAAATTGCATTAAATACAGACTCCTTTATGCTTTAAATACAGACTCTTTGGACATTGCCTTCTTCCGCAAGTAAGGATAAGTGCTCCTACTTATCGATCTTGAATTAACTTTATCGGTCGTTACAGGCTTCAGGAAATTACAAGATTGGGCTCATTGGGCTTAGAAAATTGCCCTCTTGAAATCGCGACCCATCTTGGCTAAGTCGGTGTAACTCCTGCCTGGGCGGCTCTTAGTGGCAATGCTGCTTCGGCAGCGTCCTTGGCGGCATCTTGAGCTGCTTCAGTACAGCTTCTTTGATTCCAGCTTTCTTGTCCTATTCTGTCATTTCCTCTCCTCTCCTGGGTATAGCACCTGAAAAATATAAACTAAACTAAAACAGTAAGTTTTCTCAACCAAATATGAAATATTCAATAAAAGCATGGTATAAGAGATGATATTGCTATAATGCATGCAATGCACCTAAATATGCCTAAATGAGCTTAAGAACAACAATAATAAGGGCAGTAATGTGTACAAAATATAGAACTCATGGACACTCTACACACCCCCAAACTCGAACTATTACTCGTCCTCAAGTAATGCAACCTAACTAGTAAATCTGCCTTTTAGCACAAAATTAATAGATGTTAGCCTTTAAATTGATTTCTTTCCTCAAGGCTGTGGCACCTATATAATGTTGGTGAGAGGGAATGACATGAAATAACTTAGATTAATTCTTCTTTTTTTAATGCCAGTGTAGTGTGTGCAGGTCCATGTTCATGCTAAACATGCTGAAGTTACCAAGCTAACAAAGTATGCCTAAAATAATTAAGTTACTGGAAAGTATATGAGTTGTTGCCTTGGCAGCACAATTAGGCCCTTTTGTTTTCTTTTTCTGATCATGGCTTTAAGGGCTTCAACTTACCACAACTATTCTTTGGGTTTGAAGCTAAGGTAGGTGCACTCTACAAAACTCCGAACCCTTTGAATAGAGTCATCCCGTGAATACTTTCATTCACTCTAGCTAATTTGTCCGTCACTTAGCTTAGATTCATGGACTTTGATAGCAGCGGAGTGTCCTTGCTCATGATCCTTCCTAGAGCATGTTTCGGGCACCTCTAGGTTTTTCATCATTTTTGTTGTGTTGTCGTGGCGGCAAACCTATATTCAAACAAGAAACTTTTATTAAGTAAGGAAGGCAGTGTTAAACCTAGGACTTAAGCAAAAATTAGCATTTAATAGACAAGGGTAAAGATAATTGGCAAAAAGAAAATTTTCTAAGTATTTTTCATGCTTATTTCCAAAGTTAGATTAATTTTTTTTAATGGTGCGAATAAGTAATCGGCTAAGCTATCATAGGCACAAGTTTTGAACTAAAGATTCTATTCCATTAAGTGCTACGGGGCACAATTTACATATGCATCTAAGTGCTATGAACCTAAAACAAAGAGGACTAATTCCCCCCCCCCCCCAACTCAAGGTTGGCATTGTCCTCAATGCCTCTACAAAACAAAAAAAATTAAAAAAAAAAGAAAAAACGATGCTATAAACTTGGGGAGTTCCCCTTTGTTGTTGCCGCGTCAGAGGAGGATTCTGAGGAGGTAAGCAGGACAAGGCGGCGCGTAGCGGATGACTTTTCTGATGGGCTCTTCTTTGAGCTACGTGGCGGCTGGATGCGGTTGGGGTGGCTTTCGTGGTTTGTTGTTCAGCCTCTCTACCCTGAGGATCTGCTGCTGGCCGTTTTCTCTTTTTGGCTGCTTTTGTCTGTTCGTCGTCAAGGGAGTCTGAAATCTCCATGTCAGCGGTCGTTTTTGCTACTAGGGAGGCAGCGGTTGTCTCCTCTTCCTTCTCTGATTTTGAGGAGGAGGTGAGGTCATATGGCTGGATGGGGGTTGGGGAGGTTCTTCTCTTGGGGCGGTAGTGCGGCCTCTTGCTATCATCGGCGGCAGGAGCAGCAGCGGATCTTGGAGTGATGTGGACTGGTTTGGATGTTGCTAGCTCCGTTGGAAAGGCGGGCAACTATGGGCCGGCGTCCTGGTATTTGTCCAACAGGTAGGCCACAAAGGCCTCCTGCATATTTGCTACGTATTTGGTGAAGATCACCTACTTGTGCTCGATCCTCTGACAGCTTTCCACTAGGCTGCATAGTAAAGGAATTGCGGCAGACGTAAGGGTAGCTTCAGTACTGCCTACTACGGATGGGGTGGCGACAGCTTGGGACGGCAGCTGGGCGATGGAGGGTGTCTCTGGCTCTGCACTATGCATCATTTGTTGGCGTATCCTTCTTGTCCATCCTTCCTTGGCAGGAAGAATTTCATCTTTTGGGTGCAGCGGCACGCCAAAATTGGCACACAAGCCAATGATGAGTGCAGGGAAGAAGAGTGGACCTTTGACGGTTGGCTTTTTTGTGTGGGCGTAAATCTCCTTTAGTATTACTTTGCCAATGTTGATCTGTCACCCCTTCATAATACTACTGATATGGGCGAGCCGCGGCCTGTTACTGTCGATCCGTACGAGGTTGGCATCAGGCGACGCTAGACAAAGTAGCTCCAAAGGGCTGCCTCTGGCAGCAAGTCTCTACAGTTGACTGACCCATTATTTTGTCCTGTCAGTCATTTGGTGTTTGGCCTGTAGAGCTCCTTCTTGATTTTGTTGTAGTCAGCCCCTGTCAGATATGATTCCCACTCTCCATGCTGGTCACCGCTGATCTATATGTCGTAGAAGATGTTGATCATGTTAGTTGTCAACTTAACACCTTCTCCCCGGACGTAGACAAAAGGGCTTTCTAGGTTTGGCCGGTGGGCATAAAACTCTCGCACATAGTTGATGTTGATCCCTTCTGGCTGCCATGCGAATTGGTTCCAGCCCATATTATGGATCCTTTCGAACAGGGAAGGTTCCAATCCAAAATCACTATCAGGCTGGGTGTATTGGAAGCCTATCTCTTGCCATAGTTGCATGTCTTTGTAAAACTGGTTGTAGGTCTCCTCGACAGCAGGTTTCAAGAACCTCTTCTATTGGGTTTTGGAGATGGCGGCAGGTTTCTGTGATGAGGCCATAGTGTGTGGAACGGTTGTTTTCCTAAAGAAAGAGAAAAAAATGTGAAAGAAAATAAAGCAAAGAAATCTTGGAAGCAAAGACTGTAGAAACAATTTAGAGAAAAGAGAGAGCAAAGTGAAGAATGGGTGGTAGAATAGTTGGCCTTAAATAGTCGTTTCCCTCCACTACCTTGGCGGGCACACTGTCAACGAGCGGCAATAATTGCGACGCAAATAATGGGGTTCTAGCCGTTACGCAGATATCTGTTTCGCTCGCTGGGAAAATATTGCCGTTGCGGCTAGCCGTTATGAAGCCACTAGCCGTTATGCTTATCTGCCTTAGATGCTAGTTGGGCTTCTCTTTTATTCTTTCATCTTTCTTGGTCCTTCCTTCCTTCCTAACCTGAAATAAAATAAATACGAGAATTAAAAATTAAATATAATCTTAATACATAAAAATAAATTAAAAATAAAAATAAAAATAATAATTAGGTTATGTTGGGCTGCGCTTTTCCCAAGTATAACCACTTCCTGAGGGTCTTTGTGTTTGGCTAGATGTCTGGGCATGTCCTTCCCCTCCTTAGGTGGATGTTCCTGCCAACCTTGCTGCCCTGGCGGGACATACACCAAGAAGACAAAGAGGCTTTTTTTAACAAATAATGAAAAGAGATTTAATGTGCAAAAACTAAATAGTAGTGCAGAAATTCAAACGTAGTTGTTGTTGTCAATCCCCGGAAACGGCGCCAAAAACTTGTAGAGCGTTTGGGTGTTCTCCATTTATGAGCGCAAGTGCACACTCTTGCCTCAACGGGTAAGGCAGGAGGCAAACTATGACCCTGTCACGCGATCGCAACAGGTCACTGACACTGCAGGGGTGTGTACTGTCTCGGCAGGTGGAACGGAAAGAAGTCATGGCGGCAAGTCTGGCAGACATTCCAAGTTCGGTAGGATAGTCGATAGTGATCCCTCCTATTTCTAGGTTAGGATGCTCGATATTGCTTAACGTGAGGACTAGTGTGGAACCAAATTAGACAACTCAGTTGGTAATCCCTTTTAGCCGTTGAAACTTGTGGACTAGTGTGGAACCAAGTTAGTCACGCCTTTGTGAGTTGTGGCCATGCTTAACACTTTCATGAGCCTTGCACTTTCGTGCCCGACAAATGGATTTTCTCTTCAACTGACTGGTGTAGACTAATTGAACGAACAAGAAGCATAGAATAAGCAAACTCAGAACTTTATTGAAAACAACTCAAAACTATACAACCGTTTCCACAAATTACTTTATATACACGCGCCTAAACCCTAGGAGAGTTGTGCCGCGACCCCCAACACTCCAACTTATCTAGTTATCCCCCCATCTATACTCTCTTCGGTAGATGTCGTTGATCGCTCACGACATGCCCCTATACCCTTACATACATTGGGTATATATAGGGCTTATGACCTAAGTTGAGTCATCCTTGAAGTAGGAGTTCTAAAAGTAAATTGCATTAAATACAGAATCCTTTATGCTTTAAATATAGACTCTTTGGACATTGCCTTCTTCCGCAAGTAAGGATAAGTGCTCCTACTTATCGACCTTGAATTAACTCTATCGGCCGTTACAGGCTTCAGGAAATTACAAGATTGGGCTCACTGGGCTTAGAAAATTGCCCTCTTGAAATCGCGGCCCATCTTGGCTAAGTCGGTGTAACTCCTGCCCAAGTGGCTCTTGGCGGCAATGCTACTTCGGTAGCATCCTTGGCGGCATCTTGAGCTGCTTCAGTACAGCTTCTTTGATTCCAGCTTTCTTGTCCTATCCTGTCCTTTCCTCCCCTCTTCTGGCTATAGCACCTGAAAATATGAACTAAACTAAAACAGTAAATTTTCTCAACCAAATATGAAATATTCAATAAAAGCATGGTATAAGAGAAGATAATGCTATAATGCATGCAATGCACCTAAATATGCCTAAATGAGCTTAAGAACAACAATAATAAGGGCAGAAATGTGTACAAAATATAGAACTCATGGACACTCTACAACATGATAGGACAGAAGGCTGGAACCAAATGAGCTGTACTGAAGCAGTTCCAGATGCTGCAAAGACGTTGCCGAGGATGCATTGTCGCCATGTGCCGCCCGGGAAGAAGTTACACCGACTTAGCCAAGATGGGTTGCAATTGAAAGAGGGAAATTTCCTGAGCCCAGTCTGGCAATTTTTTGAAGCCTATAGCGATCGGTAGAGCTGATCCAAGACCGATAAGGAGGAGCACTTATCCTTACTTGCGGAAGAAGGAAACGTCTAAGAGTCCATATTTATGTAATAAAGGAACATGTATTTAATGTAATTTACTTTTAAGAACTCCTACTTCAAGGAGGACTCAAACTTAGGCCATGAGCCCTATATAAACCAAATGTATGTAAGGGTATAGGGGCATGATGACAAAGGGTGAGGGGATGTGAGCCTGAGCAGCCGCACAACAAATATGTAGTTAGATAGGTTGGAGTTGTTGGGGGTCGTGGCCCAACTCTCCTAGGGTTTAGGCGCATGTATGTAAAGTAGTTTGAGGGAAATGGTTGTAATAGTTTCGAGTTGTTTTCAATAAAATTCCAAAGTTTGCTTATTCTATGCTCTTTGTTCTTTCAATAAGTCTACACCGGTCAGTTGAGAGAAAATCCATTTGTCGGGCACGAAACTGCAAGGCTCACGAAAGGGTTAAGTACGATCACAACATGCAAAGGCATGACTAACTTGGTTCCACTCTAGTTCACAAGTTTCAGCGGCTAAGAGGGATCACCAATCGAGTGAACTTGCATGTGTTAGGTTGACACTGAAATTGCTAGGTATTGCCTACATTATGTGAGTATTCGAGAATCCTAACCTAGAAATAGGAGGAATCACTGTTGACTAACCCGCCGAACTTTGGAATGTCTACCAGACTTGCCGCTAGGACTTCTTCCCGTTCCACCTGCCGAGACAGTACACTCCTACAGTGGCAGTGACCTGCTACGGCCGCATGACAGGGTCGTAGTTTGCCGCCCACCATCTCGCCAAGGCAAAAATTCATGGCACCACAAAACATGCTCAGACTTTACAATGCAGTCCACAAGCCATTGAGCTGCATTTGTCTTACCCAATCTATCAACCTAATCTCTCTCTATCATTCCTCTCATCACTATCTTTATTTTATTTGTGTTTTTATATTTCCACATCGTGAGATTTAATTACGCATTTACTAAATCTTTGTGCAGGAAACCATGCACAGGAGCTGCTCCAATCCCTATGGGAGACGATATCTTTTATTCTATAACTTGACAAGAGTGTGCACTTGCGCTCATAAATAGAGAACACCTAGATGCTCCACACTTCACATCGTTTGTTCCTTTGTATGTGGTCTCAAGTGTGTCCCACACTTCTTTGGCACTTGTGATCGAGGACACTTTGGAGTAGATGTTCGGTCCGGGTGAGCAAAATAGGACGTGCAAGGCTTTGTCATTCACTTGCAATTTCTTCCTACCATCTTCACTCATCTCCACCTTCTTCTTCAGAACAAGTCTTCCTTCTTCATCTCTCTTCATGGGATGATTTATCCATCTTCTACACATCCCATATGGTGTAATCATTTGAATTTATGAAGAGGCGCATTCAATTCTTCCAATAGGGATAGTTATCCCCATTGAAGAAGGGTGGTTTGGTGATAGATTGAAACTCGTACATGCTTAACCCGGAGGTAGATGCCATGGCTTGACTTGGAAGTTGATCAACTCTCTTATAGGATCTCCTCTTGTGGATGTGAAGCCTTCAAAGAGGTAGGATCTTATACCAATTGTTGAGCGAATCAAATTAACCGATATGGCCAAGAGGGGTGAATTTGCACTTGAAAAATTACAGGGAGCAAAAAGAACAAGTTAAAATGATAGAAAAGACACTTATAGTGGTTCAAGCTTCTAAACAAGCTCTACATCCACTACCTTAGCTCCCACTAAGGATTTTCAACAAACTCTCCACTAATTTGTTCTTGCAACCTTTACAAATGCTCAATCTTTCTATCCAAAGATTGAACCACGAGACTCTCACTTTACAAAGAAGAATATTGACTATTAAAATTGATCTCTCACAAGATAAATATAGCCCAATTGATTTACAAACACTCCCCAAACTCTCAAATTTGATTTACAATAAGAACTCAAGGAGTTGGGTACAAGAATTTGACAATAAGTACTAAGTTTTGGATTTGATAGCTTGGATGTTGCTTTGAGGTTCAATAGTTGTTGCTGACGCTTTTGAGGCTTGTATTTATACCCTTGTATTGGTTTCTAGCCGTTAGGATGGTTGAGGTCATCAATAAAGACGTTGGAGCCTTTATTTCCCACCATAAATGCACTTCTGCACATGCTCGTATCGAAACACGAAGGCCCATACCGATCCTTGTCTTAACATAGAAAGGGACGCTGCAGGTAATAAATAGGGGCATATCGAAATACAGGAACGTGTATCAAAATGATATGAGGGTTCGTATCGAAACGACTTTGGTCGTACCGATGTAATTTTTCTCACTTGAGCTACTGCCAAAATTCGTATAGAAACGGCCCTAAGGTGTACTGATACGGGTTAACTGCCTTTTAAAAAATTGCTCGTTCCCAATAACTGACAAGTAATGGTCAAAAATAATAAATGCTAAGATTTTACAAATCTCTCAGACCGTATCGAAACGGTAAGGTCGTAACGATACAAGATGTTTAAAATTCTTAAACCCTAAAGAAAGTTGTATTGAAACAGTATAAGCCTGTATCAAAACGATTTCTTCCAGTAGCCAAATAAGTTTTGGCCTTATCAAAACACCCTTGGTTGTGTCAAAATTCTTGTTTGTTTTGTATTGTTTGGCTTTCAAATGCTTACAAAATTTTATAGGTTTTATGTTTTGACTTTGGAAAACAATTTGAGCTTAAAAATACTTGTCAATTTTGAGTCAATTGTGAGACTTTAAAGTATTTAAAAATTTATTTACTTTGCAAATAATTCTAAACAATTTTTATATTAAAATCAAACATAGGTTTTACAATGGTTTTGGTAGCATACAAGTTGTGGTGCGATGTGTGTACCGTGTGTTTGTTCAAGATGAACGAAAAAACACAATATCCGGAAACGCGTGGTGGGGTGCCACGAAAATGATGGGTACCACAAAATCACAATAGCTGCAACTTCATTTGATATCGTGGGTCAAAGCTTCTACCATTATTGGTGTTTTCGAAGCTATGTTAAGATCCCCGCATGTAACATGTTGGTGACATTTGTATCATGGATGATGATGATTATCGCGTACTCATGAAATCCATGAAGCTTTAGGGCTCTAACAACTAGGACGAACTATAACGCCTTTTGTCTACAGCAACGACACATCTCTCCTAACGAATGCGCCTTTCTTCAATGGTGATAACTACCCCTTTTGGAAGAATCGAATGCGCCTCTTCATTAAATCCAACGATTATCTAGTTTTGGATGCCATTGAAGATGGTCCCTATATTCCGATGAAGAGAGACGACGAAAGAAGATTGGTTCTAAAGAAGAAAAATGAGATGACTGAAGAAGAGAGAAAGAAGATTCAAATCAATGATAAAGCTCTTCACATGTTGTTTTGTTCTTTCGGTCCCGACATCTACTCCAAAGTTTCCTCCATCGAAAGTGCTAAGGAAGTGTGGGATACACTTGAGACTACTTATGAAGGAACAAGTGATGTGAATGAGACAAAGATTGGAATTCTCAATCTTAGCTTTGAGAATTTCAAAATGGAGCCCGACGAAACCGTGTTAAAGATGTTCGATAATTTCTCAACAATCGTCAATGGGCTAAAGGGTTTTGGAGAGATAATCCCAGAGGACAAACTAGTCTGGAAGCTACTCTACTCACTTCCCGAGTCTTGGGATGGGAAGAGAACCACCATCATTGAGGCCAAAAATTTTAAGACACTCAAGCTTGATGAGCTAGTGGGTTCTCTCCTAACTCATGAGATAATGAAGCAAGGGAGGGAAGATGAAAGGAAGAAGGAAGAGAGAAGAGTGGAGAAGCTTGAGGTAGATAAGAAGAAGAAGATAGGAGTGGCTCACAAAGCTTCTCTACATGAGGAGAGCACTTCTAGTGAGGAGGAAGACCTAGAAGAATTGGCTATGATAGCCAAAAGGTTCTCACGGTTTATGAGGTCCAACCGAGGAAGGAAGATTCAAAGAAAAATGGACTTCAAAACCAAAAACAAAGAAGAAGAGAGAAATCAAATCATTTGCTTTGAGTGCAAAAACTGGGTCATATTCGTTCGGAGTGCCCTCAACTCAAGAAGAAGAGCTTTGAGAAGAAGAAGAAGCTCAAAGCCAAGCTTGCTACTTGGAGTGATGAGGAGTCATCCGATGATGAGGAGTCATCTTAGGATGAGGAACACGAAGTGGCCAACCTTTGCCTCATGGCTCTTGAGGACAATTCCTCCATGGTAACCTCTAACTCATCATCTTTTGATTTTATGTTTGATGAATTGCATGATGCTTATGATGAGTTACAAGTGGTATATGATGAGTTAGTTGAGAAGTTTAAAGATTCGGTCATAAGAAATAAAAAGATTATTTCGGAATTAAATGTTAAAAATGACTCACTTTCTCAAGCTAACTTAAAATTTGAGAAAAAGATCTTAGGTTTACAAGATGAACTTAAATTCTTTCAAGATGAAAATGTAGACTTAAACAATCTTATTTCTAAATGCAATAGTGAACACCAAAAGGTGTTAGATGAGCTTAACAAGCTCAATGAGTCTTTGAAAAATGTTGGTAATGTGAAAAATGAGATAGGTGAATCCTCTAAAACTAACCAACCTAAGAGAAAGACATATAACTACAAACAAAGTGGCTTCCATAGGCATAATAGAACTAAGAAAATTAGAAGTGTATGGGTTCCTAAGGAACTCGTCAAGTCTAATAATGTTGTTGTTATGTCACCTTGGATTCCTAAGGGAACCAAGCTTTTGGGAGCTAACACTCGTGGACCCAAAATGATTTGGGTACCAAAAATCAAAGCTTAATATCTTTGTTTGTAGGGGGAGCATTGCTACAAGGCCAAAGCACAAAGTCAAAACTCATGGTACCTTGATAGTGGATGCTCGAGGCACATGACCAGAGACAATAGTCGATTCATGGACTTAAAGCCAAAAAGTGGAGGAGTAGTGACATTTGGTGACAACTCCAAAGGTCATATTAAAGGTATTGGATCCATAGGTAATCACTCTACTATTCTCATTAAAATGTTTTATATGTCGATGGTCTAAAACACAATTTATTGGGCATTAGTCAATTGTGTGATAAAGGGTTTAATGTCTTATTTGATAAAAATGGGTGCAAAATTGTTGACATTAAATCAAATAATATAATGCTCATTGGTCGTCGCATAGGTAATATATACATTGTGCATTTAGATGACATTCATACATCTCATGCATGTTTTGTTGCACAAAATGATGTATGGATATGGCATAAGAAACTAGGACATGCTAGCATTAGTGTTTTAGAAAAATTAGTTTCCCTAAATCTAGTTAGAGGTTTGCCCAAAATTAAGTTCTCAAATGACAAAATTTGTGATGCATGCTATAAGGGTAAACAACATAAATCATCATTTAAATCCATTAATGATGTTTCTACAAGTAGGTGTTTACAACTAATTCACATGGATTTATTTGGGCCTATTAGAACTATAAGCTTGGGTGGTAAATCGTATGCACTTGTACTTGTTGATGACTACTCTATATTTACTTGGGTTCTATTCTTAAGTACTAAAGATGAAGGCTTTAGAAAAATTCATCACATTTTCAAAATTAACTCAAAATGATCTTGAACTTAAATTTTCTCATATTAGAAGTGATCATGGAACCGAATTTCAAAATCTAGGTTTTGAAGAGTTTTTAAAAGAAAATGGTATTAGCCACAATTTTTCGGCTCCTCGAACTCCTCAACAAAATGGGGTAGTTGAGAGGAAAAATAGAGCTTTACAAGAAATGGCTAGAACTATGCTTTGTGAAAACAATTTACCTAAATATTTTTGGGCGGAATCCACAAACGCCGCTTGCTACATTGTAAACCGAGTAATCATTAGGCCACTTTTAAAGAAAACACCATATGATATTTTAAAATCTAAAAAGCCTAACATTAGCTATTTTCACCCATTTGGTTGCAAGTGTTTTGTTTTAAACAATCGAAAAGATAACTTAGGTAAATTTGATGCTAAAAGTGATGAAACTATTTTCTTAGGTTATTCCTTAAACTCTAAAGCCTATCGTGTATTTAATAAGAGAACTTTAGTAGTATAAGAGTTTATTCATGTTGTATTCGATGATAACCTCCTTCCGAGGAAGGATTCTTGTGATGATGATGATGTAGGAATCCTTGATGCCTTTGATGGAGGACAAACTTCAAAGGAGGATGAGATTCCAACGAAAGAAGAGGATACACAAGATCCACCTCTTGAAGCCTTGAAGGACTTGGCTCTTGAGGAAAATGAAGTGAGCTACCCAAGGGAGTACAATTATGTCAAAGGTGGTGAAATCTTGGGTGATCCATCCAAGGGGGTAAATACTAGATCTTCTCTTAAACTCATGAATCATGTTGCTTTTATCTCATGCATAGAGCCTAAGAACATTAAGTAAGCATTAAAAGATGATTTTTGGATTATGGCTATGCAAGAAGAGTTAAATCAATTTGAGAGAAGTAATGTATGGACACTAGTTGAAAGGCCTAGTAAACAATCTACTATAGGAACTAAATGGGTATTTAGGAATAAACTAGATGAGAGTGCTAACATTGTGAGAAATAAAGCTAGATTAGTTGCTCAAGGTTACACTCAAGAAGAGGGAATTGATTTTGATGAAACCTATGCACCCGTAGCTAGAATGGAAGTCATTAGGATGTTGCTTGCATATGCATGTTATCATAATTTCAAGATTTTTCAAATGGATGTTAAAAGTGCATTTTTAAATTGTTTTATAAATGAGAAAGTGTATGTGGAACAACCATCGGGTTTTGAAGATTCAAAATTTCCAAATCACGTTTTCAAACTAACTAAAGCACTTTATGGTTTAAAACAAGCTCCTAGAGCTTGGTATGAAAGACTTTCAAACTTTTTGACTGAAAAACGTAAGGTGAACACTACACTTTTCATAAAAAGGTATAAAAATGACATCTTAGTAGTACAAATATATGTTGATGATATTATTTTTGGATCTACTAATGAGTGTCATTGCAAAGAGTTTGCTAAGTTAATTCAAGGTGAATTCGAGATGAACATGATGGGGGAGCTCTCATTCTTTTTGGGACTCCAAATCAAGCAAAGAAAGAATGGCATCTTCATCAATCAAGCAAAGTACATCAAGGATATGCTCAAGAAGTTTGGCTTGGAGAATGCAAAGCCTCAAGCCACACCAATGAGCTCATCTACAAAGCTTGACAAAGATGAAGGAGGTAAATTTGTTGACTCTAAGCTTTATCGCTCTATGATGGGATCTTTGTTTTACCTTACCGCAAGTAGACCGGATATTTTTTTAGTGTTTGCTTGTGTGCTAGGTTTCAAGCAAGTCCTAGAGAGTCTCACCTTATAGTCGTTAAGAGAATCTTTAGGTACCTTAGAGATACCCCTTGTCTAGGTCTTTGGTACCCTAGAGACTCAACCTTCAACCTTCATGCTTATTCGGATGCGGATTATGGGGGGTGTAAAATTGATAGGAAGAGTACTTCGGGAACTTGTCAATTCTTAGGTAGTATGCTCATATCTTGGTTCTCTAAGAAAAAAATAGTGTAGCTCTATCTACCACCGAAGCCGAGTAAATATCCTTAGGGAGTTGTTGTGCTCAAGTCCTTTGGATGAAGCAACAACTCTTAGATTATGGTATTAAAGTTGAAACCATACCCTTTAAATGTGACAACACTAGTGCCATATGCTTAACTAAAAATCCCATCTAACACTCTAGAACCAAACATATAGAGATAAGGCATCATTTCATTAGAGATCATGTCCTTAAGGAAGATGTTGTTATAGAGTACGTTGACACCTTGAACCAACTAGCAGACATTTTTACTAAACCTCTAGACAAATAGCGTTTTTGGTCCCTTAGGAGAGAGTTAGGTCTAACTAGCCTTCCTTGACCCTTTAGGACTCTTTTTGAGGTTAAAATTGCTTGAATTTGTGAAATTGCATGCTTATGTGTTGTTGCTCTTGAAAATATCCATGCTTATAGCTAAGGGGACTATGCTTCTATTAGAATATGCTTAGAACTACTCATTCATCAATTGCATTCATTTAGGAGGTGCTAAAATCGAGCCTTTGGTTGTTCTTAAAGCCTAAAATGCATTTCTGGGCATAGGGTATCGATACGGCTCTCAGCGTATCGATACGAGTACTATATTAGCTTTCCAAACTGCATTTTGCCTAAAACGGGTATCGATATGGTTAAACTCGTTTCGATATGAGCTACAAGCGTTTTGATACGGATTGTATCCGTTTCGATACGGACCTTCGACGACCGTTTCAAGGGAATTACGGTTTTACCCCCGTATCGATACACCCTCAGGCGTATCGATACGCGATTGCGCAGACAGCTTCTTTAAGGCATTTAAAGAGTTTCACTTTTACCAAAATTGCTTTTACAAAACCCTAGCCGTTTTTCACTTTATAAAAAGCCTCTCAATCCCTCATATTTTCACAGCACAACTCAAAATCTCTTGAGGATTTTCAACATCAAGCAAAGCTTTTCATCATTTTGGTGCAAAGTTCCTCTCCCATTCATCTCTATCAATATCAAGGTAAAAATCTCTTTTTTATTTCATTTGATTTTCATTCTAAATTTTGTTTTGTTTTCTCAAAAACAAATTTCTTTTCAAACTTTTTAATTTTTGTTTTGTTTCTCAAACTTTTTCCAAAAACCTTAATTGTTGATTTTCAATGGGTTGAATGAGAAAGTTAATGCATACAATGTTTTTGATCTTTTTCTCTAGTCAATGGCTCCTAAAAAGAGAGCATGTACTAGTGAAGTTGGTGAAGGTTCTAATGCCGGAGATGGTACTTGCTCGAACCTCACTCTTATCTATCAACAGTGCTTCAAGACTTCCGGAGATCTCACATATTTCCGAAAATTTCAAAACTACAAAATCCGTCCAGGGAGGGTAATTTCCGTTCCTTTTCTCAACTCAGAGCGCTTCAAATTTGTTTACTTATCGTTGCTCTAAGAATGGAAATTTATGGATTTTATTCAAATCCCCAGCTTTTTCTATCGCAATTTGGTTTTGATTTTCTACGCTAATGCCAAGTGTGTTGCCAATCCATTGGGTGTTGTTACGGCTGTTAATTCCTATTTAATGGGTAAAAAGATCACCATCAATGTTCAGTCTATTTTTGATGTGTTCAAGTTAGAGGATGAGGGTTTTGATGATGAGAATGCTCTTGGCCATGTCTTGGGAGGTTCCATCACCGCTCTTAATGCTCAAGATCGGATCCTACATTTGATGGTTTCTTGGTGGTTTAGGCCCTCGGGAGGCAAGTATTCCACTATCCGGTTAATGTTTGCACAACCATGATTGAGCATGTGATTAATTATGCTAACGTCGATCAATTAAGAAATAAGAATATTAATGGCCAAGGCATATATTCGAATAAGAGGTTTGATAAATCGAAAGGACTTCCGAGTTCAGTAAGCGATTAATAAAAACGGTTGATCTCCAAACCTGATTATGTTGGCTAATGAATTACGAAAATGCATTTGATGTATGAAAATGACTAAAATACCCATATCAATGAAAGTGGTCTGAGTATCTACACTAGATCCGGTATATCAACTAATTCTTCTGAAAATCTTGAAACTGGCTTGGGAAGTTATAGTAACAAGGCTTCACCTTTGAGATTGTAAATTGCTTAGATTATATTTGAAATTGAAGAAATCTCTGAAGACATTTGTGAGAAAATATTTGTATGCTTGAATTAGTAAAAGTTGCGTAAATTGCTAGATTGATTGAAATGACTAAATGTTTCGAAATACTGATAATGCTGAACTGATCAGAATATCCATAATGACCAAAAAAGAATAATCTATCCTCCTCACCAATGGCCAAATTAATCAAAATGATGGATATACCATCGAGATATGAAGTAAAGGAATAGTTGGGAGAACCGAAAGGCTCAGAATAATTGAAACATCTTCAGACATCGAGGTGACTGAAAATACCTCTAAGACATGGAATGAGAAATATCAATAAAGCCAAGCAAAGGTTATAGCTCTAAAAGTGGTAATACACGACCCTTGTTGGTTGGCCGTTTCGGGAACTTTTGCGATGTTAGAAGAATACCATATAAAGACATGTTCAAGTTATTTGGAGAAAATACCTAGGTCAATGGTAAGAGCAACATATTCTCGTGTTTATTCGATGCTATGGATCGAGTTCAGATGCTTTACACCTGCTCGATTACTTGGGATATACCATTTGAATACCCGTTTGATTTCTCGTTGTATATTCAGTGGTTGCTTGGTGAAGACGAGTTTTCGTTGTACAATATAGTCAGTTCTGAGAAGTGAGTACTTGCGGTGTACTGATCTGGTTAAACAATAAACCTTGTGCGACGATTTGCGATTAGTTCAAAGGGACTCGGAAACTTGATAAGTAACCAGAACTTTTGAACTCTGAATGTCACTGCTTTTTATCCGGTAGTCTAATTACCAAATTACCCATGAAGGTCGAAATGACCAGAATGCCCTCGTAGGCTTAAATGATTGGATCACTCTCGATACATCTGAAATCTCAATGTGCCAACTTCCGAATGTTTGTTTGAACTGTTAGTACCGAGCTCCCTCACCTAGGGACCTCGTTCTGAAATCAGTCTAAAATTGTCAGACGTGTTATGCTCCCTTTCTAATAATTATCAAGTGTCTCTGAGAAATATATTGAACCATAAAGTGTGTACCATATGTCTGTGAATACACTCTTCTTTAAATTAAAACTATTTGCTCTAAATTAAAAGTATGACTCTGTTACTCGTAATGAAAGCTCAACTCTTGGCTTTTGTCTTCTGATACAGAAATATATATGATATTCGTCTTTTGATACAAAAATAAATCTAATATATGTCTTCTAATATAAAAATATATATGATACCTGTTTTCTGTATATAAACTAAATTTCATCTGTGGAATATTATATGGGATATAAATAAAGATCTGTAGGCTCAGCGCTGGTAAGCCCTTCTGGACCTAAGCTCCTACGCCCAATGGGCCTAGGGTAAGTCTTTCTGGACCTAAGGCATTCCTTTAGGTAGGCTCCTACGCCTCAGGCCTAGGGTAAGACCTTTTGTATGCAGTTCAGGGGAATTGCATTTGGAGTTCGGTTAGAGGGTAGTCAAGTAAATTAATAAAACTTTCTTACCTCTTCTGAAATATACCCCATTAATTTAATGTATCAATGATGAACTCTCAGTAAACTTACAATTCACGCTTAATGGACCACTATGAACTCCTTGATTCAACTTTTGAAATCTGAATCTCTTTTGAATCTCTAGCTTTAGACTCACCTCTTAAGGTTCGGGTGATCAAATAAAGAACAACTTTGTGACCTCCTAATAATGCTTCACTGAATTATCGAATCGTAATTTGAGCTTACCGTTGCCCAATCCTTCATAAAAATGTTAAATTTCCATATACCTACTTGTACCTTTAGCATCTCCTAGTAGTTTGTATTACTGACCTTTTTGAAGCTCACGTTGTTTTTACCATCACATGTTAAGAGATCTACCATGTTGCAGCTATCGAGGTTGATATGGGAGTTTCTTCGGCTTTGCTTGCGGAGTACGACACATGTGTAATTAAGGGGCATGTATGTCATGTTTTGATTTATATTTGAGTCTGAAACTTATTAATAATTTGTATCATAGTTTTGTTTCATTGTCTGAATGTTTTCTGAAATTGTATTTTAATTCAAAACCTAATTTATGATTTTAAATGGTTTAGCAAAGTGTTTATTTAAAATTTTAACGTGGGTCGCTCCGGTGACCCTAATGTGACTTCTTAGGATCCGTATTAACGGATAGGCGGGTCTAGGGGGTTACAGTCACCGACCCAACGGCACCAACGCCGCTCGCCGCCGTCCACCGTAGCCGCCAGAATCTGCAAAAAACAGTGAAAATGGTTTAAATTAAGGCTCAAATAAAGGGGAAAATTCAACCCCAAATTTGAATTAAGTCAGATGATTTTTTTGGGGATTTTAGCGAGGATCATGCCTCTTGTCTGATTTTTGCTCCAATTTGGGGATTAAATCCCGATTTTGCTTGATTTGTAAGCTCAAATTCAAGTATAACCCCCCCCCCCCCCCAAACCCCTTTGTTCAACACACACTTGGAGAGCAAAAAAAACAAAGCTAAAAAATCTGAAAATCCTTTAAAAAATTCTTTGAGTTTGCTGGAAATTTTTAAAGTGAAGTTTGAGATTTGGGGTAATTTTCCGGAGGTGTTTGAGAAGCAATTCGAGAAGGACCGCATATGAGTTCTTCGTTTCCGGTAAAATTCTTTTCTTTTCTTTAAATTTTCTTTTAGTGAATTTCATACTTGTTCTTGGTTGAATTTTGTTTTCTTGTGTTTTGTGTTGTTTTTGTTTGTTTTTAGGTTGTGTTTGTTGAAGTTGGAAGATCGTTTCTTGAATCCGGTAATAATTTCGTTCTAATTTTTTGTTTAGTTTTTAATTTAATCTTTAAAATTATTGCATGTTTAAAAGATGTTTTTAGAACTTTGGTCTTTAAAAATGAAATAATTGAAACTTTAAATTGATTTTTTAGATTTAGGAATAAAAATGAATTAATGTTTGTTTTAAAATAAAAAAATAAAACTAAGGGGTTTCATTAGAAGATAATAAATCATGGGTGAAAAAAATATAAAGGGTCTTAATTTGTTAGAAAATAAAGATAAGTTTTAAAATTTAATAATAAAGGTGCTTAGATAATTTAAAGAATGTTTTTTTAGAAAAAAAAAGTAAATAAGGGTGCTTTAAAAAATAGTTTTTTTAAAAAAAAATAAAAGATAAAATTTAAAAAAAATGGGCTTCAATAACCATAGGTATAAGTTTAGAATTTCAAGAGAATAAAAGTTTGAAAAACATAAAAAAAATCTTTTCTAAAATAAGGTTTTAAAATTTTTCAAGTCATCTTCTAAGAAAAACTTTTAAAAAATGAAACAAAGAATAACAATAATCTTTAAGGTTTTTAAAGAAAAAATTCTTTTCTTGAAAAAATGACAAAAAAAAATAAATATAAAAAATCAATAAGATTAAAAATAAAAAATGTCAAAAAGAAGAATTTAGGTTTTAAAGTAAAAAAATAAAAGAATAAAAAGGTTTTCCTTTTAAAAGAAACAACAACAAAAATAAAATATAAAAAAAAATTCAAGTTTCTTGTTTGTTCTTTAGAAATAGGTCAAAATTTAGTATTAGGTTCTAAAAGCTTAGATAGAGAAGTGTTTGTAGAAAGATTTTCTTCAGAAAAAATAAAACACACTTAAACAAACTCAAACCCTCAATTAAGAATAAAAGACTTAGACTTTTTTTAGGGTTTAAAATAATTAAACCTGGAATGAATAAAAGGCTTAACACAGAAAATTTTCATGTTGTTTGAAAAAAGAAATTAATTCAATGCGGTGTCTTATCAAACGGGAATGATGGGTTAGCGCCAAAAATGTTGGCAGGGATTAAAGTTCATCTGTCGGGCGATAAATCCGTTAAAATAGATTGATATTCATTAATCGGACAAATAAAGTTGAACCTTCGTGAACTTGCAAATTCCAGTTTTGAAAACGATTTTAAAATCAATTAGATACTAATTTTGGGCGTCGTGGGGTGCTAATCCTTCTCCACGCGTAACCGACCCCCGAACCTGTTTTCTAGTTTTCGTAGACTAAAACTATTGTTTTATTAAAACAAAATATGTTATTAAAATAACCCCGTTTTAAAGTTATCCAATCACACTTTTCAAAAAAGATTGGTGGTGATTCCGTATTTTTAAAGTTTTCAAAAAGTCGAAGCTCGAAAGGGTTGCGACACAGCCAAAGTATGCTTTTTCGGAAAACTTCTCTAACAGTTAGAGAAGAGAAAATACTATTCGTTTCGTTCGAGTAAAATGTGTAGAGGTCGGAGCGCTATTATGACGACTCAGATTCGATTTGGTTTATTCTAACTCCCTAAGGATATCAAGATACCATATTTATTAAGGTAATATTTCATTCCAACTCACCTTGAATTCGTCCCTTGTACATGGATCACTAGCGGAATTCACCGGATAATTTTTCACTGCGCAATGAGGTGTGCCGGCGTTTCCCAACAGAAACCTTCATAAATTTCCTTATCTCTATCTAAACAAAACACTTTACGAAGTGAAGAGCGAAGCAAACTATCTGACAGCTTGCTCAGCTACACAGTTCTAATTGCATCAGCAAACAACCACCCAAGGAGATCAAACTTTCTATGACCGCCGAAAAATTCAAATTAGAAAACATGCATCGTGAGAATCTCTGAATGAGTATTAAACGATTATTACGGTATGTAAAAACTGTGTCAAACGGTAGAAAAAACGTACTACAAAGATAAAAGAAAAACGTGCCACAAAAACTAATATTCTTATTAAAATTTTAAAAAACTCAAGAAAAAGAGAAATAAAAACAAGTTATGAGAAAACAAATGAAAGAATGAACACCAACAGTTAGGAACCAATATTAAGATTGATTCTGATGTCGGCCAAGTAAAAAGAATGAAAGAAAGCTTAGCGGGGACGTAGGGTAGAATTTTTTATAAAAAAAAAAATTAAAAATAATATATTAAAAGAGAATTCTTAATTCATATATAAATCTTATTAGTTTACATAAAGTTTATATATATATTAAATTTTATAAATGAGATTCAAATTTTAAAATTAAAAATTAAGTTTATATTGTCAAATTGCTTTGAGAAAATAATAAAATCGGTTGCTTTCCCTCCCAATAGAATTAAGAGGGAGAAGACTGAAGAGAGCGTCCAGACTCCAGATAGATCAGATCAGATCTGATCTTAAAGATGAATGGGTTTATAGTAATTCCAACTCCAAAGAAAGAAAAAGAAAACCAATTGAAAATGACAAGTTTCTGTTCCATTTAATTTTAAATGAAAAGGCACTGCTATTTGCTCATAGGCTTCGTCAACTTTTCTTTCCCTGCAAAGAAATTAAAAATAAAAACTCCTTTTTGATTCTCGCTTCAGACAAATCCCCCAATTATGTATCTTCTTCCTCTGATCCATCAATTTCTTCTTCTTTAAGACTTTCCTCGCTTTTCCAAGAAACCCAGACCGGAATTCACTTTCCAGACCTTGAAAAGCCTCTCTTTTTTATTTATTTATTTAAGTTTCAACCCATTTTTGTGATTCCGTAGTTGAATAAAGGGTATTGTTTAAAAGGGAAATGAGGGATGTTCTCATGGTTGGCAAGGATTGCTTTCACTTGTTGGAGACCAGTGAGTCGATTTACCCGTATGAGCAAGGATAATAACACCAACAACAATGATGAGCTTGAACAAGATTCTTCATCTTTACGTGATCCGCTTCTTTGGTGTAGAGACCTTGAGAAACACTCTTATGGTGATTTCTCCTATGCTGTTGTTCAAGCCAATGAGATCATTGAAGATTATAGTCAAGTTGAGACCGGCAAAGATGCTACTTTTGTTGGTGTCTATGATGGACATGGCGGCCCTGATGCTTCTCGCTTTATCTGCGATCATCTCTTTCAAAACTTAATTAGTAACTTCGCTCTTCTTCTTCTTCTTCTTCTTCTTTTTTCCTTTTCTTAGTTTCTGCTAATCATGTGTTTCTTGGATGAGTTCTTGGGGATGGTAATTTGTATGAATATTAAGCCATCTTGAAGAATTGTTTGCTTAGATTTTTCTTGATTGTTTGGAAATTTATTTCCTTTTTCATATTTGTTTGAATGTATTTTTGTTGGTATCCTCACCAATTTTTATATTGCAGTAGTCTATGACATGCTGATTTGAGAGCAATTTATATTTGTCTCATTGGACGCTACTGATAGAATGATGCCATGTCACTTTTGAGTTGGATTTTATTTGGATTCCAACTTGGTAAATAAAAATTGGTGTGGCTTCAAGTTGTCAAATTTTGCTTAACAAATTAAGAGCATCAAATTTGATTACCTGGGGACCGGACATTTGGTTATTAAAATGTCATAGACTTTCTAATTTCCTTTGGTAGTGGACTATAGTTCTTTATGATGATCAATGAGAAGAGTGATATTCGAATAAGATTCATCAGAATATGCCCATGTTTCTATAGTTGCTACTTCTCTTTACTTCCAGGTAGAGCCTATAACGAGGAGGATGTTCGGATAAGCTTTGAAAAGATGATTGTATTCTTCCTTAGGATGTAAATAAAACATTTAGTTTGTATTGGATGCTTTTTTGTAGTTCTTTATAGAAAGCATCTTATGCATTATTCAACAGGGTTTGCTCGAACAACTGGAACCATTTCTGAAGATACTCTTAGAAGTGCTTTCTCCGCAACCGAAGACGAGTTTCTCGCTCTTGTACGAAGGTCATGTGGAATAAAACCATTAATTGCAGCAATTGGATCCTGTTGCCTGGTTGGTGTTATATGGAAGAGAACATTATATGTTGCAAATTTGGGTGATTCTCGAGTTATAATAGGGTATTTAGGTAGATCGAATAAAATAGTGGCTGAGCAGTTGACTAGAGATCATAATGCGAGTATAGAGGAGGTCAGACAGGAACTCAGGTCATTGCATCCGGATGATTCTCATATTGTTGTTATGAAGCATGGAGTATGGCGTATTAAAGGCATCATTCAAGTATGGTTACTTTTCTTCGTCATCATGTTTTCTGCTATGATGTATGTGTTGTCATTCATGCACAAATAAAAGAAGGGCATGCTTTTTCTTTCTTTTGTCTTTGGTTAGAATCTCTTTACTTTACATAAGCAAACCGAAGCATAGTTTGCTTGCATAGTTTTTAACATTGTTTGGCATGATTACGCCCCCTAAACAAGTTCAAGCTTTTTTCTTTTTAGTTTTCTATTTTTTGGCTATGGGATCATCAAATGTTAGTTGAAATTCAATGTTTTGCCTTTTTTCGGGCTATTGTCATTGCGTATGGAATATGAAATTCGTGTCATCAGACTTCTTTTCTTGGAGTACCCTCAATGCCATTCCTTTGTCTCTCTCTTAACGGTAATCGATTGAGGGGCTTATTGGTGCCATTTACTGGATACAGTTCTCATGATTTAGCCTTGTTGTTTTACACTTACCCTTTTTGATTTTACAAATGTTTTCTGCTTCCGATACGACCACTTATTGTTCATAAGAAAGGGTTAGTACTATCTGGATGATCATAACAATGGTTTTAAAGCAAAAATTGAATGTCAAGGAGTTCATTACGTCGTAATGGAAGTTCTAAGCTATATATAATTAACTTTGGATATGCACTATTTGGCCTTTTCCTTATCTGTCTGGACTCTGGAGGGTTTCTGGAACTCTGATAGCAGCCTGCCTTTGTCCGAGGCATTAGCAGCTATATTATTAGTGTCCCGAACTATCTTTGTAATGTGATCCACTTGGGAAATACTCTATTTTTCTAGAGCTCGTTGTTTTGACTGGTATGCTATAATCAACAAGCTGTGTACATTGCAATTGTTTTTTAATATGAATGTTTATCTTCAAAAAGTCTGATTTCTCTTGTACTTCAAGTTGATGTTTGTTTGCTTGCAACACATTTTATGTTTTTGACTATTCTATGTTCTTTGTGTTTGCCTGTCGATTACTATGAACCGATATCAGGTATCTAGATCTATTGGAGATGCATACTTGAAGCGGCCGGAGTTTTCTCTTGATCCTTCTTTCCCACGGTTTCACCTTTCCGAGCCCATCCGTCGACCTGTGTTAACAGCAGAACCATCCTTGCTAACCAGAGTCTTACAGCCAAGTGATAAGTTCCTCATTTTTGCGTCTGACGGACTTTGGGAACATTTGACAAACCAGCAGGCGGTCGAGATTGTTTATAAATATCCACGAGCTGTAAGTGCCATTTTGAGTGCATCGTCCTTTTTACCATTCAACTTTTAAGTCTCTTATTTTGCTCTCCTGTGCTAGGGAATTGCAAGAAGGCTTATTAAAACAGCTTTAAGTGAGGCAGCAAGGAAAAGGGAGATGAGATATGATGATCTTAAGAAGGTCGATAAAGGGATTCGACGATTTTTCCATGATGATATTACGGTTGTTGTCATCTTCATAGACCATGAATCATTCGGTACAAAGATGCTTGTACCAGAGCTGTCTGTACGAGGATTCGTCGACACTATTGGACCATCAAACTTCAACATTATTTAAGACGCAAAAACGGACCTTATCATTTGAATCAATAATCACAGTGAGATTGTGAAGTAGCAAGTTTCTACATGAATTTTTACTCTTTTCCCCCAAACAACTGAAGAAAAAAAATTCCCAGTACCAAGCAAGAAAAGATTGAACTCATTTACTTATATTGCAACTTGTGACGATACGCCCTATAGGAAAAGCTCCTTCTTCTTCTTCTTCTTCCAGGTGATACGTTACACGTTCTTGCATCCATGTTGTCTGTTTTAAAGGTATTGCTCCTGATTTTTTATTATATATATATATATATATATATATATATATATGATCCACACTTACTCATAATGTAAAACTCATAGTTTTACATGTTATATTTAGATAGTTGAATGAGATAAATAAATGGCACATCCAACATTTCAAAAAAAAACTTTTACATTTATCTTTCAAAGTTCATCTTTGAACAATACTTTAATTTTTGTATACCTTTTATTTTGAACCTTTTTAAGGTTGTGCATGAGTGGCAAGTGTCGTACATGAGTGAGGGGATAAAGCTTGATATGTTCAGCTTTTAATTGTGCGGATTTGTCCCCATTTTTTCACTATTAGGAGCGAGCCGCAATCGGGTGGGGAATAATTAAAAATTGTAGAGATTCGAATCGATAGGTATAGAGAATAATCGAAATTTTTACCTATAGGAACAAGAATAAGGAAGTTTTATCACCGAAGCTCAAATGAGGATGAGCATTGCTATATCCAAACCGTAAAGATAATCGAAGTGTGCTCATATAAATCACCGTGAGGATCTCGAAAAATATCCGCTGGATACTATACATTTTACAAAGTTGGATGGCAAGGGTAGCTTGCCTATTTTTCAACAAAAATCTAATCTCCATAAGCTGAGTATGGCGGCTAGAGTAAGTTTAAAAATTTTCTGTAAAGTTCATAAAAATAATTAGAAAGTGGTCTATGCATCGTTGTGAACATGATTCAGCCTAGTTTGTTTATAATACATAGTGATCGACCTTGTATTTCTATAAGCATATAGAAGTCTAGATTTGTTTAAAACAAATGATTCTTGATTTCAAGTTATATATTAAGAGTTACTAATTTTTGAGTGAGCAAATGTCAGAAAATGTAATTTATATGGTTAGAAAAATTATCAAATTTAGTTCCTTTTAGAAGAAACGGATCATGATTTAAAACTGTAGATTATTATTTACATATTTTCTTTTAGGGTGAACTATATAAGTAGTCCCTCGACTATGCTCTAATTATTTTTTGCGTCCCTCAACTATCAGAAGTTATAAATTGGTCTCCCGACTTAAAAAAAGTAACAAATTGATCCAACACCGTTAAGAATTAAACAACTGATGACGTGGCAATTAATATAAATCGATATAATTACATAATTAACCCTCAAATTCGGCACTTATTTTAATTTGACCATAATTCTAAAAAATCAACCCACATAATTTTAATAATCTATAAATTTAGTACAGTCCTAACCCACATAATTACATAATTCTTGACACTTTGGTGCCATGCGCACAACATATCAGAGTCCAAAAGTAGCACTCGGTTTAGCTTATCTCACCATCTTACAGCGTCACTGTTCCTATACTCTGATCAGGCTATTGAATCTAAAAATAGGAAATAAAATCAGCATCAAAGCCATGGATACAAACATTGTAAGTTGTAACAAGCCTTACAAAGCAGAGAATGATAGTTAAAATTCATGACAATCATCATAAATATCGAATATAACAGATTTTAAAAAATCCAACTCTATCTAAAACTAACCTTAGTAATGCACATAATTGGACCCAAGACAAAAATTCAGATGGAGATTTTTATTATAATGGAAAAGAATAAAACACGAGCATTGATTTCCTCTTCATTTTCCAGAAAAGAGAGTTCCATCTTCCTCTTTTGAGTGTACAAAATAAGAAGCAGTGCGTTAACTTTGGGTGGCGATTTTATCGATCAAGCACTTTTGCCATGATATTGGTTTTGTAATCAGATGCAATGCTGCACTCTACTACTTCAATGACCTTGAGTAGAGGGTTCTTTAGGTTAAGCTCCAACACCACCTACCCATATTTACTTAAATATTACAATTCTAAAATTTTGTTTGAAATTGATATGGACTAAAATGACATAACATTATCTTTGGCACCATGTATCCAATCCATCTCCATAAATAAACCAGAATTCCATTTTTATTCAAAAAAGGAAAAGAAAAAAAAAACAACTTACCAAGACAACTGCAACTTTATTAAATGTTCGTTGAAGTAGTGCACTTGATTCAAGATATTGAAAAAGTTCTAGTTATCAAAGTTATCTATCCCCTGGTAAAATTATCCTTTGCTGAAATGAAACAATCAGCAATTCGGAACTTATTGCCTCTGGATTCTGGAATTTGAAAATTTTCTGCGTCGAGGACTTTGAGTTCGAGCACCTGAAGAATCAGAACAGAACATAACAGGGTGCTGAGATCAGGGTAGCTTAAGACAGAATTTACAGTTCAACAAACATAAACCTTGGAGTACTAACAACTTAGTTAAAAAGATGCTAATTGAGACATGCGGCAATTCCTTTGATCTAAACATCAAATAAAGGAAACTGCAATATGTTGTTTCAGTTAGGCAGTTTGTTCACAGTGTTGATACACCAAAAAGCAAACTACGGTAAACACAACATCAAAAAAATGCATGAATGGAAGCCAAAAAAATTGAACGGATGACAATGAAAGCAACTGCAGACACTTGATATGGTTATTTCTAGACGACAAAAACTGAAATTCATGCTCTTCTTTTCCTTCAAATTTACACACATCACATTATATACCATTCACAACATCAAACCATCATTTGTATTCAATGAGGTCACAGAGACAAGAAAAGAAGGGAAACGAGGTCAAGTAACAAATTAACGAATGCAGTTACGGAATTTCAGCAGCAATGCACAGTGTGCTACATCTATTGAAACTTGAAAGGATTTGGCAACTGCTTCAAAATGACTGCCTGACACAGCTAATCTTCGTGATTAAACAAAGCTTTATCCCAAACACTTGAGAATATGCAGCCAACTCCCCCCTGACACTATTACTCAGTCAATCAAGCCATACCAATAATGCAAAGAAAATCAGGCATTTATGTGCAGACGCTGTTTACAAGAGCTAACACAGACACAAATATAGATATATAGGGGCAAAACAAGAAATTTTATATTTGAGGGTTGGATTGAATTATAAAATTTTTAGGTCAAAAATACAATTTTACCAATTTTTTTTCCACTAACATTAACCAGAACTAAGGGGGCAAAAGCCACTGCCTGCCCCTTGGAACCACCCATATATATATATATTGAATAGGATCTGGTTACACAGTAAAAGTTTTTTAAAAAAAGTAAGGAGTTAATCTCAGCCATCCATTTCCCCATTCAGCGATCCAAAAAACATGTAAAACTTAAAACTATGTAAGTGGATCCTAAGCCTATAAATATGGCCATGAATTAGCGTAAAATACAGTGTAAGTGGATCCTAACCCCCTCTCTCCATATTTGAAAGAACAAAGGGCACCACTGGACCAAAGCCATTGCGCCTCTTGAAACCAATATATATTATACATGCACACACACATACTACATTAAATACCAGCCATTAACTCAGTCTGTTTCTTTCTAAATCCTAAATATGGAAACTAGAGCAATTGTTTTTGGATACAATTCCTAAACTACCCGACGCCCCCTGAACCCCTAAGTAATTACAATGCACAATTAAGTGCTCCAAGTTTCTGTAACAAACTGCAAACTTAGATGCCTTGTATTGAACAAGTGAAACCACATAGGAGAAACATAAAGTAATGACATTGATACAATAAACTAGACGAAGAAGAAAACCGAACCTTTTCGGCATCTCATGATCTTTTAATTGAATCAACAAAACCACTGCTAAGAAGCCTCTCTACATACTTGCCAAGAATATCAACCTCCAGATTCACCTTTTTCCCAACTTCCTTCAGAGGGATCACCACTTTCTGTTGAGTGCAACCTACCAACATAAAATTGAAACAAAGCTCCTCTTCAAACACATCCACCACAGTCAAACTAGTCCCATCCACGGCAATAAACCCTTTCGGCACCACATATTTCAACAATTCCTTATCAGCCTTAACTTTAATCCACAACGAATCCTTTTCCGCCTCCTTCCCCACTATCACTCCAGTCCCATCAACGTGGCCCTGCACGAAATGGCCACCCATTCGGCCCGTGGGCTGGATGGCCCGCTCCAAATTCACCAACGACCCGGGTTTCAATTCACTCAACGAGGTCTTCCTTAGAGTTTCAGGAGCCAAGCCGACTGTGAATTCTCCCAAACGGGTATCGAAATCCGTCACGGTTAGGCAAGTTCCATTAACGGCAATGCTGTCGCCGAGGTGGGCATCTTCAATAACTGTTTTCGCGAGTATTTTGAGATCGAATCCGCCGTGATCGGCCGTACCCAACTGCTTGACTTGACCCATTTCCTCGACGATGCCGGTGAAAAGGGAGCGGATCTTGGGGGTCTGGAAAGATTGGGTTTTGGGTGTGAGTCTGGATGGTTGGGTGAAAAGGGAAAGAGAGGAGGGTTTGAAAATGGGGTTGAGTTTGAGGTGAGTTGTCAAGGATGGAGTTCTTAGGAGGTTGAAGATTACAGGGTTTTTGGAAGGAGAAGCTTTAGGGATTATGGAGAAGGAATTCAGAGATGCGGAGAGCGGCATCTTCTTTGCTTTGCTTTGCTTGTCTTTTTCTTCTCTAGGAAAAGGCAAAGTAAATTGTCTGAACTCCAAACCGACTGCGTGGATCATTGAAATATGAGTATGTTTCGCATTTTCAGCACTAAAATTTCAAAACTTACGAAACAGTCACTATTGTTATAAGAAAATAACAAATCAACCGCTAATACTTGTTTAGACGAATGAATTAGCAATGTCTGACCACTTTAGACCATGCTTTGACTAAAAAAATTAACATTTAAAAAGAAATCATAATAATTTTAAACAAGTCATAGATTAATGGAAAATGGAAGCAAAAACAAAAATTGGGGAAATGCTGCAAAATGGGTGTTCAACCTATTATTCCCTATGCTTGGTGAGCCCAAGCTTTAACCATTTAAGCTAACACTATTCTTGCTCTTAGTCTGCATTGAATTAATTTTAATCTCAAAAGTTCCCAAAACTCACAATCTTCCCCATTTTTCCGTTCAAGCTCTGAAGAGCCTTCTCCGGTCGTCCGTGGCATGCACCCCCCACCACAGTCACTGTCGTCCCCACGAAACCAAAACCTGACCACCCGACCACCAATTTTGTCCATACTTCGCGAGGAAACGGTGAAAAATCATTCGGGTCCATTGAGCGTCGATCTCTTTAACCATCGGGTTGTGGGAGTCACCGCTTGCAATGTCAAAAATGCATCGTTGTCAAGACCGCAACCTCCTCAGCCACTCGTGATCGCCGTGAAAATTGTCTGGAAGATTTGATGAACACTTGATCTTCACCCCCTCTATTTTTTGTTGAATCTTCGTCATACGTTGCTTTGTGGTAGACACTACGGCCACCATCTGTTTCCATGTGTCGAGACGATCATAACCCAACCCTTTGATCATTAACCTATAGCCGTTTTAGGGGTCATCGAAAGCCATCCGAACCTTTCAGATTTCCTTTTGTCGTTGTAGTTTCTACCGCTCCACGTCTCGATAAGCTCTTAAAACCCATTTATTTATGTTTATTGCGTCATTTGCTATCGTTCTAGGGTTTTTTCCGGCCGATGCGACCGCGCGTGGCGAACACGCGCTACCTATGAGCTATTTCAGACCACCATTTTGATGCCCTCGGACCGAACTAGCCTGAACAGCCTTGGACCTAGTGTGGCCTCTAAACCGAACCGGTTAGCCTCGTGAACCGAAAAAAAAGCCTAAATTATGTTGGGTCGGCTTGCTTAAGGCCCAATAGTTTTTGGTCTTAAACCCAAAATAATCCAAGTCCAATAATTAACCAAGTCCAACCCGATCTAACCCAATCTGACGTGAACATGTCTGGCTAGAACTGACATGATTTCAACTTGTTCGACCCGAATTGAGTTGACTGTTGACCAGACCTGTTTGACTTTGATTGTTGACTTTGACCAAAAGTTGACTTTTTAAATATATATATATATATATATATATATATATATATATATATATATATATATATTAGGTTTTTCGACGTTCTGAGTCTGTTTTTGAATTTTGTTTTGCAAAATTCTAACTTGAAAGCCTCTGAACTGACCTTGAACTCGAGCATACATATGTATTTAATTATTTAGTTTAAGAGCAACATAATCGTGTTATGGACTGATTTTGGAGTATGTTTAATTGAAGGTATTCACATTTACTTGTACCCAAAAATTTGAGGGATGTCGAGTTTGCGTTTGAGTTCGAGAGTGATCGAAGGGAGTTGCAAGGGTCGACCGATATGGCTTAGAGCATAGGTAATACTTTACTACATATTGTATGCTTTACGGAACTTGTTGGTAATTGGTTAATGCATGAATGAATATGATTGGTCATAAGATAATTGTTGATTATTTTAAAGTCGTATTGTTTCCGTTAAAAGAATAATAAACTGGTTAATATTGAATGGCTCGAATAAGAAATTTGATGAGTGGTAAAATATCCAAGTGCACTGAGTAATCAATAAAGCAGTTAACCTTGAAACCTTTGATTATGATTACTTCTTGTTAAAAGATCTAATACCCGAAATACTTGGATGAGAAATGACAAAACTACCCTTGAGATGTAAAAAGGATCTAAATACCCCTGAAAGTGTAAATGACATGGGAATTCATTCTTGACCTAATAAAACTACTGATTCACTTGTTAAATTCCTTATTTGTGAGGTATACCTATCCAAATATGTTGCGATGTTTGTTTTGATATAATAATAAAAAAATTGTTTTGGATTAAATTGAAAAGGTTTCAAAATGTTAATAAGTCCAAACAACTTGAAAATATGTTTGATGAATTTTACAAGGCTTTGGAATGATTTAAAATGTCTTTAAAGTAGACAAACCTTTGTTTTTCAAGCCACTATACCGATACGGTATACCCCGTATCGATACGCTTTAGGGTTTTAGCTATAGGAGAATTCTAATAGCCAAAAACCGTACCGATACGGAGAGGACATGTATCAATACGCTACGTGGCGTTTCGATAGGGTTGTTTTATAACCCTCCAACGGCTAGTATACTGTATCGATACAGTTGTATCGAGTACCGATACGCCTAACTGCTTTCAACGGTCATTTTCCTAACGACTATTTGAATTACAGGTCGTATCGATACGCCTATAAGCGTATTGATACGCATCAGCTGGAAAGACTCCAACGACTAGTTCTGAAGAAGGGCGTATCGATGCGGCTACCCGAGTACCGATACAGACAGCTCTAGAACTACATTTATTGGAGGAAACAAAGGCCCCAACGGCTCCAATTCAATCCCAACGGTCTCCAACGGTTAGAAACTCAATTGAGAGTATAAAAGGGACCTTCAAGCATCTATAGAAGACCAATGCTTCAATTGTTAACAACATTATGATGTCAAATTCGTCTTAGAGCTTAATTTCCTACTCTTTGTATAGATAACACTTGTGAGCTTACAATGTTATATTTGCTCAAGTGTTTTAGGATTGGGTGAGTGCTTAATTAGTGCAAACACATACCTTTTAAAAGGATTTCTAGTTTGCTAAGTATTCTCTTGTTTGAGAGTGATCCCAAGGCTCGATTTGTGGGCTTTGGTTGCTAGACTTTGTGAGTGAGTCCAGATTGTAATTGGTTGCCTCCCAAGACAAGAAAAGGGGAAGAATTCTGAGTGAATTGGTTGAAATCCTTAGTGGGAGCTAAGGTAGTGGATGTAGAGCTTGTTAGAAGCTTGAACCACTATAAATCCTTTGTCTATTTTGTCTATCTTTTGCTTCCACCACAAACACCCAAAAATCAATCTTCTCCACACTTGACAAGCAATTCGGTTGAAGGATATCAAGCCTAACAATTGATATCAGAGTGAGGCTCAATTGAGAAGGTTTAACCACCTATTGAGACGATTTGGAAGCTCGACAACAATATAATTAACCGACAAAATGGCGCAATCCATCGACAAGCCACCTTTCTTTGACGGGACCAACTATGCCTATTGAAAGACTAGAATGATGTTCTTCATCAAGGCCAAAGATTACAAGTTTTAGGACGTTGTTAAAGATGGTCCATACGTACCACAAAGATGCAAGGCATAATGGAATGCAAATGATCGCAAGAAGATGAAGCTAAATTGCAAGGCTTTGCACATTCTCTTTTGTGCATTTAGTCCCAATATCTATGAGAAGATGTCTTCTTGTGAGAGTGTCAATGAGGTATGGAACAAGCTTGAAGTCACATACGAAGGAACCAACAAAGTAAAGGAGACCGAGATCGGTCTTATTAACCTCGAGTATGAAAACTTCAAGATGGACCCGGATGAAGACATCAAGAGGATGTTCGACCGATTCTCCACAATCGCCAATCAACTCAAAGGTCTTGGAGAGGAGATTCCGAAAGACAAGCTCGTTCAGAAGTTGATTTACTCACTTCCCGAATCATGGGAGTCCAAAAAGACGACTATTGTAGAAGCAAAGAACTTGAAGGAGCTCAAACTTGACGAGCTCGTTGGATCTTTGCTCACCCATGAGATGATGTCTCTACCTTTGAATAGGAGAAGGAGAAGAAGATAAAAGAGCAAGGCATTGATTTGAATGTCATTGCTCTTCCATCCTCCACAGGCCAAAATGAAGAATCAAGTGAGAAGAAAAGTGAAGATGAAGAGATGGTTCATCTCTTCAAGAAGTTCACTCGGTTCATAAAGAGGGAAATGGAAAAATCAAATCATGAATCGAAGAAGAAGATGAAGGATCCCCAAAAGAGTCTTGAATGCAAGGAAACGAGGCACACCAAATACGATTGTCCTTGCTTCAACAAAAAGGGGACATGTTGAGTGGATCAATGGAATGATCAATGCCAAGAGGGGGTGAATTGGGCTTTTAAAATTTTGTTGGAGAAAAATGATAGCTAAAAATGAAGAACAAAGGATTTTAGAGTGGTTCAAATTCCAAATGAACTCTACATCCACTATCTTAGCTACCACTAAGGATTTGCAAAAATTCACTAATTTGTTCTTCCCCTCACAAGTGAACAAAGAAGAAATTAGGCAAGAAAGATATCTCTCAAATACAATATTGCCCCTTTAAGTACAAACACTCAACCCAAATTTGAGATAGGATAGGAATTGAATACAACATAATTTGGGGTTTACAAGAAATTGGAAAATAAGCACAATGAGCTTGGATTTTTTGCTTGGATGTTTATCTTTGATGCAATAGTTGTTGCTGGTCTTCAATAAGCTTCAATTTATACCTTCTCTATCAATTCTAGCCGTTTGGGTGGTTATGGTATTGATTATAGCCGTTGGGACCCTCTCTTTTCTACCATAAATGCACTTTTGTAGCTATCCGTATCGGTACACGAAGGCCCGTATAGATACCAGTCTCAAAATAGAAAGAGCCGTTGCACATAATAAAGAGGGCGTATCAAAACGCGTGTAAGCGTATCGGTACGGGACATGGATCATTTCGATACGGATAAGACCATATCGATACCTTTTTCTCAACTTAGCTCACTGGAAGTTTCTGTTTCGATACGGGGTACACCGTATCGATACAAGACAACTACCACTTAAAATGTTAGTTACCTAACGACTGAAACCAACGGTCGAAAGCATTTAAAACTCTTTGAATTAAAATTCTGTTAAAACCGTATCGATACGGGTTGAGCCGTATCGGTACACCATTCAAACTCCTTCAGTTTTTACAGAGGGGCATATTAATACAGATTGAATCTGTTTCGATACAGTTACGAGCGTATCGAAATGCGTCTTTCCAGTAGCCAACTTTGTAAAAAAGGTATCGATATGGCTAGAAGCGTATCGATACGTCTGGACATTTTTCAATACTTTGGCCTTGGAACACTTAGAAAATATTTGAAGTTTGAGTTTTTCAAATCAGTTTAAAGTGTTGGCGATTTATAAATTATTTAAGGGACTTAGAAATCTATTTCAAGTTTTCAATTTAATCTTTAACATACTTAGTTATATCAAAATCAAACATAGGTTTTACAATCTCCCCTTTTTGATATAACAAAACCAAAACTTGAAATTTTTGATACTTTGAAAAACTTTGCAAAATAATTCCCCCTTAATATTAGCTAGGTAACTTTTAAGTTTGAAAATCAAAATTTTTAAGTGTGAGCTTCCCTCTCCCCCTTTTTGTTAGATCAAAAATAATTGAGACATAATGGAAAGTGCATAAAGGTAAAAGGTATAAATAGGCAACATAATATCATTAAGTTCAAATGAAAGATAACATCAACTTAAAATCCAAAAGAAAACAGAAAATCAAAGCATAGGTTTTAGAATAATGCAAACTTAGTCCTAAAAACATAAATCAAAGGTGCATAAATAAATATCCTAAATAATATGAATGATATGCAAAGATAGGCTACTATGCATCTCCATCGCCTTTTTCATCATCTTCATCCTCCTCCTTAATTGCATCATCATTCCTTCTAGTTTGACACCACTCGTCATGGAAAGCGGTAAGAGAGATGTTCATTGAGTTGTGACCGCCTTCAAGGGAAGTGAGTTGAGTCTCCACATTCTTCATTCGATCTTCAAGGCTTGTAAACCTCATATCAATAGCGGTAAATCCCAAATTCATCACTTGATCTATTAAGGCCATTCTCGTGTGCAAACCCGTGAATTGCTCATTGAAATAAGTCATGAGGGATTCCATAGAAGGTGGAGGAGAAGCTTGATGAACTTGATCAACTTGAGGATTAGCAAATTATTCTGTGGCCTCACTAGGGAGCTCGGATAGACGAAGCCAACTACCATTGAAGTAATGAAACTTACCCCTTGCAAGAGATCTTTCATCGATAGGATCAGTGAGGGGAGTTGGGTAGTCATGTGAGCAATCTATCTCCTTTTGTTGGAAGAAGTAACTTAAGGCCGTACCATAGGTGAGGGAAGTGACGAGTGTAGTGTGGCGCTGTTGCACGAGATAGACAATGTCCGCAAACATAATTCGAGTAAGGTTCGAACGTTTTCTCTCACGGAAGCATCGAATCCAAAAATCATCAACTTGACGGATAGTGGAATACTTCCCTCCCGAGGGCCTAAACCACCAAGAAACCATCAAATGGAGGATCCAATCCTGAGCATTAAGGGCGGTGACGGAACCACTTAGGACAAGGCTAAGAGCATTCTCATCATCATAGCCTTCATCCTCCAACTTAAACACATCACAAATGGATTGAACATCTATAGTGACCTTTTTACCCATAAGATGAGAATTAACGGTCGTAACAACACCATCTCGATTGGCACAACACTTGGCATTAGCATAAAAGATCAAAACTAAGATGGGAAAGAAAAATCCGGAAATTTAGAGAAAATCCATAAACTTCCATTCTTGGAGCAAAGGTAAATACTCAAATTTGAAACACTCCGAGTTAAGAAAAGGAACGAAAATTACCCTTTCCGGACGGATCTTATAGTTTTGAAATTGGCAAAAATATTTGAGATCTCCGATGGACTTAAATGATTGTTGGTAGACAAGAGTGAGGTTCGGGCGAGTACCACCTCCGACATTGGAACCTTCACTGGCTTCACTAGTTCGTGCTCTCTTTTTGGGTGCCATGAACTAGAGAAAAGATTAAAAACAGTGTATGCATTAATTTTCTTCATTCAACTCATTGAAAACCAATAATCAAGGTTTTTAAAAATTTTACAAACAAAACAAAAATAAAGAGTTTGAAAAGAGATTTGATTTTGAGAAGACAAAACAACACAAAAAAAAAGATTTGAAACGAAAATCAAAAGAAAAACAAAAGAAAGAAGAAAGAGTTTTACCTTGATATTGATAGAGAGGAATGAGAGAAGAACTTAGCACCAAATTGATGAAAAGCTTGATGAGCTTTGCTTGATTTTGAAAACCCTCAAGAGATTTTGAGTTGTGGTGTGAAAATATGAGGGATTGAGAGGCTATTTATAGAGTGAAAACGGCTAGGGTTTCTAGGGTTTTGAAAAATTCAATTTTGGTAAAAGTTGAACTCTTTAAATGCCAAGTTAAAGCTGTCTGCACAATCGTGTATCGATACGCCTGAGGGTGTATCGATACGGGGGTAAAAACGTAATTATATTTGAAATGCCTGTTGAAGGTCCGTATCGAAACGGATGCAATCCGCATCGAAACGATTGTTGCTCGTATCGAAACGGGTTTAACCGTATCGAAACATTGCCTGCTTTGTTTTTAGAATTCTAACACTAGTTGCAGGAAGCCGCCGAGGCAAGCAACAAATAGAAACAGAAAGCACTGCCACGGTAGGAAAGAAAATTTTATATTGTCTTTCCCTAGAGGTGCCCAAAACCGGCTCTAGGAAGAATGATGTGCAAGGACAGTCCGCTACTATCAAAGTCCATGAATATAAAAATCCTTGAAGTGACAAACACATTAGCATGCGTGAATGAAAGTCTTCACGGGATGACTCTACCTAAAGGGTTCGGGGTTTTGTAGTTTGCTCTTATCTTAATTTCAGACCTAGAAAGTAGTTGTGATGAGATGAAGCCCTTACTGCCATGATTAAATAAATGTGCTTAATTATGCTACCTCGGTAGCAACTACACATGCCATGACAACATATTTGTTTACTTAGAATATTCTTTAGATTCAGCCCCTGTATACAATTCTTCACACACTTCACTAGCATTATAGTTTAATTCTGAGGCAATTTATGCTCTTCTCCTTTCACTAATATAACGTAGGTGCCACGGCCTTGAGGTGTTAAATCAAGTTTAAAACATATTTTTCTCTCTAATTAGTTCAAAGGGCAAGTATGTTTAGTTTTGCATTGCTTAAGGACAAGCAATAGTTCGAGTTTGGGGGTGTGTAAAGTGTTCATAAGTTCTATATTTTGTGCACATTTCAACTCATATTATTGTTGTTCTTAAGTATATTTTAGGCATATTTAGGTTCATGCATTGCATATTTACAGTATTCTTTACTTTGCTATGCTTTTATTGATTATCTTTTATTTGGTAAGAAAAAGATGTTTTAGTTTAGTTTTAGTTTCAGGTACTAGAAGCTGGCAAAAGAAGAGAGGAGCTAATGCCGAGGCAGCAGATCAGAGAGTTGTACTAATGTAGTTCTAAACAGAGACAACCGCTACCGAGTAGCTATCGCAACCATACCTGCCGCCCAGGGCAGCAAGCTGAGGACTTGGAGAATTGGAGTGCGATCTGTAGAGCAAAAAATCATGATTCTAACGATGTTATCCATTCAATTTTCTAACGTCAGGAGCAGCGGACAGAGCCGCCGAAGGAGGAGATCGAGATAACTTGCGGTGCAAGGCAACGAGAAGAAGTCCACATTCAACTCAAAAAAGTCAGAATTAAAGGTTGCATTTAATGCAAAAGCCACTTTGAAGACTTCTACTCCAAGAAGGACTTGTCCTAGCTAATGGCTATATATACTTAACACATTTTGTAATTCAAGAGAACGTACGTTTTACCTTAGGCATAGTTATGTTTTCTTGCCGCCATTATGTTCTAAAATCTCCCTTGGGTTTGGGTTATGTTGTAAACTAGAGTGAGTACGATTGTTTAAAAATTAAGTTTGTTTTTGTAATAAAACTTCAAGGTTTGCTTATTCCATGCTCTTCATAGTTTTCAATTAAGTTCGAAAGATTAGTTATCAACTATCTATTTGTTCGGTATCAAGAGAGTCAAACTCACGAAAGAGATAAGTACGATCCTCATCCTAATCAGGTGTCGATCAATTCGGCCTAGACATAGGTACGAGTTTAAGGCGGCTAAAAGAGGACAAACCAAAGTTGCCATCTTTGTAAGATTCACGCCGTGATGGGTATCATCTGCAGTGGGCAACAACAATATTCTGACTTAGACATAAGCAGGATCAATACCGAAACGTTCTGCTGAGCCTTGAAGGTCTGCCGAGTTTGCCGTCGAGCCAATCGTCCATTCCACTGCCGAGGCAGCGAAAGCGTCAAAGCAACTAATCTGCCATCCTCCGCCGAGGCAACAAAGTCTGGCATTGCAGAACAACTTAACATATTCAATGCAGTTTCACACTAGGGAGTAGCATAATCTGACCCATTCCATTAATCTGATTTCTTTTCCTTATTTACTTGTGTTTCTTTACTTTCCTTTTTATAAACTAAAACTTATTTGTGCATTTAATTTTCTTTGTGCATGAATTTTAATTCGAGTTAAGTTGTCCAATCCCTGTGGAAGACGATATCTTTTATACTATAACTTTACAGGAGTGTGCACTTGCGCTCGTATTTAGAGAACACCCAAACGCTCTACAGTCCTCAACACCCTCTTAGACGCAACTACCTAAGCAAGCAACCTCAAGCGGCTCTAACACACCCTCCTAGAAGCGATTACCTAGGAAAGCAGGAGTGTGAAGATGATCTTCCTCACAAGAACTCACCGAACTTATGTTGAAAAAGACTTCTAAGTAACACATTATAAATACTTGCAAAAACAAACTCACTAAATATTTCACATATAAAAGAAACTTGATTTACAATGATGGAGGCTTCATCCTTTTATAGGTGAAGGATAGCCAAAGTAATTTAACTACTACTAAAACAAAGAAACCCTAATTTAATTAAAAAAAATAAAGAAAAAACAACCTTGAAACTCCTTGTGCTTGGGCGGTAAGAGATAAGATGATTAGGAAATTGATAAGCTGATATGGAGCTGGTTGCTTGGGCAGCAAGTAATGGGTTGTTAAGGCTTATTTTTGGATGAATTTAAGGGCATTTGGGCTTACTTGGTCGGCACATAATTGGTTTTTTGGGTAAGGAAGCATGTATGGGCTACTTTAATGCAAACTAGGCCTAAATAACACTTGTAAATCTTGATTTGGGCTAAAAATAAAAATCTGACCCAATCCTTTTATAATAATAAGTATTGGGGTCTCATTATAATAAAAGGGCTAATTAATGGACATCTAAAGGCTCATTGATATCCATCTCCAAAGGTGCAACAAGTTGAGTTTTTGTGACCCAATTATTCTTGAAGGATGTTAAATGTGGACTTCCTTCAAGAAATTCTTCTTTCTTCATGGTAGCTTGCAATCCTTTGCTCACGAATCCTTGGACGGTCGAATTCAACTTGTCGTTGATTAGCTTGAAATTGGCTCGAGTTATTGGACCAAGTGGAAAAGTAAGTTCATCTCGTCCTTGGAATTGCCTTGTGGTACACACATCGTCTCCTCCTTCCTCAAAAGGATTCGTCCATGAATCTGAAACGTCAAAGGGAGAAAGATCAGAAACATTAAAAGTTATACTCACATTATACTCACTGGGTAGATCAATTTGGTATGCATTGTTGTTGATTCTTTCAAGGACTTGGAATGGACCATCTCCTCTTGGATCCAACTTGGATTTCTTATGGGTTTGGAAATCTCTCTTTACGCATGTGCAACCAAACCCAATCTCCTTGTTCAAAGATAATTTGGCGTCGTCCCTTGTTGACCTTTGCAACAACGTTTTCATATGTTTTCTCCATCCTTTGCTTTGCCTTAGTGTGTATGGATTTAACCAACTCCGCTTTCTTTTCACCATCTAAGCTGCAAATACTCTCAATAGGCAAAGGAACAAGGTCTAAAGTAGTTAAGGGGTTAAAACCATAAACCACTTCAAATGGAGAGTAACCAATGCATGAATGAATAGAACGATTGTAAGCGAACTCTACAAAGGGTAGATATTCTTCCTAAGTTTTAGTGTTCTTACCAATAACTGTTCTGATTAGCACACCTAAGATCCGGTTAATTACCTCGGTTTGTCCATTCATTTGTGGGTGACAAGTAGTAGAATATAGGAGTTTGGTACCTATCTTTCCCCACAAAACCTTCCAAAAATGGCTTATAAACTTGACATCTATATTGAAAACAATGGTGCGTGGGATTCCATGAAATCTTACTACTTCTCAAAAGAAGAGATTGGCTATGTGTGTAGCATCATCCGTTTTGTAGCATGGTATGAAGTGAGTTATCTTTGAAAACCCGTCGACCACAACAAAAATACTATCTCGGCCCCTCTTGGTATGAGGTAATCCAAGAATAAAGTTCATAGATAAATCAACCCAAGGTGAAGAAGGAATAAGAATGAGAGTATATAAACCGTTAGGACTTATCTTATATTTGGCTTGTTTATTTACTATGCAAGATGCACATACTTTCTCCATGATTTTTCTCATATGAGGCCAAAAGAAGTGTTCCTTTACCATGTCTAGGGTTTTTGAGATGCCAAAGTGCCTCATTAAGCCTCCAAAATGTGATTCGTTAACTAGAAATTCTCGAATGGAGCCTTGTGGTATACACAACCTGTTCATTCGGAAAAGAAACCCATCTACAAGATAAAACTTGTTAAAAGCACCTTATAAATAATGGGTATAAATTCGTTAAAATTTGGGTCATTAGGATACAATTCCTTTATATTTTCAAATCCCAATATAGTAGCATGCATTTGAGTAATTAGGGTATACCTTCGAGATAGTGCATCCGCTACTACATTATCCTTACATTTCTTGTACTTTATCACATAAGGGAATGTTTCAATGAACTCCACCCGACGGGCATGTCTCTTGCTCAAATTACCTTAACCGTTTAGCCATTTCAAGGATTCATGGTCGGTGCGTATGGCGAACTTCTTTGGAAGTAGTTAGTGTTGCCAAACTTCAAGTGCACGAACTAAGGTAAGGAGCTCTTTATCATAAGTTAAGTAGTTCAAATGTGCTTTTTTTAACTTCTTGCTAAAGTAAGCGATTGGTTGTTTTTCCTGCAAAAGAATCGCACCTATGCCTATATCGGAGGCATCATATTCTAACTCGAAAGTGTTAGAAAAATCGGGAAGATGAAGAATTGGGGCAGTACAAAGTTTACCTTTTAGTGTTTGGAAAGATTTTTCTTGTGCCTCACCCCAATGAAAACCTACCTTTTTTTATGATAACTATCAATGGTGCGACAATTGTAGAGAAATCCTTGATAAAGAGACGATAGAAGCTTGCTAGGCCATGGAAGGATGTCACCTCGGTTATGGAAGATGGCGTGGGCCATTCTTGAATTGCCTTGACTTTTTCATCATCAACATTGATACCCTGTGCACTTACTATAAAGCCTATAAAACTAAGACTTTCACTACAAAACACGCACTTTTCCATGTTAGCATATAATCGTTCACGTCGGAGAACTGTGAAGATCGATTTAATATGAGAGAGATGTGAATCAAAAGAAGAAGAGTAGATAAGAATATCATCGAAATAAACAACAACAAACTTACCGAGGAACTCCTGCAAGACGTAGTTTATCAATCTCACGAATGTGCTCGGTGCATTGGTTAAGCTGAAAGGCATGACTTCCACTCATATAATTCGAACTTTATCTTGAAAGCACTTTTCCATTCATCTCCTTCTTTCATCCTTATTTGACGATGACCACTCTTCAAATTGATCTTGGTAAAGATGCATGCGCCATAAAGTTCATCAAGCATGTCATCTAAGCGTGGAATGAGATGCCTATACTTGGTGGTGATTTAGTTGATTGGTCAACAATCTATACACATTTGATAGGAAACGTCTTTCTTTGGCACCAAAAGCACTAGAACGACACAAAGGCTTAAACTCTCATGAATGTAGCCTTTGTGGAGCAGTTCTTCCACTTGCCTTTCTAACTCTTTGGTTTCTTTGGGATTGCATCTATACGTTGGTCTATTTGGGATGAAAGAACCCAGAATTAGGTCAATTTGATGTTCAATTCGACGTAAAGGTGGCAAACCGTTAGGTGGATCACCTAAAACATCATCAAAGTCCTGCAAAAGAGAGACAAACATACTAGGCAAACATTTGTTATTGTCAGTGATGGATAAAAAATTGTCCCTAAAGCGAACGAGGATACAAGGATGTTTAAGAAAAGTGGCTTGTCTCACTTCTTTTTATCTCGTATAAATATTTTTGAGACACACTTTTTTTTCTCACATTTAGGATCACTCACCACCAATGGGCCTATATTTATTTGGCTTTTTTCACTATTGGCCTCTTTTATTGTTGCCTTTTATTTTTCATTTTTGAATATTGAATGATAAATATAATTTTTATGCTAAAAAATTGTAAATAAACTAAAATAATAACAATATATTGATTTGATTTTAAAGATTAATTTGAAAAAAAATTATTTCCACAAATGCCTCAATTATAGGGTTTAGGGTTTTAGTTTATGGTTTAGGATTTATGTGTTTTAGTGTAGAGGTTTAGAATTTAGGGTTCATGGTTAGAATTTAAGGTTTACAATTAGAATTTAAGATTTATGGTTGGGGCTTAGGTTTTAAGATAATATGAGGAGGGATTTAGGTTTTAACATATAAACCCTAAAATTTAACCCTAAAGCCAAAATTCTATCAACAACCCCTAAATTCAAAACTACTACACTCAAACCTCTAAACTTTAAATCATAAACAGAGTCTCTAACCCCTAAAACTAAAGCGATTATGTAAAAAATTTCCACAAGCGCTTGTATATAGAATAATTACCCAACTTACATTACTTTTTTCATCTCGGTGAGTTTTCATTTCTTTAAGGTTTAAATATATTTTTAGTACCTGAATTTATCATTTTCTCTCAAATTTCTACGTAACAAACTTTTACTTCTAAATTGGTATTTGAATTTTAGTTTCATCCCTTGTTTTATTATATTAAAGTACAATGTTAACTTTCATTAATGTGCAATGATATCATGATTTAACGGCTAAACTACACATGTGACCACCAAATTACAAGATCGTTGCTATTTTGACCACCCAACTAAAAAACTCGTCAATCAAACCATCAAACTTTTAAAGTAGTCATATTTTGACCGTCGGTCGTTAAAATCTAATGAAGTAGGTGACATGGCAATTAATGACCCTCGTCAAAACCATATCAATTTGGTTTTAATTTTAATTTAATTAAATAAACTTAATCAACCAATTAGATGACGACATGTGTCATGATGTTAAAATCTAACGGAGTAGATGACATGACAGTTAATGAAAATTTTTATAATTACATATTTGGTTCATGTTACCTATTATATCAATTTGGTCTTAATTTTAATTTAATTAAATAAGATTATTCAACCAATCAGATGACAACACGTGTCATGACCCTCGCCAAACGGTGACACGTGCCACCACCTAATGAAAAGAAAATTAAAGAGAAAGGACCTTGATGGATATTGAACTTGGCACATGCTATGGAAAAAAGAGTAAGAATGGTTGAAAGTGGACTCGAATCTAGGTCACTTGAGATGTGTAAAACAATCAAACTATTAAATTAATTTAAATAATTAAATTAAATTAAAAATAAAACATTTTAAATACATTTAAAGTCTATTTAAAGCCAAATTTAAAATGTGAATAAATTTATTATTTTTACATTTGAATTGAATATTTTTTGACATTTATTTTTTATAATTACATATATATATTTGAAGGGAGTTGTTTGATTTAATTAATAGTTTTAGTGTTTTTTTTATTAAATTCTTAATTCATATGATGATCAAATCAAAGATGACCAATTGTAATTTGTAAATCCAGCGACCTGCCAAACTCACGCTAGCTGCTGTAGACATCAATGCACTATAACCCAACCCCTCCGTTTACTTCGACCACCCCTCTCCCAAGTCTTCTTCTCGACTTTCCCTTCCATTTTTGCACGAACAATCGCAAACTCCATACCTAACTTTTGCAGTCTTTCAAAATCTTAATTTCCCGTTTTAGAAAAAAAATCGTTATTATTATTATTATTATTTTATTTAAAAAAAAAGATATGGAGAAAAACAAATCATTCAAATACTACTCTCAAGAGCCCGATTCGCCTCATCCCTGGAACGCCGATCTCGGATTCACCAACTCAAGCGATCGGCGTTACGCGTTTTCGCGGCAACCTTCGTTTAAACAGTCGACGAGAGATCCCCAAACGCCCAACTTTTCCAACGATTCCACCAAGCCTTTCCTATCGAGGAATGTTTCAAGCATCGATATACCCCCAGAGTTTTACACTTTTGACCATGCCAAGGAAGGAGTTTTCCAATTTAAAGGATCGGCTGCGGCGGATAAATTATCGGGTTTGGATTCGGTTTTGTGGGTTTTTCGGGTTATGAGAACTGGTAATCGGCAAATGAAGAGGTTGCTGATTATGATTTCGCTTAATGTGGCGTATTCGACTGCCGAGTTGGCGATTGGGCTCTTTACGGGCCGTATTGGTGAGATTCTAATATGTTTATGCTTGGTTTTGCATTTATATGCATAAGTTGCTTAGCTTACTATTACTATTACTATTTTTGTTTTTGTTATAGTGATTGTAGTTCAATAGTTGGTTATTAAATTAGGAAAATTTTATTTGTAAAAATACTGAGCTATGTATTTTAAATAATTTAGGCTAATAAATTTGGACAAAGAAGATCTTGAGTGTACATTTGACTTGCAATTTCTATGTGATAACGATATTTGCTTGCAAATTAACTGCTTTTTATCATTCTGAGTTATAGTTTTTGTTCATAGTTATTGTATTTTGCAATTGAACGAGGCTTCTACTTGTGTTGTCTCACACTACTGCTGCTGTTGCTTCTTTTTATTTATATTTTTGCTCTTTTTCAATGATAAGTTTTATGGTGATCGTGCTTAATGCTCATATACTTAGTGATAATGGACTGTATGCATTTCTTTGTGGCTGTAAAAGTATGTTGTTCCTACAATTTTTTGGCCGTATTTATCAGCCTTCCATTGTTCTTTATTGTTTTTTGAACAATTTGCTTTGAATTTTGATGTCCTTAATTTTGTGCATGAAAGAGAGCGCAACTCTTTACACTATCACCCTTGGTTGATTGAAATTCCTTGTTGATTTAAATTTCATCAAGTTTTTAGGGTACCTGGCTTTATGGTTAAATTTCTCTCTTTTCTTTGTTTTGTTGTTATGCTTGTGTTTTCAGGTTTGGTATCTGATGCATTTCATTTGACATTTGGCTGTGGTCTCTTGACGTTTTCATTGTTTGCAATGGCTGCTTCTCGAAGAAAGCCTGATAGTGTTTATACTTATGGGTGAGATCATACAGTTTCAATTATGTCACGAGTTAAAGTCGGTTCAGTTTATTGGTATTACTTGGAGTTCTTAAGCTGGTTAAAAATTTCCAGAAATTATTATTTCCTCGGTACTATTTTAGTTTTAATTATTCTAAAACATACTTTTTACATGGAAATATGCCTCTGCTTAAGATGTGTCTTTTATCAAACACATGACAAACCTCAACTCTACACAGTTACCTGCATCATTAGTCACCGGTCCAACAGATTCATGTGCTGTTTACAGTTGTATATTATTTTCCTGTTTTCAGTTATTTTGTGGCAAAGGCTTAGTATAATTTGAAGCCGTTAATCTCTCCTCTAAAAGGGCATCTCAATTGCATATCCTTCAACCCCTAAAATCCATATGATATGACAAATCTTTTACTTTTCAAGTCATCTTATGGAGATTATATTGATGTTCCTCATGACAGCTAATAATTGTAAAAATTTCATTATCAGGTACCAAAGACTTGAAGTATTGTCAGCATTCACCAATGCTGTAAGTATTTTTATTTTCAATATTCTATATCTTGAAATGTTATATTCAAGTTGTAGTCTGATAGAAGCAGGGATATGTGGTATTGGATAAAATCGCTAAGAAAGGAAGTCTGTACGGAGAGGACCAAACTCCTAATACAAAGCTGATAAACAAATTAAAGATGAAAAAAAGCTAGGATCCATTAGCATTATAACCAAATAGCTTTGGGGGTCAGTTATTTGCAGTGCAACATAATCTAAAAGTAAGCGAGTAATGTAGTTGGATGAAAGTAGTGGGAACTTCTAATACAAAGCTGATAAACAAATTAAAGATGAAAAAGAAAGCTAGGATACATTATTATATTTATAACCAAATACCTTTGAGGGGTCAGTTATATGCAGCGGAACAGAATCTAAAAGTAAGCAAGTAATGTAGTTGGATGAAGTAGTGGGATGCATGGCTTTGGGAAATGGAAGATCAAAGTCTGACACATCCCTATATTTATTTGAACACGTTGTCATATGGGTCTCGAAAGTCGGAACAAGTCAATCCCCAAGTGGACTTTAGCTGTAAGCTTATTCGCCCCGTCCACCATTGCCTTTGAACAACACTTTTGGGCCAAAAACACTTTTGGAGTCATAAGCAATACTAAACAGACAGAAGTTTGGAAGAAAAAGTGCGTTTGAAAAGTGCTTTTCAACCTAAACGCAAAAGTTGAAATTTCTAGCTTTTGCGGTTGGAATAGTGCTTTTGAGATCCAAATTACAATTTTAACTTTCATTTGCTATATTATGATGTGTCCATTTTATAATTTATAAACTTATAATCTTTTACCAAATACATAATTATATGTTTATTAATTATTTATTAGTTTAAAATTTTTATATATTTTTTGGTCAAATTTTTTAGATAAAAATTATTTTAAGTTTTATATATTTTCATAGAACACGTACAATCGATAAAATTTATTTATTTATTTATTAATAAAAATATTTTTATCATAATTTAAGTTGATATTATAACATTAAAGAATTTGAATCTCATTTAAATATATATATATATATATATATTTTAACTTACAACATCATGTCTAAAATTGCCATTTATCTTCTCAAAAGCACTTTTTGACAACAATACTAAACACTTATATCTCAAACCAAAAAAATTCAAAAGCACTTCTCAAAAGTACTTTTCCACGGCACTTTTCAAAAGCAATGCTAAGCTAGCCCTAAATATGTGCGCAGATGTGGCAATGTATCATAGTCTCTCAGTTTGTACTATGTTCATGTTATGATTTTATTCCAGTGAAGTTTGATGTGCAGTGAACTTAGGGCAAGGATGAGATAAATATAATATCTCTCTTGAAATGCCAGCTTCTAGTTGATAGAAGTCACTTGTTATTAATCACGTTGAAAGAGACTATGCTAGTAGGATTTGATATATGTTGTTTTTCAGATTCATCTTAAAGCTAGATGATATATACTTGTATTTACTCAAAGCTTAGCTTCACTGTTTTAGATTTAATAGAAAAAATGAATATTATTTTGATTCAATGTGTAAAATTAGATTAAAAAAAGATAGTTTTAAAAAATTTGTAGTTGTTGGCTTGCTGTGTTCTGTTGAGCTGCTTTCAAGTGCATGCAGGTATTATAACGAATATGTGTTTCATGTTCTCTCGTGCTTTACAAATTTTCGTGGTTTAAAATTTTCAGCAATTTTATGTAGAATTGTATAAAATTCTCTCTACTTTCATTCAGAAGACAACTTAGGATATATACACATAGTTGACTCACTGTTTAAGGAAACTAAATATTCCCTAGTAATTACACTGCGATATTTACCCTAACTACCAGATACAAAACTTTAATACATGATATGTTTCTATTCTAATGAGAAATAACCTACACTCCCCCTCAAACTGGTGTATATATGTTGTATATACCCAGTTTGGATGTGAAACCATCAAACATTACTCTTGGAAGTGCTTTGGTGAAGATATCAACAATTTGATTGGTAGTTGGAATGTAGTTGAGCTTCACAGTTCCATTGTTAGCCTTCTCAAAGATGAAATGTCTGTCTATCTCAATATGTTTGGTTCTATCATGCTGCACTGGATTCTTAACAATACTTATTGCCGATTGACTGTCACTGTAAATGTCCAATTCTGACTTTTCATCTAGTTCTAACTCAGTGATGAGTTTTTTAATCCACACCCCTTCACAAATTCCAAGGGCCATTGCTCTAAACTCTGCCTCTGCACTGCTTCTAGATATCACTGACTGCTTCTTGCTTCTCCATGTGACTAGATTGCCCCATACAAATGTACAGTAGCCGCTTACTGACCTTCGATCTGTTATTTCACCTGCCCAACTCGAATCTGTGTAAACCTTTATTGTTCTGTCTTGGCTTTTTCTGAAAATGAGTCCAAATCCTGGTGTGAACTTTAAATATCTCAAGATCCTATTTACTGCTTCCATGTGTATTTCTCGAGGATCACTCATGTATTGACTTATTATGCTTACTGAATAAGCAAGGTCAGGTCTTGTAAGTGATAAATAAATTAATTTTCCTACCAAACGTTGGTAAGATTCTTTGTTCACTGGATTCCCAGGTTCATCTTTGCTGAATTTCAAGCCTGATTCCATTGAAGTGTCGGCTGGTCTACAATCAAGCATTTTGGTCTCTGAAAGTAGATCCAAAATATATTTTATTTGGTTAATGACTAACCCTTCCTTAGATCTAGCCACCTCCATTCCCAAGAAATATCTGAGATTCCCTAAATCCTTTGTCTCAAACTCCTTTGCTAGAGCAACCTTCAATCTTTCTATCTCCTTTGTATCATTTCCTGTGATAATCATATCATCGACATACACAATTAGGAGAGTCATTTTACCTTCTGGAGTAACCTTTTTGAATAAGGTATGATCTGCTTGGCTTTGTTTGAAATCATTCTGAACCATGGCTTTAGCAAATCTGTCAAACCATGCTCTCGGAGACTGTTTTAATCCATACAAAGATCTATTTAGTTTGCATATTGTCCCTCTTGTTGTACTTTCCTTCAAACCTGGTGGAACTTCTATGTAAACTTCCTCCTCGAGACTCCCACTGAGGAAGGCATTTTTTATGTCTAATTGATGCAACTCCCAGCCTTTGTTAACAGCCACTGAGAGTAACACCCTGATGGTGTTTAACTTAGCAACTGGTGCGAACGTTTCTTGATAATCCACTCCATATGATTGAGTGAATCCTTTAGCTACAAGCCTTGCCTTGTATCGTTCAATGCCTCCATTGGAATGATACTTGACTGTGAAAACCCATTTGCACCCGATCACCTTTTTTCCTTCTGGTAGATTGGTTAGGTTCCAAGTATTATTCTTTTGCAGTGCAGTAACCTCATCTTCAACTGCTTTTCTCTACTCGGGACTCTTGAAAGCTTCTTCCACTGTCCTTGGTATTTGCACACTGTCAATGCTTGCTGTAAAAGCTTTAAAACCAGATAACAATTTTCCATAGGCCACAAATTTGTTAATGGGATGAGTAGTGCATTTCCTTACCCCCTTTCTAATAGCAATAGGAAAATCATCTAAATCAATAGTTGTAGAGTCTTGAGGAATACTATTACCTTCTGTTTCCACAACAGTAGGACTCGAAGCTAGCTCTTGGCAAGTGTTGGGCTGACTAACAGCTTCGGGAAGGGTTCTTCTCTTTCTTGTATAAACACTCAACTGTTTTTCTGCAAGTTGAGGAGTTGGAGATGTGTGTGGGATAGCTTTAAGAGTTGGAGGAGGTGTAGTATAAGGGCTAGACATTTTTGACAAAGGAGAAGGTATGTCAACTGGATTACTAGGTCTCGTAATTTCTTCCTCATTTGATGGAACAAATTGTTGAGGAGAATCTAAACTAGTGGTTTCCGCATTTAGAATAGGCATCAGAAGTAAAGATTGTGAAACTGGTAGGGACTGAAATTCCCTATATGTCTCCCCCTGAATAGAAGTCCCTGAAAAATAAGGTTGATGCTCAAAGAAAGTAACATCGAATGAGACATAGGTTTTTCTGGTGGTGGGAGAGTAACATTTGTAGCCCTTCTGACTCGAGGAGTATCCAATAAAAACACATTTTAAAGACCTAGCATCAAGTTTACCTCTATTAGAAGCCTGCACATGAATAAAAGCTGTACAGCCAAAAACACGAAGAGGAAGAGTAGAAGAAAGGGGTTTAAAATGAGGAAACTGATGTAAAAGAGTTTCAATAGGAACCTTAAAACCAAGAGTTCTGCTAGGCATTCTGTTGATAAGGTAAGTGGCAGTTAAAAGGGCATCCCCCAAAGATACTTAGGAGCATTGGCAGAAAATAAAAGAGATCGTGTAACTTCAAGAAGATGTCTATTTTTACGCTCAGTTACACCATTTTGCTGAGGTGTGTTAACACAAGAAGTTATATGAAAGAAACTCCCAAGTGACTTTCTAAGATACTCACTCCCATTGTCACTCTTTAAAATTTTAATAGGAGTAGAAAATTGAGTATGGACCATACTATAAAAGTCTTTAAATATTTGTTTAATGTCAGACTTATCTTTCATTAGGAATGTCCATGTTGTCCTAGAGAAGTCATCTATAAACGACACAAACCACCTAGAACCAGAAATACTTTGAACTTTAGAAGGGCCCCAAATGTCACTATGTATAATTGAAAAAGGAGAAGTAGGCTTAAATTGGGAAGGTACATAAGATTGTCTAGTATGTTTAGCCATTTGACATAGTTCACAGTTGAAAGAGGAAGGACTTTTATTAATAAATAAAGTAGGAAACATTCTTTTCATATAAGAAAAATTGGGATGTCCCAATCGAAAATGCCACATCATAATATCATTTGAAAGTAAATTGGAAGGGAAAGCAAAAGTGTGGAGACCAATTGAACTAGAATGAATTGAGGTGGACAAGGCATCGAGGACATATAAGCCATTAGACAGCCTAGCATTGCCAATCACCAAATTCAAACCCTGCTCCTGAAAAACACAACTAGTAAGGCCAAAGTGAACATCACAGAGTCTCTCTTTAATTAATTGTCCAACCGATAACAAATTGCATGTAAGGTTAGGGACATAAAGAACAGAAGATAGTAGAATTTTATCACTTAATCGAATTGAACCCCTGCCAAGTACTGTGGAAAGTGAACCATCTGCAATCTTAATTGTGGATTGAGGGCTGGATCTTGAAAAAGAACAAAACAGACTGAGATTGCCTGTCATGTGGTCAGAAGCACCTGAATCTACTATCCAACTAGAGGAGAGACCTGAGGATGAAGAACTACCTTCAGTTGCTGTGAAAGCTGTAGTGGTAGGAGGAGATGAGATGCGGCTCATGAGTTGCTGAAGTTCAACAATCTGTTGGGGACTGAAGCTGCTGGGCATGTTTTCAGAGGAACGAGGGTTTGTGAGAGAACTGACTTCAGAGTCAGATTCCATGGAGGACGAGATTTTTGGATCGAAAGAAAAACTGGAGAGGATCGACCTAATCTGATACCATGTAGAATTGTATAAAATTATCTCTACTTTCATTCATAAGACAACTTAGGATATATACACATAGTTGACTCACTGTTTAAGGAAACTAAATATTCCCTAGTAATTACACTACGATATTTACCCTAACTACCAGATACAAAACTTTAATACATGATATGTTTCTATTCTAATGAGAAATAACCTACATTTTATTTTTTCTCTTCTGCCTTAGTTGTTAAAAATGGGTTAACATCTTGATATTCTTGATTTTGCTGCTTGTGTAGACAGCTATTTCTATTGTTCTTGTCATTCTCCTTAGCTGTGGAAGCACTTCATGCTTTCATCCAAGATGAATCAGAGCACAAGTAAGTCATTCGTGCCCTTGGTTTGTAGTACAATGGTAAATATTACTAAGTTGTCAGTTGTTTAATCTACTTTTTGTACATGATAAATGAATTGAAAATTATTAACAGACTTCTTTTTTTTATAGGCATTATTTGATTGTTTCAGCAGTGGCAAATCTGTTGGTGAATCTTTTGGGCGTTTGGTTCTTTAGAAATTATGCTCGAGTCAATCTTGGTAAGCAAGATGCCTTAGTTCTTAATGCTTGCATTTGAAATAAAATAAGAATGCTTACGAAGTTATGAGATTGACTTATGAGGTTCAGAAACAAGGGATTACCCTATTAGTTTTAGTTTAGAAAGATTAACCTAACCATATGCAATTGCTTTTAAAGTATATATCAAGTGATAGTTTTAAAGAGAAAACCTGGTGAGGTTAGTGCTTTACTCTGTTGTGTAAGGGGGTCACAAGTACAGCTCTTTGTTTTGGAGTTTATGAGTGTGTAGAGTGGTCGTGACTTCAGTTGGTGATAAATGGTTTACAATGTTTGATGTCAATTTATTATGAACTTTACGCTAAGAGAGAACGTTTGTGTTTTCTGATAGTAAGTAGCTGTTATTTTTATCTGCCTATTCCTGTACTATATTTTTCACACTTTTTTATGTTCCCGATGTTGTGGGATTATATTATTTACATCGCGATCTGCTTTATTGTGATATGAGAACCTCGATCTTAATGAGGTCTATGATTGGCACAATTTGAAACATGAGCTTGAGATGGTTTGTTATTCTTATATGTATATATTTTTCTTGCAGCATACAGGAAACCTGAAGATATGAATTACCACTCAGTTTGCTTGCATGTTCTAGCAGATTCCATTCGCAGGTGTGGCAACTGCTCTCTCTCTCTCTATTCATCCATGATTTCTTTCTTTCATCGTTTACAACTGTCTTAATCATCTGTCAACTTTTTCCCCCCTCAGTGCAGGTTTGATATTGGCATCCTGGTTTCTCTCTCTTGGGTAATTTCTTGCTTCAATTTAAAATTAACTGCTGGTGAAGGAACAAGCTAGATGTCAACTATCCTGGCGTGTTGTTCTGTTTCCGCCCTTATTATTTCTTCATTTTGTGTTTTAACTTCTCTTCCCTTTCTTGCAGGGTTAGTAATGCAGAAGTTTTGTGCTTGGGATTAGTTTCAGTTGCAGTCTTTATGCTTGTTATGCCTCTCTTTAAAGCTTCTGGCGGCATCTTGCTTCAGATGGCACCACCTAATATTTCATCTTCAGCCTTGGGCAAATGCTGGCGGCAGGTGGTTGGCTTTATCTTTGTTATTCTTATGCTGCATTGTTTTGGTCAACTTTATGCATCTTTGGTTTTTGAAATTTGTATGTTGTTTAGATTGTTTGTCATGAAGATGTTAGAGAAGTTTCCGAAGCTCGGTTTTGGGAACTAGTGCCTGGTCATGTTGTTGGGTCCATTTGGCTTCAGGTGAAGAAAGAGATGGATGATCGGCGGATACAAGAGTATGTGCATAGTTTGTACCATGACTTGGGAATACATGATTTGACAGTGCAAACTGATAATTATGTATGAACATCATCCATCTCCTTTGCTCTTTTTTCATGAGATTGGTTCTGGGCAAACAAACTTGTGTTGTAGTCATTTTGTTATCTCAAATGGATAGAGGGGTGAATTTTCAATCTGCTTCTTGGGTTGAGGAACTGTGGATACGTTTCTTTCCTAAATTGATAAGAACTTTCCATTTAAATAAAGAAATTATTGCTATTTGCTATACTATTCATCATGTTACCTACAGTTCAATAAATTTCTATATTTACATATTTTATTATACTGTAACATGTCATCGGAAGATTTTATTCTTAATTTAATGTTTTTATGTAATTATATTGTGACATGTTGGTGATGAAAAATTCAATAATAAAGTGTGTACACGGAGGATCAAATCTGGGCACTTGGAGGGCAAGAGACATGCACCAAATCCATTTTCTGGATACATATTGACAGTTCATTCTATCGAAGGATATACTTTCAGTAAAAAAATAAATGGTTTGAGGGGATTCGAAACAACACCACCTAGATGCACATAAAAATGTAACATTACTAGACCAAACACAATATTTGTTATAAAATGCTAACATATTTTTATATCTTAAAATATAGTTAATAATTATTAATATAACCGACTATCAATTGTTCTAGTGGGATGAAACAATAGACTCCTTAAGCAAGGTCAGTGTTTCAATTCCTGACATTGTAAATAGAGCAAATTAGGTCGGGAAGGTTGCTCCTATAATGAGCCTATATAGTATTCGATCTAAATTAGTCAACCAAGGTAAAGGATTCGGGGGACCATATCAATACGGTCTTTTACTTCTTAAATAATGGGAGAGGCTTCAGGTTTCTGCCCTGGGCAGCCAGGATGGGATGGGAGGACAAGAACTAAAGGGTAGGGACTTTTAAAATATAGGTTTTCTTCGCCAACGGTTTGCAGCTCAAAGTTCAAGCCTGCAACCGCTAATTTTCTTTTTGTAGGCAACATGATTAGAAGAAAAGTGAATGAGAAACGAAGAGAATAAAACGCAAAATTAGAATTTTGTAGATGCAACAGTGGACGTGCCGGAGTGGTTATCGGGCATGACTAGAAATCATGTGGGCTTTGCCCGCGCAGGTTCGAATCCTGCCGTTCACGTTCAATTATTTTTTTAAATTAATTAATGGGAAACTGTCAAAGAAAACACCCTTGATCTTTCTGCTTTATTCCCTGGTCAATATACCCATGATAGTTTTTTAAATTAATTATTCAATTCCCAATTAAATTTTTATTAAATTAAAATATCAATTACTTTTATTGTTTCTATTATTCTATTAAAGTTCTTCTCTCTTTTTTGGCTCAAAATATTTCTCTAAAATATTACCATTGACATATATCAATTAACATTATTTCAATTAATTTTATTTTTATTAAATTAAAGTAACAATTAATTTTATTTTTATTAAATTAAAGTAACAATTAATTTTGTTGGCTATATTGTGTTATTAAATTTCTTCTTGATGTAAAATTGTTATTGATACGAACCCTTTTAAAAAGAATTATTTTATATTTTGACTTTCAAAAACATAATTATGTTTTTTTTAAACTTTATTTCTTATGAATGTGACATTAATCTAATAATATTTATATTAAATTAAAACATTAAATAGTAATTCTTTGGCTTTTGCCCAGCTTTCTCTCTGGCTTTTGCCTAGTTCGTCATTTCTTTTGTCTTGTTTTCTCTAACTTGTGCCCAGTCCCGTTGTGTAGTCTGTTTGGCTGATCATGGCGTCGGTAAACGATGTATTGGCAGAACTTTCTCTTGAGGAGGAGCAGGAATTGGTTATCTCCCCAGGGCAGAAGGAGGACTCGATCTCTTTCGAGTTTTGTTTTGTAGGTTCTTTTCTTACCTCTAGCCAGATACATTTCCAATCAATGAGGGCAACGCTGGCTAATGTCTGGCATCCGATTGGAGGCATTGTGATCACGGATCTAGGAGAGGGACATTATCTCTTCCGGTTGTTTAATGCGATTGATGCTGATAGGATTGAATTAGAGGGCCCATGGTATTTCAATCTTCATCTCCTAGTTGTTCATAGATTGCGTGAAGGGGAAGATCCTATGGGTGTACAATTGAAAACTGTGGACTTCTGGGTATTGGTTAACGATGTCCCAAATGGATTTATTTCGGAGGCTGCTGCTAGGCAGTTTGGTGATTTTATTGGTTCATTTCTAGAGTATGATTCTGCGGCAATCTTGTTGGGACTTAAAGGAAGCATGCGTATCCGTGTTCGTATCCCATTGTTAAAATACTTTAAACGTCGAAAGAAGGTGTTATTGCCATCCAGAAATACGGTCTTCGTTACGTTTCAGTATGAGAAGCTTCGATTATTCTGTTTCAGGTGTGGCAAGTTGGGCCATGGGGAGAGTTTTTTCCCACTGCGGGTGCTCCAACCGCAGCAGGAGGTTCCTTTTTTGTGGGATGTGTCGTTACGAGCTCCGGTGCAGGGACGCAGTGTTCCGGCAAGTACTTGGCTACGTTGTAACCCCCTCGTCCCGGTCTGGTCGGATGACCGGTCCGAGTGGGCCACACGGGGAAAACCGAAGCGAAACCCGTTAAGGCTTCCCCTCGGTTAACGACCCAGAAAATTTCTTTTGACATTAGTCTTATCTAGATGCATTTATAGTTCCTATGTGAAGCACTGCAGCGGAAGAAACAAACAACGCAACATTCACCGACCAAACAAACATAAACAGTCCATTTTACTTCATTCCAGCAGGCCGTTTCGAAACACCTATAGGGTGTTCCGAAACGCCCTGACCTGGTCAACGGGCCTGGGTCAACCACAAGGTGACCGTTCCGAAACAGGGGTGACCCGTATCGGAACGACCTTGACGGTCAATATCTCGTGGTCAACGAGATTTGACCGTTTCGGAACTTCAAAGGCCCGTTTCGGAACGGCTTCATCTCGCCAATTTCTCAAAATTACAGTGGCGAAAACGTTCCGGAACGACCCTCATCCGTTTCGAAACGGCAGGCCATTTACGCAGGGCCGTTTCGGAACACGGGGACCCGTTCCGAAACATCCCCTGTCTGCAGACTCGTTTGGGCTGTTTTAAGGCACAAGGGTGCCCCAAAACACCTCCACAACCTATAACAACTCACTAACAATGAAACTTAAGGCAACCCAACATTCAAGCATGCTTGAGCAACATCATAGCAAGACTAAACATCAAAGCACAACATCACAAGCCACACATCCACACATGTCATTATAGATATTAAGCTCAACATATCCAACACTTAGGCAATACTAGATAGCCAAATACTAACATGATTTCAAGCAAGGCATGCCTCATGAAAGCCAAATTAACAAACACATATGAGGAGTCTAACATGCTCCTAAACAACATCAACAACAACCATATATTCCAAGAGCCTCATAATACGACCCTATCCCATTGCTTTACTATTACAATCTTTAAATTTAACTATCATACTTGAGCTAACCGTAAGCAACACTTGGAGTCCTTTCCTTGCCCTTGCCACCCACAAACCATTGATCTGCATTGTCGAACAAAAGAGAGCGTAAGCATAAAAGCTTAGTGAGGGTAAGCTCATAAAACAAACCTTCGACAATGCAGGGTCCAAGCACGAACCACAACCAAGATAAAATGCATGATCTTACCTCCGATCTACACGAGCCATAATTAGATGATGCATGAGCATATATTCAATATCATGTCATGCTCAACATGTTCAAATCCACAACATATGAAATCACATATATTAAACCATGTTAGCAACACCTCCCAAAACACATTGGCTCACAAATTAACCACAAATTGGCAATATAAACGACAATCTGTATTGGCACCTAGCTATGACTCGAATACGCGGATAACCGTTGGAACTCACATCCAACAACTCAACCATTACCTGACGGTGGGATTCCACTCATCACCGTTCACGCGGAGGGGATTCCACTCATCCTCACGCCTCATTTCACGCGGAGGGGATTCCACTCATCCTCACGCCCCGTCGATGGGATTCCACTCATCACCGACTAATATAAATACAATTTCCGGGCGAACCCGTACTTCTCCTTGGTGACTCAACGCCACCAAGGCCACGCGCGACTTTTGACTCATGTGTACACACTAACATCCTAATGATCGATCATTTGTACCCAAGCATACTAGTGCCAATACTACACATTTCATTAATCATTCATAATATCAATTCATAACACTTCCGTGCTTAGCACGTATTCACCATGACTTACCGTCATGTACAAACCACATTTCCATGCCTAGCATGTACTCACCATGATCCTCGGATCATGAAACCACCTCATAACATCATTTCACATAACAACACCACATGTACATTATTAACAACATATCACATCATATTTTGCACATGTGTATAACCATATCATATCTATCATCAACATGCATATAACAATGCATCAAACATGCCTCAACATACATGTATACAACATATACATAATCAACACCATCACAATTTAATACGAGGCATATACAACCGATAAAAAGTGCAACCAAAGTCTCTAATCAAAGCTTGGGATTAGGCTACCACTCTAATCCCAACTCTAGGTGGGTTTACCAAGCCCATCCTAGGTTCACATGCTTGAACCAAATACTCAAAACCATTTTGAAAATATTTAACCACTCACCTAAACATCCAAGCTCCAAGCCAAGCTAGCAACCTCCCTCAAATTTCTGGATTTCTTCCCGAAGCTTTTCCCACACGAATTTCCCGCTTCCCATCAACCTCAAACACATTTCAAACAATTCCAAATCAGCCCAACATCAAAAGACCAACCCGGAACACAACTCAAATACAATTCACAATGTTGCAAGCCATGACCAAACCCCATTTTTAGCAATTTCGGACAACCCCTAAACCATGTCCAAAAATCATCTTTCCAACATCCATAGCATCCACAAACAATCCCAAATCAACCCCTAACCATAGCACTACCATTGGGCTATCAATTTCCACCTAAAACAACCCCCAAAAATCACCCAAAACCCTTCAAAAAACCCATTTTTACCCAATTTCGGGAATCATGTTAAAATCATGTAAAAATCATCTATGTTGGGTCTTATGGGTAGTAAACAACATACATAACTTCAACAAATCGAAAGCTCAAATTAAAGACATTAAAGTTTGCATTTTTATCCTAAAAACTCAAAACCCTAAACTTCAAAATCTATGAGCTTTAAGAAAATTAAAGGTATCATCTTAAAGAGGAAGAGGAGGACAAGTTAGAAACGGTTTTACCTTTCAAAAATCACCAACAAAGAGCATGGGGATGAAGGAATGGAAATTTGGAGAGGGAGTGGGTTTTTGGTGTGAAGGAGAGGAAAGAAGAAGATGGAGATATGAATTAAAGGGGTCTTTTAAATTAAAGGGGTTTTAAAAATAGGAGACCCTTTTAATTACACCTTTGCCATTAATGAGATGACATATCTCATTCATGTTTAAAATCCATGAAATTGATTCCAAAACACCTTAAGTCCAACATAAAATAATTCGTTTTGAAAATACGAAGCCCAAATATTAATTTATTATTTTAATTATAAAAATCGAAACCCGAAATAATATTTTAATATTATTTTCTCCCGGCCCCCAAACCTGGGTGTTACATACGTGATGAGGATGGAGGCGCGTCTCGTCTTTCATGGAGAGGTTTGTGCAGTGATTTGCGGAAGGATAAGGAGTTCGAAAATCTTGCTCCCTCATCTAATCAGGCCGCTCTTCGGGGAATTTCCCCTATATCTCAAAAAGGCAAGTTGGTTACATCTGGTACTCTTCAATCTAGAGGGGTTGGGCCGAAGCCTTTTGGTCTGGGCCCTTTGATCCCTACCTCTGCAAGTTGTCCCCCGTTCGATATTGATATGGTCCAAGTGGATGAGGACATCCTGGTCCAATCTCCTGACGGGCTTAAGCGCCCACGTAATGTTTCGGAATCTCCTAATCATGCAGTTGTGGGGGCTTCCCACTCGAAAGAAGGCAATTCATCGGCCGGCCTTGATAGTCAGGCCCGCCGGGCACAATGAGGCTTCTAAGCTGGAATGTTCGGGGCTTGGGGAAGCTGCGAACAGTAGGACGTCACCGTGACTTTTTGCGGGACGTTAACCCTTCTGTAGTGTTTTTGATTGAAACAAAACTACAGACCGATGAAATGATGAAGGTTCGTAAAAGATGTGGTTTCCCGAATGGTATTGAAGTTGGTTCCTATGGTAGAAGTGGAGGTTTATGTTTAGCTTGGCGTGCTGGTTGCCAAATTTCTCTTCGTTCGTTCTCGGTTCGTCACATAGATTTTATGGTGTTTGATGATGGTTCTGGTCAATGGTGGCATTGTACTGGCTTTTATGGAGCTCCGGAGGAGCAGAATCGTCGGGCTTCGTGGAATTTGCTCCGTCAGTTGAACAATCTACCCAATGTCCCTTGGTTAATTATCGGGGATTTTAACGAGCTCCTTTTCTCTTTTGAAAAATCTGGAGGACGTATTCGGAGTCAGAGGCAGATGGATGATTTTCGGGATGCTTTAGAAGATTGTTCCTTATTTGATATTGGGTATACTAGGCGCTGGTATACTTGGGAGAAGGGCCATTTTGCTGATACTAATATACGTGAGAGACTCGATAGGGGTGTGGCGAACCCAGGTTGGTGGTCCCTTTTTCCTAATTTCACATTATCCCATTTGTCGCATTCTTTCTCGGATCACTGTCCGCTACTATTGTCAACTACGGAACAAGCTAGACCCCGTGTTCAGTGGCATTTCAGGTTTGAGGCTGCCTGGTTGCTGGAGGAATCCTGTGAGTCTGAGGTTAGTAGTCTCTGGGCTGCGTCCTCGGGCCCAGTACCGGAGCGCCTACGCTTTGTGGGCCAGGGTCTAAATATTTGGTTTCGGAGGTTACAGGCTAGTAGGAAGGTTTCTAAGCAAGATTTGACTAAACGGCTCGAGACATTGGCTGCTATGCATCCCTTGAGTGACTTGTTGGAGGAAACTATGGAGGTCAAATTGGTCTTAAACTTGGAGATGGACAAATCTGAGCTCTATTGGGAGCAACGGGCCCGTGCCAACTGGCTCCGACATGGCGATAAAAACACTTCATTCTTTCATCGCCATGCCTCTCACCGAAAGAGGACTAATCGTATTTCTACCCTTGTTAATGATCAGGGGATCCACTGTTCATCACAAGATTCTCTTGAGGCCATAGCTCGTGAGTATTTCATGAGCTTATTTACGTCTGGAGGTATAGCAGATTGTTCGAATATTTTAGATGACATTTCTCCTAAAGTCTCGGCAGAGTCAAATTATTATCTCTTGAGACCCTATACGAGTGATGAGGTATATCAGACGGTGAGGTCTATGGGCCCCTTAAAGGCTGCTGGTGAAGATGGGCTTGGGGCGGTGTTTTATCAGCGGTTTTGGCACATTTTGGGTGTGGAGGTAACCTCATACTGTATCAGTGTATTGTCTGGGGAATTGTCTATGGAAGATATTAATGGTACACATATTGTCCTTATCCCGAAAATTACAAATCCCTCCCAAATGAGTCATTTCCGTCCTATTAGTTTATGTAATGTATTATATAAGATCATTTCCAAGGTCCTTGCTAACCGTCTTCAGGGCTTGCTCTCGGATTGCATCGATGAGGCCCAAAGCGCCTTCGTCCCTGGCCGTCTTATTTCCGACAATGTTATGGTAGCTTATGAAATTCTACATTGTTTTCAGAAGAAACGGTTGGGCCGTACGAGGAACTTTGCGTTGAAACTGGACATGTCTAAGGCCTACGATCGTGTGGAGTGGGACTTTGTTGCCCAGGTGATGCTGAAATTGGGCTTCGATCTGATGTGGGTTGACCGTGTTATTATGTGTGTGTCCACTGTCTCATACTCAGTGGTCCTCAATGGTATAGTGTGTGAACGTTTTAAGCCTTCGAGGGGCCTCCGTCAATGTGATCCCCTTAACCCTTTTCTTTTTTTAATATGTACGGAGGGCCTTTCTTCCCTTCTCAAGTAGGGTAATTCGCTGGGGCGTGTACAAGGCTTCCGTTTAAACCGTTACGCCTCAACAGTGACCCATTTGCTGTTCGCGGATGATAGTCTTATTTTTGGAGAGGCGTCAATGTCGGGTGCTATCCATCTTAAGCTCCTCCTTTAGGAATACAGTGAATGCTCCGGGCAGATTATTAACTTTGATAAGTCAGGTCTTTTCTTCTCAACAAATGTGTCGGATGCAACCAGGGTAGAGATACAAAATGTTCTGCCGGTTGGGCATTCTTCGTCGATTGAAAAGTATTTGGGATAACCTTCCTTGGTTGGACGAAATAAGCGTCAGGCGTTTGTTAATCTATTTGATAAGGTTCAGGCTCGGATTTCAAGTTGGTGTGTCTTTCCCCTTTCACAAGGTGGAAATGAGGTCTTTATTAAATCAGTGTTGCAGGCCATCCCGGTGTATGCTATGAGGGTTTTCCTCATTCCTAAAGTCCTTTGTCGGAATATTGAGAGTGCTATGGCTAGATTCTGGTGGCAACGATCCATTAATAAAAAAGGAATGCACTGGTGTAGCTGGGGGTAGGGGTGTGCAAAAAAACCGAAAAACCGAAACCGATTCCGAAACCCGAAAAAACCGAACCGAAAAATTGGTTAACCGAACCGAAAAATTTGATTTCGGTTCGGGTTTTTATTTTTTTAAAAGAAACCGGTTCGGATACGGTTTACGATTTTGGGATAAACCGGGTAACCGAACCGACCGATTATATAATATATATTATTATATTATATGTTATTTTGTTATTTTATATTAAAAAATTAAATTTTATTTTATTTTCTCATTCCACGAAAGTAAAACCATAATTTTATTTTATCAAGTTTAAGTGTTTAACTTGCTAGTATTAGAAAAGATAATATTATCATGTGTCAATTTTAAAAAGTATGTACTTTTTTCTAACATATTATTAAAATTTATATTTTTAATAAACAAAATAAAAAACCGTTACCCGAACCGAACCGAACCGAATTTTTCGGTTAACCGACTAAACGGTTAACCGGTTGAATGGATACGGTTTAGGGTCAAGAATTTAGTGACCCGAACTTATCGGTTAACCGAAATAATTTGCTAATGGTTAACCGAACCCGGTTTTGCACACCCCTAGCTGGGGGGTTCTTTGTCGTCCTAAGGAAGATAAGGGTTTGGGCTTTCGGGATATGGCTAAATTTACTGTGGCCCTATTAGCTAAACAGGCCTGAAGGCTTCTATCGAACCCAAATTCGCTTGTTGGGCGACTTTTTAAAGCCAAATACTATCCGGGTTCAACCTTTATGCAGTCAAGGTTGGGTTCAAAACCATCGCTTGTTTGGAGGAGTGTTGGGAGTGCGATGGGCTTAATTGAGCAGGGTATGCGTTGGAAGGTTGGCAATGGCAGGTCAATCTCGATCTGGAACGACTGCTAGCTGCCGTGTTCTCCTCCTCGTCGGCTGGATTCCCCTCAGGTGGAAGGTCTACATTGGGTGTCGGATTTATTCTCCCCGAACGCACTGTCTTGGAATGAGGAGCTCGTTAACCGTTCGTTTTCCCAAGATGAGGCTTTGAAGATTCTTTCTATTCCTATATCGGGTTACCCTCAGAATGATTGTTTGGTTTGGTCGGGTGAGAAGTCGGGGTTGTATTCGATTCGCAGCGGCTACCGTTTGCTTCTGGGAGAGTTTGATACACCACCGTTGGAGACTTCACTTTTCCAGAAATTGTGGACGGTCAGTTGCCCATCGAAGATACGAATTCAAGCTTGGAGATTTATTTGTGGTTTCGTGCCTACTAAGTATAATCTATACAACCGTCGAATTGCACCTAATCCCCTTTGCCCAGCATGTAATTTGGCCCCTGAAACTACTGAACATGCTCTTAGGGATTGCCAACATGCCTCATCTGTTTGGGACGCGTTAGGGTTTGTTTGGCCATCGAATGCAGGAAGTTTTTCGTTTAAGGAATGGTTGTCATGGATTTTTGTTTCAACTCCTAATTCGCGTCTAGCAGAAGTCTTAATAACTCTATGGTCGATTTGGCCTCAGCAAATGGCACACTTCTTGATAAAGAGCCTTGTGAAGCAATTTAGATATTGAACAGGACGACCAAAAATGACTACTAGTTCCCTACCGCCCACCAGGCGGAGAAAGGCGACAGGCCACTGTCAATGAGCTAGGAACATTCGACGCAGTCACAACATAGTTGGGTCATCTAACAAAAATGGTGGAAGCATTGCAAAGGCAGAACAACACCAAACACGTTAAAGCCGCTGATGCATTTTGTGAACAATGTGGGGGAGGCCATGACTCCTCAGATTGCTAGCAATTTCAAGAAAATAGCTTGTAACCCCCTTAGCCCGGCCTAGACGCCCGACCCGAACTAAGAAGATTACACGGGGAAAACCAAAGTCATCTCGTTAAAGTCAACCTCGATTAACGACCCTTTTTTCTTTTTATCTTCTCTAGATGCACATTATTATCCTATATGTTCAGCAAAGCGATTAGGTGAAAATGACACAACGATCAGGGTTCAATTGCATACGTTTGACTTTTAGGGACTAAATTTTCATTTCCAAAAAATATAGGGACTTTTCAAATTTTAAAGTTATCAATCCTTAATTAGTCATGTAACATGTCAACTTGCCAAATTTCAGCTCAAACAGATCATCCAAACTCATCCAATTGAACATACAACATTCAGGGACCGAAATGCAACAATTCATAACTTAAAAAGATTCCAGTAATTAAAATTAACGAACATGTATCGATACGCAAAATGGTAGTAGCCAAAGTTGGCAAAAGGGTATCGATACGCCTAAGCCTGTATCGATACGACCTTCAATCTTATGCCTAGGCGTATCAATACGTGGGCAAATCGTATCGGTACACCTAAGCTGAAATGCCTGAAATTGGCCTTAGCGTATCGATACTCAACCTCGTGTATCGATACGCATATCAGAGATGCACTTTCAACAGCCATTTAAACCCATTTAATAACATCTAATCATGCTTAAAACAACCTTACATGTTATAATCAATCACCCAAGCAATTAAGCATCAACAACATTCATAACATAAGCTTCAAACATGGCAATTCAAGGTGAAGCATAAGCTACTCAAGCATGCTTTTGAACATAAGTCATAGCATAACCAAAAACACCATAAGCAAAACTATAAACCCTAAAGAGGCCATGGACAAAACCAAATAAACAAACCAACACATCTCAACTAGGAGGTTCCAAAACCAAACTCCCAAACCGAGGTTCTTTCCCCATTACCAAAATCTACTTATTTAAATTCACCATAGTTCATACTTGAATTTGAGTGACGACTTAGGTGCTCCCACTTGCTACTTCTCAGCCAACAAGATTAGTTATCTGCATTGTTGGGAAAAAGGAGCGTAAGCACTCTTGCTTAGTGAGGGAAAGCTCAAAACACATCAACGATGCAGTTTTTAAAACATCAATTGAAATCATATCATGCTCAATCTCAAACATGCTTCTAAATCAAAGCAAAACATTCTTTAACCATGCCTCACATGTATCATTAGCCTCATGCATTGCTCACAATGCAAATCTCCATTAAGCCTCACTTGCTTAATTCACATGCATAGATACACCATATGCAACATCTCATCATCACATCACATGCATAATAATCCATTATGCATACACTGATAATCATGATACTTGGGCAACAACAACAAACACATATATTGGCATACAGCATTCCGACATAGGCTCACCCCTATCCATTATGATAGACTCACCTCTATCACTTTCACACACAACATCGGATACACAGACTCGTATAGGCTCACCCCTATACTCAATGATGGCTCACCCCATCTTATAGGCTACGAATGGAATTAGGCTCACCCCTAACCCATAGTGATAGACTCACCTCTACCACCCGCAAAAGGCTCACCCCTATTACAACACGTAGCTAGACACACGTTCGATTTATAGATTATAGTGCACTCACACCCTATTGGTCGACCAACGTATCAGAGTATTAAAAATAGATCAAACACTTGCCAATATACCCATAAAACCATGTTAACTCACTGCTTTCAATGCATCACTAAAAATCTTCACATATCCCAAATTAAACATGTTTTTTAAATAGCAAAACCATTTCATACAAGATCAAATCATCTTTTATTCAAACCAAACCATTTCATGGGATAAACACAAGCAAAAACATGCTTAAATCCATGCATAATAGTGAGTAACAACCATTATCAAAACATGAGCATGATAAATCATGGAGTCCATTTCAAACCGAAATCCGAGAGTACAAGTATCCATACTTACTTCTGAGATTAGCTAAGTGTTTCAAGCTTACACTAACCTCCCAATACCTCGTATCCAAGCATAATAAAGCTTTAAAACTCATCCACTCACCGATACGCGAAACCTCACGTTCCAACGCGAAGATCACCCGTTCGAAGCCACCAAAAATGCTTCGCTTGCTTCCGGATCAAGATCCCCTGTTTTTAGATCATCAAAACATAGATCCAAATATTTTAAAATGCATCTCAACACCAGCAACTAAACACAAACTCGTTGCTCACTAAAACTACACCAAATTACCCCTCCGGAACAACCGAAAACTCAATCGATTGCTTCCTAAACCAAGCCCAGCCAACATACAACACTTCCAACCATTAATCAACATCAAAACACATCTAAAAACAACCTAAACCCTTCCTTATACCTCTAGCAAGCATAACACCATCAAATCACCACAAAAACACCACCAAAACTATTAAGAAACTCAAGGATCTCAAGGATTTCGGGATTTATCTTATCAAAACTCTTTTTCAACATAATAATCAACTCAAAACTCAATTAAAATCAATCCAAAACAGAGCTCATCAACAGAACTCCGAAAATCGAGATTTAAGCCATTATTTTGCAAGATTTTGACATTAAATCAAATCTATAATCAAAACTTAGCTAAAAACAACAATTAGGAGTCAAAGATCTTGAGAATTTCAATAAAGAACCTAGATTAGAGGTTGAGAACGGGATTTACCTCCATTCCTTTCCTTCCTCAAAGATTGACAAGTTTTTGCTTCACAAATCTTGGAAAACTTGAAGAGAATTCTTGAAAATGATTTAGAAATCAAAGGGAGGGTGTTCGGGAGAAAAGATTTCTGGAGAAAGAGTTTGGAAAGTGGGTTTTGCTGAAATGAAAGTTAGTTACGTAAAATGGAATCTCAAATAACCATTTAATTAATTAAAATAATTAAAAATCCATTTTAATCAATTAAAATAACTTATTTAAAACAATAAATGTAAGATTCTAAGATTTTGACTCCTCTTTGAAATTTGCAATTTTCCACACTTTCAAAACTTGTTTTGTAAAATTGATTTGACTAACCCCTCAAACATAATTTTAGAGGATTTTAGCAATTTATTTTTTCATATTTTAATCCTTTTTTATCCTTGATTTCCCTAAACCACCTAATACGTTTCGAACCGTTTCCGACCGGTTCGATCCGATGTCTAAAACATCTAGGCCCAAAACCAGGGCGTTACAACTCACGCCCACTTAGGAAATTTCGTCCTCGAAATTTTACCTAAAGGAAAAAGGTGTGGAAACTACTTCATCATGTCCGCCTTGCTTTCCCAAGTGGCCTCCTCAACCCCTCGGTGTCGCCACAACACCTTCAAAAGCTCTATCGTTTTGCCACGAAGAACTTTACTGCTCGAATCCAAGATCTTCATCGGTTCCTTGTCATAAGACAAATTCGAATTCAACTCTATCTCCTTAACATGCATCATATGCGAAGGATCCGATCTATACCTCCGCAACATCGAAACATGAAACACATCATGAATCTTTTCCAACTCGGGAGACAACCTCAACCGGTAAGCCACAGGACCAATACGCTCCACAACCTCGTATGGTCCAATAAAACCCCGGGCTAAGCTTACCCTTATGCCCAAATCTCATCACCTTCTTCCAAGGCAATAGCTTCAAGAACACACGTTCGCCAACTGCGAACTCAATCTCCTTACGCTTCAGATCCGCGTAAGACTTTTGCCGATCCGATGCTGCCTTCAAGCGCTCACAAATGAGCTTCACCTTCTCGGTGGTTTCTTTCAACATAGTCGGCATCGAAATCAACTTTTTCCCCGTTTCTGCCCAACAAAGAGGCGTTCTACACTTCCTCCCATACAAAGCCATGTATGGAGCCATTTGAATGCTTGCTTGATAACTATTGTTATAAGCAAACTCAACCAACGACATATGCTTCTCCCAAGAACCCTGAAAATCAATAACGCAACATCTCAACATATCCACAAGCACCTGGATAACACGTTCTGACTGTCCATCAGTCTGAGGATGATAGGAAGTACTGAAATTCAACCGTGTACCCAAGGCTTGATGCAAACACTCCCAAAACCTCGACGTGAACCTCGAATCTCTATTTGATACTATAGATTTCGGTACCTTGTGCAACCGCACAATCTCAGCGATATACAGCTCTGCCAGCTTATCCAATGTATACGTAGTATGCACATGCAAGAAATGTGCACACTTCGTAAGGCGATAAACAATCACCCACACAAAATTCTTGTTGCTCACCAAAAATACACCAAATTACCCCTCCGAAAAAACTGAAAACTCAATTGATTGCTTCCTAAACCAAGCCCAACCAACATACAAAACTTCCAACCATTAATCAACATCAAAACACATCTAAAAACAACCTAAACCCTTCCTTATACCTCCAGCAAGCATAACACCATCAAATCACCACAAAAACACCACCAAAACTATTAAGAAACTCAAGGATCTCAAGGATTTCGGGATCTATCTTATCAAAACTCTTTTTCAACATAATAATCAACTCAAAACTCAATTAAAATCAATCCAAAACAGAGCTCATCAACAAAACTCCGAAAATCGAGATTTAAGCCATTATTTTGCAAGATTTTGACATTAAATCAAATCTATAATCAAAACTTAGCTAAAAACAACAATTAGGAGTCAAAGATCTTGAGAATTTCAATAAAGAACCTAGATTAGAGGTTGAGAACGGGATTTACCTCCATTCCTTTCCTTCCTCAAAGATTGACAAGTTTTTGCTTCACAAATCTTGGAAAACTTGAAGAGAATTCTTGAAAATGATTTAGAAATCAAAGGGAGGGTGTTTGGGAGAAAAGATTTCTGGAGAAAGAGTTTGGAAAGTGGGTTTTGCTGAAATGAAAGTTAGTTACGTAAAATGGAATCTCAAATAACCATTTAATTAATTAAAATAATTAAAAATCCATTTTAATCAATTAAAATAACTCATTTAAAACAATAAATGTAAGATTCTAAGATTTTGACTCCTCTTTGAAATTTGCAATTTTCCACACTTTCAAAACTTGTTTTGTAAAATTGATTTGACCAATCCCTCAAACATAATTTTAGAGGATTTTAGCAATTTATTTTTTCATATTTTAATCCTTTTTTATCCTTGATTTCCCTAAACCACCTAATACGTTTCGAACCGTTTCCGACCGGTCCGATCCGATGTCTAAAACATCTAGGCCCAAAACCAGGGCGTTACAACTCACGCCCACTTAGGAAATTTCGTCCTCGAAATTTTACCTAAAGGAAAAAGGTGTGGAAACTACTTCATCATGTCCGCCTTGCTTTCCCAAGTGGCCTCCTCAACCCCTCGGTGTCGCCACAACACCTTCAAAAGCTCTATCGTTTTGCCACGAAGAACTTTACTGCTCGAATCCAAGATCTTCATCGGTTCCTTGTCATAAGACAAATTCGAATTCAACTCTATCTCCTCAACATGCATCATATACGAAGGATCCGATCTATACCTCCGCAACATCGAAACATGAAACACATCATGAATCTTTTCCAACTCGGGAGACAATCTCAACCGGTAAGCCACAGGACCAATACGCTCCACAACCTCGTATGGTCCAATAAAACCCCGGGCTAAGCTTACCCTTATGCCCAAATCTCATCACCTTCTTCCAAGGCAATAGCTTCAAGAACACACGTTCGCCAACTGCGAACTCAATCTCCTTACGCTTCAGATCCGCGTAAGACTTTTGCCGATCCGATGCTGCCTTCAAGCGCTCACAAATGAGCTTCACCTTCTCGGTGGTTTCTTTCAACATAGTCGGCATCGAAATCAACTTTTTCCCCGTTTCTGCCCAACAAAGAGGCGTTCTACACTTCCTCCCATACAAAGCCATGTATGGAGCCATTTGAATGCTTGCTTGATAACTATTGTTATAAGCAAACTCAACCAACGACATATGCTTCTCCCAAGAACCCTGAAAATCAATAACGCAACATCTCAACATATCCACAAGCACCTGGATAACACGTTCTGACTGTCCATCAGTCTGAGGATGATAGGAAGTACTGAAATTCAACCGTGTACCCAAGGCTTGATGCAAACACTCCCAAAACCTCGACGTGAACCTCGAATCTCTATTTGATACTATAGATTTCGGTACCTTGTGCAACCGCACAATCTCAGCGATATACAGCTCTGCCAGCTTATCCAATGTATACGTAGTATGCACATGCAAGAAATGTGCACACTTCGTAAGGCGATAAACAATCACCCACACAAAATTCTTGTTGCTCACCAAAAATACACCAAATTACCCCTCCGAAAAAACTGAAAACTCAATTGATTGCTTCCTAAACCAAGCCCAACCAACATACAAAACTTCCAACCATTAATCAACATCAAAACACATCTAAAAACAACCTAAACCCTTCCTTATACCTCCAGCAAGCATAACACCATCAAATCACCACAAAAACTCCACCAAAACTATCAAGAAAATCAAGGATCTCAAGGATTTCGGGATCTATCTTATCAAAACTCCTTTCCAACATAATAATCAACTCAAAACTCAATTAAAATCAATCCAAAACAGAGCTCATCAACAAAACTCTGAAAATCAAGATTTAAGCCACTATTTTGCAAGATTTTAACATAAATCAAATCGGTAATCAAAACTTAGCTACAAACAACAATTAGGAGTCAAAGATCTTGGGAATTTCAATAAAAACCTAGATTAGAGGTTGAGAACGGGATTTACCTCCAATCCTTTCCTTCCTCAAAGATTGACAAGTTTTTGCTTCACAAATCTTGGAAAACTTGAAGAGAATTCTTGAAAATGATTTAGAAATCAAAGGGGGAGTGTTTGGGAGAAAAGATTTCTGGAGAAAGAGTTTGGAAAGTGGGTTTTGCTGAAATGAAAGTTAGTTACGTAAAATGAAATCTCAAATAACCATTTAATTAATTAAAATAATTAAAAATCCATTTTAATCAATTAAAATAACTCATTTAAAACACAAAATGTAAGATTCTAAGATTTTGACTCCTCTTTGAAATTTGCAATTTTCCATAATTTTAAAACTTTACATTTTGGTCACTACCCAATGTACCACTTTCAAAACTTATTTTGTAAAATTGATTTGACCAACCCCTTAAACATGATTTTAGAGGATTTTAGCAATTTTTTCATATTTTTATCCTTTTTTATCCTTGATTTCCATAAACCACCTAATATGATTCGAACTGTTTCTGACCGGTCCGATCCGATGTCTAAAACATCTAGGCCCAAAACCAGGGCGTTACAACTCTCCCCCACTTAGGAAATTTCGTCCTCGAAATTTTACCTAAAGGAAAGAGGTGTGGAAACTACTTCATCATGTCCGCCTTGCTTTCCCAAGTGGCCTCCTCAACCCCTCGGTGTCGCCACAACACCTTCAAAAGCTCTATCGTTTTGCCACGAAGAACTTTACTGCTCGAATCCAAGATCTTCATCGGTTCCTCGTCATAAGACAAATTCGGATTCAACTCTATCTCCTCAACATGCATCACATGCGAAGGATCTGATCTATACCTCCGCAACATCGAAACATGAAACACATCATTAATCTTTTCCAACCCGGTAGACAACCTCAACCGATAAGCCACAGGACCAATACGCTCCACAACCTCGTATGGTCCAATAAATCTCGGGCTAAGATTACCCTTATGCCCAAATCTCATCACCTTCTTCCAAGGCGATAGCTTCAAGAACACACGTTCGCCAACCGCAAACTCAATCTCCTTACGCTTTAGATCCACGTAAGACTTTTGCCGACCCGGTGCTGCCTTCAAGCGCTCACAAATGAGCTTCACCTTCTCGGTGGTTTCTTTCAACATAGCCAGCATCGAAATCAACTTTTTCCCCGTTTCTGCCCAACAAAGAGGCGTTCTACACTTCCTCCCATACAAAGCCTTGTTTGGAGCCATTTGAATGCTTGCTTGATAACTATTGTTATAAGCAAACTCAACCAACGACATATGCTTCTCCCAAGAACCCTAAAAATCAATAACGCAGCATCTCAACATATCCACAAGCACCTGGATAACATGTTCTGTCTGTCCATCCGTCTGAGGATGATAGGAAGTACTGAAATTCAACCGTGTACCCAAGGCTTGATGCAAACACTCCCAAAACCCTGACGTGAACCTCGAATCTCTATCTAATACTATAGATTTCGGTACCTTGTGCAACTGCACAATCTCAGCGATATACAGCTCTGTCAGCTTATCCAATGTATACATAGTATGCACAAGCAAGAAATGTGCACACTTCATAAGACGATAAACAATCACCCACACAAAATTCTCGTTGCTCACCAAAACTACACCAAATTACCCCTATAAAAAATCGAAAACTCAATCGATTGCTTCCTAAAGCAAGCCCAACCAACATACAAAACTTCCAACCATTAATCAACATCAAAACACATCTAAAAACAACCTAAACCCTTCCTTATACCTCTAGCAAGCATAACAACATCAAATCACCACAAAACTCCACCAAAACTATTAAGAAACTCAAGGATCTCAAGGATTACGGGATCTATCTAATCAAAACTCTTTTTCAACATAATAATCAACTCAAAACTCAATTAAAATCAATCCAAAACAGAGCTCATCAACAAAACTCCGAAAATCAAGATTTAAGCCACTATTTTGCAAGATTTTGACATTAAATCAAATCTATAATCAAAACTCAGCTAAAAACAACAATTAGGAGTCAAAGATCTTGGGAATTTCAATAAAAAACCTACATTAGAGGTTGAGAACGTGATTTACCTCCAATCCTTTCCTTCCTCAAAGATTGACAAGTTTTTGCTTCACAAATCTTGGAAAACTTGAAGAGAATTTTTGAAAATGATTTAGAAATCAAAGGTGTGGAAACTACTTCATCATGTCCGTCTTGCTTTCCAGAGTGGCCTCCTCAACCACTCGGTGTCGCCACAACACCTTCATAAGCTCTATCGTTTTGCCACGAAGAACTTTACTGCTCGAATCCAAGATCTTCATCGGTTCCTCGTCGTAAGACAAATTCAAATTCAACTCTATCTCCTCAACAGGCATCATATGCGAAGGATCCGATCTATACCTCCTCAACATCGAAACATGAAACACATCATGAATCTTTTCCAACTCGGGAGACAACCTCAACCGATAAGCCACAAGACCAATACGATCCACAACCTCGTATGGTCCAATAAACCTCGGGCTAAGCTTACCCTTATGCCCAAATCTCATCACCTTCTTCCAAGGCGATAGCTTCAAGAACACACGTTCGTCAACCGCGAACTCAATCTCCTTACGCTTCAGATCCGCGTAAGACTTTTGCCGATCAGATGCTGCCTTCAAACGCTCACAAATGAGCTTCACCTTCTCGGTTGTTTCTTTCAACATAGCCGGCATCGAAATCAACTTTTTCCCCGTTTCTGCCCAACAAAGAGGCGTTCTACACTTCCTCCTATACAAAGCCTAGTATGGAGCCATTTGAATGCTTGCTTGATAACTATTGTTATAAGCAAACTCAACCAATGGTAGATGCTTCTCCCAAGAACCCTGAAAATCAATAACGCAACATCTCAACATATCCACAAGCACCTGGATAACAAGTTCTGTCTGTCCATCCGTCTGAGGATGATAGGAAGTACTGAAATTCAACCGTGTACCCAAGGCTTGATGCAAACACTCCCAAAACCTCGACGTGAACCTCGAATCTCTATCTGATACTATAGATTTTGGTACCTTGTGCAACCGCACAATCTCAGCGATATACAGCTCTGCCAGCTTATCCAATGTATACGTAGTATGCACAGGCAAGAAATGTGCACACTTCGTAAGGCGATTAACAATCACCAACACAAAATTCTCGTTGCTCACCAAAACAACACCAAATTACCCCTCTGAAACAACCGAAAACTCAATCGATTGCTTCCTAAACTAAGCCCAACCAACATACAACACTTCCAACCATTAATCAACATCAAAACACATCTAAAAAAACCTAAACCCTTCATTATACCTCCAACAAGCATAACACCATCAAATCACCACAAAAACTCCACCAAAACTATTAAGAAACTCAAGGATCTCAAGGATTTCGGGATCTATCTTATCAAAACTCTTTTTCAACATAATAATCAACTCAAAACTCAATTAACATTAATCCAAAACAGAGCTCATCAACAAAACTCTGAAAATCAAGATTTAAGCCACTATTTTGCAAGATTTTGACATGAAATCAAATATATAATCAAAACAAATCTAAAACAACAATTAGAAGTCAAAGATCTTGGGAATTTCAATAAAGAACCTAGATTAGAGGTTGAGAACGGGATTTACCTCCAATCCTTTCCTTCCTCAAAGATTGACAAGCTTTTGCTTCAAAAATCTTGGAAAACTTGAAGAGAATTCTTGAAAATGATTTAGAAATCAAAGAGAGAATGTTTGGGAGAAAATAATTATGGAGAAAGAGTTTGGAAAGTGGGTTTTGCTTAAATGAAAGTTAGTTACGTAAAATGAAATCTCAAATAACCATTTAATTAATTAAAATAATTAAAAATCCATTTTAATCAATTAAAATAACTCATTTAAAACACATGTCAATTTAAGGAAGGTGTAATTGCACCAAAGCTCCCTAAAGATTCTAAGTTTTTGACTCCTCTTTGAAATTTGCAATTTTCCACAGTTTTAAAAATTTACATTTTGGTCACTACCCAAAATGTACCACTTCCGGAACTTATTTTGTAAAATTGATTTGACCAACCCTTTAAACATTATTTTAGAGGATTTTATCAATTTTTGTCATATTTTATCCTTTTCCGATCTTTGATTTCCCTAAACCACCTAATACGATTCGAACCGTTTCTGATCGGTCCGATCCGATGTCTAAAACATCTAGGCCCAAAACCAGGGAGTTACATAGCTGCTTTGTAGGAAACTACAATAGAAGCAATAACACGGCATCAAACACATACAATTCTGGATAGAAGAGGCATCCAAACTTTTCTTGGAGAACCCCCAATAATGCCCTGAATCTGCCAAACCAGACGAATCAACCCCAAGGATTCCAGCAGAATATGTCGCGGCAGCAGCCGCCACAACAGCAACTAGCAGCACCCATTTCTCTAGAAGAGACTATAAATGCTTTTGTCTTAGGCTGGTACATATATGTCTAACATGGATTCATTTGTTAAACAAACTGATGCTTTTATGGACAGGGCAAAAATGAAGATGCAAAACCATGAGGCAACTCTAAAGTCAGTAGAAAATCAGGTGGGGCAGTTTGCACAATGAATGAACACTCGAATAACATGAGGATTGCCCAATGATACTGAAGTCACATGGAGACCCACTCATGAGCAGTGCAAAGCAATCACAACTAGAAGTGGGAAACAACTCGAAGAAATCGGAGCCGATGAACCAAAACAGAAACAACCAGGGCAGCCAGCCGCCTCGGCAGAACCAGGGTCCTCTGTTTCGGCAACCAAACCTGCTAATACCCTTGACAGAATCAATGAAAAAGCAGACAAACGTGAACATCTTACTCTCCCTCAGATCAGGTTTCAATGTAAAGAAGGTATAGAAAATATCCGACCGTCCCCTCCATTTCCATAGCAGCTGAAGCAGCAGAAGTAGGAGTACTAGTTTAAGAAGTTCCTCGATATTCTTAAACAAGTACAAATCAACATACCACTTGTTAAGGCCATAGAGCAAACACCAAATTATGTTAAGTTCCTCAAGGAGATGGTATCAAAACGAGCAATGATAGGGGAATTCGAAATTGTTTCCATGACAGAAGGGTGAATGGAAATGTTGCACAACCGAGCCCCACCTAAGCTGAAAGACCCAAGCAGCTTCCTTATTTCATGTGCCATTGGAAATCATTATGCAGGAAAGGCTTTATGTGATCTCGGGGCAAGCAAAAACTTAATGCCCAAAACAGTGTTCGAAAAATTGGGCATTGGAAAAGCTCAGCCTACAACTTTCATGCTCCAATTGGTTGGCCGCTCTTACGTACACCCTAAAGGAAACATCGAAGATATCCTTGTCAGCTTGGATAAATTAATATTATCTGCTGACTTCCTTGTTTTGGATTGTGAAGCAGATGATCATGCGCCGATCATACTGGGAAGATTATTCCTAGCCATGAGCAGAACTCTGATCGATGTGGAGAATGGAGAATTAACCATGAGGGTAAACGACCAGCACATAAAGCTCAATATACTTCAGACCCTCAAGCAAGCTGATAGTAAAGAGGAGTGTCACCTGATCCAGGCAACCACGGAAGTAAATCTCACACAGGATGCCCCCTGCCTTAGTAGCCACTGCCCAGGCAGAGATTCTGGGCACTACCACAACAGCTACTTAGACGACTGCCTAGACACATGCGTCGGCAGCCAGCCTGAAGACTGCCCTGATGACCCTGAAGAGGTAAACTGGACTGGTACTCGTCCAAGTAAGTATTTTGAACCTCTTAAATACACAACAAAAGATAGTACCTTGAAAAACCATCTATTGAGCAACCACCCAAACTGGAAGTTAAACCACTGCCCGAGCAGCTTAAATACGTTTATCTTGGATAGAATGACACTTTCCCGTAATTATTTTTTCCAAGTTGACACAGGAACATGAACAACAGCTGGTTGAGATGCTCGGGAAGCACAAACAAGCCATTGGATGGACCATCGTTGATCTAAAAGGAATCAGCCCGGCAGTTTGCATGCATAAGATCCTCTTGGAGGACAACCATAAACCAACCATTGACGCCTAAAAACGGCTAAATGAGGCCATAATGGATGTGGTAAGAAAAGCAGTGATCATGTGGCTTGATACCGACATCATTTACCCCATATCCGACAACACATGGGTGAGCACAGTCCAATGTGTGCCTAAGAATGGAGGGATGACAGTCATCGCGAACGAAGACAACGAGTTAATCTCAACCCGGACTGTGACCGGTTGGAGGGTTCGTATGGACTATCGAAAGCTGATAAAGCAATGCGAAAGGACCAATTCCCCTTACCTTTCTTAGATCAAATGTTAGATAGATTGGCCGGAAAACCTTACTATTGTTTTCTTGATGGATACTCAGATTACAATCAGATTGCAATCGCTCTAGAGGACCAAGAGAAAACTACCTTCACCTTCCGTACGGAACATATGCATTCAGCAGGATGCCATTTGGACTTTGCAATGCACCAGCAACCTTCCAAAGATGTATGATGGCCATTTTCTCCGATATGGTAGAAGATTTCCTAGATGATTTTTTCATTTTTTGGAGACAGCTTTGACAGATACCTTGGCAACCTGGAAAAAAGTACTCGGAAGATGTGAAGAATCTAAGTTGGTCTTAAACTGGGAGAAATGACACTTCATGGTAGACGAGGGCATTGTGTTTGGCCCTAAAATCTCTTGTCGCGGCATCGAGGTTGACAGAGCCAAAATCAATGTTATCGAAAAACTGCCGCCACCTACCACTGTTAAAGGGATCATGAGTTTTTTGGGATACGCTGGTTTTTATAAACATTTCATTGAAAACTTTTCGAAAATAACTAAACCATTGTGTTCTTTGCTTGAATAGGATAAACCCTTTAACTTTGATGATAAATGCATTGAGGCATTTGAAACCTTGAAGAAGAAACTTGTTGCTGCTCCCATTGTAGTACCACCAGACTGGACGCTGCCCTTTGAGATAATGTGTGATGCCAGTGACTATGTCGTCAGGGCAGTGCTAAGGCATAGGAAAAACAAAATCTTCCATGTCATCTACTATGCCAGCAAGACACTCAACGAGGCCCAAGTTAATTATACCACAACTGAGAATGAGTTGTTGGCAGCAATTTTTGCTTTTGATAAGTTCCGAGCCTATCTCATCGAAACAAAGGTGACAGTGCACACAGACCATTCAACCATAAAATTCCTTTTCTCCAAGAAAAATGCAAAACCAAGATTGATACGCTGGATTCTTCTCCTGCAAGAATTTGACGTATAAATCAAGGATAGAAAAGGGACAGATAACCAAGTGGATGGTCATCTGTCACAACTAGAGGTAAGACCCACAGACATGACTGGAATTCAGGAAAATTTCCCAGATGAGTAGATCCTAACCACCTCGGCAGTAGACCTCGCAGCCGCTCAGGCAGCATATATCATAGCCGTCATGGCAGAACCTCTGGCAGCCATGACGACCTCCAGCACACCCTAGTACGTTGATCTTGTAAACTTCTTGGTTAATGGTATTTTTCCTCATAACATGAATTACCAAGGGAAAAAGAGGTTCCAAAATGATGCAAAACATTATTATTGGGACGAACCTCTTTTGTTTAAGCAATGTGCAGACTAGGTGATTCGGAGATGTGTACCAAAGGAAGAACAACAAGAAGTCATCCACCAATGCCACAACTCACCATATGGGGGACATTTTGGAGGAACCAAAACTGCTGCCAAGGTTCTCCAATCGGGATTCTACTGACCGACACTATATAAAGATGCCCAGGCATACTACAAACAGTGTGACAGAGGCCAACGGACGGGCAACATCTCAAGGAGGAACGAGATGTCACTTCAGTATTGAAATATTGTTGGTTAAGTTTCATTGTATTTGGACATTGATTGCTAGGTCAAAAGGAATAAAAACCAGATAAAAATTGACATTGCGGTGCAGGACGTATCGATACAGGTTAAGCCGTTTCAATACGGCCTTGCATATTTGGCCTAGTCAAAAACAAATCAACCATAGTGTATCGATAGAGTTCTAAAGTGTATCGATACAACCTTGCATATTTTTCCTAGTCAAATTGTATCGATACAGCCTTAGGGTGTACCGAAATGGGTCAACATTGGTCAACCCGTATCGATACGGGATTAGCTGTATCGAAACGAGATTCATTGAACAAGGTCAATAGTGGTCAACTTATATCGATACGCATCAAGTTGTATCGTTACAGATTTTGGCAGTTTCAATTGGGGTTTAAATCTGTACACTATTGTATTGATACAGCACTATGTTGTTTCGATACGTAGGTAGTTAATTCTGTTAAAAGACATAGGTTATAGCTTTGCATTGTTTACAAAATGGTCACTGAATATTGTATGGCTTTATTAGGTAGGTAAATGAACTTCGAATAACATGAAAACTTACACGGTTATTGTTTATCATATGAATTTCATTGCGGTATGGTTAATTTCTAGTAAGAATCCCTAAAATATTGAAATTACAGTTTAGTCCCTAAAGCTTATAAAAGATCAAAATTGGTCCTAAGATGGGCTAACGAGTCTCAGATATATCCCATTGTATTATATTGTTTACCAAATAAGTTATTGCATCAGAATCGATGTATGTTCACCGGTAATGCCTTCCAACTCAGTTTCCTACTAGACAGGGAAGGGGTGTTACACTTGATCTCCAAGTGTACACAAAATAGATTTTCCCCTGCTTTTTGTTCAACCTTCTAAAATAGTCCTTAACAACCTATATACACAAAACATGACACTTTAAGGTATACATTCTTTTGTACATTCATCAAGACAACCCCTAATGGTACTAATAACAACATCAACTCCTAATTCATTTTCCAGCATTATAAACATATACAATTGAGAGCATATTTGAACACTTCATATTGGACACCACAACCAAATTGAGTCATGCTTCAAAATTACATAACATACGAATTCATCACTTATGTCATTCGAATGGTGTATCATGACATTGATATCAACTTTTCTTTCAACAAAATATATACTAACACGATCACTCTAGCATGAAATCAATCCATACCTCATCCACAATATTCATATTGAATCATCAAGCCTAACTTCACATAATTGGATAGTAAAACAAGATGGTTACCTTCTTATTAAGGATCTATGCGCATAAGGTCCTCCAATATAGCTAAAACATTCCTAATGTGAGCTTTCTCACACTTCTCTCTTGGTTTCGGGTTTGGCTATGGAGGAGGGAAGAAAGAGATAAAGTTTTGGTTTTTTTCTTTTCCCTCTTCCATATACTGGCTCTCTCTCTCTCCCTCCTTCTCACACATGCCAACCACCATTCAAGACAAGTGTACAAGCCCTCCATAATTTAAAATTTTTACATGCAATCCCTAAGCTTCATAATGGATTATTTTGAGTCTTTTAATATTGCTCTCTAAATTGTTTATATTTTCTATTGAGTCCTAAGAATCCAAATTCAACCAAAGACCAGGTTATAATTGAATCATATCGAAAATTCTAAGCCATAATTTAGAGTATTACACAAACCTTAAAGGCTTTCATAAGCTTTAGGGATCGAATAAAGTGTTGTAAAAGTGTAATTCAAGAAAATGGTGTGAGCCCGTGAATAGGGTATCGGTACAAGCCAAAGGCCGTGTCCGTATGCAGTTGTGGGTCGTATCAGTACTGGTCAACTCGTACTTGTGGAAATCTAGGATTTCCAGTAAGCAGTTTTAGTATCGGTACGCATGTGAGTACCGATATCCGAGGGTTCCGTATCGATACTCGTGTTTGAGTACCGGTACCCGATACACTAAATAATCTATAAATACAAATTAAGGATAAAAATTGATGTGAATATTAATAATTGAATTATGCCTTGATAAATGAGATAACATGGATTAATGGAGACAATGAATGAGATTAATTATACAATTCTCCATAATGTATTAACAACTCGGTAATGTAAAATAAATGAAATGTTGATGATTAGCAACAATAGGGTATCCTTGGGATCCGGAAACCCAGTGAAAGAGTGTTGCAACACCATGGTTAGAGATACCGAATGGAGATTACTGATGCTATGTGATCCGGGCCTCATTCGGAGATACTCGATAGGGATTCCAAGTATGGATGTATGTTCTGATGCTAGGTGACCCGGCCTCACCCAGAGTGTAGATGCTCAAGGGGGAATTCTGAGCAACAATGTATGTTCCGATGCTATGTGATTTCGTCTCACCTGAAGTGTATGTTCTGATGCTTCGTGACTCGGCATCATTCTAGAATTGTTATTGTTGATTGTGAAACAAATATTTTAATTTTGATATAACTAAAAACCTAAGGACTAAATTGAAAATGTTAAAATGAACTTTTAAGTCTTCAAAACATCCCCATATGATTTTAAGATTATGCCAAAGTTAAAAACAAAGTTTTCAAATATTTTTCGAAGTGTTTAAAGCCAAATCAGTGATTTTCAAGTCCCTATTTCGAAACGGCCTAAGGCATTTCGAAACGTTTTCATCACTGCCAACCCATGTTCCGAAACGTGTATCGAAACGGCTTTAGAACACTTGAACCCGTTTCGAAACGGTCTCATACATTTCGAAATTGTTCTTCATTTTTGATTTGAAAACTATAACGGTTGTTATATTATTTAACTTATTTTTCAAAGATTAATAGGGTGTTTCGAAACGGGCTCAATCAGTTTCGAAACGACCCTTGACAGTAGCAAAACCGTTTCGAAACGAGGCCAAGCGTTTCGAAACTGTTCTTCATTTTGAATTAAAAATATGACCGTTACAATTGTTTTTAACTGATTTTCTGAAACCGTTAGGGTGTTTCGAAACAGACTCAGGCTGTTTCGAAACGACCTTTGACAGTGGTAAAAGTGTTTCGAAACGGCTCTAAAGCGTTTCGAAACGGGCTCTTAAATGCACCCCAACGGCTCTTTCTATTTTAGTCCATTCCAAAATAGGTACCCCGCATTTCGAAACTGGTTGTTGCATACTGCATTTATGGAGGTGAGATAACATCCCCAACGGCTCTATTAATGAGTGCAACAACCACAACGGCTAGAAATCAACGAGAAGGTATAAAAGGGACCTCTAAAAGCTCCAGCAACAACTATTGATCCCAAAGCAAACATCCAAACATAAAATCCAAGCAATTGTGCAAAAATCCCATATTGTCTAGAAACCCCAATTATAATTTTCATTCTTATCTTGTTCAATTGGGTTGAGTGCTTGTAATTGGGCTACAATTTGTATTGAGAGATACTCTATTAGCCATCAAATTCTTTGTTATCTTGTTGTGAGGATTGGGTTAAATTTTGGGTAGAAAATTTAACCGAAATTGTAAGGGTTGCCTCCTTAGCCTAGAAAAGGGGAAGAGCAATTAGTGGAATTGTTGCAAATCCTTAGTGAAGCTAAGGTAGTGGATGTAGAGTTCATTTGGAACTTGAACCACTTTAAAATCCCTTGTCAATATTTTTAATTTACAATTTCCACCACACAATCTTTAAAAATCCAATTCACCCCCCCTCTTGGTTTATATCGATCTTTCGATCCACTCAGCAATTGGTATCAGAGCCTACCTCTTTGAGGATTAACAACCACAAGAGGAGTTCCTTGGAAGAGTGTGATCATCAAATATCAAGAGATGGCTTCAACCTCCGGTTCGGGCATGTATGAGTCTCAATCCACTACAAAGCCTCCCTTCTTTAATGGTGATAACTATTCTTTTTAGAAGAATAGAATGCGTCTCTTCATCAAGTCAAATGACTACCTAGTGTGGGATGTCATTGAAGATGTCCCTTATATTCCATTGAAGCAAGATGGTGAAAGCAAGATGGTCTTAAAGAAAAAGATGGAGATGAGTGAAGAAGAAAGGAAAAAGATTCAAGTCAATGACAAAGCTCTTCACATGCTATTTTGTTCTTTCGGTCCGGACATCTATTCTAAGGTTTCATCCATCGAGAGTGCCAAAGAAGTGTGGGACACTCTTGAGACTACTTATGAGGGCACCAACGATGTTAAAGAAACTAAGATTGGAATTCTCAATCTTAGTTATGAAAATTTCAAGATGGAGCCCGATGAGACGGTGTCTAAGATGTTTAATCGTTTCTCCACTATTGTCAATGGGCTAAAGGGTTTTGGAGAAATCATACCGGAAGACAAGCTTGTCCTGAAGCTACTCTATTCACTTCCCGAGTCTTGGGATGGGAAGAGAATCGCTATCATTGAAGCTAAGAATTTGAAAACTTTAAAGCTTGATGAGCTTGTGGGTTCTCTCCTTACTCATGAGATCATGAAGCAAGGAAGGGAAGAAGAGAAGAAGAAAGAAGAGAAAAGGGTAGAGAAGCTTGAGGTTGAGAAGAAGAAGAAGATGGGAATAGCTCTCAAAGCTTCACAACATGAAGAGAGCTCTTCTAGTAAGGAGGATGAACTAGAAGAATTGGCTATGATAGCCAAACGATTCTCACGTTTTATGAGGTCCAACCGAGGAAGAAAAATCCAAAGAAAGATGGACTTCAAAAGCAAGAACAAAGAAGAAGGAAGGGATCCTATCATTTGCTTTGAGTGCAAACAACCCGGCCACATACGTTCGGAGTGCCCTCAACTCAAGAAGAAGGGCTTTGAGAAGAAGAAGACGCTCAAAGCCAAGCTTGCTACTTGGAGTGATGAGGAGTCATCGGAGGATGACGAACAAGAAGTGGCTAACCTTTGCCTCATGGCACTTGAGGAAGATTCCTCCATGGTAACCTCTAACTCATCTACTTTAGATTTTACATATGAAGAATTGAATGATGCATATGATGAGTTACAAGAGGTCTATGATGAATTAGTTGAGAAATATAAAGAGTTGGTCATTAGGAACAAAAAGATTATTTTGGAACTAAATGAGAAAAAATGACTCACTCACTCAAGCTAATTCAAAATTTGAGAAAAAGATATTAGGGTTAAAAGATGAACTAAAATTCTTTCAAGATGAAAATGTTGATCTTAATAATCTTTTGTCTCAATGTAATAGTGAACACCAAAAGGTGTTGGTTGAGCTAAATGAGCTCAAAAAGTCTTTGAAAAATGTTGGTAGTGTCAAGCATGAAATAGGTGAATCCCAAGAACACACCAACCTAAGAAAAATACTAACTACTACAAACAAGGTAGCTATCCTAGACATAGTAGAGCTAAAAGAATTAGAAGTGTATGGGTTCCTAAGGAACTTGTAAAATCTAATAATATTATTGCTATGTCATCTTGGATTCCTAAGGGAACCAAGGTTTTGGGAGCTAACACTCATGGACCCAAAATGATTTGGGTACCAAAAACAAAAGCTTAATATCTTTGTTTGTAGGGGGAGCATTGCTACAAGGCCAAAGCACAAAGTCAAAACTCATGGTACCTTGATAGTGGATGGTCAAGGCATATGACCAGAGACAAGAGTAGATTTATGGATCTAAAGCCAAAAAGTGGAGGAGTAGTGACATTTGGTAACAACTCCAAAGGCCACATTAAAGGTATTGGCTCCATAGGTAATCACTCTACTATTCTCATTGAAAATGTCTTATATGTCGATGGTCTTAAACACAATTTATTGAGCATAAGTCAATTGTGTGATAAAGGATTTAATGTGTTATTTGATAAAAATGGATGCAAAATTGTAGACATTAAATCTAATAATATTATGCTCATAGGTCATCGCATAGGGAACATATACATGGTGCATCTAGATGACATTCATACATCTCATGCATGCTTAGTTGCTCAAAATGAAAATGATGCATGGTTGTGGCATAGGAAACTAGGACATGCTAGCATAAGTGTTTTAGAAAAACTAGTCTCCCTTAATCTAGTTAGAGGTTTACCCAAGATAAAATTTTCAAATGATAAAATTTGTGATGCATGCTCAAAGGGTAAACAACATAGATCTTCCTTTAAATCCATTAATGATGTTTCTACTAGTAGATGTTTACAACTTATCCATATGGATTTATTTGGGCCAATTAGAACTATGAGCTTGGGTGGTAAGTCTTATGCTTTTGTACTTGTTGATGATTTTTCTAGATTTACTTGGGTTCTATTTTTAAGTACTAAAGATGAGGCTTTGGAAAAATTCATCACATTTTCAAAATTAACCCAAAATGATCTTGAACTTAAAATTTCACATATTAGAAGTGATCATGGAACCAAGTTTCAAAATTTAGGGTTTGAAGATTTTTTAAATGAAAATGGTATTAGCCATGATTTTTCGGCTCCTCGAACTCCTCAACAAAATGGGGTAGTTGAGAGGAAAATAGAACTTTGCAAGAAATGGCTAGAACTATGCTTTGTGAAAACAATTTACCTAAATATTTTTGGGCGGAAGCCACAAACACCGCTTGCTATATTGTAAATCGAGTAATGATTAGGCCAATTTTAAAGAAAACACCTTATGAGATTTTAAAATCTAAAAAGCCTAACATTAGCTATTTTCACCCTTTTGGTTGCAAGTGTTTTGTTTTAAATAATGGAAAAGACAACTTAGGTAAATTTGATGCAAAAAGTGATGAAGCTATTTTCATAGGTTACTCTTTAACCTCTAAAGCCTATCGAGTATTTAACAAAAGAACTTTAGTAGTAGAAGAATCTATTCATGTTGTATTCGATGATAACCTCCTTCCTAGGAAGGATTCTTGTGATGATGATGATGTAGGAATCATAAATGCCTTTGACGGAGGACAAACTTCAAAGGAGGATGAGATTCCAACAAAAGAAGAGGACACACAAGATCCACCTCTTGAATTCTTGAATGGCTTGGCTCTTGTGGAAAAGGAAGTGAGCTACCCAAGGGAGTTGAACTATGTCAAAGATGGTGAAATCTTGGGTGATCCATCCAAGGGGGTAACCACTCGATCTTCTCTTAGATTAATGAATCATGTTGCATTTATCTCATGCATAGAGCCTAAGAATATTAAAGAAGCATTGAAAGATGACTTTTGGATTATGGCTATGCAAGAAGAGTTAAATCAATTTGAGAGAAGTAACGTTTGGACATTAGTTGATAAGCCTAGTAATCAATCTACAATAGGAACTAAATGGGTCTTTAGGAACAAGCTAGATGAGAGTGGTAACATTGTAAGAAATAAAGCTAGACTAGTAGCACAAGGTTACACTCAAGAAGAGGGAATATATTTTGATGAAACCTATGCACCCGTAGCTAGAATGGAAGCCATTAGGATGTTGCTTGCAATATGCATGTTATCATAATTTCAAGCTTTTTCAAATGGATGTTAAAAGCGCATTTTTAAATGGTTTTATAAATGAAGAAGTGTATGTGGAACAACCACCGGGTTTTGAAGACTCAAAATTTCCAAATCATGTTTTCAAACTTACCAAAGCTCTTTATGGTTTAAAACAAGCTCCTAGAGCTTGGTATGAAAGACTTTCAAACTTTTTAATTGAAAAAGGATTTGAAAAAGGTAAGGTGGACACTACACTTTTTATAAAAATGTATAAAAATGACATCTTAGTAGTTCAAATTTATGTTGATGATATTATCTTTGGTTCTACTAATGAATGTCATTGTCAAGAGTTTACTAAGTTAATGCAAGGTGAATTTGAGATGAGCATGATGGGGGAGCTCTCATTCTTTTTGGGACTCCAAATCAAGCAAAAAAGGATGGCACCTTCATCAACCAAGCAAAATACATAAAGGATATGCTCAAGAAGTTTGGCTTGGAGAATGCAAAGCCTCAAGCCACACCTATGAGCTCATCTACAAAGCTTGACAAAGATGAAGGAGGTAAGTGTGTTGACTCTAAGCTTTATCATTCTATGATTGGATCATTGCTTTACCTTACCGCAAGTAGACCGGATATCTTGTTTAGTGTTTGCTTGTGTGCTAGGTTTCAAGCTAGTCCTAGAGAGTCTCACCTTATAGCCGTTAAGAGAATCTTTAGGTACCTTAGAGATACTCCTTGTTTAGGTCTTTGGTACCCTAGAGACTCTACCTTCAACCTTCATGCTTACTCGGATGCGGATTATGGGGGTTGCAAAATCGATAGGAAAAGTACTTCGGGAACTTGTCAATTCCTAGGTAGTATGCTCATATCTTGGTTCTCTAAGAAACAAAATAGTGTAGCCTTATCTACCACCGAAGCCGAGTACATATCCTTAGGGAGTTGTTGTGATCAAGTCCTTTGGATGAAGCAACAACTCTTAGATTATGGAATTAAAGTTGAAACCATACCCCTAAAATGTGACAACAGTAGTGCAATATGTCTAACAAAAAATCCCATCCAACACTCTAGAACCAAACACATAAAAATAAGGCATCATTTCATTAGAGATCATGTCCTTAAGAAAGATGTGGTTATAGAGTATGTAGACACCTTAAATCAATTAGCGGACATATTTACAAAACCTTTAGACAAAGAGCGTTTTTGGTCCCTTAGGAGAGAGTTAGGTCTAGCTAGCCTATCTTGACCTTTTAGGACCTCTTTTGTGCTTAAATTTGCTTGATCTTGTGAAATGTCATGTTTATGTCTTTAGACTCCTAATTTCATCCATGCTTATAGCTAGGGGGAGTATGTTTATGTTTGCATATGTTTTGCCTGCTCATTCATGTCATTTATGCATGTTAGGCCTAAGAAAAAATCATTTTTCTGCACTTTTAGAGCCTCATCTGCACTTCCAGGCCCAGGTGTATCGAAATGGGCGACCTTGTTTCGATACGGATACCTTAAATCCATGTCTGAGAGAAGGGCATTTCGAAACGCCTCCGAAGTGTTTCGAAACGTTTTGGCTACTGCCAAGGGGTGTATCGAAACGTGTTTCAATACGGGTCAACAGGGCTTCGATACGGTCAACACCGTATCGAAACGGTTAGCTAAAGATCTCAAAATGGTCAAACCCTAGTCATCTCGTTTCGAAACGGGTCCAGACCGTTCCGAAACGGTTTCGCGGATAGCTTTATTTAGGGCTTTTAAAGTTAAAATCAACTTTTATATCAAACTCCTAAAAACCCTAAATCGCCTCCCTCTCTATAAATACCCTCTCAAACTCTTTGTTTTTCACAAAATTGTGAGGGGTTTTACTCTAAAACTCAAGTCTAAGCAAGTTTCATCAACATTGTGCAAAGATTTTCATCAAATCATCCAAAATCCCTAACTAAGGTATTTTTCCCCTTTTTTCTTTTTCTTTCAATTTATGTTCGAATCTTAGGTTAGAAAATTTTATTTTTGTATAAATTATATGTTTTCATGTGTGGGTTTTCCATATCTTGTAAAAAAAATCAAAATCTCAAAATTTTTTATTCGAATATAAAATTTTTCAGTCGTATTTTTTTCTGTTTTTTTATTTTATTTTAATTTTTCTAAAAACCTAAGTGGGATTTATTATTGGATTGATTTTAAATATCAATGCATACACCTAATTTTAAAACATGCTTGCTTAATGTTTTTAGATGTCGGAACAAGCTAACAAAAAGCGTAAGGTCGTTCAAACCGGTGATTCGAGCATTCGTCCGAATCTTGCTCTGCTTTTTCAAAAATCCCTTCGAACTAACGAGATGCGAGCTTGCTTCACTTATGTCAAGGATTTCGAAGTTCGTCGAGAACGTGTCATTGACCTTGATTTCCTCAATTTCGAGCGATTCCTATTCCGTTACCTCGAGCGTTTAAGTGAATGGAATCTTCTTCCTTTGTTGAGCATTCCGGATATTTTCTACAAACATATGGTACTCATCTTTTACTCTAATGCTCGTTTTATTCATGATGAAACCAAAACCGAGGTTGTAGGAATTGAATCTTTCATCTTGGGTAAAAAGTTTGTTGTTGATATTGCTATCTTGGAGTCCACTTTTAACCTTAAAGATGAAGGTCTTGATGATGAACGTCACTTTGGCACTTTCACCGGTCCGGCACTTACTTTGGATGTGCACGGTCGTTTTCTTCACTTGATGGTTTCATAGTTCCTTCAACCTTCCGGAGGTAAATACTCTCATATCCGTCAAGTTGATCACTTTTGGCTTGAATGTTTCCGTAGAGGTGAGCGCCCTAATGTTCCCAAGATTATTTTTGCCGAGATGGTCAATAATGTTAAGCTTATTGACACCAATGAGTTAAAGTCTTTTACCTATGGCACAATCTTGAGCTACATCTTTCATGACCTTGGTATCGATTGTACCTACGACTCACCGGAACCTCGTAAGTGCAAGCTTGGTGAGTCCTCTCTACGCAAATCCGGGTTTCGATATTTGAATAATGTTTGGGAAAGAGTTGATAGAGAATCTCCTCCTCCTCCCGTTTCTCCTCAACCGCAAGTTCAAGTTGGAAACAATGAAGCCCTTACGGCTCTCATTACCGAGCGGTTCAATGCTTTGGATACTCGCATTGCTTCGGGGTTTGATGCCATGGACACTCGCTTGAAAATGTCGAGGATCGCCTCCAAACTCTTGAGACTTCCCATTCAAACTTGGATTTGTCCTTCTCTACTCTCTATGGGCAATGGACGAAGTTTCACCGTTCTCAAGTTAAGAGCGACGATGAGACTTCTGATGATGATGACGAGGCTTAGGACTTTTATCTCATATCATATCATATTATTTATGCACTTTAGGTTTAAGATTGCATCTTTATTATGTTTTAGGAACATATGCTTTTGATCTTTTGTTTGGGATTTTATTTTGAACTTAATGTTGGTTTATGTTTTGGATATTTTGATATTATGAATTAATATTATTGTTGCTTATTAATGCTTATTGGTACTAATCCTTTGTCTTCTCTATGATCTTTCATTATTCTTTTTGATCTAACAAAAAGGGGGAGAAGAAATTTAAGAGCCACAAACTAAAATTCGTTTTAAATGTTTAAAAGGTTTTTTAAGTTTTATAACTTCGATTTCAAGCTAAACAATTTTTAAACATTAAAAACCTATCTTAAATTAAGGGGGAGTTAGAATATTTTCAAAACTTTCAAAATTCTTAAAAATTCTAACTTTGGTTTTGTTATATCAAAAAGGGGGAGATTGTGAAACAAATATTTTAATTTTGATATAACTAAAAACCTAAGGACTAAATTGAAAATGTCAAAACGAATTTTTAAGTCCTCAAAACATCCCCATATGATTTTAAGATTATGCCAAAGTTAAAAACAAAGATTTCAAATATTTTTCTAAGTGTTTAAAGCCAAATCAGTGATTTTCAAGTCCCTGTTTCGAAACGGCCTAAGGCATTTCGAAACGTTTTCATCACTGCCAACCCATGTTCCGAAACGTGTATCGAAACGGCTTTAGAACACTTGAACCCGTTTCAAAACGGTCTCATACGTTTCGAAACTGTTCTTCATTTTCGATTTGAAAACTATAACGGTTGTTATATTATTTAACTTATTTTTAAAATATTAATAGGGTGTTTCGAAATGGACTCAATCAGTTTCGAATCGACCCTTGACAGTAGCAAAACCGTTTCGAAATGAGGCCAAGCGTTTCGAAACTGTTCTTCATTTTGAATTAAAAATATGACCGTTACAATTGTTTTTAACTGATTTTCTGAAACCGTTAGGGTGTTCCGAAACGTGCTCAGGCTGTTTCGAAACGACCCTTGACAGTGGAAAAAGTGTTTTGAAACGGCTCTAAAGCGTTTCGAAACGGGCTCTTAAATGCACCCCAACGGCTCTTTTTATTTTAGTCTGTTCCGAAACAGGTACCCCGCGTTTCGAAACGGGTTGTTGCAGACTGCATTTATGGAGGTGAGATAACATCCCCAACGGCTCTATTGATGAGTGCAACAACCACAACGGCTAGAAATCAATGAGAAGATATAAAAGGGACCTCTAAAAGCTCCAGCAACAACTATTGATCCCAAAGCAAACATCCAAACATCAAATCCAAGCAATTGTGCAAAAATCCCATATTGTCTAGAAACCCCAATTATAATTTTCATTCTTATCTTGTTCAATTGGGTTGAGTGCTTGTAATTGAGCTACAATTTGTATTGAGAGATACTCTATTAGCCATCAAATTCTTTGTTATCTTGTTGTGAGGATTGGGTTAAATTTTGGGTAGAAAATTTAACCGAAATTGTAAGGGTTGCCTCCTTAGCCTAGAAAAGGGGAAGAGAAATTAGTGGAATTGTTGCAAATCCTTAGTGAAGCTAAGGTAGTGGATGTAGAGTTTATTTGGAACTTGAACCACTCTAAAATCCCTTGTCAATATTTTTAATTTGCAATTTCCACCACACAATCTTTAAAAATCCAATTCACCCCCCTCTTGGTTTATATCGATCTTTCGATCCACTCAACATTGATTGATATATATTTTTTTCTAGATTATCTAATGAGATCTTGGGTATGATTGGGCTATGAGAGCCATGTATGCCGGATGCTATGATAAGAGCATGTGTTTAGGCGACTAGTGGTAACGCCACGTGTTTATTTATCTCTCCTTATTGCTCGTACTAGCTTGCTTGCTTAAGTTTTTTTATTAACATGAAGTATAGTAGAGTAGATGTGTAACGCTGAGCTTTGTAAGTTCAGCGCTCAAAATCGTTGTTTCCTTGCGTATGTTTGATCGTTGAATCCTGTAACCCCCTTGACCCGGCCTAGACACGAGACCAAAACGAACGAGTTACAGAAGGAATATTGAAGTAAACCGTGAAATTTTACCTCAATAAACAACCTTATTTTTTCTTTTTATCTTATCTAGATGCACATTAATATCCTATGTGATTTGAACTCGGAGCAGAAGAAACCTTAACTCAAACAGACATCGCTTTGACATTCAATTGGTTATGAACATGAATTGGGGACCAATTAGTAATTTTAACAAATTGCATTGACTTCAGTGAAATTAAAGTTACCATCCTTTAATTAGTTATATTGCTTGCTACGATGTCAAATTTCAGCTCAATTCGATTATCCCAACTCATTCAATTGATGCATAACATTTAGGGACCAAAACAGAAGAAATCAGAAACATTCAAAGTTCAAAATAACTAACTTACTTGTTAGCCGTATCGAAACGGTTAACCCTGTATCGATATGCCTCGTACTGAAACAGTTCGAAATGTTTTGATATACGGGCATGTACTGATACAGTCTTAAGTGTTTCGATACGTAGAATAGGAGTAGCCAAATAAGCCAAGGCCTATTTCGATACACATCGAACCGTATCGAAACCCCATGCCCATTTCAATCTCACCGTATCGATACGGCCTTAGGCGTATCAATACGCCCATGCCTGAAATGCCCCAATTTTCTGGTTTTTCATGTTTTTAAGGATTCAAACCCATACCAACATGCCTTAAACATAATCATATGTATATTAGAGACTAAACTATGCCAAAACAACACATAAACATCATCAAGAATCAACTATGCAGGATCTTCGGCTGGCAGCTCGGGAGGCGTTGAGGGAAGGAGGAGTAGTGGTGTTCGCGGCAACAAGACCACCACGGTTCCTTCATCGAATTAGTGAGTTTTGTGGTTTTCTTCTATCATATTTTTCCGATGATTAGTTTTCTTTTCTGGAATTGTCAAGGGGCGGCTAGCCCTAGTTTCCGTGGACATTTGAAGGATTTTTATAGGATAAGTCGACCTCAGGTACTGGCTATTTTTGAACCACAGATCAGTGGTGGTACGGCTGATAGGGTTATTGCACGCATGGGTTTTCCTAATTCATTCAGAGTGGAGGCGAGAGGGCTTAGTGGTGGTGTTTGGGTTCTTTGGCAAGACTCGGTTCAGGTTGAGATTATTAGGGTATCGAACCAGTTTGTTCATGGTAGAGCTCGTGATGTTGGTTCTATGCGATGGTTTTATTTCACGGCGGTGTATGCTAGTCCTACTGTTTCCGTTCGCAAACTCTTGTGGCCGTTGTTGGCTAGTTTGAGTCCGGGAGATGGGGTGTCGTGGTTGTTAGGAGGCGATTTCAACACTATACTGCGGCGGGAGGAACGATTTGGAGGTTCGGCTAGGGGTAATGGCGTGTGCGCTCTATTTCGGGATTTTATTTTTGACCTGGGCCTAATCGAAGTAGAGTATAAGGGTAGTGACTTTACTTGGAAGCACGGTGATCTTCATAAACGTTTGGACTGATGTTTGTATAATGTCACTTGGGCGAGTTTGTTCCCGTCGGTGGTAGTCTCCCATCTTGACAGGGTTGGTTCGGATCACTGCCCTCTCTGGTTCCATACTCTGTCTCGGGACGGTTCGCGGAGTGGGCACCCGTTTCGTTTCATTGCGGCCTGGCAAGATCATCCTGAGTTCGAGGAGTTTTTGCGAGGCACGTGGGATGGATCGCGTGATGTTGTAGATAATGTGGACAATTTCATGCATAATGTTAGAGATTGGAACGTCAATGTGTTTGGGCATATTGGAAAGAAAAAGAATGAGCTTCTTGCGAGACTTCGTGGGATCGATAAAGCCCTTCGAGTTGCGCATTCGGATTTCCTTGTTCAGCTCGATGCGTCTCTAAGGGCGGAACTAGATGATGTGCTTCTACAAGAGGAAAGTCTTTGGGTGCAGAAGTCCAGAGAACAGTGGGTTCGCTTTGGTGATAAAAATTCCAAATATTTCCACAACTGTACCATGCAACGTCGACGACAGAATTATGTGCAAGCTCTTAGACTCCCTAACGGTAGATGGTGTTCTGATCAGAATGTTTTGCAGAAGTTGGCGGTGGATTTCTATCAGAAGATGTTCACATCGTCGGGGAGTGTTGACGTAGAGTTAGCGGGGAGGGACTGTTTTCCGTTGGTGGATGATGGTTTACTCAGAGGTTTGGCTCGCCCGGTAACAGATGAGGAAGTGCGAACGGTGGTGTTTGATATGTCACCGTTGAAGGCCCATGGGGCGGACGGTGTTCATGCGTTGTTTTATCAACGAAATTGGAATGTCGTTGGCCCATCAGTTTGTCGCTTTGTACGTGAGGTGTTCGCGGGCAAGCCGTTCGATCCCTCCTTGAACCGCACTCTCCTTGTTTTGTTACCTAAGGTACGCAACCCGGAGTCGATTTCTCAGTTTCGCCCAATTGGGCTGTGTTCTGTGCTGTATAAGGTTATCACGAAGACTATTGTTAATAGGCTTAAGCCTCTTTTGCCTTGCTGGGTTTCGGATAGTCAGACTGTTTTTGTCCCTGGGCGGTCCATAACTGATAACATAATTATCGCCCAGGAGGTCATCCATTCTATGCGTTTAAAGAAAGGAAAGGTGGGTTCAATGGCGATCAAAATTGATCTTGAGAAAGCGTATGATCGCCTTGAATGGGACTCTATTGCGGACACGTTATCGGAAATCGGAATTCCGGGGGAGTTGCGTAGCTTAATCATGAGATGTGTTTCATCGGTTACTACACAAGTGCTTTGGAATGGTTCTGTTTCAGAGTCTTTTGCACCGTCGAGGGGTATTCGTCAAGGAGATCCATTGTCACCATATTTGTTTTTTCTGTGCATGGAGCGCTTAGCTCATGCTATCCGGGCTGAGGTAGAGGACGGTGCGTGGAAGCCGGTCCGATTGGCTCGTTCGGGGCCATCTATATCACATCTTTTCTTTGCTGACGATATGATATTGTTCAGCGAAGCTTCGCCGGCTCAGGTTACTATTATTGAGGAGGTGTTAAAGCGCTTCAGTACAACTTCGGGTCAAAAGGTCAGTATAGCCAAAACCTGCATCTATTTTTCCAAAAATGAGGAGCATGATCTTTGCGTAGCTATCAGTTCTCGGTTCGGTTTTTGTCGTGTGATAGACCTTGGGAAGTACTTGGGTGTTCCCCTACTACACAAACGCGTGACTCGGGCTTCTTACAATTTCATTGTTCAGCGTGTAAGGGATAAACTTTCGAGATGGATGGCTAAATCTCTCTCGCTTGCGGGGAGAATTACACTTGCTAAATCGGTGTTGTCCGCGATTCCCTATTATGCTATGCAGTCTTCTTTCCTTCCTAAAGGTACGTGTCGTGATATTGAATGTTTAATTCAGAGTTTCATTTGGGGTAAGGATGAAGGACGGGGTGGTGTACACCTTGTAAATTGGAAATCTGTATGTTCGCCCATTAAGGAGGGGGCCTTGGCTTTCGGTCGTTGGTGGTGCAAAATGAAGCTTTTTTAATGAAGCTTGCTTTTAATTTAATACGACAATCGGATCAACTATGGGCGCAAGTTCTACGGTCCAAGTATAAATGGGTGGTAGCTGTCCCGGATACTTTGATTCGTCCACGTTGTTCCCATCTTTGGAAGGGTATCAGTTTAGTTTGGGAGGAGGTCCGCTCCGGGCTTGTTTGGTCGATGGGTGATGGGCGCGATATAGACTTTTGGCATGATCCTTGGTTGAGTGATATTGGGGTGCTTGCGGAGTATGTGACGGATGGGGCTGCTCGTGCGAGTCTCCCCCACATTAGCGTCGCCAGCATGGCAACACATGGAGGCGGTTGGAAGTGGGCTGAGATAGAGCATTTGGTGCCGCAGGATATTGTCCTACGTTTGGCAGCAACGATGTCGCCACAGCAAGCCGCGCTTGCGGATGGAGTAGGGTGGAAGTGGGCGGTGCAGCGGGCATTCTCGGTCGGTTCTACTTACCGTGCGCGCGTCAGAGAGGGTGAGGGTCGTGAGGGGCTGTTGTGGAGCTGCATAGCGCGTTTCCGAGGGCTGCAACGGATTAAAATTTTTCTGTGGTTGCTTGGTTGTGGCAAGTTGCTCACTAATGCCGAGAGGGTTCGGAGGCATATGGGGGATGTTTCTAATTGTGGCGTGTGTGGTTCGATATCGGAATCCGTGGATCATCTATTTCGTTCGTGTCCCACGGCGATTGCACTTTGGAGTCGTTTGATTGTTCCTTCTAAACTTACGGAGTTTCTTACATTGAATACGCAAGAGTGGCTACGCATAAACTTATCGTCTCTGAAACATTTTGCGCGTGAGCCGAAGGATTGGGATCTTCGTTTTAGGGCGGTGCTGTGGTCCTTATGGAAGCATCGCATTGCTTGCATATTTGATAAAGATGCTGCTGAGATTTTTGATGTTTGGTCGCACAGCAAGTTTGTGTTTGATGAAAGCGTCCGAGCCTTGGCTGTATCGCGTGCGTTATCTTCTCCTGCAGAGCGCCGCGGATAGCAGGCTTCAGTTTGGGAGGTTCCCCCTTGCGGCTGGCTGAAGCTCAACACGGATGGCGCGCGTACGACGGCTACGGGGTTGGCGTCGTGTGGTGGTGTCGCTAGAGATGAAAAGGGCGATTGGATTTTTGGTTTCTCGAAAGCGATAGGGATTTGCTCCGTGGTAGAGGCAGAACTATGGGGTATGTATGTTGGTTTATCGCAAGCGTGGTCTAGGGGTTATCGCCGAGTTATTTTAGAAACGGATTGTAAAGAGGTTGTTTCGCTTATTCAAGACTCTTCGGCAAAGGGGAGTTCCATCGTTCTGTGTCAACACATTCGGGGTTTATTGCGGCAAGGTTGGGAAGTCAATGTACAGTATGTGCGCCGGGAGATGAACAAAGTGGCGGACTCGTTAGCTAAATTGGCACCTACGGACTCTTTGGACTGTCGGATACTTGACACGCCGCCTATGGTAATAGCCAGTCTACTGGTTATGGACTTGTTCCCTATTTCGTAAGTAGGGTAGTTTATTTCTCTTATTTATCAAAAAAAGAATCAACCACTATGCTTCAAATGAGATCTAGAGGCATGCTTTCTAGAAAATAAACCATCCAACAACCAAAACATTAATCCCAAGCAATATCAACATATAAAGGCCATTTACAACTTCACAATACAACAATACTTTCAAGGAACAAAGTACTTGGATCCTCCTTGCTTACTTGCTGCCTCCACTCCTTTAATTCTTTGCATTGATGGACAAAGAGAGCGTAAGCACACAAGGCTTAGTGAGGAGTGCTCAAAACAAAACATCATCAATGCAATTTAAAACCAATTTCTCAAGACCATTGAAAACATCATTTCAATCTCTTTGCAAAACATCATTTGAACATCATGCCTTGAAAAACCTTGCACTTAAACCTTTCCAAAACGAGCATAATAAATCATATGCATCAAGTATCATTAACCAACAGAAAAACCATTGCTAAACCTCAATTTAAGCCTTCCCATGCATAACAACCATATGCAAAGCTTAAAGAGTAAACATGTATAAATCACATTATACAACATAGATCTTTTCATGATACATCAACAATTATATTGGCTTACAAGTGATCACTAACCAAGTTCTATTCCCAAAACAAAACATCGGATACACGGATTCATAAGTGTTGTCCCAACACTTCATACATTCTTATCGGCATCTCAAGGTTCACACACGGGAGTATTCGGTACACTATATAAACCCCTCAACTGTTGTGACACTCGTTGTGGAGTATTCGGTACACCGTATAAACCCTTCAACACCACTCATCGGTAGATGTATAACCCCACTAACGAGAGATGGGACACTACACTTCCTCGATCGTTAGGGTACATGGATAGAGTATTCGATACACTATATAAACCCTTCAACATCCAATGCAACTTGTTTATAGTGCACTCAATCCTATAGCAGGCTAGCTATATCCGATAGCATTTTTAAAACCACATCACTTGCCAATATAATTCATTATAACCAACCACATACCACATTGTTTTCATAGCAACAACATAAAACCATTTTCCAAAGCATCAAGTCATGCTTTAAACACAAGTATAAAACACATACTTACATAGATCACTTACCATGTGCATCCATCATCATCTCAAGATTAAAAATAGTATATCACATACTTAAAAATTGCATAAATAGTAGGTAAATTTGTTTAATCAAAAACAAGTGTATAAACCTTTTCGTAAAAGCACAACCGAGAGAGAAACCACTTTATACTTACTTCCAAACTTAGACAATCATTTAAATCTTAACTATAAGTTCTCAAACCACTTTTAAAACATTTCAAAGCTGAAATCCACGTTCTCACTCACCGACACGCGAAACCTCGATTCGCCAACGTGAAACTAAGCGTCTGAAGCCTCCAAAGCTTCACCGGTTGCTAGCGGATCATTCTCCCCTATTTTAACTACATAATAAAAGATGATTAATGCATCTCAATGCATTCGAAATTCCAGCAAGCATTTCCACAATATTGCCTTACCAAAAACTATCGATCGCCTATTCGAAACAACTGAAATCATCACCAAAACACTTCTAAACATAACCCAGCAACAAACTAACGTTTCAAATCACCAATAATCATTGATTAACATCCAAAATCATCATATTATCATCCTTATACCTCCAGCATTCATAAAATCACCACAACTCCACAAAAACCCAAATCTAGCAACCTAAACAACTATAGATTCACATAGTTTCGGGATTATAATGATAAAACCTTTATCTTAACATTATTAAACTTCAAAATCATGATTAAAATCAATCATAAACCCAGCAAAACAAATCCAATCTGAAAATCATATAAATCCATCAATAAAACTTTGATTTAATCATATTACCCAATTAAATTACGGGTGAGCGTTCGATCGAGTCGAGTCGAGTCAAAAAATTTCGAGCTATTCGAGTTGACGCGTCATATTTTACAACTTGAACTTAATTTGAAATCTTTTCGATTCGAGTTGAGTTTTCAAGTTCCTATACAAATTTAATTGTAATTATTTACCATGTTATAGCACAGTTTGATTCTAATTTAAACGACTTTCTCTAATCATATAAGATATGCATATATTTTTTTTCATATTATTTTTCACATGTATAAGTAAAATTTGTAATGTTATTTAACAAAAAATATCATCTAAACTTTTAAAATATATTTATAATATAATTTTTAAATAAGGAAATTTTGGGGATAAAGTATTGATGGGAGTATGAATGAGTCAATAAATTGATGTGAAGAAAAAATTACAAAAATAATTTAGTTGAATGATCAAATTGAATAAAATGTAAAGTTAAAGGACTAAATTGCAAAAAGAATATATTTTTAAAAATGTGAATTGAAGTTGTATAAATATTATATAGTTTTATTGAATCATGTGTTTTAATTTTGGTCAAAAATAGACTTAAAATGAAAGAGGAATTGAAGAAATAGGAAATCATTCAAAGTTGAGGGGCTAAATTGCAAAAGTTAAAAAATTAATTTAAAAAGTATTAATTGAAACTGAATATGTATCCTACGGTGGTTTAGGAGCATGTGATTCAAATTTGGTCAAAAATTAACTTAAAACGAAGGAGGGATTGAAGAAATGAGGAAATCATACAAAGTTAAGGGGCTGAATTGAAAACACTATGAAATTTATTTTCAAAAATATAAATTGAAGATAAATAAGTATTCTAAGTTGGTTTAGGAATATGTAGTTCAAATTTGGTCAAAATGGACTTAAAATGAAGGAGGAATTGAAGAAAAATGAAACCATGGACTAAATTGCAAAAGTGTAAAATTCGGCTATTCGATTTTTCGATTATTCAAGTTGGGAAAATTTCAACTCATATTTTTTTTGAGTTACTCTAGTTGACACGAATAACTCGAACGACTTGAATAACTTGACTTGAATAACTCGAAATTGAAAAAAATATATCGATTTTTTCGATTCGAGTCGAGTTTTACTCACCCCCTAAATTAAATCATAAAACCACATTAGAAAACACATATAAAGGATCAATAATTTAGTAATTTCAGTAAATAACCTTACATTAGAGGAGAAGAACGAACCTTACCTCCAATGTATGAGTTTCCTCTTAATTGGATGTTTTCCTCTTGAAAATCAAAGAGATTCAATAAGATTTTTAGAAAATATATTGAAGAATCATTTAGGAAATCAAAGAGTTAAGAAATCAAGATCATTACCTTCAATTTTCTGATGAAAAAATGTGTTTGGCTAAAGAGAAGTTGAGAGAAAATCTTGAGAAAAGAAAGTTATGTCAAATTGTGATTTTAGAAAATAATCAATTTCCTTAATTAAATCCTTTTTAATTCTTTTAATTAAAGCACATTTAAAACAATCCTAATTAAGGGAAAACTTAGATTAGCCCAATGGTATGATAGCTCCTTAAAGATTCAAAGTTTTGACCCTTTTACAAAACAGTCACTAAAACTAGTTTTTAAACTTTACACTTTGGTCACTAATCCAAAATATCACATTTCCAAATCTCGTTTCCCAAAATTGATTTCACCAAAAGTTTTTATGTATTTAAAAGGGATTTTGGATAATTTTTTTATATTTTAATCACTCTCTAAAATATGTTTTCCCTAAACTCATCCCGAAACTTACATGAATCCCTAATCTCGGTCCAACAGACCCTATAACCATCGCAAAACCTCTAGGCCCAAAATTGGGGTGTTACAAATCATGGGATCGAGGAGCACTATCGCTACAGGATTCTAGCATGCAGTGATCTCTAGATTATGCTACTTGTGTTTAGTATGCTATGTATTCATAAGACCTTACGTGGTGGAGTCTGTAATTCTTATTTTGTAAATTTTATTAATCAAATTGAATGTTCAAATATTTTAATTTAATTGGAGCTCCTTTGTAACGTTTTAATCATTTATATATTTATTTTTAAATCATTGGCTTTCGATGTTTTTGAAAAGCATTTTATTTGGGCTAAACCAAGTTGAGAAATTTTATAGAAACGGGTTGAGCTTAAGGCCCAAATGTGACATTTGGGTTTAGGGTGTTATAGAGTCCATGGCAGATAGCCATGGATAGGGCACTTTTTGAGTAAACCCTTGTATCTTTCTCTTGCATCATAATAATTCTCATTATCCTATTACCGAAAAGAAGTTATATCGCTTCTAAGCTTAGCATTTAGCATGGTGAGTTAAAGTGAAGTAGAAACTTCTGGGCAAGTTCTGTCCATGTTGATATAGAACCTGGATTGAGAGGACTGGGCCATTTTTTGGCTCTATCTTTGAGACAATAAGTGTAATACCACAATAGGCGGCTTAGAATTATATCACCAATTTGAATGTAACACAATTGTTTGAGACACCTTTAGAATAAACAATCAAGAGCTTTAAGGCTAAATTAGAATCATGAGAATTTTGGATAGTTAAATTAAAAGGGATTAAACTGAATCCTTAATGGATTCAAGGTTTGTATGCTAAAATTTTATAAAAGTAGGGACTTGTACACTTGTCCCATTGTGGGGAAAACATATGATAATTCTAGATTAAGGGACGATAATCCCCAAAAGAATATCTTCTTTTTCATCCAAGATAACCGAGAGCTAAAGTGAGTGAGAGAGAGAGAGAATGATTCCATGGATGTGTGAGCTAGATGATTCAATTTTAAGAATATTTCGGTTAGCTTTAAGTAGAAGGTAAATTACTCTTCTTTTCTTTTCTTTTAATCAAGTTGAATTGTGAAATGCTAGATGAAATTATAAGCTCAGTTAGTGATTCCTATAATGAAGTTTCCATGCTTGAAACCTTCGTGTTTAGATAGAGTAGTTATGTTATTATCTAGTAAATTGTAAGATTATATGATTATATAGCCCTCGGATGATATGTGTTGGATGAGCAAAATTGTGTTTAAGATTATAGGGTGATCCTTGCCTATCATGAGCTATTAAATTACTTGGTAATTTTGAATTAAAAAATGTTTTGTTGGGACTGATTTGAGGAAAGAATGAAGGAGGACTATTTTGAGAATCTAGGGGCTGAATTATAAAAGTTTGGGGACTAATTTAATGACTTTAGAAAATAGGGGAGGGACTGTTTATTAAATTAAGGATTATTTATACAAAATGGACTATTTTGAGTGTTATATTTGTGTGTGTGTGTGTGTGTGTGTGTATGTGTGTATAAGCTGGACTGTTTTGAACAAATATAGAGTATGATGGACTGTCTCGAGTCATATGTGTATATAAATAGGTGATTTGGGACTGTTTTGAGTATGAACAAATGTAAATATGAAAATATGACAGAAAATGCATTTACATGAACTATAGGGACTGTTTTGAACAAGAGTAAATGTGTAAGGGTTGTTGTGATAGATATGTAGATTGACTTTGGTGTGTAAGGAAGAATGTAGAATGTTTGTATGTACAAAGACATGTTAGGGGTTGTTTGAAGTAATTAAGCATGTATGCTAATGCAAGAACAATTTTACAACAATATATATATATATGGTAATGGACTGTTTTGTGCATTGTATAAGTATACATGGACTGTCTAGAGTATGTACATGTATACATGTGTAATTCTGGACTATTTTTTACATTGTATAAGTATACATGGAGTGCTTAGAGTATGTACATGTATGCATATGTAATTCTGGGCTGTTTTGAACATATATGAATAGAGTGAGCTTAAGGTGAATTATAGAAGAGTGTTTTATGTTTGTTAGCAAGCATATTTGATCTGAGAAATTTGAAAGAGACTCTAATGCTTAAATGGGTTATTATTTAATGAGAGGTACATACCGTGATTAAAAAGTGGATAATGGCATGAAGGCTAGAAAAAGGAAACTATTTGGGAGTATGTGAAAGTGTGGATTCAGATATCCCGTAACTTTCAGATATCAGGTGAGTGTAGTTGCATTCGTTTCGAGTGACACTGAGTCACCTCGATCTTTACTTTTATATAATTATTATTTTAAATGTTCGAGTATGGATTGTATATGATCATTTTGCATAAGGCTAACATAGAACATCTGAGATTAGGCCTCATTCATGGCATTGAAGTTTTAGGGATAAGGTATGCATTGCATATGCATCATGAATGCATTGTATGCCATAATATGATGTTTAATGACTTTTAAAATGAAGTATAATTGTGTATATGCTTTGCTTTGAATTGGTATCGACCCTTAATCCTTTGAAAGCATAAAATCAAGAAACAACATTTAAGCTTTAAAGTTATAAGAACTCACTCTATAAGGAGCTAAAGGTCACCTTAGGTTATAAGGTACTAAGAAAAGAAACAAGATACTTGCGTCATAAGATACTCATCCTAACAATAAAAGCATAAAAAGTTTAAGTTGCTAAACAATGAAAGTCCTTGGACACTTTGGCATGGTGCAGAGGTATAATTTGGGACTACTGCCCATGAGCTACGGCTCAAGGGTGACGACCCTATATATGTGATATATTGATGACATTAGGAGGTAATGGAGGAGATGATAAGGAAATTGGCGACAGTTGATTGGTTATATGAGAAGTTAGGATTGATATGTTCTAACACTAGCCATTGCTATGTGCTTTGAGCTATGTGTAACACGGACCAATACGGTCAAACAGGGACCAATGCTACCCATGTCCAAATGTGATCCAAGGCAAATGTTCTAAAATATATGAAATCGGATTCTATGCTTCGAATGGAAACTTTGATAAGCAATGTTATGAACTTCGATAAGCTCCGTTATAATCTTTGAAAGCTTGATAAGAACTTCAATAAGCCTTGATAAGACTCCGACTTTGTAAGTTATGAACTCTGATAAGTTCAATAAGAAATTCGAAAGAATTTAGATAAAAATTTTAAAAGATTTTCGAATAAGATTTGGAAGAGTATAAACCCTGATAAAGCTTCATAAGACAAGCCCTAATTATATTAAAGTTAAAATCTGAGTAATTCTTTACCTCTAATAAAAATTTAGAATTTATTACTTTTCCTTTATATGTTGATATCATTGATTATTATGTTTTTATGGTTCACTACATCACTTAGGCTATATCAACCTAATGCATTCATTATTCATGCATGTACAGGTCGATTAAAGTATATGTTTTCGATCGTGATCAAGTGTTGCAAGCTTTCTCAACAATTTTATTCCTTTTCAAGTGTATCACTTTTCCAAACATGCAACATTATATTCAACATAACCAATGAACATGCAATCAGAAGTTTTAGAACTAATTTTTTCGTTTCTTAGGTTCTAGAAGCATAACTTTAGCAAGACAATCCTACACTTTCAAATATTTTAGGCTAGGTGAATTTTTTTTTCCATAACTCGTAGGGTATTTTACTAATTTTCTTATGAGGGATTCAGTTTTGTAAATGACATGTTGATAGAATAGCTTCACCCCAAAGATTTTCATAAGTATTAAAAAGGATATAATCACGCAATTCATCATTTCTTTCAATGTTACATTTTTCATTTCCGCTACTATGTTAGACTCGAGTGAATAAGCAGTGAGTTCAAGTATTGTGCCTTTTTTCACTGTAGTCATTGAAAGTAATATATTCACCGCTTCTATCTGATCTAACTCTTTTATTCTTTTTATTCAATTGATTTTTTATTTATGGTTTATACTTAAGAAACATTTGGAAGACTTCATCTTTATTCTTAAGCAAGTAAACTCTAGCATATCTCTAAAAATCATGAATAAACATGACATAATACCTTTTACCACCTCCAATCATTGTTTGCTTCAAATCTCCTAAGTCAAAATAAATAAGGGTTAAAAGTTTAGTTTCTCTATATGTATGGGTACAAGTTTTTCTAGTTTGTTTAGCCCCAACAGAAATTTCACATTTTTATAGGGAACTATTAGTGCTAAAAATTAATCCAAGAAACTACATGTTTTTTAGATATGAAACATTCACATATCCTAATCTAGCATGCCATAAATCATACAAGTCAATCAAGTAAGTACAAAAGGAGCTAACATTCACATTCATTATTTCATAAACATTCAGTACAAACAAGTCACTTTCACAATATCCCTTACCCAAAAGTTATTATTCTTGGTCAATATGACCTTATTATATTCACAAAAAAATTATTCCAACTTTTCCTAACAGCGCAACAGATATTGGGTTGGTTCGAATATCATGAACATAAATCACATCACTTAAGGCAAAGGTTTTTCCATATATGAGTTTTAGCATAACCTTGTCTTTTTCAAGCACACTTGTAGTTCGGGAAGTTTTTAGACAAACCGATTTATTACTTTTCTCCACTAGGTATAGGAGGTAAATGCAGTTTTATTGCCACATATATGCATAGTTGCACCAGAATCTGACTCATTCAATCATGCTTGTGACAATTTTTGCTTGGGAGACAACCACAACAATAATGACATATGATTGGCTAAGAATTCTAATTTTGTTGAAATCAGTCGATTTCCCCATACACATGAATTTGAATTCAGGTCCATTTTTAATTTTTATAATAAATTTTTCTTATTTTAATACTAGATTTCAACCAGTCGAATGGCTCACCTGTAAAATAGAATTTTTCAAAGGATGAATAATACATTTCTGAAAAACATGGAAAATAGATTTTTCTTCTATATTGAATATGCAATGTGATGTCTTTTGTTGTTTACTTACGATTGAAACAAAAAATATATATATATATTTGATCTTTTTTTGGTGGAAAAATAACATGACTTGATGTCTATGCGAAAGCTCCAAAAATAATAAAACATGTCATATTAGATAATAAGGTCTGTAAAAATATTTGTTCCACTGGTTGGATAACTGTAAAGTACAAACAATACGGTTGAACTTGGAGGTTGAAGGTCAAGTACAGATCAACAGAGCAGTCAAGTGCTTCAATCCCACCGTCCAAGTGCCCATCTGCTATTGTGCACAAGGCTAGTGCCATTGGTGAGAATCGGTGAGATTTATTTTTCCAAAAACTTGGTCGATAGAGAGATAGTCTACCAAGTGTTTGATAAAATTCTTTAAAGAATTTTCAAAAATAAAAAGTAAGCCATATGTTGGTGTTCAATGGCGATCAATGGCGGTCACAGAGAGATCATTGGAGGTCACAAGGAGGATGATCAGACAGACAACATTGTTGGACTCTGTTTGTAGCAAACTTGCCGATGCAACTTCATTGGCAAGGAATATGGCAATTTTTTTACAAACATGGGATCGTCGTTCATGTTTTTGTACCACGGAAAAGGGCAAAAGATGTTTCTCGCTTTGGGTTTGTACGAATGAAAACAAAGGTTGATGCCGAGAGGGTGATTGAAAGATTTGATGGGTTTCGACTGTATGGATTGAGGGTGAGGGTACAGATGGCTTTGCGAGATACGCGGGATTCGTATTGAAGAAGTAAGCGATCAAATTATCAGCAGCATCCTGAATTTGATCCCCAGGTGTAATCAGGGGAAGCCAAAACCACAAAATTAGGGGACACATCGTTCACAAAATCAATCGGATCCTAGACATTATCAGGGGATATCGAAAACATCAAAATAAAAAATAAGGACTCACCAGTCGAAATCATTAACTTCTAAAAGACTAGAGAAGATGAAAGCACAGATTAGGAACTAGAAGATAAAGGAACTGCGGGTTGAGTCTAGATCGATTGTGGGTGTAGTGGATAAGGACAAATGGGAAATCCTACAGGCGTGCGCAACAGGTATTTGTAAACAACCCTATAGTATTAAGGAGTTGGCACAAGAATTCCAGAAATTAAAGATTGAGGGTTTTTCGGTGATGCGTGCCGTGGGCTCTTTAGTTTTGCTCATGTTTGAGGATAGTGTTGTTCAGAATAAACTTATGGAGGAACGATGTTTTGATCAATGGCTCGAGAATGTGATGGAATGGTTGCCAACATTAGGAATGCTTAATCGAAGACTATGGCTATTAGTGAATGGCATTCCAATCCATTCCTGGTCGGAAGAGACGTTTCAAAACATTGATGTGATATGGGGTGATTTGGAAGCAACATCGCCATCTACTTTTGAGAGATGTCGATTTTAAATTGAAACATATTGGATACATAAAATTGATGAATTAATGGAGCTGTGTGTAGTGGACAATATCTTTCATATTCGAGTGGTAGAGATTGAAGAAGCGATTGGGCCAAAGTGTGATTGTAGTTGTGGTATTGAAGAGGATATGAAGAGTGAGGAAGGGGTGAATTTGTCCGTAGTAGTTCTAATAAGGAGGAGTTTCAAAGTGTTGAGAAAGTGGGGTATTTGAGTAGGTCTGTGGATGGAACAGTCGTCCCTGAATCGGAGTCAAAAAAGGAACCAAGCCCTGACCACCTAACAAAGATTTGCAATGGGAATTTTAAGGAGAACCTAAGGGTCTTGGATACAACGTCTAAACATTCGAGTTGGATGGCCAAGGAGGAAATTGGAATGGTTGAGCGATCGATTGAGGGGCAGAATCACGTCGATATTATGGTGGCAACCAGTGTCGAGTCGCAACAAGGTGAAAGTAATCTCAACCGGGAGTTGATTACTATTGACGATAGGTTGGATATTGTTGAGCATGGGACGAGAATAGAAGTCCCTAGGGCTGGAAAGGCTACGATGGTGGAATATAAAGGCGAACATAAGCGTGTGAGACAAGTTCATGAGATTGTACATAGTTTCTTGGATCCGGGAGTTAGGCTGGAAGCAAAGGAAAAGTTGGGGGGAAAGGGAAGGGGGAGACCGCGTAAGAATCCATGGACTAGTACAATTGCAAACGGCTCGCTATCTGATTCTAACTTCTTGAATAGAAAGCGTGTAATATTACAGGATGCGAGGGAGACGTTGGCATTATGGAAATATATTGGATGTGAAACGGCGGGGAACGAAGAGGAGATTGTAAAAGATATTGTGCGATTAATTGAGGAGCGAGGGAGGAGGAAATAGCATCGAGGGATACGAGTGTTGTAATGGGATAGAAGGGGAATAAGGTCGGTATCGAAACGAAAGGCGGTGCAATGCTTGGTGATTTTGTTAGAAACTACACAAGAGTTGACTGGTGATTTTCTTGTTAGCGAACTGTGGTATATAGAAAACATTGACTTCGAATTTACACACTCGGTAGGGAGATCAGATGGTGTTGCGGTAATATTCTTCGATGCCCTTGTGATAGGTAGCTTTGATCGATTTACATGGTTTCGATGAGTGGAGTGAGTTTGTTTGGTGTTCTGTTTATGTAGTGGAGGATTAGGTGATGGTATCTGGGGATGGATTTTGCTGGACTTTGAGGATGAATTTTGATTTGTAATAGCAGGTCATTTAGGCATCTAGCATTGTTTTCGTGTTTTGTTCCTTTGTTGGCATACTTGTTTTGGGGTTTGTCTTTTATTTTTTCACTTACATAGGTACTCTTTTCCTTCACTTAGGATTAGGGAGATTTTTAATGAGGCTTATGTTCATGGTGGCTATGTACGATTCTCTTAATAAAGTCATACGTTTTTCTGAGCAAAAAATAAAATAAAAAATGTCATGTCACAACGGAGTTAGAGAAAGAATAACAGTGGAGTGAACAAATATATTCAATCTTTAAAGTGGAATAATTAAATTCAAAATTTAAAATTTTAGTGACCAAAATAAAAATGAAAAGAAAGTTCAATGATAAAATATGTAATTTACCCCACATTTTAATTTAGGGTAAACTACATCAGTGACCACCAAACTATTAGAGCGTACCTATTTTGACCACTGAACTATCGAACTCGTCAACCAGACCATCAAACTTATTAAATGGACCTATTTTGACCACCGCTGTTAAAAAACTAACTGATGGGTGGCGTGGCAATTAACGAAAATTTGTAAAATTACACATTTAATCCCAATTATTTTACATATTATTTCAATTTGGTCCTAATTTTAATTAAATTAAATTAACCAACCAACCAAATAATAACACGTGTCACCACCCGATTGGATGAATTTACTCTAATTTTTAATTTAATTTATTTAATAATTTTCACCCAATCAGATGGCAACACATGTCACTTGATTGGGTGAAAATTTAAGCAAATAAGAAGTGTGGGAATCAAACTTGCAACCACAAGTACAAACAACACCCACTCTACCACTAGGCCAAGCCTTTCAATTGTTTCAAATATACTGACGTTTTTATTTAGTGGCATATTTTTCGAGTTGTGGGTTTCAAATAAACTGCACTCCCAAACACATTTATGACATTTTTAACAGTTCACCATCAACCCACAGTTTCAATAACCATTGCTATACATTTCGAGCATCACCGAGCCAACTTCCATCACCACCACCGACTAGCAACAATTCCTTTATCACCACACCCCCAAAAGCCATTCTTATCCCCTTAACCCAAACTTAATTTGAAACCATCAAAAAACATTCATCAACAGTGACGGAATATTGTTTCGATTATCTCGATCGACGGCGATTGGAGTCTTTGGTCGATGATCTCAACAGTGAACAGTGTCACGGTAAGGGAAGCGATATACTTTGATTTCTAGCAGATCCGGTGGTGGACGGCGGCGAATCGACACCTTAAAAGGCCGAAAATTTTGGCTTCATTTCGAGACATTCCGATCGTCCCCGGTAAAGACAGTCCGAGGGAAAGGAAGAGCGTAGCGAGAGGAGTTCGTTGTTGGCGACGACGAACAGAGCTGCCACCGGACAGCGACCTGACGGTGGTTTAAACTCGACGGCTGCTAGGGTTTGAAGGGAGGAGTTGTTCTCTTTATTAAATAAATTAAATCTCTGACCAAATTGATATAATAAGTAAATAATATGGATTAAATTTGTAATTTTACAAATTTTCGTTAACTTCCACGTCACCCATCTGTTAGTTTTTTAACGGCAGTGGTCAAATAGGTCAATTTATTTGAAATGTTTTAATTTTCTTTCTCAAATAAAAATTATAACTTCCTTTTTCTCACTAAAATTGTTCTTATCGATTATTTCAAAATAATTCAACTTTATTTTCTTATTATCGATAAAAATATGATAATATATTTTATGAAATTTCAATCAAGTACATTTTAAATACATATTTTGTACAATTTAATTATTTAAAAATAATTATGTTTAGAGTGATAACTTAAAAAAATAAGAGAAAATATATATAATAATAGGTTGACGTTTTTTATGATAAAATGTGGAGCATTCATTCTATTTGTTATCCTGAGGTTAAAAAGTAGGATACAGATACTGTAGTAATAATTAAATAATTGAATGTTTCCACCACCTAATAATTCAGTCTAAATTTTTATTTAAAAAAAAAAGACGATAATTAAAGCCTGCATGACTTCAATTATTGCAATGATCCCTAAAGCATGACATGGCTGACCCTGACCTGCTCTCATCCTCTCCCTGTGCTTCTCTTAATTACATCCCTCCCCTCATAACCCTCCTCACGCGCCTGGGGACCACTTCCACCTCTCCTCTCCTCCAACATTATTCTCCTAATTTATTCAATTTCAATTTATTTTTTATTAATTTGGATAATAATTTCAATAGTGTCAAATAATTAAAAGGTTGCATTTGTTCATAGGGTTTTTTAACTATCTATTAGCGTATATATTTTACAAATAAAATTATTTAAACACGTCTTTTAAAATAAACATGATTTTATTTTTTAATAATACTACTCCTTGAATTAAGTTTGGATAATGTATTTTAAATCAAGTTATATACAATCTAAGTGAAGTTTTAAATCTACTTATATGATATAAAAATAAATGTTTTATTTAAAACCTAATGAAAATTTTAGAAATGCTATACATTTTATAATTCTAACCCCCCCCCCCCCCCCCCCAAACAAATCAATCCGTTATGACTTTGTCTCGTACCTTGCAAACCCCTCTTGAGATTTTGAACATGTTTTTGCACTCATTGGATACCCAATTTGCGATTTATTTAATTTTTGCTTAAAAGACACAAAAGAAAAGAACATTGGCCCTTTGGTTTTCATTATTGTTATACAAATATTATATGTACTACTCCCTTTGGAATTGTGAAAGATGGTCTCCTTGTCTGCTTGGATTGAGCATAATAAAATGTACTTTTTTGGGGTCAAAATCTCATGCTACTGTGACGTGACTAAAAAATCCCTTCATGTTTATCTTCTTATAATATTTATTTTTCTTTCAAAGTTCTTTGTGGGCTGTCTTTACAATAATTTTATATACCATTATAATAAATTAATGAACGAACCCAACAAGTGGTCTTAATAAAAAAGTGAATAATGTTCATTATAAGAGATCCAAGTTCAATTGCTTTGTATATAAGGTGTGTGTGCATTGTCAAAAAGTTAAGAATATGTATGAAGAGATATCACCTTGTAGTCAACTTTAGACTATTCAAAAAAAATTAAGGCTTAAGTACTACTTTTGCCCTGTAGTAGTCTCGATTTATCGATTTCACTCATATGTTATTTTCGCATCAATTTGGCATTTGAAGTAGCCGAATTGCATAATTGTTTGCCCCTTGATTAACACTCTAACCCTAATTTCTAAATCCTAAACCTTAACCAAATTTTTTTATCAATCTAAAGTGATTATGAAATATAAAAATATTCCTAAACCCTAAACAATAATGCAATTATTGTAAAGACTACTTCAGGGGCCAAATTGTGCAAAAATAACATAAGAGTGAAATCGATAAATTAAAACTACTAGTGTAGGAGTAAAACTAACCCTTAAACCAAAAATAAATAAACAAGAATTTATAATGAATACATGTTTATATTTAAATAAAAATAAAATTGTATTATCATTTTATTCTCCTTAAGTCAAATTTATAATCACATGAGCATATATCAGTCCTAAAGAGACGATGAACATTAATCTCACATCGCAAATAAAAATAGAGGTCTTGTGATATAAATGTGATTCCGATACACATCCAGACATTTAATCATTCAATATATGTGTCGTATTTTTAATTTTACAAGTGCAATTAGAAAACAGGATTGATAATGTATACAATAATCAATTAAATGCTATATAATAATAGATTTAAAAATGTTTTTCTTAAAACACATGAAGCTTAGCTGAAAAGCAAGGGGTAATTGAATTCAACCCAACTGGTCAATGCCACCTTGGATTGGAAGAAACCGGTAGGAATGATGTTAGTATTATGGTTGGTGAGTCAGCGGTTCAAGGCTTCCGGTTCAGGGGGAGGGGGAGGGGACCACCCACTTTTATTTTCAATTACGTCATTGGAAGCAATGCTAATTGACTACTCGGAAACTGCAAATCTTGGATTAAATTAATTGGCCATCATTTGAAAACAAACAAAACCAACACACAGTGCCATTCCCATATAATTGTGTTCGGTGAACCAACACATTTTAATCATTATTTTTCTCCATATCATCATCATCACTATAATAATTACATATATCAGTAGCATTTAATTATAGATTAAATTTTAGTATAAATTGTTTCTTTCCATCTTTCTTTTGTATGTTATTCAAAAATAAAAAATGTTGAGTAAATATATTTGGTCAATTGGCTAAGCTATTCATTTTTGTCCCCTTATATTTTTGTAGGTTATGTGTTCGAGACCTACTAGGAGCACTCTTCTTCCTTTCCTTAGACTCTCCCTTCCCCTCCCCTCTAGGTAGGATTATGATTAGATTTAAGATTCGTCAAAAAAAAAATGTTCTGAGGCTAAATACATTTTAAAGAAAGGGTAAACTACAACATTGATCACTTATGTTTTATAAGTGTCAACTTTTTCTCACTAAATTAAAAAATGTAATGTCGTAATCACTTACGTTATCGATTTATAAAGTTTTGACCATTAGACGTTAAAGGGTGTTAGTTTGTTGGTGTGGCACGTTAGATAGAATACTCATTTTTTACCCTTATACTTTAGGAAAAATATCAATTTGACCTTGACTTCGACTAAAGTCTCCCGCCACGAGCAACCACTCAACACTGTCGTTGATCATCACTAGTTGCCATCGTCCACCGTTGTTCATGGTTGCTAGCTCCTTAAACATTATAATTAGAAATTTTAAGATATTTTCCAAATATCAAACCTTACCTATTATTTTCTTCAGTTTCTATGAAAAACCCAGAAATCCTTTTTGTAAGTTTCATTGATGTTGAAGTTAAATGCGTAAACATTTGGAAACCCTTCATGGATTCTTCTTCATTGTAAAGTGTTGATACCGAAATGAGAAGGCACCAAACAAGGGAGGTGAAGAAGAAGACCAAGGTGGTTGTTGGCGGTTTCAAACGGTTCACCATCTATAGGCTTGGGGCGGAGAACTGCAAACAACATGGCGGTCGGAGTAAGATAGAAGATTGAAAGAGACATGATGGAGAAGAGGAGTACTGCCCTATGTATTCAATCTCTACTCTTCCTTGGTTGCATGGGCACTTTATAATCCTTTGGATTGTTGGTGATTAGATAGTAACAGACGTTGTGCCAAAATAATGCCATATGGGGTCGGGGTGTTTCGGCTGAATATGTGTGTAGTTGTGCATATTTTCATATATTGGTGCTATTTGGTCAGCAATGCACTAGTTCTTGGATATGCAGAGGCATTATATGTTAATTTAGTTCGAGAGCATTAGGAAGTTGAAATGTATGTATTGCGGAGTAGATGCTATCAAAGCATCAAGGGTACAATAGTCTTCGTCCTTTTTAAATCAACAATGCTTTTAAGCTTTGGAGTAATGGAGACAATGTTAGTAATGTTAAATGTGTAGTTGTCTTCGGTTTGTTTAAGTCGATGATACATCTACCATTGGTCGACTCGAAGGTATTTCAAACTATATTTCTCATGCCCTTGCAGGGTCGGTGTTGTTAAAGCACAAGTATCTCTAGTTTATGTAGATCAACAATGTCTTTAGCATCAGATGAACGAGGGCGTATGAACATTAACAACATCTCACTACAGAAAAACAAGCTTTTAGCGGCGTTTTTAGCCCTATAATGGCATTTTTAAGTGCCGCTAAAAACCTTTATGGCGTTAGAAAAAACGCCACAAGAAGTGCCACTAGATTAAACGCCGCAATATTTAGCAGTGTTTGTGAACAAAAATAGCCGCAAAAGGTCGAGTTATATAGTGACGTTTGTTGGACATAGTCAATAGCGACATTTAGAGGAAAAAATACCACTAAAGATAAGGTTTTTAGTGGCGTTTGAAGGAACAAACGCCGCTATAAACCATGTCTTTAGTGGCGTTTTCCCCTCCAAACGTCATTATTGACTATGTCTTTAGTGGCATTTTACCTCCAAACGTCGTTATTGATAATGTATCTTCCGCATCCATCAGCCCATGACTTAGCTCATCGATCTATACTTGCGCTTCTCTTCTTTATAAATTTTTAGTAAGATATAAATTGAGTCGATGTGGGATATAAACATTTAAATCCTATAGCGACATTTACTTGAAAAACGCCGCTAAAAACCTATTTTAATGTAGTGTTTGCATTATTGTAAAGTCAGGGTTGTTAAAGCATGAATAGGTGCAGACATCTCAATTTCTTTTTAATCAACATCACTCTTAGTATTGTATATGTGGAGGCTTTCAATGTTATTGAAAGATCATATCTCGAGGAGTTCCCTATGCATCTTTGCAGAGCTGGTGTTATCATAGCACATATTAATGCATGTATCTTCGAATTCTTTTGATCGACAATATATTCAATATTGTTTTAGCAAAGGTATGTCGAGCCATATTCTGAAAATGACAATATTCATCTGCATCCTTGTAAAGCATGTACTACCAAATCATAAAACGAGTGCAGGGGTCTCTAATTGATTAGCGATGCATTTAACACCAAATTAGTGGAAGCATGTATAGCAATATCATCTATTACTCTGCACATGTATCTATGAGTTGTTATGATTGACGATACACTTAACATTGGATAGTAGAGGCGCCATCTACCTGAGCAATCATCTATACTTTTGTTGATCGTATGCCATTGAAGGCACATAAGTGTGAGCATCTCAACGCCCTTGGAGAAAAATCCAATGCGAGAGGTATTAGATGGGTGGGGGCTTTTAATTCTCTACTATTATCTCAATATCTTTTGTAATTTTGTATTGCCATATCTGTTTATTTGATAATGAGGTATTTAACATCAAATCAATGGAGGCAACATCTATTGGAGCAGATATCCATACTTTTGCAGATCATGTGTCTTCAAAGACACGGAAGTGTGAGAATCTATATCGTTGAATAGACTAAGGTAGTGGATTGTTGGAAAATCCTTAGTGAAGCTAAGGTAGTGGATGTAGAGTTCGATTGGAACTTGAACCACTCTAAATTCTCTTGTCCATCAATTTTAATTTTCCACTCCACCACCAAAAGTTCAAAAAATCCAATTCACCCCCTCTTGGCTTATATCATATCATTGACCCACTCAACAAAACACCTGGGTGGTTTTTCAATGTTTGGCTTTAAAAACACTTTAGAAACCCCTTTAAAATACTTCAAACATATTTTCAAGATATTTGGACTTAAAGCAAAATTGAAATCTTTTTAATTTAGTCCAAAACTATTTTTCAATTATTATATCAAAACATTAGTTTTTCGGGCTCTAAACAATATGGGATATTCCTAGTACCTATTGGTTTGTTGGGGAGACATTGGGCAAGTTTTGGATTATGTTCGACAACTCCCTTTTAGAAGATCATAGAACCTTGATAACATCTTCCTCCTCCATACAATAGAAACTAGGCGGAGGTGGTTACCCTTTATCCTTTGTATTTTACATTTAAATTAACTTACATATTCTCTAGATATGTCTAAGCTCTAAACCACATAATGTGGTAAACACTAATGATACATGCAGAATTACAAAACAAAAAGAAAAGGAAAAGGCTGGAGCTAACGACACTTCTCATGCATGCTAGGCTTGTTAATTATTGGAGCTTCCTATTTCCAGTCTGATCTTCGTGGCTTTTCCGTTTCACGGAGTGTATCTTTGATGTGAGAATCCGTTTTTGTTGACATTTCTCCGGTGTTAGCCAAGCGATGTGGTCTGAATGCTTTCGCGTGATATCCGAGGGTTGGAGCTTCTTCAAGAATGCACTCATATACACATGATACAAATTGCTGACAAGTATATCAGAGGTGCTCCCTCCCCATTATTGTGATGTCCCAAGTAATCAAACCTCTTGGAACATATTTTTTAAGGTATCCACCAAAAAAGCATAAAAATTATAAAATAAATTAACTAGTTGCTCGTGAACTTATCGAGTCGAGATGGACTTTGCTCGACTTAACTTGTTATGATCATGAGTTTAAGTTGAGCGTTGACCGAGTCTTGACCGAATTACTTTGCGAGTTGCTCAACTCAATTAGCACCATCGTTCCCATAGTGTTCTTGCGTCGATGAGTTTTTGTAAGGAAACTAATAGTTGGTTAAGGCGGTTACATGACCCATGTTTACCTTACCTTTGTCTACGAGCATTGGGCATAAAATTAATGAATGTCCTTTCCGAGGACACCGCCTTTTCCTATTAGAGAAGGTGCAAGGCATGCTTCTATAATCTACCTAAAGTTCAAGGTTCAAATTAAAATTTAATCCATTTTATTAACGTGTCACAACATCAAGCTAACAATTTTTAACATCAAGTGACCAAAACTTTATAAATTTTTTGGGTTTTTAGGTGCTCGATTTCCTTCAACCGTTCTAGCTCGCCAAGTGTGGAGAAGTTGGATTTTTGGGTGTTTTAGTGGGAGGTAAAAAAATAGGCAAATGACACAAGGAATTATAGTGGTTCAACCTTCTAACCAAGGTCTACACCCACTACCTTAGCTCCCCCTAAGGATTTCAACAAATTCACTCTTGAATTTCGTCCCCTTTTCTCGGCTTAGGAGGAAACCGTTACAACGATTAAGCTAACTACCCTTAGCTTAATCAAACACTCTCTTACAAGAGAAATTCTTAAGCAAACTTGAAATCCCTCTAAAAGGTATTTGTTTGCACTATAAAGCTCTCACCCAAAACCTAAACACTTGAGCAAATCTAATAATATTTAGCTCATTAGTGTTGTCTATACAAGAAATGGACAATTTAAGCTCTAAGACAATTTCTTGATCATAGTGTTGTTGACAATTGAAGCATTAGTCTTCTCTTGATGCTTGGAGGTCCCTCTTATACTCCCAAATGAGTTTGTAGTCGTTGAGAACTGTTGAGGATGTTTTGGAGCCGTTAGAGACTTTATTTCTCACCATAAATGCTGTTCTGCAGACGTTCGTTACGAAATGATCGACCCCGTTTCGGAACACCTTTCTTCAGAACTAGCCGTTGAAGTCTCATGCAACATGTCGTATCGAAACGCCTATGGCTGTTTCGAAACCTTTCGAGCCGTATCGAAACGGTTACAACCCGTTTCGGTACAATTGACAGTTAAACAACAATTTAAATAACCGTTGGGGATTTTGACCGTTGAGGTCTTTGCCACATAGGCGTATCGAAACGGTGAAGCCCGTATTGAAACGCCGTGTAAAAATCCTCACCCAGATTAAAGCCCGTTTCGAAACAGACATAGCTGTATCGAAACATTTTGAACCTGTGAAAGGTTGTTTCGAAACGCCTAAGGGTGTTTCGAAACACCTGGGTGGTTTTGTAAAGTTTGACTTTAGAAAACACTTCAAAACCTCTTTAAAAAAAATCCTCAAACATATTTTTAAGTTGTTTGGACTTAAAGACACTTTTGAAATTTTTTCAATTTTGTCCAAAACTATTTTTCAATTATTATATCAAAACACTAGTTCTTCAAAATTGATAACACAAGTGACCACAACATTAATTTTTTAAATTTGATGACCAAAAATTAATACTTATAAAACATAAGTGACCAATGTTGTAGTTTACATTTTAAAGAAATTGATCCAAATGTATATTAAACAATAGAAACAAACAAAATGATCCAAAGGGTATAGAAAAAGGAAGATTTGATGATCGTTCTCCCTGCCGTCGGATGAAACATCGTTTTCTGATGGTTTGGTGTAATTCATTAATATTGTGAAGTTTGTAGTCGCATTAATTAACAAAATCCTCCCCATCAAACATTTAATAGTAGATTGGGCTAAGGAACGTGGTACCCTCCCTCGGATTAGATTACATTAGATTTAGATTAGATACATTCTTAATTGCAAAAGAATTAAAAAAAATAAAGAGAGAAGCTTTTCGTTGTTGCCTCGTAGGCTTGTAGTGTATCGATAAACAAAAAGATTAGGGCGGAAAGCCGCGTGTTCTCTCATCAGTCACAAGTCATCTCCTTCTCCCACTTTCCTTTTTCATTTCTGTAAAAAGTCAAAATAATTCAAACTCCATTCGTTTTTAATACTACTGTAAACAAGGATTTGCTTTATTGTTTACAAAAAACACGAAGCCTCTCCCTTTCTTGTGTTTATATTTATATAGGTTCACGTGCGTTTGTCAACCAGTATTTGTCGGTCAATCTCTCCACAGATATAAAGGAGTGTTGTGGAGGGAGAGGGTCGTGGATTGTGAGTTTACATTCAAACCTAGGGTTTCTTGTTCTCTCTCTCTCTCTCTTCATCAAATCAAACAAGACATTCCAAGGGAAAAAAAAGGTTGATGGAGTTAGCTTTGAGCCTGGGTGATTCCTCAAAGCCATTTCCGTTTCTGGAGAAAACCCCAAAGTTATCGAGAAATGGTCTAGGGTTTTGCAAAGAAGATGGTAGAGATGGAGACGACAAAAGGGTTTCTTCAGATCCACCTCTTCAGCTTCATCTTCTTCCTTTCTCTCCTCTTCCTCGGACGCCACCTTCTTCTCAGCTTCGCCTTTCTTGGCTCAACGATAATCGTTAGTACTGTATTTTATTATCCCATTAGTTTATTCCAAGCTTCATGTTTTCTTCCTGTTTTTTTTTATCGAAACTTCTTTAAAAATATACTTTTTTTTTATTTTTACTTCTTTCTTCAACCAGGAATTGTAATCCAAGGGGTATTTAGATCTATCTGGGATTTGGATTTGGATTTTTTATCTTTTTATTATCTGATTTGGAGAAAATATTAACTTTTGTATTGCAACATTAGTGCAAGAAACGGGTTCGTCAGAAGGACCGGTAAGAGGGTTGGACGTGAACCGGTTACCGCTGGTGGCGTTGGGGGATGAAGCCGAGGAAGGGGCAGCGCAGTCGTCTCCGAACAGCGAGGCGTCGTCCTTCCAGATGGATTTTGGGATTAGAAACGGAGGCATCAGAGGCAGGAGAGATATGGAAGCTGAAACCGAAAGGGGTAGCTCCAGAGCCAGTGATGATGACGAGAACGGTTCAACCCGGAAGAAACTCCGGCTCTCTAAACAACAATCGGCTTTTCTAGAAGAAAGTTTCAAAGAACACAACACCTTAAATCCCGTGAGTCAAAACAAAAACCGTATCACTTCTTTTATTTACTTCCCTTGTTTTAGGGTTCATGTTTTTTTTAATATATTGATTGAATTTTCTTGGTTCAGAAGCAAAAGCTTGCTTTGGCCAAACAATTAAATCTTCGTCCCCGACAGGTGGAAGTTTGGTTTCAGAATAGAAGAGCAAGGTATAGATACTAGTAATTTTTTATATATATTTTTCATGGTTGTTGGGTTCAATAATTGCCAAAATATGTGAATTCTTTTGGGGTTATTTAAAAAAAAACAGGACAAAGTTGAAGCAGACGGAGGTGGATTGTGAGTATTTGAAAAGATGCTGCGAAACACTGACAGAAGAAAATAGAAGGTTACAGAAAGAACTGCAGGAGTTAAGAGCTTTAAAAACTTCTCAACCATTTTACATGCACTTACCTGCCACTACCCTCACCATGTGTCCGTCATGTGAGCGTATCGCCACCACTTCCACCGCCGCCGCCGCCAGAAATACGGATGCCAAAACTGGGGGACATCCGTTTTCGCCACTGGAAACACGTGTGACCCAGAGCCAGTCCCAAGCCGACCAGGCTGCTTCGTGAAATCATTGGACGTGACCAGTCAAAAGATGCTACTATCACCTTTTTATTTTTCTTTACTCGATTTTTGTACATATTTTTCGCTTGAAGGAATGTTTTTTTTTTATATATATTTGCCTCTACTCTCTTGCAGTTTTATTAGGGATAAAAAGGGTTTAAAGAAAATGAGATTTGAGTTTTTCGATAGATTTTGTTTGGAGTGTGGCTATGGAAGGGAAGATACTGAAGATTTTTTCGTCAGGGAAGCTGCTTCTTTTGTCTGACAAGGAAACAAATTAATTAATTCTAGTGACTGCTTTAATGTAATCTAATGGTTTTGTGGTTTGAAAATTAATATATGCTTAATTTATTAGAAAATATATTTATCTCCCTTTTTTTCAAAAAATTATATATAGTTACACTTTTATTAAAAATTATTGAAGATATCAACACATTTAATTTAATTTTTTTTATCAATTAGTGTTATAATAATATATGCTTAATTTAATGGTTTTGCGATTATAAAATATTTTTTGTTGAGATCTAGACTATAAATTGTTACAAAATAGACACCTGGCTTAAATTAATGTACTTTTAAAATTTTGAGAGTTACTTTAACTCATTTTTTGTTAGAATATGCATTAAATTAGAGTAGTTTTTGAATATTGAGGGTTGGTATTTTAGAACCACGACCAAATTATATTAATGTGTTAAAGTTGAGTGCCAAAATTTTATTATGCCAAATTATTAGCCACCACATCATTTACCCTTAATTTTTTTTTTACAGTGAAAGACTAAGTTGTTACCTTTTTAAAGCCGAATGAATATTTTATATTTTTTATAATCAGAGGCCCTAACAAAAAAAAACCCTATAATTAAAGAACTTTTTATGTAATTTCCCTTGATTTTTTAATTAAAAATAAGTTTAACTTCTAACTTCCCCTTAAACTTTATTTTACTAACTCCTAACAAACTTCGGAACTTGCGGAATACATCATGTTTCATGGGCTCGGTAACTTTATATATATATATATATATATATCTCGAAATCAATACTATTTTGCAATTGTTTTAAAAATTTTAAACATTTTCAATCAGGGATAAAGTTATATAGGGTTGGGGAGAGACACATCACCTTAATTTTTTTTTACCTTTATCCTCCTATATAATTTTTTTTAAAAATTGATTTATTTATGAAATTTTCCCTCCACTTTCAAATATTTATATTTTACCTTAATGTCAAATTCTGGCCCGTCCTTGTTTTCAATGATCGCTTTGGTGACTAATGTGACCTTCGAGATTCAGTCATAACATCTAGGTCGGATCCAGAGGTTACACGTGTTTCTCTATCTTATATAAAACACACTTTTATCTTCTTAGATAACATATATACTTAATTTGTTCGGAAACAAATTTCAAGATTCTATTGTCTTGACTTCAATAATGGCAAAGACAATTAGAAGATATTTTGGTTATTATATTATGCAGCTGCCAGTAATAGCATTTGTTTTTATATCTCAAAATAATGTGTTATCGACGTGAACCATACGTTTAAAAAAAAACCAATCCGTGCATGAATTGAATGCCCAACATATTTGATGGAATAATCATTTTCCATGGAAAAATTGACCTTATGGTATGTACACAGGAATCCTTACGTATTCCATAATTATTTCTGTGATGTATTGTTACATTGTTTGCAACAACTTTAAAAGGTCATTATACAATTTATCTCAAACACCAAACACAAAATCTATTGTTTCCTTCATTCCTTGTAGTATAGTACATTATATCCAAACTGGTTTTGAATAAATACAACCAAGATCAATGTATTGATTCTTGGATTTCCTTCAACCAGCGACTTTATGTATGCATATAATACATTCGAGTCCAATTTTCGATCCTCTTAACATGAAGTTTAATGAATATGTGTGAGAACTATTGTACTTTTACATAAAAGGCCCTTTAACTTGATTTTTTTGAACCACAATATGTAAAAACTTGTATGAAACAACCCTTCACTACCAACTCAACGTTCTTTTTTCTATTCGAATTGATTCCTAATAGACAAACCATCTAAGTATTCTTTGGTTGAAGATAAATGTGACTTGTTCGACAATTCACAATTTCCCATTGCATCATAATCAATTTTGAGCATGTGAGATGGAGGTTGATGCGGTGGATGGTCATCATCGGCCAAAACATGTTCCTAACATTCATCATCCTCACTATAATCATTTCTCCTTATCTACCAACAAAGTTTGCTACATCAACATCAACATCAACAATATGTTGTGGAAATTTTATGTTTGTCTCCTCACATTTTACCAAGGCATATGTCGAAGCTATGATGGATTGACATGGTTATGAATAATTATTCAAAGTTTTCAACATTGTTACATACTGTTTTATAGTTGCATACTTTGGGTCTTTAACCTGACTTTCAAAGCCCATTTGCGAAGACATTATGTAAAACCAATGTTTGATTTTGATATAGCAAATAATCTAAGGATCAAATTGCAAAGTAAATAAATTTTTAAGTACTCCAAAGACTCACATTTGACAAGTAAATTTTAGACTTAAAACATCTTAAAGTCAAAACTTAAACCCCATAAAATTTTCTAAGTGTTTTGTAAAGTGCACATAAGTCTTATATTTTGTATGCATTCCATCACATATTATTGCTATACTTAAGTGCATTTTAGGCATATTTAGGTACATGCATGCATTATTTACAGTATTCTTTGCTTTACCATGTTTCTATTGAATATCTTTGATTTGGTAAGAAAAGATATCGTTTTAGTTTAGTTTTAGTTTCAGATGCTACAAGCTGTCAGAAGGAGGAGAAATCAGAGGAGTGGATGCTGAGGTAGCACACCAAGGAGCTGTATTCAAACAGTTCAACACAGAGAGAGATGCTACCGAGTAGCCGTCGCTGCCATACCTGCCGCCAGGGCAACAACTTGAGGAATTGGTGAAGTGGAGTGCGATCGGTAGAGCATAATTTGCTGACTCCATTGAGCTTATCCACTCAATTTACTGAAGCCAGAAACAACGGACAGAGCCTCCAAAAGAGAAGATCAAGGCTTTCTTGCGGCACAAGGCAACGACAAGAGAAGTCCAAATTAAAGTCAAAGAAGTCAGATTTAAAGACAACATTTAATGCAAAAGCTACTTTATCATAAGGAAGACTTCTACTCCAAGAAAGACTTAACCTAGGTCATGCCCTATATATACTTGATCATATTTTGTATTTTAGACATCTTAGAATCCCTGTAGTCGACAATAGCTTAGGTTTCTCTTGTGCTTCCTTGCCGCCACTATGTTCTAAATTCTTTAGGGTTTGGGTTGTGTTGTAAAGTAGTTGTGAGAATGGTTGTTTAGGTTCAAGTTTGTTATTGTAATAAATTCAAGTTTTGCTTATTTCATGTTCTTCACTGTTTGCAATTGAGTTCGAAAGATCGATTGTGTGCAATCCATTTGTTTGACATCAAGAGAGTCAAACTCACGAAAGAAGTAAGCACGATCTCATCCATACCAAGTGTTGATCAATCCAACCAAGACATAGGTAAGGGTTTAAAGCGGCTAAAAGAGGATGAACCAAAGGTTGTTGTTCATTGTACGATTCACGCCGACGGGTATTATCTGTAGCGGGCATCAACATTATTCTAGCTTAGACATAAGTAGAATCATTCTCGAAGCGTTCTGTCGAGCCTTGAAGGTCTGCCGAGTTTGCTGCAGAGCCAATCATCCGTTGCACCTGCTGAGGCAACGAAAGTTGTTGAAGCCCCAATATGTCATCTTCCGCCGAGGCAGCAGAGTCTGGCAGCACAATACAACAGGACTTATTCAACGCAGTTTCACACTACGAAGCATCATAACCTTACCCATTCTATCAACCTGATCTCTTCCTCAAATTACTTGTGTTTATTTACTTTTCTTTTAAACAAACCAAAATTTAATTTTGCACTTAAATATTCTTTGTCCAGGGATTTACATTCGAATTTGGCTGTTCAATCCTCATGGGAGACAATATCTTTTATACTATAACTTGACAAGAGTGTGCACTTGCGCTCATAATTGGCGGAACACCCAAACACTCTACAAGTTTTTGGCACCGTTGCCGAGGATTTGCAATAGTAAATTCATCTTTATTTTTCTGCACTTTTATTTTATTGCATTTAATTTCAATTTTTATTTTTCCTTTTTATTCGAAAAAAGAATTTTACAGTTTTCTTGTCTAGTGTATGACCAGAGCCAACCCATCGTCCGAAATCGTTTACATAGATGAGATCAAACGAAGAGCAAGAAAACTAAAGAAAGAAGCAAAAGAAGCCCTCAGAAAAGCTAAGGAAAAAAAAAGCAGAGGCAACCATGCATAACGGCCAAGACGACAACCCTATCAATAATTCCCAAAACAGTATGGATAGACAGCAAGACCCGCCGCATGGGCAGCAACCCCCAATCCAGCCCAGTTAGCAACATTATGTGCGCATCACTAGGGACTACTTGGAGCACGACTTCAGAGAATTTGATCCAACTGTGGCAGAGCCTAAAATTGAAGTAGATCACTTCGAGCTGAAACCAGTGATATTCAACATGATAAACACATTAGGGAAATTGGGAGGAACTGCCACGGAAGATGCTCGGCAGCACTTGAGGGGGTTCCTTGACATTTGTAGAGCTTTTAAGATACATGGAGTCCATGAAGACGTGCTTAAGCTGAGACTATTTCCCTATTCACCGAGGGATAGGGTAAAGTAGTGGCTGAATAACCAACCGGCCGGATTGTTTAACACTTGGACAGAGTTGTGCAAGGACTTCCTTGACTGTTTCAGCCCTTCAAACGTAACAGACAAGTTAAGAAACGAGATCACTTCTTTCTGCCAAGGGGATGATGAACCGATGTATGAAGCATGGGAACGATACAAACAAATGCTAAACAACTGCCCGCTTCACGGTTTCTCCACCTGGACTCAAGTGTTGATGTTCTACAATGGAGTCAATCAACCAACGAGAATGATGCTTGATGCTTCAGCCAATAGAATCATCCTAGACAGACAACCCGTGGTATCATGACATCTTGCAGTACATCAAATACTGAACATACCCCAAAAAAGCTAATGAAAATGATAAAAGGACCATTAGAAGAATGGTGACGGGATACGTCTTAGATGGAGAGATCCTGTACAAAAAGGGAAAAGACCAGATACTGCTAAGGTGTATTAATGCTCAGGAGGCCAAGAGCATCTTGGCAGAAGTTCATGATGGGTTGTGTGGAACACACGCCAACGGTTTTTCAATAGCTCGGAAAATCATTAGATACATGTACTTTTGGTCAACCATGGAGGGAGATTTCATTGATTATGCTAAGAAGTGTCACAAATGTTAGATATATACCGATAAAATACATTCACTGCCATTACCATTACACACCATGAATTCGCCTTGGCCCTTTGCCATGTGGGGGAATGGATGTCATTGGTCAGATCCACCCCAAGGCATCCAATGGACACCGTTTTATCCTTGTTGTCATTGACTACTTCACTAAGTGGGTAGAACCTGTCTTTTACGCCAATGTTACAAGGGCAACAATGTGTAGGTTCCTGAAGAAGGAGATCATTTGCCGTTACGGGTTGCCAGAGAGAATTATTACTGACAATTTTTCCAATCTAAATAATACGATGATGGATGAGGTATGCGAGCAATTAAAAATAAAGCATCATAACTCCACTGTGTATCGCCCAAAGATGAACGGGGCAGTAGATGCTGCAAACAAGAACATCAAGAAGATTATAGCTAAGACTACATATACGTTCAAAGATTGGCATGAGAAGTTTCCATTTGCTCTTTTCGCTTACAGAACGTCTATACGTACCTCAACCGGTGCGACACCGTACTCTCTGGTTTATGGCACAAAAGTAGTATTGCCTATGGAGGTAGAAATTTCGTCACTTAGGATCTTGAAAGAAGTAAATTTGGAAGAAGCTGAATGGGTACATGCTTGGTTTGATCAGTTGAACCTTATTGAAGAGAAACGACTAAGGGCCATTTGTCATGGTCAGATGTATTAGAAGAGAATGATGCAAGCCTATGACAAGAAAATCCGCCCGAGAGAGTTTCATGAAGGAGATTTAGTACTCTGAAGAGTCTTATCCACCCAAAGAGATTTTCGCGAAAAGTGGATGTCGAATTGGGAAGGACCTTATGTGGTTAAAAGGGCATTTTTTAGAGGGGGCACTGATCCTGATGGAGATGGATGGGAAAGAACTGGGCAACCCAGTGAATTTGGATTCGGTCAAGAGATACTATGTGTAAAAAAAATAAAAAAAATAAAAAGGGTGGGGTGAAAACCCGAAAGGGCGCTTCACAAGAAATAAATACCCATAGTGAAAACCCGAAAAGGGCGCTTTAGGTATCGAAAAAAGGAAAAGAAAAGAGGAGGGAATTTCAAGATGAAAACCTGAAAAGTGCATCCTGAAATCAAAGGGGGAGTTGAGAACCGAAGAAGAGTAACTGAGAAGAATAATGGTAACTGCACAATTAACAAAAGGGTGCTCTCAAAATTCAAGGGTATTAGCGGAGCACTGCTAGCAAAGGATTCGCCTTGGTCGATGGATTTTCACATCATTCACATAAAAAATACTTAGGACATTGCATCATTTTACTTTCTTTTATTTCCTTTCATGTAACATGGGTTTTAATTCTTCATGAACTTCAAAATATATTAATAAGTACTATTTGGCGTCTTTATTCATATTTTTCCACAGAGAATTATGTGAACAGTTTAAAACGGAGTTATTAAAAACAAAAGATTTCTCGGCATTTCTGTGGTTTGATCTCTTGGTTGCAGGTGACCAAAAAGCCAACTCGGTCCGATACTAAAGATCGTTACAAGAACATGTGACAAGAGCCCAAAAGAAAAGAATTTTAGGCGGCCAATCACGGTCGTGCATTGAGAAGATGAGCGTTGCTCAGATCAAGATTCGAATCCATTATTGAAAGGATTACAAAGACGAAGGCAATCACAAGAAAAGCAAAGAAAAAAGAAAAAATAAAAAAGGAAAAAAAAAAGAAAAGAGAAGAAAAAAAGAAAAAGAAGAAAAGAAAAGTGAGGCGAAAACCCCGAAAGGGCGCTTCATAAAAATTAAATACCAAAGTGAAAACCTGAAAGGGCACTTTGGAAAAGAAAACTCGAGGTTAGAATCTACAAAAAGGGGCATCCCAGAAGATCCGATGGTTAAACCCGAGTGTGAGACAAGCACCAGCATCGAAGAGAAGAAGGAAACATATAAAGGGTCAAAAGAGATTGACAAAAGAGCCGGGGCACTGGGCCTATGTTTGGCATACCCATTCATGCATCATGTTAGGCTAATCATACTTTTTTTAGGATCATGCTAACCCATAACATCATGATACTTATTTTTACAGATACACGAAACCGTTCGCTTTTGAAAAGAGAAACGAGTGACATAAAGAAGAACAAATTCGAGGCATAGGATTTCAGATTTTCCACATCAGATTTTTCGAGCAAGAGAGGTAGATACTCATAGCTCAAGGTGAAGGATTACATACTCACAATAATCAGGACTTCCGAGCAAGAGAGGCAAATACTCATAGCTCAAGGTGAAGGATTATAGACTCACGATAGTCAGGACTTCCGAGAAAAAGAGGTAGATACTCATAGCTCAACCTGAAGGATTACAAATTCACCATGATCAGGACTTCCAAGTAAAAGAGACAGATACTCATCGCTTAAAGACTTCAGGCGGAGGATTTTGAACTCACCATTCTTTGATTCACGATTACAAAAGCTTAGGGTTCTTCGCGCAAGAAAACTGGAAGACTTGTCTGATTTATTCCTGCCGCTTCGGAGGAGCAAATTGCCCAAACAGAAAAGTCAGACAAAATTAGTGTTTATGGTCTTTGCTTTGTTCTTGTTCCACAAGGACAAGCAAAGAGGGGCAATTGTAATCACTAATTTTGTCTGGGGTAAGTTTATCTTGTCTTATATGTAAATAATGGGTTTTTGATTACACATTGTCACCATCTTTTGTAACCCCCTCGTCCCGGTCTGGCCAGATGACCGGTCCGAGTGAGCTACACGGGGAAAACCGAGTGAGAATCCATAAGGATTCCCCCTCGGTTAGCAACCTTATCTTTTTTTTCTTATTTTAAACATCTTGTCTAGATGGATATTAAACCCTAAGTGATCATACAACGGAACAACATGAACGAATCAATCGAACGAACTCAAACAATCATAAAACAGCCCAATTTTAAAACTTAACTGCAGGTGTATCGATACGCCTAAGGGGTGTATCGATACCCCTTGACCAAGTCAACTGGTCCAAGTCAACTTATGGAGACCGTATCGATACACCTAGGAGTGTATCGATACCCTCCCCAATTGTTGACTTCCCACGGTCAACGCTAAGGAGACCGTATCGATACGCATGAAGGCCCGTACCGATACGGAACTGGACAGTAGCTCCAGTTGCAAAAATAGTATCGATACACCTCTCAAGTGTATCGATACACGAGGCTGGAACAAGAAGGTGGTATCGATACCATACCAACCGTATCGATACCCCTGCACAGCAAAAACCTCCAAACTCAGCAAAAACGATCCAGACTCGATTCTAAATGCAATTTAGGACTCTCCTAGACCACAACAAGCATTCATACATCATTTACATACCACTTCACAGCCATACAAGCATCCAACATGTACATACATCAAAGGAAATCATGCCGTAGACCCAAGATGGCATTCAAGCATTCAAAGCTCATACTTCAATATTCTAACATGAAGGCAACCTCAAAGACCCATGACCAACACACAAGGTAAACAATTTAGACATGGTTACAATCCAATCATAGCATCATTAAGCCAATCAAAAACAACATAATTAAGGAGTCTAAACATGCGCTAAACAACCAACAATAGCACAAAACAACAACACCTATCCCATTGCTTTACTATTACAATCTTTAAATTTAACTATCATACTTGAGCTAACCATAAGCAACACTTGGAGACCTTTCCTTGCCCTTGCCACCCACAAGCTATATATCTGCATTGTCGAACAAAAGAGAGCGTAAGCATAAAAGCTTAGTGAGGGTAGCTCATAAAATAAACCTTCGACAATGCAGGGTCCAAGCACGAGCTCTTTCCATAATGAAATGCATGTTCTTACCTCCGGTCCACACGAGCCATAAATATAGATGATGCATGAACATATATTCAATATCATGTCATGCTCAACATGTTTAAATCCACAACATATGAAATCACATATATTAAACCATGTTAGCAACACATCCCAAATCACATTGGCTCACAATTAACCACATATTGGCAACATAAACTACAATTCGTATTGGCACCTAGCTATGACTCGAATACGCGGATAACCGTTGGAACTCACATCTAACAACTCAACCATTACCTGACGGTGGGATTACACTCATCACCGTTCACGCGGAGGGGATTCCACTCATCCTCACGCCTCATTTCACGCGGAGGGGATTCCACTCATCCTCACGCCCGTCGATGGGATTCCACTCATCACCGACATATAGATATATAAGAAGATTTCCGGGCGAACCCGTACTCCATCTTGATGACTACCATCATCAAGACCACGCGCGCATTTTGACTCACGTGTGCACACTAGACATCCTAATGATCGATCATTTGTACCCAAGCATACTAGTGCCAATACTAACACATTCCACAATACCATTTATTAACAACTTCCGTGCTTAGCACGTACTCACCATGACTTACCGTCATGCACAAACCACATTTCCATGCCTAGCATGTACTCACCATGATCCTCGGATCAAGCAATCACCTCATAACATCATTACACATGTCAACACTACATGCATCTCAATAACACAAATATCACATCATAATTCATACATATGTATATCTCTATCACATTTATCAACAACATGCATGTAACAATGCATTAAGCCATGCCTCCACATACGTATATCAACATAAGCATAGTCACCATAGGCATGATTAAACATAAGGCATAATTCAACACTTTAAAGATCAACCAAGGTCTCTAACTAAAGTTTGGGATTAGGTCACCACCCTAATCCCAACTCTAGGTGGGTCTACCAATCCCAACCTAGTTCACATGCTTGAACCAACACTTGAAAACCATTTAAAAATATTTAACCACTCACCTAAGCTTCCAAGCTCCAAGCCAAGCAAGCAACCTCTCTCAAATTTCCGGATTTCTTCTCGAGGCTTCTCCAACACAAATTCCCGCTTCCAAACAACCTCAAACACAATTCAAACAATTCCAAATCAGCCCAACATCAAAGACCAACCCGGAATACAATTTAATCACAATTTACAACGTTGCAAGCCATGACCAAACCCCATACTTTACAATTTCGGACAGCCCACATACCCCTTCCAAAATCCATGTTTCCAACACCCGTTGCACCCACAAATGACCCCAAATCAACCCCTAACCATAGTACTACCATTAGGCTATCAATTCCCACCAAAAACAACCCCCAAAAATCACCCAAAACCCTTCAAAAAACCCATTTTTACCCAATTTCGGGAATCATGTTAAAATACTTTAAAATTCACATATGTTGGACCTTAAGGGTTGCAAACAACTTATCTAACAATAATAAATCAATAGCTTAGGTTAAAACCCATAAAGTTCTCATTTTAAACAAAACCCTAAAACCTTCAATTTCAAAATCATGAACAATAATGAGAGATATTGGTACCAACATGAAGAGGAAGATAAATCCAAGTCAAAAATATATTTACCTTTCAAAAAGCCCCAAGATTGAATAAGAAATGGGATGAAATGGGGAGATGGAGAAAACCCTCCATTGTCATAGAAATGGGAAAGTTGAAGAGAGATGAAGATGACAAGCTTTTGTTTTAATTAAAAAGGGGGTTTTAAATTTTGGAAGTCCAACTATTTTCAAAAATGCCATTAAAATGGCTATTGGGTTTAAACATTAAAAATTTGGTCCAACACTTTAAATTTTATTTTGCAAATCAAAAACCGGGATATTATTTTATTTATTTATTTCTCCCGACCCCTAAACCCGGGTGTTACATCTTTAAATAAGGGTACATATGTAGTGGGCTTTGTATAAGTAATATACCATTTTATTAAAGCCCATAAATATGAGTGATTTATATATCACATTATGGTATTATTAACATTATATTGTTGTTACCTTTATTATTATTATTATTATTATTATTATTATTATTATTTCATTAACTATTATTATTATTATTATTATTATTATTATTATTATTATCCTAATTACCTTTTTATTGTTCTCCATTAATTATTATTATTATTATTATTTTATTAGTAACATTATTATTATTAAAACAAATCTAAAAAACTAAAAATTAATTTGAAACCTAATTTAAATAAATAGAAATCAGCCCAAGTCTTATTACAGTCTATCTAGAAATAGAAATAAAGTTGCATGGTCCGTTTGGCCCAAGTGAAACATGGTCTGAAACCCTAGCCCTAACCGAGCCTCTTCTTGCGCAGTCAATTTCCCGCCGTCAGATCTGATCCTTATCTGACGGCCCAGATGAAAGCTCGAAGAAAAAACCCTAGGGGGGCCACAATGATCTCACGCCACACAAACTGTAACCGTTGGATCCGGAAAGCATCAACGACCTAGACCACTCCTTACCGCGGTAGCCCTAGCACCCATCTGATGATCTCGCGCTGCACAGATCTGAACCGTTAGATCGAGATATGATCTAATGGCTCGTATATGCGATGAAGGCTCACGCGCGAGCTCTCCACTCCCAACGCGTCCACGTGCGACATTTGGATTTACCCCACGCGTGCGTGCGATGCACTCCTCTTCCCTTTCAGCTTTCTCCGAGACCATTGGCTTGCCGCCACATCCTCGTTTCAGTACAACAGCGGCCACGTCCGATGCCGACTCAGCGTCCAAGATTGCCTCTCATCTCCGCTGTACGAGCCACGTACAAAAAAAAAAAAAACGAAAGGGTCAGAAAAAAATGAAATAAAAATAGAGGCAAAAAACGGAAAGTGGCGGAGGAATGACAAAAATCAGAGCAGAGCCGCGCATGAATCTGGCCAAAAATTGTACGATCCAATGGATAATTTCCATTCCAATTTCATGTAAACGCAAATTACCCAATATTCGGCTATAAAGCCAAATGGAAACAATCATGTAAAGGAATTCATGATCTCCCAAAAATGCAAAGAGAAATACAAGCAATAGCACATTCAGAGGTAATCTCATTTTTCACATCGCATGAGCAAAAAAACAAACAAACAAACAAAACACATATTTTTTACCTTTTCGTCTTCCTCTTTCGAAACGCCTTCTGCTCCTTCACTGATGATAATCCCAACCCTCTGTGGCTAAGCATGGTGAGTCGGTTGAAGGTAGTAGGAAGCGTCCCCCTCCTCTTCCTTTTTCACCCATTTTCGAGTCTGAAAAAAAGATTTTAAGGGGGGTTTATGGTTTTGATATAGCGAGGTTAAGGTTCTTTTTTGGGTCGTTTTGGGGTGTCGTCTGTTTTCGACTAGAAAAGGGGTTTTAAGGGTTGCTTCGAATCTACCGGACATCGGCTAGCGCTAGCCGACGTTTAGAGCGTCTTAGGGGCATATAGTTTTGGTGTCTAGGTTTTCAGAGGGGCAAAAAAAGGGCTCGGGTTGGTTAACGAAAGTTTTTATATTGTTTTTAGGTTCTAAGTTATGCGTTAATTAGGCTTAGCCCCCCCTGTGTCGCGCTATTTGCGCACCTAGGGCTTTCACGTCTTTAAATCTCGTATTAGGTCCTTAGGAGTTTGTTCGTCTTTGCAAATTCGTCCTGAATCAGTCCCGTAGCGGTCTATTTCTCCGTCCCCTCCCTCATAGTTTGTTCATTTTAATTAGGTTCTTTTCGTTATATTGTTTTTTTTTCATGCATTTTTAATTCGACTTCTGTTTTTTTATTTCTTGCATTTTAATATTGTTTTGCTCTTATTTATGTTATGTATGTGGAATGTATGTCTATTTGTGATTATGATATTGTGGATTGCATGTTGGCACTTATGTGAAAGGGTTGTTTTAAAAAAAATCGATATAATGTAGATTTGTAAGGCTTAAAATGAGTAGTTTAGGGACCTTTGGTATAAAATGTGGCATGATGTATATGGTGATGTTAGATTTAAAAAGGTAATTAATATTATAGTGAAACGCTTTAAAATAATGCATGGTTTCGTACGAAGGTATGTTTTTATAAGAAATGCAACAAAACGACAATATGTGTATAAAATGTATGCTTGCCATGAATTTTTGCTTAAGACGTCTTAATCAATGATTTTTTTTTAATTTGGGCTTTGTTAATTTGGTTTACCTTTGGTTTGGGTTTTGGGCCTTATTGCTTTAGGTGGCTAGAGTTAGGTTTTTTTTTGGGCTTGTTTAGCTTAGGTGGGCTTAGGTTAGTTATGTTAGCCTTTTTAATGTTTAGATTAGCCAATTTGTTTGTGTCGAATTGTGTGCCCGCCTCATAGGGGCACGGTTCGTACAATTATATCGGTTTAGTTTAGAACCTAAATTAAACTTAGGGCTTCAACCGGTTTAATTTTCTTAATTCATCCTTGTCTTATTGGGATAGATATTAGGCCCGTTAAATCAGATAAGCCGTCCCTGATATTTTTAAGATAAAATTAACATCAAATCTAGATAGATAAAACCGAGATAATCCATGATTTATTAGGGTCTTCTAGTGCTTACGATTTAAATAATTTAGGGTTATATTAGAATCATCTAATCTAATTAGATCACTAATTGGTCTTGCATAATTCAAGAATTTAAAATAGGGCCATGGGTGGGCTTTTGTATGTTTACTTCCAAGCTTTTCTATGACATGCATTTTATACTTGTCATTCACGAAACCGTTAATAATTTGACATGTTAATTAAACTTAAAGCATACAAAAGAGAGGTATCAATTAACCCCGATATTCGTGTTAAAATAGTCAAAGCTTAATGGATGTCGATCGAATATTTGGGTTAATTTTCACCGTCTCTAAGTAAGCGGTAATATAAAAATGGAAATATCATATCATCATCCCTTATTTGCTTGCACCATGCATAAATGTGATGTATGGGATCCAAACCCTAAACTAACAAACAGTCAGTCTTATATGATGTCGGTTTAGTCTATGGTCCGGTGTACCGTCATCCTTTTTAATTAAATGCTTAATTAATTCCAAAGCCACGATTTGATAAAGCCCGTCTCATTTAAGTCAAAATTTCACTTAGGAACATCTAATTAAATTCACTTTAGATTTTAAATAATTTCTATCGATTAAAGGCAACAAGTAATTTGGTACCGATTTCCGGGCGTGATGGGGGTGCTAACCCTTCCCCACACGTAATCAACTCTTGAACCCCTTTTAAATTGAATCTCTGGTTTTATGGTGCCCGACCTACCTTAGTGGCCGGGTGGCGACTCCAAATTTTATTATTTCCAAGAACTTCAATTTTTAGAACGAAAATCCCCCCTTTTCACAAATATTTTTCTAAAAGCAAAAAATCTAAAAGGTTTGTTCTTCAAAAAACGTCATTACAATTAGATTTAATTTATAGTTATTTAATTTTTTGCATTTAATTTATTTCAGGTTAGGAATAAAGGGAAGACCAAGAAGGATGAAAGAATAAAGGAGAAGCCCAATCCAGCGGCCAAGGCAGCCTAAGGCAGATGAGCATAACGGCTAGTCGCAACGACTATATTTGCAACAACTAGCAGAATGAATATCTGCGTAAAGGCCAGAAGCGCAGAAATCATGCTGCAATCATTGCTGCCCGTTGGCAGCGTGCCCGTCAAGGCAACAAAGAGAAACGGCTATATAAAGCCAACTATTCTCCCCCTGTTCTTCACTTTGCTCTCTCCTTTACTCTCAATTCTTCTTTTCAATCTTTGCTTTCAAGATTTCACTTGCTTTACTTTCTTGCAATTTCTTTTTCTTTCTTTAGGAAAGCACAACCAATCTCACAGTTATGCACATATCAAAACAAACTGCCTCCACCTCCAAGCCAACCTTTAAGAGGTTCTTAAACTCTACTGTCGCGGCAACTTACAAGCAACACTTCACACAGCGGCAACTCTGGGAGGAAATAGGGTTCCAATACACCAGGCCAGATGGGGATTTTGGCCTCGAACCCACCAAATTTGAAAGGGTTCACAACTTGGGTTGGGACTTTTTCGCACGAAATCTATAAGGGATAAACAACAATCAAGTGCGAGAATTCTATGCCCACAAGTCGAGTTTCCATTCTCCTCATACCCAAATGGATAGGCTAGTCCAATTCTCCTCATGTCTGAACGGATAGACGAGTTCTGGAAGATAAAAGTTCCATTCTCCTTATGCCTAAACGGATAGGCGAGTTCCATTCTCCTCATGCCTGAACGGATAGGCAGGTTCCATTTACCGGAAAAGCTTGAATATACCTGTAAAAATAGGAAAAATAATTTGATGATATGGGTTTGCATGCCCCTAACCTAGGGATGTCTAACTACAAATGATGCATGAATTATGACGTCAAAATTGCTCGAACGCTTTCACTCTTCGGGTCGGTCAAGCTTGACCTTCTTCCTGTTTTCTTCTTTTTCTTGGTCCCTTTAGACTTTCTTTCCTTGACAAATCTTCATCTTTTGTCTCGTCTTGAAAGATGACTGTTGACGTTCACTGGTCAGAATAGACATAACACTTCTTGTAGTGCTCATTCTCGTAACATTGCCCCTATTCAACCTGGGTGTTCAACTATTCTCTTTGTCTTGCCTTATCACAACAACTTTTCTCTTTTCTCAACATTAGAGGGGAATGCACATGCCCCCAAGTCCTTGAAATTTCCTCTTAAGTTCATTAAGGTCCAATTTTCATTTTCTGAACCAATCAAAGCATTTCAACAGAAACTCGCTTCAAGTCCCTGAACCATAACATGTAGAATCTCACTACTATCCCCAACATGGCCACTGATGAACTATCATTTGTACTCATGACCTTGCATTCTAAACTATATCCCTGAAATAGTGGATTTTTTTGTTTCCACTATAAATCTTAGGCTACATCTCCAATTTTCAATATAAGAAGCATTTTAAAAAAAGACTTTCTTTTTAAATTATGGATATATCAGGCTAGATTAAATACCTCGAATATCAAGTGCACAAGCAACTGTAAGATGGCTTACCAAGGATTGCCTCGAGCATCATACGTCAAGGAGACCTCGAAAGCTAAGCTGATGTCTGAAGATGTGAAATACCTTCCGAGTTATTTCAGTTTTTTAATCAATTTGACTTACCTTCTGTAGGTTTTACCTTTATCACTATTACTTTGTCTCATTTCTTTCTGGTTTTGGGGAAGTCAACTCATCACATTCCTTTGGCTCGAAATAAATGATGGATCAAACAACAAAATCCCGAGCTACTTGGTATTGTCATGATTTGAAAATATTACCATCACTCATGAAGCTAAGGTTATTTTATTCGGATGGTTCATAGCAACCTTATTGATCTTTTTGATACAGAGGAGTGCCCCAAAATTTCCACACTTTTATCCGAAAATGCCTATTACCAGGCTTCAAATATTGGAGTGCTTTTGTTATGCTTTTATTATTCTTGATTTTTTCTTTTTTCTTTTTCTTCTTCTTTTGTCTTTCTTCTTTTAGCGCATAATATTTCTTGTTGTTCTCCCGAATGCCTTAATGCCACGTGTACTCAATAAATGACTAAATTAAATTGGAGTGTAAGTCACATATTCATTATCTTCGCAGCTTCCGATTTCCACTAAACAATGGTTGCTTAAAATCAACCTTTGGGTCAATATCAATGTCCCTCGTGCAATTGATATACGGGGACCCAATAGACAAATATATATACATAAAATGAAGAGATGATTGAAACACAAAACACAATGCATCCTTTCATTGAAATTTAAAAAATGCAGTCTTAGGTCCCTACAAAAAGAATATTTGGTACTGTTGATTCCACACATTACTCCAAGAAAACGATTAAAATGCAATGCAAACAAAGCAACACTAAACACATAGAAAACTTGGATGCATTAAAACCCTTGACCACCGCTAGACTGGCCACTCATCACAACCCTTAAGCTTCCTCGAGGAACTCAATCTCCTTATTTTCCATCAGTTCTTGAACCAACTGCTTGAATTCTGGACAACATTGAATCTCATGCCCCGCAGTCTGATGGTACTCACAAAATGATTCATGGCCATCATACGCTCCCTTTGTACTATTCTCAATCAAGCCTGCCGCGCACATCTGTTCGAACACGGAACTCAGAGGACACTTGATTTCCGACACTTCCACCCTCACATTCTTCCCATCTACCTCAAGGGCATTCACGCCTCGACCTCCATGGTTTGGAAGTGGATTGGCCGCCACATTGGGTCCCTCTAATTTGATGACCCCAATGTTGATCTTGTTTTGCACGAGCTTCTTGAACACTATGAAATTTTCTATCGTGTGCCCCGGTACTCCACCGTGGTACACACAATGTGATTTCTCGTCATACCATGGAGGGTAAGGCGACTGGAAGGGAGTAACATGATATGGACGGACCAAATAGGCCTCGTATAGGTGTTTGTACACCTTCTTCTATGGCATGGATAGAGGGGCGAATGACATCTTCTCATTTTCCCTCTTGGGAGCCCTATTTCTCTTATGTTTGAGATTTGCGCATTCCTGATTGCGGCTTGAGACAGTGAGATTGTGAGGTGCTTACGAGCGTCGTAGGTACTGGTGTTGTTCAACACATGATCTCTCTTCTTAAATTGCTTCCGAGCATTTTCGCCCCCATCAATTCTACCACTCTTGATATGTAACCCCCTTAGCCCGGTCTAGACGGTTGACTCGAACCAAGGTGATTACATGGGGAAAACTGAAGCAAACTCGTTAAAGCCGAATCCGGTTGACGACCCTTTTTCTTTATTTTTATCTTTTCTAAATGCAAGTTAAGTCCTATGTGATCACCAAAGAGTATAGGAAGAAACGACACAACGATCAGATTTCGAGTAGGGGTTTAATTGCACAAACTACACATTTAGGGACCAAAATGTAATTTTTGTAAATTACACGGGCTTCGCTGATTCTAAATTTATCTTTATTTAGTTCGACATATTTCATTCTTCTCTGTAAGTTTTCATCACAAACTGATTATCCGAACACCTTCAATTGCATACATGATAATCAAGGACTAAAATGCAACAATTTCAAACTAAAAAAGATGCCTTTAACATAATTAACGGTCGCGTACCGGTACACCTAGGGACCGTATCGATACGCAGGATGGCAGTGACCAAATTCGTAGAAAATGTATCGATATGCTCTCCCACGTATCGGTACACCCTTCAAGCCTGTATCGAAACACTCCCCAACCGTATCGAAACCCCTATGCAGAAAAGCACAAATATGGCTTATGCATATTGATACGCAAGCCCGTGTATCGATACGCATACCAGAACTGTCCCAAAATCAGCCTTGAAATCATTTCAAACTTCAACAAATCACTTAGACACATTTATGGCATCCACTCAATCATGTAAACATGCAATCCCAAAGTCATGGTAACATCCAATTAATAAACTCAAGCATAGCAAGATATATAATGAAACATTTATAAACCACAAACCAAAAGCATACTAAACGCAAGACATAACATCAAAACCATTACAAAGGCCTTTTACAAACCATATAAACCATACAAAACTTGAATCAACATCAGAGAGTCCACGACACATCTCCCAAAACATCAACATACTTGAGCTTAGTTAATCCTTGGATCCTCTTAAGCCTCCTTGCTACCCAAAAGGCCTCAATTACCTGCATTGTTGGTAAAAGAGAGCGTAAGAACGATAGCATAGTGAGACATGCTCTAAAAAGAAACACCTATCTATCTATCTATCTATCTATCTATCTATCTATCTATCTATCTATCTATCTATCTATCTATCTATCTATCTATCTATCTATCTATCTATCTATCTATCTATCTATCTATCTATCTATCTATCTATCTATCTATCTATCTATCTATCTATCTATCTATCTATCTATCTATCTATCTATCTATCTATCTATCTATCTATCTATCTATCTATCTATCTATCTATCTATCTATCTATCTATCTATCTATCTATCTATCTATCTATCTATCTATCTATCTATCTATCTATCTATCTATCTATCTATCTATCTATCTATCTATCTATCTATCTATCTATCTATCTATCTATCTATCTATCTATCTATCTATCTATCTATCTATCTATCTATCTATCTATCTATCTATCTATCTATCTATCTATCTATCTATCTATCTATCTATCTATCTATCTATCTATCTATCTATCTATCTATCTATCTATCTATCTATCTATCTATCTATCTATCTATCTATCTATCTATCTATCTATCTATCTATCTATCTATCTATCTATCTATCTATCTATCTATCTATCTATCTATCTATCTATCTATCTATCTATCTATCTATCTATCTATCTATCTATCTATCTATCTATCTATCTATCTATCTATCTATCTATCTATCTATCTATCTATCTATCTATCTATCTATCTATCTATCTATCTATCTATCTATCTATCTATCTATCTATCTATCTATCTATCTATCTATCTATCTATCTATCTATCTATCTATCTATCTATCTATCTATCTATCTATCTATCTATCTATCTATCTATCTATCTATCTATCTATCTATCTATCTATCTATCTATCTATCTATCTATCTATCTATCTATCTATCTATCTATCTATCTATCTATCTATCTATCTATCTATCTATCTATCTATCTATCTATCTATCTATCTATCTATCTATCTATCTATCTATCTATCTATCTATCTATCTATCTATCTATCTATCTATCTATCTATCTATCTATCTATCTATCTATCTATCTATCTATCTATCTATCTATCTATCTATCTATCTATCTATCTATCTATCTATCTATCTATCTATCTATCTATCTATCTATCTATCTATCTATCTATCTATCTATCTATCTATCTATCTATCTATCTATCTATCTATCTATCTATCTATCTATCTATCTATCTATCTATCTATCTATCTATCTATCTATCTATCTATCTATCTATCTATCTATCTATCTATCTATCTATCTATCTATCTATCTATCTATCTATCTATCTATCTATCTATCTATCTATCTATCTATCTATCTATCTATCTATCTATCTATCTATCTATCTATCTATCTATCTATCTATCTATCTATCTATCTATCTATCTATCTATCTATCTATCTATCTATCTATCTATCTATCTATCTATCTATCTATCTATCTATCTATCTATCTATCTATCTATCTATCTATCTATCTATCTATCTATCTATCTATCTATCTATCTATCTATCTATCTATCTATCTATCTATCTATCTATCTATCTATCTATCTATCTATCTATCTATCTATCTATCTATCTATCTATCTATCTATCTATCTATCTATCTATCTATCTATCTATCTATCTATCTATCTATCTATCTATCTATCTATCTATCTATCTATCTATCTATCTATCTATCTATCTATCTATCTATCTATCTATCTATCTATCTATCTATCTATCTATCTATCTATCTATCTATCTATCTATCTATCTATCTATCTATCTATCTATCTATCTATCTATCTATCTATCTATCTATCTATCTATCTATCTATCTATCTATCTATCTATCTATCTATCTATCTATCTATCTATCTATCTATCTATCTATCTATCTATCTATCTATCTATCTATCTATCTATCTATCTATCTATCTATCTATCTATCTATCTATCTATCTATCTATCTATCTATCTATCTATCTATCTATCTATCTATCTATCTATCTATCTATCTATCTATCTATCTATCTATCTATCTATCTATCTATCTATCTATCTATCTATCTATCTATCTATCTATCTATCTATCTATCTATCTATCTATCTATCTATCTATCTATCTATCTATCTATCTATCTATCTATCTATCTATCTATCTATCTATCTATCTATCTATCTATCTATCTATCTATCTATCTATCTATCTATCTATCTATCTATCTATCTATCTATCTATCTATCTATCTATCTATCTATCTATCTATCTATCTATCTATCTATCTATCTATCTATCTATCTATCTATCTATCTATCTATCTATCTATCTATCTATCTATCTATCTATCTATCTATCTATCTATCTATCTATCTATCTATCTATCTATCTATCTATCTATCTATCTATCTATCTATCTATCTATCTATCTATCTATCTATCTATCTATCTATCTATCTATCTATCTATCTATCTATCTATCTATCTATCTATCTATCTATCTATCTATCTATCTATCTATCTATCTATCTATCTATCTATCTAAAAAGGTGGTTTTAAGGAAAGCCTAGTTCGGGATGCATTAAAAATATGGAAAAATATCTAAAAATCCTCTTTTAATATATATAAGGATTGATACATTTTGAGCTAGTTGGGTCCGTGAGTGTTGTGATAGGGTTAGGTTGAATGATGGGTTTTAGAAAGTTGTTTTGGTGTTAGTAGAGTGTTAGAAATAATGGAGGGTGTTAAGCGAGCTGTCAGTAATAGTGAGTGCGATATAGCATGTTGGCAGAAGGAAAGTGTTTTGGCGCTTAAAGAGTTTAGCGGTGTGGTGGTGAGGAGATTACCAGTTGAAGTTAGAATCGGTCAGAGTAGTTTTGAATAGCTGATAGATGTGGTGGTTCTCTGTGTTAAGTGATGTTGCAGGTTAGTGGATGTGTTTCCAAAGTGCTGAGGTAACTTGGCATTGATTTTGTAATAGAAGGGTTGTTTTTTTAGGAAAGGTTGAGGAGTTGAGAAGAGGTTGTGTTAAGGGTTGTAGGAAAGGTTGGCCTGGGGTGAATAGAAGTTTCGTAATCTTAATATGTATGTATAGAATGGGCGGTGTCCTAGTAAGGCTAGTGTTGTAGTCAAAGCTTGAAGTGGAAAGGCAATGTAAGTTCAAGGGCCATTGTTGGTTGGACGGGTTCTTGTGAGAAGTGGTAGGCTAGTCGTGCATAAGTAAATTCCTTCCGAAGTCAACTAGTGGTATGTGGAACAACTGGCGGAGTCAAGGTTGGGGTTTTTGTGATGAGTTTTTTTCCCCGAATGTTGTGTGAGTAGTTTTGGTGAGCCGTTATGGTAGTGATAGTGGCGGTGGTGAAGGAATGTCGTCAATATGTTGAGAAGTTTGAGTAAGCAGTTGATGCTTAAGAAATTTTTCCTTGATGTGGTAACCTTTGGAAGAGGTTGAGTAGTTTTGCAAGGGGTTTTAGAAGCAGTAAAGGTTGTGGGTCACATGGTGGCTGAACTGGATGGGTTGGTGTCACCGTGTGTATGAGTTTTGGGAGTTATGAGTTAAGGTGGTGTATGCTGTAAAAGTTTGGAGGTTCTTCAGGTTGTTGTTGGGGCTATGTGCAGTCCGGAGGTGTGAAAGGTTAAGATGTGGTTAACATCTGAGTGTTCTGGAATTCGTGAACAGTATGTGGTGGTGTTGGGTTTGGTGGAGTTTTGTGTGGAGAGTGTTCAGTGGTGGTTAAGTCTCTTGTGTTGCCTTGTGGGTTGACTTGAGAAGTTTGGTTGTGCTCTTTTCGCCGGTTGAAATTTCGAGGACGAAATTTCCTAAGAGGGGGAGAGTTGTAACACCCCAATTTTGGGCTTAGAAGTTTTGGCTTTGAACCGGACCGGTCGAATTTTCGGTTCGAATATAAAAGGTGGTTCTAAGGAAAGCCTAGTTCGGGATGCATTAAATATATGGAGAAATATCTAAAAATCCTCTTTTAATATATATAAGAGAGTGGTGGAATCAATTTTACAAAATGAGGTTTGGAGATATAACATTTTGAGTTAGTGACTAAAATGTAATTTTTGAAAAGTTCGTGACTGTTTTAAAAGGATTGGAACTTTGAATCTTTAAGGAGCTAATTTACCCAAGGGAGGATTTCTCCAGATTTTTCTTGATTTTTAAAGACTCATTTAATGTTTAATTAATGAAAAGAAAAGAGGGAAAAAGATATTTTTAGTTTCATAACTAACTTTTACCAAAATTTTCCTATTTCATTTTCTCTCAAAATTCCCTCAGCCAAACACATTTCCACATCAACTTTTCCTTTGATTTTCACACCTAAAGTTGAGATTTTAATTCCTAAATGATTCCTAATCATTTCTACATCAAATCCTCACCATTTGCTTAATGAATTTTCAAGGATTTTGGCTCTAAACAAGGAGAAATCCACATTTAGAGGTATGAACGTCCTTCTCCTCTAAATACTCAGTTCTTTACTGAAATTCTCAAGTTCTCAATCCTTAAATTAAGTTTTATTAAATATTTTGATGTTGTGATCTTGATTTTGGCTTAAAATGCAAGATTTGGATTTAATTTTGAAGAAATTCGTATTAAATGATTGGGCTCTATTTTGAGATGTCTTTTTGATGTATTTTGGATGTCTAAATGATGTGCAATTGAGGTTTAATCAATGCAATCCCGAATAGGTTGATTTTCCTAAGTTTTTACTTGTGAAAATGGTGGTTTTTGGGGTGATCTTGGTGTTTTGTTAATGCTGGAGGTATAAGGACGAGTTTTGGATCATTTTGGATGTTAATTGATGTTTAAAAATGGTTAGAAGTGATGGATCTTGGCTAGGTTAAGTTTTGGAAGTGTTTGAATGTGATTTCGGTTGTGTTTGGTTGCCGAAATGTTGGGTTTATGAAGAGCAGCGAGTTTAGGTGTGTTGCTGGTGTTTTTAATGCATAATGATGCATTAATCCTCTGTTGTTATGTTCTTGAAACAGGGGAGAATGATCCGTGAGCAATAGAGGTGGCGTTGATGGTTTCGGATGCTTGGGAGGCTTGTTGGCTAGCCTAGTTTTGTGTATCGGTGAGTGAAGTTGGGGTTTTCAGCTTTAAAACCAATGTTTGAAGGTTTTTTGGAGCTTAGTTTAAGTCTAAACAACTTAGCTAAGCTCAAGAGTAAGTAAATGGAATTTCTCTTTTGGTTTGTGTTATGAATTGGTTTTTAATGCACTTGTGATTGTTGGATGCAATGCATGTGATTTGCATGTTTAAATTCTGTTTTGAAAGCATATTTTAGCATGGTTTAATGCTGGTTTTGAAAGTCATGTGTTGAAGGATGCTCAAGGTAAGAGATCCTTGGTTTTGTACTTTGGAATTGTGGAATTGATGCATAGTGTTGCATGTTATTTAATGGCTTTGTTTAATGCTTTAAAACAGTGAATTGATGATGGTAATTGATGGTATTGGCAAGTGATGTAAGTGGTTATGGTTATTTTAATCGGATATAGTTAGACGGCTATAGGATTGGGTGCACCGTGAATTGAGTCGCCTTGGATGTCGAGGGGGTTGTAATTGTACCGTAAACTCCATCCGAGAATCCTAGCGATTGAGGAAATTGGTGTCACCACGATGGAGGATGGCTCTCGTGGGTGAACCTTGTTAAAGTCACCACGATGGAGGGTGGCTCTCGTGGGTGGACTTTGTTAAGCGTCACAACGGTGGAGGGTTGCTCCCGTGTGTGAGCTTGGTTAAGGTGATTACAATGGTTGTGGTAGCTTCCATGTGTAAGCCTTGTGATGTGTCCCGGCTCTCGCTAGTGTGTTATACAGCTTCCGATGAGTGATGTTGAGGGGTTGTGATTGTACCGTTAAACTCCATCACGGGTGTTGAGGGGGTTGTGATTGTACCGGTAAACTCCACCTTGTGTTGTTCGGTTGTGTGTATGGAGCGTGTGGCACAACGCTTGTAATCCGCGTATCCGATTGTGTCTTGTATTGTGATGGTTTGTGAATTATCACTTGGAAGCCAATATAGTGTTCTTGGATGTAATGAAGCATGAGATGCTTGTAATGATGCAAGGTTGCATGGAAAGTGTGTGATGTTCCAAGAATGCATGTATTACTTGTTAAGCTTGTACAAGTGTTTATCTTATATTGAGAATGGTGCATACGTGCATGGGAATCTCTTTAGTGCATTGAAGTCTTGTGAGGATTTGTATTTAAAGGCATGTAGTGCATTGATGTTTTTGGTAGTTCATGTGTATTGCATTTGTTGAATGCATGAGATAGTTTGAAGGAACCAATGGTTTTTGAAAGGTTTTGTTTTGAAATGACCATCAAGCATATGGTAAGTATGTTGTGAAGTGGAAGTGTTTTCCAAGGAATTTGAGTTTAACCTTGCATGTGGTGTTAATGCACGAAAAGGTTTAATTAATGGTTTTTGCAAGAATGTGTTTTGGGGTAAATTGTTTAACTTTTCTAAGCTAAAGGTTGGTTTTCATGTTGAGCAAGACATGGTTTAAAACATGATTTTTCAAAAGAGGTTTTTCAACCAATGCTTTGATTTATCGATTTACAACTACTTTTTGAAAGGGGTTTTATGACTCGCTGCATTGATGGTGTTTTGGTTTTGAGCATTCCTCACTAAGAATTATGTGCTTACGCTCCTTTTTGTCCATCAATGCAGATATTTGAAGTTGGGAAAGCAAGAAGCAAGGGATTCAAGGAGAGCTCCACTTGAGATGTATGTCTCGGTTAATAGCTATAGATAATAAAGGCAATGGGGGGAGAGACTTTTATAATTGATGTATAATGAGATTGTGTATGTTGGACAAGTTTGGTTTATGATTTTGAACTATGTGGTTTAACGCTTGCAACGTTTGAATCTTCCTATTCATAAGTCGTTATGCTATGCTTCTTGTTTTAAAAGCATGATTAAGTGTTGGATGTGTTGAATGAGTTGGTGCATCTAGGAGTTGTTCCGTATCTAGATTTTAATGCAATTTGGTAGTTATGATGCTTGTCATGTTGTTGCTTTGTTGAGGATTGATTTGGAGCATGTTCGATGGGGTTTAGATGTGTTAAAACAGGCTTATCTGTTGTTTCTAGGCAGGGTGTTTCGAAACACCCTTGCCTGTTTCGAAACAGGTGCCTGATTTGGCCTGGGTGTTTCGAAACACTTTGGATACTGCCAAGGGGTGTTTCGGAACGGCCTAGACCCGTTTCGAAACACTTGACCGTTGGGCACTGATTTGAATAGTTTTGAGGTTTGCAAGCTTTACGTTTTAGTCCTGATTTTTGTATATGCAATTGATTGAGTTTGAGATGTCTGTTTGAGATGAAATTTGGCAGAGAGGTATGAAACATGACTAATTTCATAATGGTAACTTAAAAATTGGTAAAGTCTTCTTAATTTCCAGAATTTACAAATTGGTCCCTAAATTCGTATTTTGTGCAATTGGGTCCCTTATTGTTTTCCGATTGCTGTGATTTTTGAGTATGCTTATCTCAAGAGTATACCTAGGTTTAATGTGCATCTAGACAAGTTTAAAAAGTAAAAAAAGGGTCGTTAATCAAGGTTGACTTTCGGGTTGACTTTGGTTTTCCCCGTGTAATCTTCGTAGTTCAGGTCAACCGTCTAGGCCGGGCTAAGGGGGTTACATAAACACCACATTGGGACATCAAAAGCAAAATTACACTATGTAAGAAAACATTATAATATATTTATTAAAACTATATTATACATACATATTTATGCATTATACCATAAACACATGCAAATCACATATTACCTCATAATATAGACATACCAGACCATAAATCTTGTACATGTCCATCCACATATCACAAAACATAAACATATATTTAACAATATGGAAAAATCATAAAAAGGGACTAAAATGTACGAAATTTAAAGATGTAAGGCAAAAAAAAGGAAATGCACGATTAAAGGGAAAACACTAGAAAAGGGGACCAAAATTGAACTTAGAACAGACCTAGGGACCTAAGGGGGATTTAAACCATTCAAAATTTAACTAAAATCAAAATAGGGACACAATTAAAGACATTTAAAAATATTGAGGGACCACGGGCGTGTTTTTAGAAAGCGGAAGCCCTTGCGCGAGTAATAACAAAGACGCAGAGGGATTTATTAGGGAATTATACCAGTTTTAAAACACTGAAACTCTATAAAAAGGGACTTAAAACTATTGAGACTCTTTTTACAAACCCTACGCTCTCGGCCTCCTTACCCTTTCGTTTCTCTAAAAATCTGAGAGCCTCATCGTCGTTCTGGTCACCGTTAGCCGGCCCTGGAAACCTAAAAATCTTCCGCAATCCTTTTCTTTTGTAAAAATAGAACAAAAAAAACCCTCTTTTGCAAAAACCTAATCTGAATCGAAACCAAATCAAACCCCTCTTTTTCTTCTCTTTCAAAAACCAAGTCCTAAAAACGTTTTTAAAAAACGAACCTATTCAACACTTGCTTCCCCACCGATTCACCATGTATGGTCTCGGGAGAGAACAAAAGGCTTGTCACGGGGAAGACGAATCGTCACAAAGTTAAAAAACCAAAAACCCTAACTTTGTGTTTTTTATGCTTCAAAATTTAAAAGAGAGGATGATATACCTAAAAAATGCTCTGTTCATTGTATTGATCTCTGGAAAATCTCCTCGTTTCTTCACTTTTGAAACTTAGGGTTACATCGCTTTGGTTTCAATTTTTATAGCCCGAAATTACAATTTTTGAATTACATGAAAATCTCTCGAAATATGCTATTGGTTGCTGGAATTTCTTGTTTGTATTCGTCTCTGGAAATACATTGCATTTCCTGACATTCTTTTTTCTTTGCATGTGATAATCGGTTGAGGATGGGAACCAGAAGAGACGGAGTGGCTTGGCAGCTGAGGAATCGGTGTGGCTAGACGTCGTGGAGCAATCTCAGCCACTGGTGAGGGATCTGAACGGTCTGGAGAGCTGATGAGTGTAGCACACGCGTGTGTGGAGAGTCGAAAAGTCGCGCGTGTCGAAGCTTGGAGAGTCATGTGTGGACCGCACGTGTGTTGGATGTGATCTCAGTCGTTCGATGCGCTCTCGATCCAAGGGCTATGCTCGATGCGGCGTTAGAGGAGTAATTGGCCAGCTAGGGTTTCCATCTAAGGTTTGATATGGACCCTCTGATCTAAATTAGATCTGACGGTGGAGAATCAGCTGCGCAAGAACAAAGAGACTATCAGATTAGGGTTTTTTAGTTAGGTTGGGCCCAAATCGGGACATGTATAATATTTGTATAATTTTTTGGTTTGGGCTTTATGTTTTGTAAACTGACTGTTTTATTAAATAAATTTGGGCTTATTTTTATTTGTAATGTATTTATATTAGTTTTTTTTGTGTTTTCAGATTTGTTTCAAAACAAATAATAATAATAGCAATAATTGGTAATGTTAATAATAACAATAATAATAATGATAGCATATCATATGATAATAATGTTTAGGTTTTTTTCAAATGGGTAATAACATAATACTAAAGATTACACTTGCTAATAAATAGTACTATATATATCACTAATAATATTTTGTTTTAGTTTTAATCATATTGTTTAGTTAAAGTAAATGAACAAAGCCCATTATTTATAAAAAAAATAAAAACGGGTTAACACCCTGGAAAAAAATTAGTGATTACGTGTCTTTGGGGAGAGCTTCGACAGATGCCTGGGCAACCTGGAAAAAGTGCTTGAAAGATGCGAAGAATCCAATTTGGTAATAAACTAGGAAAAATGCCATTTCATGGTAGGCAAGGGCATTGTCCTAGGCCATAAAATTTCCCGCCACGCCATCGAAGTCGACAGAGCCAAAATCGATGTTATCAAAATATTACTGTCGCCCACCAATGTTAAAGGGATCGGGATTTTTCTGGGACACACTGGTTTTTATCGTCGTTTTATCATTTTTCTAAAAAATCACTAAACCATTGTGTTCTTTTCTTGAACAGGATAAGCCCTTCAACTTCGATGATCAATGCACTGAAGCATTCGAGACCTTAAAGTAGAAACTTGTAGCAGCCCCCATTGTAGTACCCCAAATTGGACTATGCCCTTTGAAATAATGTGTGATGCTAGTGACCACGCTGTCGTGGCAGTACTCGAGCAGAGGAAAAACAAAGTCCTCCATGTCATATACTACGCCAACAAAACACTCAACGAGGCCCAAGTGAACTACACTACCACCGAAAAGGAGCTGTTGGCAGTAGTATTTGCTTTCGATAAGTTTTGAGCATATCTCCTTGGAGCAATGATGATAGTGCACACAAATAATTTAGCCATTAAATACCTTTTCTCAAAGAAAGATGCAAAACCAAGGCTGATACGATGGATCCTACTCCTGCAAGAGTTCGACGTAGAATTTAAAGACAGAAAGGGGACAAAAAATCAGGTGGCTGATCATTTTTCATGAATAAAGGGGAGACCTATAGATGCGATAGAAATCCAGGAGAACTTCTCAGATGAGAAAATACTAGCCGCCGCAGTAGCAGACCTCACAGCTGCCGAGGCAGCATACGCCATAGCCGATGCGATAGACACTCTGGCAGCCAAGATAGACTCCACCACACCATAGTACTTTGACATCTTAAACTTTCTAGTCAGTGGCATTTTTCCTCCTGACATGAATTACCAAGGGAAAAAGAGGTTCCAAAATGATGCAAAACATTATTATTGGGACAAACCTCTCTTTTTTAAACAATGTGCAAACCAGGTAATTTGGAGATGCATACTAGAGGAAGAACAACATGAAATCTTCCAACATTTCCACAATTCACCATATGGAGGTCATTTTGGAGGAACCATAACCGCCACCAAGGTTCTCCAATCGAGATTCTACTGACCGACATGCTACAAGGATGCTCAGGCATACTACAAGCAGTGCGATAGATGCCAGCGAAAATGCAATATCTTAAGGAGAAACGAGATGCCTCTACAGAATATCCTGGAAGTCGATCTATTTGATGTGTGGGAAATCGACTTTATGGGCTCGTTCCCATCTTCCTGTGGGAACTTATACATATTACTAACAGTAGATTATGTGTCCAAGTGGGTGGAGGCCATAGCTACACCAAAGGATGACTCAAAGACTGTATTGAATTTCCTTCACAAGCATATCTTTACAAGGTTTGGGGTTCCTAGAGCCATATTCAATGACAAGGGGAAGAACTTTGATAATAAACTGATTGCCAGAGTATTTGCAAAATATTATGTCACACATAAGCTTGCCACGACATACCATCCCTAAACCAACAGGCAAGAAAAAATTTCAAACAGGGAACTGAAAAGCATTCTTGAAAAAGTAGTTAAACCATCTAGGAAAGATTGGTCCCTCAAGATCCACGATGCATTATGGGCATACCAAACTGTTTTCAAAACCCCGTTGGGCATGTCACCTTATAGGCTCGTATACGAAAAGAGCTGCCATTTACCTGTCGAGATTGAACCCAAGGCGTACTGGGCCATCAAGATGGTAAACTTAATCTGGGAAAAAGTCGAGCATAAAAGACTCATAGACCTAAATGAAATTGAAGAATTCAGAACTGCAGCGTACAACAACGCAATAATATATAAGGAGAAAACTAAGAAGTGGCACTACAGAAAGTTGCTGCCGCGACAGTTCATGCCCGAGCAACAAGTTCTCCTTTTCAACTATCGATTAAAAATGTTCCTAGGAAAATTGAAGTCAATATGGTCTGGCCCTTTCGAGGTGGCCAACGCATTCCCCCATGGTGCAGTCGCCATAAAATCCAACAAAGATGGCCATGAATTCACAGTAAATGGGCAGTGGCTAAAGCACTATACATGAACCCACATCACCAAAGACCAGGAAATGGTTATGTTAGGAGACGCATGCCAATGCACTCCTAACAAAGCTTAAACCAAATTTCTTTTTAACTGTTAATTTTATGCTTTAGGAATTAGGTTTATTTTTCTTCAGTTATTAGGATGCATATTTCTATTTTATTTTTCCTTTAATTTTTTAAGGTTTGTTTCAAGAAACTCTCTCAACTCTACCTTCCCACCAGCAGCCACTGAGGGCGGCAAAGCGCTTCAAGATGGCAGCTCGAAAGAGAGTGATCATTGTTGATGGCGACGACGACAGCTCCTCCGAATCACAACCAATCTAAGCTTCTCTCTCCTTCATCTATTTTCTTTTTATCTAATCTATGCAAAATATTTTGTATGTAGGCATGCATTGAGGACAATGCTCATCTCGAGTTGGGGGAGGGAATTAGTCCTCTATTTTTTTTCTTTTGTTTTTCATCTTTTTTTATGTTTTTTTTCTATTTTGTTTTTTAGTTGCATTTAGGTTAGGATCTAATGTAACATGCCTTTATTTAAAGTCTAATGAATTCTTAAGTTTGAGGAAAATTCTTGAGTATCCTTTACCCGCCACGGTAGACGGCCCGCCTAGGTAGCAACCTTAGCATGACTTTTGATTAACTTAGAATCCTACTATGGTTTGAACTTAAAAGAAAACACTCTTTGTGACTAGTTTGATTTTAGGACTTCTAGGAAACTTAGGTATTTCACCTAGTAAACTTGGATAGAACTTGATGTTTTTGAAAAAAAGAAAGAAAGAAAGAGAAGAAAATAGACGTCGTAGAGGTGCCCAGAACTGGATCTAGGATAAGCTAGAGGTGCCCGAAACTAGCTATACAGAGAAAAAATGATGAAATCATTAGAGATGCCTATCATCGGCTCTAGTTGTTAAATTGAAAAAGAAACTAAAGGGAAACCCAACGGAATTAAGGGGCTTATCGAAAGTTTACTTAGAAGTCGAAGAATCATTCTTATCATAAGGAACACACACACTCACGAGATACATAGTTTGGTTCCGGGTAAGTCCATTGTCATTTGAAGGGTTGCTAATTAGGCGTAAATCTACACAGTTTGTAAAGGTTGCTCGTGATGCTTTCTCGACTTACTTTACACATGATTTTAAGTTTTGGCATGTTCTTATTAGATTAGATTGCTTGAGGAAAAGCAATAGTTCGAGTTTGGGGGTGTGTTAAGTGTGCAAAAGTCCTATATTTATGCCCTAGTTTAGCACAATTTTTGTTGTTCTTAAGTATAGTTTATGTAGCATTTATTAGGTAAACACACACAAAACTGCATAGATTAGATATTCTCTTATTTGATGCACTTAATTGTTTTTACCTAAAAGATACTGCTCATGCATATTTTCTAACGGTGTGCAAGTACCCGCCCAGGCAGATGCCGCCCAGGCAGCAGAGAGGGCAATATAGGAGAAGCTGAAAACTGAAGGAGGAAGCTGTTGGACCATCTAGAGAGCTGATCGAGGAGGAAAGGACCAAAATGACGAGATGTGCCAACCCCTGCACACCAGACCACACCTCTTCCAAGGCAATCAATAAAGTGCCGCCGAGGTAGCAACTCAAGGAAGAGTGGAAAAGTGCAAAGTGGTATGCGATAGAAATAGCTCATCAAGCCTGATTTTTAGAGACCACTTGCATGTGGATGGAGCCCAGTAGACAAAGAAAAGCCAAGGTCGAAGTCAAGTTAGAAAAAGTCAAACGAGAATCTAGGAAGATTTAATGATATTTTAATGAGTTGTAATTGTATTCTAACTAGTATTCCTACCCTAAACCGACTTACGCCTAGGCTCATCCCATATATATATATATATGTAATCGACTTGAAGGAGAGAACACAATGGAGATTAGAGAGAAACTCCTTCTTTTTGAAACCCTAGTGCCGTCTACACCCATCATGTTCTAAACCTTCCTTAGGGCTAAGGGTTGGTTGTATAGTAGTTGTGAGAGTTTGCGTGTACTTGTTTAGGTTTTGGTTTTTGCAATAAAATTCAAGTTTTTTTACTCTTGGTTCATCATTGTTGCAATTTTTATCGGGAGAGAAGAGGGCAATAATCTATTTGTTCAACATGGGGAGAGTTGAACTCATGAAACAAGTAGACACAGTTTTATCCAACCATAGGTTAGAGCTACTTCGGCTTAGGGATTAGTTTAGAAGTTTAGCTGGAAAAATAAGGCTGCCCACGCGAACCAGGATGTCTTCGACTTTTCCCTCCGGTTGTACGAATGAATGGTCTTCTAGTTTCAGCATGATAGGGGTGAGTTTGGCTTGCCCAATACCTAACTTGTCGAAGACCGCCTTTGGCATCATGTTAATGCTGGCTCCTAAATCGCACAGGGCTCTCATGGCATAGTTGCTGCCAAATCTGCATGGAATAACGAAGCTTCCCGGATCAGTTCTTTTGGTCGGTAGCTTGTTGTGCAGCATACCATGCACTCCTCTGTCACAGCTACAATTTCGAACTCCCAATTTTTTTTTTCCTCTTGGAAACCATGTCCTTCAGATATTTCTTGTAATTGGGCATGTTCTGGATGGGTTCCACGAGAGGGATGTTAATGTGCAACTGTTTTAGAATATCCATAAACTTCCAGAACTGGTGCTCCTATTATTGTTGCTTTAGTCTTTGGGGAAAAGGTGGCGGCAGACGGATGTCTTGAATGCGTTTCTTGCATGAAAATCTAATATGTGGCAACCCAAGATCCTCTTCCTTAGAACTGCTGTCAATCTCATCTGTTGGGGCGGCTGGTTTTGATGCTGCCGCGGTAGGCTGTTCTATTTGCTGGTCCATTGGTTGTTCAGTTCTGGGCTTGTCCAATTGTTTCCCACTTCTTGTAGTTATAGCTTTACACTGCTCATAGGTGGGTTTGGTTGCAACCTCCGTGTTGCTGGATGCTGCACCCATTATCTTGTTGCTTATGATCTCCGTGAATTGCCCAAACTGAGTCTCCAGGTTCTTTATTGCAGCTTCCTGGTTGTTCATCCTCATCTTAGTCCTGTCCATAAATGACTCAGTCTTATCAATAAATTTATTAGTACGAACAATAAAAACACTAGTTCGAGACATAAAAGTATGTAAAGTAGTTTTGAGTGAGTTATTGCTCGTATTCTATTGCTATTGAGGCGGTTGTCTTGACATGTTCTGTTGGTATCCTCCTGGTTGCTGAGTTGGATTTGCAGCCGTGTTTGGATTATTCCTGGAGAACTTCGGATGCTTCTTCCAGCCTGGGTTGTATGTGTTGGTGTTGGGCCTGCTATTCCTTTCATAGGTTCCCATGAAGTTGGCGGATTCACTGCACTCAGAGGAACTATGGTTGCCCCCACACTCATCACAAAATGGTTCTATAGCCTTGGCTTCATATGTCTTTCCATTGGCCATTTTCATCACCAGCTCTTTCACCTTGTCCAGGCGGGCATTAACAAATTCAGTGGCCTCTACTTCATTCACAACAGTTGGCCGCCTTATGCCACCGCGGCGGGCTGTAGGGAACTTGTAGTCATTCTTGGCAATTCTGTTTAGAACATGTAGTGCCTCCTCAGGTGGTCTATCCATGATGATTCCATTGGTTGAGGTGTCGAGCATCATTCGTGTCGGTTGATTTACTCCATTGTAGAACATCGACACTTGAGTCTAGGATGGGAAACCATGAAGCGGGCAGTTGTTTAGCATATGTTGGTATCTCTCCCAAGCTTCATACATTGGTTTGTCACCCCCTTGGCGGAAGGCTGTGATCTCGTTTCTCAACATGTCTGTGACGTTTCAAGGACTGAAACGATCTAAGAAATCTTTACATAGCTCCGTTCAAGTATTGAATGATCCCGTCGGTTGGTTGTTCATCCATTATTTTGCCCTATCCCTCAGTGAATAGGGGAATAATCTCATCTTGAGCACGTCTTGATGTACTCCATGTATCCTGAAAGCTTTGCATATTTCTAGAAATCCTCTCAGGTGCTATCGAGCATCTTTTGTGGGAGTTCCTCCAAATTGCCCCAAGGTGTTGATCATATTGAACATCACAGGCTTTAACCCAAAGTGATCAGCTTCAATCTCAGGCTCGGTCACAGTTGGATCAAATCCTCTAAAGTCGTGCTCCAAGTAGTCTCTGGTGGTTCACACATACTGTGGCTGCCTGGGCGGAACTGGGGGTTGCTGCCTAGGTGGAATTGGCTGTTGTCTGGGCGGCGGATCTTACTGCCCATTCTTGTCGTTACGGGCATTATTGGCAGGGTTGTCGTCTTGGTCGTTAACCATTGTTGCCTCTGCTTTTCCTTCTTCCTTGGCTTTCCCGAGGGCTTCTCTTGCTTCCTTCTTAAGTTCTCTTGCTCTTCGTTCGATTTTGTCAGAGAAAACGATTTCTACCGAAGGGTTTGCTCTCGTCATGCACTAGACAAGAAAACTGTAAAATTCTTTTTTTCGAATAAAACTAAAATTAAATAAAAATAAAATAAAATAAAATAAAAGTGCAGAAAAATAAAAACGAATTTACTGTTGTCAATCCCCGGCAACGACACCAAAAACTTGTAGAGCGTTTGGGTGTTCTCTAAATATGAGCGCAAGTGCACATTCTTGTTAAGTTATAGTATAAAAGATATCGTCTCTCACAAGGATTGAACAACTTATTCGAATTGCAATTACTGCACAAGGAAAATTAAATGCACAAGTAAATTTTAGTTTGTAAAGAAAAGTAAATATACACAAGTAATTGATAAAAAATATCAGGGTGATAGAATGGGTTAGGTTATGCTGTATAGTAGTGTGAAACTGTGTTAAACAGGTTAAGTTTATTTACGCTGCCAAACTTTGCTGCCTCGACAAAAGATGGCAGATTGGCTGCTTTGACGCTTTCACTGCCTCGGTAGTGGAACAGACGGATGGCTCGGCGGCAAACTCGGCAGTCCTTCAAGGCTCGGCAGAATGTTTCAATAATGGTCTCGCTTATGTCTAAGTCAGAATGTTGTTGTTTCCCACTACATATGATACTTATCGGTGTGAATCGTACAATGAACATCAACCTTTGGTTCGTTCCTTTTTATCCGCCATAAAGCCTAACCTATGTCTACACTGGATTGATCAACACCTAGTATCGATGAGATCGTGCTTACTTCTTTCGTGAGTTTGACTCTCTCGATACCAAACAAATAGATTGCTTTCAATCGATCTTTCGAACTCAATTGAAAACAGTGAAGAACATGAAATAAGCAAACCTTGAATTTATTGCAAAAACAAACTTAAAACTAAACAACCATTCTCACAACTACTTTACAACATAACTCAAACCCTAGAGAATTTAGAACATTGTGGCGGCAAGAAAACACAAGAGAAAGTACCACGATTGGGCGTAATTTTTGGGGTGTTACAACTCTCCCACCCTTAATAGAAATTTTGTCCTCAAAATTTTCATACTCCAAAAAAAGTTTAAAAGAGCATTTTGAATCATGTTACGAATAACAACACAAAATTTTCAGATAGACTTTAATATCAAATTTATAGAAATGAGTATGATCACGATCGATCGCTAATCTAGAGCTCATACGAGGTGGCATAGTAGTCTATCTACAAAAGGAATGAATCCTAAAGTTAGAGTTGGTACTTGGAGTCTCTATTCAAAACACATTTTCAATTCTTTAAAATAATAAATTTATCAGAAAATTTCATTTTGCCCGAAAACATTTAATATGCATGCAAAAATCATTTAAAGTTTAGAAATTTTATGTGGGCCCTATAGTTCCGAGAGTTGAACTTAGCTCTGATATCACTAAATGTAACCCCCTAAACCCGACCTAGAAGAAAAGACCGAATTTAGGAAGTTACGTTTGGAAACTTTTCCCTCAAAAAATCTAATTTTGAAAATTATACTTTAACTAAAATAAAATAACATAAATTTAATAATAAATAAAAATATAAATATCATAATAAGTGTTCGAATGATTGTATAAAATCTCTAAATTAAAATAACAGTAAATGAATGCTAAAAATAATCCCAAAATATAAATAGTCTAAAATTACATTCATGTCCCAAAATAATAAATAGAAATCTAATTAAACTAAAATAGTTTCACACCGGATAATAATATAACCAAATAAAATGTGAGATCTTCCAAGTACCACGTCGGCTAAAGTCCAAAGATATCTGTAAGAGGAAACTATGGGGAGTAAGCTAAAGAGCTTAGTGTGTCTCTAAAGTGCAAGAAAAATCATAATCGTAAAACATAATATTATTTTCTTAAAATCCTTTAAAAATATGATACAATATCACAAGCGTAATGCAATGCACCCAATTATGTCCACCATAAATGAGGAAGGTTCCCATAACCTCCTCCCTACGTCCGCCAATCCGAAGTGGAATTCAGCTCGAAGGGTGAAACCACTGAACTTCCTCCTTACAAATCCCAACCCATGCTCATACACATATGATGTTTAAAATTCAAGTTTCATAAAAACCAATTTTGTATATCTGATATTCCATAAACATAATTCATAAATCATAGTCCATAAATCCAAAAATTATAGTTCCATAAATCTGATGTTTCATAAATCAATGTTCGTAGTACATAACCAAAATAAATTCTGAAATTGTATGCATATGATGTCAACCATACAAGCCATAATACATATAAATAATCACACAAGAGGTAAAACACCAACAAATAGAAAAATAGTATATAATTTAATTATAGCACCGGAAGAAAACACACCTTAGCCAAGCTATACTCAACCTATAGAATGATGTGATTTTCCATGATCAGAAGTATTGGATCCAACTGTATCGGTACCAGACTAAACTTGGTGTTGAAGAGATTAATGAACAAGAAGAGGTATAGAGTGGTGGAGATTATTACATAGGAATTTAGCAAATCAATAAGGGATTTTGGCGGCATGAAACTATATAAAAAATAGGGTTCTTGGGATGATCTTATTTGAAATATGTGTGTGTATATTTATAGGGAGAGCAAACCTAATTTAAGGAAAATAATGAAAGTGATATAGGATAGAAAAGAATAAAAGTAAATAAAATAATTAAAGAAGACGAGTGGAAAAAGGAATTAGAATTCAATTTGAATTAAAAAGGTTTAAAAAATAAATTAAACAAAATAAGAAAGACGGTGAGCTTTTGAAGGAATTGAAATTCAATTTGATAAAATGGTTATTTATGGATCCAATCATTAAACTTTCAAGAAATTTCATATTAACTTACAAGTTTGATAAAAGTTCTTATTTAGTCCATCATAGAAAATTAGGGTTTTGAATTAAATATTCCCAATTGTTAGGGTTTTCAAAAGTAAGTTTCTAAATTAGGGATTTTTTTAAATCTAGGGTTTACTATTTGGGCATAATTTTTGGGGTGTTATAGTAGGCTATGCCGACTATGTGGTGTCTCAAATACAAGGTATAGTCGAGTATATATAAGGCATTGGCCAAGGTCAAGTCCTCTTTGGAGTAGAAGTCTTCCTTGACTTGAAAATTTGACTTCTTTGACTTGAAGTTGGACTCCTTGTGGCACAAGTAACCTTAAGCCGCCTTAGATAATCTTCACTTGGGCGGCTCAGTCTGCTGTTTCCGGCATCGATAAATTGCGTGGATGGGCTCATTGGACTCAGGAAATTAGGCTCTTCCAATTCACCAATTGCTTAGGTTGCTGCCCTGGGCGGCAGGTATTGCGGCGGCGGCTACTCGGCAACACTTCTCTCTGTGTTGAGCTACTTCAGTACAGCTCCTTGGCTTGCTGCCTCAGTATCAGCTCCTCAGCTTTCTCTCTCCTTCTACCAGCTTCTAGTACCTGAAACTAAAACTAAACTAAAATAGTACATTTTCTCACCAAATTAAAGATAATCAACATAAATATGGTAAAGTAAAGAATACTGTAAATAATGCATGCATGCACCTAAATATTCCTAAAATGTACTTAATAACAACCATAATATGAGATGTAATGCACATAAAATATAGGACTAATGAGCACTTTACACTTAGGAAACAACCAATTACAACCTAGACTCACTCACCAAGTCTAACAACCAAAGCTCACAAATCGAGCTTTGGGAGCACTCTCAAACAAGAGAAAACTTAGCAAACTAGAAATCCCTCTAAAAGGTATATGTTTGCACTAATTAAGCATTCACCCAATCCTAAAACACTCGAGCAAATATAACAATGTAAGCTCACAAGTGTTGTTTATACAAAGAGTAGGAAATTCAGCTCTAAGACAAATCTGACATCATAATGTTGTTGACAATTGAACCATTAGTCTTCTATAGAAGCTTGGAGGTCCCTTTTATACTTCCAATTGAGTTCCTAGCCATTGGAGACCATTGGGATTGAATTGGAGCCGTTGGGGCCTTTATTTTTTTTTGCAATAAATGTAGTTCTGGAGCTGTCCATATTGATACTCGAGTAGCCGTATCGGTACGCCCTTCTTTAGAACTAGTCGTTAGACTCTTTCCAGCTAATGTATATCGATACGCTTATAGGCGTATCAGTACGACCTGCAATTCAAATGACCGTTGGGGGTAGTTAAAATCGTATCGATACGCTACAAAGCATATGGTACGACACTACCCTTTATCGATACGAACAAGCCATATCAGTACGGGTTTTGACTACTAGAATTTTCATGTATCTTGAAACCCTAAAGCGTATCGATACGGTGTATATTGTATCGTTATGGATACTTGAAAAACTTAGGTTTGGCTACTTTAGAGATATTTTAAAACATTCCAAAGCCTTATAAAATCCATCAAGCATATTTTCAAGTTGTTTGGACTTATAAACATTTTGAAATCTTTTCAATTTAGTCCAAAATGATTTTTTTTATTATTATATAAAAACAAACATCTCAACAATCTCCCCCTTTTTGATATAATAAAACCAACTTGAAAAATTGTTTGTGATTCTCCCCCTTAGTTTTTAAAATTTTGAATAAGAGACTTTAAAAAAGAAATGTAGTTAAAGCTCCCCTTATTCGCTTGAAAAATAAAATTTTCAAACTATTTATCCCCTTTTTTATTATATCAAAAAGAATTTAAATGACTTTAAGCTCAAAATAACAATGTAGGTTTAAAAGATTTAACAAAAATAAGAGTTTTGGTTTTGAAATTGCTCCCCTTACTCAAAGCATCATCAAATGTTTAGTCCAACAATTATGATAAACTAGTTGAATTGAAAATAAATAAAACAAATTAAAATAAACAAAATTCAACTAATTTTTACCACACTTGAACCAAAGGTATGATGTGAAGCCTTCCTTCTTCAAGTGATCTTCTTTCTGTGTATGGAGCTCCCCCTCAATTTTGTACTTTATTAACCAATCTCCATCACATCTAAAACAAGACAATCAAGTAATTTTTGGTATCCAAATTGCTTTGGATCCATAAGCGTTAGTAGCACATAATTTAGTCCCCTTAGGAATCCATTTTTCAATTTCATCCTTTTTAGTTGAAGTAATTAGTCCTTTTGGGACCCAAATACTTCTAAAACATTTGTCATTTAAAAATCTAGGGGCATTAGATTGTCTTTGATAAAAATTGATTTTCCGAAATTCGTTTTCTTTTCAAGCTCTTTGGAAATCAAATCCTTTTTTCCTCTTGAACTTTATGAAGCAAATTTTGTAAACCAACACATTTTTGTTCAAACTCATTGAGTTTTACTTAAAGTTCAATTTTGGTTTTAGAAATCAAATAATTTTGACTTTTCAAATTTGAAACCACTTTCTTGTTTTTTCAAAATATAATTTTTAATCTCTAAAACCAAATCATCATAAGCATCTTGTAATTCATCAAAAGAATAAGAAGTTGAAGTAGATGAACTAGAAGTTACCCTTGAATCTTCTTGGATGGCCATAAGGCAAAGGTTGGCTTGTTCATTATCGGTGGAGTCATCATCTGTAACCCCCTTAGCCCGACCTAAACGGTTGACCCGAACTACGAAGATTACACATGGAAAACCAAAGTCAACCTTAAAGTCAACCTTGATTAACGACCCTTTTTTTCTTTTTGAACTTGTATAGATGTGCATTAATCATAGGCATACTCTTGAGATAAGCATACTCAAAAATCACAGCACTCGAAAAACAATAAGGGACTCAATTGCACAACATACGAATTTAGGGACCAAAATGTAAAATCTAGAAATTACGAGGACTTTACAAATTTTTAAGATACCATTATGAAATTAGTTAGGTTATATCCTTCTCTATCAAATTTCACCTTAAACGGACATCTCGAACTCAAGAAATTGCTCATACAGTAATCAGGACTAAAACGTAAAGCTTGCAAACCTCAAAACCATTCAAATCAGGGGCCCAACGGTCAAGTGTTTCGAAACGGGATTTGACCGTTCAGAAACGGGGCTTGGCAGTTGCCAAAGTGATTCGAAATACCTCTACCCGTTTCAAAACGCCCAGGCCAAAACATGCACCTGTTTCGAAACAGGCAAGGGTGTTTCGAAACACCCTGCCTAGAAACAGCAGAAAAGCCTGTTTTTACACATCTAATCACCATCAAACATACTCTAAATCAATCCTCAACATAACAACAACAAGCCAAGCATCATATCTACCAAATTGCATGAAAATCTAAATGCAAGACGAACCATAGGTGCACCAACTCTTTCAACACATCCAACACCTAATCATGCCTTTAAAACAAGAAGCATGTCATAACAACTTATGAATAAGAGGATTCAAATGTTGCAAAGCGATAACAATAAGATTCAAACCACCAACCAAATACGGTCAACATACTCAATCTCATTACACATCAAGATAAAAGGCTTCCCCCCATTGCCTTTATTATTTATAGCTATTAACCGAGACATACTTCTCAAGTGGAGCTCTCCTTGAATCCCTTGCTTCTTGCATTGATGGACACAAAGGAGCGTAAGCACATAATGCTTAGTGAGGGATGCTCAAAACCAAAACGACATCAATGCAGCAAATCATAAAACCTTCTTAAAAAGTAAATACAATTCAATAAACCAAAGCATTGTTTGAAAACCCCTTTTTAAAGCAACATGCTTCAAACCATGCATTACTCAATATGAAAACAAACCTTTAGCTTAGAAGAGCTAAACAACTCACCTCAAACCCATTCTTGCAAACTATCATTTAAACCCTTTTCATGCATGAACATCACATGCAAAGTTAAACACAAATTCCTTGGAAAACACTTCCACTTCACAACATACTTCCCTCATTCTTGATGAACATCTCAAAACAAGAAACCTTTTGAAAACCATTTGCTCCTTCTAACTATCTCACGCATTTAACAAATGCAACACATGAACCACAAAAACAACATTTGCATTACATGCCTTCTAAAACAAGCCCTCACAAGACTTCAATGCATTTATGAGATTCTATACACATATGCACCATTCACATTAGCAAAATATACTTGTGCCCAAGCTTAACAAGCATCACATGCATTCTTGCATCATTTACATATTTCCCATGCACCTTGCATCATTTCCAAACAACTCTTGATTCATCACATTCAAACACATTATATTGGCTTTCAAGCGATAATTCACAAATCATCACAACACAAGACACAATCAGATACGCGGATTACAAGCGTTGTCCCACACGCTTCATACACACTACCGAACAACACAAGGTGGAGTTTACCGGTACAATCTCAACCCCTCAACACCCGTGATGGAGTTTAGCGGTACAATCTCAACCCCTCAACATCACTCATCAGAAGTTGTATAACTCACTAGCGAGAGCCGGGACACACCACAAGGCATACACATGAGAGCTACCTCAACCAATGTAATCACCTTAACCAAGCTCACACACGGGAGTTACCCTCCACCTTTGTGACGCTTAACAAGGTCCACCCACGAGAGTCATCCTCCATCGCGGTGACACTTAACATAGTCCACCCACGAGAGTCATCCTCCATCGTGGTGACGCTTAACAAGCCCACCCACGAGAGCCATCCTCCATCGTGGTGACACTAATTTCCTCAATCGCTAGGGTACTTGGATGGAGTCTACGGTACAATCACAACCCCTCAACAACCAAGGTGACTCAATTCACGGTGCACCCAATCCTATAGTCGACTAACTATATCCGATTAAAGTAACCAAGAACCATTTACATCACTTGCCAATATAACCATTTTACCACATTAATCCACTATTTTTACAAGCATAACCAAAATGCCAAATCCACAAGCATCAAGTGTTTTAATCATATGCACCCAACACATGCAAGTCAAGGATAATTTACCTTATGCATCTTTAACATAATGGCATTAATAACCAACATTAAACCATGTCCAAACATGCTTAAAATAGTAAATTTAACACAATCATCCCAAGTGTATTTAAAAACCAAAGCATAACCCAAACCAAGAGAGAAATTCCATTTACTTACTCTTGAGCTTAGCTAAGTTGTTTAGACTTAAACTAAGCTCCCAAAGCCTCATCCAAAATGTTTCAAAGCTGGAAAACTCTTTACCACTCACCGATACACAAACTACGCTAGTCGTTAAGCCTTCCAAGCATCCGAAACCTCCAACGCCACCTTTATTGCATGCTGATCATTCTCCCCTATTTTAAACACATAAAAACAGAGGATTAATGCATCATTATGCATTAAAATCACCAGTAACACACCTAAACTCGCTGCTCTACACAAATCCCAACATTTCGGCTACCAAACACAACCGAAATAACCTCCAAACTCTTCCAAAACTTAACCCAGCCAAGATCCATCACTTCTAACCATTATTAAACATCAATAAACATCCAAAATGAACCCAAACTTGTCCTTATACCTCCAGCATTAACAAAACACAAAAAACACCCCAAAAAACCACCATTTTCACAAGTAAAAACTTAGGAAAATCAACCTATTCGGGATTGCATTGATTAAACCTCCATTTCACATCATTTAAACATCCAAAATACATCAAAATGACATCTCAAAACAGAGCCCAATCATCTACCACAAGTTTCTTAAAAATTAAATCCAAATCTTGCATTTTAAGCCAAAATGAAGATCACAACATTAAAACCTTTAATAAAACTCAATTTAAGGATTGAGAACTTGGGAATTTCAGTAAAGAACTGAGTATTTAGAGGAGAAGGACGTTCATACCTCTAAATGTGGATTTCTCCTTGTTTAGAGCCAAAATCCTTGAAAATTCATTAAGCAAATGGTGAGGATTTGATTTAGAAATGATTAGGAATCATTTGGGGATTGAAAACTCTTCTTTAGGTGTGAAAATAAAAAGGAAAGTTGCTATGGAAATGTGTTTGGCTGAGGAAATTTTGAGAGAAAATGAAATGGGAAAATTTTGGTAAAAGTTAGTTATGAAACTAAAATATCACTTTTCCCTCTTTTCTTTTTTATTAATTAAACACTAAATGAGTCTTAAAAATTAAGAAAAAATCTGGAGAAATCCTCCCTTGGGTAAACTAGCTCCTTAAAGATTCAAGTCTCAATCCTTTTAAAACAGTCATGAACTTTTCAAAAATTACATTTTAGTCACTAACTTGAAATGTCATATTTCCAAACCTCATTTCGTAAAATTGATTTCACCACTCTCTTATATATAATAAAAGAGGATTTTTCGATATTTTCCATATTTTTAAAGCATCCGGAACTAGGCTTTCCCTAAAACCACCTTTTATATTCGAACCGAAAATCCGACCGGTCCGGTTCAAACCCAAAAAATCTAAGCCCAAAATTGGGGTGTTACAACTCTCCCCCTCTTAGGAAATTTCGTCCCCGAAATTTCAGCCGGCGAAAAGAGCACAACCAAACTTCTCAAAGCAACCCACAAGGCAACACAAGAGACTTAACCACCACTGAACACTCTCCACACAAAACTCTACAAAACCAGCTCCTCCACAAATCAACTTACACTATAACCAAACCCAACACCACTACATATTGTTCACAAATTCCAGAACACTCAGATGTTAACCACATCTTAACCTTTCACACTTCCGAACTGCGCATAGCCTCAACAACAACCCGAAGAACCTCCAAACTTTTACAGGATACACCACCTTAACTCACAACTCCCAAAACTCGCACACACGGTGACACCAACCCATCCAGTTCAGCCACCATGTGACCCACAACCTTCACTGCTTCTAAAACCCCTTGCAAAACTGCTCAACCTCTTCCAAAGGTTACCACATCAAGCAAAAATTTCTTAAGCATCAACTGCTTACTCAAACTTCTCAACGTATTGATAACATACCTTCACCTCCACCACTATCACTACCATAACGACTCACTAAAACTACTCACACAACATTCGAAATTCACGTCACAAAACCCCAACCTTGACTCCGCCAGTCGTTCCACATACCACTAGCTGACTTCAGAAGGGATTTACTTATACACGACTAGCCAACAACTTCTCACAAGAACTCGTCCAACCAACAATGGCCCTTGAACTTACATTGCCTTTCCACTTCAAGCTTTGACTACAACACTAGCCTTACCAGGACACCGCCCATTCTATACATACGTATTAAGATTACGAAACTTCTATTCACCCCAGGCCAACCCTTTTCTACAACCCACAACACAACCTCTTCTCAATTCTTCGAAGGTTGCTACGAACCATCACCTACAAAAACAACCCTTCTATTACAACACCAATGCCAAGTTACCTCAGCACTCTGGAAACACATCCACTAACCTGCAACATCACTTAACACCAAGAAACTACCACTTCTACTAGCTATTCACAACCACTTTGACTGATTCTAACTCCAACCGGAAATCTCCTCACCACCATATCGCTAAACTCTTTAAGCACCAAAACACTTCCCTCCTGTTAATTATACAAGATTGCAGCCACTATTACTGACAACTCACCTACTGCCCTCCATTACTTCTAACATTCTCCTAGCACCGTAACAACTCTTAAAACCCACCATCCAACCTAATCCTACCACAACACTAACGGACCCGATTAACTATTAGCAAGTGTAAACGTTCATATGCATGGTCACCAATATGCCCTATCAATGCCTGTGTACATGTATGCAAAACCTCTAATGTCATGTCACATGTATGCATGTACCAACACATATATATAATATATTATATAACAAATGGTTTTAACTGTGCATGTATGTCAGTTCACACCCACCAATAACATCCTCAGAGTCCGTCTAAGATCAACCTCTTACCCCACTTCTAACTTGTCCAACTCTACCATTCTAACAACCCATTAATACCCTCTTCACACTAAAGTTGTTTTCAAAACAACACCAACTACTACCCCAAACTTGCTAGCTATAAGACCATACCCATTACGCAAGGGAAAACCAAACCGAAACCAAACAAAGATAACTAGGGTAAAGGTTACTTAACAAGGTTACCTGTAAACATCTCACTACCTCAGGGCTTCAACAGACAAACTCTCTTCTTCGCAGAATCATCATTCTCTAGCCGCACCACCGCAACATCAGCCAAAACCTTAAGGTCATCACCATCTCCCTGCGGTAAAGAACCCTGTCTACCCCGAGCCAACTTCAAATAATTTCGTCTCAAATGTCCAACAAATCCACAATTCCAACAAAATTCATTCCCCAAGCTCCTCACACATTTCTGCCCTTCCTGCCACCTTCGAACTTTGTCATGGCCACGCCCACGACCCTTCTGAGACCCTTTTGCTACCACTGAAGCTGATCTCACCACTTGAGGACAATTTCGATTCACATGCTCCTTAGAACCACAGTTCCAACAAACTCCCACATGACACCTTCCACAGCGGTCGCACATCGGCAACCGAGCTACCCCTCCTTGATCATGTAGCACTTGCCCCACATCTGCACTACCATCCAGGCTTCGATTCAAGCAAAACCTTCTATCACGCAACCTCTTACGTTGACTGCCCCCGAGGTCAGTACCCACAACCCTCTTGCTTAAACTTTTCTCACCTTCATAATCTGAAGCCACACCCCCATGTTGCTTAACCCTTGGGAATTTCTTTCCAATGTACCTTTCATAAAAAGCTGACACAAAGAAGTCCCAATCTATATCGTGGATATGCGTTGCCACTACCACATACTTCCACCAGGCACAGACGTCCTCCAACATCAATGAGACAACACTTCCCAGCTTACATGCGTAGTCATGCCCTTCCTGATCCAAAATCAGAATTACACTGGCTAACCAAGCCTCGAACGCCTCAGGTGTCGAACCACGATACTCCACAGCTCCCAAATCATATAGGCGCGCTATTTTGACAAACTCACGTGTCCTTCAATCGGCACGTCTTAAGGCCTCACTTTCACTATGGCCTGAGATATTCCCGACACCCCTTGAACTATGGGTGATGAACTCTTCATCTCAGAACCAACTTCCTCCTCCTGCCTTACTACCTCAACTCCAGACACTAAAGGCTGAAACAAAACATCTCCACCAAAAGGTGAATTCCAAGACTTAACAACCCGCTCTAAAGCAGCAACCATCTCACTCAACTGCCATTCTCTCATTGATTCCATCGCGCTAATAATCAACAAGCAATCATAACAAAACAGACAAAACGATCAGGCCAGCTTCAAGCAAGGATTCAAGACTCCAACTCCAACATAACACAATAGCTATAATAATAAGGCAATGGGTATCCCCAATTCTCCCCTTTTACACGACATAACAATCAATAAAAACATGGTTATCACAACATCGAGCATATCAATCAACATACTTCGATCATGCTCTCATCAAACAACATTCACCCGCAACATCATAACATCAACATATCATACCCATCACACTTTCATTATTCATAAAATCAGCTCACAACACCAGCATATCATCAGTACAAATTCACATCAGCTCAATGAAGATTCATAACCAAAAAGCATGATAAAAACATCAACAATTCGCTCAAAGACACACATTTCAACCGACTTTCAACCACACGTTAGAATAAACATCAAACACTTATTACAACAATTTACCATTTCCCCAAGCATTCGCAACTCTGCTCTGATACCACCAAATGTAACCCCCTTAGCCTGGCCTAAACGGTTGACCCGAACTACGAAGATTACACGGGGAAAACCAAAGTCAACCCGAAAGTAAACCTTGATTAACGACCCTTTTTTTCTTTTTAAACTTGTCTAGATGTGCATTAATCCTAGGCATACTCTTGAGATAAGCATACTCAAAAATCACAGCAATTGGAAAACAATAAGGGACTCAATTGCACAACATACGAATTTAGGGACCAAAATGTAAAATCTAGAAATTACGAGGACTTTACAAATTTTTAAGATACCATTATGAAATTAGTTAGGTTATATGCTTCTCTGTCAAATTTCACCTTAAACGGACATCTTGAACTCAAGCAATTGCTCATACAATAATCAAGACTAAAACGTAAAGCTTGCAAACCTCAAAACCATTCAAATCAGGGCCCAACGGTCAACTGTTTCGAAACGGGATTTGACCGTTCAGAAATGGGGCTTGGCAGTATCCAAAGTGTTTCGAAACACCTCTACCCGTTTTGAAACGCCCAGGCCAAAACATGCACCTGTTTCGAAACAAGCAAGGGTGTTTCGAAACACCCTGCCCAGAAACAGCAGAAAAGCCTGTTTTTACACATCTAATCACCATCAAACATACTCTAAATCAATCCTCAACATAACAACAACAAGCCAAGCATCATATCTACCAAATTGCATGAAAATCTAAATGCAAGACGAACCTTAGGTGCACCAACTCTTTCAACACATCCAATACTTGATCATGCCTTTAAAACAAGAAGCATAGCATAACAACTTATGAATAAGAGGATTCAAATGTTGCAAAGCGATAACAATAAGATTCAAACCACCAACCAAATACGGTCAACATACTCAATCTCATTACACATCAATATAAAAGACTTCCCCCCATTGCCTTTATTATCTATAGCTATTAACCGAGACATACTTCTCAATTGGAGCTCTCCTTGAATCCCTTGCTTCTTGCTGTCCCAACTTCAATTATCTGCATTGATGGACACAAAGGAGCGTAAGCACATAATGCTTAGTGAGGGATGCTCAAAAGCAAAACACCATCAATGCAGCAAATCATAAAACCTTCTTAAAAAGTAAATACAATTCAATAAACCAAAGCATTGTTTGAAAACCCCTTTTTAAAGCAACATGCTTCAAACCATGCATTACTCAATATGAAAACCAACCTTTAGCTTAGAAAAGCTAAACAACTCACCTCAAACCCATTCTCGCAAACTATCATTTAAACCCTTTTCATGCATGAACATCACATGCAAAGTTAAACACAAATTCCTTGGAAAACACTTCCACTTCACAACATACTTCCCTCATTCTTGATGAACATCTCAAAACAAGATACCTTTTGAAAACCATTTGCTCCTTCTAACTATCTCACGCATTTAACAAATGCAACACATGAACCACAAAAACAACATTTGCATTACATGCCTTCTAAAACAAGCCCTCACAAGACTTCAATGCATTTATGAGATTCTATGCACATATGCACCATTCACATTAGCAAAATATACTTGTGTCCAAGCTTAACAAGCATCACATGCATTCTTGAATCATTTACATATTTCCCATGCACCTTGCATCATTTCCAAACAACTCTTGATTCATCACATTCAAACACATTATATTGGCTTTCAAGAAATAATTCACAAATCATCACAACACAAGACAATCGGATACGCGGATTACAAGCGTTCTCCCACATGCTTCATACACACTACCGAACAACACAAGGTGGAGTTTACCGGTACAATCTCAACCCCTCAACACCCGTGATGGAGTTTAGCGGTACAATCTCAACCCTTCAACATCACTCATCGGAAGTTGTATAACTCACTAGCGAGAGCCGGGACACACCACAAGGCATACACATGAGAGCTACCTCAACTATTGTAATCACCTTAACCAAGCTCACACACAGGAGTTATCCTCCACCGTTGTGACGCTTAACAAGGTCTACCCACGAGAGTCATCCTCCATCGCGGTGCACTTAACATAGTCCACCCACGAGAGTCATCCTTCATCGTGGTGACGCTTAACAAGCCCACCAATGAGAGTCATCCTCCATCGTGGTGATGCTTAACAAGCCCACCCACGAGAGTAATCCTCCATCGTGGCGACAATAATTTCCTCGATCGCTAGGGTACTTGGATGGAGTCTACGGTATAATCACAACCCCTCACCATCCAAGGCGACTCAATTCACGGTGCACCCAATCCTATAGCCGGCTAACTATATCTGAATAAAGTAACCAAGAACCACTTACATCACTTGCCAATATAACCATTTTACCATATTAATCCACTATTTTTACAAGCATAACCAAAATGCCAAATCCACAAGCATCACATGTTTTAATCATATGCACCCAACACATGCAAGTCAAGGATAATTAATCTTATGCATATTTAACATAATGGCATTAATAACCAACATTAAACCATGTCCAAACATGCTTAAAACAGTAAATTTAACACAATCATCCCAAGTGTATTTAAAAACCAAAGCATAGCCCAAACCAAGAGAGAAATTTCATTTACTTACTCTTGAGCTTAGCTAAGTTGTTTAGACTTAAACTAAGCTCCCAAAGCCTCATCCAAAATGTTTCAAAGCTGGAAAACTCTTTACCACTCACCGATACACAAACTACGCTAGCCGTTAAGCCTTCCAAGCATCTGAAACCTCCAACGCCACCTCTATTGCCTCCGGATCATTCTCCCATGTTTTAAACACATAAAAACAGAGGATTAATGCATCATTATGCATTAAAATCACCAGCAACACACCTAAACACGCTGCTCTACACAAATCCAACATTTCGGCTACCAAACACAATCGAAATCACCTCCAAACTCTTCCAAAACTTAACCCAGCCAAGATCCATCACTTCTAACCATTATTAAACATCAATAAACATCCAAAATGAACCCAAACTCGTCCTTATACCTCCAGCATTAACAAAACACCAAAATCACCCTAAAAATCACCATTTTCACAAGTAAACACTTAGGAAAATCAACCTATTCGGGATTGCATTGATTAAACCTCCATTTCACATCATTCAAACATCCAAAATACATCAAAAAGACATCTCAAAACAGAGCCCAATCATCTATCACGAATTTCTTAAAAATTAAATCCAAATCTTTCATTTTAAGCCAAAATGAAGATCACAACATTAAAACCTTTAATAAAACTCAATTTAAGGATTGAGAACTTGAGAATTTCAGTAAAGAACTGAGTATTTAGAGGAGAAGGACGTTCATACCTCTAAATGTGGATTTCTCCTTGTTTAGAGCCAAAATCCTTGAAAATTTATTAAGCAAATGGTGAGGATTTGATTTAGAAATGATTAGGAATCATTTGGGGATTGAAAAATCTTCTTTAGGTGTGAAAATCAAAAGAAAAGTTGATGTGGAAATGTGTTTGGCTGAGGGAATTTTGAGAGAAAATGAAATGGGAAAATTTTGGTAAAAGTTAGTTATGAAACTAAAGTATCACTTTTCTCTCTTTTCTTTTTTATTAATTAAACACTAAATGAGTCTTAAAAATTAAGAAAAAATCTGGATAAATCCTCCCTTGGGTAAATTAGCTCCTTAAAGATTCAAAGTTTCAATCCTTTTAAAAGAGTCACGAACTTTTCAAAAATTACATTTTAGTCACTAACTTGAAATGTCATATTTCCAAACCTCATTTTGTAAAATTGATTTCACCACTCTCTTATATATAATAAAAGAGGATTTTTAGATATTTTCCATATTTTTAATGCATCCCAAACTAGGCTTTCCCGAAAACCACCTTTTATATTCGAACCAAAAATCCGACCGATCCGGTTCAAACCCAAAACTTCTAAGCCCAAAATTGGGATGTTAAATCATCACTCCAAGTAGCCACATATGCCTTTTTCTTATAGACATATGCCTTTTTCTTGGACTCCCATGATTTGGGATGTGTAAGTAGATCAACTTCCGAACTAGTTTATCTTCCAAAATCTCCTCTCCAAGACCTTTGAGTTGATTGAAAATTGTGGAGAAACTGTCGAGCATCCTCTTGATGTCTTCATCCAGGTCCATCTTGAAGTTCCCATGCTCTAAGTTGAGAAGACCTATTTTGGTCTCTTTTACTTCGTTGGTTCCCTCATATGTGACTTTAAGTTTGTCTCATACTTCCTTGGCACTCTCACAAGAAGATTTCTTTGCATATATCTTCTGGCTAAAGGCACAAAAGAGAATGTGCAATGCCTTGCAATTAAGCTTCATCTTCTTGCGATCATGTGGATTCCATTTCATCTTGCTTCTTTGTGGCATGAATGGACCATCCTCAACAATGTCCCAAAGATGATAATCCTTGCGTCTCATGAAATACATCATTCTATTATTCCAATGAGCGTAGTTGGTCTCGTCGAAGAAAGGTGGCTTGTCGATGGATTGCGCCATTTCGCTGGTTGATTGTATTGTTGGTCGAGCTAGCTGGATCGCCTTAATAGGATGTTAATTCCCTTTGATTGAGCTTTGCTCTGATACAAATTGTTAGTCTCGATATCCTTCAACCGAATTGCTTTCCAAGTGTGGAGAAGATTGATTTTTGGGTGTTTGTGGTGGAAGCAAAAGATAGACAAAATAGACAAAGGATTAATAGTGGTTCAAGCTTCTAACAAGCTCTACATCCATTATCTTAGCTCTCACTAAGGATTTCAACCAATAAGAATTCCTCCTCTTTTCTTAGCTTAGGAGGCAACCAATTACAACCTAGACTCACTCACCAAGTTTAGCAACCAAAGCTCACAAACCGAGTTTTGGGAACACTCTCAAACAAGAGAAAACTTAGTAAACTAGAAATTCATCTAAAAGGTATGTTTGCACTAATTAAGCACTCACTCAATCCTAAAACACTTGAGCAAATATAACAGTGTAAGCTCACAAGTGTTGTCTATACAAAGAGTAGGAAATTTAGCTCTAAGACAAATTTGACATCATAATGTTGTTGACAATTGAAGCATTAGTCTTCTATAGATGCTTGAAGGTCCCTTTTATACTCTCAATTGAGTTTCTAGCTGTTGAAGACCATTGGGATTGAATTGTAGCCGTTGGGGCCTTTATTTCCCGCAATAAATACAGTTCTGGAGCTGTTCGTATCGATACTCGGATAGTCATATCGGTACGCCCTTCTTCAGAACTAGCCGTTGAAGTCTTTCCAGTTGATGCGTATCGATACACTTATAAACGTATTGGTACGACTTGCAATTCAAATGACCGTTGGGAAACTAGCCGTTGGGGTAGTTAAAACCATATCGGTACGCTACAAAGCGTATCGGTACGACACTACTCTGTATCGTTATGAACAAGCCGTATTGGTATGGGTTTTGTCTAATGGAATTTTCCTGTAGCTTGAAACCCTAAAGCGTATCGATACGGTGTAAACCGTATTGGCACGGTTACTTGAAAAACTCAAGTTTGGCTACTTTAGAGACATTTTAAAACATTCTAATCTTATAAAATCCATCAAACATATTTTCAAGTTGTCTTATAAACATTTTGAAATCTTTTCAATTTAGTCCAAAACAATTTTTCTATTATTATATCAAAACAAACATCTCAACATATCCTAATTAATTAATATTTTGATATTATATTCATTAATTAATGGTTAATATAAACATTATAAAACATCAATAAATTAGGATTAATGAAAGATATAATTAAGAGGATAAAGTTATACATAGAAATACTAAAAACAACTTTTCTTTATATATAAAAAAAGGTTTTTAGAAACAGGTAAGAATAACACAGTTGTCTATGTAAGATATTTTGGATTGTATTTTGATTTCTATTGAAAAATAAATAAATTGATCATGTATATTTCCAAAAGAGCAAAATGATTTCTTCTGTTTAAAAATTCATTCATTTCTGCGTTAATTGTTCGCGTGTTAATTATTAAAAAAATAACTTTTTAGTCATATTTATTTTTTTATTTTTATCAATCTAGCCCTTAAGCAATAAAATACATAAAAACAATCTTTATTAAGAATTATTAAAAGACTTTATAAAATGTAAATCAGGACCGTCCCAGATATTTTTGGGGCCCTGAGCGAAAGCTCAAAATAGGCCCATGCAGACCTAAAATATATTTCATTTATTTAAACTATTAATTTAAAATTTCATTAATTAATCACATAAACACGATAATGAGAGTAAAGGTAGCCATGCAATAAACTGGAATGTTGTTTGCTCGCCTATTTCTGAGGGTGGGTTGGGAATTAAACGGATGGAGCATCAGAACTCAGCTTTTCTCTTGAAGTTGGGTTTTATAATGGTCTCGGAGCCGAGTAGACTTTGGGTTAAAGTAATGAGGGCAAAATATGGTATTCAAGAGATAACACCGACATCTTTACCGAATGTGCGGGGCTCAAGTCTTTGGCAGGGTATCAGATTATTATGGTCGGATCTTAGGCAAAATATTGTTTGGAATGTGGGTGATGGGAAGCTTATCGACTTCTGGAACGATGCTTGGGTGAGTTCTTTTGGTCCTCTTGTACATCATGTGTCTCCCGGTAGTGGTAATATTGAGCGGGGCATGGTCAAGGACATGTTGGATGAGGGTGGACAGTGGAAATGGGGAGAGCTTGCTAGACGGCTTCCTGAAACAGTTTTGCAGGGTCTTGCAGGCCTCCGTTTGATTTAGGTGTCCCTGATTGTCCTGGGTGGGCGCTAGAGGCTTCGCGGAAGTTCACGGTGAAGTCGGCCTATGCTATTTATGAGGACTCGGTTGTCACTGAGGTGGATCCGATTTGGGTGTGTTTAGCTAAACTTCGTGGTCTTCCGCGAGTTCGTATGTTTTTGTGGAAAGCTTGTCATGGTCGGTTGATGACAAATGAGGAGCGTGTGCGACGGCATTTTGCGGAGGATGCTAGCTGTGTGCTATGTGGTGCCGCGGTAGAAAATATTTCTCACATTTTCCGGGATTGTTTTGTGATTCGATTGGTATGGTTAGCTTTAGTCAAACCAGATTTGGTTGCTGAGTTTTTCGGGTTTCCTATGGTGAGATGGATTCATTTGAACATTATGCCTATATGTAAATATCCTAGGGTTGCTTGGAACTGGGATATTCTTTTTAGTACCGTTGTTTGGCTTGCATGGGAACGTCGAAACACTGTGGTTTTTGGATTGTCGATGGACTTTCAGGAACCTCTTTTGCAGCGGGCTTTCCGGTATTGCGAGGAGGTGTTGCGGGCGGAGGAGCGACGAAGCCTCCACGCAACTGGGAGGGTGTGGTCTGCTCATGCAGCTTGTTGGGTGCAACCCCCGATAGGCTGGGTAAAATTGAATGTTGACGGTGCCAGAAATGTGAGTATTGGGGCTTCTTTTTGTGGAGGCGTTGGACGAAATAGCTTGGGACAGTGGCGGTTCGGGTTTTCAAAGAAAATTGGGGTGTGTTCTATTTTCGATGCTGAGCTTTGGGCGGTCTATGAGGGGCTTTCGACGGCGTGGGCTCTTGGATTTCAGAAGATTATTGTGGAAACGGACAATAGAGATGTGTATGACGGCTTTCTCTTGGGTGATCCGTTGAAATTTCCTTCGAATCTTCGGGTTCATCTCAAGGAAATTGTGGAGTGAAACTGGGAAATTCAGTTTTCTTGGGTGAAGCACGAGGTTAATATGGTTGCGGATACGCTCGCGAAACTGGCGAAGGAGTTACCTTTGACGTATTACCGTTTCCTTGAACCACCCCCGGCTGTTCGCGATCAACTAAAGAAAGAGCTGCTGGGTTGCTGTGCTGCGGAGGGTTTTGATTGATGGGTTGGTACTTGCTGTGTTCGGATGGTTTGGGTGATCACAGACTGAAGAAGTGGATGCTGCAGCCGTGGCCATGCTTTTGTGCATGGTGCTTGCTGGGTAGTTTAGCTTTTAGCTATGTTTGTTAGTTATTTTATCTGATATTTATGTCTCGGTTTCTTGGTTTCTTTGCTCCACTGCACATACTCTTTTTTCTCCATTAGGATTAGGGAGGTTTTTAATGAGGTGTGTAGTGGATGCCCCCCTTAATAAAAAAAAGTAAATTAAAAATCATGTCATGTGTCAAACAATAATTAGGTGGCATATTTTTTAATTAAAGTTAACGATTTAACCTTATGATAACATGATAATATATTAGAAATCTACAGTATAACAGAGTGAAATATTAGATATCTATTTCGACAAAAACTTTAAATATATGAAGTAAAAAAGAGATGGGGTATAATTTAAACACTACTATTTTAATAATTTCAACACTTGCCTTTGTGGACGACTTAACCAGCGGAGGCTAAGGAATACTCCTTGACTTGTTGTCCTCCACCTCATCGTTAATAGGATGTAAAAATAGGTAATCGAATGAGTTTCAGGTCGGGTAATGTCAGGTCGGGTAAAATCGGGTATAGGTCATTTCAGGTCATTTTTCTATTTTGACTCGACTCGGGTCGAGTGCGGGTCCATTTCAGGTCGGGTCCATTTCAGGTCGGGTCCATTTCAAGTCGAGTCCATTTCAGGTCGGGTTCATTTCAGGTCGGGTCAAAACGGGTCGGGTCCGAAGCAGATAATTGACAGGTTAATTCGAGTTCGGATACACTTCAGGTCGGGTCCGTTTCAGGTCGGGTCCATTTCAGGTCGGGTCCATTTTAGGTCGGGTTCATTTCAAGTCGGTTGCATTTCAGGTCTGGTGCATTTCAGGTTGGGTAATTTTAGGTCGGGTAATTCAGGTCGGGGTATTTTTAGAATTGAAATTCGTACTGAGTTTGAGTTCGGTACAACCGTATAAGTAGTCGATAGACTTTAGGCTAGCCTTCGTCAATCGTCATGATTTGGAGTTAATTATTTAAAGTCATATCAAATTAAAACTATAAAACATTTGAGTAATCATAAATACTGAAAAGGGGTCAATTTAGATTAAAAATAAATTTTCACAAATTATAATGAACAAAAATATCAAATTAAATTATAAAACATTAGACAAATTTAAAAGAAAACAATGAAAAGGGGTTAATTTGGAATAAAAATGAAATTTTAGGGACTATAATGAACAAAAATATCAAATTAAAAGTATAAAATTAGAGTAATTAAAAAAACAATAAGTAGATGTCAATTTAGAATAAAAATAAAGTTTTAGGGTCTAGAATGAACAAAATTTCAAATTAAAATTATAAAACATGATGAATTAAAAATATATATATATGGGTCAATATGGAATTAAAATAAAGTTAAAGGGCTAGAATGAAGAAAATATCAAATTAAAATAATAAAACATTTGACAAATTAAAAATATAAATGTGGGTCAATTTGGAATAAAAATAAAGTTTTAGGGTCTAGAAGATGAAAATATCAAATTAAAATTATAAAACATTGGACGAATTAAAAAAAACAATGAATAGGGATCAATTTGGAATTGAAATAAAGTTAAAGGGACTAGAATGAACAAAGTACACATTAAAATTATAAAACATCGGACAAAATAAAAAAACAATAAATAAGGGTCAATTTGGAATTAAACTAAAGTTTAGGGGACTAGAATGAACAAAATATCAAATTAAAATTATAAAACATCGAACTAATTAAAATAAAGTTAAGAGACTAGAATGAACAAAATATCAAATTAAAATTATAAAAGATCGGACTAATTAAAAAAATAAAAAATGGTCAATTTGGAATACAAATACAATTTAAGGACTAAAATGAACAAAATGTCAAAGTAAAATTATATATTATTGGACCAATTAAAAATCAATTAGTATGGGTTAATTTGGATTATAAATGAAGTTTTAAGGGCTATAATGAACAGAAATATCAAATTAAATTTATAAAACATTGGACGATTCAAGGTTTAGGGTTTAAAGGGTTTAGGTTTTAAGGAAACTTTATTAATGGTTTAGGGTTCATACATTGATAGATACATACATACTTGCATACATTAGGGTTTAGGGTTTATGGTGTAAGGTTTAGGGAAATTTATCAAGGGTTCAGGGTTCATACATAAATAAGTACATATATACATACTTATATACATTAGGGTTTAATGATTAGGGTTTATGATTTTTAGGGTTTATGGTTGCAGGTTAAGAGAAAATTCATTAAGGGTTTAGGGTCCATACATTGATAGGTACATACATACTTACATACATTTTAGTCTCAATATTATGCATTATAATGAACAAAAATATCATTAAATGATTTATATCTAAAATATTAGAGTAAATTACAATAATTAAAAAATAATAAGAGTAACGTTTTTTGAAAAATAAATTTTTAGAGAATAAAATGAATAAAAATATCACCATATTAAAAATGAATAAAATTCATATCTACATATATATACAAACATATAAATATAAATATACATATATTATGATATATACATATACATGTATTCTTATAATTAATTAAGCATATGCATATATATATATATATATACTAAAACACACAAGTATACATACATACTAAAACACATATATATGCATGTATTTAAGTTTTAGTATATATATATACATGTATGTATGTAAGTTTTAGTATGTATATATATATATACACACATACTAGAACTAGGGATGTAAAAACAGGTAATCGGATGGGTTTCAGGTCGGGTACTGTCAGGTCGGGTAAAATCGGGTACAGGTCATTTCAGGTCATTTTTCTGTTTTGACTCGACTAGGGTCGGGTGCGGGTCCATTTCAGGTCGGGTCCATTTCAGGTCGGGTCCATTTCAGGTCGGGTTCATTTCAGGTCGGGTCCATTTCAGGTCGGGTCCGTTTCAGGTCGGGTCTATTTCAGGTCGGGTCCATTTCAGGTCGGGTTCATTTCAGGTCGGATTCATTTCAGGTCGGTTGCATTTTAGGTCGGGTGCATTTCAGGTCGGGTAATTTCAGGTCGGGTAGTTTCAGGTCGGGTAATTCAGGTCGGGGTATTTTCGGGATTGGAATTCGTATTGAGTTTGAGTTCGGTACAACCGTAAAAGTAGTCGATAGACTTTAGGTTGGCCTTCGTCAATCGTCATTGATTTGGAGTTAATTATTTAAAGCCATATCAAATTAAAATTATAAAACATTGGAGTAATTAAATAAATAATGAAAATGGGTCAATTTGGATTAAAAATAAAGTTTCGCGGATTATAATTGACAAAAATATCAAATTAAAATTATAAAACATTAGACAAATTTAAAAGAAAACAATGAAAATGGGTCAATTTGGAATAAAAATAAAGTTTTGGGGCTATAATGAACAAAAATATCAAATTAGAAGTATAAAAATTAGAGTAATTAAAAAACAATAAGTAGATGTCAATTTAGAATAAAAATAAAGTTTTAGGGTCTAGAATGAACAAAATTTCAAAATAAAGTTAAAAAACATGATGAATTAAATATATATATATATGGGTCAATATGTAATTAAAATAAAGTTAAGGGACTGGAATGAAGAAAATATCAAATTAAAATAATAAAATATTTGACAAATTAAAAAAAATAAATGTGGGTCAATTTGGAATAAAAATAAAGTTTTAGGGCCTAGAATGATGAAAATATCAAATTAAAATTATAAAACATTAGACGAATTAAAAAAACAATGAATAGGGGTCAATTTGGAATTGAAATAAAGTTAAGGGGCTAGAATGAACAAAGTACCAAATTAAAATTATAAAACATCAGACGAATTAAAAAAACAATAAATATGGGTCAATTTTAAATTAAACTAAAGTTTAGGGGGCTAAATGAATAAAATATCAAATTAAAATTATAAAACATCAGACTAATTAAAATAAAGTTAAGGGACTAGAATGAACAAAATATCAAATTAAAATTATAAATCAGACTAATTAAAAAATAAAAAGTGGTAAATTTGGAATACAAATAAAGTTTAGGGACTAGAATGAACAAAATGTCAAAGTAAAATTATATATTATTGGACTAATTTAAAAAACAATTAGTAGGGGTCAATTTTGAATAGAAATGAAGATTTAAGGGCTATAATGAATAGAAATATCAAATTAAAATTATAAAACATTAGACGATTCAGGGTTTAGGGTTCAATGTTTATGGAAAATTCATTAATGGTTTAGGGTTCATATATTGATCTATACATACATATATACATACTTACATACATTAGGGTTTATGTAAAAATTCATTAAGGGTTTAGGGTTTATACATTAATAGGTACATATATACATACTTATATACATTAGAGTTTAGGGTTTAGCGTTTATGATGTAGGGTTTAGGTTTATGATTTAAGGGCCTAGGGTTTTTGGAAAATTTATTAAGGGTTTAAGGTTCATACATTGATAGGTACATATATACTTGTAATCCCCTTAACTCGGGCTAGACGGTTGACCCGAATTAAGAAGTTTACACGGGGAAAACCAAAGTCAACCTTGGTTAACGACCCTTTTTTTTCTTTTTAATCTTGTCTAGATGCATATTAACCCTAATCAAACACTCAAGGAAAGCATACTCGAAAACCACAGCAATCAGACATCGAATAGGGACTCAATTGCACAACATAAGAAATTAGGGACCAAATTGTAAATTCTAGAAATTTGAAGGACTTAACCAACTTTAAGGTTACCAATATGAAATTAGTCATGTTTCATGCTTCTCTGCCAAATTTTAACCCAAATGGACATCACAAACTCAACCAATTGCATAAACAACCATTGGGACCAAAACGCAAGGTTTTCAAAACATAAAACCGTCAATTTCAGTGCCCAACGATCGAGTGTTCCGAAACGGGGATGATCCGTTCCGAAACGTGGGACCGTTCCGAAACTCGTTTCGGAACAGGGCTTGACAGTGGCAAAACCGTTCCGGAACGGCTCTACCCGTTTCGGAATGCCAAGGCCATTTCAGGCCCTCTGTTCCGATACGGTAGCACCTGTTCCGAAACGTGATGCCCAGATTGCAGAAATTTATCTGGTTTAAATCACTTTTAACCGATCGAACACATTCCAAAGACCCTCAAATCATACCAGCAAGTCATTATATACTTAAGGAACATTGAAGCATCATCCAATCTCAACCATGACATCAATTAAGGAAAAACCTTAATCTATAGGCATGAATCCTATATTGGAAACCACACAAACCTCATAACACCAAAATAACCTCAAAAAGACCATTTACATGTTCCATCATTGTCAAAAGCATAAAACCAACTTAGGGAGTCCAATACATCTCCCAAAACAACAACATAGGTTCCCCATTGCCAAAAGCTAATAGTGTTAGGAAAACATTCACCATACATGAGCTTAGTCCTTCTCTTGGATCTTGACCTCCTTGCTGCCCTTAAAGAACTTCAATGCTCTGCATTATTGGTTTAGGAAAAAGAGAGAGCGTAAGCACATAGCTTAATGAGGAATGCTCGTTTAAAACATCACAATAATGCATTTGCAAAACACCTTTTCAAAACCTTAGTTCAAAACAACATTTAAACATGCACATATGCATATAAACCAAGCATTTCATGCTTCAAACCATCATCATGTCATATTGGCTTACAAGTGATAATTCAACATTTTTCAACTCAAAACACATTCGACAATCAACAATCGGATACGCGGAATACAAGCGTGTCCCATACGCTTCATACACACTACCAATATCAAGGTGGAGCATGGTACAATCACAACCCCTCAACACCCGTGATGGAGACTATGGTACAATCACAACCCCTCCACATCACTCATTGGTAGTGGTATAACATCACTAACGAGATCACGGGACATACAACACAAGATCCACACATGGACTTTTAACCACCATTGTGATCTTACAATACACAAGGCTCACACATGGACTTTTAACCACCATTGTGACCTTAACAATACACAAGGTCCACACATGGACTTTTAACCACCATTGTGACCTTAAAACAAGAACCACCCATGGACTTTTAACCACCATGTTGTTCTTAACCATCTCGTTAGTGTACTTGGATGGAGCTTATGGTACAATCACAACCTCTCAACATCCAAGGCGACTTTATTCACGGTGCACCCATTCCTATAGCCGACTAACTATATCCGATTCAAGCACTTTTAAAACAATACATCACTTGCCAATATACATCATTTAACATCATTAATTCATTGTTTTAAAGCATTTAACAAAGACATTAAATCCGCATGCATCACTATGCATTGAAATCACATTTATCAATGTAAAACCAAGGATCTCTTACCTTGAGCATCCTTCAACGCATGGCTTATAAAACCAGCAATAAACATGCTAAAATATGCTTTCAAAAACAGATTTTAAACATGCAAGCAAAACACTTTGCATTCAACCAAACCATGGCTCATCAACAAGAGAGTTTTTCTGAAAACTTACTCTTGAGCTTAGCTAAGTTGTTTAGACTTAAACTAAGCTCCCAAACCTTCAAAACATTGGTTTCAAAGCTGAAAACCAAACTTCACTCACCAATTCTGTTTCGCAACTTGCCGAAACACCAATCAAGCTTCCGGATCAACACCACAAGGATCCGAAGATGTCTCCCCTGTTTTAAACACATCAAAGCAGAGGATTAATGCATCATCATGCATTAATATCTTCAACCAAGACACCTAAACTCGCTGCTCTCATCAACATCCACATTTCGGCTACCAAACACAACCGAAATCACATCCAAACATCTCTACAACACTACCCAACCAAGATCCATCAATTCCAAACATTCATAAACCTCAATTAATATCCAAAAAGAATCTAAACAAGTCCTTATACCTCCAGCTATAGCAGATCATCAAGATCACCCCAAAAACCATCACTAGCTCAAGCAAAACTTAGGAAAATCAACCTATTCGGGATTGCATTGATTAAACCTCAATTTCACATCAATTATACATCCAAAAATCATCAAAAAGACACCTCAAAACAGTGCCCAATCATTTCATACGAATTTCATCAAAAATTAACCAAATCTTGCATTTTAAGCCAAGATCAAGAACAAATCATTAAAACTTTTAATAAAACTCAAATCAAGGATTAAGAACTTGGGAATTTCAGTAAAGAAGTGAGTATTTAGAGGAGAATGACGTTCATACCTCTAAATGTGAGTTTCTTCTCAATTGGAACCAAGATTCTTGAAAATTCAATAAGCAAATGCTAAGGTTTTGATGTAGGAAAGATTAGAGATCAATTGGAGATTGAAATCTCATGTTTAGATGTCAAAATCAGAGGGAAATTTGCTGGAGAAAAGTGTTTGGGTTGAGAGAAAAGTTGAGAGAAAAGAAATGGAAAATTTTGAGAAAAGTTAGTTATGATCTATCTATTTCCCTCCTTTTTCCTTAATTAAAACCATTAATTAAATCTTTAATTATTAAGAAAAATCTGGAGAAACTCTTCTTGGGTAAATTAGCTCCTTAAAGATTAAAAGTTTCAATCCTTTTAAAGTAGTCACCAACTTTTCAAAAATTACATTTTAGTCACTAACTCGAAAATCACACTTCGAAACCTCATTTTGTAAAATTGATTTCACCACTCTCTTATATATAATAAAATAGGATTTTAGGATATTTTTCCATATTTTTAATGCATCCCGAACTAGGCTTTCCTAAAAATCACCTTTTATATTCGAACCGCAACCCGACCGGTCCGGTCCAAACCCAAAACTTCTAAGCCCAAAATTGGGGTGTTACAATACTTATATACATTAGGGTTTAAGGTGTAGTGTTTATAATGTAGGGTTTAAGTTTATGATTTAAGGGCCTAAGGTCCATGGAAAATTCATTAAGGGTTTAGGGTTCATACATTAATAGATACATACATACGTACATATATTAGGGTTTGGAGTTTATGGTTTATGGGTTTAGGTTGAGGATTTAAGGGTTTAAGGCTCAGAGTTTGTGAAAAATTCATAAAGGGTTTAGGGTTTAAATATTGATAGGAACATACATACATTGCTACACACATTAGCATTTAGGGATTTAAGTTTAGGGTTTAAGGGTTTAGGGTCAATGGAAAATTCATTAAGGGTTTAGGGTTCATACATTGATAGGTACATACATATATACACACTTACAAACATCAGGGTTTAGGGTTTATGGTGTAGGGTTTATGTTTAGGATTTAACTATTTAGGGTTTATTGTTTAGGAAAAAATCATTAAGGGTTTAAGGCTTATGATGTATGGTTTAGGTTTAGGGTTTAAGGGTTTTAGGTTAATGGAAAATTTATTAAGGGTTTAGGGTTCATATATTGATAGATACATACATACTTACCTACATTAGGATTTAAGGTCCAGGGTTTATGGGGTTTATGCTTAGGATTTAAGGGTTCATGGTTTATGATGTATAGTTTAGGGGCTTAGGTTTAATATTTAAGGGTTCAGTGTTTAGGATGTATGGTTTAGGAGTTTAGGTTCAGGATTTAAGGGTTTAGAGTTTAGGGTTTAGGATTTAAGGGTTTAAGGTTCATACATTGATACATAAAATCGAAAGTCAAAATTATGAACCATAAACTAAAAAATGAAATCTTAAGCCTAAACTAAAACACATAAATAAATTTTAAAAAAATTCAGAAAAATAAATAAATAGCTCACAAAAATTAAAATGTTGGAGGCAAACCAAACATGAAAATGAAAACAATTCAGTGGCGCCCTTTTTTTGATTCATTTAATTAAAGCACGTTATTTTTTAGATTTTGGCGAGTGACAAAATGTAATAAAATTATATTCATCAATGGCGTTTCAGTCATTTCACAGCCAATGAGCTAGGGTTTCGCACCCCATTTATAAAGAGTTTTTGGTAGTTTTATTGGCATTTTTTTCTTCTGATCTCTCCCCCGCCTCGTCTTCTTCTCCATTCCTTTCTTCCTTCAGACACACCTACACAAGAAGCAAAACCCATCTCCGGTTCCCATCAATTCGACACATAAAAGCTGCTTCTGAGCGTGAAAAAAGAAACCCTACCGCTACACAGACCAAGAAAGCTGAAGAATTCATCCGTGCTCAACCTCAATCTCAAGCCGCTGCTTCTAAGCCACCTCCCAAAAAGCTTGTTTATTCCAGTGAGTTTTCTCTGAATTAAACAATTTCTTCAATTATTGGTTTAAGTTATTTGGGTTTGAAATGATGAAAATGGCTTTGGTTTTGGACAGTGAAGAAAGGTCAGATTATGAGGGTGGATAATGAAAAGTATCTCAACATTGTTAATGTAAGTGAAAAATGAATTGACTTTTTTTCTTTTCTATATGGGTTGTCTTCTTCTTATTATTACATAGTTTTTTGAAAGTGCAGGGAATTGGATTTGGTTGTTTCTTTAAATTGCTGCTTGAACTTGTATTGGATTTTTCATAGCATGAATTTACAGTGATACTGAATTTTTTTTATTCTGTTTTAGTATATATCTGTAGGACATCCCCATATTACAAAGGCTTGGACTACATATATGAAGACCGTGTTGTGGTGCTACTTTGGAGCCATTGGGTACCAAAATTTTCTTCCTTTTTTTGTTTTGTTTAGGACACCTTTGTTGGTCATTAAATCTTCTGCAATCTTTTTTTGGTGTTTGAAAGCTACTTATATATCTGCATCAACTGGCTTCACGTGCACTTTGATGATGCCCTCTCTTCTCTTTGAACTGCTAACTACAAGTCATTCACTCGATTTCACATAAACTGTAATGGCGATCGTGAAGTTTTCACTCTTGGAGTCGATAAGGTGAGAAACTAGTTTTTATTTGCTTGTTGCTGTCTTTTCCTTTATGTTTCACTTTCACTTTATGTTTTGCATTTATATATCTGCACGCCATTAATTTATGCTTGCGGAAGAAAGAACATTTCCATAGATTTAGAAAGGAGCCAGTACACCCGGCCACCAAACTATTTGTGTTATTAAATTTTACTTGCATTGTTGATGTTGGTAAGAGTCGATTCTTAATAAAACGGTGTGATAATTTTATCTGTCGGCAGCTTGACAAGGATTATCTCAGGTTTTCTTCCCCTTTACACAAACACTGATCCATTTGACATGTATGTAGGTTCCCAAGGAATGAAAGTTAGACCATGAGTGGGATGTGGAGGCTAAATAGCCACAACAGTCGAGCCATCTGAGAAAACATCCTAGCAAGTGGTGTGCATCTGCAGGGCAGCAGGATCCGGTGAACACTGTAAGGATTGTAGACCAATTTATTATTAGACAAATAGAAAAAACCGAGTTTGTAACAAGTAATGGTTCAGTTCACTGAACGTGGTTGTAACATTACTTCAATTCTTTTTTTATTCAAGAAATCAAATCTCAAACTCAAATGATTTGCATCCGAATAATTTGTACACTTTGCTAGATATATTGGTTACTGAGATCACAAAATGGCTCATCAACCAAATGATTACTAACTCATGAACAAACTTTATGAGTTATAAATCTTACAATACATACAGGAGCCAGATTTTATATTTACCGAGAGAGAGACGCCATTGAAGATCATGATGAAGAACACATTTTGATATCTTCTCTAACCTTTCAGCACTCAGTTAGGGTAAGACAATCCCAATCTGAGAGATATGTCAGAGCTAAAGCTTTTCCATGCATGCTCATTGAACTCCGATGGTTGGCCTTGCTCAGCTAAATTCTCCATATTCTCTTTCAATTGCTCATAAGAGTAAGAGTTGTTTGACCCCACAAGAAGATATCCGAGAAAAGAGTAGAAATCTCTTTGTTTCAAAAGGAGACAAGGAAAGTAATTGTAATTAGCATTTAAATCTTAAATATTGTTGCTGGTTTAGAGAATATTATATAAATCAATAGAATTAAATTTAATATTTATATACTAATGTATTTGTTTGAGCAGTAAGCAGTTTGATGTTGCTTAAATAGGTCTCAAGTTTAAGGTGTTGTATATTTATAAATTTTTTGTTGAGACTCGCCCACCTAAATTAAGTATACGAAGTTGGTCGGTACGAATTAGAGAGCTTTATTATATAAATGTGAATATTGAGAACCTGGTATTGGTTTACACTACTATCCATTAGTGCTACCCTACCTTTTTAGGGCTAATTTTCTATTAGGTAACTTCTCAAGCTGTAATTATACTTGCTGCAAGCAAAGCAAACATAATTAAAATTGTATAAATTTTTGAGCTACAAAAATTGTAATAAGACTTATACGAAAATTTATGAACTACAAAAATTTACTTTTTCTTTTATAACGTTAATTTACTTAAGTCTACAATTTTAGTAAATTTTATGAACTTGAATATATTATTACTTATGTATAACATTTGTAGTTCATAAAATTTGTAGACTTACAATTTTTTTATAACTTTAGTAAATTTTATAACTTGAATCTGTTATTACTTAAATATAAAAAAAAAATTGTAGACTTGCAATTTTTTTTATAACTTTAGTAAATTTTATGAACTACAAATGCATATAAAACTTTAGTAAATTTTTGTAGTTCACAAATTAACGGTAAATATTTATACAACTGTTATTTATTTTTTATAATTTGTAAGTCTAGAATTTTATTCAAGTTAATGAGAAAACTTAAAAATTAAAAAGAACTCTTCATTTAATTTTTGTAGTTCATAAATTATCAATTACTTATTTTTTTCAACTTTAGTACTTAATATATATATATGCGCATATACATCAATATATGTAGGTGTATATGTATATACATTATATATGTATATGGTATATCAACTTCTAAATTTTTTTAATTCATCATGTCATAGATTTCGGGTTAATTTCAATTCAGGTCAACAACAGGTCGGGTCACTTAACAGGTCGGGTTTAAAGCAGATCGGGTTCAAAACAGGTCGGGTCCATTTCAGGTCGGGTTCATTTCAGGTCGGGTAAAATCGGATATCGGGTCAATTCAGTCGGGTAAATTCGGTTATTTGCCAGGTCGGCTTCGGGTTCGGGTTTGTTTTAGTCGGACGTAGGTCGGGTTTCAGGTCCACATTAACAGGTCCAATTCGGGTTCAGGTCGTTTTCAGTCGGACGCAGATCGGGTTCGGTTACTACAGTAACAGGTCAAATTCGGGTTCGGATCAACAACAGTCGGTTACAGATCAGGTTCGGATCATCAAAACCTCGGGTCAAATCAGGTTTTGACTCGAGCAGGTTTCAGTCGGGTTTCCAGGTTTTGACTTGTTTTTACATCCCTAACTAGAACATACATGTTTATATGTATATATGTATACCCCTAAGTAATAACCATAAATTTCAACCCTTAAATCTTATAATCACTAATAATTAGAGTACAAGCCTAATCCCCTAATCCTTAAACTAATTTCATAACCCCAAATAATTAAGTTGACACATTTACCCCTAAACCCCAAACATGAATATCTAAATCTTACAGACACTATTCACTAATAATTAGAGTGCAAACCTAATCACATAATCCCTAAACTAATCTCATAACCCCAAACAATCAACTTGACACACTTACCCTTAAACCCTAAACATAAACCCATAAATCTAACAAACAAAATAAATTGAAACATAAAATGACAAATCTAAAAATAAATTATTAATTAGATCCCAAATCACAAATGAATAAAATTATTAAACCTAATTACTTACCAAATCTTTATACGAGGACCAAATCAAATTTAAACCAAACCAAAAAGCTTAATAATTAATTAATTTATGAAGCATGGCCTAATTAAATAAAATTTAAAGAAACTAAACCAAAAGTTAAGACTAAAAAAAAATAAACTAAAACCTAAAAAACCTAAACCCTAACCATCTAATTAAGGAAGAACCTAAAGGATAATTAACCCCTAAATAAAAAAATCTCACCTCCACTCAATTTTGTTTAATATTGGCGGCAAAATATCCCCCCTCCCCCAAATTTGATCTAGCGGCAAAATCCCCCCCCCCCCCCCCCCATTTTGTTTTTGTATGATATGGTGCCAAAACTTCCCCCTATAATTTACTATCAATCAAAAAAACTTTAATTCAAAAAAAAACTTCCCCTAAACTAAAAAATATTTTTATTTTATTTTAATAGTTATAATTAAATTTTTTAATAAAATATTTTTTAAATTTAATGATCATAATTAATAAATTAATTTAAATTTTAAATAATTTATTTTAAATTCATCCATCACAACTTATTAATTTAATAAAACTTTTAAATTTTAAATATTTTTAATAAAATAAATTAAGTATGTTAATTCTTACTAAACTTCACAAATAATTTATATTGAACGAGTTAGTATTAAATTAATTTAATAAATTAATACTTTCAATTTATCAACACTTTAAATTTATCAAATCGTAGACTTATTCAACTATATATCAGGTAAATATCAAGTCAGATCAATATCAGTTCAGGTTAAAAATAGGTCGGGTTCAAAGCAGGTCGGGTCAATTAACAGGTCGAGTTCAAAACAAGTCGGGTCCAAAACAGGTCGGGTTCAAAACAGGTCGGGTAGTATCGGATCCCGGGTCAATTCAGTCGGGTAAAATCGGTTATCTGCCAGGTCGGCTTCGGGTTCAGGTTCGTTTCAGTCGGGCGCAGGTCGGGTTTCAGGTCCACGGTAACAGGTCCAATTCGGGTTCGGGTCGTTTTCAGTCGGACGCATGTCGAGTTCGGTCACTACAGTAACAAGTCAAATTCAAGTTCGGGTCAACAACAGTCGGTTACAGATCAGGTTCGGGTCATTAAATTTTCAAGTAAAATTAGGTTATGACTCGAGAAGGTTTCAGTCAGATTTTCAGGTCGGGTCAGCTTTTTACATCCCTAATCGTTAAGCCCAACTAAAGATGATTGATGTGCCAACATTGGGTTGGGCTCGGCAGGAGGTATCGTTTGGAAATTGGTTTTTGGGTATCAACATACTATATCGGTGTTTCTTATTAAACTATGAGGGGTTTACAGAGCAAATAGTTGTTTAAAAAAATGTAACTGAGAATATTATTAAAAATATAATATTTTAGGTTGTATATGACCAGACCCGTTTCTGAGATTTTGGTGGCCTATGGGCGAACTTAAAAAATAGGCCCCTAATTAAGGGTGAGGGTTCGATCGAGTTAAATTGAGTAAAAAAATTCAAGTTATGCGAGTTACGAGTCCTTACGACTCGAACTTAAAAATTTATCTACTAAATTCTAAAATTTTGAGTTATTAGAATTTTTAATTTACAACTCAAACTTTATTTGAAATTTTTTTCGAGTCAATACGAGTCAAGTAAAAAGAATCAAATTTTTCGAGTCGAGTGGAGTTTTGCTCACCCTTTCCCTTGATAACGAGTATTGGAAAAAAATTGAAATTAGACCCTTAGTAACAAGTGATATATAAAAAATGAGTCCCTATTAACAAATTTTGAAAAAAAAATTAAATTTTAAGAGTATTCTTGTAATAACAAATATAGGGGAAAATGGAACAGTAATAACAAGTATTGAAAAATTAAAATTTAAGAGTATGCATGTAATAACAAATATTAAGGAAAATAGACCATAAATAACAAGTATTGAAAAAAAATTGGACTCGTAATAACATGTATCAGAAAAAATAAAATTTAAGAGTAGGGCCCTAATAACAAATATTAGAAAAGATGGGCCCCTGGTAACAAGTATCGAAAAATTGACCTCATAATAACAAGTATTGAAAATTTTGTACCCTAATAACAAGTATTGAAATAACAATAAATAATGAAAAATGGGTCCCTAATTACAAGTATTCAAAAAAATGAGCCTATAATAATAAGTATTTGGAAAAATAAATTATACCCCTAATAAAAAATATTAGAAAAAATAAACTTTAAGAATAGAACTCTAATAACATTTATTAAAAAATTAAATTTTAAACAATAAATATTAAACCTTAACTATAAATATTCGAAAAAAATGGGCCCTAAGTAAGGTAGAGGCCCTGGGCGGGCGCCCCTATTACCCATGCCCAGAGACGGCTCTGTATATGACCTAATATTTTAGGTTGTGCGTGGTTTAACATTTTAAGTTGCAATCGAAAATGTTATCAAAATATATAACATTTTAAGTGGTATGAATAATACTTTAAATTGTGTTTTTAAATTATTTGTTTTTAAGATATCATACAACAAACACACCCGACTCGAGAACGTCTAGATCCAAACAAATACAAAGACCTTAAAACTAGTAACCGCCGCTCCAGATACCTATAACCCCTAATCTTTGGTTCGGACAATCACTAGGTTTTGAGAGAAGGCTGGGATGGTAGATTTTCAACTGATTCATCGAGAAGCAAATATGACTTGAAATAATTTTGCCAAATCTACCATTTCTAGACTGATCTTTTTATCAATTTTTGAATTTACTCCTACTTTCTTAAGTGTCTATTTGTATAGGGATGTGCATGACCCTCCTTACATACAGTGTTGGGTTAATGTAATGATTTTTAGCTTTTTCAGTTAAAAAAAACTAAAATTATTCGTTTGTTATGAATATTTATATACGTGGATATCTATCATGATAAGGATTTTATCAAGGAGATTTGACTTATTTTATCATTAAAAATATTATCTACATTAATTAGAGTTTAATGTATTATGTACTTCTTATGCCTATAAATAAATAATTTATTGAAGACATAGTACACAAGCCTATATTTGAGAATAATACGAATCTCACTCTTTCTCTTATTTCTTTGTTCTTCTTGTTATTCGTTCTTATTCTTGTTCTTCTTTCTTTTATTCACAACACGTTATCAGCACGAGACTCTAATCAACTGAGATCTTCATCGTTCGGATCCAAAAGAAGTTACTGGATAAAAATCGAGTATACAATGAACCAAAGATAAGTTTCTTTTTTCCCTTATTTTTTTAGTTACTGATTATCTGTATATTTATATTTTAACTTGGTTTTTAATTTTTGAAAGACATTGAAGCATATTTGATTGTATTTGAATTTTGACAATTGGGCAGAGATGAGTTTGTGATTTCTCACAATTTTTGAATGGCGCTGAAGCATATTTTAACTCAAAACATGATCTCGCTCAATTACCGTGGTTTTTGTTGGTATTCTCGGAAAAGATTTCAATATGATATTGAAGAATACATCCATTATATATTCAAACTATCTTTAAAACTTTGGTATGTTTTTTTTAATCGTTCTTAAATTAAGGTCAGTATATCTTGATCTATTATTTGGTTATTGTCTTGTTTTAATAATTTTGATTAAGGGTTTGACCATTTTTTGTTAAAGTTAATAGTGACGACATTCAAGTATGATTCGTCGATTTACGGAACATCTTAGGTGGGAAATAGCATGCAGTCTATTAACATGATTTTGCTAATTAGAAATCTAATCATACGAATTGCAATTATGGATCCTAATTTTTATATATATTATTTTATCATTGAGAATTGATATTTTAACCGTGTTTTAAGTTTTACATGTCTTTAAACGGCTTGGAAAGAGATATGACATAAAGAGATTATGAGGAGTTATCTTGGTTATTTATATCTCCATTGTCCTCGAGAGGAAAATTAATATCGGTAAATTTTAATTTTATTTTTATTTTTTATATTATTATTTTAAAGTGCGATAAATCGTGATGATTTTGCTCGAAAGTAATATTTCTTCTACATCGAAAAACTCAACTGTAGACTTCTCCCAATGTCAGATTACAAAAATTCATCTTGACAAGAATTTTGTGGGAGGCATCCCTTGAAGTAAATGCAAGCATGATGTTTATTCCATGAGATTATCAATGATGAGGCATTCTTTGAAGTGAATGCAAGCATGATGCTTATTTCATGCAATTATTGGATCTGTTTCATTCCCTAAAGAGAATGCAAACATGGTAAATCACTATTTAATTGGTAACATAACTTTGATATAATCCAAGTATATTGGCTAGACATCTCGTTCTGCGAGGCTATTGGTCTCAAAGGAGGTTTTTAAAAGACCTTGTGAATTGGTTTAACAATGTCGCGTACGACAATTAAATCTTTGTTCTCTGTGATAAGGATAAGTGAAAAATGTTTGAAAGGCCCACTGGCTCTATTTCATTCCCTGAAGTGAATGTGAGATTATATTATGGAAAGAATAAAAATCACATTAGAAGTTGTGGTTGTGATTGAAACCATGAATATAGACATGGAAAATATGGTCATTTTAAGGATACTTCTTCCCACCGGTTGTGAGATTATAAGGATGACAAGAGTGATAAAGATTATTCTAATGAAGTAAAATCCTTTTTATTACTAATGCAATGTTATAAACCTTTGGTCTCGTACTTGTTGTACGTTGAAAAATCAACAATCATTGAATGATAAAGGGAAGAAAATAGAAGCAAATTTTGTTTGCAAAAAATGACGAAGATGATATTGGTCCAACTTTATTTGGACATTATTGGTCCAACTCATTTGGACGTTGTTGATTTTCTCATAACCCTCGAAGGGAATAAATCATCTTCTAATTATTCTAATAACTTTGAAGAAAATTATTTATCTTTTTATTTATTTTTCTTTATGTTTATTTACTTTACACACATTAATTATTTACATTTATATTTATATTTATATATTATGATATTTTTTTTAAACATGATTACTTGTCAAATACAATCTATAGTGACGGTTTATGCTCAACATAAGCATAAGATATATTTTCCCATTTAAATGTCAGAGAATAATATGAGTACTATGTCTCAAAGTACTGAAAATATTGATGCTCTAGAAGAGCAATAAATTCTTGAGAGAAAGTACATTATAAAAAGTACAGAATTGCGAATATTGCAATAATTACCGCTAATGGTAATAATCTCGTCACCACTAAAAGTGGAATTTTTAAGAGAGCAATACGAGTTCGCAAAATATCCCTTTGGGGATTATAAATAACATATATTAAAAATTCGCATTTGAAATAAGCTAATGTAAATATACGTTTGGTAGCCAAAGGGTCAGTTGAAAGCTTAAGAAGAGCTATATATTGCTACCAAAAGATAATTTCCATTGAAAGCTCTGAAAGAGCTAAAGATATTCATATTTAAAAGAACAATTTTGTTGGTTGTACTTGACATGTACGAGTGATATTGAATCGCATGTTATGATAAACCAAAAGTTTACAAAATTCAGAAATATATATACACATTTGTATATAGTTGGTATAATCGGTTAGACCATCATGGTCAATAATGATGCGAAAGCTATTGAGATTTATATGCACATTTATTAAAAGAACCTAAAGTTCTTATGGTACTTGTTCTCAAAGGAATTGGTTTTCACTTATTGAAAGAACACGAAGTTTTTGTGTTGCTTGTTCTCAATGGAAATGATTAAGATCTCACTTACCAAAAGAACTTGAAGTTCTTGTACTAAAGCTGATACTGCATGTCTTGCATATCTAAATGAAATATGGGCTCATATATATGCAAATATGGAAAGTTTTATATGATTTTAGTAGATGCATCTACATTGTTTTATCAACTTACAACCAGAAATTTGTGAGATTGATTATAAAAGGAATCAGATTATGCATATAGACTATTCTTCTTGCAAAAGCTAGTGGGTTTATATTTTAGGTTGTATCAGTTGTTACAAAGCCTATTGATTATGAAAAATTATAGTTTAAAAAAATTTCAATTGGATGTCTCCTCATTAATAGCTAAGCTATGAGAACAAAACAATTATTATTTATGTGGTGTTTTCATGTAGCAACACTTATACGCATCAAGCCAACGAGTTATAATAAACTCTCCGTTGTGATTGGTTTTTGGTCAGAAGCCATACATTTTCCATTTTATAATTTTTGAATGTGCGATATATTGTTGGATTGCTCCACCACAACACACACAATGGGTAAATAAAAAGAGTTGAAAATATATATTGAGTATGAGTCTTCTTTTATGTTTAAATTCTTAAACATTAATTAGAGAATCATTTATGACATGATTTTTCTCAACATCATGTGGAGATAATAATAAGCTGGATAAAGGAAAATGAATTATCGTTATCTAGATCCTCGTTTTTGAACAAAAAGCTCATAAGACAATTCATGTTATTACATGTCAACTGTCAGACATATTTACTGACCCAATAAGAGTAATTAAGTCTTATATACCACCTGAAATACTCTAAATTTAAATTACATGTTAGAGCGAGAGGATGCAAATCATGCCTGAAGCATGATAGTTGAAATGGTTTCAATGATCAAAATTCTCGTAAATAAAAAGTAATATGAGGTGATCATATATTGGAGGCGGGTGCTCCTGAAGAGACCCAAGACATAACTAATAATAAAACTCTAGAAGAGTTTTAGGTACCTGAAATAAATATTGAAATCTTGAAGAGATCTCGATGAGTTATGTCACTACGAGAATAGAACCAAAATAGAAAAGTTGTCGACAACAATTTTGTAAATTTTTTTACATAGAATACTTCTATAGAAGTAAAGAAAGAAAGCGAGGATCTTGTATAAGAATATATATAGATGTTGAAATGATTGGCCAATATAGAAAGACGCTTTGAATTTCTAAAAGATGAGTATTTGGACCAACAGTCCAAACACCTAAAGGTGTAATGCAAGTGAGGCACAAATAAGTAGTCGTAAATACGACCAAATTATAATTTATGAAGAATTCTAAATACTTCATGGTGGATGCAATTACTTTGGCAGTTATGAAATATTTTATATGCGTCTAATTATTTTGTGGATCTATATAAAAATAAAGTTATCCTTGATGGATTTAAAATGCTAGAAGCATTTAGAAATTTCTAAGGAAATTTATTTAAACGTGTCTCATTGAATATTTTGGCGCATTTGGTATAATCGCCTTAGTGAGTACTAATTGAGGAAATACTATAAGAATGATCATATTTCCTTATGTTTTTTGTAAAAGGAGTTTGGATCAAGATTCATTATGATAATTCAAATATTATTAGAACTCATGAAGAGCTTTCAAAGTATTTGGTTATTTAAGGAAAGGATTTGAGAAAAAGAATCTTGAGATGTGGTTTTGTCTCGACCTAAAGATCGAACACTTAAATATGTGTTTTTACCTATGAATGGACATAAGTTGAAAGAATCTTAAAGAAGATTCAATATGGATAAAGCATATCTATTGTAAGATTGTTGGATGTGAATAAAGATAATTATATCTTTTCTTGGTCTTGAAGCACCATATATTAGTTGGTCAAGAAATATCCATGGATATACAAAGATCATTACCTTTAGATCTTCAAACATTCGTTGATGCCTCCTTAAATGTCGTAAAAATAATTTTTATGCACGAGGCAAGCCAAAAATGTGTTTGGCTAAGACCATTGACCCAACATATCCAAAAGATATGTGGATTTACTTTCACAAGATATGATAAAAGCTATCTTGTGTGAAGATAATGCGAGATGTATATCACAATTTGAAAGTGGATACATCATGAAACATATTACTCCAAAGTTTCATCCCTCGCGATCTTTAGAAAAATAATATTCAAGATTGAATTATGAAGATTCAAAGTTCTTCTGTGATGTTTTCATGAGGGGGAGTAAATACGTGTTGCACTATTTTTCCCTTAACCGAGGTTTTGTCCCAATGAGTTTTCCTGGTAAGGTTTTTAATGAGGCAACATGTTATGCATATTAAAGATCTGTGTACTCATTTTCCTTCACTAAAGAAATTTTTTTCTCACTGGGTTTTTATCTTAGTAAGGTTTAAACGAGGCACATTATCTTCATAGGCATCCAATAGGGAGTGTTATGATATTTATCTATGTGGATGTCTATCATGATAAGGACTTTATCATTAAAATATTATCTACATTAATTAGAGTTTAATGTATCATGTACTTCTTATGCCTATAAATAGATAATTTATTGAAGGAATTGTACACAAGTCTATATTTGAGAATAATATGAATCTCTCTCTTTCTATCATCTCTTTGTTCTTCTTATTCTTCGTTCTTATTCTTGTTCTTCTTTTTCTTCATTCTTATTCTTGTTCTTCTTGTTCTTCGTTCTTACTCTTGTTTTTCTTGTTCTTCGTTCTTATTCTTGTTCTTCTTTATTTTATTCACAACACCGTTAAAATTTTTAATAAAAGCATGGAAAATATTAAGTTGAAATATTAAGTTGATAAAATTATTTGTTCTGTATTTGCACGAACCAACTTGCCTCAGTGGTTAAGAGAACGGTTGTTGTTCTTAGAGGTCACGAGTTCGAGCACCAACAACTGCAGTAGGGTGATTGAGATTGTCAAATGGTTGAGAGTATATTCAGGATAAAAACATAGGTATCACTTAATAAAGAATATATTTACTTGACTAATCCTTGTGACTTATGGTACGTTTTTTGCATACATTTGCGGTTGTTTTGGTGCTCGCACAAAGACCCTCACAACATTTATTTTCTAATTGGTTTGCCGGTGGTCACATATAATCAGATCTTCTCTTTGGTAAAAGGTTGTTTGCCGATATAATCAAAATTGTGTAGCAAAGTAGCATGTCAGACAGTTTGGTTCACTCACCACTCTTTTATCACTTCGTTAAGTGTCTTATTCGAGAAAGACAATGAGTTTTTACGACGGTTATTGAGTTCTTTTGATGTTGAACGTCATTATCAAGAGAAAGTTTCATTTTTCTTCGTATCTTTGTGTTTAATATATTTTGTTTTATGGAGCTTTTTGGTGACTATTGTCCCATTTTTTCTCTATACTCGGGTGCGTAATAAGTCTGATTTCTTCCATTGTTTTTATTAATGAAATCTAGTTGTCATTGTTCAAAAGAAATTTTGACATTAAAATTAATCACAAACCATGAATGATTCTTTACTTACTCCTCGATTGGTTGAGGTATAACTGACGTGTTGTATTGTTTAATACGTCTATATTACGAATGAATAGCTAGACAATTAATTCTCGTCGAGTGAATAACTCTAGAGAATAAATTCTTCGAAAACATATCGATCGAGGAAGATCCGACTTCAATCAACAGAATGCACTACATAAACTACTTAGATCAGATTATTTGTTCTTTTAGCAAAAGCACACTAATTTGTTAGTTTTAAATGAAACCACGAATAATTTTATAAGCTTACTTTGTCCGTATCTGATCAAGAAAATAAATGAATACCAGAACAAATATTATTTACGAGTGAAATAAAGTTTCACAATTCCTTAACCGAGTCTTGATCTATTTAGCTAAAATCTAATTTAGAAAAACATAGTTGAAAAAAGAAAGAATGTTTTTAAAATAAAATGAAAATAATAAAGATACAAAATAACTTAATCCGAATTTATATTGCCATCATTTAAATAAGTAATGAAATTCAAATTTGTATTTCTGTACGGGGCATTAAGAATTCATTCAAATTTTAATGAAAAACTAGTGATATGGGGAAAAAGAATTCGAAAAGGTAAGCTTAAACTCTCTACGTAGATAGTATCTTACTTTTACCAATGATAGAAAAGTTGAAGATTTAAAATTCAAAATATGTGGTCCTTTTAAACAATTTTGAAATAATTGCAAAAATACTCCAAGAAGTCTTGAAATTAATTGCAAAAATACCGGGTGAGAAGTTTTGTGTAAACAGCAAATGCCAATAATTACTTCTCAGGCCAATCTGAAACTTTTAAGACAGGCAGGCATTGATTGCATCATGAGCATGCATGGCTTCCATGACCCAAACCTTCATGTCCCCCATAAATTAGCATTGATGAAATTTCTACACAAAAATGAAATAAAACGCCCATAAAATCTTGAACATTAACCAAACATCTAGATACACACTACAAATATGTGTTTTTTTTAATAAATTTTAATTCTAATCCTACTTAGAGAAAAGGGGAAGAAAAAAACTCTAGGGAAAAAAAAGGGATGCTCTTACCGGGTCTAAAATCCATGACCTAAGAGAATGTGAGGGAACAAATATAAGCAGTTTGACCAACCGACCAAATACGCTTACTCGTGTGTTTCATTTTTAAATACAAATAAAAATTATTAGATGTCATAAAATCTTGAACAATAATATGGTACAATTATTGGATGTTTCGTATTAATTGTTATTAAGTTTTTTGGAGAGTCTAAATTATGTCTTTTTTCTTTCTTTTTTCATAGGTAAAATGGAGATTCAAACTCTCGTATTATTTCAATGTTACCTAGATTCAAAACGAGTATCGAGTATATGTATGTGTTGCCAATTATTGTATCTAATGTTAGTTAGATTCAAACGGGTATTGTATATACGTATGTGTTGTTGAGTCTTAGTTTAATCGGCACTTTTAACAAATCGTAGGTTCAAATGTGCTTAAGCACAATTGCCTCTGATTTAGGGGTTTGAGGTGATTATAAATAGTTTAGGTATTATAAAAAAAGGCATGGATTCTATATGCATGTTTACTTTTTATAATTATATATTTTTTGAGTAATTATATTTTCAAACTAAAATCCAAATATGTATCAAACACAAATACAAATAAAAATTTCTTTTTAATATAATACATAAACAATCCAAACCCTTACTAAGAAATCGTTACACGTTTAAGTGGACATACTACTTTTAAAATACTATATCAGCAATATATTAATGGTAATTATACCAGGCATGGCTTGTGGAAACAAAAAAAATTTCATGATCATCTTAGTTTTAGGCATGGCTGATTTTGAATTTTTGGTGGCCCAGGGCGAATATAAAAAATAGCCCCAAGTTAGAAATTTAAATTGTAGTTACGATCGTATTTTGAGTCATATTAGGTTTTATTGTGATTGCAAACATTATAGATGCAATTTCGGTCACTGCGAGTATCGCAGTTGTAAAATCTCTTAATAACATATACTATTGTGGACATTACAGTTGTGGGTATCGCGATTTCAAATGGTGCGGCTACCCATGGGCGGATGTAGCATATGAATTGTGGGTGCAACTGACCCCACTTGATTTGTTGAGGTATGAGATTTTCAATGGGGTAATATAGATTTTTTATGAGAAATATTAGATTTGACCCCACTTAATTTGTTGGGTATGAGATCAACAGTGTTTATTCTAGTGGTATAGAAATCCTCAATACCTTATACTTCACACATGACCCCATTATAAGAAAATCATGGCTTCGCCACTACCGCTATCTTCATGTAACGATCGTTGTTGCGGTTGCATACCGTTATTTAAATATTTGTCTCTAATAGCAAGTAATGAAAAAAAAATAATTTTAAGAATAAGTCTATAATAACAAGTATTGAAAAATTGGGCCTCTAATAACAAAAATTGAAAAAAATGAATTTTAAGAGTATGCTCAAAATAACAAATATTAAAAAAAATCGGGCTCCTAATAAGAAGTATTAGAAAAAGTTGAATTTTAAGAGTATGCCATAATAATAAATATTGGGAAAACATAAACATTTATTAACGAATATTTAAAAAATTGAGCCCCTAATAACAAGTATTAAAAAATTAAACCATTAAGAACAAATACAATTGGAATAAAATTTAAAACATGTTACTTTCTAGAGCGATGGGCGCCCTTGTTGCCCCTGCCTAGGGCGGGCCTGGTTTTAGGATTTATGGATTTAGTTTAGAATTAAGGGTTTATTGTTAGAATTTAAAGTTTAAGGTTAAAATTTAGGGTTTATATAAACCCTAGATTCATAAAGCATTTTAGTTTTATAGTTTATTGATCTAGTTTATGGCTTTAGTTCAGAAGTTTATGATTTAGAGTTTTTGCTAGAATCTAAGGTTTGTAAGTTAAACCCTAAATTCCTAACTATATTACTATAAACCTAAATCATAACATCTAAATCTTAAACTCTAAAGATTTAAGCTTCAAATTAATCCCTAAACCCTAAAGTAAAACATTTATATTTTTTGTTTCTACTGCAGTACATAAAATATTTGCCCAATTGAAGTAGAACTCGGTCAAAAGAGAAAATGAAAGGTTAAACTAGTATAACTCTTACCATTTTCGTGCCTATCACTTTAAGAGGGTTTCATAAAATAAAATAATAGAATTTTCCAATGGTGCTTACATATTCGAAAATGATACAAAAGAAAATAAAAAGAAAAGTCATTGTATGTAGTATTGGAAAGTATATGATACCAACTGCCAAAAATATAAGACAATGAATTGGATAAGACTGCACAAAATAATTGAATAGAGTAAACAGCCGAATTTTTAATTAAATTTTCATAAACATTAATTTTTTAATCATCGGCATTTAAGTATTTATTAGTCGATTAATTCGAATCGAGCGTATAGAAACTCAATATGGAGAGGATTCTCTCAAGTCCCAACCCAATTTTTTTTATTAACAACGTTTTAATTTAAACATTGATCTTATTTAGAGGACCTAGCTCTTCATCCATCACTAAAATTAAATAGAGATATAGTTGCAGCTTCAATGGTGTATTAATTATTTCCGAACAATAACTGTGAAATATATAATATCATTTCCAAGTTCCAACAACCATTTTTGGAACTTATTGTCCTGTACGAGACTGGTCATTTTAAATGTTATTGATCCGAATAAAGAAGAAACGGTCCTAATTTGTGGTGAAATTGAGGATCACATTTTCACCTTTTACTGTTGGTCCTAATCTGTTAATATGAATGCACTACAGTATCCCTTGAGTGCATATCTAAAAGCCTAAAAGCTCAATCAACTTTTGTGGGGTTTGAGATGGTAAAAATCACCATAGTAACTGGAGAGAAGGATTTTAGTATATTATTCTACGTGTTCATCATTGATATATAATGATAATAAATGTCTTTTTTTAGTTTCGAATAAGAATTTACAACATATCTTATGTATATATTCTTTTAATATATAGTGTGATCTCATGATATTATATGTTTAATTTTTAGTCTTTTGATAACACACATGATAGATAAATTGTTCGAACCAGATTTTAACTTCTTTCAAATTTAAAGGAATTTTATTGATATTATTTGTGGAGTTCGAATTTCAACAACAATAAATCAAGTAATTTTTATATATAGCATAGGGGAGTTTTTCTTAAACTCCATAAATAGAATTAAAAAAGATGTTATGTGCTACATTTATTTATATTTGTAAAGTTTGAAATATATTTCTTTTTCATTGAAATAATTTATAATTTCATGGTATTTTAAGGGATTGAAGGATAATTTTTCCTCTGTTAAGGGAACAAGGTATTTTGATCTTATTGGCAATATGATTGATTACACTAGTCACTAGATGTAAATTTTATTTACATCCTACATTTGAGGAGTAAATTTGAAAAGTACATATGAAATTTGAATTATTTACATAAGCCTTTTACCTTTGAAATAGTTGTAGTATTTCAAAACATCACCTACTTGACTTCATCCTCGCATGAAAAAAAGAGTAAACGAGACTGTGAAAGAACTAGAGTGTAAACGGGCTGAGTCGAGCTCGAATAATGCTAAACTCGACTCAATTCATTAAGATTTCGAGTTGAGTTTGAGGTTGAGTAGTTTTTAACGAGCCTGAATAATCTGAGTTCGACTCGGCTCCTTAAGAACTTGAGCCGAGTTCGAGCTTAAGTCGAGTATTGATCGAGCTTTGACCGAGTCGAACTCAAGTAGCTCACGATCCTTCTCTTCCATTTAAAGCCCTATCAGGAAAAAAAAAACTTTGATACACAAGTTTTAGGGTGTTAGTTTATAGTTTAGAGGTTTAGGTTGTTGGGTTTAGAATTTAGATTTTAGAGTTTAAAACTTGTGTTTAGGGTTTATGTTTTAGGATTTTAGGTTTAGGAATTTACATTTTAAATTTAAAATTTTAAAAAAATTAGTATAGTATATTTTCGAGTAGCTCGCAAGCCTTTTTGAGTTGAGTATCGAGTAGCTCGACTCGGCTCGTTAAGAACTCGAGCCGAGTTTGAGCTCAAATCGAAGTCAATCAAGTCAAATACTGACTAAATTTCAAGCGAGTTGAGCTCAAATAACTCGCAATCTGTCTCGTTTATTTTACAGGACTAGAAAGAACCCATAAACAAATGTTCCAATAAAAAAAATATGTTCTCTCAAATGTTGCTTGCGCCTACAGGCATGGATCCACTTACCTCCAAAGAACCCAATAAAAAAAAAGTTTAAATAAAAATAACCCCTAAATTATGTTATTTTTTCTCTTTCGATCCTTAAATTATTTTGATCGAAATAAATATTTAAACTATTATTTTTTATTATTTTAAGCCTGATCGTTATCAAAGTTAATTTTTTTCAGCCAATTAAATGTTGACACCTTTTAAAGATTTAAATATTTGTTTTGTTCAAAAATAATTTATAGATTAAAAACAAAAGCAAATAATTTTAAAATTGTTTTTTCATATATAACCCCGATGAAAAAGCCAAAATTCTCCAAGTGTATATTCGCATTTGATGTTGCGTCAGTGGGAGTTCTAGACAGACGCGATAGGAACGACCGCACAAGCTTCCAAGAGAGAATGACTTAAAAATAGAGAACTTAACTTAAATTAAATTAAATAGTATTAAAAAATTATAATTATATATATATATATATAATTATGTGTGTATATATATAACAATAATCTAAAACTTAAAACATACAAAAATAAATTTTTATGTGAAAATGTTTGATTTTTAGATATTTATAAGTAATTTTTTGTTGCTAAAAAATAGTTTAATAATATTTTTTGTATTAAAATAATTTTTAAAAAAAACAACAACTTATATCTATTGGTAATTATAAATTAAGGCCTCATCTTAATAAATTACACATGTCCAAAGTCTCTTAACACTGCGTTGCGTTTGCAAAGAAACACATGACCACGGACCACCATTTGATGGAAAACAATTCTCCAATCTTTTCTCATTCGTTTTCCAGTATTTAGTTTAAAACCCGTAAGTTTCGCTGTTCCTTTGGCACTTTGTCTTTTTTGTTTTCTTTGGTTTTTGTTTTTGTTTTTCCTTTTTATTTATTTCGTTGTTTTTAGCAGAACCCAGATTTTATTGTGGCCTTTTAATCATGTGTTAAGATACTAAGCTTGGAAATCTCAACTGGGTATTTTTTTTCTCCTTCTCTTTGGGTTTGTTCTTTTTTGGTTTTGTCTTTTCTTTCGATTGGTAATGCTTGAAACATGAAAAAGTTACGTGTTCTTCTTTTGTTCCGTTGTTGATTATGTGTAGATTAATCCAAATGGGGAAGTTGGTTTCTGGACAAACTTTGTTGGAATTTGACATTTCTTTCACTTTTCCCTGTCTCATTTTCTGGTTGCTTTAGAAGATATAAAATTTGAAGATTTTAATTTTCCTTGGTGGGTAAAAATCCAATTCAAAATAGTGGGTTTGATTGTTATTGGAGCAAGTTTTGTTCTTTATGCTATTCTTGTCTCGTATATTGGTTGCTTTTGATGTTCATTTTGCATAAAAAAAGAAGAAGGTAAAAGATAGTTCTTTCCTGCATTGTTCAGCTTTATATGTGATTGAAATTGAAAGTATTTTCATTAAAAATCTGGGAACGTTTCTTGCTTTCTTAGACGATTGTGTTATGAGGTAAGGTAGTGTTTAGCAAACCTGGGTTCGATTTGATCTGTGGCCACTGGCCCTTCCTTTTGTTTGCTTAAAGATAACAAATACTGCTACAATAGCATTCCTCGAATGAATTAGCAAATTGTGTTACAAGAGCATTAATTGAAGGAATTCGATTTCAATGCATGTATGTTGTTGTGTGTGGCGTCTGAATTGTTTGTTTGGTGGAAGAATGATCCATTTTATTATGTATTTGATTTCTTCGTGTTTTTCTGCTGGGTGAAAATGTCCAACATGGAAAATATCTTATTTTCCTAGAACATACTTCCCCATGTTGGAATTCTGAACTGGAAAGATTGAAAACAGTTATTCTGTATTAGGATGTTGCTTTTCACCGGTTATGACTGTTTATAAATTTGTTTCACTGACCATAGTTTTGGAAGAATTCAAACTTTGTTTTCATCTTTAGGAAATTTGAAAAACAAGAGATAATAAATAGGAAGGATGCTTCTTACATGAACAGTCTGGTGTTCTAGGTGGAAAATTTACGTACAATCATTTCCATGGATATTGAGTTGCCCTGACGGTGTGATGAGATTGTAATTTGTATCTTTAGTTTTGCTGTAGCTAGATTTTTTCATTAAAAAGGTCGACTACATTTGGAAATGCTACCTGATAATTTTTTTGGTTTTTATTGCAATACGATGAACGGTGTTAGGAATTCTTCATGAAGTTTAGCCACCAATAAAAGAATCTGGTTTTAATCTTGTCAGATCGTGTTATCAAAATATTTCTTGTTTTATGCCTTGCTTGTCTTATTTTCTCCTGGATGTTCTACTGCATATGATCGAGTAATATGCTTTCAGAGTGGTGTGATTAAAACATGTTCTTCCTGTTGACATCCAACTTTTATCCTGTATTACAGGGAAATAGATAGGGAAGCCTCTAAAAAGTAGAGAATATAAAGTAATTGCAGTAGTTGACATTTCGAGTAGCAATGGCTCCTGGAGGCAGTGCTTGCAAAGAAGTTGTTGAATCTCATTCCCCTGTTGAAGATTATGACATTGCTTCAACAAAATCTGAGAGTAATACTACAACGATGAAAAATGCTGTTAGCTTTGTTGGAAAAAATGGAATTCATTCAAACAATGATGTTTATGAGCTCCTTGAGTGTCCTGTATGTACAAATTTGATGTATCCACCAATTCATCAGGTTTGTTCTCCATGCATACACTTATTTCGGTGCTTTCATAAAGATATAGTTTTGTAGTAGCATTTGGTTTTTACGCCTTGTTCATTGTGTTTCATATTACCGAATTTTCTTAGTTATCTCATTGCATGAAGGCTACATGTGTGGAACTAAGTAATGATACTTGTATTCTGGGGGTGAAAATGGGGACGAAGAACTGGTTACAATGCCTTATCTAGATAGGTGTTTATTTATGTACTGTGTGAAGTGTAGTGACGACTATGGACATAGGGTGGTAGGGAAGAAGGGTTATCTACGTCTATCGAAGACAATAGCTTATCATCTTAGAGCTTGCAGTGGAGAGTTATCCTTGCGATGGTAGATTGAAAAGTAACCATTGTAATTGGAAAGTGATTTGGCTATTTTTGTTGAGACTTGGCTCTTTGGTGTTTTGTTTTATACTTTTATTACAGTTCTTCCTTTACTAAAGTTGTATGGGAATTTTGACTGTGGTATTGAAAATATGTTCTTTGCTGCTTTCCTTTTTCTTTTTTTCCGTGAAAGTTACCCAGTTACTCAAAATTTTGATATCTATTTCAGTGCCCAAATGGACACACTTTATGCTCCAACTGCAAGATTAGGGTGCACAACTGTTGCCCCACATGCCGCTATGATCTTGGAAATATAAGGTGCTTAGCTTTGGAGAAAGTTGCAGAATCCTTGGAACTCCCTTGTAAATACCAGAATCTAGGTTGCCACGATATCTTCCCGTATTACAGCAAGCTCAAGCATGAGCAACACTGTCGGTTCGGTCCCTACAATTGCCCTTATGCTGGGTCTGAGTGCTCCATCACTGGTGACATACCTACTCTCGTGGCTCATCTCAAGGATGATCACAAGGTTGACATGCATGATGGATGTACCTTCAACCATCGATATGTCAAATCAAATCCACACGAAGTTGAAAATGCCACATGGATGCTTACTGTAAGTTCATTTTATGCTAACAGCTCATAAAAATCAAGTGTTCCATGCTTCATTGATAGCATATTTTTGTGCAGATTATGATAAACTTTACAACCATAATGTTTAAGTGACTTGAAACTGCAAACATTGTGCTTATGAAGGGATTTCTTGTGCAGGTTTTTAATTGTTTTGGAAGACAGTTCTGCTTGCATTTCGAGGCATTCCAGCTTGGGATGGCACCTGTGTATATGGCCTTTTTACGTTTTATGGGTGATGATAATGAAGCAAAAAAGTTCAGTTATAGTCTGGAAGTTGGTGCGAACGGGCGTAAGCTAATATGGCAGGGGATTCCCAGGAGCATCCACGACAGTCACAGGAAAGTTCGTGACAGTCAGGATGGACTGGTGATCCAAAGGAACCTAGCTCTATACTTTTCTGGCGGGGATAAGCAAGAGCTGAAGTTGAGGGTAACCGGCCGTATATGGAAAGAAGAATGAGGTTAAACTTTAGGACCATTTCATAATCCTAGTTAATTCAGGGCTCCATATCACAATTTTGCCTTTTTCAAAAAGGCTTAATTAAAAAAGTGGCCATTTTTTTTAAAGTTGTAAAGTTTTTTATTTATCAAAATAAGTATCTAACGTTCTAATCTCTTACATTTAAGTTTGATTTGTTAACTGCCGTAAAATATCTATCATCCGATGAATGTTTGGTACATGTCATGATTTTTCTTTATTCTTATTTAAAAGATCTAAAATTTCATATTTTTTTACAATAACCTCTAAAAATTCCTTTTTTTTAAAAAACCCCCTAAAATATCTCTATATTTCTAAAAAAACCATAACCTCTTTCCCTTTTAACCACATTTTCCCTCTCTATCGAAAAACATGCCGGCACCGACCAGCTCTCTTTGCCACACCTTGTTGTCGATAGACGCTCACCTCGTTTTGGTAACCTATTTCACCCTATTGTTGATCGTCCAAATCTTTAAACTCAAAACTCACTCCAATCGTCGTACACTCCAACTACCTCTGCACCATCGATCATCCTTTGGCCTGCACTGATCACGAAAGGGATGATAGTGCTGGTTGATTTTGGCAGTATCAGATTGGATTTAGAGATTGAGAATTTAAGGAATTAGTATTAGAAATCTAGAGATTTTGCCAAAAAAATAAGATTTTAGGGGGTTAGAAATTAAACATTTTAGTTTTCTTTTAAAATAAAAAAGTTAAAGTAAATTAAAAATCATGTCATGTGTCAAACAATAATTGGGTGACATATTTCTTTAATGAAAGTCAATGATTTGACCTTAAAATGGTAACATAATAAAATATTAGACATCTACAATATAACAAAGTGAAACATTAGACATCTATTTGTAGCGACTAAAAAATTCGTAAAGTTTTTCATCACTTTGAAATAATTTGATTTTGGGGGGAATTTGGAAAAGACTCGTATTTTAAAATAAAAATCGGAGTCGTCACCGATCATTTTAAAAATGGTAGACCGGACACCGAAAAATAAAACCAGAGATTTAAAAAGAGTTCGGGAGTTGATTACGTGTGGGGAAAGATTATCATCACACAACGCCTAAAATTGGTACCTAAGAGTTTGTATCGTAAATGCAAAGAAAATCTAAAATTCGGTTTAATAAAATCTAATCCATAAAAATGTATGAGTGCATGAGCATACGGTTCGAACAACCTAACCTGCAACCCACGATAACAAAGAAGATGACACCCGAAGACTCGGGACGACACTCCCACTAAGATATCGGAACCTCGAGTATTAAATTAGACTAGTGCAATAAATAAATATGATAATTTAGTTATGCATGATCCATATGTGAACATAAAATAGAAAGGTGACATAAAATAAGTAAAGGGAAGAACACGAAAACGTAAGATAAGACAATGATATAAATAATACGACAAACAATGGAATATAATGTACTATACATACATGCATGCATAACCAAAAAAAGCGACACAGACCAACTGTATAATATATAACATAGTATAATATAAATATAAGGTATAATAACATATGTTATATACAGCATATTAGAAAAACATAGCTTAGCCATACACATATTTTATCCATAGATACACATACATATAAACAAGATTATAATACCAAAAAAAACATAAATAAGCACACGAAGTACATGAATAGGAGCCAAATTAAACATGTAAATCAACGAACATGTAAATGTAAACAAATGAAATGATAAAAGGTCTGAAATTGAATTAAAAAAAACAAAACTGGATACGAAAGGTGCATGATAACAAAGGCCAAACAAACGATTAATCCACTGGATTTGGGGACCAAATAGGAATTAAATCGAAATTTTAAAGGGGTAGAGGGGTATTTATCCATTTGAAAACTGATTAAATCCAAGGGAAGGATGGAATTGAAAACAGTTTGAAACTTCCGAGGATGTTAGGGTTAATTTTGAAAAGCGGAATGACCTGGGCTGTCATTTGAAGGACGCGGAGGTCCATAAAACATGAATAATCCATTTTGTTTTTTAAAGGACATTTCAAAACCAAAAATACACCATTTAACCATTTTTCGCAAACCCTATCTGAAAACCCACCGTTTTCTCTTGAAAAGATTGTGTCACGGGGCTAGGTTCTGACTCGCCAACCCATGCGGCCTTAGTCGTCGATCTTAAGTCGAGGACTAAGTCAGCCTTCGAATATCTAAGTTGAGGCGCTTAGAACTTGGTGTGCGGAAGCTTTTGGAAGAAGATAGTGATGGCTAGGCAAGGCAAGATAAAAGAGACAAAGGATTTTATAAGCAAAGAGCCTCGTTAAAAACTCCTAAGCCTAGACGAGGAGAAAAGAGTACTCGATGCCTTCTCTTATTAATAGACAAAGAAGGATGAAAATGTAGGAAATGTGGAGTGATTACAAATGGTGGAGGAAGGCTCTATTTATAGCCTAGGCCCCCTCGATCTAATGGCTACGAATGACTCGATTCAATGGCTATGGATGAGTTTAACAAAAGAATCTCCTATATATGGCAAGTTTGTCATCCTAATACAAAGTTGCCTAGAATATGTGCCCAATGACATCATGGCTATGGTGGCATTGGCTTGTTTCCTCGTTTGTGGCTTCAAGGATGGAAGCTTTCCTCGAATAGTCTCCATGGATGATATCTTTCCATGAGTGTTGGTCAAAAGATGACACCTTGGCTTGGGTATTGGATACTTGGGCGGATTGGGCTTGGCATGGCCCGGTTCTTGTGTCCAAAGCCTCCTCCTTAGCATGCTAGGTGCTAAATTGGGCCCTAGGGGTGTGGGCAACTCAGATGGGCATCCCCTAGGCCTCTTGGCGTGCACATTGGGTGCAGACTCGGCCTCCTTGGCGTGAACGTCGGGTGCGGGCTCAGGCTCCATGGCTTGGATGACATGGAGGGTGCAAGGCAAGGCCCCATCGGATGCAGACATGGCCTCCTTGGTGTGCACGTTGGGTGCGGACTCGGGCTCCATGTCTTGGGCGGCATGGAGGGTGCATGAAAAGGCCCCCTCAGGTGCGTGTATTGGGCCCCCTCGGGTCCAAGTCTCGTGGGCAGCACATGGGGTGCTTGGCAAGGCCCCATGGTGCACTGGAAGTGGCCCAGCTCGGTTCTCTTGTGCGCGGACACCACCAAGGGCGTTGTGCATGTCCCCTTGGTGCGTGGCGTTGGTAGCTACTCGGGTCCCTCGGTTGGGTGAAGGACGTGGTGCGCCAGGGTCAGCACCTATGGGTGCGGCTGGCTCAGTCGCGAAAAGTTGGCCTGTGACATTCTCCCCCACTGAATCTATCGACGCCCTCGTCGATAGGCATTGAAGAGTCTCGATCGTCTCGTCCTCGAACGGCCTCGGCTCGTCATCATGTTCCCGTTTGGCTAAGGGAACTCTCGTGCAAAGGGCAAGGCTCTCATGCCTTGGTTCTCGATCCGTCTCGTCCTCGAACGGTTGCCACTCCTTGGCAAGTCTATGACCACCCTTGGCTTTGGGATGATCCGTCCAAAGTACAAGGCTCAGTCCACTCCATGTGTGGATCATCTCGCACCACTCCTCGTACAACGGCTCGGGTATACAAGCAATGTTCACTTGCCTTTCTGGTGGGAACTCTACCTTGTAGGCTATCTCGCCTACTTGCTCCTTGGCTCGACTCGGTCCCCCGCTCGATCGCATCGGCGGCCTGTGGACAGAACCAAAGCAAGTTAGACTTAAATCTTCATAGAAACATGGCTTGCTTACCTCGGACACGAAGTCCTTGTCGGGTGGCTTCACAATGCTTTGTCGATACTCGAGGCAAGTGATGATGGCGGGGTCGTGGAATGGCTCCACTTTGGTGCTCTCTAGCACTCCTCCCTTGGTTTGGTGGGTTGGAAACTCTTGGCTTGGTCCAACCACCTCGTCGCTCAATTTATCCTTGTCGTACGGCTTGACTAGGATAGCTGCTCGCCCCATGTCTTGATTTGGATCCTCGCTCAAACTTGTAGGCATCCTACAATCATCCATATAATCATGGGTTAGAATGGATTCTTTAAATAAAGAACCACTTACCTCGGACTCAAGGTCCTCGTCGTCTCGATCCACTTTGCCTTGTCGATACCCAAGGTAAGTGCTGCTGGCATGGTTTGGCCCCTCAACAATGGGCTTGGGAATCACTTCTATTGTGGTGCTTTGGCTCGATTCCATGGGTTCATGCCACTCGTCCATGGAATTTGACCACTCGTCAAACTCGGCTTGCAACTCCTCAAGGAAAAGTGCTAGCCCATCTCCATCGGCTTGGATAGTGTCTTGTTCACTTTTCTTTCCACTCTCGAAAGCACAAGGGTGTCCCACTTGCATCGGCAACTCCTCGATGGCAAGTGTTTCATCAAACTCGGATGGGTACTCCATCTTACGAACCGCTTTACTCTTTGACGGCTCCAAAGACTTCTCGTCTTCGTTCTCATGGTCCACCTTGCTCATTAGCGGACAAGTAGCATGCCCAACCTTGTACCCTCGGCTTAGGGCATTGGCTACTTCCTTCGACAAACTCGGGTTGCACTTCCAAGTAAAGTCGAACTTTGAAAGGATTTTCTCCCAATAAACTTATTGAAGAGACAACACTTTTTGGGTTAGAAAATAATCTTTTAATTCACTATTGGTATAGATGGCAAACCTCGGCCCATTAATTGTTGTCTCCAAGCGTGCAAGCAACGCAGAACCGCAAGCACCTCTTTATCACGATTCGAGAGTCTCTTCTCGAACTCATCGAGCTCGCAAATCTCATGTGCAATCGGAACTCCTTTCTCCAAGAGGATTCTTTCGATGTAGTCGGCACTTGCGAAAGTATGAACTTCGAATGCCTCCACGTCCTTGATCTCATTAAGGACTTGTCCCGTTGTCCCAGGGACTTCCATGGACTCTTCCATGGCCTCGTCATCGTCGGATATCTTTGTTTGGCCCCCACTCTCATAAGGATCGATGCTTGACATTGCCTCACCTTTTTCATGGTTCCACGAATCGACTTCGCTTTGTGAACCTGCATCATCCTCATCGTCGGATTCTGACAAGACAAGCGCATTAATCTGCTCCAAACAAGATAAACCAATAATGACTTCATGTTCACCAAGGGAATCGTAAGATATTACCTTGATGTTTGTTGTGCCTCGGAAATCGCCCATTTGATAGTACGCATCTCTTGCGATTCCCACAACTGGTTCGTCTCTGAAGTTGACTGTCTCAAATTGTTCTTTTACCTTCTCAACCTGAAGGTTTAACAACACGGCTGTTAGCTTGGATACGAGTATTGCAGATGCACTTGGATCTACTAGTGCACTTAGCGTTGCATCGGGAAACACTATGTCTACAAACATAGGCTCATCTTCCTCATAGTCGCTCTCGACTTGACTTGAACCCAAAAATGACCCATGCTCGTCATCGTCGCTGGAATACTCCACGTAACCGGGCTTCTCCCACGGTTGTGTGGACTCGTTGCACCTTGGAAACCTTTCCCTCATCAAAGCTTCACTCTTGAAGTTTGACGCCCCAACCATCATACTCACTGGTCATTCCCCGAACAAGGAAGCAAGCTTCACGGCCTCGGTCTCATCGGGAAAGTCTTGCTCCTCGAACGCCTCTACCATACTCACTGGTAGCTCATTGAACCTCGAATCAAGCTTCAAAGCCTCGGTCTCGTCAGGCTCGTCCTGTACCTTGGACTGCTTGGTTCTGTGCGGGAATCGAAAAGACTCATGTGGCTCTCCACACCTCCAGCATTTTGACGGCCTCCTCTTTGGGCAGTCTTTGACATTGTGATATTCACTGCAACAAAAACAAAACAATGGTTTTGTGCTAAGAATACCACAAAACTCAGATTCGCTCACCTCGCTTTTAAACGAGACGCCTGGTGACTCCATGTTCATCTCTGTCTCTACGATCCTTCTTCTTGCTTGCGCCATCTCGACTCGTACGGAGCGGAACTCGCTCTGATACCACTTGTCACAGGGCTAGGTTCTAACTCGCCAACCAGTGCAGCCTTAGTCGTCGATCTTAAGTCGAGGACAAAGTCAGCCTTCGAATATCTAAGCTGAGGCGGTGTGCGGAAGCTTTTAGAAGAAGATGGTGATGGCTAGGCAAGGCAAGATAAAGGAGACAAGGGATTTTATAAGCAAAGAGCCTCGTTAAAAACTCATCCTAAGCCTAGACGAGGAGAAAAGAGTACTCGATGCCTTCTCTTATTAATAGACAAAGAAAGATGAAAATGTAGGAAATGTGGAGTGATTACAAATGGTGGAGGAAGGCTCTATTTATAGCCTAGGCCCCCTCGATCTAATGGCTACGAATGACTCGATCCAATGGCTATGGATGAGTCTTACAAAAGAATCTCCTATACATGGCAAGTTTGTCATCCTAATACAAAGTTGCCTAGAATATGTGCCCAATGACATCATGGCTATGGTGGCATTGGCTTGTTTCCTCGTTTGTGGCTTCAAGGATGGAAGTTTTCCTCGAATAGTCTCCATGGATGATATCTTTCCATGAGCGTTGGTCAAAAGATGACACCTTGGCTTGGGTCTTGGATACTTGGGTGGATTGGGCTTGGCTTGGCCCGGTTCTTGTGTCCAAAACCTCCTCCTTAGCATGCTAGGTGCTAAATCGGGCCCTAGGGGTGTGGGAAACTCAGATGGGCATCCCCTGGGCCTCTTGGCGTGCACATTGGGTGTAGACTCGGCCTCCTTGGCGTGAACGTCGGGTGCGGGCTCGGGCTCCATGGCTTGGGTGGCATGAAGGGTGCAAGGCAAGGCCCCCTCGGATGCGGGCACGACCTCCTTGGTGTGCACGTCGGGTGCGGGCTTGGCCTCCATGTCTTGGGCGGCATGGAGGGTGCATGACAAGGCCCCCTCAGGTCCAAGTCTCGTGGGCAGCATATGAGGTGCTTGGCAAGGCCCCATGGTGCGCTGGAAGTGGCCCAGCTCGGTTCTCTTGTGCGCGGACACCACCAAGGGCGTTGTGCATGGCCCCTTGGTGCGTGGCGTTGGCAGCTACTCGAGTCCCTCGGTTGGGTGAAGGACGTGGTGCGCCAGGGTCAGCACCTATGGGTGCGCCTAGCTCGGTCACGAAAAGTTGGCCTTTGACAATTGGATGAACCCTGTAGAACTAATGTTTTGATATAATAATTGAAAAATGTTTTGGACTAATTTGAAAAGAATTTAAAACTTGGTTTTAAGTCCAAACAACTTGAAATTATGTTTGAGGTATTTTAAAAGGTTTTTGGCAATGTTTTTACTAATTTTAAAGAGCCAAACTTGACTTTCCAAGTTACCCGTATCGATACGGCTATACCCGTACCTTTTTGCCCCAGTTTGGTCACTGCCAAAACCCATATCGAAACAGGCTTGGCCATTTCGATACGGATTGGGATCGTTTCGATACGCCTGGTAAGCGTACCGATCCCCTTTCAACCACCCCAACGGCTACTTTCCCAATGGTCATTTAAAAGTGAACCCGTACCGATACGCCCTCAAGCGTATCGATACGCCTAGGCTGGCAAGAGCCCAATGACTAGTTTCTGATGAAGGCCGTACCGATACGGATAGCTGCAGAACAACATTAATGAAGGGAAATAAAGTCCTCAACGACTCCAAATCATCCCCAACGGCTAGTAACGGCTACAAACTCAATTGGGAGTATAAAAGGGACCTCCAAGCATCAAGTAAAGGCTAATGCTTCAATTGTTACAACATTATGATGTCAAAATTTGTCTAGAGCTTAAATTATTTATTTCTTGCTTAGACAACACTTGTGAGCTTACATTGTTAAATTTGCTCAAGTGTTTAGGTTTTGGGTGAGTGCTTAGAATTGCAAACAAACACCTATTAGAGGGATTTCTAGTTTGCTAAGTCTTTCTTTGTACAAGAGAGTGTTTCTTCAAGCTTTGGGTAGAAAGCTTTGAGGGTTGTAAAGGTTGCCTCCTTAGCCTAGAAAAGGGGACGAAATTCTTAGTGAATTTGTTTGGAAATCCTTGGTAAGAAGGTTGAACCACTATAAATCCTTGTGTCAAATTGCCTAATTTTCACCTCCCACTAAAACACCCAATTATCTAACTTCTCCACACTTGGCGAGCAAGAACGGTTGATCGAATCGAGCCCCTAAAATCTCAACAATTGGTATCAGAGCTTGGCTCAATCGAAGAGAATTAATATCCTATTGAGAAGATCCGACAAGCTCGATCATTAGTTCATCAACCGGCTCAATGGCACAATCAATCGACAAACCGCCTTTCTTCGACGGAAATCACTATGCCAATTGGAAGATAAAGATGAAATTCTTCATGAAGTCAAGAGATTACAAGCTATGGGACATAGTTGAAGATGGTCCGTTCGTGCCTCAAGGAAGCAAAGCGGAATGGAGTGCCGACGATCGCAAGAAGATGGAGCTTAATTGCAAAGCCTTGCACATGCTCTTTTGTGCATTTGGCCCAACCATCTATGAGAAGATGTCTTCTTGTGAAAGTGCCAAGGAGGCATGGGACAAGCTTGAAGTCACATACGAGAGAACCGATGAAGTCAAGGAGACCAAGATTGAGCTCCTAACCTTAGAGTATGAGAACTTCAAGATGGATCCGGAAGAGAACATCGAGAAGATGTTTGATAGGTTCTCCGCTATCACCAATGGTCTTAAAGGTTATAAAGAGGCCATCCCGGAAGAGAATCTTGTCCGAAAGCTCATATACTCCCTTCCCGAGTCATGGGACTCAAAGAGCACCGCCACCATCGAAGCCAAGAATCTCAAAACCTTGAAGCTTGATGAACTCATGAGGTCTCTTCTCACTCACCAAATAATGAAGAAAAACAAAGAAGAGGAGAAGAAGAAGGAAGAGATTAGAGCAATGAGGAAGAAGAAGATCATGGAGCTAGGCATCAATGCTAGTGCCGTAGCTCACAAATCCTCCACATGCCATCGTGTAGATTCAAGTGAGGAGGAAAGTGAAGATGAAGAGATGTCCTATCTCTTCAACAAATTTGCCCGGTTCATGAAGAGCAAAATGGAAAAATCCAAGCATGAATCGATGAAGAAGATGAAGGACTCCCACAAATCCAAAAAGAAGGGACCATCTTCAAAACAAGCATATGTGGCCACATGGAGTGATGAAGACTCCACCGATGATGAAGTAGCCCACCTATGCTTGATGGCCCTCAATGAGGGGGAGGTAACTTCTAACTCATCTATTTCAAATTGTTATACATTTGATGAGTTACAAGATGCCTATGATAATTTGCTTTTGGAATTCAAGACATCATTTTCCAAGAACAAAAAGTTGATTTCAAAAATAAAAATTGAAAATGATTTGCTTTCCAAAACAAATCTTGAACTTGAAGCGAAATTGAAAGATTTTGAACAAAAATGTCTTGATTTACAAAATTTGCTTCTCAAAGTTCAAAAAGAAAAATATTTGATTTCCTATGAACTTGAAAAGAAAAATAGTTTTGGAAAGTCAAATTTTTATGTAAGACAATCTAGTGCCCCTAGATTTATGAATGGTAAATGTTTTAGAAGTGTTTGGGTCCCAAAAGGACTAACCACTTCAACAAATAGGGATGAAATTGAAAAATGGATTCCTAAGGGGACTAAATTTTGTGCTACTAATGTCTATGGATCCAAAGCAATTTGGATACCAAAAATTACTTGATTGTCTTTTGCTAGGTGTGATGGGGAGTGATCAACAAGTCAAAAATTGAGGGGGAGCTCCATGCACACAAAGGAAGAACACTTGAAGAAGGAAGGCTTCACATCCTCCCTTAAGTTCAAGTGTTGGTAAAAATTCTAGTTGTTTTTGATTTCATTTGTTTATTTTTGTTTAAATTCAACTAGATGATCACATATGTTGGACTAACATTTTTGATGATGCTTTGAGTAAGGGGGAGCCATTTTAAAACCAAATTTGTATTTTTGTCAAATTTTACCTCTATTGTTATTTTGAAACTTAATGTTTTAAATTCCTTTTAATATAACAAAAAGGGGGAGAAATGGTTTGAAAAATTAAATTTTCAAATGAATAAGGGGGAGCTTTATTTGATTTCATATCTTTAATCTCTTATTCACATTTTTTAAAGTTAAAGGGGGAGAATCCCAAACAATTTTTCAAGTGAGTTTTATTATATAAAAAAGGGGGAGATTGTAGAACTAATGTTTTGATATAATAATTGAAAAATGTTTTGGACTAATTTGAAAAGAATTTAAAACTTGGTTTTAAGTCCAAACAACTTGAAATTATGTTTGAGGTATTTTAAAAGGTTTTTGGCAATGTTTTTACTAATTTTAAAGAGCCAAACTTGACTTTCCAAGTTACCCGTATCGATACGGCTGTACCCGTACCGATACCTTTTTGCCCCAGTTTGGTCACTGCCAAAACCCATATCGAAACAGGCTTGGCCGTTTCGATATGGATCGGGATCGTTTCGATACGCCTGGTAAGCGTACCGATCCTCTTTCAACCACCCCAACGACTACTTTCCCAATGATCATTTAAAAGTGAACCCGTACCGATACGCCCTCAAGCGTATCGATACGCCTAGGCTGGCAAGAGCCCAACAACTAGTTTCTGATGAAGGTCGTACCAAGACGAATCCAAGCGTATCGATACAGATAGCCGCAGAACAACATTAATGAAGGGAAATAAAGTCCTCAACGGCTCCAAATCATCCCCAACGGCTAGTAACGGCTACAAACTCAATTGGGAGTATAAAAGGGACCTCCAAGCATCAAGTAAAGGCTAATGCTTCAATTGTTACAACATTATGATGTCAAAATTTGTCTAGAGCTCAAATTGTTTATTTCTTGCTTAGACAACACTTGTTAGCTTACATTGTTAAATTTGCTCAAGTGTTTAGGTTTTGGGTGAGTGCTTAGAATTGCAAACAAACACCTATTAGAGGGATTTTTAGTTTGCTAAGTCTTTCTTTGTACAAGAGAGTGTTTCCTCAAGCTTTGGGTAGAAAGCTTTGAGGGTTGTAAAGGTTGCCTCCTTAGCCTAGAAAAGGGGACAAAATTCTTAGTAAATTTGTTTGGAAATCCTTAGTGGGGAGCTAAGGTAGTGGATGTAGACCTTGGTTAGAAGGTTGAACCACTATAAATCCTTGTGTTAAATTGCCTAATTTTCACCTCCCACTAAAACACCCAATTATCCAACTTCTCCACACTTGGCGAGCAAGAACGGTTGATCGAATCGAGCCCCTAAAATCTCAAAAAACCCTCTCTCAAATCTTTTAAAACTTGCCTAAACTTGGACAGTACATAATAGTGCAATGAGACGAGACTGATTGCGAGTTATTTGAGTTTGACTTGGTTAATATTAAATTTGATTCGAGTTTGAATTTGGTTCGAGTTCTTAACGAGCTTAGTCGAGCTACTAGATACACGACTTGAAAAGCTCACGAGCTACTCAAAAATATTATATACTAAGTTTTTTTAATTTTTTAAATTTAAAATCTAAAATCCTAAACCTAAAACATAAAGCCTAAACATAAGTTCTAAACCCTAAAATCTAAATCCTAAACAAACAACCTAATCCTTTAAACCCTAAACTAACACCGTAAACCTTAAAATTAACAAGCTTGTGTAAACTTGTTTACACAACTTGTGTATCACAGTTTTTTCCCTAATAGGGCTTTAAATGAGACGAGACAGATCGCAAGCTACTCGAGTCCGACTCGGTCAACGTTCGGTCAACATTCGACTCAATTGAACTCGACTTAAGCCTGAATTCGACTCGAGTTTTTAACGAGCCCAGTCGAGCTCAAATTATTCAGGCTCGTTAAAAACTATTCAAGCTCGAACTCGACTCATATTCTTAAAGAGGTGAGTCGAACTCAACATTACTCGAGCTCCGCTCGTTTACACCACTAGTACATAATACATTAATAAACTGAGATATTATGAAAGGATTCTACGATATCACAAAGTTCATGTTAAATTTGCAAGGCGTGGTTCCACCCACCTCATGCCTGGTTTTCATGAGTACATCAATCCTTCAATTGAGTTAAAGTTTTTTATATTAAATTTTAAAAAAAATGTTACCATTAACAAAACATTTCAATTTTCAAATTTCGTGTAATCTGACTCACTCTAATAATAATTTATATTTATAGATAGATTTGTTTAAGGGTAGTCATCCAAACTCAAAAGCTTAGTCCAAAATTTAAGAAATTTGGATAAAATGTTAGACAAAAAAAAGGCTTTAGAAAAAAAAGACTCGTTTAAAATATAAGATATATTTAAGCTCTATTATTTTTTTTAAAAATTATTTACGTTTAAAATTTAATAAAAGAAAAAGACATATAAAACTATTAAATATTAAATAAAAACCTTAAACTATTAACAAAACTATGAAAGTTCGCAACAAAATTAAAGAGACAATTTTTTTGAAAGGATAAAAATTAAAGAGATAAAGAATACAATAAAAGAGAATGTAAACTTTATATTACTTATATATGAGTTTTACAATACCCATATTAATAGGATTAGAATTATAAGAATAAGGGGATAAACATAAAGATAAAAGACCAATCGACGAGGGAGATAAAATGTGAAAGGACATCTACATGAATACTATTCATAACACTCTTTCTTAAATGTCTTAAAATATGCGTCTCATCAAAATCTTACTAAAAAAAATCGAAAGGATAAAAATTCAATGAAGAAAAAAAATAGTATATCATATTCAATAAGACAGACATGCTGCCCCATTAATTTTTTTATAAAAATCTCAGTGACACAAAACATGAATGACAAAAAATATTTTCTATGGCTTCTAAGACTGATCGTAAGGCGTGGATGGCTATAAAAGTTGATTTAGAAAAGACGTACGACCGCCTAGAGTGGGATTACATTGAGGAAACTATCTTTGCTATGGGTCTTCCGCAAAAGTTCATCTCGTTAATCATGACGTGTCTTCATTCAGTTACTACACAACTCTAGTGGAATGGCGAGGTTACTGAGCAGTTTCGATCGTCTAGGGGCATTTGTCAAGGGGACCCCATTTCTACTTACCTTTTTGTCCTTTGCATGGAAAGGTTATCCCAAGCTATCCATGGAAGTGCAGACATTGGCGGTTGGAAACATATAAAGCTTTCTCGATCCGGGCCTAAGTTATCACATCTTTTCTTTGCGGATGACTTAATCTTGTTTGCGGAGGCATCCGTTGATCAGGTAGAGGTCATTAGAGGGGTTTTGGACTTGTTTTGCATTTCTCCCGATCATCGCATTAGTTTGGCCAAGACTAAGATTTATTTCTCAAAGAACTATGCTTCAGAAACTCCTGATATGTTAGGGTGCATGTTCGGTTTTGTGGTGGTTACGAACTTGGGAAAATACCTTTGGATTCCTCTTTTCCATAGGAGAGTGACCAAAGCTACATTCACTTATCTTCTTGAGTGCATGGTGAATAAGTTATCTGGATGGACCACAAAGACTTTGACATTAGCAGGCCGCATTACACTAGCTAAGTCTGTTCTTCAGGCTATCCCTATTTATGTTATACAGTTGGCTCGGATCCCAAAAGGAGTTTGCGAGGAAATGAAGAGAATTGTGTGTAAATTTGTTTGGGGTTCCTCCACTGGTGTCACGAGTCTAGTGCTGGTTAATTGGGACACGTTAACAAAGCCCTTAGGTGATAGGGGATTATGATTTAAACAGCTACAACGACAGAATATGGCTTTTTTTTAATGAAAATTGGTCACGCTTTGATTGTTGACAAAGACAAACTTTGGGTTCGAGAGATGAAAATCATATACAAATGGGATGAGGTTCTGCCACTCTCCTTGCGTAGGGTAACGTCTCATCCCTTTGGCGTGGTTTAGGTGATATTTGGGATGATATCAAAGACAATATTTGTTGGCATATTCGCAATGGAAGAGATACAGACTTTCGGTATGACCACTGGGTTGAATCTGAGGGTCGTTTGGCTTTCTTGTGCACATCGATTGTACCACCTTTGCCTGCAACAATGTGTGACATGGTGGATGGTAATAGAGCATGGGATTGGTCATGCCTAAACTCCTTACTTCTTGTTAATCTTCTCCAGAAAATCGCGGCTATACCGCCTCCAAATATTGATCTTGACTGTGATTTACCTGGTTGGTGGTTGGAGCGGGACCTTCGTTTCACAATGAAATCGGCTTATGCATCCCTTGATAGTGGAGCTCAAATTGCTCGAAGTTTTAATTGGAATTTAATCTAGGGTTTAAAACTGCCGCATAGAGTGAGGGTTTTTTATGGCTTGCGGCACAACAACGACTTTTAACAAATGTCAAGAGATTTCGTCGCCATATCGCTTCTTATGCTATTTGTGCTTTATGTCATGGTTTCGATGAGAGTGTTGATCATGTCTTGCGTCATTGTATCTTGGCAAATCGTGTTTGGCGAGCTGTAATTCCACATGATAAAATCATCTCTTTTATACTTTTCCTTTCAATAGATGGTTGGAGCAAAACATTTGTGGCTCTGGTGCCTTCACGAATATAGCTTCATATTGGAAAGTTAGATTTGCTATAATCTTCTAGCTCCTCTGGAAGAACCGATGTAGTTTGATATTGGATGCCAACTACATCAAGAGGGATGATATGGTTCACGTTAGTCATCGGCTTGTGGAGGAGTATACAATGGTGTTCTCCATAAAAAATGTTGTGTCTACTCCTCGAAAGACTAAGGAATCTTCCTGGAAATTCCCCCTATAGGTTGGGTAAAGGTAAACTGTGATGGCACTGTGAACCCTTCTAATGTCAAAGCCGCGACTGGTGGTGTTCTGCGTGACTAGTGTGGTTCTTGGATCTTCGGCTTTTCTCGTAGCCTTGGTTGTTGCTCAGTGTTGATGGCTGAATTGTGGGTGATACATGTTGGCCTAGTGTATGCGTGGAGGCTGGGAATCCTGTAGCTTGAGTTGGAGACGGATAACCATGAGGTATCTATGATTTTATGTGGAGAGTCTGATGCACTTTGTAACCCCCTAGTCCCAGTCTGGACGACTAACCAGTCCGAGTAGGTTACACAGGGAAAACTGAAGCGAAACCCATTAAGGTCCCACTCCAATTAGCAACCCTATCTTTTTTTCCTTTATCTTTTCTAGATGCCTTTATTAAATCATATGTGTTAGGGCACGCAACGAACATATACGGATGCTAGACACCCAAGACATGCAAATTAACAGCCTATTTTATCTTTTATGACAGGCCGCATCGATACGCTAGATGACCGTATCGATACGCCTGGACCTGGTCAACGCCCTAAAGTCAACACATGGAGACCGTACCGATACGCCCTCAACGGTCAACTTCTCTAGGTCAAACAATAAGGATCCTACCGATACACCCAAGACCCGTACTGATACACCAAAATCTCGTCAATTTCTCAGATTTCCAGAGAGCTTTTGGCGTATCAATACACCCTCGTGTACCGGTACGCTAAGCTTAAACTGAGACCCAAAGTGTAGGACCGTATCGATACGAACCTTGGGCGTATCGATACGCCCTGCACTGCAAGCCTCAATTTAGCTGCAAAACGCACAAGGACTTAACTCTAGATGCATTTTACGACTCACCTAGCCACAAACAAACCTCCATACAACATTTAGCAACCATGATTCATCATACGGAACAATTTAAACAAACAACGGAGCATCAAACCCATGACGACCATACTTAAGGGAAACTTGCATACCAAACATATATAAAGGGGTCTAATTGGCAAAAGATACATGCATCCACTAGCAAGGTTTACATGCTCTCAAAACAACACATAGCATTCATGGAAAAAGGTCCTAAACCTTCAAACACAAGGCATTTAAGCAACAAGGTAAACATGGTTTACAAATCAATCAACACAAGCATAACAACATAAAGCCAACACAAAGGAGTCTAGATACACGCTCTTAAAACACGTAGCATTTCCCATTGCTAAACTACTACATTATTTACCAAACCATACTTGAGCAACTACCACACACTTGAACGCCCTTTCTTTGTTCCTTGCTAACTCCACGCTAATGATATGCATTATCGGAAAAAGGAGAGCGTAAGCATAAAGCTTAGTGAGCGGAGCTCGAAAACATAACAACGACAATGCAGGGTTCAAAGCTTTCTTTAAAAAAAGCCAACACATACAATTCATCCAACGACATAATCCTCTTACGAACACACAAGATCAACCATAAGTCAATAATATAGACATTTATCATGGCATCACACTTCATGGTATGTATAAAGGCATAATCTTAGATTTAAAGCAAAACCATTAAGAGGGAATGATATAGCGAGACACAAACATGAACAACACATGGTATGCACAAGCATAACCAAAACACGGTGGGACCACACATCATCGTTCGACTAGTAGTTTTCCGATGGGACCACACATCACCGTAGTCTTATACTAGTCACTACCGGTGGGACCACACATCACCGTAGTAACGACAACCATCACGTGAGGTTCGACACCAACCATGCAATACGATATACCAATCACCATCATGCAACATGGATACACTATATCATGCATGACCAAAACACCTTGTAACACAATCCACAATTATGCACAATCTACTTACAGTCTTACCAACCGCAAATGGTCTTACTTACCATTTCCGTTCACAACCTGCACCAACTTACATATATTTTACAAGGCATATCTACAACACCATTGATTTTATCATGCATGATCAACAACATAATAACAAACAACATGCTTCCTCCCAAAGTATTAAAATTTCACGCATAACAAGTTACACCACAAGTAATAAAAAATAAACAGTAAAAATGGGAATTTAAAGAGGCGATACACATCAACTTACTCTTGAGTTTAGATTGAATTTTCAAGCTCAATCTAAACTCTTTCAAAACCATCTTTGAACCAAAACGTTGCTTAAAAACATTTCCACTCACCATTTGCACACCAATACAAACCACAAAGTCGTTTCAAGCTTCCAAACTTCCCGAAACCGCGTCCAAACCACCCAAGGTCAAATACGCTGTTTCTAACCAATCAAAAACAATGTATTAACCTCTTAATCAACCACAAATTTTCTGTTACACATCAGCTCATAATTCCACAATATTTTCTCAACAATTTAAAGCTGAAATCCTCCCAAATAATCTTATTTTCGTACTCCAGCAAAACCCAGCCATTACCCCTTGATTTAAACACTTAAAACACTGCAAAACATGTCCAAAACATCACCCTAAGGCTGTACAACCATCAGCTCTTCATTTCCCCACATAAACACCTTAAAAACTCTTATTTTCCACTCTTAAAAATCACATATAGCAATAGTTTCGGGAATCCAATCAAACCAACACCATCACCACTTAAAAATCATCAAATAACATGTAAAAACACCTATCCAATGTCACTATAAAATCAGCCCAACAATCTGTTACAAAACCACTCCAAAGACACAAGTTTTGACACTTTTAAAATACCCTCAAAAACACATTTCGGGATTCTTTATAAAAACCAACCAAATTGAGATATAATGTTTCTTAAGGCAAGATTAGGTAATAACTTAACTCTACATATCAAAAGCAAAACGAAAAACAATTAAAGTTTCATCCTTTTCTTTGAAAACTTAAATTTCTCTACAATGAAGTTTTTTAAAATCTAAAACCATAAATGTGTTAAGGAATAAAGAGGACAAGTCAAAAATGGTCTTACCTCGTTGAAATCACTTGAATTCAATGGAGGAATGAATGGAATAGTGACAAGGGATTTGGGAGAGGTTTTAGGTCGTAAAAAATGGTGGAATGAAGAAGATGATCATTTTTTGAAATAAAACACCCTTTTCATCATCTTTTACTTTCAATTTGAAAAGTACCTTTTTGCCCTTATTTAAAAATCACACTTTTGCCATTTATGAATTTCAAACCCTTTTAATTATAAACTAAAACCCAATTTAATTTAAAACGAGCCCACAACTCAAACTCGATTTACCCGTATAACATCCGACCCCTAAACCCGGGGCCTTACAACTCTCCCCAACTTAAGGAATTTCGTCCTCGAAATTACATGACGGAAAGAGATAAGGAAACTGCCTTTCCATATCCTTCTTTTCTTCCCCAAGTGGCTTCTTCCTCACTTTTGTGTCGCTACTTAACCCTGACAAGCTCGATAGATCTCCCATGCAACACTGAAGGTCAGTAATGCATATCTCAACACGTCCTCTAATATTTGAATATCTCTCTCTGACTGATCATCAGACTGAGGGCGAACGATGTACAAAAATTCAGACGGGTACCCAAAGCACTATGCAAACATTCCTGAAATCTAGCTATAAACCTCAAATTTCTACCTGATACAATCGACTTCGACACACCACGCAATCTCGCAATCTCACTGATGTACAAATCGGCCAACTTATCTAGAGAGTAGGTCGTATGAATGGCTATGAAATGAGCACACTTTGTGAAACGGTCAACAACCACCTAAACTGAATTCTTTTTAGAAGAAGTCAAAGGCAAAATTGATACGAAGTCCATAGTAACATTTTCTCACTTCCATTCTAAAATTCTCAACGGCTGTAACAATCCAGACGGAAATTGATATTCTGCCTTAACACACTGACAAACAATGCACTTGCTCACAAAATCCGCAACATCTTCTTTCAGACCAACCCAATAATACTCATCTTTCAACCCACGATACATCTTTGTACTATCGGGATGCATAGTAAACGAGCTGGTGTGTGCTTCGGTTAAGACCGTACGTCTCAAATCACTGTCATCTGGTACAACTATTCTATCTATGAAACACAAGACCCCATCAACACTGAAATTATAGTCCGATGGTCTACCCTTGGCTAAATCTTGCACGTGAGGTGCCAAAGATCTATCTAACAACTGCTTCTCTCTAATCAACTGACCTAAAGTAGGTCTAACATGAAGCTCGACCACTAGACCGCCATCACCGGACAAACTCAAACTTGCAAACATGGCTCTCACCTCAACGACTACCTTCCTACTCAAAGCATATGCTGCTACATTGGCCTTACCCGGATGGTACTCAATCGTGAGGTCGTAGTCTTTAAGTAACTCTAGCCACCTACGATGTCTAAGGTTTAACTCTCGTTGTGCCATTATATACTTCAGGCTCTTGTGATCCGTGTACACTATGCATTTCTCACCATACAAGTAATGCCTCTGAATCTTCTTCAAAGCAAACACAACTGCAGCTAACTCTAGGTCATGTGTCGGATAATTACGCTCATGAGTCTTCAAGTGTCTCGAGTCATAAGCCACCACTCTTCCGTCTTGCATGAGAACACAACCTAACCCTACATACGAAGCATCATTGTAGACTACATACTCTTTCCCCGACTCTAGCTGAATCAAGATTAGTGCATTGGTCAAGGTTTCTTTCAATTTCTCAAAGGCTTACTATCTCGCATCCGACCGCTCTAACTGAACATTCTTCTGAAGTAACTTCGTCAAGGAGCAGCTATCTTCGAGAAACCATTCACAAACCTCCTATAGTATTCGGCTAGCCTAGAAAACTACGAATCTCTATCACAGACTTCAGTTGCTTTCTCTCGACAATGGCTTCTATCTTCTTCAGATAAACTCTAATCCCATCGGCTGACACTACATGTCCTAGGAAGACTACTTCTCGGATCCAGAACTCGCACTTACTTAACTTTGCATACAACTGGTTGTCTAACAAGGTCTGCAAAACTATCCTCAAATGCCGGTCATGGTCTTCCTCGGTACGCGAATACACCAAAATATCATCTATGAAAACAACAACAACTGGTCTAGGTACTGATAGAAAATCCTATTCATCATGTCCTTGAAAAAAGCCGGTGCATTCGTCAACCCGAATGGCATAACTAAGAACTCATAGTGACCATATCTAGTCCTAAAAGCTGTCTTCGGAACATCAACCTCCTTTACCTTCAACCGGTAATACCCATATCTCAAATCTATCTTTAAAAAGACTGATACCCCTCTCAACTGGTCAAACAAGTCATCGATACGTGGCAAGTGATACTTGTTCTTCACTATTAACTGATTCAACTGTCTATAATCGACGCACATTCTCGTACTACCATCTTTCTTCATCACAAACAATACAGGTGCGCCCCAAGGCGAAGAACTCGGACAGATAAAACCTCTATCTGACAACTCTTGCAACTGAGTCTTCAACTCTCTCAATTCTTTCGCTGCCATACAGTATGGAGCAATCGAAACAGGAGCTGGATCTGAATAAGTCTCTATAGCAAACTCTACCTCTCCATCAGGTGGTAAACCGGGCAACTCTTCCAGAAACACACTCGGAAAATCACAAACTGTTCTGATATCATGTGGTCTAACCTCGTTCAATTTCAGATTCATCCCTAAGCTAGGTAGGCCTGACAACCAAACTCAAACAACCTCTAAGCCTCTAAAACTAAAACAACGTTCGATAAGAAATTCACATTCTCACCTACCATTACAATCTCATAGTCATCCGCAAGCTTTAAGAAAACTCCCTTTTGCCTCAAAGTCTACCCTAACTCTATGTTCTACAAGCCAATCCGTGCCCAATATCACATCAAAACCATAAAAGGCAATCCCATCACATTTACTGGAAACACGTGACCCTGAACCACCAACAGACATCTTTTGTACATCTTTCTGACCACAACTGCATCCCTGAAGGAGCTAGTAACACTAACACCTACCTCTAGTACCTCACAAGGTAAATTCAACAACTTTGCATGCTCACTCAAAATATATGAATGCGTAGATCCAGAATTAATCAGAGAAAACAAACTCAATGTATGTATCGAGAAATTACCTGCTATAACATCGATATCATTCTGGCGCCAACTCATAGGTCTTCACTTCTTTTACCAACTAATATCAGGATCGGTCACATTGTTCTTTCTCAACAGGAACCAACTCATATGCACGCTGACCCAAACATACAAACTGTACCTCAGACTCTGGTACGACCATACTGCCCTGAACTAGAGCGATGAACTCTCTCATCATTCACATTCACTAAAACCTCAGATTCATGATTACCAGCTCCAGGCCCACGCCTCAGTCTCATACTTGCCAAAAGCAATAATACAACAACAAACAAAACACGCAAACAAAAATATATGGGGTTAGCAAAGAGCAAGGGTCCAAGGTGCTCAAGTACTCTTCTACTCAAAATCTTTTTTAAATAAGTAATAGTAGTAGCAATGGGAACTCGACACTACACTTCAACACAACCATCATGCTAAAACATGCTTTCAAACACCGTACTAGCAAGCAACGACAAACATACATGGCAAAACATTCACAGAGACATAGCAACAACATAACACATCAAACTTACCTCACTTACCTACCCGAGGTCTCAGAAACCTCAAGCTCTGATACCACCAAATGTAACCCCCTCGTCCCGGTCTGGGCGACTGACCGATCCAAGTTACATGGGGAAAACCGAAGTGAAACCCATTAAGGTCCCACTCCGATTAGCAACCCTATCTTTTTTTCCTTTATCTTTTCTAGATGCCTTTATTAAATCCTATGTGTTAGAACACGCAGCGAACATATATGGATGCAAGACACCCAAGACATGCAAATTAACAGCCCATTTTATCTTTTATGACAGGCCATATCGATACACTAGATGACCGTATTTATACGCCTGGACCTGGTCAACACCCTAAATTCAATACAAGGAGACCGTATCGATACACTACAATACCATACCGATACGACCTCAACGGTCAACTTCTCTTGGTCAAACAACAAGGATCATACTGATACACCCAAGACCCGTACCGATACGCCAAAATCTCGTCAATTTCTCAGATTTCCATATAGCTTTTGGCGTATCGATACACCATTGTGTACCGGTATGCTAAGCTTAAACTGAGACCCAAAGTGTAGGACCGTATCGATACGACCCTTGGGCGTATCGATACACCCTGCACTGCAAGCCTCAATTTAGCTGCAAAACGCACAAAGAATTAACTCTAGATGCATTTTACGACTCACCTAGCCACAAACAAACCTCCATACAACATTTAGCAACCGTGATTCAGCATACGGAACAATTTAAACAAAAAACGAAGCATCAAATCCATGATGAGTATACTTAAGGGAAACTTGCATACCAAACATACATAAAGGGGTCTAATTGGCGAAAGATACATGCATCCACTAGAAAGGTTTACACGCTCTCAAAACAACACATAGCATTCATGGAAAAAGGTCCTAAACCTTCAAACACAAGGCATTTAAGCAACAAGGTAAACATGGTTTACAAATCCATCAACACAAGCATAACAACATAAAGCCAACACAAAGAAGTTTAGATACACGCTCCTAAAACACGCAGCATTTCCCATTGCTAAACTACTACATTATTTACCAAACCTTACTTGAGCAACTACCACACACTTGGACGCCCTTTCTTTGCTCCTTGCTAACTCCACGCTAATGATATGCATTGTCGGAAAAAGGAGAACATAAGCATAAAGCTTAGTGAGCGGAGCTCGAAAACATAACAACGACAATGCAGGGTTCAAAGCTTTCTTTAAAACAAAAGCCAACACATACAATTCATCCAACGACATAATCCTCTTACTAACACACAAGATCAACCATAAGTCAACAATATAGACATTTATCATGGCATCACACTTCATGGTATGCATAAAGGCATAATCTTAGATTTAAAGTAAAACCATTAAGAGGGAATGATATAGTGAGACACAAACATGAACAACACATGATATGCACAAGCATAACCAAAACACGGTGGGACCACACATCACCATTCGACTAGTAGTTTTCCGATGGGACCACACATCACCGTAGTCTTATACTAGTCACTACCGGTGGGACCACACATCACCGTAGTCTTATACTAGTCACTACCGGTGGGACCACACATCACCGTAGTAACGACAACTATCACGTGAGGTTCGACACCAACCATGCAATACGATATACCAATCACCATCATGAAACATGGATACACTATATCATGCATGACGAAAACACCTTGTAACAAAATCCACAATTATGCACAATCTTACTTCTTACAGTCTTACCAACCGCAAATGGTCTTACTTACCTTTCCATTCACAACCTGCACCAACTTACATATATTTTACAAGGCATATCTACAACGCCATTGAATTCACCATGCATGACCAACAACATAATAACAAACAACATGCTTCCTCCCAAAGTATTGAAATTTCATGCATAACAAGTTATCACCACAAGTATTGAAAAACAAACGGTAAAAAGGGGAATTTAAAGAGGCGATACACATCAACTTACTCTTGAGTTTAGATTGAATTTTCAAGCTCAATCTAAACTCTTTCAAAACCATCTTTGAACCAAAATGTTGCTTAAAAACAGTTCCACTCACCATTCGCACACCAATACAAACCACAAAGTCGTTTCAAGCTTCCAAACTTCCCGGGACCGCGTCCGAACCACCCAAGGTCAAATCTGATGTTTCTAACCAATCAAAAACAATGTATTAACCTCTTAATCAACCACAAATTTGCTGTTATACATCAGCTCACAATTCCACAATATTTTCTCAACAATTCAAAGCCGAAATCCTCCCAAATAATCTCATTTTCATACTCCAGCAAAACTTAGTCATTACCCCTCAATTTAAACACTTAAAACACTCCAAAACATGTCTAAAACATCACCCTAAGGCTGTACAACCATTAGCTCTTCATTTCCCTACATAAACACCTTGAAAACTCTTATTTTCCACTCTTAAAAATCACATATAGCAATAGTTTCGGGAATCCAATCAAACCAGCACCATCACCACTTAAAAATCATCAAATAACATCTAAAAACACCTATCCAATGTCACTATACCATCAGCCCAACAATCTTTCACAAAATCACTCCAAGTACACAAGTTTTGACACTTTTAAAATACCCTAAAAAACCCATTTCAGGATTCTTTATAAAAACCAACTAAATTGAGATATAATGTTCCTTAAGGCAAGATTAAGTCATAACTTAACTGTACATATCAAAAGCAAAACGAAAAACAATTAAAGTTTCACCCTTTTCTTTGAAAATTTTGAAAACTCAAATTTCTCTACAATGAGATTTTCTAAAATCTAAAACCATAGAAGTGTTAGGAATAAAGAGGACAAGTCAAAAATGGTCTTACCTCGTTGAAATCACTTGAATTCGATGGAGGAATGAATGGAATAGTGACAAGGGGTTTGGGAGAGGTTTTAGGTCGTCAAAAATGGTGGAATGAAGAAGATGATCATTTTTTTGAAATAAACCCCTTTTTCATCATCTTTTACTTTCAATTTGAAATGTACCTTTTTGCCCTTATTTAAAAATCACACTTTTCCATTAATGAATTTTAAACCCTTTTAATTAAAAACCAAAACTCAATTTAATTTAAAACGAGCCCACGACTCAAACCCGATTTACCTGTGTAACATCCGACCCCTAAACCCGGGGCGTTACACACTTGTTGAAACAATACAAGGGCTCCTGAATCATAACTGGAATATAAAGATTCGACATGTCTATCGAGCGGATAATGGTGTAGTTGATGGACTCGCTGTCTTGAGTCGTGGAGCACTCGTTGGTGTGATGGAATTCAATGTGGCTCCATTAGAGGTAGCATCAATGGTGAATAAGGAATCGCACCCTGGATAACTTCTTAGCCTTCTCCAATCTGTATTAGCAAAAAAAAAAACAATACAACACATAATTACTCCTGTAACATAAGCATCACTAAATATATTTGAAAAGATGTAATTTCATTTTGAAAATTAACTTCTCAAATTTATTGAAAGGAAACAATTTAGTAAATAGATCTACAAATTCTCACTTGAATGAATTTGTTGAACAACAATGTCTTCATTTTTTTGTACATCACGAGTGAAGATTTTTTTAGAAAGATGTATTTTTTACCTTTTAACGTGTTCTTTTTTTAAAAAAGTTGTGCAATGCATGCCATATATAACAATGTTAATGAAATATGAATCTTCTTAGACTTAGCATGTTATTATAGAATATTCGTAAAAATATTTTCTATAATTATCATTCCAATGATCCAACTTCCCTGAAAATATGTGCATTACATTCGTCCGATAAACAACGACAAAGCTTCAACCAATTAAAATTCATTCTGATAAGTGCCATATTCTGGTTCAATCTGAATCTGACAAGGATGGCATTGTGCTTAGTGATGCTTCGTTTAACGGAACATATTGCTCGTTGATACAAGAATGAAAGTTAGTAGCATGCATTTTTCATCATATTAAACCGCACGGGAAGAATTACCTGACTCACAACCTAGAGTTTGTATTGATTTGGGTTTGCTCTGAAAAATTTGGAGATACTATTTGACGGTGAGAGGTCATGTGATCATCGATCACAAGAGTTTAAGTGTATTAATATATGAAAGATTTCATGATTTCACAGTGTCTCAATATCCATCATCTTCGATCGACATCCTTGATCTGTATGTAGATTTTGGAAATCTTTACAATAATCTTTATGGACTCAAGTTAATCTAATTACATCATTCCATCCTCAAACTGAATAGACAATTCGAAAGAGTTATCTAGGCAACTTCCTTAGTGAATTGAATAACTAGAATAAATTTTCTATTAAATATGATAATATTAATTTGATGGGTAAAGTACACAAATGGTCACTAAACTATCCCAAAAATACAAAATGGTCACCAAACTTTCAAAAGATACATAATAGACATTAAACTTTAGTTTTTGTTACAAAATAGTTTTTGTTACATAATGAACCCATTTGCAATGTTTCGACTCTGTCAAACTCGAATGTCCAACCCATGGTCCCACACTCTTACTCTGATTAGGACTTAAGAAAAATAGACATACCGAACCATTGACCCACTTGAACATGTGCCTTGTAGTCTCTTGTTTCTCACGATCTTGCCAACAATATGGCCATATCCGAATGAATCATACCTCATCACGCGATGACCTTCTCCTCGGCCTAAACACATTCACCAATTATGTTCCACTACATAGTGAGGCCCTCGAAACTAGAATGTGTCGTCAACAGCCACTATCAAAATTGCATAAGCACATGCTTCTGCTGCATTTAGTTGCTAATGATACAAAGGAACACTAGTTGCCACAATCGTACGTCAATGTACTTTGTCTCTAAGACTTTCTTAATATTTCCTGTGCGGCCAGACATATAAACGAATATGCCAGTAATAAAAAATTCACACAAGTCATATATAATACCTGATTGGCACCCAACGCGTCACTTGATGCATTTCCCCGTATGATCTTAGAAGGGTCACAAGGAACATATAGCCTTTTTACAAGGTCATGCCATATGTTTGTGAGGCTTCATTTCCCATTTATGTTCACCTCCACCACTTGTTAACGCGCATCTACAAGCTCATATCGTTTTAATGATGTAAAGGGATCTCTAGTTTGACACCACTGTACATAAAATGTACGTTTTCTCCTTGCCTTTCTTTGTATTTCCTATACTACAATATATACAAGTGAATACATCAATGATAAACATGTTCACACCAGTCTAGTATGATACCTGGTTGGCACACGTTTCCTTGTGCCACCACCAACCCTTAGTGTGTCTCCGTATGCGCCCCTCATGTGATATTTGGAAACATCACAAGGAACACCCCACCTTTTCACAACGCAAAACCATCTATTTGCTTGCGAGGCTCTGTTTCTCACTCAGTTCGCCTTCACCAATTTCCAACTGCCCAACTTTACGAGCTTAATTCTGACATCCTTCCTCACCCCATTTGTTGATGCCCTCTTCGACGATAATGGCGTGAGCCGTCTGATTAAGCAACACACACTTATGTTGTTCACCATCAAGCATACAACTTGTCTAGTTTCTCTACTGCTTCATCTATTCCAAAAGGGGACTATGGGTCAAGCACAACTGACCCACTCTCGATCTCTTTGGCACTCTCGTACAACAATCCACAATTAAATCATTTCCCCCTCCATCTGTTGTTGCCTCTTGTCTCGTTCATTTAATGAAAGTCCATCTCTCTTTATCACGAACAGAAGGTGTCTATTTCAACGCCCATGCCACAACACCATACCCACCATGGTCAGGTGTGGCGGATTTCCAAGTGGTGTCTCACCTGCGCGCTTTAACTACAACGAAGACTCTAGTAGGATACCAAACTCTCACCCGCCAATGACATACAAGGGGTGATGCACTTCTATGTTTTGTTTAGCCGCCCATCTCCCATGCAGGGACTCTAACTAGTCGCATAAAGGTCTTTGGCTGAGCCAATTCCATTAACATGCCATCAACCCAAAGCTATCAAACCTGTCCACCGACGCGTTGGCCTCCCCAACCAAGTTTTCTAAGATGAGGGCGTAACACTTGTGTGACACCGCTCCTTGTGGTATCGCAATAAAGCACCCGCAATTCACAACATGTCCACCAATCCATCTTTAAAGTATCCAGACATAGTGTCGTCAGGTTTTCAAAAGATTGCCATAAGATTCCCAGAAAGTTTTAACAGAGAAATACCTGTCTCAACACCTCACAACGAGAAAACTGACCATAACATTGGTTAGTTCAATTATATCATAATGAAATCAAATTTTCAACTTACAGAACAGTAGGAGCTCCTCGTCTAGCTCTCACACGAAAAATGCATGCTTCAACGCATCTAGCTCAAAAAAGGTGTTTTTGTCAACACCTTAGCCACCTTGTTTCCTTGAGGGGTAATAGCGATAGCTTCGGTTCCCTCCCTTTTTCCAACTCACCGAACTGACTCTGCACAAGCAAACCTGATAATTCCCACCTTCAAACATCTTCTTGAAACCCATTTACCATTTTAGAGATAACAACAACGCTTCTCCCTTGAGCGATCCAGCATAACGTCCCAAAATACCACTTTAGGAACCTTATGCCTATCCCAAAGCTAGGGTAGGGTCGTTAGGAGAGACATGTCTCTCCACATGAAAAATAAGGTTAGACATTCCCACTCGAAAGTAAATCATGTCTTGAAGAGTTTCCACGAGTCATACAAATGGTTGAACCAACTGTTCCATCGACTTCACAATTCCAAAAGGCTAGTCTTGTAACACAATCCCTACACCAAATCTTCCTCTGTTCACTTGCTTACGCATGTCTTCGGGTTATGCCTCTTGCCGGATAGAACCAGACATAAACCATGTACCCCAAACTTTGACCTGAGTTGGGTGCATCGTTAGCCATTCTGTTAGTCCCTTGTGGGTAGCGGCACCTAATCATACCACCCACTTCGGGGATTCCACTAAACCTTGCTGCCAACCTTGTGGTATTAAACCAAACAACACCCTCCATCGGGCTTGTGACTTCCGTGTCCCACTTGACACCGCTTGCTTAACCATTCCAAAAGAAAGCTTTCTACAGATATTCTCTCATTACCCAATTACGCTAGGCCGCACCCCATAATAGAACATCTTGGGCGGTCTAATAAGTTTCTTGACAATAATGACTCAAGTTACATCCCACTTGTTCCTCTCACTCAAAAGGGCTTGCTCTACGATCATAATGCTACCCTTGCCAAAGAAAGTGTTTCCCGTCCTTATCCAGGATGTGGCCATCAAGACTCATATGGTCTTCACTATGCCCAAAAATACTATCTATTTCTGTAGACATCATGTCTTGAACTGCCACTCCAAGCACATTCTTTCTGGTCCATGAAGACAATTGTTGTGATCCGAGGAATGACCATAGGTGGAGAACATTTCCACATAGCTCATAGCTACTCTCCCTTTTCATCCTTCAACATAACTGATTCTCCTACATGATTCCCCGTTACGCACACTTGCTCACAAACTACCCCCCAACATTAGAGGGCATACCTTGAGGACCAGGACTCTAGAACCTGGGCCACCCAAACATTGGTAATTATGGCAACTAACCCAAGTCACCTCCCGCTTTATCTTCACGTTTTTGACCGAGGTCTTGCAAATCTACCCTCTCCCCACGAGGAAGAAAAACACACTTTGTACGGCTGCCAAGGGAGTCATCCACAAGCCCCGCTCGCACTAAACTATTGCTTGGGCCACATATCGTCTCGACATTCATGCTCGCCTCAAAACTCATGCTTGCCTCGAAATTCATGCTCGCCTCGGAGCTCATGCTCGCTTCAAAACTCATGCTTGCCTCAAAACTCATGCTCGCCTCGAAATTTCCGACCAGGCTTTACCAGCCCAAAATCCACCACCAGGCTCATTAGTCACGCTCTATTACCACGTGTCACGGCCATGCCGCCCCAGCCTGATCGGCATGCCGTGCGGCACTCGAAAAGGAACACATCCCAGTCGAGTCAACCTTACTCGAGTCTAATTGTGACGGTCTTTACTCGGAGGCACCGTCTCAATTATCCAACAGGCAACACGCCAATCCAATATCGCATCCCGCAGGGCCTACCGAATGCTAGGAGCCAACCCCTGAGTTTCGGACATGGCGCGATATGGGACCCTCAGGCCCCAAACCGTCTTTAGGGCAGCACCCTAGGGAGACGTTGTGCCATCCGCTTGGCCCCAACGCCCGCACACCTAGGCCCCACTCGGGCCTAGGAGAAGGTCACTTCACCAAGGCCACAGGGTGTGCTAGCACATGGCGAGGGGGAGGGTGGAGACCCGACACCCGATCACTCCCCCTAAAGAGCTAATAAAACTTACTAGGAATGCTCTCAGTAGACGTTGGATTGTTTGCAACGAGGACATCACTCAAGATCTGTTTCACCCCAAGGACGCTACAGCTAAGAGAGGTATTCACGTTCTCCCTCACCATACAATGGCTCAAGGAGCCATAGCCGTAGTGTAGACGGGGCCAAGGCCCAAGCCAGGGAGGAAGCCATAGCCCAAGATAGAGCAGAAGCCGCAGCCCACGAGAAGTTGCGAGCCCGGTCAGAAGCAGAAGCCGAAGTCCAAACCACGAGGAGTACAAAAATGGAGAAAGGTCTCCCAGTCAATGATATCTGTGCTGGCATCTTTTGTATTGTTTGGTGTATTTGATGGAGGCTGGTGTTTAAACAAAACTTTGTCGATATAATTTTATGGCTTTTAGAGTCCAACCGGTAATGTCGTAGTTGGACATGGGAGTTAATGCTGCTGAGATATTCTTTATTAAGACCCTATGTTAACAAGTAATCTTGTACTGAAGTTGAGGAACTGTTTTGTCCACTGTTAGTTGGTGAACCCCCCTTTTTTATCGTACTTGTGAAATTATGCAGGTAATATTAGCATCCTGTGGATGAATGATGCAGGGGGTGCGAAAGACTGCGGTGGGGTCTTTATAGCATTAATTCTCGTCTTGTTCAAAAAAAAACAATGACCCTTCTTACAATGGACAACATATATTTTTTGGCACAAAGAGAGTGTATGATTTGGTCGGTGCATCGCTTATCTTTTCTTTTTAAACCTACTATTTTTCTCTTGTTATTTTTGGATGGTTTAAAACCTTTAATAGGTTATGTTCTTGTTTTACCTTTTGTTATCAGTAAAGTTATCTGATTTATGTGTAAAAGATATGTGAGTTTAAGCTTACAATAAGTTTTATTCACCGAATAAGAGATTGAAATTAACAATGGTGGTGGTGAGTGCTAAGTTATCTGTAATGATTGAGGGGATATTTTTTTTAAGGAAAATACAAGGTTTTGTTTATGAGAACATTTTCAAACTCATAATATCATGAAGAGAATGAAGTTGAGTTGAAATGATGATTGTTTATTAAACATAGTTTGAAGGATATATAAAGGAATATATCCAACAAAATTAGATTATCATCGTAATATGTGTAAAATGGAAAAGAAGGAACCTTGGCCTTTATACAACAAATATACTAAGATTTAATCACAATTTTGTTGTTATTAATTATCTATTATATTTAATACTTAATTAATTTATAGAGTTAATATAAAAACTTGATTAAATTGACAACACAATCTTAGTTTGATTACTTTCTATCACTTATGTTTAAATGCTTTTTTTGCTTGAAAAATATGATTTTATTAAGATAATCATACACGTCTAATCATGCATTGAGTGTCTCGTTAAAAATCTTCATAATCCTAGATGAATGAAAATAGTACAATAGATATAGGAGGTACTAGAACAATACTCCATTGAACCAAAACATCGTAAAATGATCAGACGCTACAAAGCATACCCACTATCTTATACACCCAACTAGATAAAAAATAATAATACCAAGCTAGATAGCAAGCAACCATTAATACATCATCCATGGATCGACCATTAATTGAGTTTTCCCCATACAAATGACGTTAATCACTTCATCTTGCTTCTTTCCCTAATCGTCGGAGCTTTATTCCGTGTTGTATAACCCCCTTAGCCCGGCCTAGACGCCAGACCTGAACTAAGAAGATTACACAGGGAAAACCGAAGCCAACTCGTTAAAGCCGACTTCGATTAACGACCCTCTTTTTTTCTTTCTAGATGCAATTTAAGTCCTATGTGTTCAACAAAACTCTTATAAGAAAACGGCACATCGATCGAAGTTCGATTATGGGTTCACTTACATACATTTATCTTTTACGAACTAAACTATAATTTCTGAAAACTACAGGGATTAATCCAATTTTAAGTTTACCAATCCTTAATTGGTCATGTAACATGTCACCAAGTCAAATTTCATCACAAACGGATCATCCAAACTCAACTAATTGAACATACAACATTCAGGGACCAATATGTAACATTTCAGAACTTTAAAAGATACTTTTAACAGAAATTAACGGTCAAGTATCGGTACCCTTAAGCCCGTATCAATACGCGGGAAGGCAGTAGCCAAAGTTTGGAAAAGGGTATCAGTGCCCTTCCTTGTGTATTGATACGCCCTTCAAAGGTAGCACATGTGTATCGATGCACAGGCAATTCGTATTGCTACCCCTGTGTTGATTTGCCTGAATTATGCTTTCGAGTATCAATTCCCAAACCCGAGTATCGATACTCGTACCTTGTCCGAAAGGCATCACTAAGAACTCATAATGCCCGTACCTTGTCTGAAAAGCCGTCTAAGGTACGTCCACATCCTTCACTTTCAACTGATAATACCCTTACCTCAAATCAATCTTAGAGAACACCGAGGCACCACGAAACTGATAAAGAGATCATCAATTCTTGGCAAGGGATACTTATTCTTGATCGTCAACTTGTTCAGTTGCCGATAATCTATACACATCTGCATTGTCCCATCTTTCTTCTTTACAAATAACACTGACGCACCCCAAGGTGATGCACTCAGCCGGATGAACCCTCGTTCAAGCAACTCCTGAAGTTGCGTCTTCAACTCTTTCAACTCTTTTAGTGCCATTCGATAAAGAGAAATGGACACCGGAGTCGTATTCTCATACAACTCAATACCAAACTCAACTTCCCTTTATGGTGGCAACCCAAGCAATTCTTCCAGAAATACACCCGGAAAATCGCAAACTGTTCTGATGTCATGCACACACACATCCTTTGCACCAGGATTCATCACATATGCAAGATAAGCATCACAACCCATCCTTAGCATACGACTTGCTTCCAAAGCCGAAAGAACATTAGACAAGAATTTCACATTCTCGAATACTATCACCACCTCATAATCATCAACAAGCTTCAAGGTAACTCGCTTAACATCGAAATCAGCAACCCTATGCTCAGACAACCAATCCATCCCAAGAATTACATCAAAACCATAAAAAGGTAATCCCATCAAATCCACAGGAAAAACATGACCCTACACAGACAAAGGGCATCTCCTATACAACTTCCTTGTGACCACAGTCTCACCAAAGGAACTAGTCACTTGCATTCCAACTCTCAACAACTCAACAGGTGTATCAAGCAAATGTGCATGCTCACTCAAGATATTAGAATGCATGGATCAAGAATCGATCAATGCCAACAATGATAAAGACTGTAGAACAAAGGTACATGCGAAGACATCGGTGTCGTTGCACCCCTCGCGCTGAGCATAGACCCTCACCAGACCGCCTCCCTTAGGCTGAACTGCTACCACATGTGCGACACCACACTGACCCTAATCTCTCCCCCGAAAGTTACCTCGGCCGCGCCCACGGCCTCTCTGAGGTGCATCAACAACAGGTGAACGCCCCTGGCCTCCACCAGCCAATAGAGGACACTCGCGTCTCATATGATCAACTGAACCACAGTTCCAGTAGGAATTCCCTGTCACCACAACAGGAACCTGTGCCTCTCTAGCCGTACATGGACAATCTCACCTCAGATGATCCCTAGAGCCACACGTCCAACACGTGTTCTGTTCAGCCCTCTACTTGTTTCCCTGACCGGTGCACCATGTCCAAAGTTACCTCACCTAGCTACAGGCTGATATTTCCTATCTCGCCCCCTTTTGTTCCGTCCACCTCCGAAACTGAAATCAGCAGCTCTCTTACAAGAGCTAGAACCACCTTCACGAGACGTCAGACCCAGGCTCTGCTCGATGTCTTTATCCCGACATAGGAGCACATCAAAATCTGTGTAGTCTGTAGCCAACATAAAGGTTTTCACTTCCTGTTAAAGCCCATACCGGAAGCGATCACAACGATGCCTCTCACTTGACATCAACTCAGGGGCATATTGGCTCAGACGTATGAATTGGACCTCGTACTCAGCCACAAAAAGATTTCCATGCACGACTGACATAAAATCGCGCTTCTTTTCATCCAAGTATCTCACACCAAGATACTTCTTCTTAAATGCACTCCGAAAGAACTCCCAATCCACCTCATTGGGCTCCAAACCAGCGGTGATAGTCGTCCACCAACTATAGGCATCACCCTGAAGTAAAGAAACTGCGCACCCCAGCTTGCGCGCATCACTGAATCCCATCTGATCCATAATGCGGATCGTACTTGCTAACCATGCCTACGGAGACATACCACGGAACTCGACAGCTCCCAGATTCATTAGCCTTTCCAAAGGCAAACCCGCCTGTCCAGCTGCAGATGCCTAAACTTGCACTCTAGTTACCATAGCCTGAAACGCTCTCGTGATCGCCTGAACCAGCGGCATTAGATCACCCAATACTGGACTAGCATGTCCAAGTTGCTCCGGCTCTCCACCTCCAGGTGGTGGCGGCGAAGGTAAAGTCTCATCAAATGGGTCCTCGGCCCCCTGATTACCCTGCTCAGGCGTAGGAACGATCATATTCGAACTAAGCTCTCTCCTAGGACCCATTGTGCTATTTTTAACAAGGCATAATAACAGAAACATTTCTAACCATGAGTTAGGCCAGCCTCAAGCAAGGATCCAAGTTTACAAATCCAATTTAAAACATTTAACTAGTGTAATAAGGCAATGGGCACCCCGATTTCCCTCAAGCATAACATAGCATAAATAGAATATCATAATCATCATGCTTTATATCATCCACAATCAACACACATCTTCACCACATCATCAACATAAAATCATATTCAACTCCCATATGATTCATAACAACCAAGCATGGAATAAACACCAACATTCAACCAAAAACCTGATTTCTCATACAACATACCACTAATCATCAAATCGAACATCAAAACATATTAATTTCACTTACCATCATCCCCGATTCTTTCAAAACATGGCTATGATACCAACAAATGTAACCCCCTTAGCCCAACCTAGACACCCGACCCGAACTAAGAAGATTACACGGGGAAAACCGAAGCCAACTCGTGAAAGCCGACTTCGATTAACGACCCTTTTTTTCTAGATGCAATTTAAGTCCTACGTGTTCAACAAAACTCTTAGAAGAAAACGACACAACGATCGGAGTTTGATTAGAGGTTCATTTGCATATATTTATCTTTTAGGGACTAAACTGTAATTTCTGAAAATGACATAGATTAATCCAATTTTAAGTTTATCAATCCTTAACTGGTCATGTAACATGTCACCATGTCAAAATTCATCACAAACGGATCATCCAAACTCAACCAATTGAACATACAACATTCAGGGACCGATTTGTAACATTTCAGAACTTTAAAAGATACTTTTAACAGAAATTAACGGTCGGGTATCGATACCCTTAAGCATGTATCGATACACAGGAGGGCAGTAGGCAAAGTTTGGAAAAGGGCATCAGTACCCTTCCTTGCGTATCGATACGCCCTTCAAAGGTAGCACAGGCATATCGATACGCGGGTAATACATATTGACACCCCTGTGTTGATTTGCCTGAATTATGCCTTTGAGCATCGATACCCAAACTCGAGTATCAATACTTGTACTAGAAATGCTCATCCAACAACCACAAATAAGCATTTAACTTCAACTAAGCACGCCCAAAACATCCATACAAGTTATAACAAACATTACCAACATATATGCACCAATACACGACCATAGATAAGCAATAGGCATGGCAATTCATGAAGATTGTAAGCAATATGGGCATGCTTGCACACATAATCAAAACATGTCCAAAATACCAAATAGCAAACCATAAACCAATTAGAGGCCATTTACAAGTCTTAAAACTCAAACTAAACATGCTCAAAGTGTCACATAACACCAAGCAACTTATGAGTGGAAATCCCTCCCATTGCCTCTTATTACACTAAAGTGAAAACACGTACTTTGCTTATCTAAAATCACTTGGATACCCCTTTGCTTGCTTGCTGCCAATTATGCTCAATTCTCTGCATTGATGAAACAAATGAGCGTAAGCATAAAGCTTAGTGAGGACTGTTATAAAACCAAAAGATTCATCAATTCATTTTAAAAGCCGAATCATTATTCTTTGTAAACACATCCTTCCTTTAAAACATGCACTTAAAAAGAACATTTCCTCTTGCAAATCCACATGCTCATAACCTTTGCTCATGCTTAAACCAAGCATCACATGGATTCTAGCATAAATCTCAAACATCACATGCTTTCTCAAAAATAAGGTTTCATCATAAATTCATTATATCATCATCATTATATTGGCTCTCAAGTGATCAATAACAAGAACCATATCAAAACACAACACAATCAACACAATCAGATACGCAGATTACAAGCGTTGTCCCAAACGTTTCACACACCCTACCAGACACTCAAGGCTCACACACGAGATTAGACCATCAACCATTGTGACACCCGTGGTGGAGTTTAACGTTACAATCACAACCCATCAACACCACTCATCGATAGTTGTATAATTCCACTAATGAGAGCACGGGACACAAACCACAAGATCCACACACGGGATTAGACCATCAATCATTGTGACCATAGCCTCAATCGTTAGGGTACTTGGATGGAGTGTACGGTACAATCACAACCCCTCGACATCCAAGGCGACTTTATTCACGATTCACCCAATCCTATAGCCGGCTAACTATATCCGATTTAAAGTAACCAAAACCATTTTTCATCACTTGCCAATATAATCATTATTCAACAACATTTCATTGTTTTATCAAAGCATAAACCACAATGCCATTTTCCACAAGCAATAACATGCTTAAATCAATTATTAAACCACATAAACACAATGATCACTTACCATGTGCATCCTTAACAAAATGGCATTTAAAACCAGCAACAACATTTCTCTAAACATGCTTTAAAACTGTAATCAAACCACATTTAAATCAAGTGCATTTTTAAACCAAAACATAGCACAATCCGAGAGATACTTTCTCTTTACTTACTCTTAAGCTTATCTAAGTGTTTCAAACTTACACTAAGCTCCCAAAACCACGTTCAACACGTTTCAAACCTGGAAAACTCTTTTCCACTCACTGATACGCGAAACTTCACTTGCTGACGCAAAGATCACTAGTACGAAGCTTCCAAAATTGCTTCGCTTGCTTCCGGATCAATATCCCATGCTTTTAGATCATCAAAAACAGAGATCCAATGCATTAAAATGCATTCCAACCCCAACAACTAAGCACAAACTCGTTGCCCAGCAAAACCACATCAATCTACCCAACCGAAACAACCGAAAACTCATTCGATTGCCTCCTAAACCAAGCCCAGCCAACAATCATCACTTCCAACCATTAATATTCATCAAAACACACCTAAAAACAACCTAAACACTTCCTTATACCTCCAGCAATTATATAACCATCAAATCACTTCAAAAACTCAACTAAAACTATCATAAAACTCAAGGATCTCAAGGATTTCAAGATCTATATCATTAAAAAACTTTATCAACATCATAAGCATCCCAAAACTCAATTATAATCCATCTAAAAAAGAGCTCATCAATAACACTCTGAAAATCAAGAATTAAACCTTTATTTTGCAAGATTTTGATCTTAAATCAAAACTATAATCAAAACTCAGTTAAAAACAACAATTGAGAGTCAATAATCTTGGGAATTTCAATAAAGAACCTTGATTAGAGGTTGAGAATGAGATTTACCTCAAATCCTTGCTTTCCTCAATGCTTGACAAGTTTTTGCTTCACAAAACTTGAAAAAATTGAAGAGAAATCTTTAAAATGGTTATGAGATCAAAGTAAAAGTGTTTGAGAGAAAAGAATTCTGGAGAAAAGTCTTTTACAAAGTGTTTTGCTGAAATGAGGGTTGAAAAGTTAGTTACGTAAAATGAAACTTCTCAATTTACTAATTTATTAATTAAATAAAAAATCCCTTTTCAATCAATTATTTTAAAATTCACTTAAATTACATGTCAAATTGAGGAAAGGCTAAATTGCACAAAAGCTCCCTAAAGATTCTAAGATTTTGACTCTCCTTTCGAAAATTGCATTTTCCACATTTTTAAAACTTTACATTTTGGTCATTGCCCAAAATGTACCATTTCCAAAACTCATTTTGTAAAATTGATTTGACCAACCTCTTAAACATAATTTTAGAGGATTTTAACAATATTTGTAACATTTTTATCCTATCCCAAACCTTGATCTCCCTGAACCACTCAAAAAGATTCAAGTCGTTCCCGACCGGCCCGATCCAATGTCTAAAACAGGCCCAAAACTAGGGCGTTACAAGTTGGTTCTAAAGAAGCCTCTGTGGAGTTTTCCTCTAACTCCAAAATAAACTTCCCACATAGACTTGCATTCCCTACTTCATCTTGTTTGATAGCAACTTGATCATAAAGCCCAAATTCCTAACTCGGACTAGGAAATTTTCCCTCCCGACCTCCAACTTAATTACTTCATCAATTCTACCCCTCTGTGTAACACCCAAACTCGACGTCACATTTTGGGCCTCAAGCCTAAACCAGTACATAAAATTTTTCCAACTATATTTAGCCTAAACATCATCATTTCATAAAACCCAAAACATGTCATAAGATAGTGTAATACAAAAACAGTTTAAACGTTTACATGGGAGCTCCAATTAAAAACTTAGTTAAATAAAACATTCGACATGATCAAATAAATCCAAAATAAAGTTACAAATATAAATTAAGGGTCCTATGTATACATTGCCCGACAAGTCTAAGTATTGTACTCTTGATCACATCAATGTGCTAATCCTACCCGATGGGGCTCCTTCGATGCAACGCAACAACCTAAAAATCCGTGAACAAAAACAACGATTCCGAACGTTGAGCTCATAAAGCTCATTGGATACAATTCTACCCTACCATGCTTCAGGCAAAACATAAACATAAGCATGTAGCTAAGCAAGATGATATGACATTTAAAACAATACATGGCGCTAGCACTAGTAGCCTAAACATATGTTATTCATCATCACAACACCAAAAGGGGCACACAAGGCCCAACATACCATACCACATCAACACTGGAGTGAGGCCCGAATCACATAGCATAGGGAACATACACTCTATGGGTGAGGCTGGGTCACACAACATCGGGACATAAACCCTAAGTAAGGCTAGGTCACCTAGCATCAAATCATACACCCATACTCAGAATCCCCCTCGAGTACATTCGAATGAGGCCCATAACACATAGTATCAGTAATCTCCATTCAATATTTCTCTTAGCATGATGTTGCAACACGTCTTGGGTATCTAGATCCCATCAATCAAGTGCCCACACGGCACACCACATCAACACATAACCATACCATCCTATGGTTGCTATCAACATATAAGTCACACACTACTTTTACTAAGTTCTTAAGTTTTATGCCTGAGTATAAGAATATTTCTCAATTTCTTAGTTTTACAACTCAGTTTAGGCCATTAGGGGTTGATTGGATTGAGCAATATAATTTTCCAACCTTCCGGGCGAAAGTCGATATTTTGGACAGGTTGCCTAGTGGGTACCGGTACTAGTCCTCGCGTACCAATACGGGTACCCTTTGGGTATCGGCACTAAGGCCTCCATCATCTTCTTCAAAATAAGGGAATTTACCCTTCTAGCCCTCCATCATCCTCCAAATCTCCACCCAACTCAAGGCCTCTAACCCAACAACATAAAGGAAGCCCACTAAGGCTTCTATAAGCTCCCAAAGGCCCAAACTCTCAACCCAACGCGCAAGCCCTTGGTTCAGGTTAAATCGACCCACAAATTCTGAAATCTGGGCCGTTGCACTATGTTTGTTAAATACTAAAAGGGTTACCTTTTCACAATCTCTAGTTTGCGTTGCATTTCCCCCAACTCTAACAAGGACCCTCAAACTTTAGCAAGTCTTTTAAAAGTTATGTAATTCTAGTAGAATACTTTCTTTAAAATAATACCAATTATGTTCTTCCATGTGGTCCTTTCAGACAGATAAAACGATTCTATCCAAGGTTCTATCTTAGAGAATACTTTCTTTAAAATAATAACAATTATGTTCTTCCAACAACTTAAACAATTCTTGGTCCTTAATTTCAAGCAGAAATCTTAGACCTCCCATGTTCTTAACAACGATTTCACCCAGCCCCCAATCCTGTAACCTTTCTTCTACTTGTCTAGTACTACAAACTATCTCTTTTGTGCCTACTAGAGACTTTCTTAGCTTCCAAAGTGTTTCCTCCTCTATATGGCCTTGAATTCTAAAATATCTTTTGAGACTTTTGCTTTTCTGATGTCTCCGTTTTAGTTTTTTTGCTTAATTGCTTCCCCTTTTAAAGATTGTTTACCTTTGAACCTGTCATTCAGTAGGGTCTACTTGATCTTGCCATTATTAACCTCTTTCCATGATGACAAACCTCCTTCATATTTTGCGATCGTCACAAAATATTCGACATCCATACAATCTGAACCCGTTCAATCTTTCAATTGCCCTAGTGGCATCTACTCTGTTGGAGAATCTTATGAACCCAAATATTTTATCAGTTCTATTCACTTTTCTCGCTATATATGAGGCAACCACATCTCCATGCCTTCCAAAGACTTGCCTTAAACCACTCTAATGTAGAGTCGTCAGGATGTTTTGGATGAACAATATGACTTTTTGGCTTCCCTTTGACTCCATCTCTTTAAGTACAATCTTCTCTTAAATTAGATATTATATTGGAAAAAAACTTAATCAAACTACCTATCTTGGACTAAAATTAAAAATTAAATAGGTGTGATATCTTGAACAAAAATTATCTACCTTTTTTGGTGCATTTATATATGCCCAAGACCAAAAAAGTAAATACTACACTATAACACTAAATTCTAAATCATAAACCCTGGAAACTAAACCCTACATCCTAAATACTATACTCTAAACCTTAAACCTTAAACTCATTTTTTAAATATCAAGACATACTCATGGACATAAAAAATGGATATGATTTGTATTACGTTATCCTACCCTATTTTTTTAGAAAAAAAAAAGTTTATGTGTTTGACTTAGGATCACACCAGTTAAATGGAATTTTTTTTATTCTTTCACTTCATCAACTCATCAACCTCGTAACGTGTCCATCTCTTTTCCCCTCAACTTCATGCAACTTGTACAACTTCTCATTTATGCATCAAATTTCTTAGATTAACATCAAACGTTTGTCTTTGACATGACCTCCATATGTTTGTGTGTGTGTGTGCGTGCATGTGTGTCTGTGTGTGTGTGTGTGTGTGTGTGTGTGTGTGTGTGTGTGTGTGTGTGTGTGTGTGTGTGTGTGTGTGTGTGTGTGTGTGTGTGTGTGTGTGTGTGTGTGTGTGTGTGTGTGTGTGTGTGTGTGTGTGTGTGTGTGTGTGTGTGTGTGTGTGTGTGTGTGTGTGTGTGTGTGTGTGTGTGTGTGTGTGTGTGTGTGTGTGTGTGTGTGTGTGTGTGTGTGTGTGTGTGTGTGTGTGTGTGTGTGTGTGTGTGTGTGTGTGTGTGTGTGTGTGTGTGTGTGTGTGTGTGTGTGTGTGTGTGTGTGTGTGTGTGTGTGTGTGTGTGTGTGTGTGTGTGTGTGTGTGTGTGTGTGTGTGTGTGTGTGTGTGTGTGTGTGTGTGTGTGTGTGTGTGTGTGTGTGTGTGTGTGTGTGTGTGTGTGTGTGTGTGTGTGTGTGTGTGTGTGTGTGTGTGTATGTATGTCGAGGCCTCCGATCCAATAAAGCAACCACTTTCTAGCAAAACCTCCCAAGAAATTACTCATCCATTCGTATGCTATCGTGGCCCTAGAAGGCTCACTTCAATCCATGCCATAGAGGGTCACCAGAATGCACACAAGAAGGAAAAGAATAAAGAGCTTAGGCTCTATAATGAGTAACACCTCGTATTATCGAGGCAATTGTTAACTCCTCAAAAGTACTAATTTTAATGCTTATTTCATAATGCCTTTGCTTGCCTTTGATTACATTTAGTTGTATTTAGTTGTTAAATTCATGCATTTGCATAAAGAGTTAGGAGTGATGTTTATGCTAGTATGAAGGGTTTCTATAGAGCGTTTTGGTGTTCTCTATTTAGGAGCGAAAGTGCACACTCTTGTCAAGTTATAGTATAAAAGATATCGTCTCAGAGATTAGAGCATCCACTATGAGTGTTTTCCCGCACAAGTAAATAGTAAATGCACAATTAAATTTCTGAATAAAGAAAAACATAAAAATAAAAACACATGTAAATTAAGATAGAAAGGATAAGGAGAGATAAGGTTGATAGATTGGGTTAGGTAGTTGCAGCTCAGTAGTGTGTAGACTATGTTGTAAAGCCTAAGTGTGTTTTGCGCTGCCACGATATGCTGCCTTGTCGGGTAATGGCAGATTGAGGCTGCAGCCCTTTCGCAACTTTCACTGTCTCAGCAGGTGAGATGGAGGGAAGTCCCGACGGCAAGTCTGGCAGATACTATAAGTTGGGCAGAGCAATTCTGAAATGATCCTTCCTATGTTTAGGCAAGGATTCTGTCACCATGTGATGTAGGCAATACCTAGCAATCTCAGAGTACACCTAACACATGCAGTCGACGTTTGGTTGCTCCTTTTAGCTGCTGAAATTCTAACTTATGTCTAAGCCGAATTAGTCAACACCTCGACATGATGAGACTATGCTTAATTCTGTAGAACTAATGTTTTGATATAATAATTGAAAAATGTTTTGGACTAATTTGAAAAGAATTTAAAACTTGTTTTTAAGTCCAAACAACTTGAATTCATGTTTGAGGTATTTTAAGAGGTTTTTGACAAAGATTTTTCATGTTTTAAATAGCCAAACTTGTGATTTCAGAGCACCAGTATCGATACGGTAAACCCCCGTACCAATACCTTTTTGCCCCAGTTTGGACACTGTCAAAACTCGTATCGATACAGGCCCCTTCCGTATCGATACGGATCGGGATCGTTTCGATACGCCTAGTCAGCATACCGATCCCCGTTCAACCACCCCAACGACTATTTCCCAACGGCTATTCAAATATGAACCCGTACCGATATGCCCTCAAGCGTATCGATACGCCTATGCTGGCAAGTGCCTAACGGCTAGTTCCTATGAAGGCTGTACCGATACCGTTACACGTGTATCGATACGGATAGCTGTAGAATAGCATTTTTGAAGGGAAATAAAGTCCTCAACGGCTCCAATTCATCCCCAATGGCTAGTAACGGCTACAAACTCAATTGGGAGTATAAAAGGGACCTCCAAGCATCAAGAGAAGGCTAATGCTCATATTGTCAAACATCAAATGATCAAGAAATTGTCTTAGCACTTAAATTGTCATTTCTTGTATATGTCATTTCTTGTATAGACAAACACTAGCGAGCCAAAATTGTTAAATTTGCTCAAGTGTTTTAGGTTTTGGGTGAGTGCTTCATTGTGCAAACAAACACCTATTAGAGGGTTTAAGTTTGCTTTTATTATCTCTTTGTAAAAGAGGGTTTTGATTAAGGCTTTGGGTAGATGCTTGATCGATTGTAAGGGTTTCCTCCTAATCCTAGAAAAGGGGACGAATCAATAGTGGATTGATTGTGAAATCCTTAGTGGGGAGCTAAGGTAGTGGATGTAGACCTTGGTTAGAAGGTTGAACCACTATAAATCATTGTGTCACTTTTCATTTTAGCTTCCTAAACCCTTCCACCCAAAAATTCACCTCTCCACCACTTGGGGAGCAATATTGGTTGATCGAATCGAGCCCCACACAACTCAACAATTGGTATCAGAGCTTGGCTCAATCGAAGAGGATTAACATCCTATTGAGAAGATCCAACAAGCTCGATCACTATTTCATCAACTGGCTCAAATGGCACAATCAATCGACAAACTGCCTTTCTTTGACGGAACTCACTATGCCCATTGGAAGACAAAGATGAAGTTCTTTATCAAATCAAAAGATTACAAGATATGGGATGTAGTTGAAGATGGTCCGCTCGTGCCTCAAAGAAGTAAAGCGAAGTGGAGTGTCGATGATCGTAAGAAGATGGAGCTTAATTTCAAAGCCTTGCACATTCTATTTTGTGCATTTGGTCCATCCATCTATGAGAAGATGTCTTCTTGTGAGAGTGCCAAGGAGGTATGGGACAAGCTTGAAGTCACATACGAGGGAACCAATGAAGTCAAGGAGACCAAGATTGGGCTTCTAACCCTTGAGTATGAGAACTTCAAAATGGATTCGGAAGAGAACATCGAGAAGATGTTTGATAGGTTCTCCACAATCACCAATGGTCTCAAGGGCTATGGAGAAGCCATCCCGGAAGAAAAGCTTGTTCGAAAGCTCATCTACTCACTTCCCGAGTCTTGGGACTCAAAAAGGATCGCCATCATCGAAGCAAAAAATTTGAAGACTTTGAAGCTTGATGAACTCATGGGATCACTTACTCATCAAATCATGAAGAAGAACAAAGATGATGAGAAGAAGAAGAGGGAAGAAATTAGAGCTATGGGAGAGAAGAAAATCAAAGGGCTTGGCATCAATGCAAGTGCCATGGCTCTCAAATCCTCCAGTTGTCATCATGTCTACACAAGTGAAGAGGAGGATGAAGATGAAGAGATTGTTCATCTCTTCAAGAAGTGTGCCCCGTTCATGAAGAAAGCCTTGAGAGAGCTTGAACGAGAACCTAAAAGAAAGGAGAGGGCAAGCACTTCTAGCCATAAGAAGAAGGCATATGTGGCTACTTGGAGTGATGAAGACTCCACCGACGATGAACAAGCCAACCTTTGCCTTATGGCCATCGAAGAAGATTCAAGGGTAACTTCTAATTCATCCACTTCATGTTCATATTCCTTTGATGAATTACAAGATGCCTATGATGATTTGGTTTTAGATTTTAAAAGCCACATTTTGAAAAACAATAAAATGATTTCAAAGTTAAAAATTCAAAATGATTTGCTTTCTAAAACCAAACTTGAACTTGAAGCAAAACTTGAAGAGTTTGAATTAAAATGTCTTGATTTACAAAAATTTGTTTTCAAAATGTTCAAGAAGAAAAAGATTTGATTTCCAAAGAGCTTGAAAAGAAAAACAATTTTGGAAAATCAAATTTTTATGTTAGACAACCCAGTGCCCCTAATTTGTTAAAGGAAAATGTTTTATAAGTATTTGGGTCCCAAAAGGACTTAGTACTTCAATTAAAAAGGATGACATTGAAAAATGGATTCCTAAGGGGACTAAAATTTGTGCAACTGACGTTTATGGATCTAAAGCAATTTGGATACCAAAAATTACTTGATTGTCTATTGCTAGGTGTGATGGAGATGTTCAACAAGTCACACATTGAGGGGGAGCTCCATGCACACAAGGAAGAACACTTGAAGAAGGAAGGCTTCACATCCTACCTTGAGTTCAAGTGTTGGTAAAAATCTAGTTGTTTTAGCATTTATTTGTTTATTTTTAGTTTATTCAAATAGATGATCATATATGTTGGACTAACTTTATGATGATGCTTTGTGTAAGGGGGAGCCATTTTTAAACCAAATTCTTATTTTCATCAAAGTTTTTACCTCTATTGTTATTTTGAACTTAATGTCTTAAATTCTTTTTGATATAACAAAAAGGGGGAGAAATGGTATGGTTTGAAAAATTGAATTTTCAAATGAATAAGGAGGAGCTTTAGTTGATTTCATATATTTATTCTCTTATTCACATTTTTAAAGTTAAAGGGGGAGAATCCCAAACAATTTTTCAAGTTAGTTTTATTATATCAAAAGGGGGGGGATTGTAGAACTAATGTTTTGATATAATAATTGAAAAATGTTTTGGACTAATTTGAAAAGAATTTAAAACTTGTTTTTAAGTCCAAACAACTTGAATTTATGTTTGAGGTATTTTAAGAGGTTTTTGACAAAGATTTTTCATGTTTTAAATAGCCAAACTTGTGATTTCAGAGCACCAATATCGATACGGTAAACCCCCGTACCGATACCTTTTTGCCCCAGTTTGGACACTGTCAAAACTCGTATCGATACAGGCCCCTGCCGTATCGATACGGACCGGGATCGTTTCGATACGCCTAGTCAGCGTACCGATCCCCGTTCAACCACCCCAACGACTATTTCCCAATGGCTATTCAAATATGAACCTGTACCGATACGCCCTCAAGCGTATCGATACGCCTATGCTGGCAAGTGCCCAACGGCTAGTTCCTATGAAGGCCGTACCGATACCGTTACACGTGTATCGATACGGATAGCTGCAGAACAACATTTATGAAGGGAAATAAAGTCCTCAACGGCTCCAATTCATCCCCAACGGCTAGTAACGACTACAAACTCAATTGGGAGTATAAAAGGGACCTCCAAGCATCAAGAGAAGGCTAATGCTCATATTGTCAAACATCAAATGATCAAGAAATTGTCTTAGCACTTAAATTGTCATTTCTTGTATAGACAAACACTAGCGAGCAATATTGTGTCACTTTCCATTTTAGCTTCCTTAACCCTTCCACCCAAAAATTCACCTCTCCACCACTTGGTGAGCAATATTGGTTGATCGAATCGAGCCCCACACAACTCAACAAATTCTTTCATGAGTTTGACACTCTCGTGACTGACAAATGGATTTCCTCAACTGGACTTTTGGCACTAATTGAAAAAGTGAAGAACATGAACTAAGCAAACTTGAGAGTATTTTTTTGAAAACACACTTAAACTATTACAATCGTTTCTCACAACTACTTTACATACAAAAACCTAAACCCTAAGAGAGAATTGGGTCGCGACCTCCAAAACCTCCACTTAATCTATCTATCTACCTCTCTTCTATGCCACTATACCCTCACATTCATGGGTATATATAGGGCTTGACCTAAGTTTGAGTTCTTCTTGGAGTAGAAGTCCTTAAAGTAACTTTACATTAAATGTTGACTCCTTTTTGACTTGTATGTGGGCTCTTTGGATGTTGCCTTCTTCCGTAAGTAAGGATAAGTACTCATACTTATCAATCTTAAGTCAACTCTTTAGGCCGCTACAAGCTTCAGAAAATTGCAAGACTAGGCTCATTGGACTCAGGAAATTGTCCTCTTTCAATCGCAACCCATCTTGACTAAGTCGGTTTAACTCCTGCCTGGGCGGCAGTGCTGCTGTTGCGGCGTCCTTGGCAGCATCTGGAACTACTTCAGTACAGCTCCTGCTTTTCTATCCTGTCCTCTCCTCTTCTACACAGCTACAACACCTGAAAATAAAAACTAAACTAAAACAATATCTTTTCTTAACCAAACAAAGAATATTCAATAAAAGCATGGTAATAGAGCAAATATTGTTATTATGCATGCAATGCACCTAAATATACCTAAATGAGCTTAAGAACAACAATAATAAGGGCAAGAATGTGTACAAAATATAGAACTTGTGGACACTCTACACACCCCTAAACTCGAACTATTGCTTGTCCTCAAGCAATGCAACCTAACTAGTAAACCTGCCCTTTGCACAAAATTAATAGAAATTTAGCCTTTAACTCGATTTGTTACCTCAAAAGGCCGTGGCACCTAATTTATGTTAGTGACAGGGAATATCATGAAATAACTTAGATATTTAATTTTTCTTAGTGCCACTGCATTGTTTGTAGGCCTGTGTTTGTGCTAAACATGCTGAGTATACTAAGTAAGGAAAGAGTGCTAAAAATAACTAAATTCTGAAAAAAGATATGAGTTGCTTCCTGGGCAGCACATTTAAGCACTTCTTTTCTTCTTTTTCTGATCATGGCCTTAAGGGTTTCAGCTTATCACAACAATTCTCCGGGTCTGAAGCTAAGATAGGTGCATTGTACGAAATTCCGAACCCTTTGAATAGAGTCATCCCGTGAAGGCTTTCATTCACTCTTGCTAATTTTTTCGTCACTTCAATTAATTTCAAATACTTGGACTTTGATAGCATCGGAGTGTCCATGCTCATGATCCTTCCTAGAGCCTGTTTCGGGCACCTCTAGGGTATCAAGCATTCTTCTTAGAGCCTGTTTTGGGCACCTCTAGGGTATTGGACATCTTTGTGCTGCTGCCCTTTGCTGCCGTGGTGGCAAACCTGTATCCAATTAAGAAATTTTTTCTTAGTATTTTTCATACTTCTTCCCATGGTTAAGTTAAATTTTAAGTAAGGTGCGAAAAGAAGTAATCGGCTAACTATCATAGGCATAAGTTTTTAAACTAAGAATTTCTGTTTCATAGGAACTAGTTTTTTTTTGTAAAATAAAACAAACAAAAATTTAAGTGCAAAAACTAAAATAGAAGTGCAGAAATTCAAACGCAATTGTTGTTGCCAATCCCTGGCAACGACACCAAAAACTTGTAGAGCGTTTTGGTGTTCTCTATTTAGGAGTGCAAGTGCACACTCTTGTCAAGTTATAGTATAAAAGATATCGTCTCCCACAGGGATTGGATCAACTACTATGAGTGTTTTCCTGCACAAGAAAATAGTAAATGCAGAATTAAATTTCTAAATAAAGAAAAACATAAAAAGAAAAACACAAGTAAATTAAGATAGAAAGGATAAGGAGAGATAAGGTTGAGAGATCGAGTTAGGTAGTTGCAACTCAGTAGTGTGTAGACTACATTGTAAAGCCTATGTGTGTTTTGTGCTGCCACGATATGCTGCCTCGACGGGTAATGGCGGATTGAGGTTGCGGCCCTTTCGCTACCGCAGTGGATCTCTGCTCTTGCAATTATTGCTGTCTCGGCAGGTGAGATGGAGGTAAGTCCCGGCGACAAGTCTGACAGATACTTCAAGTTCGGCAGAGCAATTCTGAAGTGATCCTTCCTATGTCTAGGCAAGGATTCTGTCACCACGTGATGTAGGCAATACCTAGCATTCTCAGCGTAAACCTAACACATGCAGTCGACGTTTGGTTGCTCCTTTTGGCCGCTGAGATTATAAATTATGTCTAAGCCAAATTAGTCAACACCTCGACATGATGAGACCATGCTTAATTCTTTCATGAGTTTGACACTCTCGTGCCCGACAAATGGATTTCCTCAATTGGACTTTTGGAACTAATTGAAGAAGTGAAGAACATGAGCTAAGCAAACTTGAGACTATTTTATTGAAAACACACTTAAACTATTACAACTATTTTTCACAACTACTTTACATACAAAAATCAAAACCCTAAGAGAGAATTGGGTCGCGACCTCCAAAACCTCCATTTAATCTATCTATCTACGTCTTCGCTATGCCCATATACCTTCACATACATGGGTATATATAGGGCTTGACCTAAGTTTGAGTCCTTATTGGAGTAGAAGTCCTTAAAGTAACTTTACATTAAATGTTAACTCCTTTTTGACTTATATGTGGACTCTTTGAACGTTGCCTTGTTCCGTAAGGAAGGATAAGAACTCCTACTTATCAATCGTAAATAAACTCTTCAGGCCGCTACATGCTTCAGAAAATTGCAAGACTGGGCTCATTGGACTCATGAAATTGTCCTCTTTCAATCGTAACCCATCTTGATTAAGTCAGTTTAACTCTTGCTTGGGTGACAGTCGGCGGCAGTGCTATTGCGACGGCATCTGGAACTGCCTCAGTACAGCTTCTACTTTCCTGTCCTCTCCTCTTCTACACAGCTACAACACTTGAAAATAAAAACTAATCTAAAGCAATATATTTTCTTAACCAAACAAAGAATATTCAATAAAAGCATGGTAAGTGAGAAAATACTGTTATTATGCATGCAATGCACCTAAATGAGCTTAAGAACAACAATAATAAGGGCAGGAATGTGTACAAAATATAGTACTTGTGGACACTCTACATTTTCTTTGTTGGCATTATTGCAAGCTTGGCAGATCAAGACAGGCCTGGTAGAGCAGCGCAGGAGCAGGAGAAGGAAATGCTAAAGAGAATACTGAGTTGTAGTTTGCACAGTTGGACCATAAATTGCCAAGGCTCGGCTGGCATAGAAGTGAAGTTTGATGCCCGAACATGTAGCCGTTGGACCTTGTACACGTCAGCCCTAGGATTCAAATTTGGATAAGATGATCATATCTCATATCTATTGCCGATTCAAAATTCAAATTTCAAGGCTTAACCTAGGTGTCCCGTGCTTGCCTATTTAAAAAGGATTGATCATTGATCCAAAAACAACTCGTGACGATCGGATTGGAAGAAAGGTTGTACCGAGGAGCGACGTAGTTCGACCAACTTGACCGAGGGCTTGGAGCCATTGAAGGGATGCATCGATGGCCCCCCTTCGTGCCCATTCTCTTTGTTTTATTTATTTTTATTCAATGGTGATGTTAAGATACGATAATGTTTTATGGATGGACCCCCAACCATGAACTAAGCTTTTACAGTTGGTTGGGGATGTGTGCGTTTAAACGATGGTTTTATGTTTAGTTTTTAATAATTCAACTGCCTTGTCATTGTTTTCTCTATCTGGCATGAACTTCAAATTTCTAAATTCTTTACCATGCGACCACTGACATTGTTTGCTTATTACACCTTAATATCTTATTAGACTTGATGAATGATAATTAGTTGCTAGATACTAAGGAGTGAAGCTCCGAAAGAAGATGTTCAAGTAAATGAGCTTACTTCTAAAGTGAATCTACCCTTTAGTAGTATATGGAACTTAATCAAATTAATTAATGAAAATCTTCACTATAGACATATATGGGTTTAACATGGTTAATTTCGGGCATTTCCATCGACAAAGGCAATGACATCTTTGAATTTTCTCGGCAATAATACTAAAGCAAGATGTTATTAAAGGCCGGCATGAATAGCGTGAAAACCAAGCATCCCCTGCCAACACTCATCACTCATTTGAAAACTCCTCTTGCCAACCATGTTTTATTTCTAATTCATTTCTTCATTTCTTTAAGACACTTTCGAAAAAACTTCAAATCAATCAACATTTTTCCCTTCACAAGTAAACAATCAAAGTAGTTAACTCTTAGTCAATCCTTGTGGATTCGATACTTAGCTTACGATTGTATTACTTGTTGACCGTGTATACTTGCATGGAAAAGACTCAATCTTGGCACTATTTTCATATATTTCCATTTCATTTCCCGCTATTTTGCCAAGCATTAGCATAGTCGAAAAGTTTTTGGCACCTTTCCTGGGGATTGCAATGGAGTTATTTGTTTTGATTTACTTGTTTTGTCTTATTCTATTAATTTGTTTCGTTTGGTGTATGACCAAGAACCGCCCTGAGACGGAAGATTGACCATATGACCCTGAAATTGAACGAACCTTACGCAAATGAAAAAAGAAACTTCGAGAGATGGCTCATCAAGGTAACAGATGAGTAGACGATATCCAAAACAACTAGGATCCACCAATACACAATGGGATACAACATGCCCCTGTCGATCCTCTTACCATTGTTGTGGAAGAAGAAAGACCTATTAGAGAGCACTTGGCACCAATAGTAAACAATATAATTCCATGCCTAGTTGGTCTAGAGGTAAACACAACTAATTTTGAGCTTAAATCGGTAATGATTCAAACTCTTTTGAATGTAGGCCAGTTCGAAAGATCACGCACTGAAGATCCAAGGCAACACTTGAAGCAATTAATGGAAGCTTGCCAGCTATTTCAGCAACTTGAAGTTCACGAAGATACAATGAAGCTTAAATTATTCACATTTTCCCTGAGAAATTGAGCAAAATCACGGCTAAGTTCTCTGCCACATGGATCAGTCACTACACGCATAGATTTATGCTAGAAGTTTTATTACGATTCCAGCCACCTAAGCTTAATGACACGCTAAGAAATGAGATCACGAAATTTAGGCAGGATGATGACGAGACCTTATATGATGCATGTGAGAGATTCACAGATCTGTTGAGAAGGTTTCCTATGCATGGATTCCCTAATTAAACCCATATAGAAACCTTTTACAACAGACTTAATGGCCATGCCAGGACAATTGTTGATTCTTCGGCAAATGGTTCACTGTTAGACAAGAACTATACGAAGGAAGCTAAAATCCTTGAAAGGATTGATGCCAACGATTTTCAGTATCCGACTGCCAAACTAGGGTCAGGAACAAAGTCTGCCGGAAAATTGGAGCTTGAAGCACTAACATTCATCAACGTTCAAATTTCCAATCTCACTAGCATTGTGAAAACTTTGCAACATAATAATGATTCCTAAGAAATCAAGGCATTGGAACCATTCTGCACGACATGTGGAGAGGATTATCATGTGGATGGTTGCCCTGCCAGCCCTGATTCTATAAATGTTGTTGGCAATTTCAATCGTAATTATAATCAACATTCCAATACTTACAATGTAGGTTGGAGACAACACCTAAATTTAGATTGGGGAAATCAAAGAGGTAACCAATACAATGCTCAGCGTCAATGTGAAACTTGAAAGTTCAGCTAGGGCAGATTGCCAATGCACTCAGCATGGGAACACTTTGACTGATTACATGGAGAGAAATGATGCAACAAAGGCAAATATCTAACCATGGGAACACTTTGACTGATTACATGGAGAGAAATGATGCAACATTCTAGAGTTTGGCAGTATCAATGTGAAACTTGGAAGTTCAGCTAGGGCAGATTGCCAATGCACTCAGCAATCGACCCCTAAGGAGCTTTTCTAAGTGATACGGAAGATGCTCGGCATAAGAGCAATGTACAATGCAAAGTTGTAACTCTTCGGAGTGGCAGGCAATGCGAGGCAGAGATGACTGCCAAGTAGTTTATTGATTGCCAAACTGAAAAGCTAATGCCAACAGATGACCCTAAGGAAGTAGAAGAAATGAAAGCTGATGATGTCAAACAACTATTTGATGCCAGACCACTATCTGATGCCAAACCACTATCTGATGCCAGATAGAAGTCAGATGCTAGCTCCACCTTGGCAAAGCCAGCACTTGCTTATCCACCACCACCTTTTCCAACAAGGCTCCAAAAGCATAAGCAGGACCAACAATTTAAATGTTTTTTGGAAGTTCTTAAACAATTGCAAATCAACATACCATTGGTAGAGACTTGCTGAGTGTATAAAAGTTCTATATTTTACCCCTCATTTACCCATATTTCTGTTGCATTCAAGCATATTTCATTACATTTAGGATAGATTTTTGCATAAACATCACAATTAGATAAAATGGCACAATTGGTACTGATTTTGGTCACTTTTGCAGGTATTTGCTGTGGCAGACTCAGGGTAGCAAAGGAGCAGAGCTGGATAATAGGACTGGAGTCAAGGAGCAAAACGCTGCCGTGGCAGCCATGACGACAACATTGGTGAGGTGGAAGAGTGAAGTGGAGCTCGACAGATAGAGGACTTAAAGCCGGTGTGTTGTGGACCACTCCTATATTTTTCTGCGCCAGGTAGAAGAATGAAGGCCAAGCCCAAAGTCCAAGGAAGAAACTCAAGGCAAGAAAATAGGACGAATTAAAGGCATATACTCAGAAGATTTAATCTCCAATAGAGTTGTACTTTAGTTAAACTTGTATTCTTGCCATATTAGAAAACTTGGACCCAAGGCCTATATAAAGGCATGTAATTCGACCTAGGGAAGGATAACTCATTCCTAGCCGTCTTCCTCAAAACCCTTGTCGTTTTCCCCCCTTCATCATGTTCTAAACTCCCCCTAAGGCTAAGGGTTGATTCTATAAAGTAGTTGCAAGGATTGTACTGTTTAGGAATTTTCTGTTCAAGCAATAAAAACTTCAAGTTTATTTATTCTGGTTTTCATATCTCGCAAGAGTATCGGGAGAGCATTGTGAGGTTATCCATTTGTTTGATATCGGGAGAGTCAAGCATACGAACGGAATAAATACGTGTTTTCCGGTTTATGGTTAAACCATCTCGACTTAGGGATGAGTACGAGGTTAAGTGGCTAAGGAAGAATTCAACAACATTGGTGTTCACCCTTCGATTTACGCCGGGAGGTATCATCTAAGAAGTGTTAATCAACAGAACATGGGCCTAGGATAGGACAAGTCATAGCAGGGATTCTTGCCAAGCTTGAAGTACAGAGTTGTGTGATCGCTGCTGCGACATGAACAGACTTCTTCCGCGATAGGTGTTGCCGCGACAGAGACGGCGATAGAACAGAAGTTCTCTTACAGTGCAACGCCTGCACTACTGAATAAATCAATATCGGCCTATTTCTTAAACCTAATTCTTTTATCTTTCACTTTACTTGTTTCCAAAGATTACTTCACAATCAATTTAAACTCTTTCTCTTTCTTGTGCAGCAATTCTAGGTGAAGGTTTTTTCCAGTCCATGTGGAGACGATATCTGAGACTCCAAGTATCACTTTACTACTTGCGTCGTGTACACTTGCACTATTTGCGATAGGACTTTTGACACGCAACAAGTTTTTGGCGCCGTTGCCAGGGACTGGCAACATATCTTTACCCTTACTCTTACTGCACTTTTTCTTTTTGATTTTTCTGTTTTTATTGGTATTATTTACCCTGTGCTCTTCACAAGGTTTTTTGTTTGCTTATGCGCAGATCTAGACGAGGCAAAGAACCTGAGTACGAACTAGACCCTGAAATTGAACGCACATACCAACTCAGGAACCGAGTCCGACTCTTGATAGCAAGAAACGACTATCTTGAGGAACAACTAGAAGCAATGCAAAACAATGGGGTAGATGATAACTAGAGGGTTGCTGAAGATCCTCCCCAAGAGGTCCAGAATGGACGACCTGCTGCCGCTGCCGCACGACAGTCCTACTACGACTACATGGTCAATGACCATGTTGAACTAGAGACCACCTTGCCAGGCGTGGAAGATGAGAACTTTGAGCTGAAACCTGTTATGTTCAACATGATAAATTCCGCTGGCCACTTTAGTGGTGCTGCAACTGAGGATGCCCGAGAACATCTGAAAACGTTCCTAGAAATTTGTGGATCGTTTAGATTGCCAGGATTAAATCCGGAAGTACTGAGGCTCCGGTTATTTCCTCATTCACTAAGAGACAGAGCTAAAACTTGGTGGAATAAACTAACGTCAGGTTCAATACGAACTTGGGCAGATCTCTCTCGTGAATTCTTATCTCATTTTAATCCTTCTCATTTATCTGAAAGATTGCGTAACGGAATTGCTACTTTTCAACAGGAGGATGATGAACCAATGCACGAGGCATGGGATAGATTTACAACTCTTCTTCGGAATTGCCCGATGCATGGATTCCCCGTATGGAATCAGGTCGTTAAATTCTACAACGCTGCCAATACACACACTCGTTTGAGAATAGATTCAGTAGCAAATGGGCTATTACTGGACAAGGAACCAGACGAGGCAATGATAGTGTTGAAAAACCTAGCAAAGAATGATGAGTAGTTTCCTACAACTAGGAGAGGAGGCAAATGAGGGATAAATGTAAAAGATTATGAAGTTGACAATTCTCTGGAATCACATGTTGCATACCTTACAAAGGTGGTGGAAAATCTGCAGTGGAAGGATTCTAAACCTGTATATTCTGCAGAAGAGATATGTGAGACTTGTAGTGGGAACCACAGTTCGGAAGATTGTCCATTACAATTAGAAGAAGGGATGTATGTTGGGAATTATAATAAGCCAATAAACTACGATTCCAACAATTACAATCCCAACTGGAGGAAAGATCCTAAGTTTTCTTGGATCAATCCGAACAATACACTGAATCCTCAAATGCAGAACAACCAAAAACCAAGGGTACCCAGAATCCTGTCGTGACAGCAGCCACAGCAGCAGCCACAACAGCAGCCGGAAGCCGCACCTAGTATACTGGAGCAGACATTGGCAACATTCATGTCAAAGACAGGAGCTTACATGGCGAACATGGATCAATTTGTCAAGAAAACCGAGTCATTCATGGACAAGAAAGAGATGAGGGTGACAAACCATGAGGCTACCCTGAAATCGCTGGAGACACAAATGGGCCAGGTTTCCCAGCATATCAATCCAAGGCAAAACGGAGGATTCTTAGTGATATTAAGGTCACCAGAAAACCCACACATGAGCAGTGTAAAGCCATTACAACTAGAATTGGGAAACAGTTACAAGGGTCGGAGATGAAGAACATACCAAGTGAGGAACCGACCCTAGATACACCTGCCGTGAACACTGCCTCGGAAGAGGAAGAACAACCTGCTGTCAACATCCCTGCCACGACAGCAGAAGGGACACAGGAGAAAACAAAGAATGCTGAAGAACCTAAACCTTCTCAGATCCGAATACCATGTGAAGGACGTCTTGAAGATTACCGTCCTCCACCTCCTTTTCCACAGCGGTTGCAAAAACAGAAACATAAGTACCAGCTCAAAAAGATTTATGATATTTTTAAGTAGGCGCACATTAATATACCGCTGTTAGAGGCCATTAAGCAGATGCCCGGTTATGCAAAATTTCTCAAGGATGCCATGTCAAAAAGGTCCAGACTTGGGGAATTCAAAATGGTAAAAATGACAGAAGAATGCATGACTATCCTACACAGGAATCCACCCTAGAAGAAGAAGGATCCTAGGAGCTTCATCATACCGTGCATAATTGGTGACAAATTCGTGGGTAAGGAATTTTGTGATCATGGTGCTAGCATAAATTTAATGCCCAAATCTGTATTTTAGAAATTAGGTATTGGATGAGCAAGGCCCACGACAGTCATGCTGCAGTTGGCAGACCGCTCTTACGTACAACCAGAAGGGAAGATCGAAGATATTCTGGTAGGAGTGGATAAATTCATTTTTCCTGGTGACTTTCTTGTTTTAGACTGTGAAGCATATGAAAACGCACCGATCATCCAAGGGCGACCCTTCCTAGCCACAAGCAAAACTGTGATCGATGTGGAGAAAGGAGAACTGACCATGAGAGTGAATGATCAAGAAATCAAACTCAATGTTCTCCAAGCAATTAAACATGCTGATGTAGAAGAAGAATGCAAGGCAATCACTGAAGTAATCCTTGACCAACCCTGCATCAGGTCAAGCTGCCATGACATAAAGTTTGGTCACTACCACAGCAGTCACTTGGAAGACTGTCACGGCAACAACGACGACAGTGACTCCTCCGACTCAGAAATATTCGACACTGAAGGTCAGGAGGAGGTAAATTGAATAGGCAATCGTCCAGGTAAGTTCTTCGAGCCTTTTAATTATACCTCGAATGAACATATAATCTAGAAGCCTTCGATTGAAAAGCCACATGTTCTAGATCTTAAGCCCCTGCCAGGGTAGCTTAAATATGTTTTTCTTGGTTTAAATGATACGTTGCCCGTAATCATCTCTTCCAAGTTAATGCAGAAACAGGAGCAACAACTAATAAGAATGCTACAACAGCATAAGAAGGCCATTGGGTGGACTATAGCTGATATCCAAGGCATTAGTCCGGCATTATGCATGCACAAGATTCTCTTGGAGGATGATCATAAGCCGACTATTGATGCCCAGAGACGTTTGATCGAGGCTATGCGAGAAGTGGTGAGAAAAAATATTATCAAATGGCTTGACGCCGGAATCATATACGCCATCTCGGATAGTAAGTGGGTGAGCCCAGTGCAGTGTGTGCCCAAAAAAGGAGGCATAACTGTGGTAACCAACGTAGAAAACGAGTTAATCCCAACAAGGACTGTGACCGGTTGGAGGGTTTGTATGGATTACAAGATGCTTAATAAAGCTACCCAGAAGGATCATTTTCCCTACCTTTTATTGATCAAATGCTAGATAGATTAGCGGGGAAACCTTACTATTGTTTTCTTGATGGTTATGCAGGTTACAATCATATAGAAATTGCACCGGAGGATCAAGAGAAAACTACCTTCACATGCTCGTACGACACCTATGCTTTTCGGAGAATGCCATTTGAGCTCTGCAATGCACCAGCAACGTGCATGAAGGCAATATTCTCCGACGTGGTGGAGGATTTCCTAGAAATTTTCATGGACGACTTTTTCGTCTTTGGAGACAGTTTTGAAGGTTGTTTACGCAACTTGCAGAAGGTTCTTGAAAGATGCGAAGAGGCGAACCTAGGTTTGAACTGGGAAAAATGCCACTTCATGGTATTAAGCCACAAAGTGATCTGTCGTGGCATAGAGGTGGACAGAGCCAAAATAGAAGTCATCAAAAAGCTGCCGACGCCCACCACAGTCAAGGGGATTCGAAGTTTCTTAGGGAATGCCAGGTTTTATCGACGATTTATTGCAAATTTCTCGAAGATTACCAAACCCTTATGCCACCTATTGGAGCAGAATCATCCTTTTGATTTTAATATTGAATGTACTGAGGCATTCAGAATTCTGAAGGAGAAGCTGGTAATAGCCCGGATCGTACAACCACCAGACTAGAGTTTGCCATTTGAGATAATGTGTGATGCCAATGACTATGCTGTCGGGGCAGCACTAGGGCAGAGGAAGGATAAGCTCTTCCATGTGATTTACTATGCCATCAAAACACTAAATGATGCCCAAGTCAACTACACCACGATAAAGAAGGAACTGTTAGCAGTGGTGTTCTCAATCGATAAGTTTCATCTGTACATACTTGGAACAAAGGTGGTGGTACATACAGACCATTCAACACTAAAGTATTTATTCACGAAAAAGGATGCAAAATTGAGATTGATATGTTGGATTCTGCTGCTGCAAGAGTTTGACATTGATATCAAGGATAAAAGGGAACATAGAACCAAGTTGCAGACCACTTGTCGAGGCTGGAAATGGGAAGAAGTCAATCCACAGACCGGACCAAGATATTGGAGACCTTCCCAAATGAGCAGTTGTTTGCTGCCACCAGTGCTGCCGCGACATCCATGGCGGCAGGTAAGCTTTCTGAAACCCCTTGGTACGCTGACTTTGTTAATTACATTGTTAGTGGGGTACTACCTCCTGAACTTAATTACCAAACAAGGAAGAGGTTCCAAAATGATGCAAAACATTATTATTGGGACGAACCTCTTCTTTTCAAACACTGTGCATATCAGATTATCAAGAGATGTGTGCCACAAGACGAACTTGAAGCTGTGCTTCACCACTGCCATGCTTTCCCATATGTAGGACACTTAGGTTGAAACAAAACCGCTGCCAAGGTTCTGCAATCCGGTCTCTATTGGCCCACATTCTACAAAGATGCACAAGCTTTTTACAAGGGCTGTGACAAGTGCCAAAGGACTGGGAACATCTCGAGGAGACATGAGATGCCACTGTAGAACATTTTAGAGGTCGAAATCTTTGATGTATGGGGAATCGACTTCATGGGACCATTCTCAGCATCTTGTGGGAACATGTACATCCTACTAGTAGTGAATTATGTGTCCAAGTGGGTAGAAGCGATCGCCACTCAAAAGAATGATGCCAAGACTGTTCAGAGATTTCTTCACAATAACATCTTCTCCAAATTTGGCATCCCAAGGGCGATAATTAGTGATGACGGGAGACACTTCGATAACAGGGTAATTGCTGATGATTTGAGAAAATACAGAGTAAAGCACCGGATTGCAACACAATACCACCCTCAAACCAATGGGCAAGCCGAGATATCCAACCGAGAAGTAAAGAACATACTTGAGAAGATGGTTAAACCCACTCGAAAGGATTGGTCTCTACATCTCAATGATGCACTATGGCTTATAGAACAACGTTCAAAACACCATTGGGGATGTCACCCTATAGACTCATCTATGGGAAAACCTGTCATTTACCTGTTGAGATAGAACAAAGAGCTTACTGGGCTATCAAGGCGGTAAACATGGACTAGGACAAGGCAGGATAGAAAATGCTACTGGACTTGAATGAAATTGAAGAAATTCGAGCAATGGCCTACGATAAGGCCAAGATCTACAAGGACAAAACTAAGAAGTGGCACGACAGAAAGCTGCTGCCACGACAGTTCTGCCCAGGGCAACATGTGTTGTTGTTCAACTCTAGGTTGAAGTTGTTCCTAGGAAAGCTTAAATATAGGTGGTCTAGTCCTTTGCAGGTTATCCAAGTTTTCCCCCATGGTGCCATTACAATCAAATCCCTAAAGGACTCGCACCGGTTCAAAGTCAACGGACAGAGACTCAAGCATTATCAGGGGACTGAAGCCCCAAGGATGCAGGAAGTGGTTACTTTAGGAGTTGCCCCTAAAGGCATCCCTAATTTAACTTAGATTTTATTTTACTTTATTTACTTATTTATTAGGAATTAAGATTTTTTTATTTTAGGAACTAAGATTTTTGTTTAATTATTTTCAGGAAATAAATGAAGCACTGCAAAGAGAAGGAATGAACCAGCCCACCATATCAACAACACCCCAAAAAGCCCAACGGACGAACCTGTCGTCACAACCTGTCACTAGCTGTCGCGACAGACGCGGAGAAGACAACATGTCACCGAGTTGTCGCGATAGACACGTAAATGCGTAACAGACACGCAACAAACACAGAAACACGTGACAGACGCGTCAAAAACCGTGTAACAACTGGCCCCGTTATTCACGCCTGCCGTTACAGACCCAACGGGCAGAAAATCCCCGTCCTATATAAATCCCCATTCACTATTCATTTTTCATCTCATTCTTATTCTCTCAATATGCTTTCTCTATTTTAGATCTCAAATATTTTCTTCTCATTTTCTATAGTCCTTGCAAATGGCTAGCAGACAAACCCGCTGCAGTGCTACCTCCACTTCTACCGCAGCAGTATCAACCCCCAGTCACAACGCCATTCCCGACCGTTTCGCTTCCACCGAATCTGCCACGAGGTACTACAGTTCCTTTCAAAAGAGGGACATGTGGGAGGAACGAGGGTTCATCTACATACATCCAACAGGAGATTTAGAGCTAGAAAGCTTCATAGCCAAGAAAATTCAAGCCCTCAAATGGCAAAAATTTGCTGCCCAACCCGAGGATATGAATATAACCCTAGTCCAAGAGTTTTACGCTGCCGTCGACGGCAAGGATGCAAAGTAAGTAATCGTTCGAGGAAAGAAACTCTCTTTACGGATTGTATGTAAGCAAGAAGGAGGACTCCCACAGAAAGTTCGTAAATAGTTTGTCGCCGGTAGACTACGACGCGGTCATGGAAAAGGTCACAGAAGAAGGGACGGAGTGGAACGACGACCCTAAACACTGATGGAATGTGAGGAGAACCCAGCTGACTCCACAAGCCAAACTGTGAAATCACTTTGTCAAGAAGCGCATCATGCAATCCTCCCACAACGACACCATCGACAGACCAAGGTTAGCCCTTGTCCATTACATTTTAAATGAAAGACAAATTAATGTCGGCCGCTACATTTAGGATGGAATTATTGAGTGTGCCCTTCGACCGTCGGGTCCCCCATCTTACCCTACCTCATCACCACCATCTGCCAGGGCCACAATATACTGGAAATCGAGGAAGACATCAAGGTCCAAGGAAAAGGGTGGATGCAGCGGAATATTTACAGCCTTATGGAGTTGAAAGTTACCACCCCTCTTTCGTACATCAACCCATCTACCACAACAGAGCAGACGACATGCCCAGCTCCCTAGAACCTGCCGCAACAGACCCACAGCAGAAGGCAGCAGCACCTCTAGTAGACACCTCCACGCAGATTCTGTCGACGCTGAAACAGATGGAGGAACGATAGCTCGGACTGATGGGCTTCATGAGGGACTTCACGAACACAACGGTAAACTTTATTCAAAATGATTTACATTTTACCCATGTGCATTCCCCTCTTTCCCAGAACACTTCTTTGTTGCCCCCACACCTACCCCTGCTGCAAGCCCCATAACTCCATATGCTGCCTCCACACCTACTCTTGCCACGATAGGCAAAGGCGGCAGGAAGTCTGCCACAGCTAGAGGAGAGAAGAGAAAGGATCCCCTCCGGGAAATCGACCCTAAATATTGGGAAGGGTTCTCCTCTTCTTCCGTCTGGCAGGATTCTGACTCCGAGCCATCAGTTGCCCGAGACATCTCCAAGGACTGCCCTCCAATGAAGAGGAAAAAGCTCAATGAGACTACAGAAGGACCATCCGTCCAAAACAGATATGCTAGCAGCTCCCACGACAACATAGAGGTCCTAGACCAGCCCCCACGTATCTCACCGACACGTGTCCAGCCACCTCGAGAAACAAAGAAGAAAACAACCTCTGCCTCCCCCAGCACCCTGCCAGCACCTGCCATGAAAGTTACTGCCCGCCAGTAGCTCCAAATCAGCAGCAGCAGCAACGACAACTCCCCAAACCAGTAGCTCCAAATCAGCAGCAGCAGCAACGACAACTCCCCAAACCAGTAGCTCCATTAAGGGCAATGCAATCCTCGAGTTTGGGGGTGGCATCCCTCCATTAATGAAGTTGTTAGTTATGTCTTAAATTGTGTCTAAGTATTAGTTTATTTTTAAGTTTATTTTTGTGTAAAAAATGAAAATAAAAACAAAATTTTGGCTTAAGTCTTTGAACTAAACTTACTTGCCGCGACATACTCTGTCGTGACAGTGCCTTTAGGAAATTTTAGGAACAGTTTAGAGCCTTGCTATAATTCTAATATGTACATCACTCTTTGTGACTCTTACGCTATCTAGACTTTTGTAGCGCACTGGAATAGGAATGTTTACCCACTTGAAATTGCCCCTAGAGGTGCCTATCACTGGCTCTAGGAAAACAATAAAAGAAAGAAAAATATTCAAACTCATTTGCTTGCAAAAATGCCATGCATCGAGTTTAGAGAGATTTCTCTTTGAGTTTAAGTTAGAAAAAACTAAAGGAGCCTAAGAATTGCCTCTAAAAAAGATGCAGTTAAATCAAGAGTCAGAAAAAATTAAAGGAGCCTAAAAATTGCCTCTAGAAAAAATTGAATTGGCATAAACTCAAGTTTGTAAGAATGACTATTCTGGTACACTAAAGGAGTCTAGACACATAGTTGTTCACAAAACCTACACACACCACACAAGATTATAGCATGGTTCCGAATAAATCCAGAAATGCCCGACAAGGTATTGCTCTTGATAGGGAATAAGTGGTAGGTAATGAAAGGTTCACTGAATTAAGCCAAACCAAAAAGTTTTTATTTTTAGTTAGGTCATATTTGCTTGAGGGCAAGCAAGAACTTGAGTTTGGGGGTGTGTTGAGTGTATAAAAGTTCTATATTTTACCCCTCATTTACCCATATTTCTGCTGCATTCAAGCATATTTCATTGCATTTAGGATAGATTTATGCATAAACATCACAATTAGATAAAATGGCACAGTTGCTACTGATTTTGGTCACTTTTGCAGGTATCTGCTGTGGCAGACTCAGGGTAGCAAAGAAGCAGAGCTGGATCACAGGACTGGAGTCAAGGAGCAAAACGCAACCGTGGCCACTGTCGTGGCAGCCATGACGACATCATTGGTGAGATGGAAGAGTGAAGTGGAGCTCAACATATAGAGGACTAAAAGCCGGTGTGTCGTGGACCACTCCTCTATTTTTCTGAGCCCGGAGGAAGAATAAAGGCCAAGCCCAAAGTCCAAGGAAGAAACTCAAGGCAAGAAAAGAGGACGAATCAAAGGCATATACTCAGAAGATTTAATCTCCAATAGAGTTGTACTTTAGTTTAAACTTGTATTCTTGTCATATTAGAAAACTTGGACCCAAGGCCTATATAAAGGCATGTAACTCGACCTAGGGAAGGATATCTCATTCCTAGCCGTCTTTCCCAAAACCCTTGTTGTTTTCCCCCTTCATCATGTTCTAAACTCCCCATAGGGCTAAGGGTTGATTCTGTAAAGTAGTTGCAAGGATTGTACTAATTAGGAATTTTCTGTTCAAGCAATAAAAACTTCAGGTTTATTTATTCTAGTTTTCATATCTCGTAAGAGTATCGGGAGAGCATTGTGAGGTTATCCATTTTTTTGGTATCGGGAGAGTCAAGCATACGAACGAAATAAATATGCGTTTTCCAGTTTATGGTTAAACCATCTCGACTTAGGGATGAGTACGAGGTTAAGTGGCTAAGGAACAATTCAACAACATTGGTGTTCACCCTTCGATTTACGTCGGGAGGTATCATCTAAGAAGTGTTCATCAACAGAACTTGGGCCTAGTGATAGGACAAGTCATAGCGGGGATTCTTTCCAAGCTTGAAGTACAGAGTTGTGTGATCACTGTCGCGACATCAATAGACTTCTGCCGCAACAGGGACGAAGACAGAACAAAAGTTCTCTTACAGTGCAACGCCTGCACTACCGAACAAATCAATATCGGCCTATTTCTTAAACATGATTCTTTTATCTTTTACTTTACTTGTTTCCAAAGATTACTTCACAATCAATTTAAACTCTCTCTTTCTTGTGCAGCAATTCTAGGTTAAGGCTATTTACAGTCCCTGTGGAGACGATATCCGATACTCCAAGTATCACTTTACTACTTGCGTCGTGTACACTTGCACTATTTGCGATAAGACTTTTGACACGCAACAAGACTCTTGAGAAAATGCCCAACTATGTCAAATTCATGAAGGACATTTTGTCAAAAAGAGGAAATTGGGAGATTTTAAGACTGTAGCTATCATCGAGGGATGCAATGCCATGATCCTCAATTGATTGCCACCGAAACTAAAAGATCCAGGAAGTTTCACTATTCCATACACCATTGACAACAAATTCATGGGCAAGGCACTGTGTGACTTAGGAGCCATCATCAATTTGATGCCAATGTCAATTTTCAGAAAGCTTGGCATAGAAGCAAGATCTACCACGATAACACTCCAGCTAGCAGACCGATCCTTTACACATCCCAAGAGTAAGATTGAGGATGTGTTGGTAAAGGTAGACAAATTTATATTTCCATATGATTTCATCATTTTATATTATGAGGCATATGTTAATGTCCCAATCATATTGTGTAGACCATTCTTTGTCACAAGAAGAGCTTTGATTGATGTTCATAAAGGTGAACTAACAATGCACCTGAATATTTAACATGTTACATTTAATGTGCTTCAAGCTCTTAAATATGTAGATGAACTTGAGGAATGCCAAGCCGATGAGATGAGAGAGTCCATTTTCACTATAGACATGGCATAGTTTAGCCAAGACCCGAAGTGCAATGCCAAAGAACTGGATGACAAAGATGAAATAAGTGAAGGATCAGAAAGAACCTTGGCGACTGAAGATGTCAGTTATTTTGGACCTTGGTTGATATCCGAGGTATAAGCCCAACTATTTACATACACGAGATTATCTTGGAGGAGTACCTTGGAAAAACCATTGAAGGCCAGAGAAGACTGAACCCGAGCATGAAAGAGGTAGTTAAGAAAGAGATCATAAAATGGCAGGATGCAGGGATAATCTATCCCATCTCTGATAGCTTATGAGTCAACATGGTACAATGCGTGCCAAAGAAAGGTGGCATAATTGTGGTACAAAACAACAAGGATGAATTGATTCCCTTCAGGACTGTCACAATATAGACAGTGTGCATGGACTACATGAGGTTGAACAATGCGACGTGGAATGACCACTTCCCATTTCCTTTCATCGATCAGATGTTAGACAGGCTGGCAGGTAAAGCATTCTATTACTTTTTGGATGGCTATTAAGGATACAATCATATTTCCATTGCTCCTGATGATCAAGAGAAAACCATGTTCACGTGTCCATATGGGACATTTGCCTTTAGAAGAATGCCATTCGGGTTCCGTAATGCCCCGAAAACATTTCAACTTTGCATGATGTCTATTTTTTCTAACATGATTGAACATAACTTGGAAGTATTCATGGACGATTTCTCGGTGTTTGGCAAAACATTTGAGTAATGTCTTCAAAGTTTGGAGCATGTTTTGAAGAGATGCATTAAGACAAACTTGGTCTTAAACTGGGAAAAATGCCACTTCATGATGAATAAGGGCATTGTTCTCGGGAACAAGGTTACCAAGAGATGATTAGAGGTTGGCTAAGCAAAAGTTGAGGTAATCAAGCAATTGCCACCCCCAAAAAGCGTAAAACCTATAAGAAGTTTTTTTGGGACATGCCAATTTTGAATTTCACGATTCTTGTTTAAGAGCGTTTCAGAAATTTAAAGAAAAGTTGATTAATGCCCATATAGTCGTGTCACCGGATTGGAATGAGCCATTCGAGCTCATGTGCGATGCCAGTGATTATACCGTCGGAGCAGTGTTGGGATAACAACGTGGAAAAGTTTTTCATACCACATACTATGCCAGTTGGACGCTGAATGGAGCTCAACTGAATTATTCCACAACAGAGAAAGAATTTCTCGCGGTAGTTTTTGCCTTTGACAAATTCATATCTGATTTATTGGTAACAAAGTTGTGGTGTATACAGATCATTCGATATTGAAGTATCTCTTGGCAAAGAAAGATGCCAAGCCAAGAATAATTCAAAGGACGCTTTTTCTACAGGAATTTGATATCGAGATTCGCGACAAGAAGGGCAATGAGAACTTAGTAGCTGATCATCTCTCACGGGTAGAGCATAAGAGATGAATTCTTGGATGAATATTTTCTTGAAGTCAATGCCATGCCATGGTACGCTGACATAGTTAGCTACTTGGTATGCAATATTCTGCCACCAGATCTGGCATATAATGCCATGAAACGTTTCCTGTGAGATGTGCGACAATATTATTTGGACGAGCCAATATTGTTCAAACAATGTGCCGATCAAGTGATAAGACGGTGTGTGCTAGAGGACGAGCAACAAAAAATTTTGCAACTATGTCATGCAACACCATACAGAGGTCACTTTTCCAAGATTAAAACTACTGCCAATGTGTTGCAGTTATGGTTCTTTTGGCCCACACTGTACAATGATGCCCATAACTTCACCAAGGCATGTGATCGTTGCCAGCGGACAGGAAACATCTCCGACAGACACCAATTGCCACTCCAAAACATCATGCCAGTAGATTTATTTGATGTATGCTAAATAGACTTTCTGGTTCCCTTTCTCACATCATTCAATAACATATATATCCTTGTGGTCATTAATTACATGTCAAAATGGGTTGAAGTTGTTGCTTTGCCAACTAATGATGCCAAGGTCGTTGCCAAATTCTTGCACAAGCATATTTTTACTCGATTTGGTACCCCTAGAGTTATTATCCATGATGATGGTACACATTTTAAATGCAATCTAATTTTTAAGGCTTTGTGCAGGTATTGAATTCAGCAGAGGATTGCCACAGCAAACCATCCCCGAACAAATGGCCAAGTGGAGATTTCAAACAAAGAGATCAAGAACATTTTGGAGAAGACTGTAAATCCAACAAGGAAGGACTGGTCATTGAGACTAGGTGACTTCTTGTGTGCTTTCGAGATTGCTTTTAAAACTCCTTTGGCAACTTCACCATTTAGACTTGTTTTTGGAAAGACATGCCACCTACCAATAGAGATGGAACATCGAGCCTATTGGGCAATTAAAACACTTGATATGGTATGGAGAGCTGCTGGAGAGAAGAGGTTATTTGACCTAAACGAGTTAGAGGAATTCATAGCAGAATCCTAGAAGAATGCCAGACTTTACAAGGAAAGGACGAAATGATGGCATGATAGCGAGATATTGTCAAGACAATTTGAGGTAGGCCAACATGTTTTGTTATTTAACTCGAGGTTAACATTTTTTCTAGGAAAGCTCAAGTCTAAATGGTCGGACCCCTTTGAAGTTGTGAAGCCATATGTTCATGGAGCAATGGATATCGAAGATTTGAAGACGGGAGTAATTTTCAAGGTAAACGACCAAAGATTGAAACACTATTTGGAAGGCACTCAAAGGAATGCCAAGGATGTTATCCACTTGGTAGAGATTCTGTGATCATCATCATCATTGATTAATTTTTGTATATAGTAGGTTAGATGATTTTCTCTTTCAATAATTTTCATTTATATGTTTTTATTTTAATTTTAATTTTTCCCTTGCTGCGTTGAAAGGTTTTTCTTTGAGTAAGTGCATGTTTTGTGTGCCGAGAAAAATGCCAATGTAGATGCTTGGCATGCGGCGATTGGAGATGTGAAGAAGAAGAAAATTTTACCCTAGCTGCCCAAGGCTTGATAAAACTTGGCCCAAAAGAAAAGTGAAAATTTTTACTTTAAATTTTACCCTAGTCGCTCAAAGTGATAAGTTGAAATTCAAAATTTCAACCTAATCATCTCATTATCCTATCACTTCTCACGCCGCCCTATCTTATCACTTAAACCCTTATCATATCATTCCTTTTTCTTTTCCCAAACACGTAAAATCCCATCACTATCCCCATTAAACCGGCCACCTTAATCACTCCACTTAAAACATTCATCATTTTACCCTTCATCTTCTTAAAACCTTAACCGTTTCAAAAAGTGAAAAAAAGCCAACATTCACTTTCTCCTCTTCTTTCTTTTTCAAAGTCGCTCAAGTTTCCAACTTGTTTTCATGGATCTTCAATGCCCTTCAAGATCTTTTTCAACAAAGAGATCCACAAGAAATATGAAGAACACTTTGCTTCAAGGACGTTCTACCATGAGGAAAATTTTGAGTTCAAGAACGAACTAAACTTGGGATTTACCCTGGAGTTCATGGTCTTGGTAACCAAGCACAAGTGGGAGCTTTTCTACCAACAAACGAGAGAAGTCTACTCCAACATCGTCTGCGAATTCTATGCCCATTTGACAATAAAGGATTCACCCTTTTTGATGATTCGAGGTACGTGTGTACGCTTTGATGAAGGGTATATTAATTTCACCTTTGAGTTGGATTGTGCAGAGGATGAGCCTCTTGCAATTGTTGATTCAATGGACACTGCCAAGAGGCATAAGCTGCTAAAAGATTTGTGTGAACCCGGCACCAAGTGGACTGTGTCGTCAAAGGGACACAGGAAAGTCAAGCAGCTAGCATTAAAATCACAGCCGAAGGGGTGGAATCACTTTTTAAAGGTGAACCTGATGCCAACTACCCACAATGAAACTATCTCGAAAGAGAGGCTGACATTATTGCACTCCTTTATTACGGGCCGCAAGATCAACGTCGACCTACTCATCATCGAGGAAACCTACAAGTCTGCTGGTAAGAGTAATGGCAGTTTATTTTTCCTATTGTTGATTTCTAATATATGTATGAAGCATGGTGTACCAAAGATCGATTCGGAAAATGTCCAAGAAACCAAGGGAACAACAATCACACCTACCCTATAGAGGTAAGCCACTAAGTCAAAGAACAAGGGAAAGGGAAAGGCAACCGAGCTAATGCCAAAGCTCACGGTGTCGAAGGCAGAGCCTGACACTCATATGCCAGCTACTTCAGTGGAAATGCTTTCCCAAATCTACCAACGCCAGGAGATCATTCTTCAAAAGTTAGAAAAATCTAAGGAGAAAAATATCAAACTCTGGCATTATGTTCATGCCAGGGACAATGCCATCAAGAAAACTCTTGAAGGAATGACCCCAAGTGTTTTTCCAGCCTTCCTTGAGTTCCCTACTAATACCTTTGCCAACGATGACATGCCAGCTAGTCCTTATTCATTTCATACCCCGACACACTCTGATGCCAATGTCCCATTCTGGCCAGTACAAGTTAAATATGCCACGACAGAAATGCCGCTAGAATCAGAAGAAGAAATCCTAGAAAAACCTGTCGCAACGCCTTCTGCCCATGCTTCATTTGTTGCAACTCATGCCTCCTCGGAGCCGGTGCAGATTGTCAAGGAAATCCTCTGCGATCTTGGAGCTTCCACTGCCGCCTCAAAGCCAAGCATGAGAGGAAGGAAACGCATGGCTCCTGACCGTATGAGCTTTTTCAAGAGAAAGACACATGTCATACGTGAAGAACTCTCCGATGGGCAGTCCTCCTCCTCTTAAAACTCTTTGCATTCATTTTTATTTCACATGTTCATTCATTTTATTTTTTATTTCATATGATAATATATGTCTACATGCATTGAGAACAATGCACACCTTAGGTTTTGGGGTGTGTGTTGCCTCCCATCTATTGTCATGCCATGCATTCATGTTTATAGTTCTGTTTGCATTATGTTGCCATGCCATGTAGATTAGCCATGCATATCAAACTGCTATTTTTTTTGCCTCGGACAAATTTTGAGAAAAATGCTAACATGTTGCTAGTGCAGTTTAATTTGTTCTAGAATATTATGTCTAATGATGAAATTTAAAATCCTTAGTTTACCTATGCTAGAATAATAATAATGCCATGACTGCTTACCAATTGATCTCTAGTTTTAGGGAATTGAACTTTCACTTAACACGTAATATGCATCTAGTTCCCAAACAAACTTAGAATTCTTGAAACTAAGCTCAGAACTAAAAAAAATTCTAGGGTAAAATGAAATTAATAAGGCAACAATGATTTGCCTAGACAAGAAAAAAATATAGAACTCTCATTTGCCTTAGGGATAATAGGTAACTTGGGGCTTCGTGGTTTCCTTACTGTTAGTTCTCAAGTCAAAAACTTTAGGGTATGAATTGAAGAGTAAAGCCTAGAGATGTCTAGATTAACGCGGGGGTTCGTGGTATGCTCCCTCTTATTTCTCACGCCAAACAGTGTCACGAAGCAAGCTTAAAATATTGCCAGCTAAAACCCTTGGCAGGAATAAAAGAAAAATAAAAACTCTGAGTTTAGGTAGTAAATTTGACTAAGGGAGTAAAAAGTACTTAATGCATATTGCCTACACCTCATGCACTTTTCATGACCTTAGACTAGAGTATATTACTGCTCTTGAAATTGTTTATATGCTTCGCATTACTGCACTGGGATATCTGAGGACTGAACTCGGGCCAGATTCTGCCTGCCAGCACTTGCTGGCTTTTTGACCAAAATTTTGCGTAGGTACTTGTTTTCCATTTTTCTTAATTTTTGCATTACTTAAGGACAAACAATGATCAAGGTTTGGGGGAGTGTTAACTCCTCAAAAGTACTGATTATTATGCTTATTTCACAATGCCTTTGCTTGCCTTTGATTACATTTAATTGCATTTAGTTGTTAAATTCATGCATTTGCATAAAGAGTTAGGGGTGTTGTTTATTCTAGTGTGAAGGGTTACTTTGTTGGCATTATTGCAGGCTTCGCAGACCAGGACATGCCTGGCAGATCAGCGTAGGAGCAAGAGAATGAAATACCAAAGAGAATGTTGAGCTGTAATTGGCACAATTGGACCAGAAATTGCCAAGGCTCGGCTGACATAGAAGTGAAGTCTGATGCCCGGACATGTAGCTGTTAGATCTTGTACACGTCATCCATAGTATTCAAGTTGGGATAAGATGATTATATCACTTATCCCTTGCTCATTAAAAAAATCAAATTTCAAGGCTTAACCTAGGCGTCTCGTGCTTGCCTATTTAAAGAGTTTCGATCATTGATCCAAAAACAACTCGTGACGATCGGATTGGAAGAAAGGTTGCACCGAGGAGCGACGTGGTTCGACCAACTTGACTAATGGCTTGGAGACATTGAAGGGTTGCACCGATGGACCCCCTTCGTGCCCATTCCCTTTGTTTTATTTATTTTTATTCAATGGACCCCCAACCATGAACTAAGCTTTTACCGTTGGTTGGGGGATGTTTGCGTTTAAATGCTGGTTTTATGTTTAGTTTTTAATAATTCAATTGCCTTGGCATTGTTTTCTCTATCTCGCATGAACTTCACTTTTCTACATTCTTTGCCATGTGATCGCTGGCATTGTTTTCTTATTACATCTTAATATCTTAGCAGACTTGAGGGGTGACGATTAGTTGTCAGATACGAATGAGAGAAGCTTTGAAAGAAGATGTTCAACTAGATGAGTGTAGAGTGTCCACAAGTTATATATTTTGTACACATTCTGCCTTTATTATTGCTATTCTTAAGCTCATTTAGGCATATTTAGGTGCATTGCATACATAATAACAATATTTTCTCTTTTACCATGCATTCATTGAATATTTTATGTTTGGTTAAGAAAAGATGCTATTTTAGTTTTGTTTTAATTTTCAGGTATTGTAACTGTGTAGAGGAGCAGAGGACATGAGAGGATAGGAAAGCTGGGAACAAAAGGAGTTGTATAGAAGAAGTTCAAGGTGCCGTTGAGGACGCCGCCATAGAAACAATTCCGCTAAGTGCCACCCAGGCAGGAGTTACACCGACTTAGTCAAGATGGGTTGTGATTGAAAGAGGGCAATTCCCTGAGCCCAATGAGCCCAGTCTTCCAATTTTCTGAATCATGTAGCGGCCGGTAAAGCTGATCCAAGATTGATAAGTAAGAGTACTTATCTTTACTTGCTGAAGAAGGCAATGTCCAAAGAGTCCACATTCGAGATAGAAAGGAGTCAACATTTAATGTAAAGTTGCTTTAAGGACTTCTACTCCAAGGAGGACTCAAACTTAGACCATGAGCCCTATATATACCCATGTATGTGAGGGTATAGGGGCATGGAGAGTTGCACATATGCATAGATGCATAGCGGAGAGGTAGATAGATAAATTGGAGGTTTTGGAGGTTGCGACCCAACTCTCCTAGGGTTTAGGTTTTTTATGTAAAGTAGTTTTGAGAAACAGTTGTAACAGTTTTAGTGTGTTTTCAATGAAATATTCCAAGTTTGCTTAATTCATGTTATTCACTTCTTCAATTAGTCCTAAAAGTGTAGTTGAAGAAATCCATTGTCGGGCACGAAAGTGTAAGGCTCACGAAAAGATTAAGCACGGTCTTATCATGTCGAGGTGTTTACTAATTCGGCTTAGAAATAAGTGCGAGTTTAAGCTGCTAAAAGGAGCAACCAAATGTCGACTGCCTGTGTTAGGTTTATGTTGAGATTGGTAGGTATTGCCTACATCACGTGGTGACAAAATCCTTGCCTAGACATAGGAAGGATCTCTTAAGAAGTGCTCTCCCGAACTTGGAGTATCTGCCAGACTTGCCGCCAGGACTTATTTCCATTCCACTTGCCGAGACAACGAAAGTTGCAGAGGCAAAGACCCGCTGCGGCCGTGTGACAGGGTCATAGTTGCTGTCCACCATCACTCGTCGAGGCAGCAGATCATGGTAGCACTACACATTTAGGCTTTACAATGCAGTTTGCACACTACTTAACTACAATTACCTTACCCAATTTATCGACCTTATCTCTCCCTATCATCCCTTTCATCATTATCTTTATTTTACTTGTGTTTTATTATTTCCACATTTAAAGATTTAATTGTGTATTTACTAAATCCTTGTGCAAGAAACCATTCATATAAGCTACTCCAATCCATGTGGGGGACGATATCTTTTATACCAAACTTGAAAAGAGTGTGCACTTGCGCTCATAATTAGAGAACACCCAAACGCTCTACATGTTTTAGCGCCATTGTCGGGGATTGGCAACAACAATTGCATTTGAATTTCTGCACTTCTATTTTAGTTTTTGCACATTAAATTTCTGTTTATTTTATTGCTTAAAAAATTATGCCTCTTTGTTTTCTTTGGTGTATGTTCCGCCAGGGCGGCAAAGATGGCAGCCAACATCCACCTGAGGAGGGGAAGGATATGCCCGGACAAAAAGCTAAAAGTAGAGCCCTCAGGAAGTGGTTATGTTTCTGAAAAGCGCAACCCAACATAACTTGGTTTTTACTTTTATGTTTAATTTATTTTTATGTATTAGGATTAGATTTAATTTTTAGTTATTTTTTTAATTTATTTCAGGTTAGGAGTGAAGGCAAGACTAAGAAGGATGAAAGAATAAAGGAGAAGCCCAATCTAGCGGCCAAGGTAGATGAGCATAACGACTAGCAGCTTCATAATGGCTAACCGCAACGGCTATATTTGCAACAGCTAGCGGAACGAATATCACAGCGTAACAGATAGAAGCACAGAAATTGCGCTGCAATCATTACCGCCCGTAGATAGCGTGCCCGCCAAGGCAACAGAGAAAAGTGGCTATATAAAGCCAACTATTCTCTTCATGTTCTTCACTTTGCTCTCTCCTTTACTCTCAATTCTTCTATTCAATATCTGTTTTCAAGATTTCACTTGCTTTACTTTCTTGCAATTTCTTTTTCTTTCTTTAAGAAAACACAACCGATCTCACAATTATGGACACATCAAAACAAACTGCATCCACCTCCAAGCCAGCCTTTTAGAGGTTCTTAAACCCTGCTGTCGTGGCAACTTACAAGCATCACTTCACAGAGCGGAAACTCTAAGAGGAAATAGGGTTCCAATACACCAAGCCAGATGGAAATTTTGGCCTTGAACCCACCATATTCGAAAGGGTTCACAAGTTGGGTTGGGACATTTTCGCGCGACAGCCAGAAGGGATAAACATCAATAAGGTGTGAGAATTCTATGCCCACAAGCCTACGCCATGAAATCCTTTTGTCTATGTCCACGACGAAGGAGTCAAGCTCACAGCGGAAACCATCAACAACTTCTACTGCATAAAAATCAGAGGGAATTCGTATAAAGAATGTAAGTCCTACTTAATGGCGACTGACTACGAAAAGATCAAGAAAGACACATGTCGGCCCAACACCAAATGGCTAACCGACAAGAATAATGGTTCAGTCAACCGCTGTGATCTCCTGCCGGAGGCTGTTCTCTGCAGCAACTTCGTCCAACGCTGCCTGATGCCCACCTCGCACGGATCAACAGTCAATAGGCAATGATTGGCCCTTATCCACGGCATTATGAAGGGGCGCCCAATCAACGTTGGCGAAGTAATTCTAGAGGAGATCTATGCCCACGCAGACAAGCCCAACGCCAAGGGACCTCTTGTCTTCCCTGCACTCATCACAGGCCTATGCGCCAACTTCCGCGTGCCATCGCATCCCAAGGATACAATCATTCCTGTCAAAGAAGGGTGGACAAGAAAGGCGCGCCTCCAAATGATGTAGGAGTCGGAGCCGGAAACACCGTCAACCGCCCAGTCGCCGTCCCAACCTTCTGCCACCCCAGCCATAGTGCGTAGTACTGAAGCTGCCCTCTCCTCCGCCGTGATCCCTCTGCTGCGCAGCCTTGTCGAAAGCTACCAAAGGATCGAGCACAAACAAGTGATCTTCACCAAATATATTGTGGAGGTGCAAGAGGCCTTTGTGGCCTACTTGCTTGACAAATATCATGACGATGGCCCATAGTTGCCCGTATGCCCATCAGAGTTAGCAGCGTCTAAATCGACCCAGATCACACCTAGACCAGCTACTACTCCAACCACCGCTGACAGCGAGGGGCCGCACATCTGACCCAAGAGAAGGACCTCGCCTACTCCCATCCAGTCGTACAACCTCACCTTCTCATCTGAGTCAGAGAAAGAGGAGGAGACGACCGTCGCCTCCACAACAGCAGAGGAGGCAACTACCAAAGAAGCCGAGGACTCAGACATGGAGATATCTGACTCCTTCGATGATGAATTGAACGAGGCAGCAAGGAAGAGTAAGCGACCGCCGCAGCAACCGAGTTTCATGGTGGAGGGTCTGAAACTGAGCTAGAAGCACCAGCAAAACGACTCACACCCAACCGAATCCAGCCGTCGTGTGGCACGAAGAAGAGCCCTTCTGCCACATGCCACCTAGTCTTGCTTGCCTCCTCAAAATCCTCCACCGACGCAGCAACAACAGAGGGGAAATCCCCTAGTTTATAGCACCTTTTCTTTTATTTATTTTTTTCTTTTTATGTTTTCTTTTATTTTATATGTTTCTCTTTTTATGTTTTATTTCTTTTTGTTTTTTAGGCATTGAGGGCAATGCCAACCTTGAGTTTGGGGGAAATAGTCCTCTTTGTTTTAGGTTCATTTAGTAGCATATAGGAGCATATGTAAATTCTGCCATAAACACTTAATGAAGTAGAAACTCTTAGTTCAAAAACTTGTGCGTATGATAGTTAGCCGACTTCATATATTCGCACCATACTTAAAAATTGTTGACTTAACTATAGGAAGAAGCATGAAAAATACTTAGAAATTTTTTATTTTTGCCAATTATTCTTACATTGTCTGTTAATTGCTGAATTTTGCTTGAGTTCTAAGTTTAACACTGCCTGCTTTACTTAATAACAATTTCTTAATTGAATACAGGTTTGCCGCCACGGCAGCACAAGGCAGTAGGACAAAGATAGTGAAAACCCTAGAGGTGCCCGAAACAGGCTCTAGGTAGGATGTTCAAATACCCTAGAGGTGCCAGAAACAAGCTCTAGGAAGGATCATGAACAAGGACACTCCACTGCTATAAAAGTCCAAGTATCTAAACCGAGTGACGAACAAATTAGCAAGAGTGAATGAAAGCCTTCACGAGATGACTCTATTCGAAAGGTTCGAAGTTTCGTAGAGTGCACCTATCTTAGCTTCAGACCCAGAGAATAGTTGTGATGATCTGAAGCCCTTAAAGCCATGATCAAAAAAGAGAAAAGAAGTGCCTAACTGTACTGCCAAGGCAGGAACTCATATCCTTTTTAGTAATTTAATTATATTCAATATTCTTTGTTAACTTAATTATCTTAGCATGTTTAAGCATGGACACAGACCTGCACGCACTGCACTGGCACTAAGAAAATTAAAATATAAGATATTTCATGCCATTCTCTATCACTAACATTAAATAGGTGCCACGACCTTGAGGTAAGAAATCAAGTTAAAGGCTAAGTTTCTGCTAATCTTGTGCAAGGGCAAGTTTACTAGTTAGGTTGCATTGCTTGAGGACAAGCGATAGTTCGAAATTGGGGGTATGTTGAGTGTCCACGAGTTCTATATTTTTTTACATATTCCTACCCTTATTATTGCTATTCTTAAGCTCATTTAGGCATATTTAGGTGCATTGCATGCATAATAACAGTATTTTCTCTTTTACCATGCATTCATTGAATATTTTATGTTTGGTTAAGAAAATATACTATTTTAGTTTAGTTTTTATTTTTAGGTGATGTAACTGTGTAGAGGAGCAAAGGACAAGAGAGGATAGGAAAGCTGGGAACAAAAGGAGCTGTACTGAAGCAGTTCCAGGTGCCACTGATGACGACGCCATAGCAGCAATGCCACCAAGTGCCGCCCAGGAAAGAGTTACACCGACTTAGTCAAGATGGGTTGCGAGTGAAAGATGGCAATTCCCTGAGCCCAATGAGCCCAGTCTTGTAATTTTCTGAAGCCTATAGCGGCCGATAGAGCTGATCCAAGATTGATAAGTAAGACTACTTATCTTTATTTGCTGAAGAAGGCAACGTCCAAAGAGTCCACATTCAAGAAAAAAGGAGTCAACATTTAAGGTAAAGTTACTTTAAGGACTTCTACTCCAAGGAGGACTCAAACTTAGACCATGAGCCTTATATATACCCATGTATGTGAGGGTATAAGGGCATGGAGGGTTGCACGGATGCATAGATGCATAGTAGAGAGGTAGATAGATAGATTGGAGGTGTTGGAGGTCGCGACCCAACTCTCATAGGGTTTAGGTTTTTTTATGTAAAGTAGTTGTGAGAAACGGTTGTAACAGTTTAAGTGTGTTTTCAATGAAATATTCCAAGTTTGCTTAATTCATGTTCTTCACATCTTCAATTAGTTCCAAAAGTCTAGTTGAAGAAATCCATTTTTCGGGCACGAATGTGTAAGGCTCACGAAAGGATTAAGCACGGTCTTATCATGTTGAGGTGTTGACTAATTCGACTTAGAAATAAGTGTGAGTTAAGCGGCTAAAAGGAGAAACCAAACGTCGAATGCCTGTGTTAGGTTTACGCTGAGATTGCTAGATATTGTCTACATCACGTGGTGACAGAATTCTTGCCTAGACATAGGAAGGATCACTTAAGAATTGTTCTGCCGAACTTGGAGTATCTGCCAGACTTTCCGCCAGGACTTATTACCATTCCACCTACTGAGACAGCAAAAGTTGCAGGGGCAGAGACCCGCTACGGCCGCGTGACAAGGTCATAGCTGTCGTCCACCATTACCCACCAAGGCAGCAGATCATGGCAGCACAACACACTTAGGCTTTACAATGCAGTTTGCACACTACTTAACTACAATTACCTTACACAATATGTCGACCTTATCTCTCCCTATCATCTCTTTCATCACTATCTTTATTTTACTTGTGTTTTATTATTTCCACATTTAGAGATTTAATTGTGTATTTACTAAATCCTTATGCAGGAAACCATTCATAGAAGCTACTCCAATCCCTGTGGGGGACGATATCCATTTACTCGGTTTTTACCTTTCAGTGCCAAAATATGCATTTTAGGCCAAATTTTCACTACATGGAAAGTTCATATTAGGCATATCACCCTTTTACCACTTGACCATAATATAGACATAACAAAAGAGACTTTATCAACTAGTACATGCACCTTGCCACCAACTAGGAGTTCAAAAGGGTCAATATACATTACCTATAGCTTTGTTGTAACTTGTGCAACGCTTCAACTCCTCCGATCTCGATCCAAAACTTAGCTAACCTGAAATGGATGAAATGAAATGCATTAGGCATACTTTTGCCTAGTGAGGTAGTCACAAGGATAACAATGTTGTACTATGCAATTTCATCTCTACATTAACAATGTTCATGACATGATTTTCCGACGACAACACAATGATCATGCTCAATAACAATATAGTCATATTTTATCAATAATTCTTTGGATCGATTCCGGATAATGGATACACAAATTCCTACACCTCGCCAAAACAATGAGTGGTCATATCCCTCCGCCTCACCAAAGGAACCAATACATAAACATCCCTCCACCTCACCAAATCAATATAGGCCGTAGTCCTAGGACCGTAGTCCACCCGTACACTGAGCTCATGAATTATATGGCATGCCAATTGTATCCAATGTCCGGTGACAATGACAATATTCAATATTCATTAACAATAACAATGATTGATGTATCCAATGATTCAATGTCCTTATCAATATTCAATATCAATGTTTCAATGACATATCGATACAATAATCAATGACAATTTCAATACTTACTTAAATGACCAATGATAATATACTTTAACAATGACAATGGATATAACATGCTTTATACCTATTAACAATGACAATGTCGATATCCGATATCCAATGTACAATGCAATGCTTACCTGGACTTACCAATATGCCCGTTAAACGAACCGGTGCCATAACCTTAAAAACAATGTTAGCTATGTATTCAAAATTGATAACAATGAATTCGGGAAGTCTACTCGCCTAAGCCTGAGAATCCAACTATACTCACCTTGCTAATATGATGCTCCTACGGCTCTCGTTGGATGAAAGGATGAATGTGAGACTATTACAATCATCAACCTGGGCAATAGTATATCCAGCACCACGGTCATCTGGACCAGACATGGGCCCTTGGTGAGGAACCTTTGAACACGATCAAAGTTTCTAAACATTATCCAGGGTATCAATTGATGGGAACAATCCCACGTGCAGACAAAATATTTCTGACTCACCTGAAATGACGAAAATAGCATTGTATAAGTGAGAGGCAACACCAAAATCAAAAGACCAATGTGCTAGATCATAGTCCTTTACTTGAATTTATATAGCTATTGCCTTAGATTAAAATATTATACAGATTGCATTAGTTCAACTTACCAAAGCAGTTAATGGAAAGTAGTAAAACATGTCCGTAAAGATTGCCATACCTGTATGTAAATCACCGGAAGTATTATTTAACATGGATTTACAAGAAGAAGAAGCAACTCAATTGTTTCAACATTAGTACAATTTCCCCGAGGGGTGTACCATTTTATGTATCATATAAATTGAAGCAAATACAACCATTTGTTTTCTTAACATGGATTTACAAATATCCCCATTGAAATGAGATTTGCTAAATAAAAATACCTCCAAATCCAATCTTTGACATATTGAGGACTCAACTAATTATTTTATACATTCCCTCAGCTGAATACCTTCCCTCCAATTCGAAAAAGTTGTGCAACCCATGAATATCACCACAAATTGTCACGGGGCTTTTCACAGGCTGTGATAATATATATATATATATATATAAACAAAACAAGTCAATAAATTTTTAGTTTAAAATGAAACGAAAAAAAGCTTGCAGTAAACACACAAAATTAACTACATTACATAAATAAATTGTATTGAACTGAGTAAAAATTTGCTCTTTGTATTCATTAATTATAAATTAAATAAAATTCACATGGGCAATAGAATTTGTGCTATTGCAAAAAATATCTTATAACAAATTCAATTGAAAACCGCTTTCGCAGCCATAATAAAGCATAATCGATTATTCAGAAAAATTAAACAACTAAATTAACTGCTCAAAATTTTCATACTTTCTTGGAAAACAAACAGATTCTAGGGGGAGACAGGTACCTGCTGCTCCGAAAGTGGCTTACATTGCATGAGCTACGAGATCGACGGCTAAGCCTTTGGGTGATGGATTAGCGCCCATATTCGATATATAAGTAGCAAGAATCGACCATGCCAGTTTAGGATTACTTTTGAAAAGTGAAGTGGAAAAGCTAGTTTAAAAACCAGTTTTTAAAAGTGTTTCTAGATTTTTAGTTTAAAATTTAAGTGTTTAGTATTATTGTCAAAAAGTACTTTTAAGAAGATAAATGATCATTTTAGACATGATATTATAAGTTATATATATATAATATTTAAATTTTTTAATGTTGTAAGATACCAGCTTAAATTATTATAAAAATATAAAAATATTTTTATTAATAAATACATTTTTTTGACAATTGTACTTGTTTCATGAAAATATAATAAATTTTAAATATTTTATTTAAAAACATTCGACATGAATAAATACATGTTATTTTTGAACTAAAAAAATAATGATTAATTATAACTCGTAAAAAATATAAATTTATAAATAAACACAATAACAAATGAATGTTAAAATTATAATCCGGCTCCCAAAACATTTTTACAACCGCAAAATCTAAAAAATTTAACTTTTGCGTTTGGGTTAGAACGCACTTTTCAAAAGTAGTTTTTCCTCCAAAAGCTAGCTGTTTAGCATTATTTTTACCTCCAAACAAGCTTTTAGCCCCAAAAGCTATTTTAAAAAACAATGTTAATCGTTATTTGGATTAGGGATAACCCTAACCCTAGTTTGGTTTGGGAATATTTTTGTGTCTACACTCTTTAGGACTCTATTACTTCAGTGACGAAGTCGAAATGAAAGAGTGTGTGAATTGAGGAAACAAGTGGAGTGTGTAGCCTGGAGTATCCGACGCAGATCTCGGTTTCAATACCTTTTCTTTTTGAAAATATTTTATACATAGGTTTTTTAGTTCTAGTGTTTAGATATTTAGGTTGTGATTTAGATTTTAAGGGTTTAGGTTGTAGGGGTAGAATTTAGAGTTTATGGTTAAAATTTAGGATTTTGGGTGTTAGAGTGTAGGATTTAGGTTTTAAATTTTATAGTTTAAATGTAAAAGATTATATAATTTTTTTACACAGTTCGTGTATCAAAATTTAACTCTTTTTTATATATATTTTCTTAATCATTCTGAGAAAAAAAAAAGCATACAAGGGATAATTGGTAAACACTAAATAAGTTCTTCTCTTTTTAACTTGATTCTCAGTTTAATGTTTAAGGTAAATGTCAGGATTCGAATATATATATATATATATATATATACATTTACCTTAAACATTAAACTGAGAATCAAGTTAAAAGGGTGGCAACGGACGAGATGGGGACGGTTTTGCATTCCACATTCCGTCTCAAACATTTGCAGGTACATTTTGAGCAAAATCACATTTAATGTTTCATAATTTTTTTCGTCCGAATACATTTCCTTGTGGATCCACGTGGGTTTTGAAAATCCTTATCTCATACACTTTTCTTGTGGACCATTTAAATATTTTATGATTTTAATCAATACATCGATTAGATAGTGACATGTATCCTTATTACCAACCCACAGTCTGAAGCTTGCAAGGATACTTGCGAGGTTGATAAAATTATGAGCAAAATTTCCAGATTTTCATATAAAGACAAATCATCTTAATAATGTTGGTGATTTACTTCTTAGGCTTTTGATGATTTTAGCATGTTAATTGAAATATGTTGTAGCTCATGTTCAAACACAACTGGTCTTGTGAAATCATTTATTAAATGACTTCAATTAATTGCAAGATCGTTACTAATGAAGTCAAAACTTCAGATTTTGCTTGGGGCCTGCCATTTTATATATAAATTACTAATTCGCATCAAACCTCTTTCTAATCATACACGACCTAACAAATCATTTGATATCAATTTGCTTGCCATATTTAGCTCATGTCCAACCCGAAGACATTGAACAAAGGTTAAACATATATTTTGTTACTTTCTAGGTACGAAAGACATGAGATTATTTGTCTCTAATCTATCCAAATTAGAATTTGTTGGTTTTGCAGATGCATAACACTTATTTGATCCTCATAATACTCGATCACAAATTAATTATGATTTACATATGATGGTACTGCAATTTCTTGGTGCTCCATAAAACAAGAAATTATCGCCACTTCCTCTAATCATGCTGAGATTTTGGCTATCCATGAGGCTAGTTGTGGATGCTTGTGGCTAAGGTTAGTGTTCCATCACATTCGAGAAGATTGTGGTTTACACTCGAAAGAGTAGATCCGACAATCTTATATGAAAATACAACCTACATTCCCCAACTTAAAGAATGATACATAAAGGGTGATTGAACAAAACACATCTCAACAAAATTCTTCTTCACTCATAATATATAAAAGAATGAAAACATTGATGTCCAACATATTTGTTCAAGTGAAAATTTCACAGGTCTATTTACTAAGGCGCTTCATACTACTTTGTTTGATAACTTAACATACAATATTAGATTACGTCGTTCTAAATATCTCATGGGATGTTTTCATGTAGGAGTAAATATGTGTTGCACTCTTTTTCTCTTAAACCAAGGTTTTGTCTCATTGAATTTTTCTGGTAAGGTTTATAATGAGGCAACATGTTATGTATACTAGTAAGTTTTTTCCTTCAAAAATGTGTACTTTTTTCCTTCACTAAGATTTTTTCCCACGAGATTTTTATCTTAGTAAATTTTTCACGAGGCACATTATCTTCATGGATATCTAGATGAGTGTTATGTATATTTATTTATGGTGAATATTCATGTATTAAATGTGACTTAATTATACTTTATTATTAAGATTTAATGCCCATTAGAATTAAGATTTTTCTCTTATGTCTATAAATATTTAGTTTAGATAAACATCAACTATGTTTGGCAGTTAGTGGATAACTAATAGCCGATAGCGGATTATATTAGCTTGGATTAGTAGGCTTACGGTGGGTTGTGGGTAATTTAGAATTAAAAGATGAGGGAAAAAGAAAAAAGGTAAAAAGAAAGAATTAAAAAGAAAAAAGAAGGAAAAATTAAAAAAGGACAAAAGAATATGAATATATATATATAAGTATTATTATTAGTATTATTATTATCATTAATATTTCTATCTATTATTATTGTCACTAGTATTGTTTATCATTGTTATTATTATTATCTATTTTCATTTTATTATTATTATTATTATTATTATTATTAGTATTTTCGAATTTTTATTATTATTATATTATTATCATAATTATTTATATTATTATTATTTTATCATTTGTTATTATTATTACTTTCGTGCGTTATTATTATTATTATTATTATTATTATTATTATTATTATTATATTATTATCATAATTATTTATATTATTATTATTATTATTTTATCATTTGTTATTATTATTATTATTATTATTATTATTATTATTTGTGTTATCATTATTAGTATTTTCGTATTATTATTATTATTATTATATTATCATAATTATTTATATTATTATTATTTTATCATTTGTTATTATTCTTATTATTTAAAATTGTTATTATTATTATTTACTATTACTATTACCACCACCACCACCACCACCACCACCACCACCACCAGGCAAAGCAAGCAAAATAAATAAGTAAAGAATAAATAAAAGAACCAAATATTATTACACACAGTCCATTTACATCAAGAGCCCAAAGAAATAAACAATACACCATTACATACTTAGCCCGTTTGAGCCCAAATAATTCATGGCTCATCTATCACAAAACCCTAATCCTTGTCTTTCTTTCGCAGCCATCTAGCAGCCGTTGAATTTGATGGCAATCTGACGGCCCAGATCGTGTCCAAAAGAGAAACCCTAAATCCCTTCTTCTCATCTGACGCCGCTTTCATCGTGACCGTTGGATCGCGCCACATCCAACGACTCAGATTACACCCGATCAAAAACCCTAGGAGTTTTCCATTTCGTCTCGTGCCACACGGATTCGTGACCGTTGGGTCAAGCGGCAACCAAGGGTCCAGATCGCACGACGCGGAAAACCCTAAGAGACCAATCCCTACTTGCGCCGCAGCCATCCGATCGTGACATGATCTTACGGCTCAGATCAACCTAGAGAGCCTTTCAGAACTTGCACGCGCCCATACGCGACTACTCAGAACCCGACGTGCGACGCTTCGGCTTACCCACGCGCGTGTCCCAACCATGCCTGACCCCTCGTCTACCACAATCACACGTCTAGTCGTGTCTCCCCTTCCCTTTTAGGGAATTTGGACATGCAAAGGACGAAAAAATAGGCATCATATACCATAAACACAACGAAAAAGAGAAAATTCAAAAAGCTTGAAGTAGTAAAAAATACAGCAAAGAAAAGAAAGCAAAATCAGAGCTAAGACCGAATGCAAACAATTTCCAAATAGCCAATAGGGTTCGGTTTTCATGTATCACTTTTTGACTTTGCATGTAATATTCCGGTTATATAAAGAATCGAGAAAAAATTGAAAAAGGGAGGATTGGAAGAAATAAAAAAAGAGCAATAGAAAAGAAGCTTTCGAGGTATCGATTTTCCCCATTTTCTATTGCATGCATATGAAAAAAGGAGAGATCGAGAGTTCATAGTTTTACCTTTTCGTAGCTTCGTCTTGTCTCGTGGCGAGTCGGCTTCTCACCGTTTAGCCACGTCTCATCCTGCCGACGATAAGTCGTCAATCTCCTTGAGGTCATACGCGGCGAGTTGATAAAAAACGGCAAAACAAAGCAAAAAAGGGTTCGGGTTTCATTTTAGGGATTCGAAGAAAACACAAAAGGGCCTTTGTTTTCTCTAATCTCTCAGATTTGTGAAGGGTCACTCTAAAACAGATAAAGGGTCTTTAGGTTTTGTCTCGATGTTTGCTGGTGCCGGTTAACAGCGACAGGCATAAGGGGGAACAGACTCAGTTTTTTTCTAACCTAAGAGAACATGTAAAAAAAGGAAAGAAAAGAAAGGGTTTTTTGGTCTAAAAAACGTCTGAAAGAGGTAAAATCCATTTTAAAAGTAGCATTTATACCGACCATTGTTTTTTACAATTGGGTTATTTGCCATACAGTCCTTCCGCGTTTCTGATTTCGTTCTACTAGGGCTTCTGTCTTTTAAAATCCCGTCCCTAGTCCTTACAATTTTAAACATTTTTTAATCTCATCGCTAACCATTTCAAGCATTTTCTTTTTGGGAAAATTCTTTTTTAAACCCTCTTTTTGTTTTCTTTTGTTCAATTTAACCCATAACATGTGGTTTAATCACTTTATTAGTCCCTTTTGTTCATGCATATTTAAATTTCGACTTTTACTTTTTCTTATTTATGATTTGATGTCGGTATGTTTCGAATGTGATTACGATGTATATAGTATGTGGTTATATGTATGATATGATCTTATATAGTATTGGTATGTGGTTATATGTGTGATGTGATTTTGCATAGTATATGTATTATATTCCTTTTTCTTTTTGCATGACTATATATGTTATGTAGTTTTCTTATGTAGCTATAAAAAATGTGTATTTTTTTTGCTCAGCAAAGGTTTTTATTATTATTCAGGGAAATGATACAAAACCTATTGCCTTAGCTCGTATGCGTGCCTCATTAAAAACCTCCCTAAGACTAGATGGAGGAAAAGACTACAGCACATACGAGCTTATGAAACCACCAACCGTTAAAGAAATAAAAAACACTCTAGCAACTCCTTGTCATCCCACGCAACAACCCACGACTCAAATACATCAAACAACCCCCTAGAAAACTGCCTTAAGAGCAGCCCTCACCAAATTCAAAATTTTCCTACAAACCCTTAACACGAGGAGCAAGCTATAAAGGTATAAACCAAACCACAAGAACCTGCCCAACATCATATTAATTCCTACAAAATCAATACAATCGCCACCATGCTTTGAACAATTCATGACGGTGCATACCTTCTTTCGCCAGCGCATTTGTGATAACTGCATGAATATCCTTGTTTTCATACCTTTTTGATATAGAATTTGCCTGTTCTTGAGCCCATATCATATCATTTAGACTGGATTTAGGTTGCATTTTCTTCTTTTGGGTGCATCTTTATTTTTGCTGGTTATTAGTCCATGTTTAGGGGTACTACTCGAAAGGTTGGTTTTGGGTTTGATGATGCACAAGAAGGGAGTCTAGCGAGAGAAAGCTTGCGTTGGGGATTACTATAGCATATTGGAAGTGGATATTGGCCAACACGTGAGCTGTGAGGACACGTGAGCTGTAGTAGCACATGAATATGTAGAAAAGGAAAACCTGACATGTGCAGCAGCCGGTACCCACCTGCAAACTGTCCTTCTTGTCCCCTCGTGGCAGAGCTTGTCGGTGGATATTCCTTGGGATTATCAAGGAATCTTTAGGGCATAAAACCCTATGAGCCTCCACTATATAAAGAGGGAGAGAAGTGTGAAAAGAGAGGGAGAGAGAAAAGAGAGAGAGAGGTGCGTGCTAAACAAGGAGAAAGAAGCATTCTTCTTTATCTTCTCCAACTTGGTGTCCTCCATCATTGAAGCTCCAAGGAGTGGCCTCGACAGCCTCAAGAGAGGCGGTGAGCCTAAGACAGTCAGACAGTCCATGGCAGAGAGGGAGTTCACCTTTCTTTCTGTCGCTTTAGCATTTCTTGTTTATATCTTTATCTTTGGGAATGTTATCACAATGATACGTTGGATGATATTGCCCAACCACGAACTGTTTTAGGTGGCTTGGATTTGATGGATAATTTTATTCTTAAGTACTTTTTAACGCATGCTATAGTTTTCTAGTGTTTATCATGTTCTATGCTTTGCTTATGCGTTTTATTTCCTTAAAGTTCTAGGAGCCCTAGAGAGTTGGTTGTTCTTTAAGTGTTTGTTGAGGTTAGTAATCGAGAGAGCTACCCTTAGAATCCCCATAAGCAATAGAGTGGTTGTCGAGAGGCGGACTCTAACCTACCTTAGAGATAAGTGATAGGTTTCAAGGGCTAAAAATGATAGTTTGTAAAGGATAGGGGAGTGTTAAGAGTTTACGCCGAGAGGTATGGCTATAGCATTTCTGACTCCCAGTTTCCTGGCTAGAGATAGTTTAAGAACACTTTTAGCAAATCCCGCCTAGCATAGAAGATAGCTGAAGAGCCTTAGTATCGTTAAGAAGCTTAGTTTAGGTTGTCCATCATTCACAGCCAGTCATTCCGTAGTGAGTTTCGCATACGAAAGGGGACATGTTCATCATATTGTTATCTCAACTTTCTTTACATTATTTTGCTACAACATTATTTTACACCATCTCTTTTACTATAGCATTTTCACCTGCAAAAAAGTCCATTCAATATTGTTATAACAAACCGTGAATACCTTCAATCCCTTTGGAGACGATACTCACTCACTCACTCACTTTACTACTCGTTCGACGTGTATACTCGCACCATATTTACGTATCATTTATAGTACATTACGCGCAAGAACAAGTTTTTGGCGCCATTGTCGGGGATTGGCAATTGGTTTTTTACGGTTTTTTGTTTATATCGCTTGTTCTTTTTGTTTTTGTACATATTTATTTGGGATTTTTCATTTTTCTTTTCAGGCGTCCTACTAGTGCATGACCAGAAGAAGACCTAGAGGACCCCTGCAATCACCTATTTCTGAAATCGAGCATTTCTTGCGACTCAAGAGACGTGTTCGAAGAGAAGAGACCAGAAACATGAACGATGAAATACCACAACCTCTAGGTAACGAAGATGCTATGGCTAATGGCCAAGGAGAAGCAGCTCGACCTCGAGCCATTAGAGATCATTTGACTCCTATCTTGGATGATCTCTATCCCAGAATAGTAGCTCCAGAAATTCAGGTAGCCCAGATCGAGCTTAAACCTGTTATGTTCAACATGTTGACCACTATTGGTCAATTTGGAGGTATGCCTCACGAAGATGCAAGACAATATATTCGTGCTTTCTTAGAAGTTTGTGACTCGTTCAGACAGCAAAGAGTGCACGAGGATGTGCTAAAGCTTAAATTGTTTCCATATTCTTTACGTGATCGTGCTAGAGCATGACTAAGTGGAGTGCCAGCTAGATCAATGGAGACTTGGACAGATCTATGCAAAAGTTTTCTACTACGATATAATCCACCAAATAGAAACACTCAGTTGAGAAATGATATTGCTTCTTTTCGTCAAGCTGATGACGAATCTATGTACAAGTGTTGGGATTGATTCAAGCGATTATTGAGGAAGTGCACAAATCATGGTTTTCCCGATTGGACCCAAGTGGTTATGTTCTATAATGGAGTGAATGCTCCTACAAGGATGATGTTAGATGCTTCAGCAAATGGGACCTTGTTAGACAAATCATCGGAGGAAGCACTCGACATTCTTGATAGGGTAGCCAACAATGACTATCAGTTTCCGACCACAAGGCTTGGAATGGGGAGGAGACCCCAAGTAGTTCGAGAAAGTGAAGTTGATGACTCGATAGCCACCCAGTTAGCTGCTATCACCGATATGCTAAAGAACCTCCAACGTCACAGTGAAGTCAAGAAAGTGAAGTCTGCAACCTCATGTCTCATATGCGATGGCAATCACCATTTGAGTGAATGCCCTAACAATCAAGAGTCAACCAACTATGTGGGGAATTATTACCGCAACAACAATCCATACTCTAATACCTACAACCCAGGATGGCGTCAGCATCCAAATTTTAGTTGGGGTAATCAAGGCACAACAATTCTGTACAGCCAACGCCACAGCAAAATCTGATCGAAGCACCACCTTCTAACCAGATGAAGCCATGGCAAGGTCACAAGGGAGTAGTATCTTCATCAAACAGTTCATTGGAGACCACATTCAAAAATTTATGGCTATGATGAAAGATTTATGGGAACCACGAAAGTTTTGCTACAGGACCATTCATCAAACATTAAGAATCAAGGAGCCTTATTGCAAAGCCATAGTTCTTCTCTCAGAGCTTTAGAGACACAAGTTGGTTAGATAGCTCAAACCTTACATACGCGACCACAAGTAAGTCTGCCTAGTGACAATGAAGCCACTAAGCACCATAGCAAGAAGCAATGCAACGCACTCACATTAAGGAGTAGAAAGGAAATTAACAAATAGGACAAGTTTGGGGGAAAGGAGAAGGAGGAATCTCAGCCCAACTTGCCTCCCGAAGAAGATAACTCACAAGACCCTCCAGCTGAAGAGAAGGATGAGGAGGAAGTCATAGCAAAAGAAACACCGGAGGAGGAGCCTGCTTTTGCTACAACAAAAGATGCAACTCCACCAGTCCAGATAGATGAAGTTAGACCCCCACCTCCTTTTCCTCAATTACTCAAGAAGTAGAAAGAAGACCTTCAATTCCAGAAATTCATCGATATCCTGGAAAAATTACATATCAATGTCCTATTTCTGGAAGCCATTGATCAGCTGCCAACATATGCCAAGTTCCTTAAGGATATAGTTACAAAAAAAAGGTCGAGAAGCAAGAAATTGTCGCTATAGCAAAAGAATGTTGTTCGGTGTGGAGTAAGCTGCCACCTAAGAGGAAGGACCCAAGTAGCTTTGCTATCCCATGCTCTATTGGCGATAAGTTTATTCGAAGAGCACTTTGCGATTTGGGATCAAGTGTTAACTTGATGCCTAAGTCGATTTTTCTGAAACTGGGAATACAAGAAGCACAACCCACCAAGGTTGTGCTACAGCTAGCAGGTCACTCTCATGTTCTCACAGAAGGAAGAATTGAATATGTCGTGGTAAAAGTGGATCGATTTATCTTTCCAGTCGACTTCTTAATCCTCGACTGTGAAGCTGACAGCAACACACCCATTATCTTGGGTAGGCCATTTTTAGCCACCGGGCGAGCTTTAATCGATTGTGAGAAGGGTGAGTTCACGATGCGAGTAGCTGATCAAATGGTCACGATCAATATTCATGACACCCTCAAGTATGCGGACAATCCGGGAGCATGCCAATATATAGATGATATAGCACATAATGGAACTACAGAGTTTTGCTGTAGCAATGAGATGCAAATGGAAGAGTTTGAAGCACTCTGCAAAGATGATGATTCAGACCTAGAAGAACTCTCAAGGGAACTAGATCAGTCTAGTCGACTCAAAGCTAGACCAAGTACGCACTTTGAACCTCTTGATTTTTTAGAATTTGTACCTCCTAAGCCTTCCCTTGAGCATGCACCTACTCTAGAACTGAAACATTTGCCATCACATCTTTAGTATGTTTACTTAGGGAGCAATGAAACTTTGCCTGTGAAATCTCATCTAGTCTCACCTAAGCAAGAAACTAGATTAGTAAATATGTTGTTACAACATAAAAATGCGCTAGAGTGGACTATGACTGATTTGAAGGGTGTAAGCCCTGCTATATGTATGCACAAAATTTTGCTTGATGACTGTCACAACAATTTTGTTGAGCCCTAGAGAAGATTAAACACAATCATGAAGAACGTGGTAATGAAAGAGATAATTAAGTGGCTTGATGCTGGAGTAATCTATCCGATATCTGATAGCTCATGGGTCAGCTCGGTGTACTGTGTACTGAAGAAGGGAGGCGTGATCGTGGTAAGCAACGAGGAGAATGGGCTATTTCCTACTAGAACCGTCACAGGGTGGAGGATTTGCATGGACTATAGGAAGCTCAACAAGGCAACCAAGAAGGACCATTTCCCCTCCCATTCATTGATCAGATGTTAGATCTACTAGCGGGCAAGGCATTCTACTGCTTCCTTGATGGGTATTCTGGGTAAAATCATATTGCTATAGCACCCCATGACCAAAAGAAGACGACTTTCACATGCCCTTATGGAACTTACGTTTTCCGTAGAATGCCTTTTGGTATCTGCAATTCTCCAGCAACTTTTCAAAGATGTATGCTGGCTATTTTTACAGACATGGTCGAGGATTTTTTTAGAAATTTTCATGGATGACTTCTCGACCTCCGGAGATGACTTCGACACATGCTTGGGCAATCTCAGCAAGGTTCTAAAGAGGTGTGAGGAAGCTGACTTGGTGCTCAATTAGAAAAAATGCCATTTCATGGTAACGGACGGAACGATCTTAGGCCACAAGATCTCGAAGCAAGGGTTAGAAGTTGACAAAGAAAAGGTCGAGGTCATTGAAAAACTACCTCCCCCACTACTGCCAAGGGAGTAAGAAGCTTTCTAGGGCATGATGGCTTCTATCAGAGATTCATCAAGGACTTTTTGAAGATCTCAAAGCCGCTATGCAATTTGCTACAGCAAAATCAACCAATTGTGTTTGAAAAAGATTGCCATAGTGCATTTCAAGAGCTAAAGAAGAAGCTTATCTCAGCACCGGTTGTCATTCCACCTAATTGGAACGAGAAATTTCAGCTAATGTGTGATGCAAGTGACTACGCCGTCGGTGCAACACTTGGACAACGCCGAGGTAAACTCTTTCATGTTATTTATTATGTTAGTCGCACTTTGAATGATGCACAAATCAATTACACCACTAATGAGAAAGAATTGCTTGTTGTACTATTTGCCTCTGATAAGTTTAGGTCATACTTGATAGGCACTAAGTTTATAGTTCATACCGATCATTCAACCATCAAGTACTTAGTGACTAAAAAGGATGCTAAGCCTAGACTTATTAGATGTATACTCTTGCTACAAGAATTTGATTTAGAAGTTAGAGATAGGAAAGGATGTGAGAACCAGGTAGCTGATCATCTATCTAGGCTAGAAAATGCTATCGCACAAGGTAGTGAATATGAAATTAAGGAGGAATTCCCTGGAGAGAAACTATTGTCCGCTATGGCAATTCCGTGGTATGCTGATATAGTTAATTATCTTGCTAGTGGTATTTTGCCTCTTGATTTATCTAGTCAGGGACTCAAGAAATTCAGACATGATGCAAGATTCTACTATTGGGATGAACCCTACTTGTTCAAGCATTGTCTTGATCAGATCATAAGGAGATTGTTCCAGAGGAAGAATACCATAGCATTTTGCACCATTGTCATTCAGCACCATATGGAGGGCATTTTGGTGGTGCTAGAACTGTTGTAAAAATTCTTCAAGCAGGATTCTATTAGCCTACACTTTTCAAGGATGCACACGAGTTCTACAAGACTTATGATAGATGCCAAATAACAGCGAACATCTCTAGGCGGAATGAAATGCCACTGCAAAATATTCTTGAGGTTTAAATCTTTGATGTGTGGGGAATTGACTTCATGGGCCCGTTTCCCGCATCATATGGAGATTTATATATTTTGCTAGCAGTTGACTGTTGAGTGTGTAAAAGTTCTATCATTTACACCCTTTTTAACCCATATTTCTGCTGCATTCAAGCATCATTGCATTGCATTTAGGTTAGTTTTCAATAAAACATCACAATTATATAAAAGGCATGGATTCTACTAAAAGATGGTGTATTTTGCAGGTAGCTGCCATGATTGACGATGAAGGCAGGTGCAGGGCAGATAAGCAGGAAAGCTGAACTGGACAAGCAGCTGAAGAAGACGAACCTGTCATGGACCCGTCACGACAGCATGGTGACAGCAGATTTATGAAGAGGAAAAGTGAAGTGGACCTCGATAGATAGAGAAAAATCTGCTCGTCTGTCGTGTGGAAGCCGAATATTTTTCCAAGCCCCGGATCAAAAGATATGTCAAGCCAAAGCTCAAAGGAGAGGAAATCCCTAAAAGCAAGGATGCAGCTAGAAAGTAGGAGTCTTTAGAGATTTAGTCTTTATTAGAATCTTACTTTTAATTAAAGTTGTAATCCTTGTTACCTTAGATAACTTGAGCCCAAAGCTTATATAAAGGGCATAGATTAAACCTAGGGCATAACCGATTCCCCATAACCGAAAATAAACCCCTGCCGTCCACCCGTCATCGACATGTTCTAAATTCCCCCTAGGGTTGAGGGTTGTTTTGTAAAGTAGTTGCAAGGGTTGCTTTGTTTTAGGATTTTTCAAGTTCAATAAAATAAACTCCAAGTTCTTTTATCTTGGTTTTAATATCTTGCAAGAGCATCGGGAGAGCATTGTGAGGTTATCTATTTACTTAGCATCGGGAGAGTTAAGTATACGAAGGAGATAAAAGCGCGTTCTCTAGTTTATAGTTGAACCATCTCGTGCTTAGGGATAAGGCGAGGTTATGTGGCTAAGGAAGAATTCATACACATCGGTGTTCATCCTTCGATTCACGCCGGGAGGTATCATCAAAGACGTGTTCATCGACAGTCTTGTGCCTAGGGATAGGGCAAGGCAGATCTGGGATTCTTGCCAAGCTTGAAGTACTGAGTTAGTGTCTGCTGCCGCGACAACTAACGGATAGACGTCGCGACAGGTGCTGATGGCGACGGGAGCGACGACAGAACTGGAGATCCTAAGCAATTCAATACCTGCACTACCGAGCAATTCAATACCGGCCCATTCTCTCTATCTTGATAATTCAATCCTTTTATTTACGTTTTTACTTTATTATTCGTGACAACTTCTCTCAATTATTTCCTTTACTTCGTGCAGTAAATCAAGGTGAAGTCATTAGCCCAATCCCTGTGGAGACGATATCCGATACTTTGTATCACTTTACTACTTGCGTCGTGTACACTTGCACTACAATTGCGATAGTCTATTTTACACGCAACAAGTTTTTGGCGCCGTTGCCGGGGATTGGCAACATAACTACACCTTTCTTTTATTGCACTTTTTGCTTTTATTTTTATTTTTATTTTCGTTTTTATTTTTAATTTTTCTTTAATTTTTATTTTTTGTTTTCAACTCTTGCTTTTCACAAGGTTCTCTTGTTTATGCGCAGATCGAAAAGAGGCGAAGATCCTGAGTATAAGTTAGATCCGGAAATCGAACGATCATTCAATCTCAAGAAACAGATTCGCCACCTTTTAGACAGGAACGAATACCTTGAAGAACAGCTAGAGCAAATGGCCCGTAACCAGCCTGCTGGAGGAGACATACCGCCTGTCGGCGATCCGCCTGGGGCAGGTGGACGACGGTCATGTCGTGACTACATGCTGAATGACCATGTAGAGCTGGAGACCACGCTGCCGGATATTGATGTTGACAACTTCGAGCTTAAGCCTGTCATGTTTAGTATGATCAACAACGCCGGGCAGTTTAGTGGTTCTGCGACAGAAGATGCTAGGGAGCATCTCAAAACATTCCAGGAGATCTGTGGTTCGTTTAGGCTACCAGGAGTTAGTCCGGAGATACTGAGGCTTCGGTTATTCCCCCATTCATTGAGGGACAGAGCTAAAACGTGGTGGAATAAACTTACACCGGGTTCTATTATGACTTGGGCAGATCTAACTCGTGAATTTTTATCTCGTTTTAATCCTTCACATTTATCTGAGCGATTACGTAATGAAATTGCTACTTTTCAACAGGAAGATGACGAGCCGATGCACGAGGCCTGGGACAGATTTACTACTCTTCTTCGGAATTGCCCAATGCATGGATTCCCTGTCTGGAATCAGGTAACTAAATTTTATAATGCTGCTAACTTACAAACTCGCATTCGCATTGATTCTGCAGCAAACGGACTATTATTGGATAAAGATCCGGACGAGGCATTGCAAGTCCTGAAAAATCTAGCCAAGAATGAGGAGCAGTTTCCGACAGTTAGAAGAGGGGGTAAACGGGTACTTGCGGTCAAGGATTATGAGGCCGACAGCACTATGAAATCTCAGGTAGCATTCCTCACTAAAGCCATGAAACACTTATTGAGTGAATAGGAAGTACGAGGGTTTGCTGTTGAGGAAATTTGTGCTACTTGTGAAGGAAATCATAGTAGTGAAGAGTGCCCTATAAATATAGAAGAGGGAAAATATGTTGGAAATTACAAGCCAAACTACAATTCCAACAACTACAACCCTAATTGGAGGAAGGATCCCAAATTTTCCTGGAGTAACCCTAACAATGCCCTGAATCCGCAAGCATATAATCAGAATCAGGGGGGTCCTAGATTGTTGACGCGACAGCAGCTGCAGCCGCAGAACCTGCCGCCTCAGCAACAACAACAGCCACCACCTGCCACGAGTAGTGTATTGGAGCAGACTCTGGCCACCTTTATGTCTCAGACTGGCACGCATATGGATAATATTAATCAGTTTGTCAAGAAGACGAAAAATTTTATGGATGAAACTAAGATGAGAATGACAAACCATGAGGCCACCTTGAAATCTCTAGAGACACAAATGGGCCAGGTGTCGCAGCATATTAAACCGAGGCAGAATGGAGGTTTCCCTAGCAATACTGAAAATGCTAGACCGCCCCCACATGAGCAATGTAAGGCAATTACTACTAGGAGTGGGAAGAAGTTAACAGGGCCGGAAAAAGAAGCTGAAACAGAAAAGGACCCTGCTTTGAACAAACCTGCCGAGGAAGCTGCCCCGACAGGTAACAAACAGACTGCTGCCGATGAGCCTGTCACGACAGCAGAAGCGACAGAGGAGAAAAAGGAAGATTATCGTCCTCAGATTCGTATGCAGTGGGAAGGACGCATTGCTGATTATCGTCCCCCACCACCCTTCCCTCAACGGATACAGCAAGCTAAGCATGAATCTCAACTCAAAAAAATTTATGATATTTTTAAAAAGGTTCATATTAACATTCCGTTGTTAGATGCTGTTAGGGATATGCCCGGTTATGCTAAATTTCTCAAGGATGTCATGTCTAAAAAATCTAAACTTGGGGAATTTGAAACGGTAAGGATGCAAGAAGGTTGCATGAGTATTCTTCATCGACAACCACCCCAGAAAAAGAAGGATCCGGGGAGCTTCCTCATACCTTGTGTAATCGGCGATAAATTTGTGGGTAAGGCACTTTATGATCTTGGTGCTAGTGTTAATCTAATGCCCAAATCTGTTTTTCAGAAACTAGGTATTGGCAAGGCGCGGCCCACGACAGTTACCCTACAGCTAGCCGACCGCTCTTACGTTCACCCCGAGGGAAAAATTAAAGATATTTTGGTAAGAGTGGATAAACTTATTTTTCCTGCTGACTTTCTTATTTTAGATTGTGAGGCAGATGAGAATGCACCAGTCATCCTAGGGCGACCCTTCTTAGCCACAGGAAGATCATTGATTGATGTGGAGAAAGGAGAACTCACCATGCGCGTGAATGATCAAGAAATTAAGTTGAATGTTCTCCAAGCAATGAAACATGCCGATGTGGACGAGGAATGCAAGGCCATCATCGAGGTGACCTTCGATCAACCCTGCATCAGGTCGGGCTGCCGAGATATAAAATTTGGTCACTGCTGCGACAGCCACCTACCAGCCTGTCATGACAGTGACGACGACAGCGATGACGACAGCACCGACGACAGTGACTCCTCTAAATACGATACATCTGATACTGAAGGTCATGAGGAGGTAAACTGGTTAGACCATCGTCCAGGTAAGTTATTCGAACCCTTAAATTACACTTCGGATAACCATTTAATCCAAAAACCCTCTACTGTTGAACCACCTGTCTTAGAACTTAAGCCCCTGCCAGGGCAGCTTAAATATGCTTATCTTGGTTGTGATGACACACTGCCTGTAATCATCTCTGCTAAGCTACCGCAGGAACAGGAACGACAGCTGATCGACATGCTGAAGCAGCATAAAAGGGCGATAGGATGGACGATAGCAGACATTCAGGGCATTAGTCCGGCAATCTGTATGCACAAAATCCTTCTAGAGGAAGATCATAAGCCGACTATTGATGCCCAAAGGCGGTTAAACCTTGCGATGAAGGAGGTAGTGCGTAAAGAAATAATTAAATGGTTGGATGCAGGTATTATTTACGCCATCTCCGACAGCAAATGGGTAAGCCCGGTGCAATGTGTTCCCAAGAAAGGAGGCATGACCGTAATAACCAACGAAAACAACGAGTTAATCCCAACCAGGACTGTGACCGGTTGGAGGGTTTGTATGGACTATCGGAAGCTTAACAAAGCTACCCGAAAAGACCACTTTCCTTTACCCTTTATTGATCAAATGCTTGACAGATTAGCGGGTAAACCTTACTATTGTTTTCTTGATGGTTACTCAGGTTACAACCAAATTGCTATTGCACCAGAGGATCAAGAGAAAACGACTTTCACATGCCCCTACGGTACATACGCATTTAGGAGGATGCCGTTTGGACTCTGTAACGCACCTGCCACCTTCCAAAGGTGCATGATGGCTATATTCTCGGACATGGTAGAGGACTTCCTAGAAATTTTTATGGATGATTTTTCTATCTTTGGAGACGATTTTGAGAGTTGTCTAGGCAATTTACAAAAGGTACTCGAAAGATGCGAAAAAGCAAACTTGGTTTTAAATTGGGAAAAATGCCACTTTATGGTGGATGAAGGGATAGTCCTAGGCCATAAGATTAGCTGTCGTGGGATAGAAGTCGACAGGGCAAAGATTGAAGTCATAGAGAAGCTGCCGCCGCCAACCACTGTCAAGGGCATTAGGAGTTTTTTAGGGCATGCTGGTTTTTATAGGAGATTCATTGCAAATTTCTCGAAAATCACAAAGCCCCTATGTCATCTCTTAGAGCAGAACCGACCCTTTGACTTTAATGAAGAATGTACTGAAGCATTCAAGGTTCTGAAGGAAAAGTTAGTGACAGCCCCCATAGTACAGCCACCAGACTAGACACAGCCATTTGAGATCATGTGTGATGCTAGTGACTATGCTGTCGGGGCAGCGCTTGGGCAGCGCAAGGACAGGCTGTTTCATGTCATATATTATGCCAGCAAAACATTGAATGATGCCCAAGTGAATTATACCACCACAGAAAAGGAGCTGTTAGCTGTGGTGTTTTCCATCGACAAGTTTCGTTCTTACATACTTGGAACGAAGGTTATAATACACACCGACCACTCTGCCCTCAAGTATTTATTCGCAAAGAAGGATGCAAAGCCTAGGTTGATACGGTGGATCTTACTATTACAAGAGTTCGACCTTGAGATAAAAGATAAAAAGGGGACAGAAAACCAGGTGGCAGACCATTTGTCGAGGTTGGAGATGGGACAGAGTATACCTTTAGATGAAACACACATACTAGAGACCTTCCCAGATGAGCAGCTCTTTGCTGCCGCAATAGCTGTCGCGACAGCCATGGCGGCAGGTAAGTCTTCTAACCTTCCCTGGTATGCTGATTTCGTTAATTTCATAGTTAGCGGAATATTACCTTCTGATCTCACTTATCAAGCCAGGAAGAGGTTCCAAAATGATGTTAAGCATTATTATTGGGACGAACCTCTTCTTTTCAAAATGTGTGCAGATCAGGTTATAAGGAGATGTGTACCACAAGAAGAACAAGAAGACATTCTCCATCACTGTCATGCTTCACAATATGGAGGACACTTAGGAGGCAATAAAACTGCTGCCAAGGTGCTGCAGTCAGGGTTCTACTGGCCGACACTGTATAAGGACGCACAGGAATTTTACAAAAACTGTGACAGGTGCCAGCGGACAGGTAACATCTCGAGGAGAAACGAGATGCCACTGCAGAATATTTTGGAAGTCGAAATCTTCGACGTTTGGGGGATTGATTTTATGGGACCTTTTCCATCTTCGTGTGGAAATCTTTACATCCTCCTAGCAGTAGATTATGTCTCCAAGTGGGTAGAAGCAATCGCAACTCAAAAGAATGATGCCAAAACGGTCCAAAAGTTTTTGCACAAAAACATCTTTTCTAGATTTGGCATCCCTAGGGCGATTATCAGTGATGAAGGGAGACATTTTGACAACAGGGTAATTGCTGCCGCCTTGAGAAAATATGGTGTCAAGCACAGGATCGCGACAGCATACCACCCACAGACCAATGGACAGGCTGAGATATCCAATAGGGAAGTGAAGAACATTCTTGAAAAAATGGTTAAACCAACTAGGAAAGATTGGTCTTTGCTTCTGAATGATGCACTATGGGCATACAGAACAACTTTTAAAACTCCATTGGGCATGTCTCCATACCGTTTGATTTATGGAAAAACCTGTCACCTGCCTGTCGAGATAGAACATAAGGCATATTGGGCGATCAAGGCAGTAAACATGGACTTGGACAAGGCAGGCCAGAAAAGGCTGTTAGATTTGAATGAGATCGATGAAATACGGACAATGGCCTACGACAATGCAAGGATTTACAAGGAAAAAACTAAGAAGTGGCATGACAAGAAGTTGCTGCCATGACAGTTCTGCCCAGGGCAGCTTGTGTTGTTGTTTAATTCTAGGTTGAAACTCTTTCCAGGGAAGCTCAAATCTAGATGGTCCGGCCCGTTCCAAGTAGTTCAAGTTTTTCCCCATGGTGCCATTACAATTCAATCACTAAAGGACGAGCACCAATTCAAAGTCAATGGACAACGCCTCAAGCACTATCAAGGGACTGAAGCCCCAGGAATACAGGAAGTGGTTACCTTAGGTGATGCCCCACAAGGCATCCCTAATTTAACCTAAATTTTTATTTTTATTATTAATATTATTTATTAGGAATTAGATTTATTTTATTCGAATAATGTTTTGCTTTTATAATTTCAGCTTTTAGGAAATAAAGGAGTCAAGTGAGAAAGAAGAAGTGGCCCAAGCCCACCGCACATCCACCAGCCCAATAAAGCCCATTTATGGTAACCTGTCGTTTCGGCTGCCGGCGCAGACGGATTTGACAGGCTGTCAACAGACGCACAGCAGATGGAGAAGCGTGCGGCAGACGCACAGCAGACGCATTAATGCACGTCAGACGCGTCAGACACGCTACATTCAATCTGCCGCCCCGTTATTCCCGCCTGCCGTTGCGGCATTAAATGGGCAGCTCCCCAACAGCTATATAAACCCCTTCCCATTTTCATTTTTCATCACTTCTGCTTTTTTCTCTCTTATTCTCCTCTAGTTTTATCTATTTTCCTTCTTTTTCAGCCCCTTGCAACCAAAATGTCTTCACGACAAACCCGTCAGAACGCTGCTGCCGCTTCTTCTTCAACAGCAGCATCCCCATTCGCTAAAAAGGAACTTTGGGAGGAGCGGAGCTTCATCTACAACAGAGATGCCCCTCTGTTTGGACTCCGGCCGTTCATCATGCAGGCCATAACAGCTCAACTGTGGGAAGACTTCGCCGAGCAGCTGGCAGAGCTTAATGACACCCTAGTCAGATAATTTTACGCGGCAATCGAAAGTAAGACGGCGACATCTGTCACCGTCCGAGGAGTGACAGTTCCTTTCATCGCCAGCAGCATCAACCATGTCTTCGGCCTCTTCTTTGGCCCTAATGAAGATGCTCATCAACAATTTTGGGACACCCTCGACGCTGCCGAACATGATGCTGTCATGAGGGAGTTGACAGAGGCGGGCACGACATGGAGCACCAGTAAGAAGAACCCCCACTCTGTTAATAGGGGGCAGCTACTCCCTGAGGCAAAACTATGGAACGCTTTTATCAAAAAGCGTATCCTGCCCTCGTCCCACCATACGACAGTCAACAAACAGCGGTTGGCCCTCATCCACTCTATCATGCATAACAGGCCCATCAATGTGGGCAGGTACATGAGGGACAGCATTCTTGATTGCGCCTTCCGATCGGACTCACGACTCTGCCTGCCCTTCACCATCACCGCCCTCTGCCGCTGCGCAGCCGTACCGGAGGACCCCTCAGACAAAATCAAGCAGGGCAGCGGATGGACAGACAACAACATCTCCAGTCTCATGGAGCTGGTAGTCGTATCGCCCCTCAACGCCTTCGATCCAAACGCCCCTCCTGCCGAGTCAGATGATGAACCTGCCACCGAACCTGCCCCAGAAGCTGCCACTAACACCGCGCCGGCAGATCAGAACGCCCACATCCTTGCTGCCATCTTGAGGATAGAGGAACGCCAAATGGGTTTGATGACTTTCATCCGTGACTTCTCCAATGCAACGATAAATTTCATTACCAATACTTTGAATTTTACGAATGTCGTTTTCCCCACCTTCCCCGCCCATTATTTCAATATCCCCTCCCCCACTCCCACACCACCTGTCTCCCCCCACGGAGAATCTGCCTCCTCCACCCCTTCCCCGACGGCAGCCGGCAACCCACCGGCAGACACCTCCCCTCGAGGAACCAAGCGAGCTGCCACTGATGACAGCCCTCTTGTCCGGAGAAATTTGAAAAGCGCCTTCACGCGTGTAAAACGTATTAAGCATGTGGCCAACAAGAGAATGCTGTCTAAAGCCATCACTAGTAGCAGCTGGGACAGCAGCAGCAGTTCCGATGTCAGACTAGTGGAGCCACCTGCCCTTCAACCTGCTGACGACCCTGTCCCCCAACCGGAGGAAGAACCTGCACCTCAACAGGCTGATGAACCTGTTGATCAACCTGCTCCGGAACCTGCCCAGCCACCTCCACAACGCAGACGCCGCCATCAGATCCGCGTCAGCAGCAGCAGCGAGGACAGCGAATAAAATTTAAGTTTTTATTTCTTTTTCTCCTCTTATTGCTGCCTGCCCTTATATATTTTTGATGTACTTTTATTTATCTTGTTTTTCTTTCTTTGTTTTTGTGTCCTTTTGCATTGAGGGCAATGCAACCCTCGAGTTTGGGGGTGGCAACCCTCCATATTTAATGGAGTCTTTAGCACATCTTTTGATTATTTGTTGTGTCTTATTATTTATTTATTTTTTAAAAAAAAAATCAGAAAACTAAAACTGTTGGCTTAAAACTGTGGAGTTAACCTACCTGTCATGACGGCTCTGTCGTGGCAGCATCTTTAGGACAGGTTAAGGAAAAGTTTAGAGCCTTTCTATAGTTCTGAAAAACTTAAACACTTTTGTGACTGTTATATTGCTTAGATTTCTTTTAGCCAAACTAGAATAGGAAGCTTAGAACTTGAATAGCCCCTAGAGGTGCCTAACACTGGCTCTAGGAAAGAAGTTTAGCAAAAGAAAACCTAGAGGTGCCCGAAACCGGCTCTAGGAAGCTAACTAGAGGTGCCCAAAAACTGGCTCTAGTAAAAATTTAGCTTGAAAAATAGAAGAAAAAGAAGCATGAAAATGTGCCTTCTAAAAAAATAAACTTTGGCATAAAAATTCGAGTTAAGAAGTTGAATATTCTAGTGAAACTGAAAGAGTCTTCGTATATAACTGTTCACAAGCATGCACACACTGCACGAGAATTATAGGGAGATTCCGGACAGATCCTAATCTTTCCGACAGGTTGCTGCCGCCATAGAGAATGAGCGACGGGTAAGGGACAGTTCACTGTTTGAAGGCCAACACAAAAATTTTTCATTTTTCTTTTAAGTCTTGATTGCTTGAGGACAAGCAAAAACTTGAGTTTGGGGGTGTGTTGAGTGTGTAAAAGTTCTATCATTTACACCCTTTTTAACCCATATTTCTGCTGCATTCAAGCATCATTGCATTGCATTTAGGTTAGTTTTCAATAAAACATCACAATTATATAAAAGGCATGGATTCTACTAAAAGATGGTGTATTTTGCAGGTAGCTGCCATGATTGACGATGAAGGCAGGTGCAGGGCAGATAAGCAGGAAAGCTGAACTGGACAAGCAGCTGAAGAAGACGAACCTGTCATGGACCCGTCACGACAGCATGGTGACAGCAGATTTATGAAGAGGAAAAGTGAAGTGGACCTCGATAGATAGAGAAAAATCTGCTCGTCTGTCGTGTGGAAGCCGAATATTTTTCCAAGCCCCGGATCAAAAGATATGTCAAGCCAAAGCTCAAAGGAGAGGAAATCCCTAAAAGCAAGGATGAAGCTAGAAAGTAGGAGTCTTTAGAGATTTAGTCTTTATTAGAATCTTACTTTTAATTAAAGTTGTAATCCTTGTTACCTTAGATAACTTGAGCCCAAAGCTTATATAAAGGGCATAGATTAAACCTAGGGCATAACCGATTCCCCATAACCGAAAATAAACCCCTGCCGTCCACCCGTCATCGACATGTTCTAAATTCCCCCTAGGGTTGAGGGTTGTTTTGTAAAGTAGTTGCAAGGGTTGCTTTGTTTTAGGATTTTTCAAGTTCAATAAAATAAACTCCAAGTTCTTTTATCTTGGTTTTAATATCTTGCAAGAGCATCGGGAGAGCATTGTGAGGTTATCTATTTACTTAGCATCGGGAGAGTTAAGTATACGAAGGAGATAAAAGCGCGTTCTCTAGTTTATAGTTGAACCATCTCGTGCTTAGGGATAAGGCGAGGTTAAGTGGCTAAGGAAGAATTCATACACATCGGTGTTCATCCTTCGATTCACGCCGGGAGGTATCATCAAAGACGTGTTCATCGACAGTCTTGTGCCTAGGGATAGGGCAAGGCAGATCTGGGATTCTTGCCAAGCTTGAAGTACTGAGTTAGTGTCTGCTGCCGCGACAACTAACGGACAGACGTCGCGACAGGTGCTGTTGGCGACGGGAGCGACGACAGAACTGGAGATCCTAAGCAATTCAATACCTGCACTACCGAGCAATTCAATACCGGCCCATTCTCTCTATCTTGATAATTCAATCCTTTTATTTACGTTTTTACTTTATTATTCGTGACAACTTCTCTCAATTATTTCCTTTACTTCGTGCAGTAAATCAAGGTGAAGTCATTAGCCCAATCCCTGTGGAGACGATATCCGATACTTTGTATCACTTTACTACTTGCGTCGTGTACACTTGCACTACAATTGCGATAGTCTATTTTACACGCAACATTGACTACGTGTCAAAATGGGTGGAGGCTGTTTCCACGAACGACTCCAAGACGGTCATGAAATTCCTTCACAAGAACATCTTCACAAGGTTTGGAGCACTTCGAGCCATCATCAGTGATGATGGAACTCACTTTGACAACAAACTTATTGCTAAAGCATTACATCGATATGGAGTCAGGCACAACATTGCTACAACATATCATCCACAAACGAATGGACATGCTAATGTTTCCAATCGTGAAATCAAGCAAATCTTGGAGAAGGTGGTCAACCCTAGGAGAAAAGACTGGTCCCCCAAGCTGGATGAAGCACTATGGGCATATAGAACAACCTTCAAGACGCCTTTGGGCATGTCACCCTTCAAGCTCGTATTTGGATAGGAATGCCATCAACCCGTTGAGCTTGAACACAAGGCTTATTGGGCAATTAAGATACTCAACATGGATGCCCAACTATCTGGCGAAAGAAGGCTGCTAGAGCTTAATGAGCTAGAAGAATTTCGAGCCCAAGCATATGAGAATGCCCGCATTTACAAAGAGAAAACAAAGAAGTGGCATGACAAACATATTTTGGCAAGGCATTTCTCAAAAGGTCAACAAGTGCTTCTCTACAATTCCAGGCTAAAGCTTTTCCCTGGAAAGCTGAAATCGAGATGGTCGGGACCATTCATTATACACAAGGTGTACCCTTATGGCGCGGTTGATATCAAGAAGTTGGACGATGATGAAGTCTTCAAGATCAATGGCCAACACCTGAAGGTGTACAATGGAGCCCCTATCCTCAGAGACAAATCACACCTGGATCTACACGATCCTTGAGAGTTTGCTTCTCTAAACTCTCTCCTTTATGCTAAAGCATGTTCATAAATAAGGCTTTTCTTTTTAGTTTAGTTTTTGTGTTATCTTTATCTTTATTTTCTTATATTTTCACGTGACCCTCGCACAAGCATTCTCTTTCATAGTACCATGTCAGGTGTAGAGGTAGGTGAGCATGGTCGCCTACAGGGTTGGTAGAAAAAAGGTAAAGGACATGGAGTTTTGTTTTTATCCACTTTAGGGAATACAAAAAAGGAGGAAAGGGTTTACTCGAAAAGTGGGGAAGGGAAAAGTGAGAGAGAATATTCATCCAATAAATGTGGTACAACCCTAGCCACAAAACCTATTTATTCCCTCTCCAGCCATCACCCATCACATTAACTTCCAGCCTTTTTCTCTCTCCTTAAAGCCGACACACGTCGCCATCACTGTCCTCTTCATCTTTTTCAACTTCCTACACGTTATCATCGTCATCATCAGTCCCTTCATCTTCTCCACTATAATCTTCTTCTTCAACACTCAAACCCTTTCCTTCTTCCCTTTTATTTTCTACTTTCTCCAAACACCGAAAACTCTCCATTACTTCCCCTTTAACCATTCACTCCTCCCCTACTTTCGCTAAATCACCATGGCATGTTGCAAAAACACTCCTGAAACCTCTGACTTCCCTAAAAAACACCAAGCCCTGGAGATTATCAAGTTCGTCGATGAAGCTGCAAAAGACCGGTGGAAGAAACTGAAGGTCAGGAAGAACAATTCGACCAAGCTGTTATGGATATTATCGGTAGGCATGAATGGAAGTCATTCGCTGCCCACCCTGATGAAATTTGCACTTCACTGGTCAAGGAGTTCTATGCCCATCTTACAAGCCCTACTTAGTCCATTGTCTATGTACGTGGCAAGCAGATCAAGTTCACCGCTGCAGCAATCAACAAATACTACGGGCTGAAGCATATCGTGGACCATCATACCACATTCGTGACGACCATGGACCCACAAACATAGCACGAGGTTTTGGAAGACATCTATTTCGAGGGTACAATACTAGACAATAGTAGATCTATAGAAAGAGGTCGCCTCAAGCTAGAGGCTAAGGTATGGAATCACTTCTTGTGACACAAGATAATGCCCACGTTGTACACAACCAATGTCCATATTTCTAGGCTATTTCTTCTTCACTCTATACTACATGGTAGAACGATAGATATAGGAAAAATTATTGTGGATGAAGTTTATGCTTGCTTAAAAAGGCCTCGTAGTCCTTTAGTGTTTCATAACCAAATAACAGCCTTGTGTAAGAGGAATGACGTCTTTGTAACCCCCTTAGTCCAACCTAGACGCCCGACCCGAACTAAAAAGATTACACGGGGAAAACTGAAGTCAACTCGTTAAAGTCAACCTCGATTAACAACCCTTTTTTCTTCTTTTTATCTTCTCTAGATGCACATTATTATCCTATATGTTCAGCAAAGCGATTAGGTGAAAATGTCACAGCGATCAGAGTTCGATTAGGGGTTTAATTGCTTAAAATACAACTTTTGGGACTAAACTATAATTTCTAAGAATTAAAGGGACTTTCCTGATTTTAAAGTTACCAATCCTTAATCAGAAATGTAACATGCCAATAGGTCAAAATTTCATCAAAACAGATCATCCAAACTCAACCAATTGAACATACAACAACCAAGGACCAAAATGCAACAATTCAAAACTTAAAAAAATTCCATTAACTGAAATTAACGACCCCGTATCGGTACACCTTAGCCCGTATCAGTACGCGAGTTGACAGTAGCAAAATATGGGAAGAGTGTATCGATACGCTTCCACGCGTATCGGTACGACCTTCAAACTTGGCCTAGGTGTAACGATACGCGGACAATCCGTACCGATACCATTGTACCGAAAAGCCTAAAATCTGCCTTAGCGTACCGATACGCTTACCAAAATTGCATTTTCAACAGCCCTCAAAACACATTCAACAACATCTAAGCAAGTCCTAATCAATCATACATGTTATAAACAACTTACCAAACACATAAACATCAACAATCAGCTTAACATAAGCAACAAGCATGATAATTCAAGGTGAGGTAAAAGCAACTCAAGCATGCTTTTAAACTCAAGACATAGCATATCCAAAAACCAAGTTATAAGGCCATAAACCAAAATAAGGCCAATTACAAATCCAAAACATAAACCGAACATGCTCAAGGGGTTTAACATCACCAAACAACACATGAGTGGAAATCCCTCCCATTGCCTCTTATTACACTAAAGTAAAACCACATGCATTGCTTAGCCAAATACTTGGATTTCCCCCTTGCTCTCTTGCTGCCTCAAATGCTTAATTCTCTGCATTGATGAAACAAATGAGCGTAAGCATAAAGGTTAGTAAGGTCTGCTAGTAACCAAACATCCATCAATGGATTTTATAGAACCAAAACATCATCATTTTCCAACATATGCCTTCCTTTAAAACATGCACTTTTAAAACATCAATGCACTTTCAAAACCTCATGCTCATAGCATCATTAAAATTAACAGCAAAAACGTTTGCTCATCCTTAATCCAAGCATTACATGCATTCAAGCATACATTCCAAAAACTACATGCTTATTTCATTTCTCAACATCATTATATTGGCTCGCAAGTTATCATTAACAATCCATATCAAAACCAACAATTTACACAATCCGATACGCGGATTACAAGTGTTGTCCCACACACTTCATACACACTACCGGACCTTCAAGGCTCACACACGGGATTAAACCATCAACCGTTGTGACACTCGTGTTGGAGTTTAACGGTACTATCACAACCCCTCAACACCACTCATCGGTAGTTGTATAATTCCACTAACAAGAGCACAATACACATACCACAAGATCCACACACGAGATTAAACCAACCACCGTTGTGATCTTAACCTCAATCGTTAGGGTACTTGGATGGAGTGTACGGTACAATTACAACCCCTCGACATCCAAGGCGACTTTATTTCACTATTTTACAAGCATAAATCACAATGCCATTTACACAAGCATAAACATGCTTAAACCAAATGCATTAATCTCATAAATCCAAGGACCACTTACCATGTGCATCCTTAACAAAATGGCATTAAAAACCAGCATCGTCAATGCTCAAAACAAGCTTTAAAATAGTAATCAATCCACATTTAATTCAAGTTCATTTCCAAAAAAACATAGCATATTCCGAGAGAGACTTTCGATTTACTTACTCTTGACCTTAGCTAGGTGTTTCAAACTTACACTAAGCTCCCAACACCATGCTCAAAGCGTTACAAGCTGGAAAATCCATTTCCACTCACCGATACGCGAAACCTCACTCGCCGACGCGAAGATCACCCTTATGAAGCCTCCAAAAATGCTTCGCTTGCTTCTGGATCAAGATCCCCTGTTTTTAGAGCATCAAAATAGAGATCCAAATGCATTAAAATGCATTTCAACACCAGCAACTAAACACAAACTCGTTGCTCACCAAAACTACACCAATTTATCCATCCAAAACAACCGAAAACTCAATTGATTGCTTCTTAAACCAAGCCCATCCAACATACATCACTTCCAACCATTATTAAACATCAAAACACATCTAAAAACAACATAAACCCTTCCTTATACCTCCAGCAAACATAACACCATCAAATCACCTCAAAAACCCAATTAAAACCATCAAGAAACTCAAGGATCTCAAGGATTTCGGGTTTTATATTATCAAAACTCTTTTTCAACATAATAATAATCTCAAAACTCAATTAAAATCAATCCAAAACAGAGCTCGTCAACAACACTCCGAAAATCAAGATTTAAACTATAATTTTGCATGATTTTGATCTTAAATCAAAACTATAATCAAAACTCAGCCAAAAAAGACATTTAGAAGCCAAAGATCTTAAGAATTTCAATAAAGAACCTAGATTGAAGGTTGATAATGAGATTTACCTCCAATCCTTGTTTTCCTTAAAGAGTGACAAGTTTTTCCTTCACAAATCCTGAAAATCTTGAAGAGAATCCTTAGAAAATGATGAAAACTAAAGATAGAGTGTTTGAGAGAAAAGAAATATGGAGAAGAATCTTTTAGAAAGGTGTTTGGCTGAAATGAGGATTGAAAATTAGTTACGTAAAATGAAATCTCTCAAATAAACATTTAAATAATTAATATAATTAAAATCCATTTTAATCACTTAAAATAAACTTATTTAAAGCACATGTCAATTTAAGGAAGGTGTAATTGCACCATAACTTATTTTGTAAAATTGATTTGACCAACCCCTTAAACATGATTTTAGAGGATTTTAACAAATTTTACCATATTTTTATCCTTTCCCGATCCTTGATTTCCCTAAACCACCTAATACGATTCGAACCATTTTCGACCGGCCCGATCCGATGTCTAAAACATCTAGGCCCAAAACCAGGGCGTTACAATCTTTGTAGACGATCTTGTAGATGGGAAAATTTTAGGAACAACAGGTCTCACACAAGCCCTGGTCACTGAGCTCCGAGGATTTTACGAGGATGTCCCTCAACAGACGGTGGAGGGGGCGTTAAAAGCTTTGCTGCAGCAATGGTAGCTGCATTGGTGGCCACGACAAAAGACTTGAGCGTTGAGCTCAATCTGATGAAAGCACACCAGCTGGCGTACTTTAAGTATGCCCACCATCTTGATGGTGCTATAGCATCTTGTTTCACCAAACTCCTCCCGAACCAGAACATTTCATTCCCTTTCTTTCCCCTGGAGTTATTGCAAACCCCCACCACTGCCACAACAAGGCCAACCCATTCCAGTCAAAGCAAAGTTGACCCTAGCTCAGTCCCGCCCCATGCTAAGAAAAAGGTTGCAAGAAAGAAAAAACTTGCGACTCCTCCTGCCTAACCTGAAAAAGCAACCCCTTCAGTTCCACCTCCCGTAGAAGAAACCACCCCCGTGCCCACCCCGATTAAAAAGAGAAAACGTAGCAGGAAGGCAACCAACCCTGCACCTTCAAACTGGATAACCCACTATCTGAACCGGACCATATACCGAATGATCATGAGGACCCCCCCCCCTCAAAAGGAGACAACCCCAGTACCCACGCCCGAGCCTACCCCGCACAAATAGAGGATGCTACAGCATCCAGACCTAAGACGTGCGTCAAGCGTACCACTGGTCGTATCCGCTCTTCACCCAATGCTCAGCAAGTCTCCCCCGAAAGTGTGGATGATCTCTCAAATCGCCAATACTACTCTTTTGAAACTTCCATGGACAACACCAACAACACCACATAACCTCCGCACCCAGGAGGTAATTTTTCTTTTTCTTTTCATTTATTTCATTTTTCATTATTCTTCATTGCATGTTGTATAGTATTGATTAGTTCATGTTGGGGTGTTGATATTCATAGTTAGTATTTTGTTTTAGCATATGCATAGTAGGAAAGAACAAAAATTTTACTGTGGCATTATGTTTAGTCTAGAGAAGGCTTATGAATACATCTATAATGTCTAATGATGAAAACTTAAGGCTTGAACTAGTTTAGAACAAACACAACTAGTTGAGATCTGTAGAACTGACCTTGGGATCTAGTTGTTAAAATTTTGTTTACACAGCTGCCCTCTTTCTATAAGTAAGTTCGTTAGAAAAATTGTTAGGGAAGAACCCTAGTGAACTCTGGTATGTAAACTCTAGAGAACTGTTGCGTGTAAAAGAGTCTATCGCAATTGTAGTGCAAGTGTACACGACGCAAGTAGTAAAGTGATACGAAGTATCGGATATCGTCTCCACAGGGATTGAGCTAATAGCTTCACCTTATTTCACTGCACGAAGTAAAGAAAATATTTAAGAGAATTGTCACGAAAATAATAAGGAAAATCGCAAATAAAAGAATTGAGATATCAAGATAGAGAGAATGGGCTGGTATTGAATTGCTCGGTTGTGCAGGTATTGCAATGCTTAGGAACTTCAGTTCTGTCGTCGCGTCTGTCCCGGCAGCACATGTCGCGGCAGCTGTCCGTTGGTCGTCGCGGCAGCAAACACACCAACTCCGTACTTCAAGTTTGAAAAGAATCCCAGATCTGCCTTGGCCTATCCCTAGGTCCAAGTCTGTCGATGATCACGTCTTTGATGATACCTCCCGGCGTGAATCGAAGGATGAACACCGATGTGTATGAATTCTTCCTTAGCCACTTAACCTTGCCCTATCCCTAGGCACAAGATAGTTCAACTATAAACTAGAGAACTTGCTCTTATTTCTTTCGTATACTTAACTCTCCCGATGCTAAGTAAATGGATAACCTCACAATGCTCTCCCGATGCTCTTGCAAGATATTAATAACCAAAATAAGAGAACTTGAAGTTTATTTTATTGAACTTGGAAAATCCTAAAACAAAACAACCCTTGCAACTACTTTACAAAACAACCCGTGGCCCTAGGGGGAAATTAGAACATGTCAACGACGAGTAGACGGCGGAGGGGTTTTAGTTGTCAGTTATGGGGGATATGTCTCCTAGGTTAAAATCTATGCCCTTATATAAGCTTTGGGCTCAAGTATTCTAAGTTAACAAGGATTACAACTTTAATTAAAAGTAAGATTCTAATAAAGACTTAATCTCTAAGTATCCTACTTTTCAGCCGCATTCCTTGTTTCTTGGGATTTCCTCTCCTTGAGCTTTGGCTTGACATATCTTTTGATCCGGGGCTTGGAAAAATATAGGGTTTTCACACGACAGACGAGCATAATTTTCTCTATCTATCGAGGTCCACTTTGCTTTTCCTCCACTAACTTGCTGTCGTCCTCTGCTGTCACGACAGCTCCATGGCAGCATCGTCATCTTCGTCTGCTTGTTCAGTTCAGCTCCTCTGCTTCTCTGCCCTCCGCCTGCCTTCTCCGTCAACTATGGCAGCAACCTACAAAATAAGCCACTTTTTAGTAGAATCCGTGCCTTTAATATATTTGTGATGTTTTGCTGTAAACTAACCTAAATGCAATGCAATGATGCTTGAATGCAGCAGAAATATGGGTTAAAAAGGGTGTAAATAGTAGAACTTTTACACACTCAACACACCCCCAAACTCAAGTTTTTGCTTGCCCTCAAGCAATTAAGACCTAAAAGAAAAATGAAAATTTTTGTGTTGGCTTTCAAACAGTGAACTGTCCCTTACCCGTCGCTCATTCTCTGTGGCGGCAGCAACCTGTCGGAAAGATTAGGATCTACCGGAATCTCACTATAGTTCTCGTGTAGTGTGTGCATGCTTGTGAATAGTTATATGCCAAGACTCTCTTAGTTTCACTAGAATATTCAACTTTTTAACTCGAATTTTCATGCCAAAGTTTATTTTTGAAGACACATTTTCATGCTTCTTTTCTTCTATTTTCAAGCTAAATTTTTCTAGAGCCAGTTTTGGGCACCTCTAGTTAGCTTCATAGAGCCAGTTTCGGGCACCTCTAGGTTTTTGAGTTTCTTTTGCTAAAATTCTTTCCTAGAGCCAGTGTTAGGCACCTCTAGGGGCTATTCATGTTCTAAGCATCCTATTCTAGTTTGGCTAAAAGAAATCTAAGCATTATAACAGTCACAAAGGTGTTTAAGTTTTTTAGAACTATAGAAAGGCTCTAAACTTCTCCTTAAACTATCCTAAAGATGCTGCCACGACAGAGCTGTCATTACATGTAAGTTTACTTCACAGTTTTAAGCCAACAGTTTTTTCAGTCTTTTCTGATTTTTTTAAGAGAACTTACTAAATAAAAGACACAACAATAATTTAAAGATGTACTAAGACTCCATTAAAATGGAGGGTTGCCACCCCCAAACTCGAGGGTTGCATTGCCTTCAATGCAAATGACAGATAAAATGAAGGCATGTACATCACAAAATATATTAAGCAGGCTGTAATAAAATAAAAGACTTAGATTTTTAATCGCTGTCTTCACTGCTGCTGCTGACACGGATCTGGTGGCGGCGTCTGGGCTGTGGGGCAGGCTGGGCAGGTTGCTCTACGACCTGGATGTCGGAGCTGCTGCCACTATACCAAGTGCTGCTGGTGGTAGTGCTGGCCTTGGGCATTAGTTTTCTGTCTGCCACGTGTTTCTGCCTCTTGACAAACGTGAACTCCTTCTCCAAATTCCTCCTAATAGGAGGTTCTGCCTCGCTGTCATCTGAGGCTGGTCGCTTCGTGCCTCAGGCGGAGGTGTCGGCCGGAGGACTACCAGCTGCCGTCGGGGCAGGTGATGGGGTGGAAGCAGCAGAGTGTGCATGTGGGGAGGCAGGTGGTGTAGGTGTGTGCACAGGGGAGGGGATGTGGAAATAGTGGGCAGGGAATGTGGGGAAGACAACATCGGGATAATGTAAAGTGTTGGTAATGAAATTTACCGTTGAGTTGGCGAAATCCCGGATGAATGTCATCAACCCCATCTGTTTATCTTCCACCCGTTGTATCACAGCAAGGATTTGGGCAGATTGGTCTGTCTGGGCGGTGGCGGCGGCAGGTTCAGGGGCAGGTTCCTCGGATGATTCTGCTGGGGAGGCAGCCGGGTTGAAGGAGGAGAGGGGGGTTGCGACTATCAGCTCCATGAGGCTGGTAATGTTGTTGTCGGTCCAGCCTCTGTCTTGGACCAGTTTGTCGGTGGTGGCCTCTGGGACAGCAGCGCAACGGCAGAGAGAGGTAATCATAAATGGTAGGCAGAGGCGGGAGGTTGAGCGATGTGTGCAATCCAAGATGCTTTCCCTCATATAGCGGCCCACGTTGATAGGCCGGTCGTTCATGATCGAATGAATGAGGGCAAGCCTCTGCTGGTCCATCGTCGTGTGATGGGAGGACGGCAGGATGCGCTTCTTGATGAAAGCGTTCCAAAGCTTGGCTTCTGGAAGCAACTGCCCCCTTTTTACAGAGTTGGGGTTCTTTTTGCTCATATTCCACTCCGTCCCTTCTTCTGTCACCTCTTCCATGACAGCACCGTAGGCGGCAGAATCGAGGGTGTCTAAAAACTGCTGATGGGCATCGTCGTTGGGACCAAAATAGAGGCCATACATGTGGTTGATGCTATCAGCTGTGAATGGTACCTCTACCCCTCGGACAGTTACGGATGTTGCTGTCCTGCTGTCGATTGCAGCATAAAACTACCTCACCAATGTGTCATTTAATTCTGCAGGTTGTGCTGTGAACTGCTCCCATAGCTGAGCCCTTATCGCCTTCGCGATGAACGGTCGAAGCCCCAAGTTTGCTACCTTGCGGACATAGATGAATCCTCTTTCCTCCCATAATTCTTTGGTTGCGAACGACTGCGGTGTGGGTGCTGCTGCTGAAGAGGTTGAAATAGCACTGTGGCGGGTACGTCTGGAAGACATATTAGTTGCAAGGGTTGTGAAGGTAAATAAAACAAATAAAAACGAGAGGAGAAAGCAAGTAAGAATAAGCAGAAGTGAGGAAAAATGAAAATGAGAACGGGGTTTTATAGCGGTCGAGTTGCTGCCCGTTTAATGATGTAACGACAGGCGTGAATAACAGGGCGACTGATGAGTTTTGGCGTGTCTGACGCGTAATTATGCGTCTGTTACACGTCTGTCACACGCTTCTGCGTCTGTTGTGTCAGTCTGTTGACAGCCTGTCTTATCCGTGTCTACGGCGGCAGCTGGAACGACAGGCTTCAATAAATGGGCTCTGTTGGGCTGATGGATGGATGGTGGGCTTGGGTCACTTCTCCTTTTCTTCTTTACTCATTTATTTCCTAAAAACAGAAAATATAAAAACATTATTCGAATAAAATAAACATAATTTCCTAATAAATAATAAATAATAAAAATAAAGAAAAATAAATAAATTTAGGTTAAATTAGGGATGCCTTGTGGGGTATCTCATAAGGTAACCACTTCATGTATTCCTGGGGCTTCAGTCCCCTGATAATGCTTGAGGCGCTGTCCATTGACTTTGAATTGGTGCCCGTCTTTTAATGATCGGATTGTGATGGCACCATGGGGAAAAACTTGTACCACTTGGAACGGGCCAGACCATCTAGACTTTAACTTTCCTGGGAAGAGTTTCAGTCTAGAGTTGAACAACAACTCAAGCTGCCCTGAGCAGAACTGTCGTGGCAGCAGCTTCTTGTCATGCCACTTCTTAGTTTTCTCCTTGTAAATTCTTGCATTGTCGTAGGCCATTGTCCATAATTCTTCAATCTCGTTCAGATCTAATAGCCTTTTCTGGCCTGCCTTGTCCAAGTCCATATTCACTGCCTTGATTGCCCAATATGCTTTGTGCTCTATCTCGACAGGCAGATGACAGGTTTTCCCATAAATCAATCGATATGGAGACATGCCCAATGGAGTCTTAAAAGTTGTCCTATATGCCCATAATGCATAATTAAGGAGTAAAGACCAATCTTTCCTAGTTGGCTTAACCATCTTCTCAAGAATGTTCTTAACTTCCCTATTGGATATCTCAGCTTGTCCATTGGTCTGTGGGTGGTATGCTGTCGCGATCCTGTGCTTGACACTGTATTTCTTCAAGGCGGCAGCAATTACCCTATTATCTAAATGTCTCCCTTCATCACTGATAATCGCCTTAGGGATGCCAAATCTAGAAAAAAATGTTTTTGTGCAAAAACTTTTGGACTATCTTGGCATCATTCTTTTGAGTGGCGATGGCTTCAACCCACTTGGAGACATAATCTACTGCTAGGAGGATGTATAGGTTTCCACATGAGGATGGAAAAGGTTCCATAAAATCAATCCCCCAAACATCGAAGATCTCGACCTCTAGAATGTTCTGCAGTGGCATCTCGTTTCTCCTCGAGATGTTACCTGTCCGCTGGCACCTGTCACAGTTCTTGTAGAAGTCATGTGCATCTTTATATAATGTCGGCCAGTAGAACCCTGACTGCAGCACCTTGGCAACAGTTTTATTGCCTCCTAAGTGACCTCCATATTGTGAAGCATGGCAGTGATGGAGAATGTCTTCTTGCTCTTCTTGTGGTACACATCTCCTTATAACCTGATCTGCACACATTTTGAAAAGAAGAGGTTCGTCCCAATAATAATGCTTAACATCATTTTGGAACCTCTTCCTGGGTTGATAATTAAGATCAGAAGGAAGTATTCCGCTAACTATAAAAATAATGAAATCAGCATACCAGAGGAGTTCAGAAGACTTACCTGTCGCCATGGCTGTTGCGGCAGCGATTGCGGCAGCAAAGAGCTGCTCATCTGGGAATGTCTCCAGTATGTTTGTCTCGTCGATTGGTAGACTCTGTCTCTTCTCCAACCTTGACAAGTAGTCTGCCACCTGATTTTCTGTCCCTTTTTTGTCTTTGATCTCAAGGTCGAACTCTTGCAATAGCAAGATTCACCGTATCAATCTAGGCTTTGCGTCCTTTTTTGCGAACAGATACTTAAGGGCAGAATGGTCTGTGTGCACTATTACCTTCGTCCCAAGTATGTATGAACGAAACTTGTCGATGGAGAACACCACGGCTAATAGCTCCTTTTCTGTGGTGGTGTAGTTCACTTGGGCATCATTTAATGTCTTGATGGCAGAGTATATGACATGAAACAGCTTATCTCTGCGCTGCCCAAGTGCTGCCCCAATAGCATAGTCACTAGCATCACACATAATCTCGAATGGCTGTGTCTAGTCTGGTGGCTGTACTATGGGGGCTGTCACTAGTTTTTCCTTCAGAACCTTGAATGCTTCAGTACATTCATCATTAAAGTCAAAGGGTCGGTTTTGCTCTAGAAGATGGCATAGGGGCTTGGTGATTTTTGAGAAATTTGCAATGAATCTCCGATAAAAACCAGCATGCCCTAAAAAACTTCTAATGCCCTTGACTGTTGTTGGCGGCGGAAACTTCTCAATTACTTCTATTTTGGCCCTGTCGACTTCTATTCCACGGCAGCTAATTTTATGGCCTAGGACTATCCCTTCATCCACCATAAAGTGACATTTTTCCCAATTCAAAACAAGATTGGTTTTTTCACATCTTTCGAGTACCTTTTGTAGATTGTCGAGGTAGCTCTCAAAATCGTCTCCAAAGACAGAAAAATCATCCATAAATATCTCAAGGAAGTCCTCTACCATGTCGAAGAATATGGCCATCATGCACCTTTGGAAGGTGGCGGGTGCATTACATAATCCAAACGGCATCCTCCTAAAAGCATATGTTCCGTAGGGGCATGTGAAAGTTGTCTTTTCTTGATCCTCCGGTGCAATAGCAATTTGGTTGTAACCTGAATAACCATCAAGAAAACAATAGTAAGGTTTACCCGCTAATCTATCAAGCATTTGATCAATAAAGGGTAAAGGAAAGTGGTCCTTTCGGGTAGCTTTGTTAAGCTTCCGATAGTCCATACAAACCCTCCAACCGGTCACAGTCCTGGTTGGGATTAACTCATTGTTTTCGTTGGTTATCACGGTCATCCCTCCTTTCTTAGGAACACATTGCACCGGGCTCACCCACTTGCTATCGGAGATGGCGTAAATAATACCAGCATCTAACCACTTAATTATCTCTTTACGCACCACCTCTTTCATCGCATGGTTAAGCCGCCTTTGGGCATCAATTGTCGGCTTATGATCTTCCTCTAGAAGGATTTTGTGCATACATAATGTCGAACTAATGCCTTGTATATCAGCAATCGTCCATCCAATCGCCTTTTTGTGCTGCCTTAGCATGCCGATTAGCTGTCGTTCATGTTCCTGCGGCAGCTTAGAAGGGATGATTACGGGCAGTGTGTCATTTGAACCAAGAAAAGCGTATTTTAACTGCCATGGCAGGGGCTTAAGTTCTAAGGCAGGTGGCTCAACAGTAGATGGCTTTTGGATTAAATGGTTATCCGAAGTATAATTCAAAGGTTCGAATAACTTACCTGGACGATTGCCTAACCAGTTTACCTTCTCCTGACCTTTAGTATCAGATGTATTGGAATCAGAGGAGTTGATGTCATCGGTGCTGTCGTCTGTGCTGTTGTGACAGGCCTGTAAGTGGCTGCCGCGGCAGTGACCAAATTTAATATCGTGACAGCCCGACCTGATGCAGGATTGATCAAGGGTAACATCAGTGATAGCCTTGCATTCCTCGTCCACATCAGCATGTTTCATTGCTTAGAGAACATTCAACTTAATCTCTTGATCGTTTACACGCATGGTGAGTTCTCCTTTCTCCACATCAATCAGTGATCTTCCCGTGGCTAAGAAGGGTCGCCCAAGTATGACTGGTGTGTTTTCGTCTGCCTCACAATCTAAAACAAGAAAGTCAGCAGGAAAAATAAACTTATCCACTCTTACCAGAATATCTTCAATCTTTCCCTCTGGATGAACGTAAGAACGGTCTGCCAGCTGCAGAGTTACTGTCGTGGGTCGTGCCTTTCCAATACCTAATTTCTGAAAAACAGACTTTGGCATTAAATTAACACTAGCACCAAGATCACAAAGTGCCTTACCCACAAATTTATTGCCGATTACACAAGGTATGATGAAGCTCCCCGGATCCTTCTTTTTCTGGGGTGGCTGTCGATGAAGAATACTCATGCAACCTTCTGTCATCTTTACCGTTTCAAATTCCCCAAGTTTAGATTTATTCGACATAACATCCTTGAGAAATTTAGCATAACCGGGCATCTTCTCTAACGGCATCTAACAACGGAATATTAATATGAACTTGCTTAAAAATATCATAAATCTTTTTAAGTTGAGATTCATGCTTAGCTTGCTGTATCCGTTGAGGAAAAGGTGGTGGAGGACGGTAATCAGCAATACGTCCTTCCCACTGCATGCGAATCTGAGGACGAATATCATCGTTTTTCCCCTCTATCACTTCTGCTGTCGTGACAGGCTCATCGGCAGCAGTCTGTTTATCACCTGTCGGAGCAGCTTCCTCGGCAGGTTTTTCCAAGGCAGGTTCCTTTTCTGTCTCAGCTTCTTTTTCCGGCCCTGGTAGTTTCTTCTCACTCCTAGTAGTAATTGCCTTACATTGCTCATGTGTGGGCGGTCTAGCATTTTCAGTATTACTAGGGAATCCTCCATTCTTCCTCGGCTTAATATGTTTAGAAACCTGACCCATTTGTGTCTCTAGAGATTTCAAGGTAGCTTCATGATTTGTCATCCTCATCTCGTTTTTATCCATAAAGGTTTCTATCTTCTTGACAAATTGATTCATATTCTCCATATACGTACCAGTCTGAGAAATAAAGGTGGCCAGAGTCTGTTCCAATATACTGCTCGTGGCAGGTGGTGGCTGTTGTTGCTGCTGCAGCGGTAGTTGCGGCAGCAGTTGCTGTCGCGTTAGCAATCTAGGTCCTCCCTGATTCTGATTATGTGCTTGAGGATTCAGGGCATTGTTAGGATTACTTCAGGAAAATTTGGGATCCTTCTTCCAATTGGGATTATAATTGTTGGAATTGTAATTTGGCTTGTAATTTCCAACATATTTCCCTCTTCTATTTGTATTGGGCACTCATCCCGACTATGATTTCCCTCACAGATGGTACAAACTTCCTCAACAGCAAATCCTTGTAATTCATCATCATTCAATAACCTTTTCATTGCTTTAGTAAGGAATGCTACCTGTGATTTCATAGTGCTGTCGGCTTCATAATCCTTGACAGCAAGTACCCGTTTACCCCCTCTTCTTGCAGTCGGAAACTGCTCCTCATTCTTAGCCAGATTTTTCAAAACTTGCAATGCCTCGTCCGGATCTTTATCCAATAATAGTCCATTTGCTACAGAATCAATTCGAATACGAGTTTGTAAGTTAGCAGCATTATAGAACTTAGTTACCTGATTCCAGACAGGGAATCCATGCATTGGGCAGTTCCGTAGAAGAGTAGTAAATCTGTCCCAGGCCTCATGCATCGGCTCGTCATCTTCCTGTTGAAAATTAGCGATTTCATTACGTAATCGCTCAGATAAATGCGAAGGATTAAAATGAGATAAGAATTCACGAGATAAATCTGCCCAAGTTACAATTGAACCCGTTGTAAGTTTATTCCACCAAGTTTTAGCTCTGTCCCTCAATGAATGGGGAAATAACCGAAGCCTCAGTATCTCCGGATTAACTCCTGGCAGTCTAAACGAACCACAGATCTCCTGGAACGTTTTGAGATGCTCTCTAGCATCCTCTGTCACAGCACCACTAAACTGCCCGGCATTGTTGATCATACTAAACATGACAGGTTTAAGCTCGAAGTTATCAATTTCAATATCCGGCAGTGTGGTCTCCAACTCTACATGATCGTTCAACATGTAGTCACGACAGGACCGTCGTCCATCTGCCGCAGGCAGGTCGCCGATAGGCGGTACACCTCCACCAGCGGGCGGATTACGGGCCATCTGCTCTAGCTATTCCTCAAGGTACTCGTTCCTAGCTAAAAGGTGGCGAAGTTGTTTCTTGAGATTGAAGGAACGTTCGATTTCCGAATCTAATTTATACTCAGGATCTTCACCTCTTTTAGATCTGCGCATAAACAAGAAAACCTTGTGAAAAGCAAGAGTTGAACATACTAACGAAAAATAGAAAAAGAAAAATTAAAAGAAAAACAAAAACGAAAAGTGTAATAAAAGAAAGGTGTAGTTATGTTGCAAATCCCCGGCAACGGCGCTAAAAACTTGTTGCGTGTAAAAGAGTCTATCGCAATTGTAGTGCAAGTGTACACGACGCAAGTAGTAAAGTGATACGAAGTATCGGATATCGTCTCCACAGGGATTGAGCTAATAGCTTCACCTTATTTCACTGCACGAAGTAAAGAAAATATTTAAGAGAATTGTCACGAAAATAATAAGGAAAATCGCAAATAAAAGAATTGAGATATCAAGATAGAGAGAATGGGTTGGTATTGAATTGCTCGGTAGTGCAGGTATTGCAATGCTTAGGAACTCTAGTTCTGTCGTCGCGCCTGTCGCGGCAGCACCTGTCGCGGCAGCTGTCCGTTGGTCATCGCGGCAGCAAACACACCAACTCCGTACTTCAAGTTTGGCAAGAATCCCAGATCTGCCTTGGCCTATCCCTAGGTCCAAGTCTGTCGATGATCACGTCTTTGATGATACCTCCCTGCGTGAATCGAAGGATGAACATCGATGTGTATGAATTCTTCCTTAGCAACTTAACCTTGCCCTATCCCTAGGCACAAGATAGTTCAACTATAAACTAGAGAACTTGCTCTTATTTCTTTCGTATACTTAACTCTCCCGATGCTAAGTAAATGGATAACCTCACAATGCTCTCCCGATGCTCTTGCAAGATATTAATAACCAAAATAAGAGAACTTGAAGTTTATTTTATTGAACTTGGAAAATCCTAAAACAAAACAACCCTTGCAACTACTTTACAAAACAACCAGTGGCACTAGGGGGAAATTAGAACATGTTGATGACGGGTAGACGGCGGAGGGGTTTTAGTTGTCGGTTATGGGGGATATGTCTCCTAGGTTAAAATCTATGCCCTTATATAAGCTTTGGGCTCAAGTATTCTAAGTTAACAAGGATTACAACTTTAATTAAAAGTAAGATTCTAATAAAGACTTAATCTCTAAGTATCCTAGTTTTCAGCCGCCTTCCTTGTTTCTTGGGATTTCCTCTCCTTGAGCTTTGGCTTGACATATCTTTTGATCCGGGGCTTGGAAAATATAGGGTTTTCACATGACAGACGAGCATAATTTTCTCTATCTATCGAGGTCCACTTTGCTTTTCCTCCACTAACTTGATGTCGTCCTCTGCTGTCACGGCAGCTCCATGGCAGCATCGTCCTCTTCGTCTGCTTGTTCAGTTCAGCTCCTTTGCTTCTCTGCCCTGCGCCCGCCTTCTCCGTCAACTATTGCAGCAACCTGCAAAATAAGCCATTTTTTAGTAGAATCCGTGCCTTTAATATATTTGTGATGTTTTGCTGTAAACTAACCTAAATGCAATGATGCTTGAATGCAGCAGAAATATGGGTTAAAAAGGGTGTAAATAGTAGAACTTTTACACACTCAACAAGAACTTAAGAAAAATTAGACGTCCCTGTGCTAAAACGAATGAATAAATGCTACGACATATCTGTAGAAGGACACTCTGCTGTGCTGTAGCATAATAATATGTTAAAAAAAGAGAGAAATAAAGTTTTGCTATAGCATGCGAGTGAATGAAAGTTGTCACGAGATGACTCTACCTACTAGCTCGGGGGTGAGAGGTTTGCTCCCTACTCATCTAGAGCTAAGGGCGGTAGGTGTGATGAGCTGACACCCTTCGTAGCAGAAAATCTATATCCTTAAGAGTCTGAAAATTAGAAAAGAGCTAGAGAACATGGATAGGGTATAACTAAGGAGCTTCCTTGAAAATTTGTCTTACTAGCTTAAGTATATGAGGAAGGCATCCACGCACACACGCACATAGCTTAGTCCTAAGGAATGTTCTTAAGGATCTCACTTCTAGTTGTTTATATTTTAATTTCCTGTGTCATTTCTGAGGACTGAGATTTTAACATAGCAATTCTCGAGGGTAAATCTTTGCCATAGTATTTCTTTTATTCAGTTCTACTCATTGTTTGAGGACAAGCAATAGCTTAAGTTTGGGGGTGTGATAACTACATGAATATCCTTGTTTTCATACCTTTTTGCTATAGCATTTGTTTGTTCTTGAGACCATATCATAACATTTAGACTACATCTAGGTTGCATTTTCTTCTTCTAGGTGCATCTTTATTTTTGTTGGTTATTAGTCCATGTTTAGGGGTACTTCTTGGAAGGTTGGTTTTGGGTTTGATGATGTGCAGGAAGGGAGTCTAGCGAGAAAAAGCTGGCGCCGGGAATCGCTATAGCATAGTGGAAGTAGATATTGGCCAACACGTGAGTTGTGAGGACACGTGAGCTGTAGTAGCACGTGAATATGCAGAAAAGGACAACCTGACATGTGCAACAGCCAATACCCACCTGTAGACTGTCCTCCTTGTCCCCTCGTGGCAGAGCTTGTCGGTGGATATTCCTTGGGATTATCAAGGAATCTTTAGGGCATAAAACAATAGGAGGCTCCACTATATAAAGAAGGAGAGAAGTGTGAAAAGAGGGGAGAGAGAAAAGAGAGAGTGAGAGAGGTATGTGCTGAACAAGGAGAGAGAAGCATTCTTCTTTGTCTTCTCCAACTTGGTGTCCTCCATCGTTGATGCTCCAAGGAGTGGCCTCGCCGGCCTCGAGAGAGGCGGTGAGCCTAAGACAGTCGGGTAGTCCATGGTAGAGATGGAGTTCACCTTTTGTTTCTGTCGCTTTAGCATTTACTGTTTATATCTTTATCTTTGGGGATGTTATCACAATGATATGTTGGATGATATTGCCCAACCACAAACTGTTTTAGGTGGCTTGGGTTTGATGGCTGATTTTATTCTTAAGTACTTTTTAATGCATGCTATAGTTTTCCAGTGTTTATCATGTTCTATGCTTTGCTTATGCGTTTTATCTCCTTAAAGTTGTAAGATCCCTCGAGAGTTGGTTGTTCTTTAAGTGTTTGTTGAGGTTAGTAATCAAGAGAGATAGCCTTAGAACCCCCATAAGCAATGAAGTGGCTGTCGAGAGGCAGACTCTAACCTATCTTAGAGATAAGTGATAGGTTCCAAGGGCTAAAAAGGATAGTTCGTGAAGGGTAGGGAAGTGTTAAGAGTTTACACTGAGAGGAATGGTTGTAGCATGTCTGACTCCCAATTTCCTGGCTAGAGATAGTTTAGGAACACTTTTAGCAAATCCCGCCTAACATAAAAGATAGCTGAAGAGCCTTAGTATCGTTAAGAAGCTTCGTTTAGGTTGTCCATCATTCGCATCCAGTCATTCTGTAGTGAGTTTCGCATACGAAAGGGGACATATTCACCATATTATTATCTCAGGTTTCTTTACATTATTTTGCTACATCGTTATTTTACACCATCTCTTTTACTATAGCATTTTCACCAGCAAAAAAGTTCATTCAATATTGTTACAGCAAACCGTGAATACCTCCAATTCCATGTGGAGACGATACTCACTCACTCACTTTAGTACTCGTTCGACGTGTATACTTGCACCATATTTGCGTATCATTTATAGTACATTACGCGCAAGAACAATCTACCATAGTATTACTTTGTCGGCATACGCGAGAGAATTTCACCTTCCCAATCTCTTTTACTAGAGCATTAATCTCCATCATGTCTGTCCACCATCGCCATGGTCTTTACGTTGGATTTTCTCTCCAGTTCAACAATACTTTCGAGTCTGGTTCTATAACCAAACTTTCATTCCAATCCCATTTTGCTTCAATAAAAATCTGCAGTGCAGTCTTAATGGTTGTTAATTCAGCAAAGTCTGCCCCTTTAGTGTCAACAGGTCTCGAGAAAATGGCTCTCATCATTCCTTCTTCCGTGCGAAGAACACCCCCACACCCAACCACCTTATTCTTGAAAGCGCCATCAATGTTAAATTTGACAAAACCATTTTATGGTAGGTTCCAGACTGCAACGCCAACCCTATTTTAGAATCGTAAACCACCATGTTTCTAGGATTATTCCACCACCCATCAATATCTGGAACTAGGTCCTCCTTCGTTGTTTTGAACCAGAAAAGTTAGCGTAATTTAGTAATGAACAACACATCTTTTGGGCTTGATTCTTTCTCTTTGAAAACCATCTCATTCCTTGCAAGCCAAACATTCCATACCGCGGCCCCAAACGAGACAAGCCATGTTGTCCTTAGCAAACTTGAAAAGGGCATGTTAAAACAAAACACGAAGAGCATATCCACATTAGTGGGATTCGTCCAGCTACAGTTCCACCATACACAAAAATGTGTCCAAAATTCCTGCACAAAAATGCATCCCACTAATAAATGATTAGCGTCTTCCTGGCTGGTTTTACACTAGCAATATAGAGATTGAGATTCGTCTAGCTTTACACCTCTCTTACTCAAGAACGCCTTTGATGAAATTATGTCCAGCTTCAGCATCCATAAGAAAGTTTTGACTTTTGGAGGGACTTTTAGTTTCCAAATCTTACCAAATTCAAATTCAGGTTCTTCCAAGTTTGCATTTACCAGCAGGTGAGTTAATTTTTTTTTTACAGAAAATTCTCCAGCTTTCTCATGAATCCAAACGATACGATCTTCTATTTTTTGAATCAACTTTACCTCCTTAATTTTATTTAAAAGATATGAGACCATCATCCATTCCCTATCTAGTAATCTTCTTGTAAACATACTTCCCCAATCTATCCCAAATACATCCAAATCTCCCAAAATCTCTGCCACAGTCACTCCTTTCTCCTTAGCCAGTCTAAATAAACACGGGAAACACATGCACAATAGAAGTTCCCTACACCAAAGGTCTTCCCAGAATAATGTTGATTTCCCATCGCCAACAAGCCATCTAAACGCTTCCTCTTTCGTCCATCTGTTGACGTCTTCGTTTACCCAAATTTTCACAACACCTTGCCACACAAGAGAAATCTTTTTAGAGTTTGTTTGACACAATCTCCACCTGCGGGGTAATCCACCATACTTGTGACAAATCACCCTTCTCCAAAGAGCTTTGTTCTCCGTAGCATATCTCTAACCCCACTTCGCCAGGAGAGCTTTGTTTTTTGCCCGTAGATCTATCACACCAGCGCCCCCTTTGTTCCTTGGTAGACACACCTTCTTCCAATTTACCTTAGACAACTTCATATTCTATCTTCGCAATACGATGCTATGTTTTATATAAGATATACATTTTCCCTTTTTTTCTTACATTACGTAGTAACATGTATATACATATTATACGTTTTCATTGGATATATGTATATGTAAGTATATTATTTAGATTTTTCATGTATTTACGTAATAATGTGTGTGTGTGTGCGTGCGCGTGTGTGTGTATGTATGTGGGGTTTGAAATTTAAATAGTGGCAAAAAGGAAGAATGAGAACTTGAGCTTTTATTTAATTGGTTTATCCTTTTTATTTGAAGATGTGGGGTTATTTAAATAGTGGAGCAAAGAGATAACGTGGAAAAAAAGGTGAAAAGTGGATGGAGAAAGAAAGAGAAGAGGAGAAGAGAAAGTTATGGAAAGAGTTTTGAAACTCTGATCTACAGAGATCTGGTCATCTGTTTTCGACACCTTCACCACCATTGTGTTCATCTCGTCGAGACGAGTTCGCCGGTACCAATGACGTCACCATTGAGGCCGTCGGAGGGTAAGAGAAAAGAGGTTTTAGATTTTTCCAGTTGATGAGGTTAGAGTGCTCATAACGAAAAATCAAGGCCACCATCATGTTCATCGGCGTTGAAAGAGTTGGGCAACGTCTAGCTGCAATGGGCAGCTATAACCGGCTTGAACCGAGCTGCTATGACCGAGTCGTGTTAATTGAGTTGTGTCGCCATTGACCAAGCTGAGCGTCGTTGACCGAGCTGAGCTGCCACCGACATTGACTGTTAACCAGCATTGACTTTTTCCAAGGGATTTTACCCGTGGGTTTATCGACATTTTGAGTCCATTGGCGTTGTTTGTTTCACCAAATTCGAACCTGGTAAGCTATTTTAACGTGTTTGACATTGTGGATTAGTTAGTGAATGAGGTTAATTAATATTTGTGATATTCGTATATTTATGAAGATTGATCGGGAACGAATACCGGATCAAGAAGAGCGTTTAAGGAGCTCGAGTAAGGATTTATCGATAATCGCTTAAGTTTATTACACCTCGAACTTCTTTTACTTCATGAGCATCATAAATGTGATTGCTTTGTGTGTTAGTGTCTGCAAAATAGGTAGATGATAAATAAGCATGTTTATAGATCGACATCATGAGTTTTGATATATTTGTGATGCATGATGGTGTTACGAATATGATAAGACTCATGGAGACTTTAGAGACCATGTAGGGTCGTTTGAGGTATTTATATAATTATTTGATTTGGTTGATTTACATGTTGTGTTGCTTGAGATATGACATGTTCGATGGAAATTGTACTTATTGGACTGATAATTGGAAATACTCGATTAAATTACTATGAAGCTGATCATTAATATTAATTGATTAAATGCGTTAGTAAAAAACCCTAATGACTTTCATAAGCTATAGGGATCGAATAGAGCATTGTAATATCGTAATTAAAAAAAATGGTATGAACCCGTGAGTAGGGTATCGGTATGAGCTTCAGTGGTACTGGTACACGATTGGGGCCATATCGGTACGGGTCGACCCATACCGGTACTTGCAAAAATCTAGAATTTCCAACAAGCAATTCTAGTATCGGTACATGTGTGAGTACCGGTATCCGAGGGTACCATATCGATACTTGTGTTCAAGTACCATTACCCGATACGCTAAATAATCTATAAATGCAAATTAAGGATATATTAATAATTAGATTTTACCTTGATAAACGAGATAACATGAATTAATAGAGATAATTGATGAGATTAATTATATACTCCTCCACAATGTATTAACAACTTGGTAATGTAAAATAAATGATATGACGTCGTTTAGAACCAATAGAGAGATCCTTAGGATATCGTTGCTTGTATCCCAGCTAGGCATTTGATTGACATTGAATCTGAATACCCAAGGAAGGTACTGCAGTACATTGTTCTAAATGCACTCGATGTATGTGTGGTCTCGAGTGACATTCACTACACGATTTCTGTCTGGTCTTGAGTATGTGTCATGCACCTCCTGATGTCTTTGTGGCCCCAATTGGGTGGCATGGTATGGTATTCGATGTCTATGTGTTATCGAATACCGTGTGAGATACTCGATGTCTATGTGGTCTCGAGTATGTATGTGGCTAGCATGATGTCCTAGTAGTCCCGGGCTAAACAAGTTTGACTATCATCTCTTGTGGTCAAAATTTTGTGTGCGTTTGCTCAGATAGTTTGGTGAGATCTCGAGTATAGTTGGGCCTTGTGTTCCATGTATGATGACTTTCATGATGAGAGCATGTGTTTAGGCGACTAGTGGTAGCGCCAAGTGTTTATGTATCTTTCCTTATTGCTAGTACTAGCTTGCATGCTTATGCTTATGATTAGCATGAAGTATGGTAGAGTAGATGTGTACCACTGAGCTTTGTAAGCTCAGCGCTTAGAATCGTTGTTACTTTGCGTAGGTTGCTCATTGGATCGTGGGATCGAGGAGTACTATCAGTACAGATTTCAGCATGTGGTGATTTTTAGAGTACGATACTTGTGTTTAGTGGGTTGTGTATTCATAGGATCTTACGTCGTGTAGTCTGTAATTCTTATTTTTGAAACTGTATTAATCAAGTCAAATGTTTTAAATTAAAGCGGAGCTTATTTGTAACGATTTAAATTGTTTATCTATGTTTTCAACTATTGGATTTAATGTTTTTGGAAAATACCTTGTTTAGGCTAAACCTAGTTGAAATTTTTTATGGAAACGGTTTGGGCTTAAGGCCCAAATTAACTAATAGCTTATAATGTTTGATTATTTAGACAAGAAAAATGATATAGAAGAATATTATTATATTCAATACTTGTTTGAATAGTTTATTAGTTATTAAAATTTTGTATCTATTAATATTAATTAGATTATGAAAACTATTTTTTAATATAATATTACAAAACATATTTGAAAGATCTATATATTAATTTATTTTTTATATAATTATTTAATTCAATTGGATTAATTATTAGGGTAAAATACTAGAATGGTCACTTATGTTTAGGGTTTGTACACTTCTGGTGTAACACCCCCTTCCTGGCCTGATAGAGAACCGGGTCAGAGCGTGCTACCAGTGAACAATGCGGTGATCGGTGTAATAAAATTTCATTTCTTAATCGACAATTGATCAATAATATACAAGAAAATATTACCAGATATACATCTTAGTCCAATTGAATCCTTGTGAAACAACGATTCCAACATTTAGGACCAAATCGTAGTTATTACAAGTTTTAGGGACTAAACTCTAAATCTGCTAAATTAGAGGTCCTTCGATGCAATTGACCACACCACAATGAAATTTAATACAATATTAACAAGTTTGTAAATTTTCATGCAATTCGGTATTCATTTACTTTGTCAATTTTAACATCTTAAATTCAGTGATCATTTTGTGAACAATGTAAACTGCCAGATTCAAGCCTTTTAACCAAATTAACTAACCTTGTATCGAAACACCCTAAGGAAGTTTCGAAACGGGTGTACAATGGTCACCCTAAGTTGACTTGTCTTTTAGACCGTATTGATACGAGTAAGCCATGTATCAGTACGGGTTGACTCCCTTTGACCTTGAGTTTCACCTATTTCCATACGCTATAGACCCGTATCGAGACTGTGAATTCCAGTTGTTGCGTGTAAAATAGTCTATCGCAATGGTAGTGCAAGTATACACGACGCAAGTAGTAAAGTGATACGAAGTATCAGATATCGTCTCCACAGGGATTGGGCTAATAGCTTCACCTTAATTCACTGCACGAAAGTAAAGAAAATAATTGAGAAACTTGTCACGAGAATAATGAAGTAAACGTAAATAAAAGAATAAAGATATCAAGATAGAGAGAATGGGCTGGTATTGAATTGCTCAGTAGTGTAGGTATTGCAGAGATTAGGAAATCCAATTCTGTCGTCGCTTCCCGTCGCGACAGCACCTGTCGCGGCAGCAGTCCGTTGATTGTCGCGGCAGCAAATACTCAACTCAGTACTTCAAGTTTGGCAAGAATCCCAGATGTGCCTTGGCCTATCCCTAGGTCGAAGTCTGTCGATGATCACGTCTTTGATGATACCTCCCGGCGTGAATCGAAGGATGAACACCTGTGTGTATGAATTCTTTCTTAGCCACTTAACCTCGTCCTATCCCTAGACCCGAGATAGTTCAACTATAAACTAGAGAACTTGCTCTTATTTCTTTTGTATACTTAACTCTCCCGATGCTAAGTAAATAGATAACCTCTCAATGCTCTCCCGATGCTCTTGCAAGATATTAATAACCAAAATAAGAGAACTTGAAGTTTATTTTATTGAACTGAAAATTCCTAAAACGAAACAACCCTTGCAACTACTTTACAAATCAACTCGTGGCCCTAGGGGGAATTTAGAACATGATGGGGGAAGAAAAACGACTAGAGTTTTGGGAAGGAAGCTAGGGTAATCGGTTATGCCCTTCTAGGTTAAAATACATGCCCTTATATAAGCTTTGGGCTCAAGTTATCTAAATTAGCAAGAATACAACTTTAAATAAAAGTATGATTCTAATAAAGACTAGATCTTCAAGGAATCTACTTTCCAGCCGTCATCTTCTTGCTTGGGATTTTCTCTCCTTGAACTTTGGGCTTGACATTCCTTTTGATCTGGGGCTTGGAAAAATATGAGGTTTTCACACGACAGACGGGCTGAATTTTCTCTATCTGTCGAGGTCCACTTTGCTTCTTCTCCTCAAAATTGCTGTCGTCCTCTGATGTCACGGCAGCAACCATGGCAGCATCGTCCTCTTTGTCTGCTTGTCTAGTTAAGCTCTTCTGCTTCACTGCCCAGCGCCTGCCCTTTCCGTCTGCTACGGCAGCAACCTGCAAAAATAGCCATTTTTAGTAGAAACTGTGCCTTTTAATATATTTGTGATGTTTTGCTGTAAACTAACCTAAATGCAATGAATAATGCTTGAATGCAGCAGAAATATGGGTTAAATAAGGTGTAAGTAATAGAACTTTTACACACTCAACACCAGTAGCAAAAAGTTTCGATACAGCCTCAACCCGTATCGAAATGCCCTGTTTCTAGGGTCCATTTATTCTAAGTCGCATCGATACGCTTTACCCCGTATCGAAATGGCTTGACTTGTAATGACAGATTTTCCCTGGTTTTTAATTGAATTGGATGATCAAATCATGCTAAAATGCAATGAAAATTTACACACAACATTATAACAGTACAATCTACTTACATACTAAATTTTAGGGTTAAATGAATCCATTTACTTGGTTTTTACCTTTTAGTGCCAAAATATGCATTTTAGGCCAAATTTTCACTACATGGAAAGTTCATATTAGGCATATCACCCTTTTACCACTTAACCATAATATAGACACAACAAAAGAGACTTTATCAACTAGTACATGCACCTTGCCACGAACTAGGAGTTCAAAAGGGTCAATATACATTACTTATAGCTTTTTTGTAACTTGTGCAACGCTTCAACTCCTCCGATCTCAATCCAAAACTTATCTAACCTGAAATGGATGAAATGAAATTTATTAGGCATAATTTTGCCTAGTGAGGTAGTCACAAGGATAACAATGTTGTAATATGCAACTTCATCTCTACATTAGCAATGGTCATGACATGATTTTCCAATGACAACACAATGATCATGCTCAATAACAATATAGTCATATTTTATCAAAAATTCCTTGGATCGATTCCGGATAGTGGATACAAGAATTCCTATGCCTCGCCAAAACAATGAGTGGTCATATCCCTCCACCTCGCCAAAGGGACCAATGCATAAACATCCCTCCATCTCACCAAATCAATATAGGTCGTAGCCTTAGGACCGTAGTCCACCCGTACACTGAGCTCATGAATTTTATGGCATGCCAATTGTATCCAATGTCCTTTGAATCCAATGTCTAGTGACAATGACAATATTCAATATTCATTAACAATAACAATGATTGATGAATCCAATGATTCAATGTCCTTATCAATATTCAATATCAATGTTTCAATGACATATTGTAAAGTGTCCAAAAGTCCTATATTTCATACACATTCCACCTCTTACTATTATTGTTTTCAAGCTTATTTTAGACATAAGTAGGTTCATTCATTGCATTTTACAGTACTTCTTTGTTTTACCTTGCTTTTATAGATTATAATTTATTTGGTAAACAATAGATATTGTTTTAATGTATTTTTGTTTTTAGGTAGTAAAGGCTGAGAAAGGGAAAGATGAGCTGAGGATACAACGCTGAGGTAGCAGATCAAGGAGTTGTACTAATGCAGCTCTAGCTGAAGACAGTTGCTGCCGAGTAGTTGCCAAGCAATGTTGCTGCCGACCTGGCTGCCTACGCAGCTGACTATGGAGTTGGAAAACCAGAGTGCGATTTGTAGAGCTTAAAATTCTGAATCTATCGCTGCCATCCACTTAATTTTCCGACGTCTGTAGCAGCAGCCAGAGCCGCCAAAGTGAGATCTCAAGGTTACTTGCAGATTAAGGAAAACGAGATAAAGTACATATTCCATGCAAAGAAATCAGAGTTTAAAGTCATATTAAAGACGGAAAGCTACTTTCGAGGACTTCTACTTTAAGGAGGACTTAACCTAGTCATTAGTCTATAAATACTCATTGTACTCCTAGTTCAAATCATCTTAGGTTTTATGTAGACTTAGCTAGTGTTCTCTGCCGCCGCCATGTTGTAAACTCCACTTGGGTTAGGGTTATGTTGTAAATTAGTTGTAAAACGGTTGTATTAGGTTTTGAGTTGTTTTCTTTTAATAAAATATTCCAAATTTGCTTAATTTATGCACTTCATTCTTTTAATTAGTCCACACCAGTTAGTTGAGAGAATCCATTTGTCGGGAACAAAAGTGTAAGGCTCACGAAAGGGTTTAGCACAGTCACAACATGTTGGGGCGTGACTAACCTTGTTCCTAACAAGTTCACAAGTGTTAGTGGCTAAAAGGGATCACTAACTGAGTTTAGTAGCTTGTGTTAGGTTCATGCTAAGATTGGTAGGTATTGCCTACGTCACGCTAGCTATTTGAGCATCCTTGCCTAGAAATAGGGAGGATCATTGTCGACTATCCTGCCGAACTTGGAGTAACTGTCACATTTGCCACCAAGAATTATTTCCATTTCACTTGTCGAGACAGCGAAAGTTGCAAAAGCAATGACCCGCTGTGGCCGCGTGATAGGGTCGTAGCATGCCACCCGCCATACCCGCCGAGGCAACATATCGTTGCAGCACGAAAAAAACTCAGTCCTTTTACAACACAGTTTTCACACTAAGTGGCAGCATAACCCTGCTTGCTCTATCAATCTGAACCACCTCCTTTATTACTTGTGTTTTCATTTATTTTCATCTCAACAATCAATTCACTTGTGTTTTTATTTTACCTTGTGCAGGGACTACAAAATGAACCAAGTTGTCCTATCCCCGTGGGAGTCAACATCTTTTATACTATAACTTGGCTGGAGTGTGCACTTGTGCTCTCACAAAAAGGGAACACCTACATGCCCTACAAGTTTTTGGCGCCGTTGCCGGGGAATGGTAACAACAAATTTAGTTTTTCAATTTCTGCACCTTTTATTTACATTTTATTTTATTTTTATTTTTAATCGAAAAAATATTTTACCTCCCTTTTCTAGTGTCTGACCAAGGCAAACCCTAAAGGAAATCTCCTTATTTACGACGATCTCGAACGTTAAACAAGAAGGATTAAGAAGGAGCTCAGGGAAGTCCTAAAGCAAAACATAGAAGACAAAGGAAAAGCAAGGGTAAACATGGTAAACAAGGACCCACCAAACCATGCCGCACATGGCAGGGGCAAGCAGCAGGAGTTGCTGCCCAAAGGACCGCAAGACCTACCATGGCAGGACCCTCCTGATCTGCCCAGGCAACTCCAGCCAGCTCAAACTACCAGAGAATATCTCAAGCATGACTTCCGAGGATTCGACCCAATAGTGACAGATCCTGACATAGGGGCAGACCATTTTGAATTAAAGCCAGTCATGTTCAACATGATAAACACACTAGGGCACTTTGGAGGGACTACCACAGAAGATGCTCAGCAACATTTACGAGGATTCCTGGACATTTTCCGAGCATTCAAGATACATGGGGTCCACTAGGATGTATTGAGGTTGAGGTTGTTCCCCTATTCACTGAGGGATAGGGAAAAACAGTGCTTATATAACCAGCCAGCTGGATCTTTCAACACATGGATGGAGCTCTGCAAAGATTTTCTAGACCGTTTCAGCCCGTCTAATGTTACTGATAGGCTGGGGAATTAGATCATAGCCTTTAGACAAGGGGATGATGAGCCGATGTACAAAGCATGGGAGCGGTATCAACAGATGTTGAATAATTGCCCACTACATGGTCTTCCGGCTTTGACGCATGTATTCATATTCTATAACGGGGTGAACTACCCAACTCGAATGATGATAGATGCCTCGGCCAATGGGATCCTTCTCGACAGACCCCCAGAGGAAGTATTGCGGCTGTTGAACCAAGCCGCTAAAAATGACTACAAATACGTGACAGCCCGCTGATGCGGCACAAGGCGGCCAGCCACTGTAAATGAGGTAGAAGCCTTAGAATCTGTTAACACCCGCCTAGACGCACTGACGGAGCTAGTCATGAAGATTGTCCAACCTGCTGGGAAAGTATATGAAGTAAAAGCTATAGAGCCATTTTGTGAAGAATGTGGTGGCGACCATGATTCTTCTAACTGCACCGCATCCACCAATTATATGGGAGGATATAAGAGGAATAGCATACCTGCTCAGAATACCTACAATCCAGGATGGAAGAACCATCCAAACTACTCTTGGAGCAACCCCAGAATTGTTGCAAACCCATCACAACAAGGGGGAGATTATCAGCAGAACCTGCCGCGACAGATGCCACCACAGCAGGATGCTTCCTCTTTAGAATCTATCATGCATACTATCATGTCCCATACTAATGTTTTCATACTTAATACAAATAAATTCATTGATAAAACCAAATCTTTCATGTACAGGACAGAAAGAAGGATGAACAACTAAGAGGCAGCATTAAAAAATCTGGAGACACAGTTCAGAAAGTTTGCTCATATCATCAGTACTAGGCCAATGGGTGGATTACCTAGTGACACTGAAATAGCAAAAGGAAAATCCCATGAACAATGCAAGGCTGTAACAACTAGAAGCGGGATAACATTACAGGACCCATCCATGCCTGCTGCAAGAGGAACAACACTTGTCAAACCAGTTCGACCCATCAAACAATCTACCGCGACAACACCAGAACAGGAATCAGCAGATAATACCGGGAATGAACGGACAGAACCTGAATTAGCTACCCAGAATAGGATGCCCAGCAAAGAAAAAACTGTCAACCTTGTACCTCCACCACCATTTCCCCAGAGACTGAAGAAACATAAGCCAGATATGCAGTATGAAAGGTCCCTGGATGTGCTAAAGCAAGTCAAAATCAACCTTCCTCTAATAGAGTTGATTGAACAAATGCCCAACTATGCAAAATTCTTAAAAGATGTGATATCCAAGAGAACAAGGATTGGGGGATTTGAAACAATGGCAGTAACGAGAGGATGCATGGTTATGCTGCATAATAAAGCACCGCCCAAACAGAAAGATCCAGACAACTTTATAATCCCATGTAAAATAGGTAGCAACCACTCTATGCGAGCATTATGTGACCTAGGGGCAAGCATAAACTTAATGCCCAAATTTGTTTTCCAAAAACTAGGAATAGGAGACGTCCGCCTAACAACGGTGATGTTTCAGCTAGCTGACAGGACATATATACAACCGGAAGGAAAAATTGAGGACATCCTGGTAAAGATGGATAAATTTATTTTTCCTACCAATTTCTTGGTACTGGATTGTGAAGCGGATTAAAAAGCAACAATCATCCTGGGGCGACCTTTCCTTGCTACGAGTAGAACACTAATCGATATGGAAAAAGGCGAACTTACGATGAGGATAGACGATCAACAAGTAAAACTGAACATTTTCCAATCCATGAGACATGCTAAAGATCCAAAAGAATGCCAGCTACTTGATGTCGTCTTAGAATTCAACCTTGAAGACAACAGACCTTGCCTACAACAAGTCTGCCCAGACAGCAACTTTGGCAGCTGCCATGGTAGCCATTTAAAGAACTGCTTGGAAGATGAACAATGCGAAGAGTGGACGAAACAGGAAACAGAAGAACATGAAGAGGCACAGTGGATAACAAACATGTCATGTAAGTACTTTGAACCTCTGAATTACACAACAAAGGGGGGCAAGATGTTCAAACCATCCACCGAACAACCTCCTACTCTTGAGTTAAAAGCCTTACCTGCACAGCTTTAATATGTTTTCCTAGGACCTAATGATACACTGCCAGTTATAATTTCTTCCAAGTTGCAGCCCAAACAGGAACATCAATTGACTACGCTACTGCAGCAACATAAGAAGGCAATAGGCTGGACCATTGCAGATATAAAGGGAATCAGCCTTGCCATTTGCATGCATAAAATCCAGCTTGAGCAAGATCAGAAACCAATTGTGGATGCCCAGAGGATATTAAATGAGGCCATGAGAGAAGTTGTCAAAAAGGAAATCATCAAGTGGCTAGATGTTGGTATCATATATCCAATCTCAGATAGAAAATGGGTAAGGCTGGTACAATGTGTACCAAAGAAAGGTAGAATAACTGTGGTAAGCAATGATAATAACGAATTAATCCTAACTCGAACAGTAACTGGTGGGAGAATATGCATGGATTACCACAAGTTAAATAAAGCAACAAAAAAAAGATTATTTTCCGTTACCTTATTTATCAAATGCTTAACCGCCTTGCTGCCAAACCTTTCTATTGCTTTTTGGATGGATATTCAAGGTACAACCAAATCTCCATCGCACCAGAGGACCAAGCCAAAACAACCTTCACTTGCCCATATGGCATCTATGATTTTTGAAGAATGCCATTCGGTTTGTGCAATGCCCTAGCCACATTCCAGCAAGGAATGATGCCTATCTTCTCCGACCTGATAGAAGATTTCATGGAAATCTTCATGGACGACTTCTATGTCTTTGGCAACAGCTTCAACAGCTGCCTCGGCAACCTTGAGAAAGTACTGACCAGATGTGAGGAAACAGACCTAGTGCTTAGTTGGGAAAATGCCACTTTATGGTCGACGAAGGCATAGTCTTGGGGCATAAAATTTCTGCACAGGGAATAGAAGTAGACAAAGCCAAGATTGAAGTCATAGCCAACTTGCCACCACCGACTGCTGTCAAGGGCATACGCAGTTTTCTGGGACATGCAGTCTTCTATCATAGATTCATTGAAAATTTTTCTAAAATTTCTAAATCGTTGTGTACTTTGTTGGAACAAGACAAGCCATTCATCTTCGATGAGGCATGCAAGGAGGCATTCAAACAATAAAGAAAAAGCTAGTCATAGCACATGTGGTAGTCCCCTCTGACTGGAGTCAAACCTTCGAACTCATGTGTGGTGTTAGTGACATTGTCGTTGGCGCCGCCTTAGGGTAGCGCAGAGATAAGATCTTTCACGTCATATATTATGCTAACAAAACACTAAATCATGCCCAGACTAACTACACCACTACATAGAAAGAACTGCTGGTAGTAGTATTTGCCTTCGATAAGTTTCGGCCCTACCTGATTGGCACGAAGGTGATAGTTCACACGGACCATTCTGCCTTAAGGTACCTATTCGCAAAGAAAGACGCAAAGCCCCGCCTAATCCGGTGGATCCTACTACTACAAGAATTTGACGTGGAAATCCGATATAGAAAGGGCACAGAAAATCAAGTGGCAGACCATCTCTCTCGGCTTGAGCATAAACAAGAGAACACCTTCAGCAGCGAAATTCAAGATGAATTCCTGACGAACAGCTACTACTGGCCTCTGCTCTGGTATCCGCCCTAAAAGTTAAAGGACTATTAGTTGTCGCCCACGCAGAAGCTGCGGCAGCAACATCAATCGACACACCCTGGTACGCTGATATTGAAAATTATTTAGTATCTAGTGTTTTGCCTTATGAACTTAACTTCCAAGGTAAAAAAAACGATTCCAACATGATGCTAAGCATTATTTTTGGGACGAGCCTTGTTTAAAAATTGTGCAGACCAGGTCATCAGACGATGTGTACCAGAGGATGAACAACAGGCCATACTCTCACAATGCCATACAGCACCATACGGAGGCCATTTTGAAGGGCAATGCACAGCAGCAAAGGTGCTGCAATCAGGGTTCTTTTGGCTGACATTGCATAAAGACGCTCAGACATTCTACAAACAGTGTGATAGCTTCCAAAGAATAGGAAACATATCGAGAAGGAATGAAATGCCCCTTTAAACAATCTTGGTGGTCAAATTATTCGATGTGTGGGGGATAGATTTCATGGGACCATTCCCATCTTTGTGCGAAAACATGTATATCCTCCTAGTAGTTGATTACGTTTCTAAGTGGGTAGAAGCCATTTCCACCCCTCACAAATGATGCAAAGACCGTTCATAGGTTCTTACGAAAGAATATCTTCACGAGGTTTGGAGTACCAAGAGCAATCATTAGTGATGAAGGCACCCATTTTGATAACAGATTAATTGCGAAGGTACTCAAGAAAGTGGGGGTCAAGCACAAGATTGTCGCGGCCTATCATCCCCAAACAAATGGGAAGGCAAAAATTTCAAACAGGGAAGTCAAGACCATCTTAGAGAAAGTTGTCAACCCTAATAGTAAAGATTGGTCATTGAAACTAGATGATGCTCTTTGGGCATATCGAACAACATACAAAACACCGCTTGGAATGTCCCCATATCGTCTAGTATACGGAAAGGCCTGACATCTCCCTGTCGAGATAGAACACAAGGCGTATTGGGCAGTCAAGACAGTTAACATGGACTGGAAACAGGCTGGGGAAAAGAGACTACTAAATCTGACAAAAATGGAAGAATTCCGGTGGGAGGCATACGAGAACGCCAAGCTGTACAAGGAAAAATCAAAAAATGGCACGATAATAAGATTTAGCAGCGGCAATTCCTGCCAGGGAAACAACTGTTGTTGTTCAATTCATGCCTCAGACTGTTTCCTAGGAAGATAAAATCCAGATGGTCATGACCCTACGAAGTAGTCCAAGCCTTCCCACATGGCGCCGTAACGATAAAATCCGCAAATGGAGGGACATGGTTCAAGGTCAATGGGCAGCGACTAAAGCACTATACAGGGGACTCTACCGTAAAAGAACAGGAAGTATTCACATTGGGGATGGCCACCCCACTGTGACGTAACCTTATCTTGGCCTCTATTTACTACTTTAGCAGGAGTAGTTTTTAGGATTAGGTTTAATTTGTTTTTATTTTTCTTTATTCTCATCTCACAATTAATTCTATAAGTCCAAACCCAAGAACCACAAAGCACGAGGCAGGATTACCAAGCCCGCTGTCGTAACCTGCAAATAACAGCAACCTAAGTCTTCTTCCTTTTTTTCTATTACTTATTTTTCTGTTTTGTGTATTGAGGAAAATGCCCATCTCGAGTTTGGAGGGGGATAGCTCTCGCATCATTTGTCTAGGCTTCTTTAGTTGTATATAGGTTGCATTGTACTTGCCTTAGTAATAATCGGAAAAGAAAAAATTGTTATGACTTGTGCCTATGATAGGATAGCCAATTATTTTATTTCCGCACCTAACTAAAAAAATTGAACTTAAACTTGGGAAAAGCCTGAAATTTGACTTAGAAATTTTTCTTTTGCCTAAATTTGTCAAACACCTCTATTACTTGTTGAATATGTTAGAATATTTGATGAACATTGTCTGCTTATTTTTAGAATTCTTTGCAAAATTCTAACGATGATTACAGATAGCCGTCGAGGCAGGCAAAAGAAACAGAAAAATATAGCACTGCCACGACAGCCGAGGTAAAAACAAAGAACAATGTTGTTTTACCCTAGACGTGCCCGCAGTAGGCTCTAGCAAGAATCATGTGTGAGGACACTCCACTGCTATCAAAGTCCATGAATCTGAAAGCCTTGAAGTGACAGACAAATTAGCATGAGTGAATGAAAGCCTTCACGGGATGACTCTACTCCAAGGGTTTGGGGTTTTGTAGTTTGCTCATATCTCAACTTCAGACCTAGAAGAGTAGTTGTGATAAGCTGAAGCCCTCACTGCCATGATTGAAAACATTGTGCTTAACTGTGCTGCCTCGGCAGCAACCTTTAAATCACAGCAGCATCTTTGTTTAATTATTTATTCTGCATATTCAGCCTATTTACAAACATGCACACACCACATTGGCATTAAAAATTTAATTCTGAGTTATTTTCTTGCTTATTTCCCTTCACTAATTTAATATAGGTGACACGGTCTTGAGGCATAAAATAAAGTTAAAGACAAGCATTTCTTTTTGGTTATTATTAGAGCAAGTATTTTAGGCTGCATTGCTTGAGGACAAGCAATATTTCGAGTTTGGGGGGTGTGTAAAGTGTCCACAAGTCCTATATTTCATACACAGTCCATCTCTTATTATTGTTGTTTTAAAGCTCATTTTAGGCATAAGTAGGTTCATGCCTTGCATTTTACAGTACTTCTTTGTTTTACCTTGCTTTTATAGATTATCGTTTATTTGGTAAACAAGAGATATTGTTTTAGTCTATTTTTGTTTTTAGGTAATAAAGGCTGAGAAAGGGAAATATGAGCTGAGGATGCAACGTTGAGGCAACAGATCAAGGGGTTGTACTGATGCAGCTCCAGATGAAGACAGTTGCTGCCGAGTAGCTGCCGAGCAATGTTGCCGCCGACCTTGCTACCCACGGCAGCTGACTATTGAGTTGAAGAACCAGAGTGCGATTTGTAGAGCTTAAAATTCTGAATCTATCGCTGCCATCCACTTAATTTTCTGACGTCTATAGCAGCAGCCAGAGCTGCCGATGTGAGATCTCAAGGTTACTTGTGGACTAAGGCAGACGAGATAAAGTCCATATTCCACGCAAAGAAGTCAAAGTTTAAAGTCATATTAAAGATGGAAAGCTACTTTCGAGGAATTCTTCTTTAAGGAGTACTTAACCTAGTCATTAGTCTATAAATACCCATTGTACTCCCAGTTCAAATCATCTTAAGTTTTATATAGACTTAGCTAGTGTTCTCTACCGCTGCCATGTTCTAAACTCCATTTGGGTTAGGGTTATATTGTAAATTAGTTGTGAAACGGTTATATTAGGTTTTGAGTTGTTTTCTTTTAATAAAATATTCCAAGTTTGCTTAATCTATGCACTTCATTCTTTTAATTAGTCCACACTAGTTAGTTGAGAGAATCCATTTGTCGGGCACGAAAGTGTAAGGCTCGCAAAAGGTTTAAGCACGGTCATAACATGTTGGGGCATGACTAACTTGGTTCCTAACAAGTTCACAAGTTTCAGTGGCTAAAAGGGATCACCAACCAAGTTTACAAGCATGTGTTAGGTTCACGCTGAGATTGCTAGGTATTGCCTACGTCACGCTAGCTTTTTAAGCATCCTTGCCTAGGAATAGGGAGGATCAATGTCGACTATCCCGCCGAACTTGGAGTAACTGTCACATTTGCCACCAAGACTTATTTCCATTTCACCTGTCGAGATAGCGAAAGTTGCAAAAACCAGTGACCTGTTGCGGCCGTGTGACAGGGTCGTAGCCTGCCGCACGCCATACCCGCCGAGGCAGCATATCGTGGCAGCGCGAAACAACTCAGTCCTTTTACAATGCAGTTTTCACACTAAGTGGCAGCATAACCCTACATGCTTTATCGATCTGAATCACCTCCTTTATTACTTGTGTTTTCATTTATTTTCATCTCAACAATCAATTCACTTGTGTTTTTATTTTACCTTGTGTAGGGACTACAAAACGAACCAAGTTGTCCAATCCCCATGGGATTCGACATCTTTTATACTATAACTTGGCAGGAGTGTGCACTTGCGCTCTCACAAAAAGGGAACACCTACACGCCCTACACATATCGATACAATGATCAATGACAATTTCAATACTTACTTAAATGACCAATGATAATATACTTTAACAATGACAATGGCTATAACATACTCTATACATATTAACAATGACAATGTTCATATCTGATATCCGATGTACAATGCAATGCTTACCGGGACTTACCAATATGCTTGTTAAACGAACCAGTGCTATAACCTTAAAAACAATGATAGCTATCTATTCAAAATTGATAACAATGAATTTGGGAAGGCTACTCGCCTATGCTCGAGACTCCGACTACACTCACCTTGCTAATATGATGCTCCTACGGCTCTCAAATGATAACACTCTTATTCCTAGCTTCCGATGGTGTCAATGGATGATCTAGATTGATTTTTCGAGCTAGGAAAATCAATAAGGAATCATCAGAACAACATTTTGATATCAAAATCGATATAACAACACCGAAATCAATATCTAAACTTAGGATAATCAATAGTTTACACAATAGCCATGGATGACCAAATCGTAGCTTAGATTAAGTCGGTTTATCCATGGAATTCAATAATATCTTAGGAGGTTTAGCTTACCTGATAGAGAACAACAATCCGATATCAAAATCCTAAAGAAAATTCAAGCTTTATAAGGTCACCAATGGAGGTGCTTGCTTCAAGGAAGAAAAAGATAAGGTAGAGGTGCTAGCTTGTTAATGTTTCGGGTAAGTTTCAATCTCTTTTTTCCTTTCTTTTATTAACTTGGCTGAAAGGCTTTTTCCCAAGGATGAAGTACTTTCAATCCATTGGTTTAAATAGCGGCAAATGTTTTTTAGAGAGGCTAATCGCAAGATTAGTCCTCAACTTTCGATAGTTCAAGATTTTGCCCCCATACTTCTAACCTCTACAATTTAGCCACTAAAAGATTCTATCTTATTCAAGTAGGTCCAAATTCGGTAATTTGGTTTAACTAGAGATCAATAACATAACAATGGACTTAATAAAATGATTAGAACAATATTTGGACCTTTTTTATTTAGGGTTTCTAATCACCAAAACCCCAATCTCGATTAGACTAGTTTTCGGGGTGTTACATTTGGTCACTGATTTTTAAATTCGACCATTATGATCATTTACATTTTCGATCTGTAAATTTATGGTCACTGGACGTTTGTTGCCGTTAAACGTTAACGAGAGGGTGATATCTCACAATAAAAAGAAGGATAAATTACCTAGACAGTCCCTAAACTATTACTTCACTCCTATTTTGACCACCGAAATAAAAACAATGTAACACCTCCTACCTGGTCTGAAAGAAAACCGGGATCAGAGATGTCACTAGAATTCAAATCGGAGAATCGGAGAAAATCAAACATTCAAAATTGAAGTCAAATAAATTACAAAGTATACTTAACTCCAAGAAAAATTATCCATCATCAGAGATCATAATTTAAATAAGTTCTGATTTCAAACCATTAGGACTAAGATTACAAAGTTTTCAAAATTTAGGGACTAAAGTGTGAATTTACCAAAGTCTAGGGGCTTAGCTGAAAACTTTTAAAAATTCATGCTATAATAGTTTCGAGTCCTAGTATGGTTTATACATGAAGAAAATTATCATCACATAGATCAATCTTTATCATTTAGGGACTAAACAATGAAGTTTCAAAACATTAGGGACTTATTTGTAAATTTCGAAAAGTTTTAAGGACCAAAGCGTTGTTCATTTCATTAATAGATTTTTTCTTAATCTCATATTCATCCCAAAACTTGAATTAAAAAACGGTAAATGAATCGAAATTCAATTGAAAAAGTTATGAAAAAGTGACCAAAACGTAAAATCTCAAACTTTTAGGGATGGTTTCGAAACCTATGAGAAAGGGTTCGAAACCTTTGTCACAAATTCAAAATTTTGACATTCTAGAATGAAGGTTTCGATACCTATTAGTTTGGTTTTGAAAATTTTGTCCTGTTTCAGCAAAATATGACATTTTAAGCCATTTCTAACCCCTAAATTTCACTTTTATTAATAGTGTAACCCCCTTAGCCTGGCCTAGACGGTTGACCCGAACTACGAAGATTACATGAGGAAAACCAAAGTCAACCCGAAAGCCAACCTTGATTAACGACCCTTTTTTTTCTTTTTAAACGTATCTAGATGCTCATTAACCTTAAGCGTACTCTTGAGAAAAACATACTTGAAGATTACAGCGATCGGAAGGCAATAAGGGACTCAATTGCACAACATACAAAGTTAGGGACCAAAATGTAAATTCTAGAAAGATGGAGGACTTAACTGATTTTTAAATGACCAATATCAAATTAATCATTTTACATGCTTCCCTGTCAAATTTCACCTCAAACGGACATCTCAAACTCAAGCAATTGCCAATACAAAATTCAGGACTAAAACGTAAAGCTTGCAAACCTTAAACCATTCAAATCAGTGGCCAACGGTCAAGTGTTTCGGAACGGGGGTTGATCGTTCCGAAACGCGGGTTCGTTTCGAGACTTGTACCGAAACAGGGCTTGGCAGTGGCAAAAGCGTTTCGGAACGGCCTCTACCTATTTCGATACACGAAGGCCATTACAGGCCCCCGTTTCGAAACGTTAGTGCCCGTTCCGATACGGATTGCCCAGAAAGTGCAGATTTTGCTGGTTTAACATGCATTTAATCACTCAAATACATCCTAATGACTTCCTAATCATGCCAACAAGTCTTCATACATATTAGGTACATGTTTGCATCATCAAAACACATTCATGGCATCAATTGGGAAAATTCACAAGTCTATAGGCATGTTTCCTAATATCCAAAGCAAACAACCATCAAATCATCAAAGCAAGCACCAAAATGGCCATTTACATATCCAAAGCATTTAAGGCATCATGCCACAACTAGGGAGTCCAAAACATCTCCCAAAAACACAACCTAGTATCCCATTGCCAAATATCAAAATCTAATAATGTTGTGAAATAGTCACCATACATGAGCTTAGCTTTCCCTTGGATTCTTAGCCTTCTTGCTGCCCACAAACACCTCAATTATCTGCATTATTGGTTCAAGAGAGAGAGCGTAAGCACAAATGCTTAGTGAGGCATGCTATAAATAAACAACACAATAATGCACTTTATAAAACACTTTCCATATTGCCTTTAACACTTAAACATCATTATTCATGCAACATTGCATTCACATCAAGCATCTCATGCTTCAATATCATTAACATGTCATATTGGCTTCCAAGTGATAAACTGTAACCTTTTACAACATAAAACACAATCGGATACGCGGATTACAAGCGTTGTCTCATACGCTTCATACACACTACCGAACACACAAGGTGGAGTTTACCAGTACAATCACAACCCCTCAACACCCGTGATAGAGTTTAACGGTACAATCAAAACCCCTCCACATCACTCATCGGTAGTTGTATAACATCACTAATGAGAACACGGGACACACAACACAAGATCCACACATGGACTTTTATCCACCATTGTGATCTTAACCATCTCGTTAGTGTACTTGGATGGAGTTTACGGTACAATTACAACCCCTCAACATCCAAGGCGACTTCATTCACGGTGCACCCAATCATATAGCCGGCTAACTATATCTGATTCAAGTACTTTAAAACCAACACATCACTTGCCAATATACATCAATTATCATCAATAATCCATTGTTTTAAAGCATCTAAATCAAAGCCATTTACAACATGCATCACTATGAATCAATCCGCATTTTTTACAAATCAAACCAATGATCTCTTACCTTGAGCATCCTTCAACAAATGGCTTACATAACCAGCATTAACCATGCTAAACGTGCTTTCAAAAACAGAATTTAAACAATGTAATTATCACCAAATGCATCGAACCAATCCATGGCTCATCCAAGAGAGTTTTTCCGAAAACTTACTCTTGAGCTTAGTTAAGTTGATTAGACTTAAACTAAGCTCCCAAACCTTCAAATATTCGATACAAAGCTGGAAATCCAACTCCACTCACCAATTCCGTTTCGCAAGCTTGCCGAAACGCCGTTCAAGCCTTCGGATCAACACCACAAGGATCGGAAGATGTCTCCCATGTTTTAAACACATAAAAGCAGAGGATTAATGCATCATCATGCATTAAAATCTTCAGCCATTAAACCTAAACTCGCTGCTCTCACCAAATCTAACATTTCGGCTACCAAACACAACCGAAATCACCTCCAAACCCTTCCTCAACATAACCCAGCCAAGATCCATCACTTCTAAACATTCTTAGACATCAATTAACATCCAAAAAGAACCTAAACTCGTCCTTATACCTCCAGCTATAACAGAACACCAAGATCACCCCAAAAACCACCATTTTCATAAGCAAAAACTTAGGAAAATCAACCTATTCGAGATTGTATTGATTAAACCTCAATTACACATCATTAAACATTCAAAATAAATTAAAAATCCATCTCAAAACAGAGCCCAAACAATCACCACGAATTTCTTTAAGATTTAATCCAAAACATGAGTTTTAAGCCAAAATCAAGATCACAACATTAAAACCTTTAATAAAACTTAATTTAAGGATTGAGAACTTGGGAATTTCAGTAAAGAACTGAGTATTTAGAGGAGAAGAACATCCTTACCTCTAAATGTAGATTTCTCTTTGATTAGAGCCAAAATCCTTGAAAATTCAATAAGCAAATGAAGAGGATTTGATATAGAAAAGATTAGGAATCAATTGATGATTGAAACCTCATCATTTAGTGTGAAAATCAAAAGAAAAGTTGTTGTAGAAATGTGTTTGGCTGAGGGAATTTGAGAGAAAATGAGATGAGAAAGTTTTCAAGAAAGTTAGTTATGAAATCTCAAAATTGGTTTTTCCCATCTTCCTTTAATTAATTAAACATTAAATGAATCATTAAAAACTAATAAAAATCTGGAGAAATCAATCTTGGGTAAATTAGCTCCTTAGAGATTCAAAGTTTCAATCCTTACAAAACAGTCACCACTGAACTTTTCAAAAATTACATTTTAGTCACTAATTCGAAATGTCACACTTCCAAACCTTATTTTGTAAAATTGATTTCACCACTTTCTCATATATATTAAAATAGGATTTTTAGATATTTTTCCATATTTTTAATGCAACCCGAACTAGGATTTCCCTAAAACCACCTTTTATATTCGAACCGAAAATCAGACCGGTCCGGTTCAGACCAAACTTCCAAGCCCAAAATTGGGGTGTTACAAATAGGTAACTTCAAAACGTTATTTTAAGCAATTCTAACTTCATCAAAACTATACCAAACATCCAAATGTTATCCTAACCATTATAAACACTAAATAATCATGGAAACAAATACAACTCTCACATAAACATCACAATCCAAATGACCTTATACATCTTCTTTAGCATCAACTAAATTACCAAATAAGTTACCAAGTGCATTTTATAAGTATATTTCATCACTTAACTTATTTCACATATTTTCTTAAGCAAGCATACAAAATCCTAGCATAGAGCTTCTATGTTAGGATATTTATTTTGATATAATAATTGAAAATTAGTTTTGGACTAGATTGAAAAGATTTCAAAAAATGATTTTAAGTCCAAACAACATGAAAATAAGTTTGATGGGTTTTATAAGGCTTTGGAAAGGCTTAAACACGTTTTCAAATAGCTAAACCTGATTTTATTCTGTATTGTACCGATACGGTCACAACCGTATCGATACCCTTTAGGATTTCAGCTACAATGAAATTCCAATAGCCAAAATCCGTAGAGATATAGCTTGTTCGTACCGATACAGAGAGGAACATACTGATATGCATATACGTGTACCGATACGCCTATGTTTTAATCCCAACGGCTATTTTCAACAACCCCCAACGGCTATTTCTCAACGGTCTTTTAAATTTTAGGTCATACAGATACCTTCAAAAGTGTATCGATACGCATAAGATGAGGCAAGCATAACGGCTAGTTCCTGAAGAACTCGTACTGATACGCCTATCCGCGTACAGATATGGACTGCTCCAAAACAACATTTATTGAGAGAAATAAAGGCCCCAACAACTCCAATTCAATCCCAACGGTCTCCAACGGCTACAAACTCAATTGGGAGTATAAAAGGGACCTCCAAGCATCTATGGAAGACTAATGATCCACAAGTCAACAACATTATGATCAAAATCATGTCTTAATGCTATTGTCCATTCTTGTATAGACAAACACTTGTGAGCTCAAATTGCCAATGTATGCTCAAGTGTTTTAGAATTTGAGTGAGTGCTTTAGTGTGCAAACATCAACCTTTAGAGACGGAATTTTGTTTGCTAAGTTTTCTCTTGTTTTGAGAGAGTTCCCAAAGCTCAGTTTGTGAGCTTTGGATGCAAGGCTTGTGTTATAAGTTTTCTCTTGTCAATGTATGCTCAAGTTTTCTCTTGTATAGACAAACACCCAAACTATCACTTCTTCACCACTTGGAAAGCAATTCGGTTGAGTTTATCGGGCTCCACAATTGGTATTAGAGAGAGGCTCAATCGAGATGGATTAACATCCTATTGAGAAGATCCAAAAAGCTCGATCAACAAACAATCAACTATGGTCATGGCGCAATCAATCGACAAGCCACCATTCTTCAATGGTGAACATTATGCATATTGGAAGAATAGGATGATGTACTTCATTAAGGGAAAAGACTACCGTCTTTGGGACATTGATGAAAACATATCATTCGTTCCACAACGAAGAAGGCAAGATTGGAGTGCGGATGACAGGAAGAAGATGGAGCTAAATTGCAAAGGCTTGCACATTCTATTGTGTGCATTGGGCCCCAATGAATACACAAAAGTTTCTTCTTATGAACATGCCAATGAGGTTTGGGACAAACTTGAAGTGATCCATGAAGGTAAAAACAAGGTGAAGGAGACCAAGATTGGTTTACTCAACCTCGAATATGAAAACTTCAAGATGGACCTGGATGAAGACATCAAGAGGATGTTCAACCATTTCTCCACAATCGTCAACCAACTCAAAGGTTTTGGAAAGGAGATTTCAGAAGACAAACTTGTTTGAAAGTTGATTTACTCACTTCCCGAATCATGGGAGAGCAAGAAGACGGCTATCATTGAAGACAATAACTTAAAGGAACTCAAGCTTGATGAGCTAATTGGGTCTCTTCTTACCCATCAGTTGATGTCAAAACCCTTGAGAAGGGAGAAGGAGAAGAAGACCAAAGAGCAAAGAGTTGATGTAAATATCATTGCTCTTAATTCCTCCACGTGCAAACATATAGATTCTAGTGGAGAAGATAGTGAAGAAGAAGAGATGGCCAAGCTCTTCAACAAATTCATCCGATTCATGAAGAAAGAAAAGGAAGAATTAAGACAAGAATCAAGGATGAAGAAGAAGAGGTCAAGCTCTTCAAGCCATAAGAAGAAGGCTTATGTGGCTACTTGGAGTGACGATGACTCCACTAAAAATGAACAAGCCAACCTTTGTCTCATGGCCATCGAAGAAGATTCAAGGGTAACTTCTAATTCATCTATTCTACTTCATATTTTTTTTGATGAATTACAAGATTCCTATGATGGTTTGGTTTTAGAGTTTAAAAATCACATTTTGAAAAACAAGAAATTGATTTCATATTTGAAAATTCAAAATGATTTGATTTATAAAACCAAAGATGAACTTGAAGCAAAACCCAATGAGTTTGAGCAAAAGAATGTAAATTTACAAAATTTGCTTCAATGTTTATAGAAATATCATCAAATAGAGGTGGATGATCTTAAGAAAGAAAAAGATTTGATTTCCAAAGAACTTGAAAAGAAAATCAATTTTGGAAAATCAATTTTTTATCAAAGACAATCTAGTGCCCCTAGAATTCTAAATGGAAAATGTTTTAGAAGTATTTGGGTCCCAAAAGGGCTAATTACTTCAACTAAAAAGGATGAAATTGCAAAATGGATTCCTAAGGGGACTGAACTTTGTGCTATTGATGCTTATGGATCCAAAGCAATTTGGATACCAAAAATTACTTGGTTGTCTTGTTCTAGGTGTGATGGAGAATTGATCTACATAGTGATGAAATTGAGGGGGAGCTCTTGTCATACAAAGAAGATCGCTTGAAGAAGGAAGGCTTCACACCTCTATTTGGTTCAAGTGGTGTGATGGAGCATTGATCTAAATAGTGATAAAATTGAGGGGGAGTTCTTGTCACACAAAGAAGATCACTTGAAGAATGGAGGCTTCTCATTCTCCCTTTGGTTCAAGTGGTAAAATTCTAGTTGATTTTTTTAAATTCAATTCATTTTGTTTCAACTAGATAATCATATATTTGTTGGACTAACATTTTCTTGATGCTTTGAGTAAGGGTGAGCCAATTTTTAAACAAAAATCTTATTTTTGCCAAATATTTTAACTCTCTATTGTAATGTACTTAAAAGTTCTTCAAACTTTGGTTTGAACCATTTTTTATATAACAAAAAGGGGGAGAATGTTTTGAAAAATTGAATTTTCAAGTGAATAAGGGGAGCTATAAACTTTTTTGAATATATAATCTCTTATTCAAAAATTATTCAACTAAAAGGGAGCAATCTCAAAAACATTTTTTTCAAGTTGGTTTTATTATATCAAGAGGGGGAGATTGTTAGGATATTTGTTTTGATATAATAATTGAAAAATAGTTTTGGACTAAATTAAAAAGATTTCAAAATTGATTTTAAGTCCAAACAAATTGAAAATAAGTTTGATGGGTTTTATAAGGCTTTGGAAAGGCTTAAACACATTTTCAAATAGCTAAACCTGAGTTTTCTTCAGTATTGTACTGATACGGTCACAACTGCATCGATACCCTTTAGGGTTTCAGCTAAAGTGAAGTTCCAGTAGCCAAAGTTTATATTTGTATTGGAACAGCTTGTCCATACCGATACAGAGAGGAACGAACCTATACACATATACCCATACTGATACGCTTATGTTTTAATCCCAACGGCTATTTCCCAACGATCTTTTAAATTACAAGTCATACCAATACGCTCAAAAGTGTATCGATACGCAGAAGCTGAGGCAAGCATAACGGCTAGTTCTTGAAGAACCCATACTAATACACATACATGCGTACCGATACATACTGCTCCAGAACAACATTTATTACGAGAAATAAAGGCCCCAATGGCTACAAACTCAATTGTGAGTATAAAATGGACCTCCAAGCATCTATGGAAGACTAATGATCCACAAGTTAACAACATTATGATCAAAATCATATCGTAGTGCTAAATTGTCCATTCTAGTATCGACAAACACTTGTGAGCTCAAATTGTCAATGTATGCTCAACTGTTCTAGGGTTTGGCTGAGTGCTTTAGTGTGCAAACATCAACCTTTATAGAGGGAATTCTGTTTGCTAAGTTTTCTCTTGTTTTGAGAGAGTTCCCAAAGTTGGGTTTGTGAGATTTGGATGCTAGGCTTGGGTGAAAGTCGAACCACTCTAAATCCTTGTTCATATTTTTCTATGTTTTTGCTTCCACCACAAACACCCAAACTATCACTTTTACACCACTTGGCAAGCAATTCGGTTGTGTTTATCAGGCTCCACATTATATTTACCAACTTGTATAAGCTTATCTAATACTTTACTTACCATTAGATAGCTTGCTTTGTTTCATCAACTTACATATCCAAACATATACGCTATTACGTAAAAACGATCTTAACATGATTCATACCTTTTATCGATGCCCCAAAGGTACTAAATTTTATGCCTATTTCACATGCTCTTTCTTGTCTTTTAAGTGCATTTAGCTGCATTTAGGTTGTAAAATCATGCATTGTATCAAGAGTTAGGGTTTGGTGTTATGCTAGTGTGAAGGGGTTGTTTTTGGCACCTTTTTACAGGTTGGCATAGCTGATGGCACAATAGCTGGAAGAGCTGGAGCAGGAGACGACACCAAGGAGGATGTCGAGTTGGCTTTGGCATAGAAGGACCTTTAATGCCAAGCATCGGTCGGCAGAGAAGAACATTTGAAGTCAGGCCAAGAAGATGTTGACCCCGAAAAAATAGGACCAGATTAGGCTGCAAGAAAATAGGGATCAGATCAATCTCTGAGAAAATAGGGGATGAGCAGTGCCAATCACGGTTGGCAGAACCATGCCAAGCTGTCACGCTGGATGAGCAATGGCACAATGACGTCAGCCCTAACATGAACTGTTAGAGTATGCCCAAAGACCAATCATATGATGATTGTATTGACAAACTATTTTTACCACATTTATTGAATAAAGGCATTACTGTTATTTCTTTTGTTATATTTCTATGTATCAAATAAACTAAAAGAAGATAATGTCCATATAATAACATGATTATTATTAAAAGATCCTTAGTTGAGTATTATTATGGGCATGGATAGTAATAATACGTTTAAAGCTAACATGTTGTTGATTGATGACAATGCGTTGTCATTGACATAGAGATGTCAGAATCAAAGCATGAATATGTTGTTAGAGAACAATATATTGGATTGACCCGCTATGAGAATATGTCTTGGATTATTATGTAATGGTCACGATATTGCTCATGGTGACAACTATTTGTATGATCCTTAGAATTGAGATCATTACTATCTCAACATATATTGTTGTATATTTTGATATAGTTAAACATGCTCCGTAACTGGATGCACTATTGTAGAGCGTTAGGGTGTTCTCTAAATATGAGCGCAAGTGCACACTCTTGTCAAGTTATAGTATAAAAGATATCGTCTCCCACAAAGATTGGGCACCTTATTCGAATTGTAATTCCTACACAGAAAATAAATGCACAAGTAAATTTAGTTTGTAAAAGAGAGAAGTAAATAAACACAAATAATTGATAGAAAAGATCAGAGTGATAGAATGGGTCAGGTTATGCTGCTTAGTAGTGTGAAACTGCGTTGAATAGATTAAGTTGCTTTGCTCTGCCAAGACTTTGCTTCCTCGGCGGAGGATGGCAGATTAGCTGCTTCGATGCTTTCGCTGCCTCGATAGTGGAACGGACGGATGGCTCGACGAAAAAACTTGGTATTCCTTCAAGGCTCGGCATAACGCTTCGATAATGATCATGCTTATGTCTAAGCCAGAATGTTGTTGTTGCCCACTGCAGATGATACCCGTCGGCGTGAATCTTACAATGAACAAAAACTTTTTGGTTCGTTCCTTTTTAGCCGCCTTAAACCCTAACCTATGTCTAGGCTTGATTGATCAACACCTAGTATTGATGAGATTTTGCTTACTTCTTTCATGAGTTTGACTATCTCGATGCCAAACAAATAGATTGCTTCTAATCGATCTCTCGACTCAATTGAAAACAATGAAGAACATGAAGTAAACAAACCTTGAATTTATTGCAAAAACAAACCTAAAACAACCGTTCTCACAACTACTTTAAAACATAACTCAAACCCTAGAGAATTTAGAACATAGTGGCGGCAAGAAAACACAAGAGAAACATAGGTTTTGCCGACTATGTAGTGTCTAAGATGTCTAAAATACAAGGTATATATAGTGCATGGCCTAGGGTAAGTCCTCCTTGGAGTATAAGTCTTCCTCATCATAAAGTAGCTTTAGCATTGAATGCATCCTTTAAATTCTGACTTCTTTGACTTGAAGTTGGACTCCTTGTGGCACAAGTAACCTTAAGCCGCCTTGGATAATCTCCCCTTGGGCAGCTTAGTCTGTTGTTCCCGGCATCAATAAATTGTGTGGATGGTCTCATTGGACTCAGAAAATTAAGCTCTTCAAATCGCACTCCAATTCACCAACTCATTAGGTTGCTGCCATGGGCGGCAGATATGGTGGCGGCAGCTAATCAGCAGTGCTTCTCTATGTCTTGAGCTGCTTCAGTACAGCTCCTTGGCTTGCTGCCTCAGCGTCAGCTCCTCAGCTCCTCTCTCTTTCTGCCAGCTTCTAGTACCTGAAACTAAAACTAAACTAAAATAGTACCTTTTCTCACCAAATTAAAGATATTCAATATAAATAGGGTAAAATAAAGAATATTGTACATAATGCATGCATGCACCTAAATATACCTAAAATGTACTTAAGAATAGCAATAATATGAGATGGAATGCATATAAAATATAGGACTAATGAGAACTTTACACACCCTCAAACTCAAACTATTTCTTGTTCTCAAGCAATGCAATCCTAAACATACTTGCCCTTTGAACAAATTAGAAAGAAAAACATGTTTTAAACATGATTTAACACCTCAAGGCCGTGGAACTTGTCATTAGATTAGTGAAAGGAGAATAGCATGAATTACCTCAGAATTAAACTACAATGCCATCGAACTGTGTGCAGAAACTGTGTACAAGCTGAATCTGAAGAATATTCTAAGTAAACAAAGATGATGTCATGGTGATATTTAAGCATAATTTTTAAATCATGGCAGTAAGAGCTTCAGCTCATCACAACTACTCTTCTAGGTCTAAAATTAAGATAGGAGCAAACTACAAAACCCCAAACCCATTGAGTAGTGTCATCCCGTGAAGACTTTCATTCACTCATGCTAATTTGTTCGTCACTTCAAGGTTTTTCAGATCCGTGGACTTTGATAGCAGCGGAGTGTCCTTGCACATGATTCTTCCTAGAGCCGATTTCGAGCACCTCTAGAGAAAAATAGCATAAATTTTTTCTTTCCTGTCGTGGCAGTGCTTTTCTTTTTTTTTTTTGTGTTGCCTGTCGCGACAGCTTCCTGCAACCATGTTAGAATTTTACAAATAATTCAAGCAGGCAGTGTTTATCAGAAATTCAATCAAATTCAACAAGTAAAAGTAGTGTTTTTAATTAATAGAAAATTTCTAAGTTTACTTCATGTTTTCCCCAAAATTAAGTTCTTTTTAATTGGTGCGAAAAAAAATAAAGTCGGCTATCTTATCATAGGCACAAATTCTAACAAAATTTTTCTTTTGATTAAAATGAGTGCTACCCCCCCCCCCAAACTCGAGACGGGCATTCCCTTCAATGCACAAAATAATAAAAATTAAAAACTGAAACTAAAAAAATAAACATGAGATAGGGAAAGAAAACTTAGGCTTAGTTAATGTCATACGGAGGAGATGATTCGGAGGAGTTATAAATGATGTCGTCAATTTCAGGTTGTGGCAGCTGGTTGAGCAGTGGTGCCCTCTATTGTGCACAGCGGCGTGATTCCTTAGGGTCTGAATCTGGAGAAATTGTTGTGAGACGGGATTAAATAATAACAATGCAGCTAAAAATAAAATCTACTCCTCAGTACTTAAAATCTACTCCTAACTAGAAAAAGTAATAAAGATGTGGAGAAATAAAAGTTATGTCATAGTGAGGTGGGCATCCCTCAGAGTGAATACTTCTTGTTCTCTCGGAACATAATCTCCTACATAATGCTTTAACAGCAGCCCATTAACCTTGAATTATGTCCCTCTGTTTATTGGCTTTACTATCATTGCACCATGTGGGAAGGCGTGGACTACTTCGAACGGACCTGACCATCTGGACTTTAATTTTCTAGGAAACAGCTTCATACGGGAGTTGAACAGTAGCACTTGTTGCCCGGGCAGGAACTGCCTTTGTTGGATCTTGATGTCCTGCCACCTTTTGACTTTTTCTTTGTACAGTTTGGATTTCTCGTATACTTACCGTCTGAATTCCTCCATTCCGGTCAAATCTAGCAATCTCTTCTCGCCAGCCTGCTTCCAATCCATGTTTACCGCCTTGACTGCCCAATATACCTGTGTTCTATTTCAACCGGGATGTGGCAGGCCTTGCCATATACTAGTCGATAAGGGGACATGCCAAGTGGCATTTTGTATGTTGTTCGATATATGCCCAAATGGAATCGTCTAACTTCATCGACCAATCCTTCCTAGTGGGGTTGACAACTTTTCCAAAATGGTTTTAACTTCTCTATTCGAAATTTATGTCTGCCCATTTGTTTGGGGATGGTATGCTGCGGCAATCTTGTGTGTGACACCCGATTTTGAAGTGCCTTGGCAATTAGCTTGTTGTCAAAATGGGTGCCCTCGTCACTAATGATGGCTCTTGGGATTCCAAACCTTGTGAATATGTTCTTGTGTAGGAATCTATGGACGGTCTTTGCATCATTGTGAGGGGTGGCAATGGCTTCTACCCACTTGGAGACGTAATCAACTACTAGGAGTATGTACATGTTGCCACAAGTAGATGGGAATGGTCCCATAAAATCAATCCCCCAAACATTGAATAATTCAACCTCTAGGATGGTTTGTAAGGGCATTTCATTCCTTCTTGATATGTTTCATGTTCTTTGGCATCTGTCGCACTGTTTGTAGAAGGTTTGGGCGTCTTTATACAATGATGGCCAGAAAAAGCCTAATTGGAGTACCTTTGATGTCGTGCGCTACCCTCCGAAGTGACCTCCATATGGTGTTGTGTGGCATTGAGATAGTATGGATTGTTGTTCATCCTCAAGGACACACTGTCTAATGACCTGATATGTACAGTTTTTAAACGAGAAAGGCTCGTCCCAAAAATAATGCTTAGCATCATATTAGAATATTTTCTTTCCTTGGAAGTTAAGGTCATAAGGTAAAACACCAGTTACCAAGTAATTAACGATATCTACATACCAGGGTGTGGTTGTTGACGTTGCTGTTGCAGCCTCTTCATAGGCGGCCAGTGAGATGCCTTCAGCTTCCAAGGCTGCTACCAGGGCGGAGGCCAGTAATAGTTGTTCATCAGGGAATGCATCTTGGATTTCGTTGGTGGGTGTCTTTCCTTGTTCATTCTCAAGCCGAGATAAATGGTCCGCTACTTGATTTTTTGTGCCCTTCCTGTCTCGGATTTCTATATCAAATTCTTGCAGTAGAAGAGTCCAACGGATCAAGCGAGGTTTGGCATCCTTCTTTGCAAACGGGTACCCTAAGGCTGAATGATCTGTGTGGACGATCATTTTTGTTCCAATTAGATAGGTTTGGAACTTATCGAAGGCGAACACTACTGCCAATAGTTCTTTCTCGGTGGTGGTGTAGCTGGTCTGGGCAGGATTTAGTGTTTTGCTGGAGTAGTAGATGACATGAAAGATTTTGTCTATACGCTGTCCGAGGGCAGCTCCGACGACATTATCACTAGCGTCACACATTAGCTCAAAGGGCTAGCTCCAATCAGGAGGAACTACCACAGGTGCTGTCACGAGCTTTTCTTTGAGGGCTTTGAATGCTTCTAGGCATGACTCATCGATGTTAATGGTTTATCCTGTTCTAGCAAGGTACACAATGGTTTAGAAATTTTAGAGAAATTTTCAATAAATCGACGATAAAAACATGCATGTCCTAGGAAACTTTGGATGCCCTTGACAGAGGTCGGCGGCGGCAAGTTGGGGATGACTTCGATCTTAGCCTTGTCTACTTCTATTCCTTGTACTGAGATTTTATGCCCCATGACTATGCCTTCATCGACCATGAAGTGGCATTTTTCCTAATTGAGTACTAGGTCTGTGTCCTCGCATCTGGTAAGTACTTTTTCAAGGTTGTCGAGGCAACTGTCGAAGCTACTGCCAAAGTTAGAGAAGTCGTCCATAAATATCTTCATGAAGTCCTCTATCATGTCAGAGAAAATAACCATCATGCAGCGTTGGAATGTGGTAGGGGTGTTGCATAATCCGAACGGCATTCTTCGGAAGGCATAGATGCCATATGGGCATGTGAATGTTGTCTTGGCTTGGTCTTCCGGTGCAATGGCAATCTGGTTATAACCTGAATATCCATCTAAGAAATAATAGACAGGTTTGCTAGCAAGGCGGTACAATGTATATCGGTTACTGTCCTAGTTGGAATTAACTCATTATTATCATTGCTTACCACAGTTATACCACCTTTCTTTGGTACACATTGTATCGGGCTTACCCATTTGCTGTCAGAGATAGGATATATGATACTAGCATCTAATCATTTGATTATCTCCTTTTTGACAACTTCTCTCATGGCATCGTTTAATCTCCTCTGGGCATCGACAGCTGGCTTTTGATCCTCTTCAAGCTGGATTTTGTGTATGCAGATTGATGGGCTTATCCCTTTTATATCTGCAATGGTCCAGCCTATTGCCTTCTTGTGCTACCGCAACAGTGTTACCAGTTTCTGTTCCTATGTAGGCTACAACTTGGAGGAAATTATTACGGGTAGTGTATCATTGGGTCCCAAATAAACATACTTAATTTTTGCAGGTAAGGTTTTTAATTCAAGAGTAGGGGGTTGTTCAATAGATGGTTTGAACATTTTGCCACCCTTTTCTGTATAATTCAGTGGTTCAAAATACTTACTTGGCCTGTTTGCTTTCCAGTATGCCTCTTCGTGCTCCTCTAGTTCTTGTTCTATCCACTAACTGCATTGTTCATCTTCCGAGCAATTATCTACATGGCTGCCGAGACAGCTGTCGAGGTTGCTACCCTAGCAGTCGTGCTGTAGGCAGGAGATGCTGGCTTTGAAATTGAACTCTGAGATGGCCTCCATTAGCTGGCATTCTTCCAGATCATCAACTTGCCTCAAAGTTTGGAAGACGTTCAACTCTACTTGCTGATTGTTGACCCTCATTGTAAGTTCACCTTTTTCAACATCGATCAGCATTCTACCCGTAGCTAGGAATGGTCACCCTAAGATTATTGGTGCCCTTTCATCTGCTTCACAGTCTAATACCAGGAAATCAGCAAGGAAAATGACTTTGACCACCTTTACCAGGATGTCTTCAATTTTTCCTTCCAGTTGTACATACGTTATGTCGGCTAGCTGCAACATTACTGTCATTGGGCGGGCGTCTCCTATCCCCAGTTTCTGGAAAACAGACTTGGGCATTAAGTTGATGCTTGCCCCTAGGTCACATATGGCTTTTACGGAGTGGTTGCTGCCTATTTTACAAGAAATTATGAAGCTTCCCGGGTCTTTCTGTTTGCGCGGCGCCTTATTGTGCAGCATTGTCATGCATCCCTCTGTTACTACCACTATCTCGAATTCCTCGATCCTTGTTCTTTTGGACACCATATCCTTTAGGAACTTAGCATGGCTGGGCATTTGTTCGATCAACTCCACCAATGGAAGATTGATTTTTACTTGATTCAAAACATCCAGGAATTTTCTGAACTAAATGTCATGTTTTTGTTTTTCAATCGTTGTGGGAATGGTGGTGAAGGTGTAGTATCTACGATTTTTGCCTTGGAAAGAAGCTTATTCTGGGGGGCAGTAAGTGGTTCAGATTCTATCTGGTCATCTGTCCGCCCTTTTTATGGTCTTGTGTTGCCTTTCTTAGAGGCTACCGCGGTAGGGTTTCTGGCGGCTTGAACTGGATTGGTAGGTGTTGTTTCTCTTGCAGCAGGGTTTGATGGCTCTTGTAACTTTATCCCACTTCTAGTTGTTATAGCCTTACATTACTCTTGGGATTTTTCTTTCATGGTTTCGGTATCACTAGGTAATCTTCCCATTGGCCTAGTGTTAACAATTTGGGCAAACCTTCCAAACTGGCTCTCTAGATTCTTTATTGTTGCCTATTGGTTATTCATCCTTATTTCAGTCCTGTAACCCCCTTAGCCCGACCTAGACGGTTGACCCGAACTACGAAGATTACACGGGGAAAACAAAAGTCAACCCGAAAGTCAACCTTGATTCACAACCCTTTTTTTCTTTTTAATCTTGTCTAGATGCACGTTAACCCTAAGTGAGTTCCCGTAAAACTGATTTGAGAAAGGCACAGCTATCGGATAACAAACAGGGACTCAATTGCATATAATATAAGTTTAGGGACCAAAATTTAATTTCTATAAATTAGAGGGTCTTTATTGATTTTAATGTTACCAATATGAAATTAGTCATATTACATCCTTCTCCGTCAAATTTCATCTTAAAAGAACATCTCCAACTCAAGCAATTTCAACTTCAACATTCGGGACTAAAATGTAAAGCTTGCAAACTTCAGCACCATTCAAATCAGTGCCCAATGGTCACCTGTTTCGAAACTTCCACCTTGCATATCGAAACGAGGATCGAAACGGCGTTGACCGTTCCGATACGCGGGTTGGTTTCGAGACTGGTTCCGAAACGAGGCCTTCCAGTAGCCAAATCATTTCGAAACATTCCTTGGCGTTTCGAAACACGAAGGCCATTTCAGGCCCCCGTTTCGGAACACTAGAGGGTGTTTCAATACGCTTTGCCCAGATTCAGCAGCAAAATCTGGTTTTTCATGCATAAACCCAATCAAACACAACCTAATGACTCTCCAATCATTCCAACAAGTCATCATACATAAATGGTACACATTTAGATCACCCTAACACATTCATATCATCAAACAAGAAATCTCACAAGTCTAGAGGCATGCTTCCTATTATCAAAACCCGATAGACAAACAAATCTCAAAACAAGCATTTAAAGGCCATTTACAATTCAAACTAGCAAAGGCAAACATGCCACAACCTTAGGGAGTTCAACACATCTCCCAAAACAAATCTTAGGTTCCCATTGCCAATTTTATCAAAACTAACAGTGTTTGAAAACTTCACCATACGTGAGCTTGGACTTTCTTGGATGAACTTAGCTTCCTTGATGCCCAAAGCACCTCAATTATCTGCATTATTGGTAAAAGAAAGCGTAAGCACACAATTGCTTAGTGAGGCATGCTATAAATAAGACCAATACAATAATGCATTTTTAGAAAACACTTTTAATAAGGCTTTTAAACCACATGCTCATATCTTTCTCATGCTACCTTGCATCCTTTTCAAGCATCTCATGCTTGTTACAATCAAATACATTATATTGGCTTTCACGTGATAGTTCATAACCATTTTAACACGAGACACAATCGGATACGCAGATTACAAGCGTTGTCCCACACGCTTCATACACACTACCGAACTACACAAGGTTCACACTCAAGAGCAATCCCTCCATTGATGTGACACTCGTGGTGGAGTATAACGGTACAATCTCAACCCCTCAACACCACTCATTGGTAGTTGTATAATTCCACTAACGAGAGTAAGGGACACACAATACAAGATCCACACACGGAATTTACAACCACCGTTGTGATCTTACCTCAATCGTTAGGGTACTTGGATGGAGTTTACGGTACAATCACAACCCCTCAACATCCAAGGCGACTTTACTTACGGTGCACCCAATCCTATAGTCGGCTAACTATATCCGATTCAAGTACTTTAAAACCATTTCATCACTTGCCAATATACATCAAATACCACCATCAATTCACTGTTTTAAAGCATTAATCAAAGCCACTTAACATCATGCATCTCCATGCATCATAACCATATTAATAACATGTCAAACCAAGGATTTCTTACCTTGAGCATCCTTCAATACATGGCTTTCAAAACCAGCATTAATCATGCAAAAACATGCTTTCAAAACAGTAATTAAACATGCATTTCATAACCAATGCATCAAACCATAACTTAGCACATCCGAGGGAGTTTTTCCGAAAACTTACTCTTGAGCTTAGCTAAGTTGTTTAGACTTAAACTAAGCTCCCAAAACCTCCAAATAATCGTTTCAAAGTTGGAAAAACCATCTCCACTCACCAATTTCGTTTCGCTAGCTTGTCGAAACGCCAATTAAGCTTCTAGATCACCTCCAAAAGTGTCTGAAGATGTCTCCCTTGTTTTAGACACATCAAACCAGAGGATTAATGCATCATCATGCATTGAAATCTTCAGCCAACACTCCTAAACTCGCTGCTCTACCCAAAACCAACATTTCGGCTACCAAACACAACCGAAAACACCTCCAAACTCTTCCAAAACTTAACCCAGCCAAGATCCATCACTTGTAACCATTTCTAAACATCAATCAACATCCAAAATAAACCTAAACTCGTCCTTATACCTCCAGCTATAACAGAACACCAAGAACACCTCAAAAACCACCATTTTCATAAGTAAAAACTTGGGAAATACAACCTATTCGGGATTAGATTTATAAAACCTCATTTCTAACATCATTAGACATCCAAAATACATTAAAGAACTATCTCAAAACAGAGCCCAATCAATTACAACGAAAATCTTCAAGATCTCTTCCAAATCTTGAGTTTTAAGCCAAAATCAAGTTTCTAACATTAAAACCATTTATAAAATTTTAATAAAGGATTGACAACTTGGGAATTTCAGTAAAGAACTGAGTATTTAGAGGAGAGGAACATTCTTACCTCTAAATGATGATTTCTCCTTGATTTGGGCCAAATTCCATGAAAATTCAATGTGGAAATCAAAAGGATTTGATGCAAGATTGATTAGGAACCAATAGATGATAGAAATCTCATCAATTGAAGTGAAGATCAATGTAAATTTTGCTGGAGAAAATGTGTTTGGATGATGGATTTTGAGAGAAAAAGAAATGAGAGAAAATTAGGAAAAGGTAGTTATGAAAATCCAAAAAGTAGTTTTCCTTTTCTTTTATTTGATTAAAACATTAATTAAATCACCCAAATTAAGGGAAAATCTGGAGAAAACATTTTGGGTAAATTAGCTCCTTAAACATTCAAAGTTTCAATCCTTTACAAAACAGTCACTGCTAAACTTTGCAAAAACCGCATTTTGGTCACTACATAGAAATGTAGTATTTCCAAATCTAATTTTGTAAAATTGATTTCACCACTCTCTTATTTATATTAAATGAGGATTTTTAGATATTTTTCTATATTTTTAAAGCATCCCGAACTAGGCTTTCCCTAAAACCTCCCTTTACATTCGAACCGCCTCTCAGACCGGTCCGGTTCAAACCCTAAACTTCTAAGCCCAAATTGGGGTGTTACAACTCTCCCCCTCTTAAGAAATTTCGTCCTCGAAATTTACCTGGAGGAAAAAGATAAGGAAACTGCTTCTTCATGTCATCCTTCCTTTCCCATGTGGCTTCCTCAACACCACGATGTCTCCACAACACCTTAACCAACTCAATGGTCTTACCTCGAAGAACTTTACTGTCCGAATCCAGAATCTCAATCGGCTCCTCGTCATAGGTCAAATCTGGATTCAACTCCACTTCCTCCACAGGCATAACATGCGAAGGATCTGATCTATACCTCCGAAGCATAGAGACATGAAACACATCATGTATCTTCTCCAACTCTTGTGGTAACCTCAGCTTGTACGCAACAGGACCCACACGTTCAATCACCTCGTATGGTTCAATATACCTAGGGCTCAACTTACCCTTCCGGCCAAACCTCATCACCTTCTTCCAAGGTGAAACCTTCAAGAACACGCGGTCACCCACTGCAAACTCAATCTCCTTACGCTTTAAATCCGTGTAAGACTTCTGTCGATCTGAAGCTGTCTTCAACCGCTCACAAATGAGCTTCACCTTCTCGGTGGTTCCCTTTAACAAAGCTGGCATCGAGACCAACTTATGACTTGGTTCAGCCCAGCAAAGAGGAGTTGTGCACTTCCTTCCATACAAGGCTTCATAAGGTGCCATTTGAATACTTTCCTGGTAGCTATTATTATAAGCAAACTCCACCAAAGGCAAATGCTTCTCCCAAGAGCCCTGAAACGCAATCACACAGCACCTCAACATATCCTCAAGCACTTGGATAACACGCTCAGATTGTCCATCCGACTGTGGATGAAAAGAAGTACTGAAATTCAACCGCGTACCCAGAGCTTGATGCAAACACTCCCAAAATCGCGATTTGAACCTCGGATCTCTATCCGACACTATAGATTTTGGTACACCATGCAGTCGCACAATCTCAGCAATGTACAGCTTTGCAAGCTTATCCAAAGTATACATAGTATACACGGGTAAGAAATGCGCACACTTCGTAAAGCGATCCACAATCACCCACACCGAATTCTTCTTCGATGGCGACAAAGGCAATCCAGACACAAAGTCCATGGTGATTCTTTCCCACTTCCATTCAGGGATCCTCAACGGTTGTAACAACCCTGCAGGAAACTGGTGCTCAGCCTTAACCCGCTGACAAACCATACATTTACTCACATACTCTGCAACATCTTTTTTCAAACCCACCCAATAGTACTCATCCTTTAAATCACATACTCTGCAACATCTTTCTTCAAACCCACCCAATAGTACTCATCCTTTAAATCACGATACATCTTTGTACTACCAGGGTGCATAGAAAAACGAATACTCTGAGCTTCAGACAGAATAGTACGCCTCAACTCCGCCTCATTTGGCACTACTATCCACCTTCTGAAACATAAAACTCCATCGTCATTAAAACAGAAAACCTATGGTCTATCCTCATCAATATCCTGAACATGTGGCACCAAATAATCATCCAACAACTGCTTATCTTTTATCAACAGAACCAAAGATGATTTCACTTGCAATTCAGCCATAAGACCTTCATCTTGCGAAATGCTCAAGCTAGCAAACATAGCCCTTAGTTCTACCGCCACCTTTCTACTCAAGGCATCCGCTACAACATTAGCCTTCCCCGGATGGTACTCGATCGTCAGATCGTAATCCTTAAGCAACTCCACCCAACGTTGTTGCCTAAGATTCAATTCCTTCTGAGACATCAGATACTTCAAACTTTTATGATCCGTGTACACAGTACACTTCTCACCATACAGATATTGTCTCCAAATCTTCAAAGAAAAAACCACCGCAGCTAACTCAATATCATGCGTAGGATAATTGCGTTCATGCACCTTCAACTGACGCGATGCATAAGCCATCACCTTACCCTCTTGCGTTAACACACACCCCAAACCAACATAGGATGTGTCACTATACACCATGAACTCTTTTCCCGATTCAGGCTGAACCAAGATAGGAGCTCGTGTCAGAGCTACCTTAAGCTTCTCAAAATCTTGTTGTCTCGCTTCCGTCCACCCATATTTAACATCATTTTGCAACAAATTTGTCAAAGGGGCAGCAATCTTTGAGAATCCATCCACAAACCTCTAGTAATATCCTGCCAACCCAAGGAAACTACAGACTTCATGAACAGACTTAGGGGATTTCCAATTCATCACCGCCTCAACCTTCTGAGGATCAACACGAATCCCCTTAGCAGAAACCACATGACCAAGGAAAACAACTTCCTTAAGCCAGAATTCGCATTTGCTCAGCTTAGCATAAAGTTGATTTTCCAACAGCGCCTGCAACACAATCCTCAAATGCTCCTCATGCTCTTCCTCAGTACGAGAGTACACAAGGATATCGTCAATGAACACTACAACAAACTTGTCCAAGTATTCATGGAACACTCTATTCATCATGTCCATAAAAGCTGCAGGAGCATTCGTCAAGCCAAACGGCATTACAAGGAACTCATAATGCCCATACCTCGTTCTAAAGGCTGTTTTGGGCACATCCACATCTTTCACCTTAAGTTGGTAGTACCCTGACCTTAAGTTAATCTTGGAGAACATAGCCTCTCCCCGAAATTGATCAAAAAGATCATCAATCCTCGGCAAAGGATACCGATTCTTGATAGTCAACTTGTTCAGCTGACCATAATCAATGCACATTCTCATAGTGCCATCCTTCTTCTTCGCGAACAAAATAGGTGCACCCCATGGTGACACACTAGGCCGAATAAAACCACGGTCAAGCAATTCCTGAAAATGTGTCTTCAACTCCTTCAACTCGTTAGGTGCCATGTGATAGGGAGCAATGGACACTGGAGTTGTGTTTTCATACAGCTCAATTCCAAACTCCACCTCTCGACTAGGCGGCAATCCAGGTAACTCCTCCGGAAATACTCCAGGAAACTCTCGTACGGTTCTGATATCCTGAACACGCAACTCCTTTGAACTAGGATTCATCACAAAGGCCAGGTAAGCCTCGCAACCTTGCCTCAGCATTCGGCTTGCTTCCAACATCGACACCACATTGGCAAGAAACTTCACATTCTCACCAACCACCACCACTTCGTAATCATCCGCAAGTTTCAGCGAAACTCGCTTACTTTTAAAATCTACTACAACTCGATGCTCAACAAGCCAATCCATACTAAGGATTACATCAAACCATAGAATGGAAACTCCATGAGATCAACAAGAAAAACATGGTTTTGCACTTTCAAGTGACATCTTCTATACAACTTCCGTGTTACAACTGTCTCACCAAAGGAACTAGTCACACGCATACCAACATCCAAAAACTCAACAGGTAAACCAAGCATTTGAGCATGTTCACGCAATATGTATGAGTCTGTAGATCCAGAATCAATCAAAGCCAACAAGGATAAAGACTAAAGAGCAAAAGTACCTGCAATCACATCGGTGTCGTTGCGCTCCTTGCGCTGAGCATACACCCTCGCCGGTCCTCCTCTCTCAGGTAGAACAACTACCACGTGAGCAATACCTCGTTGTCCCTCATCCTTTCTCTGGAAATTCCCTCGACCATGCCCATGACCTCTATGAGGTGCAACCACTCCAGGAGCACGTCCCTGACCACCAGCGGCCAACAAAGGACACTCCCTCCTCATGTGGTCTATCGAACCACAATTCCAACATGAGTTACCTATCGCTGCAACAGGAGCTTGAACCTGTCTCGCTGCTCGAGGACAATCTCACCTCAAATGGCCACGAGATCCACACGTCCAGCATGTGTTCTGATCAGCCCTCATCTTATCTCCCTGAATAGGCATACCATGTCCCCCATTACCACACCTAGCAGTAGACTGATACCTCCTATCTCGTCCTCTCTTGTTCCGTCCACCACCAGAACTATGATCAGCGGCTCTTTTTCCCGAGCCAGAACTAACGCCTCTGGAAGGCAAACCCAAATTCTGCTCGATGTCCTTCGCTCGACACACAAGCACATCAAAATCTGTATAATCAGCTGCAAGCATAAAAGTCTTCACATCCGCTACCAATCCATAACGAAAACGTTCACACCTCTCCCGCTCATCATTGATTAGCTCAGGCGCATACTGACTAAGGCGGAAAAACTGGATCTCATACTCAGCTACCGTCATACTGCCTTGCACAAGAGATGTAAATTCCTTTTTCTTCTCATCTAGGTATCACACACCCAGATACTTCCGCTTGAACGCATTCAAGAAAAACGTCCAAGTTACATCATTGTTCTCCATTCCAGAGATAGTGGTCATCCACCACGTATAAGCATCACCATGCAGTAGTGACACCACACAACCCAACTTCTGCACATTATTGCAGTTCATTTGCCCCAAAATCCTCTTGGTACTCTCCAACCAAGACTCATATCCCTCCGGAGACAAACCGCTGAACTCAGTCCCTCCCAGACTACAAAGACGCTCCAAAGGCAACCTCACATTAGCATCATCCTGATGCGCAGCTCCATGAGCTCCAGCCACTGCTGCCTGAAAGGCTCCAACAATAGCCTGAATCAACACAGTCATGTCAGGAGCAGCTTGCCCTTGCACACCTTCAGGTCCAGCGACCCCAGCATCAACACCAGCATTACCAGCTCCAGCACCCTCACCACCGGGTGGTCCACCACCAGGAGGAGGAGGTAAATCCACAACATTCTCAGTATTCTCTTCATTTTCATTCTGAGCCATAGCTCTTGTATTCATTCTCATCTCTCTACGTGGCCCCATTTACAAGAAAACAATGCACTGACACAAATGCAATAAACATAATTAGGCTCAATAAGGTAAGTAATCCAAGTACTCAAGCTCTTTTTCGAAAACAAGTTCCTTTCATTAGTTTTGACTTGGCAATGGGATCCTCTAATACACTCCAACAAAGCATAACATCACAATTGGAACTATGCATCACGATGCACACAACATTCTTTTACTCAAAAGGCACATCATGCAATTACGCATACAACATCCACATCACTAATCCCAATTACACGAGAACCAAGCTCTGATACTAACAAATGTAACACCCTTAGTCCGGCCTAGATGGTTGACCCGAACTACGAAGATTACACAGGGAAAACCAAAGTCAACCCGAAAGTCAACCTTGATTCACAACCTTTTTCTTTTTAATCTTGTCTAGATGCACGTTAACCCTAAGTGAGTTCCCGTAAAACTGATTTGAGAAAGGCACAGCGATCAGATAACAAACATGGACTCATTTGCACATAATATAAGTTTAGGGACCAAAATGTAATTTCTATAAATTAGAGGGTCTTTGTTGATTTAAATGTTACCAATGTGAAATTAGTCATATTACATGCTTCTCCGTCAAATTTCATCTAAAAAGAACATATCCAACTCAAGCAATTTCAACTTCAACATTCGGGACTAAAATGTAAAGCTTGCAAACTTCAGCACCATTCAAATCATTGCCCAACGGTCACCTGTTTCGGAACTTCCACCTTTCGTATCGAAACGAGGATCGAAACAACGTTGACCGTTCCAATATGCGGCTTAATTCTGAGACTGGTTCCAAAACGAGGCCTTCTAGTAGCCAAATCGTTTCGAAAAATCCCTTAGCGTTTCGAAACACGAAGGCCATTTCAGGCCCTCGTTTCGAAACACTAGAGAGTGTTTCGATACGCTTTGCCCAGATTCAGCAGCAAAATCTGGTTTTTCATGCATAAACCCAATCAAACACAACCTAATGACTCTCCAATCAATCCAGCAAGCCGTCATACATAAATGGTACACATTTATATCACCATAAGACATTCATATAATCAAACAAGAAATCTCACAAGTCTAGAGGCATGCTTCCTATTATCAAAACCCGATAGACAAACAAATCTCAAAACAAGCATTTAAAGGCCATTTACAATTCAAACCAGCAAATGCAAACATGTCACAACCTTAGGGAGTTCAACACATCTCCCAAAACAAATCTTAGGTTCCCATTGCCAATTTTATCAAAACTAATAGTGTTTGAAAACTTCACCATACGTGAGCTTGGACTTTCTTGGATGAACTTAGCTTCCTTGATGCCCAAAGCACCTCAATTATCTGCATTATTGGTAAAAGAGAGCGTAAGCACACAAATGCTTAGTGAGGCATGCTCTAAATAAGACCAATACAATAGTGCATTTTTAGAAAACACTTTTAGTAAAGCTTTTAAACCACATGCTCATATCTTTCTCATGCTACCTTGCATCATTTTCAAGCATCTCATGCTTGTTACAATCAAATACATTATATTGGCTTTCAAGTGATAGTTCATAAGCATTTCAACACAAGACACAATCGAATACACGGATTACAAGCGTTGTCCCACACGCTTCATACACACTACCGAACTACACAAGGTTCACACTCAAGAGCAATCCCTCCATTGATGTGACACTCATGGTGGAGTATAACGGTACAATCTCAACCCCTCAACACCACTCATCGGTAGTTGTATAATTCCACTAACGAGAGTAAGGGACACACAATACAAGATCCACACACGGAATTTACAACCACCGATGTGATATTACCTCAATCGTTAGGGTACTTGGATGGAGTTTACGGTACAATCACAACCCCTCAACATCCAAGGCGACTTTACTTACGGTGCACCCAATCCTATAGCCGGCTAACTATATCCGATTCAAGTACTTTAAAACCATTTCATCACTTGCCAATATACATCAAATACCATCATCAATTCATTGTTTTAAAGCATTAATCAAAGCCACTTAACATCATGCATCTCCATGCATCATAACCATATTAATAACATGTCAAACCAAGGATCTCTTACCTTGAGCATCCTTCAATACATGGCTTTCAAAACTAGCATTAATCATGCTAAAACATGCTTTCAAAACAGTAATTAAACATGCATTTCATAAGCAATGCATCAAACCATAACTTAGCACATCCGAGGGAGTTTTTTTCGAAAACTTACTCTTGAGCTTAGCTAAGTTGTTTAGACTTAAACTAAGCTCCCAAAACCTCCAAATAATCGTTTCAAAGCTGGAAAAACCATCTCCACTCACCAATTTCGTTTCGCTAGCTTGCCGAAATGCCAATTAAGCTTCCGGATCAACTCCAAAAGTGTCTGAAGATGTCTCCCCTATTTTAGACACATCAAAGCAGAGGATTAATGCATCATCATGCATTGAAATCTTCAGCCAACACTCCTAAACTCGCTGCTCTACCCAAAACCAACATTTCGGCTACCAAACACAACTGAAAACACCTCCAAACTCTTCCAAAACTTAACCCAGCCAAGATCCATCACTTGTAACCATTTCTAAACATCAATCAACATCCAAAATAAACCTAAACTCTTCCTTATACCTCCAGCTATAACAGAACACCAAGAACGCCTCAAAAAACCACCACTTTCATAAGCAAAAACTTAGGAAATACAACCTATTCGGGATTAGATTGATAAAACCTCATTTCTAACATCATTAGATATCCAAAATACATTAAAGAACTATCTCAAAACAGAGCCCAATCAATTACAACGAAAATCTTCAAGATCTCTTCCAAATCTTGAGTTTTAAGCCAAAATTGAGTTTCTAACATTAAAACCATTTATAAAACTTTAATAAAGGATTGAAAACTTGGGAATTTCAGTAAAGAACTGAGTATTTAGAGGAGAAGAACATTCTTACCTCTAAATGATGATTTCTCCTTGATTTGGGCCAAATTCCATGAAAATTCAATGTGGAAATCAAAAGGATTTGATGCAAGATTGATTAGGAACCAATAGATGATAGAAATCTCATCAATTGAAGTGAAGATCAATGTAAATTTTGCTGGATAAAATGTGTCTGGATGATGGGATTTTGAGAGAGAAAAGGAATGAGAAAATTAGGAAAAGCTAGTTATGAAAATCCAAAAAGTAGTTTTCCTTTTCTTTTATTTAATTAAAACATTAATTAAATCACCCAAATTAAGGAAAAATCTGGAGAAAACATTTTGGGTAAATTAGCTCCTTAAAGATTCAAAGTTTCAATCCTTTACAAAACAGTCACTACTAAACTTTACAAAAATCGCATTTTGGTCACTACACCAAAATGTAGTATTTCCAAACCTAATTTTGTAAAATTGATTTCACCACTCTCTTATTTATATTAAATAAGGATTTTTAGATATTTTTCTATATTTTTAAAGCATCCCGAACTAGGCTTTCCCTAAAACCTCCTTTTATATTCGAACCGCCTCTTAGACTGGTCCGGTTCAAACCCTAAACGTCTAAGCCCAAAATTGGGGTGTTACAAGTCATGTCCATGAAAGATTCAGTTTTTTCAATAAATTTATTAGTATGAACAAGAAAGTCATTAGTACGAGATATAAAAGTATGTAAATTAGATTCTAATGAATTATTGTTCATATTTTGTTGCTGTTGAGGCGGCTGTCTTGACAGGTTTTGTTGGTATCCTTCTGGTTGCTAAGTTGGATTTGCAGCCGTGTTTGGATTACTCCATATGAAGTTTTGATGCTTCTTCCAGCCAGGGTTGTATGTGTTGGTGTTGGGCCTGCTATTCCTCTCATAGGTTCCCATGAAGTTCGCGGATTCACTGCATTCAAAGGAATCGTGGTTACCCCCACACTCATCACAAAAAGGCTCTGCAACCTTGGCTTCATATGTCTTTCCATTGGCCATACTCATCACTAGCTGTATCAGCTTGTCCAGGCGGGCGTTAACAAATTCAATGGCCTCTACTTCATTCACAACAGCCGGACGCCTTATACCGCCGCGGCGAGCTGTAGGGAACTTGTAGTCATTTTTGGCAATTCTATTTAGAAACTGTAGTGCCTCCTCAGGTGGTCTATCCAAGGTGATTCCATTGGCTGAGGCGTCGAGAATCATTCATGTCGGTTGATTTACTCCATTGTAGAACATTGACACCTGAGTCCAGGATGGGAAACCATGAAGCGGGCAGTTGTTTAGCATCTGTTGGTACCTCTCCCAAGCTTCATACATTGGTTTGTCATCCCCTTGGCGGAAGGCTATAATCTTGTTTCTCAACCTGTCTGTGACGTTTGAAGGACTAAAACGATCTAAGAAATCCTTGCACAACTCCGTCCAAGTATTGAATGATCTCGTCGGTTGGTTGTTCAGCCATTGTTTTGCCTTATCCCTCGGTGAATAGGGGGATAATCTCAGCTTCAGCACGTCTTGATGGACTCCATGTATCTTGAAAGCTTTGCATATGTCTAGGAATCGTTTCAAGTGATGTCGAGCATCTTCTATGGCAGTTCTTCCAAATTTCCCTAATGTGTTGATCATATTGAACATCACGGGCTTTAACTCAAAGTGATCCACTTCAATTTCAGGCTTGGTCACAGTTGGATCAAACCCTCTAAAATTGTGCTCCAAGTAATCCCTGGTGGTTCGCACATAATGTGGCTGCCTGGGCGGAACTGGGGGTTGCTTCCTAGGTGAAATTTACTGCTGCTCTCTGGGAGGCGGATCTTGCTGCCCATCCCTGCTGTTACGGGCATTGTTGGCAAGGTTGTCGTCTTGGCTGTTATGCATGGTTTCTTCTACCTTTCCTTCTTCCTTGGCTTTCCCGAGGGCTTCTCTTGCTTCTTTATTAAGTTTTCTTGCTCTTCGTTCGATCTCGTCAAAGAAAACGATTTCGCCCGATAGGTTTGCTCTGGTCATACACTAGACAAGAAAACTGTAAAAAAATTCTGAATAAAAATAAAAATAATAAAAACTAAAATTAAATGCATATAAACTATAAGTGCAGAAAAATAAACACGAATTTACTGTTGCCAATCCCCGGCAACGGCGCCAAAACTTTACTTACCATTAGATAGCTTGCTTTGTTTCATCAACTTACATATCCAAACATATACGCTATTACGTAAAACCATCTTAACATGATTCATACCTTTTATTGATGCCCCAAAAGTACTGAATTTTATGCCTATTTCACATGCTCTTTCTTGTCTTTTAAGTGCATTTAGCTGCATTTAGGTTGTAAAATCATGCATTGCATCAAGAGTTAGGGTTTGGTGTTATGCCAGTGTGAAGGGGTTGTTTTTGGCACCTTTTTACAGGTTGGCATAGCTGATGGCACAATAGCTGGCAGAGCAGGAGCAGGAGACGTCACCAAGGAGGATGTCGAGTTGACGTTGGCATAGAAGGACCTTTAATGCCAAGCACCGGTCGGCAGAGAAGAACATTTGAAGTCAGGCCAAGAAGATGTTGACCCTGAAAAAATAGGACCAGATCAGGCTGCAAGAAAATAGGGATCAGATCAATCTCCGAGAAAATAGGAGATGAGCAGTGCCAATCACGGTTGACAGAACCATGCCAAGCTGTCACGCTAGATGAGCAATGGCACGATGACATCAGCCCTAACATGAACTGTTAGAGTATGCCCAAAGACCAATCATATGATGATTGTATTGACAAACTATTTTTACCACATTTATTGAATAAAGGCATTACTGTTATTTCTTTAGTTATATTTCTGTGTATCAAATAAACTAAAATAAGATAATGTCCATGTAATAATATGATTATTATTAAAATATCCTTAGTTGAGTATTATTATGGGCGTGGACAGTAATAATACGTTTAAATCTAACATGTTGTTGATTGATGACAATGCGTTGTCATTGACATAGAGATGTCAGAATCAAAGCATAAATATGTTGTTAGAGAACAATATATTGGATTGACCCGCTATGAGCATATGTCTTGGATTATTATGTAATAGTCACAATATTGCTCATGGTGACAACTATTTGTATGATCCTTAGAATTGAGATCATTACTATCTCAACATATATTGTTGTATATTTTGATACAGTTAAACATGCTCCGTAACTGGATGCACTATTGTAGAGCGTTAGGGTGTTCTCTAAATATGAGCGCAAGTGCACACTCTTGTCAAGTTATAGTATAAAAGATATCGTCTCCCACAGGGATTGGGCAGCTTATTCGAATTGTAATTCCTACACATAAAATAAATGCACAAGTAAATTTAGTTTGTAAAAGAGAGAAGTAAATAAACACAAATAATTGATAGAAGAGATCAGAGTGATAGAATGGGTCAGGTTATGCTGCTTAGTAGTGTGAAACTGCGTTGAATAGGTTAAGTTGCTTTGCGCTGCCAGACTTTGCTGCCTCAGCGGAGGATGGCAGATTAGCTGCTTCGACGCTTTCGCTGCCTCGGAAGTAGAACGGACAGATGGCTCGGTGACAAACTCTTGTAGTCCTTCAAGGCTCGGCAGAACACTTCGATAATGATCCCACTTATGTCTAAGTCAAAATGTTGTTGTTGCCCACTGCAGATGATACCAGTCGGCATGAATCTTACAATGAACAGCAACTTTTTGGTTCGTTCCTTTTTAGCTGCCTTAAACCCTAACCTATGTCTAGGCTGGATTGATCAACACCTGGTATTGATGAGATCATGCTTACTTCTTTCTTGAGTTTGACTCTCTCGATACCAAACAAATAGATTGCATACAATCGATCTCTCGACTCAATTGAAAACAATGAAGAACATGAAGTAAACAAACGTTGAATTTATTGCAAAAACAAACTTAAAATCTAAAACAACCGTTCTCACAACTACTTTACAACATAACTCAAACCCTAGAGAATTTAAAACATAGTGGCGGCAAGAAAACATAATAGAAACCTAGGCTATGCCGACTATATGGTGTCTAAGATGTCTAAAATACAAGGTATATATAGGGCATGGCCTAGGGTAAGTCCTCCTTGGAGTAGAAGTCTTCCTTATCATAAAGTAGCTTTAGCATTGAATGCATCATTTAAATTATGACTTCTTTGACTTGAAGTTGGACTCCTTGTGGCACAAGTAACCTTAAGCCGCCTTGGATAATCTCCCCTTAGGCGGCTTAGTCCGCTGTTCCCGGCATCAATAAATTGTGTGGATGGTCTCATTGGACTCAGAAAATTAAGCCCTTCCAATCGCACTCGAATTCACTAACTCAATAGGTTGCTGCCCTGGGCAGCAGATATGGCGGCTGCAGCTACTCGACAGCACTTCTCTCTGTGTTGAGTTGCTTCGGTACAGCTCCTTGGCTTGCTGCCTCAGCATCAGCTCCTCAGCTCCTCTCTCCTTCTGCCAGCTTCTAGTACCTGAAACTAAAACTAAACTAAAACAATACCTTTTCTCACCAAATTAAAGATATTCAATATAAACATGGTAAAGTAAAGAATATTGTAAATAATGCATGCACCTAAATATACCTAAAATGTACTTAAGAATAGCAATAATATGAGATGGAATGCATATAAAATATAGGACTAATGAGCACTTTACAACTATTAAGACTGATATTGAATATATTATGATCTATGTAGTGAGGTGTGAATGATTGAGATAGGATTTTTCCTTCCTACATAATTGGAAACATATCACATGCCACTTGATTGAGTGAGACTAGAAATGCATGGTCATGCTCGAATAAATTGATATGAGATATCATAAATTATTCGTTTAATATAGTCTACTCTAGATATCAAGATATAATAGATGGGTTATACAAGTGTGACTATTCCTAGACTTGTCCATATTCTAGATATAAAGGAAAAATGATTTAATACAATAGGAAAAGTTAATCACGAAGATGGTGTGTTGAATCATCACTTCCTGTAACTTAGGTGACAATGATATATTGCTAGAGGTCACTCATTGTTTGTAATATTAGAACGGTTCTAATGATTACTACTAATGTTATAGGAACCTACAAGGTCACACCCCATGGTTGAAAAGAACAATTTTAAATGAGTTACACATGTACAATTTTAATTGTGCATGTATAAAATGTATAATTAACATTAATATATATATTCGATATATATAGTTGTAACTTTAATCATACATGGAATTCTGAATTTAATTAAAAGAATGTGATTAGAGTAATTATACTCTTTTTAAACTCTCGGAATTAAATCCTAAGGGTTAGGGCAACACGATATAAAATGGTAATTTTGGTCTAGCAGCCGTTTTATCCCTTGCTAAATGAATTTTCTCAAGAACAGTTTTTGAGAAAAGAAAATTGCTCTCAACTTTTTTTCAACCGGGTGAACTAAGTAGAGGCTGAAACGTTTTTTTAATGGAGGCTTGCGATTTGAACCGTTCGTGATTGCTCTACCGCAATTGTAGTCTTGTCATTTATCAAGGAACCCAATGTAAGTGATCGTATCCCTTTCTCCTGAATTCGGTTTTATCGTACATGGATCACTGGCGAGATCATCGAGTTTGTTTCCGTTGTGCCATGGGGTGCACCGACGGTCCCAATAGTGGTATCAGAGCAACTTGTACGATTCGGATTTGGGTTAAATACTTGGTTGATGCGATATGTATGAGATGCATGTTCTCTTTACTGTTTTCGGCATGTATGTATTTCGATTGTGTTCAAATCAACGTATGTCACGATTAATTTGTTAATCCTATAAAAATTATTAATAATTAAAATCGTTAATTAAGGTGTTAATCCTTTAATTGTTGATGTCCGATTCAGTGTTCATATATTAATCGTTAATATTATGAACTCGGGGTTATGACGAAAAAATGTGTTCGGCTGGGAACAATGGTTGTTCTAGTGTGAAAAAAGTTAGGGATTGAAAAATCCCAAAAACACGATTAGTTGATAAAAGTTATCAAATCGTGAAGTTTTTCACAGTAACAGTGGGTGTTGTTTTTCAAATTTTCCACCCCTAGACCCCGTAAAGGGCTTCGCCCATTAAACCCATCATAGGCAACAAAGATTGTAAGCCTATATCGATTATTAATAATAAACCTATAATGACATACGTATGATATATTTGTTTTGCACGGTGTTTGACATGCATGGTTATAGCCCATTTATTTTCATCAGTTGTTTTTTTAAATACAGCCTGAGTGTCGTGCCTCTCTACACTTATGTTGTATTTCTCATCCCATCTTACTCCTTCGTATGTAAAACGAGTTTCTGAAATTGTAATCCTATGAAGATTCAAGGAGCAGAAGAATAGCTTGGCCTAAAGGCAAGGAGATGCTTGAGAAGTAATCTTAGTTTCAGTATTCTTGGTTCTCTCATTGTCTTGGGATGGGCCACCTTAGTTTTTTGGGGCTATAACCATTGCATCTTATTTACTGCTTATATCTATCATGTATGTGATGCGATGAATGATATGTTAGCATGCTAATGTTAAAATGAACATTGATGAGATCAATAAGGGCCTAATATTAAAATGAAAAATGATGAGATAATTATGAAATCCCTTTAAATAATCTATGTTAATTTGACTGTCCAATATTTACCCTTGTTAAGGCTTCGATCGATATTATGTGGGTTTTGCCAAAGCAATGGCACATAAATATATCTTGGTTAGACGTGAAGAATAAGCAAGTGATATTCGCTGGCTGAAATATTGGTAATAACTTAGCTAGGTTATTATAATAGGATTAGAAACCTAGAGGTTAAGTTTTTGGACAAGTCATGAGATGATTTGAACAAGAGTTGTTCACAAAATGAAGGAGTTACATGAGATGTAATTAGTAAAGTGTTACTTACCTAAATAACCGCTATCCTAAAAGAAAAAGGCAAATCTAATTTAGGAAAATGGTGTATTATGGATCCTTACTCACTAGAACAAATTTTGATGAATTTTTCTGAAATTAAAACTAGAGGGTTTTTAATTTTTGAATAAAATAGTGGGAGCATTTTGTAAATAAATACCTATATATAAAATTTAAATTCGGTAAATTTACCTAAATAACCGCTTGTCTTGTCTTGTCTTGACCTCTTTAAGGTAAACATGGCAGTTTCTTCAAGGTAAACAATAGCAAAGATAAAAATGCATTGAAACCCAAATGAGGAGTTAGAAAGAAGGAAAATGTTTCCACTGTGACAAGACAAGACACTGGAAAAGAAACTGCCATGTTTACCTTGAAGAGGTCAAGAATGAAAAAGCAAACAGAACGAATGTTGTAGGTATTGATGTTATTGATGTTGATTTATCAATATCTACTTCTTGGGTAATAGATATCGCTTGTGGTTCTCATATTTGTACTTCTGTACATGGACTGCAAAAGAGAAGGAATTTGGCTAAAGGAGTTGTGGACCTACGAGTGGGAAATGGAGCAAGAGTTGCTACATTCGCTATAGGGACATATATTTTATCTTTGCCTAGTGGACTTGATTTAAATTTAGAGAATTGTTATTATGTGCCTAGTTTGACTTGAAACATTATTTCTATTTCTTGTTTGGACAAGATAGGTTTTGAGATAATTATAAAGAATAATTGTTGTTCGTTTTATATTAATAATGTTTTCTATGGTTTGGCACAATTGATTATGGTCTTTATATTTTGAATCAAGATAATACTATTTATAACATAAATAAGAAGAGATCAAAAACAAGTGACTCAAATCAAACTTATCTTTGGCGATGTCGTTTAGGATTTGAATTGCAGGTGGTACAAATATGCTCGAAAGCGTATCGGTACGCATAAGCTAAGGCAAGCATAAGACTGCTCTAGAACAGCATTCGTTGCGGGAAATAAAGGCCCTAACGGCTACAAACTCAATTGGGAGTATAAAATGGACCTCCAAGCATCTATGGAATACTAATGATGCACAAATCAACAACATTATGATCAAAATCATATCTTAGTGTTAAATTGTCCATTCTTGTATAAACAAACACTTGTGAGCTCAAATTGTCAATGTATGCTCAAGTGTTCTAGGATTTGGATGAGTACTTTAGTGTGCAAAAATTAACCTTTATAAAGGGAATTTTTTTGCTAAGTTTTCTCTTGTTTTGAGAGAGTTCCCAAAGCTCGGTTTGTGAGCTTTGGATGGTAGGCTTGGGTGAAAGTCGGACCACTCTAAATCCTTGTTCATATTTTTCTATCTTTTTGCTTCCACCACAAGCACCCAAACTATCATTTCTGTACCACTTGGCAAGCAATTTGGTTGTGTTTATCAGGCTCCATATTATATTTACCAACTTGTATAAGCTTATATAATACTTTACTTACCATTAGATAGCTTGCTTTGTTTCATTAACTTACATATCCAAACATATACTATATTACATAAAACCATCTTAACATGATTCATACCTTTTGTTGATGCCCCAAAAGTACTAAATTTTATGCCTATTTCACATGCTCTTTCTTGCCTTTTAAGTGCATTTTGCTGCATTTAGGTTGTAAAATCATGCATTGCATCAAGAGTTAAGGTTTGGTGTTATGCCAGTGTGAAGGGGTTGTTTTTGGTACCTTTTTGTAGGTTGGCATAGCTGATGGCACAAGAGCTGGCAGAGCAGGAGCAGGAGATGACACCAAGGAGGATGTCGATTTGATGTTGGTGCAGAAGAACCTTTAATTTCAAGCACTGGTCGGTAGAGAATAACATTTGATGTTAGGCCAAGAAGATGTAGACCCTGAAAAAAAATAGGACTAGATGAGGCTACGAGAAAATAGGGATCAGATCAATCTCCGAGAAAATAGGGGACGAGCAGTGCCAATCACGGTTGGCAGAACTATGCCAAGCTGTGACGTCGGATGAGCAATGGCACGATGACGGCAACCTTAACCTGATCAGCCTTAGGATTCAAACACCGGATAAGATAATCACCTTCCTTATCCCTACACGTTCAAATTCAAATCCAAGATAATCATAGGCTATCCATGGAGTCCTATTCAATCCCAATCAAAGCAAAACGAAAGGACGTGGAGAATCAAGGGGTGTGATCGGAGATAAGGGTGCAACATTCGAGCTTGGCTGTGAAGAGCTGCATCGACAAACCCTCTTCTAGCCCATCATCTTTGTTGTTATTTTTCTTATTTTTAATGATGATGAATGTTGAAAACGATTACGGTTGTTTGGTTGATACCCTCACCATGAACTGATTTTATAGTTGGTGAGGGGTGTTTGCATTTGAATGTTGTTTTCTCTTTAATGTCTAGTTTTTAATAAATCAACACTACCTCGGCACTGTTTTATCTATTTGTCATGTTCTTTATTTTTAAGTATGCTGCCAAGCAACAACTGGCACTACCTTTTTAAATATTATGCCAAGCGACTACTGGCATAGTTGGCTTATTGCAACTCAATATCATCACTGACTTGGGTGGCAATGATCGATTGCTAGATACTAAAAAGAGAAGCTTCGAAAGAAGATGTTCAAGTAGATGAACTTACATCGGGAGTGAAATCTACCCTTTATGAGTAAATATTGGAACTTAATCAAATTGATTTATGTAAAAACATGCACTATAGACATATAGGGGTTTTTCCATAATTGATTTAGGGCAATGCCATCAACAGAGGCATTGCTACCTTTGAATCTTCTCGGCAAACAATGTCAAGACAGGATTTATTAAAGGCTGGCATGGCACAAACAGCATAAAAACCATGCACTCCTTGCCAACGCTCATCATTTGCTAAGACACTTTCTTTGCCTTAAACTTTATTTTATTTCATTTTTTTCTTGTCATTCATTTCAAAACCACTTCCAATTAAAACAATCTTTTCATAAAGTAAGTACTTGGCTAAGCAATTAAACTCTTGTACGCAATCCATGTAGGATCAACACTCAACTTAACCATTGTATCACTTGCAGACCGTGTATACTTGCACGCAATAGATTTTCTTGGCACTATTTTCAAACACTTTTCCAATATCTTTTACGCCCTATTGCCAGCAAATAATCATTCATGCCGAGAGTCTACACCTTTATTCATTAAGTCCATATATCATACTTATTCTTTCTTAGATATCATATCATATTCATTCCACACCATCTATTCAAATCATAATATCAATCCAAAATCATATTCATCTTAATGCAAATGCTTAGTTCATATGCCACCAACTAGGAGTTTGACAAAGGAACTTACTCAATGCCTAAAGAGTGACTTGTAACCCTTGAATACGATCCTGAACATTTACAGAGATTTTACACCTGAATTGTATGCAAAGAAACATAGTAACCTTGCCTAGCTTAGTGAGGTAGCTTAAACATAAATATAAATGATATATCAAACTCTAGTCAATGTATACAAAGAAATTACAATCGATAGGTGGCAACAAAGCATTTATAGCAAAACAATATAATATAATATTCTAATTATATCATTCTTATGCATACTTATGTTCTCAAAGCTTGCATAGGACATACTTTCGCATTTCCTTTCATGTCTTATACTTATCATATATTATCAATATTTCTCGGAGTTCATATCTGAATTCATGTATTTTAACAATATTTGCCTTGGATCACATTGGACATAGGTAGCAATGGTCTGTGTTGCACAAAGCACAAAGCAATGGCTAGTGTTAAGACATATCAATCAAACTCTTCTTCTCCTCCATCACCTCCCCCGTTACCTCCTATTGTCTCCAATATATCACAATATGGGATCATCACCCCTAAGTCGTAGCCCTTAGATCGTAGTCCCAATATACCAAGTACCATGCCAAAGTGTCCAAGGGCTTCCATTGTATATGCAACTTATATATTTTATGCTTTGTTATTAGGAAAAGAGTCTTATGAAAAAAGTGAGCTTATACTTCCAAGGTGCCATAACATAGTCCATAACAAATTTTTTCATAGTGAGCTAGAAGCACCAAGTTTCCATAACATAGTTTTAACAGTGAGCATAAAGCCCCAAAGTACAAAGCATAGTTCCATAATGAGCTAGAAGCTCCAAGATTTCATAACATGATTCCATAATGTCTTATTTTATAGTTTCACATATCATTGTTTCATTAACTTTCATTATAGCATCATTCATAATTCACATCAAAATCAGGCATTCACACTTACAAAGTAAAGTATTAAAGTTAAGCTTACCAAGCTTATCATCTTGCCACATCATGTCATCCATAATGCTCTAATTGAGCTTTCTAACAATCACACAACATGTCATATATAATTAAAAAGATTAAATATAATCAGGATTTTACTGAACCATTTCCGAAACTCGTAACTACACTCACCGGTACGTCCAAGCTTAGATACGATTCTTCTTGTAGTTTCCTTCATTTACATTTATTTCTCTACTCAAGAATCAAAGAAATATATCATTTAACACTCTAGGCAGTTTGCACTATCTTTACAGAAATATTTTTATAAAATGTTTTATAACTCAGAATTCGATCTCGTTTGTTTTAAAAAGAAATTAGACTGGATAATGTTTCTAACCATATAAATTATAGCCTCAGATTCATCTTATACAATTTATGGAAAATTTTTAAAGCATGTGTTTATGTTGTCCTAAGATTAAACTACCATCCAGATTTTCTGACCTTCACTTAATCAAAAATTCGTATCTTTTAATATACGAATCAAAATTGGTTATCGCTTGTCTTAAACGAAACTAGATTAACATAAAACATATAATGTCCATTTTCTAATTTGACCTGTGAAATTTATTGGGAATTTTTTGAACCTACTGCCAGAGTATAACTTCTGAGCAGATTTCACCAGTCTTGGCTTTGAGATTCCTTAAACCCTTAAACATGTTCAACAATACATGAAACTTCAAATTCTTATAATTGATACATAAATTTAGGGTTAAATATTTACTTACCCAATTTCATACTTGATCAAATGAGTACCAATTGAAGAGCCAAGCTTACGCCTTCTTAATCCAAAGTTGGATTTAAATTCTCGCTCCCTCCCTCCCTCCCCCCCCCCCCCCCCCCCCCCTCGACTCAAGAAGCACTCATCCATGACTTCCCAAAACCTCTTTAAGGAAGACAACCGATATTTTTTTTCCTCATTCTTTGCTGTCGTGGGGTATTTCCCCCATTTTCTAAATTTTCATTTAACAAAATGGAAAGAACTCATAAAAATATTAAAGCTTGACACCTATCAGACTTATTCACCACTTTAGAAAAATGGGTAAAACATTATTTTAGTCCTTCGTCTACCTTTCTTTTACATGAAAAAATCTCATGGTCTAATTAGTCATTAGCCATTAATCTTTTCCCTTGCTTATACTTTAGTTTTCTTACAATTTAGTCATCAAGCATACTTTCAATTCTTACAATGTAATCACTAAGTGGTCTAATTACACACATTGTCATATCGTTCTTTCATACCCTACACTTATGATTCAATGCTTCATATCTTTACAATTTAGTCATGGTTCTCTAAACTTTCGAATTAAACTTGAAATCTTACAATTTACCAAATTAATATATTTTTCTCAGTTTATACCATCACTTATTATAAAAGAAATTTCGATCATCGGTAGTCAAAATCTGACTAGGCCAATTTTCAGGGTGTTAAAATTCTCCCCCTCTTTAAGAAAATCCGTCCTCAAATTTTCTCCGAAACTGAGAAATTGTGTTCATTTATCTTTTATACCTTTAGTCTTTCAAAAGACTCTCATAGGTCAAATTAAACTAAACTTTGACCAACATCATTTTAACATCATCTTAAAATACTTAGAATTCTCGTGAATTAAGAAAGTCCTGGTCAACTTATTCATTTCATAAGATAATCATATCATATATCATTACTGATTCTAAGAGTTAAATCAACATCTTGGAAGTCAATCGGAAATAACGGGATCGTATCAGTCGTAAGTCACCAATATCGTACAAATTTAAACCCATGGGTGGCATATGCAAAATGCAAACATACAATAAACTTCGGCTTATTCCTATAATCGACTAAACTCTAGCTCTGATTCTACAAATGTAACACCTTTTATTCGGTCTGGAAGAAAACTAGGATCGGAGATGTCACCTGAATTCAAATCAGAGAAACAAACGTTTGATTCAAAGGCAAACAAAGTCAAATGTATTTAATTTCAAAGCAATCAAGTAACCTTCAAAGAATATAAGTGTCTTAATTTCTAATTTAATCATTAAGTGGTCTAATTACACATCTTGATGTACTGTTCTTTCAGATTCTACACTTATGACTCAATACTTCACATTTTTACAATTTAGTCACGATTCTCTAAACTTTCGAATTAAACTTGAAATCTTACAATTTACCAAATTAATCTATTTTTCTTAGTTTATACCTTCACTTATTAGAAAAGAATTTACGGTCATCGGTAGTCAAAATCCAATTAGGCTAGTTTTCGGGGTGTTACAAATAATCTGTATAATTACACATTTAATCCTCCATATTTATATTTTTTATTTCTTCTCCCATCCACCATCTTCCATATTCTTCTTCATCTAAACCAATCCCTAATTTTCTACTACATTAATCCTCAATTCACATCATTCCAGTAGTTTACCCTTAACTTTATTCAATAATGAAGGATATTCATTTATTTCGAATCAACGAAGAATTCGTGATCCAATCGGTTAGGACTAATATCCCTCTAATTTCTGAAATAAAGAACATTACCCCATGTTATTGACAAGTGGGTCGAGCCTTATAAATGGTGTATTTAAATAGTTTACATTAATCACAAAGGTCTAATAAAATTACAATGCATTATTGGAAATAAATTATCTAAAATAAGGATAAAACTATAAATGGATGTAAATTAATCGCACAAATTAAAGTAGAGTTAGATTTAAATTAATGAAAGAATTGAAATAAAGCAAAATTTAAAGGTATAATTAAAAGTACATGAAATTAGATAACAAAGCAAAATAGGACTAAATTAAAAGAATAAAAAACTACCTAAATAGTACCTAGCTATTGGCGCGTTTTCAATTTCCACGTCATTTCTCTCTCCTACTCGGCATACCTCATGTTATTTGTTAATGATTTTATTTGTCCAACCAAAAGGTGACACATGTCACCTTTTGATTGGTTGAACAAAGCCAAAGGAAATAAAATGTCTCATTTGCTTCTAGTGGAATTCAAACCAATGACTTGATGGATGCAAGGTTGAGTGCTCAACCATTAAGCCAAGAAATTGGTTGTGATTAAAACCAAACAAAGAAATACTTAACTTAACAAAAGTTACCGCCTCAAAATAAAATAAAATTACTAATATAAAGAATTGAACTTAGGATCCTTGTAAAATAGATATTGTGCAAAATCATTAAACTAAGTTAACGATACATTTATAATTCATCAAAATTAATATTTAAGTTAAATTTCGCTACCACTAAATAAATATTTATTTTTGTTATAAAAATAATATTAAAACATTCCTAAAAATTAGAGTTATAATCTTTATTTGGAATAAAGTATAAATTTTAATTTTTTTTTGTAAAATTATTTATTTTTTAAATTTATTGTTTTAATTTTTCCATCATCTAATATAATGTTATAAAAAATAAATATTTATTTTAATTTTTTAATTTAAAAAAAGTAAAATAATTTATTATTTTAATTTTACATTAGCTAATATAATATTATCAAAACAAATACATATTTATTTTATTATTTTTTAATTTTCAAAAAAAATGATAAAATAATTTATTATTTCATATTATCTAATATAATATAATAACCGATTATAAATAATTTTGTAAATAATTTAAATTTTATATTTTACACCAAATAAATATTATAATTTTTATATTTTTTTATGAATTCTAAATTTATCTTTGACTTAGTTTAAAATGGCTTTGCATAATATTTATTTTACAAGGGATCTCAAGTTCGATTCTTCATAGTAGCAATTTTGTTTTATTTTGAGGCGGTAACTTTTGTTAAGTTAAATATTTCTTTGTTTGATTTTAATAACAACCAATTGTTTGACTCAATGGTTGAGCGCCCAACCTTGTATCCATTAAGGGTGTATTTGGTTCACGGATTGTAAGATTACCTCTCGGAATGAGATTCCTGGAATATAGCATTACCTTAGGTATGTTACATTACCTTGTTTGGTTTATTAGGCAGGAATGTAAGATTATTGTGTTTAGTTGGAGGAATATAAGATTACCTAGAAGTAAAATTTACCAAATTATCCAGGTTTTATATTTTCTTTTTAACATGTTAAACTTTCAATATTGAGTTAAAAATATCTACAAGTTATATAACTATTTTTATTATACTATCTAAATTTGCACCAACTATATATTTATCGTATTATTAATATAATTATTATATTGAAAAATTAAAAATATATTTTATATCCGCATATCTTCGTTACCCTCTATTAAAATAATTTTATGAATTTTCAAATGGTAAATGTTTAATATGTTCTATTTCTTAATTTTTTATTACGTATAACAGATTGTAAAATAAATTAAAGTAAATAATAAAATAAATCTAAAAGTTGTAAAACAGTGATAAAAATTTTAGATCATAAATTTAACCTACTAATTTTTTTAAAATACAATAAACATCTTATAAATTAAAAAATAAAATTAAAAACGCCAACTACAATCTTATTAATTATTCTCAAGCAATATGCAATCCAACATATAATCTATAAACATCATAAATATAATATTAATAAAGATACATTAAATAATAAAACAATATTTAAATATGTGTAACGCTATTTAAATATTAAATTAATGTTGAACAAAAATATTTAATTAATTTACACTGCAAAAAATTAATTATCTAATTAAAAATTCAAATAAACGATTTATATGAACAAAATTCATTAACTTAGGAGCAATATAGTCCAAAGAGGTGGGAATTGACAAATACCTAAGAAATTGGTGGGAATGACATTCCCACCATTTAGGGGGGAAAGTGACATTATTAGGAAAAGATTTTTACTCTATATGGGGAATGCTCTCAAATCAAACATGAGAATATCATTCCGAAAAAAATTATTACCCTTGGTAATAATCTTTTCGTTGAACTAAACGTCACCTAAGTCCCTAGTTTGAATCCCACTAACAACATAGGAGACATTCTATTTCCTTTGGGTTTTTTCAACCAATCAAAAGGTGACACGTGTCACCTTCTAGTTGGACAAATATAATCATTAAAAAATAACATGTGGTATCTTGAGTAGGAGAGAAAAATGACGTGGAAATTGAAAAAAAATAAAAATAATTACACATAAGCTTTTTCGTTAATTTTAAACGGCGGGGTACCATTTTGAAAACGTAACGTTAGGTACCATTTTGCCAAAAAATATAGATGGGTTACCAAAACGATAACGTGCCAATAGCTGGGATATTTAGGTAGTTTTCGTTTTAAAGAAAAATGAAATTACAAGGCGGAAGTTAAAGCAAGAAATAATAATTAAACAAATAAGAATGGGATTAATATTTACCATATTTATCATCTAGTCCAAAAATATATGGTGTGAATTGGAGATTAATGGCAATTAGCGGATAGCTGATAGCATATTACATTAGTTGATAGTTTTTTGTATTAGATGATTTGACTAGCGGATTGTATTAGTTGATTGTATAAAAGTGTTTGGTAAAATTAACTGATAGTCGATAGTTGTTTGATTATTTAAACAAACAAAATGACATCTAAGGACATGATTATAATCGATGCTTCTTTGAATAGTTTATTTGTTATCAATATTTTGTAACTATTATCATTCAAAAAATTATTTTATATCTATTAATATAACAATACTAAGCGTATTTAAAAGATCTATATATTAATTTATTATTTATATAACTATTTTAATAAAAATTAATTAATTAATTATTAAATTTAAATAAAAATATAAATGTGTGAGAATAAAAAGAAACAAAACAAAAGGTATTACTTTACAAATGTCACAATATAAATACGTATGGTAAAAAATTAAAATAGAAAAGATTAATTTTAGGTTATTTGGAGATTTTTTATAAATATTAAGGGTAAAAGGGTCTTTACAAGTATTGTTTCAAACCGCTAATTTCCAAAAGCTCCTATTAGCAACTTTTTCAAAATTAGAGGTTTTACCCCGATCCGCTATTCAAATATGTTATTCACCAAACATTCATATTAGCGGATTTGACCGGTCAAACCTCTAATATTAGCTCAAACCTCTAATTTTGGCTCAAACAAGGCCATAGTAGAAAATTAGGGATTGAGTTAGATGAAGAAGAATATGAAAGATGGTGGAGGGGAGAAGAAATAAAAAAATTGTAAATATGGATGATTAAATGGGGAATTATACAAATTATTTTTATTTTGGTGGTCAAAATAAGAGTGAAATAATAGTTTAAGGACTATCTAGGTAATTTATCCTTCTTTTTATTGTGCTAGATTAGCCTCTCGTTAACGTTTAATGGCAATAAACGTCCAGTGACCATAAGCTTACAGATCGAAAACGTAAGTGACCATAACTGTCAAATTTAAAAATCGATGACCAAAAGTGTATAAACCCAAAACATAAGTGACAATTCTAATAGCTTACCCTAATTATTAAGTTTAAATGAAAATAAAAAAGATTAAATTTAAGTTATTTAGATATTATTGTAATATTAAGGGTAAAAGAATCCTTATAATTCTTATGTCAAAACCTCTGATTTTAAAAGGGTAAACTACATAAATGATCACCATACAATGGCTTAAGTCGCGATTTGACCACCTTACTTTTTTTCAAAGCAATTAAACCACCATACTATTAAATTGGATGCAATGTGACCAACAACCATTAGAACCTAACGGATGAGGTGACGTGGCAGTTAGTAGAAATCTGTATGACTACACATTTGGTCATCGTTACTTATAAAATCTATCAATTAGGTCTTAATTTTAATTTAATAAATTAAATTAATTATTTAATTAGGTGGTCACCACCTTATTGGAGAAATTTAATTATTTATATTTGATTTAATAATTTAATTTTTCCCCTTGAATCATTTGGTGATATGTTTGGAGGGAAAAAATAAAAGAAATTAGCATCCTACTCCTAGGGGGATTTGAACTCATATTACTTTGGATGGGATCGTGCATGTTTACCATTAAGCCAAGTGGATATTTGTGATGTATGGTACAAAACCTAATATATATCTTAGTTTATTGCTCATGCCAAGAAAAAGGAAATAAATATGAATTAAGGGACTCGAACATGACACTTATGGGCTGCATAAAAACATATGAACTACTGACCCATGATAGAATTTCTCCTCCGTTAGGTTCTAACGGCTGATGGATTAATTGCTTCGAAGAAAGTAAGGTGGTCAAATCGCAACCTTAGCCATAGTATGGTGGTCATTTATGTAGTTTACCTTTTTAAAAAATCTTATTAGAGACTTTTTCAATTTGAGAGGTTTCACTTCTATCCGCTCTTACAATCTTCTCTTCACCAAACATGTAAAATAACATATTTAACTGGTCAAATCTCTAATTTTGACTGAAACCTTCAATTTTTACTCAAAATGTTGTTTCTCAAACATAGCTATTGTATAGGGAGATTCTAGGGAATGACCGTTAATTAAAGGCTAAATTAAGGCTAACCAGTTAATCGAGTATCATGTGTGTACATAAATTCTTACGACGCGTGTACATAATTCTTTACAAAAACTGTAAGAAAAACGGTATATACATAAAATGTTACAACGTAAGGATTTGTGTACATACATAATTACTACAAGAAAACATATTTTATTACGAGATATGTAAGGATTTGCGTAGGTACACAAATTAGTACAAGGTATACATAAATCCTTACAAATTTTGTAAGAAAAATGACAGGTACCGAATTCCTTACACGAGATCACCTAAGACAAAAGTGGCTCAACATAGGGTAAGGATTTGTGTACAAACGTAATTTCCTACGATAAAACATATTTTAGTACAAGTAATGTAAGGATTTGAGTAGGTACACAAATTACAATAAAGGTATACATAAATCCTTACAAATATTGTAAGAAAACGGTAGATACTGAATTCCTTACATGAGATCAACAAAGACAAAAGGGGCTCAACATAGGGTAAGGATTTGTGTACATACATAATTTCCTACGAGAAAACATAATTTAGTACAAGTAATGTAAAGATTTGTGTAGGTACACAAATTACTACAAAATATACACAAATCCCTACAAAAGTTGTACGAAAAACGGTAGGTACCGAATTTCTTAGAAGAGATCACAAAGCCACAAAGTGCTAAATTTAGTGTAAACATTTCTGTACATACATAATTTCGCACGCGAAAACATAACTTAATACAAGTAGTGTAAGGATTTTTATAGGTACACAAATTACTTCAAAACATACACAAAACCCTACAAAAATTGTAAGAAAAACGGTAGGTACCGAATTCATTACATAAGATCACTCAAGACAAAAGGGGCTCAACATACGATAAGGATTTGTGTACATACATAATTTTCTACGATAAAACATAATTTAGTACAAGTAATGTAAGGATTTGTGTAGGTACACAAATTACTGCAAAATATACACAAATCTCTACAAAAGTTGTACGAAAAATGGTAGGTACCGAATTTCTTACAAGAGAACACAAGGCCACAAAGGGCTCAATTTAGTGTAAGGATTTGTGTACATACATAATTTCGTACGCGAAAACATAACTTAGTACAAGTAGTGTAAGGATTTGTGTAGGTACACAAATTACTTCAAAACATACACAAAACCCTACAAAACATGTAAGGAAAACGGTAGGTACCGAATTCATTACAGAAGATCACTCAAGACAATAGGGGCTCAACATAGGGTAAGGATTTATGTACATACATAATTTCCTATGAGAAAACATAATTTAGTACAAGTAATGTAAGGATTTGTGTAGGTACACAAATTACTATAAAATATACACAAATCCCTACAAAAGTTGTTAGGAAAATGGTAGGTACCGAATTCCATACACGAGATCGCCCAATTTAAACAAGGCGTGACATAGGGTAAGGATTTGTGTGCATACGTAATTTCCTACGAGAAAATATATTTTAGTATAAGTAATGTAAGGATTTGTGTAGGTACACAAATTACTACAAGGTATACATAAATCCTAAAAAATATTGTAAGAAAAACGGTAGATATCAAATTCCTTACACAAGATCAACCAAGACTAAAGGGGCTCAACATAAGGTAAGGATTTGTGTACATACATAATTTTCTACGAGAAAACATAATTTAGTACAAGTAATGTAAGGATTTGTGTAGGTACACAAATTATTACAAAATATACACAAATCCTTACAGAAGTTGTACGAAAACGGTAGGTACCGAATTTCTTACAAGAGATAACAAGGCCACAAAGGGCTCAACTTAGTGTAAGAATTTGTGTACATACATAATTTTGTACACGAAAACATAACTTAGTACAAGTAGTGTAAGGATTTGTGTAGGTACACAAATTACTACAAAACATACACAAAACCCTACAAAAATTGTAAGAAAAACGGTAAGTACCGAATTCATTACATGAGATCACCCAAGACAAAAGGGGCTCAACATAGCGTAAGGATTTGTGTACATACATAATTTCCTACGAGAAAACATAATTTAAAACAAGTAATGTAAGGATTTGCATAGGTACACAAATTACTACAAGATATACAAAAATCCTTACAAATATTGTAAGAAAAATGGTACGTACTGAATTCCTTACACGAGATCACCCAAGACAAAAGGGGTTCAACATAGGGTAAGCATTTCTGTACATACATAATTTCGTACGCGAAAACATATTTTAGTACAAGTAATATAAGGATTTGTGTAGGTACACAAATTACTACAAGTTATAAATAAATCATTACAAATATTATAAGAAAAATGATTGATACCGAATTCCTTACATGAGATCAATAAAGACAAAAAGGTCTCAACATAGGGTAAGGATTTGTGTACATACATAATTTTCTACGATAAAACATAATTTACTGTAAGTAATGTAAATATTTGTATAGGTACACAAATTACTACAAAAAATACACAAATCCCTACAAAAGTTGTACGAAAAACGGTAGGTGCCGAATTTCTTAGAAGAGATCACAAGGCCACAAAGGGCTCAACTTAGTGTAAGGATTTGTATACATACATAATTTCGTACGCGAAAACATAACGTAGTACAAGTAGTCTATGGATTTGTGTATGTACACAAATTACTACAAAACATACACAAAACTCTACAAAAATTGTAAGAAAAACGGTAGGTACCGAATTCATTACACGAGATCACTCAAGACAAAAGGGGCTCAACATAGGGTAAGCATTTGTGTACATACATAATTTCCTACGAGAAAACATAATTTAGTACAAGTAATGTAAGGATTTGTGTAGGTGCACAAATTACTACAAAATATACACAAATCCCTACAAAATTTGTACGAAAAACGACAGGTAACGAATTTCTTACTAGAGATCACAAAGCCACAAAGGGCGCAACTTAGTATAAGGATTTGTATACTTACATAATTTTGTACGCGAAAACATAACTTAGTACAAGTAGTGTAAGGATTTGTGTAGGTACACAAATTACTACAAAACATACACAAAACCCTAAAATATTGTAAGAAAAACGGTAGATACCGAATTCATTACACGAGATCAACCAAGACAAAACGGACTCAACGTAGGGTAAGAATTTGTGTACATACATAATTTCCTACAAAAAAACATAATTTAGTACAAGTAATGCAAGAATTTTTGTAGGTAAATATACACATATCCCTACAAAAGTTGTAAGGAAAATGGTAGGTACCGAATTCCTTACATGATATCACCCAAGACAAAAGAGGGTAAGGATTTTTGTACATATGTAATTTCCTTAGAAATATTGTAAGAAAAATGGTAGATATCGAATTCCTTACACGAGATCAACCAAGACAAAAGGGGCTCAACATAGTGTAAGGATTTGTGTACATACATAATTTCCTACGCGAAAACATATTTTAATACAATTAATGTAAGGATTTGTGTAGGTACACAAATTACTACAAAATATACTCAAATCCCTACAAGAGTTGTAAGAAAAACGGTAGCTAACGAATTTCTTACAAGAGATCACCAAGGCTGAAAGGGGCTCAACTTTGTGTAAGGATTTGTGTAAATACATTATTTCCTATGTGAAAACATAATTTAGTCCAAGTAATGTAAGGATTTGTGTAGGTACACAAAATACTACAACATATACACAAATCCCTACAAATGTTGTAAGAAAAACGGTAGGTACCGAATTCCATACAAGAGATCAACCAAGAAAAAGGGGCTCAACATAGTGTAAGGATTTGTGTACATACATAATTTCCTACGCAAAAACATAATTTAGTATAATTAATGTAAGGATTTGTGTAGGTACACAAATTACTACAAAATATACTCAAATCACTACAAGAGTTGTAAGAAAAATGGTAGCTATCGAATTTCTTACAAGTGATCACCAAGGTCAAAAGGGCTAAACTTTGTGTAAGGATTTGTGTACATACATAATTTCCTATGCAAAAACATAATTTAGTACAAGTAATGTAAGGATTTGTGTAGGTACACAAAATACTACTAAATATACTCAAATCTCTACAAATGTTGTAAGAAAAATGGTAGGTACCGAATTTCTTACACGAGATCACCAAGGCCAAAAGGGGCTCAACTTTGTGTAAGGATTTGTGTACATACATAATTTTCTATATGAATGCATAATTTAGTACAAATTATGTAACGATTTGTGTAGGTACACAAAATACTACGAAATTTACACAAATCCCTACAAATGTTGTAAGAAAAACGGTAGGTACCGAATTTCTTACACGAGATCACCAAGGCCAAAAGGGGCTCAACTTTGTGTAAGGTTTTGTGTATATGCATAATTTCCTACGTGAAAACATATTTTTTTACAAGAATTGTAAGGTTTTCAGTATGTACACAAATTACCACACTATGTACATAATTCCTTACACAATTTGTAAGAGAAACGGTAGGTATGGATTTCCTTACAACATAATCCTTAGCTTCTTAACAACTACATTAATATCTAATAGCTCAAAATGATTTTACAAATATAATTACACACTAATTTATAATTCAATAGTCCTGAATTAATAGAATTAATTTACAGTCCTTAATATTCTGCCTAGATGCATGGCAGTTACGAATGGTAACCTTTCTTATCAAGATATTCCCCATTTATGCTTTAAATATTTTTCATAGTTATAACAATTTCATGACTCATCAAGGCCCGCAAACAACTCATAATCTAATATACACAATAGTTCCTAATTGTAAACATCAAAACAATCCATACAAATATATCAAGGGACGTTTATGGCAGCATTCGAATCTTCTTCATCACACATTCTTAATTGTACAACATCTATTTCAGTCACTTAAACATCATCATCGAAAGCTCCAAATGCTAAATTTAACTCAACATGTAATCATTGCAAGCATGAACAAATATTCTCATGTACCTAATTTCTCATAGCAAAATTTTTCTCTATTCCTTAAACATGTTTCGGCCAAATGAGAGGAAGAGGGTGATGACGAAATCGAGAATTCATTCTCCCTAATACACATATTGCCTTAGCTATTGGACATGGTAAGAACCCTTAATCTAAAATATTTTAGGATGCAATCAACATATTTAGCACATATTTGTTAAACATTTCAAACTAAAATCACAAAACCAACACAAATAAACAAACTAAAACAGAGATTACAAAACCCACCATTACTTCCTTCAAAACCCTAGAAAAATCCTACACATTATGAACCATATAAAAGTCGCCAATTTCAAACTCAAAACCCACCATTACTTCCTTCAAGATTTTAAACTCAAATCACAAAACTTCCTCCTTCAAAACCATACAAAACTACCGTATAATCTCTCCAAATTTTGAACCTAAAATAACAACATTTATCTTACCTTAAAAGCTTTCTTCCTTCCTCGCAATTGAAAATCTCGATTCTTAGCCTTTAGTGTGTGCGTGAGTACCCTAAACCCTTTCAACCAAAGGCATGCTCGATATTTGTTGTGTTTTCCCGCTCATCCAAATGTGTTTATGATCCTTTAGCTTTTTTCCCCTTTTTACCAAGGCAATCGTTTAATCCTTGCCCTTTTTTCATCCAACGGTTAAGACTAATTTAGCTTCATCTAAAAGTGTAAAACATGAAGCCTCATTTAGTCCTCTTTTAAGCCGCCTGCTTTTAGAATTTCCCCTATTGTATACGACCTAAGTTGACATTACATATATATGTTCTTATTTAATTATTTAAAACAAAATACAAATTATTAAAGGAGGAAGTAGAGTTTAGATTTTTTTTTTCTTTTGACAAATTAAAAACTTAACTACTACTACTAATAATAATATCTATAATTAAACGACCTTGTAATTAAGACGCCATTAGGAGGAATCTTTTTAATTACGACGCAAGCCCCAAATTGTACGGTCACCAAACGACCTTTTGTAGAATTTTTCTCAATCTCTCTCGTTTCATTAGATTTCTAGCTGAACGCAAACACCAAAGCGTAAGAAAAAGCAAAGAAAATAGGAAGACCTAACCTTCTGATTCTTTTTTTTTTTGAAAACCAGAAAGTAAACAACACTTGAAAAATCCAAGGCACCCCATTTTTCAGCTTCCTGACCCCATCCTGCGAAAGATATTTCAATCAGGTTTCTGCTGTTTCTCATCAGTTCTCGTGTTTTTTTTTTGTTTTAATTCATTTTTGCATGATAATTTTCGTACTTTCCTTTTTTCTAGAATATATTTGGTTTCATTAGTTTCATGTGTTTTTGAAAAATAAAATTCTTTATTGATGTTTATTTGTTGATTTTCCTTGCATTTTATTGATAAGGTCTGATCTATAATAGGGAGAAGATAAGAAGGCATTTTTGGAGGATTTTAAGTTTTGTGTTTTGTTTTTTTTTTGGTTCGATTGGGTTTTTGTGAAGATTTTTTTTTCGGTTTTCTTAGGTTTGGGAAAAATATGAGAACTTCATGGGCAGATTCCGTAGCAAACTCTGCATCTGAAACTGCAGTTTCAGACAACAACTCCTTACGTCGTCCAACTCGATCCACTTATGTCCCGCCCCACCTTCGTAACCGTTCTGCTTCCGAAACACCTAACCTCTCAGGACCGGCTCCTGAGAGGACAAGTTTTAACGGGACTGCTGATGTGTCCCAACTGTCCCGGTCGAGCATGGGCGGTGGTGGCGGGACTAAGCCTGAGCTTGTCCGTCAGAGTCAGGGGTATGGCTATGCTGGAGCTGGACGAGGTGGCGGCGGCCGCGGATGGAATAATAGAAGTGGTGGTTGGGATAGGAGAGAAAGGGAAGTAAACCCTTTTGGAGATAATGATGAAGCTGATGCTAGGGACCAAGCATTTAGTGAACAAGAGAATTCGGGGATCAATTTTGATCCATATGAGGATATTCCCGTGGAAACTAGTGGTGAAAATGTGCCACCGCCTGTAAATACATTTGCTGAGATAGATTTAGGGGAACTATTGGATCAAAACATTAGGAGATGCAAGTATGTGAAACCAACTCCGGTTCAACGTCATGCCATTCCTATAGTATTAGGAGGAAGAGATTTGATGGCTTGTGCTCAAACAGGGTCTGGGAAGACAGCTGCTTTCTGCTTTCCAATTATTAGTGGAATTATGCGTGAGCAGTATGTACAGAGACCCCGTGTAGCACGGACCGTTTACCCTCTTGCACTCATTCTATCTCCCACAAGGGAGCTTTCTTGTCAAGTGAGATTCTTACTCTTAGAACATTTTACTTTTCAGAATGGTTTAATGTGTTTTGGACCTTTGGTGCTGATAATATTACAATTTTCAGATACACGATGAGGCGAAAAAGTTCTCCTATCAAACTGGTGTCAAGGTTGTAGTTGCCTATGGAGGGGCACCAATTAATCAACAGGTTGCTATTGCATCAAATTTGGTTTCCAACATCATTCATGCTCTATGTTATTTGACATGTGGAGTTCTTAATTACTGTGTCGCATGCTAAACTAATCGACTTTAATATGTAATGTTTATTTGTTCTATGAATAAATGTCTGATTTTGACTCAATAAGTTGATGATTTGTTTCAAAACGTGTTGTACTTTGCTTTCATTCCTGTCTAATTACAGTATCATCCTCATTGAGTTGGAGTGTAAAAGGGAGGGGTCTGTTGTTTTTCATAAGCTGTTGGATATATTCTCCTTGGAAGATGTGGTAAGAATGAATCGTGCTAATATGTTAGCTTCTTTAGATTAACTATCAAGGAACTTTTTTTATTCTGTATATCAATTTATGTTGCCTGGCTTTTCACTCTTTTGATCTTATGGGATCTTTTTCTCTCTCTAAATCTATAGCCATTTCTGGTGTATGAGTCTCACAAACCCCTCTTTCTGAATACCCGATATTTGTTTTTTTCCACATACTAATGTTTTATTCTATTACTTAGTTGCGAGAGTTGGAGAGAGGAGTTGATATTCTCGTGGCAACTCCAGGACGATTGGTTGATTTGCTTGAGAGGGCTAGAGTGTCCTTGCAGATGATAAGGTACTTGGCCCTTGATGAGGCAGATCGCATGCTTGATATGGGTTTTGAGCCACAAATCAGAAAGATAGTGGAACAAATGGACATGCCTAATCGGGGTATGAGACAGACAATGTTGTTTAGTGCCACCTTTCCAAGAGAGATACAGGTTGGTTATAACTGTTAAATAGGGTTTCTCTATGGTTGCAGCTGAGTTTCTTGACATCATCTAGTCATGTTTTGCACTTACAATAATCAAAACGTTTCAAGTTGTAAAGTGAATTTAATGGGTTTTTTTTCTTCTGGAACATAATATTGATACTGGTTTGAATCCTTCTTGCTACCACTAGATGTTCTATAGAAACTAGAATTAGTTGTTTACTCGGAGGAAAGTTGAGTTTTTCCCTATGAGGTTAACTCAATGCACTAAATGGTTGGGTGTGATTGCTTATTTCAATTGCAAAATTTACTAATGCAAAAAGAAGTAAAAGTGTTATTTTAACTTAAAATTTACTTTAGAATAATTCGGAAATGTAATTAACTTTATTGTGAGTTTTCAATAATAAAAAGAAAAAGTATCCAAATTAGCTCGCATAATTATTTTGTAAACTTGTGACTGTGCAGAGGCTTGCATCTGATTTTCTTTCAAATTACATATTCTTGGCTGTTGGGAGGGTTGGTTCTAGCACGGATTTGATTGTTCAAAGGGTTGAATTTGTTCAAGAGTCTGACAAGAGAAGCCATCTCATGGATCTTCTGCATGCACAGAGGGAAAATGGAGCTCATGGCAAGGTAATGTGTGACCATCATGAATGGACTTGCTTTGAAGTTCCTTTATCCATTGGTTTAGTGTTTTGAATACCGGATATATTTGTTTTTATAAATATTTACCACTCAGGGTGCTGACTCTACCACCTATTCTCATTGAACCTATAGGTCCGAGATAATATGAAGTTGTTGATCGGTTTGTCTCTTTTACTTTGCAGCAAGCTTTGACATTAGTTTTTGTGGAGACTAAAAAAGGCGCCGACTCATTGGAGCATTGGTTGTGCATTAATGGATTCCCAGCGACCACCATCCACGGTGATAGGACTCAGCAGGTAATTGTTAAAAAATACTTGCACCAAAGTGAACCATTTGACTTAGAATTGAAGTATCTAATGGGGCTGCTAACACTTTTGTGTCTGATTAAGCTCTGTGTAAGAGGTAATCCCTAGTAGGACAGGTTCTTCTTTGAACAAAACAAAAAAAAAGTAGGACAGGTTCTTTAGTGGAAAGCTGGTCTGAACTTGTGTTGCAATATTCTAGAAAGGATGTCTCTCTAAATAAATGTCATGGGCTTGTTTATGCAGGAAAGGGAACTAGCATTGAGATCTTTCAAGAGCGGAAAGACCCCAATTTTAGTAGCAACTGATGTGGCTGCTCGTGGTCTCGATATACCCCATGTAGCTCACGTGGTCAATTTTGATCTTCCCAATGACATTGATGATTATGTCCATCGGATTGGAAGGACAGGTCGTGCTGGTAAAACAGGATTGGCAACAGCTTTCTTTAATGAATGCAATTTGTCACTGGCAAGGCCGCTGACTGACCTAATGCAAGAAGCAAGTCAAGAGGTTCCTGCGTGGCTCAGCCGATATGCATCCCGGGCCCCTTATGGTGGTAACAAAAACCGAAGATATGGAGGAGGGCGTTTTGGTGGGCGTGATTTCAGAAGGGAGGGTTCACTGGGTAGGAATCTAGATCACTATGGCGGAGGGAATGGTGGTGATTTCAGAAGGGAGGGTTCACTGGGTAGGAATCTGGATCACTACGGTGGAGGTGCAGGGAATTATGGTGGCACTGCATTCGGAGTTCCTGGGAATTATGGTGGCACTGCATTCGGAGTTCCTGGGAATTATGGTGGAGGATATGCTCCAGGTGTGACAAGTGCTTGGGATTAGTCCCCTCTTTATATTGGATTATATATATTTTTTTTGCATGTCACTAGAGTGTGTATGTATATATTCCGTCAGATTCCAAGGACTGTTTTCACGATTGACATTTTCATCTGGATTCATTCACTAGTAAACTAGTCAGCTGATTACTGATATAGGGAATTAATCACTTGGCCAATGTGTCCATCCATCAATGACATAACTTCATAAACCTGATACCATAACTTCATAACTCTTTGGTCCCGTGAATCTCCTCTTCATGTATAGTGTACACACATCATATAAAATAAAAATAATAATTTAAAGTTGAATATAATCGATTTAATATTTGAATAACTAGAACCGATGGATGTTTCTCAAGTTGTTCCTTTGTGAATTGTGAAGCAGCTAAAAAAACTCATTTAATGGATCAACATCCCAGAAGAATCTTCTCAAATGGGGCTTAAGAGCTTTCAATTCTCTCATAAATAATGTAAAAAAGACTTTTTCTTTTCTTGCAGATAAATTTAAAGTACAGAGGATACTGTGTGGACATTTCTATTGGAAAACAAAGAAAAAAACGACAATGATTTTCTATGAAACAAAAGGTGTAATGTAACATATGATCGATACCTTCAAACGCAGCCATTTCTTACAATATATAACTTAACTGTGCATCCACCGGCTTCTCTCACATCTCCAACACCTAAATAATGTAAGCAAACGAATCCTTTAGGACATCTTGAAAGGCATGGCATGCTTGAACAGAGACTAATGCCTTTATCTTTCAGCAGCTCAGTAGTATATTTGTTGTCTAAATTAAAAATGGCATACCTTAATGTGTCATCGTCTAGACCTGGGAACACACCGAAATTCAGCCAACAAAGCTATATGATCAGAGGACCACTCTGGAGAAGGAAGGGCTGTGTCTTTTCTTAAGCTATCCTCATCCAATAGTTCCAATAACGACTCCACTGTTAAAGAGTCCGCTGAAAGCACAAGTAAAATACTCATAAGCAACTGCAATCACTAATAGTGACAATTCACGAAGCCAATGGTTTCCATGGAATTAACCTACCAGTGTAAAATATGTAATCTAGGGTGCCGATAAAATCTCTTGTGCAATTTGTAAATAAAGGTTCATTAGTTGTTGGGTCCATTCTTCTTCTCTGTTGTTCCAAACCCAGACCAACTCCTCTTAGAAAGGCTGAGTAAGCACTAACCTGTTTGAAAACCTTAATTTGTCAAACATGACCCCTGAATTTCATATAAAACCCTAGCCCCATTTCAACTAAAGACTGTTTCCACTGTGTTCTTAAAACCACATTAAAACATTGTTAGAAAAACATAAGGGGCCGCTTAAAGCAATTCATTAATGGAAGAAAGTTTACCAGTGGCAACTGATGAGTCAGCTTGCTGTGAGGACGCAAAATTGCAAGAGGATCAACCACTAAATCCGGATGCAGTGAATCTACCTTTCCCATAGCAAGAAGTGAATGGGGAGCACTGCATAAAATTCAACAGCATGCTAATTAAGCAAATGTCTGATGCGAAAAAAAGATGGCTTTGAAGCAATAAAGTAACTGGTCTGAAGCACTAAATAATCTAATATAAAGGATAACAGACTTGCCTTCCAGGAACTGAATTAAAATCCCCACACACCAACATTGGAATGTCTGCACTTGCAGCTATTTTCTCCAACCCCTTTAATAGGGTATGCACCTAATTTAACATTACACAAAATAAGTAATTATTTTGAATTATACAAACAAGCAATGTATAAATAATTATACAGATTATAGAAAAATTAGAACCTGCCAGATTTTGACATCCTTTAGCTCTTGTTGAACATTTACATGTGTGTTTGCCTGTATTCCAGAGCCAGGAATAGTGGGAAAAGTTACAAGATGCACTTGCATATTATGAAACAGTGGCAAAGACTATAAATAAACAAGAAAATACGGTAATTTAAATGAACCAAAGTACAAACCAGTAAACCACATATGAAAGGGAGAGATTTTATCAATCTAACACCATCTGTACTTTGTACTTTGTTGGTCATCATGAAATACAGCAAGTTTCACAGGATTCTGCTACTTTTTAATTGCTAGAACAAAATTATTATTCAAAAGCGAACTTTCAGCTGACCAATTTTATCTTTTAAGTGAATGGAAAAAAAATCCAATTTAGAAGATACTCATTGACCAATTTGAGTGAACTAAAACAGTTTTCAGCATAACAGCCTGCCTACTGCAGCCCGCAGAATTGTTCTCCCCTCTATATGGTCTACGTGAAGTGACAAACTAAATCTGCCGATCAGACCAATTGACAGGACTAGATAGCAACAAATTAGGCAATTTTAGTTTTATGAGACCAAACATAGACTACTATGGGCTTGGTAAATGTTACTCCTCTTACAACATCTGCAACAAGTTGTGCTAAACTTGCTAAGTAAACTCTTTTTAAATTATATAGGATGGAATGCAGGTAAGCTAGGCTATTAATTGGATTCAAAACTATAAGGCTAAATATTCCCAACATCTTTTTAATCTCAGAGCAGAACAGCTGCAACATGATTAATTCATGTTCAACTTGCTAATGCCAGCTAAAAACTGATCAAAGGTTAACAATCACCACTGGCAATATGGTGTCATGTTCAGATCATTAATGCATGAAAGTAAAATCATGCAAATTACAGAATAACGAAGAAGGCCATGAAAAATATAGCAAAGAATAAGTTAACAATGCTTACCACACAAAGAAGCTGACGCTTCCCAGGATTGTCAGCTCCCTGATTAGTAAACTTTGCTTCTAAAACCACAATTAGTGCAACATTATCCTGCAGACAAAGAAGAATTTACAAGATATCATTAGAGGAAATCATACCTTAACCAAACGATTTACAAGAAGAATTTACAAGAACATATATATCCAAGTTAGCTATAAACATTTATTACCTTAACCAAACGATTTAAAGCAGCTTTCTTCTGAGTAGTTTGAACTGCAATCTCAGTCAAGGATTGAGCAGCCTTGTTAAATTCGACCTGCAAAAGACATAATTTGCTTGAGCACAAACGTGTAAAAAGAAAACACATACCAGGTTAGAAGTACTTGCGAACCTCATATTTTTTGACATGGGAAAATCTATCTCTACGAAAAAATGTAGCACAACCATCAATTGTCTGGATATTTCTGCTGTAAACCTGCATCATAAATGATCTGAATTACAAACAGAAGATTAATATTACTAAATTAGTGAGACGAGAATCAGGAAGTTCTACAGCAACCTCATTTGTCTTCCTCTTGTATAAAGCTTGATACCCATGTTTATCCAGCTCAGGGGCAAAAAAATCATCAAAATGGTCGCTTTGCACCTGAAAAGATGATAACAGTTTACATGGAGACACACTCAACATTCATCTGGATGCCCAAAGGTTCTAGATGATTTCTGTCTAATCATGAGTGCATCTATTAATAAAGAAATTCCGGCATCTAGAATCCTTTCAGCTCACTTAACTACATTCTCTTCTTTGTTTTTCTTTTATCTAAAAACTGCATCCTTTGTTAACAAAAGTAGATACATAGACACTTTGCAGCTAAAAGGATAATAATGAATTAGATTACAATAGAGTTATAAACCATAATCTAAATTAAGACCAATGAAACTGTAAAATGTAAGATAATTCCACACGAAATGTAATTGTAAACATTAAACATACAGCTTTTACCATGCATTAAACTTCAAAGGCATGTTTCAGTTCAAATAGGAAGTTCTGAAAGAACAAATATCATCGAACAGTACAGAAGTATCACCTCTTGAAGACAAATAACGTCTGCACGATAACCAACAATTTCCCTCAATAGGTTTTGTCTGCGGTATGGCCAAGAAAGGGCCCATGAAGGGCAATAACTGTACAACTCACTGCTGGCGTATGAGTCAGACAAAATGTTGTACGAGAGAACAGTGAAAGTTCCAGAGGATGAAATGCGGCCATCTGAATCTAGTTGTGCCATCATATCAGCTCCACCTACTGGGATCAAATGCCGAGGGCTAGGGGAAGGCGCTGGAATAACACGAGATGTCAAAATAGTATTGGGGTGTCCCACAGGTAGTTTCGTTTCTGCATCAATGACCACACACTCAAACTTGAGAACATGACCGATATCATCTGTAGTTGGTGTATATGTTTTAGAGCGGCCAACTTCAAACCAGGTTTCACCACCACTCCTTTGTGCAACTGCAGCAGGATACAGAGGTGTTGTTGAACCATTTGTCAAGCTAGTGCTTGATGCTGAACCAGTTAAACTAGCACTAATAACTCCAGACCCTGTGCTATTGAAACGACTAAATATCTCTTCCTCTTCACTTCCATTTTCATTTACAGCACGGTCATGAAGAACACGATGATGTTGCCATGCATCTGAGAAGCACTTTGGAGAGCAATGATAACTTTTAGCAACGGGTATTTTTACCTTAATACAACCTAGGCATTGCAAAGTGGCTTGTTCAGAGGGATGTACACTACAGACAGCAACTTTCCTATCAATTTGGACACGATACCTGCAAAACAGACCCAATAAAGGAGCAACATGTATTAGACAGGTAGTATAAGTACTTAACAGAGACAGTAACCCATAGTGGGTAAAGATTTTTTTCTTACCATGAAAAGTAGTAATTTAGAATTACAATGCTTAATATCCTCATCTAAGTTCAGTTAAAATGACAAGGCAATTTGAATCAAATGCATGTCAGTTAGCACCCTAACAAGCTAGAATGTTTCATTGCAATCTCTATGAACTAAAGAAGACACACTAAATCCAAGTAAACCCAAAGAAAATGCTGTGACACTCAACAGCAAAACCAAAATCAAGAAACTACTTCTTAGGCCTTCAAAATTTGCAAAAAAAAGGTGACAAAAAATCTAGCACATAGAGTAACAAAAGGCAGATTGCAACAGATAAAAGGCGATCGCATGGCACATAGAGTAACAAAAGGTAGATTGCAAGTTTGCAACAAATCAAAAGCAATTACATGATAAATCTAACACATAGAGTAGCAAAAGGCTGATTGCAACAAAATCAAAAGCAAACATACTATCTCCAAATGAAAAGGGAAAAGCCTCAACTTGTTAAGGCTCCCTTGTGTAGTTATTTCTGACAACCCAGCAAAGAAGTCTATATACTAATTTACTAAAACAAACCCAATAATACCACACCCAAGAAACTAGCTCAATCCCCAAAGGGTAAAACCTCAACTTATAAAGGATTCCGTTATGGAGAACTTTTCTCCATGCAAAAAACTTAAGACCCATATAAAGCAATCCACATATTTACTAAAAGAACAATCAAACAATGCCACGACAAAAAATAACTAAAAATCCAATTGCCCAACATGACAAGTAACCAAAATACAAAAACCACATAATAATAATAATAATAATAAAGCCATAGGAAAAGAAGAGAGTGAAACTTTAACTCTTAATTCAAAAGTTCACGTAATAACTAAACAAAGTAAATAATATAGGCCAAGATAAAACCCAAAGAGGCTAAAACGAAACCAAAATGAACAACCTCACTAAGAAATCAACAGACGAGCTAAAAATTTACTCTTGATAGATTTAAGAACACTTACCACTTGTACCTCAAGAAGTGACCATCAAGAGGGGCAGACTCAGGCACATCATCAGTGGTAACGGTCTTGTCTGGTCGGCGTAAGAGCACGTAAGGCGTGAGCTCGCAGCCAACAATTGGTATATCAGAAGGGAGGTGCACCCGTAGCACGCTCAGCATGCTTTAACTTATCCGGCTTCCTTCTTTTTTTGTCACAGTTCGCAACGGTCACCTCTTTGTAAGCCTATCAAATCCAATCCCACACTAGAAGCAACAGCAGAACAAGAAATGTCCTCGAACCGATTAGCAATCCTATCAGGGCAGAGTCCAGGCGGATCCGCCATTACTTGAGCCGGATACCCGCCAGCCTTGACCACAAATCACCCTCTATTTCCAAATAAAACAAACCCTAGAAAAGCTCAAAAATTAATCTCGAAAATATAAAAAGACAAACCTAACAACAGATCTTGAAACAAATTTTAGGGTTTTGAAAAGAATGATCGAAGGAAAAGAATAACACAAGAAGAAATTGGGACTTTTGGAGAGGGAAAGAAAAGGGGAAGTAGAGATCGAATAATAATTAGGGTTTTACAGATTAAGGGGAAAAGAAAAGTATTTATTTATATAGAGAAAAATTATGTAAAAAATTGAAGGATAAAAGATAGCAGTCGTTATTTGTTTTTTTAAAATAAATTGTACGGATTTTACTTGGCGCGGGGTGGGTGATGAAAGTGGAGGGTGGTTGCGGCAGTGAGGTGGTGGTGACGGCGACGGCGGCGGCGGCGGAGGGACGGGTTGGCTCTGATTGGGTTTTCCTTCCTTTTCCTACTCGGGAGCTTTTTAAATGAAGGAGAGAGAAAGGGAGTCAGTTTTTTTTCCTTTTCTTTTTTTTTTGGGTAAATTACAGTGTTGCTGCATTTATCTTTCATAAGTGTCCGCTTTTTCACGAAATTTTAAAAAATAATGTTATAATCACTTACGTTATGGATTTATAAAATTTTGGTCACTCGACGTTGAAAGTCCTTAGTTTAATGTCATAAACACAATACAATGCATTCGGTTACATCGTCACCAAAAGAAGAAGAAGATTCCCCATAACCCTTCATTATATAGTTAACAATTACAAGTGGTATAATATCACCTATATAGGGTGAAACCGCTATTTTCCCATGCAATCTCACTCCAAGCTTAAAAATGATATAATATCATAATTATATGAATTTCACACACAATCTCATAATATTAATTCACGGATCATAATTCATTAAGTTTGATATATAGATTAATCACATTTCAATATAAGTATACGTGCAATATTTACATATAAATCTATAACACCAATATTAATCAAACAAAGTGTAAAATATCAACACATAAGAAAATATATTATATAAAAAGAAAAACGTGTACATTGGAGCATCAAACAACCACAAGGTAAATACATAAGGTTAAGACTTTTTGAAATTTTCGTTATAGTATTTATTTTTTAATTCTTTCACTTGGAAAATCTTTTATATAAAAAATTTAATGTAAAAGAATGTTTGAAAACAAGTAAGGTTCAATATCTAAAATCACCATTAAAATTTTATGAACAAACTTGAGGAAAAAGATGAAGTTAACTTTTTGAAATAAAGATAGAACTCTTGTTTTAAAAGCTCAAATAACTGAAAATACATCAAATAAATAATTTCTTACGTCAAATTAAATTTTACATGAACCAAATTGGAGAATCAAGTGAAAATTCGTCCTTGAGGAAAAAAATATAAAAAATTTTACTTGAAATTTTGTTGTATTTTGCAAAATAGAATTCCAAATCAACTAGGGTCCGTAAAAGGTTTAAGCTATCGAGGTCAGTTGTATCATTATATCACTTTACATGGTGTTAGATCAAACATATTAAACATTCTCTAAAATATAAATCCAATGAAACTTGGGAAAGAAGTACAGTTCTTGTTTGTCGATGAATTACAAACTAAACAGAAGTTGTTAAACTGGTTAAATAATAATGGAGACTAATTGATTAAATTATTGAGATGGTACAATGGTAAGGGTTTTGCCTTTCAACCTAAAGGCTTGGGATTCATATTTTTTCACATTTTCCCACCTATATATCGTTGTCTTAATTGAATTGAGTAAATATAAAATTTAAAAGATTTAATATGTCATTTACCTTTTACATTAAAGTTAGTCACATTTTTTGTCAATAAATGCCCCATGACGCGCTTTGATTGATATTTTTAATGGCGTTACAAAAATGGGGAAACGAAGGTAACAATTGAAACTTAAAGGGGTAAAATGTCCTAAAAAATTTTAAGGAGTAATTCGGTACAAAATATATATTTTAAGGGCCCACAATGTTATTAAGCCTAAAAAATAATGAAAGTGATAATAATCACAATATAAATAATGAAAGAAAATATAAAGGAAAATGGAGGTAAAAATGTAATAAAATAGGAAAATAAAAATAATAAAAAATTATGAATATTTCTATTAAAAATAAATAGATATATAAAAAATAAAGCATATACATAATCAAAATGAAACATTGTAACATCCCGATCTAGATTCGAAGTACTACAATCGGGTCACTTAAAAGTTCGACCCAAAAAGTTTTATTTAAAAACCAGAGATTTAGCTTTATTTAAAACATAACATCATTAAATACTTCATAATAAACAACATAATTCAATTTACAAAGTAGGAGCTCCAAGTTTATAAATTTTTATATCAAAATAATATTTCAAAATAAAGTTACAGACTCGGTCATGTAAGGTCTAATGAATACTCAACCCACTAAATACAAGTATTGTACTCTAGTAAACACCGCTTGCTGGAATTCCATTCTGATAGTGTTTCTCGATCCCGCGATCCAACGATCAACCTACGCACGGAAACAATGATTTCGAGCACTGAGCTTACAAAGCTCAGTGGTACACATATACTCTACAATACTTCATGTTAATCATAAACATAAGCATGCGAGCTAGTACGAGCAATACAAAGAGATAAATAAACGTGTGACACTACCACTGGTCGCTTAAACACATGCTAACATCATAGCAATCATCATACATAGTACACAAGGCCCAACCATACTCAAGATCTTATCAGATCATCTGGGCAAAAGCACACATATCATACAACAATCTTGGAGTGAGACTCGGGTCACACAACATCGATCACGTACACTCATTGGGTGAGACTGAGTCACACAACATCGCAATATACACCTTAAGTAAGACCGGGTCACACAGCATTGGAACGTACACCCATGCTCGGAATCCCCCCTCGAGTATCATCGAATGAGCCCCGAGTCACACAACATCGGTACCCTTCATTCGGTATCTCAAATCATGGTGTTGCAACACTTCCTCTCTGAGTATCCGGATCTCATCAATCAAAGACTCAACCAGTCAAATGCCTACATGGCATACAAGCAACGTGATCCCAATGATCTCCTTGTTGATGTTAATCATAAATAGATAATTTATTGTAAATTACTAACTTGTTAACACATTATGGGGGAGTGCAAAATTATTCTCATTAATTATTTTCATTAGTCTATGTTATCACATTAATTAGATTATTAATCAAACAATTAATCATGCACGTCAATTCCCATCCTTAACTAGCATTATTTATCATTTAATTCAGTGGGTACCAGTACTTGAACACAAGTATCAGTACGGTACTCCGAGTATCAGTACTCTCATGCGTACCGATACGAAATGTGCTTACTAGAAACCTCAAGTTCCCCGAGTACCGGTACAGGTCAACCTGTACTGATACAATGACAAATAATGTACTGGTACAACCAAATCTCGTACCAATACCCCACCCATGATTTCTACCACATTAGAGAATTGTAATATTTACGAGACTTTGATCGATCTCTAAAGCTTATAAAAGTCATTAGGATTTGTTTGCTAGCACATTTAATTATTTAATGTCAATTTACCTATTTATGCCCATTTAATTGAATTATTTATCGGCATTATCCCTTAAGCTTAATTTCTATCAAATTACGTTAATCCATTCGAACTAGCATACAAAGTATCACAATTTATCAATCAATCATCAAATAATTATATGAGTATTCCAAACAACCTTACACGGTCTCCAAAGTCTCTATAAGTCACGTCACATCCTTAAATTTCATCATGCACTTCATAATTATCAAGTCTCATAATATTGGTCTCTACACATGCTTATTTCATATCTACCTATTTTGCAACCACTAACACGCAAGGCTATTATATGATGCTCATGAAGCATTCGGAGTTCGAAGTGTACTAACCTCGAGCACTAGTGATAAATCCTCATTTGAGCTTCCTAAATTTCCACTTGTTCTAATATTCGATCCCGAATATTCCTCGTATAACAATTAATGCGATATATATTAACTAATCACATACTTCAATTAATTCGTAAGGACAAACGCGTAAAAATAGCTTATCAGGTTCGAATTTGGCGAAACAGACTCAAAATGTCGAAAAACACTGGGTAGTGTCCCTAGGAAAAAGTCAATAGTGGTCAATGTCTGGTTAATGGCCCGACGATCTGGTGTGGCAGGGTGCACCCGCGGGCAGCGATCCGGTGCGGCAAGAAGCAGGTGCACATGGCCGAGCGAGATCCAATGCAACGCGGTGCACTATAGTATAGTGCACCCGCCTTTGTAGACGTACGCCCACTCTCAAGGGTGGCGCGTGCGGTGCCATCTAGTGGTTAGACGACGATGACGAGCTCCAGCCCTGCTGTCATGACGCCGGTGACCTCAGTTTCATGATTTGACCGCCGGAACTACCCATTTTGAAACCACTCAAAACTTGATTCCTCTCACCCCGGCAAACGACAGTGGCAATATGGCGACCATCAACCAACTCGTCTCGGTGAGCTCTTTCTAATGGTACTGGCGGTGTCGTGCACGATAGTCTAGACGGCGGCCAAACGTTATTCAAAACTCCTCCCTTTTAAATTTTCTCTATTTCATCATTTCTCTCTCTCTCAAAAATATCCCATCTTTGTTGACCTAATGACAGGGGAGCCAGCGACCGAAGCCTCGATGAACGACGCGGTTCTAAGGTAGCAGAATTTTTTGTCGGGTAAGTTTCGACCCGCACGAAAGGAGTAACAATTTGGGCACTGTCACAGAGAGATGTTTGGTGAAATAGACATGTCTGTGAAGATGCGTACCCCACAATTAATTACTTCATTTTTAAATTTTATTGTAATAGAAATACATTTTCTACCGAAACAAAATTTGTAACTTGTTATCCTCTTGTCTGACGAGCAAGGATTTACCTCCGTGAAAAAGATGAGCTCAAACTTTAAATCTTTATTTAAATAAATCCAAGGATCCATTTAGACGAGCTTTCAAATTGATTTTCCCAATTTAAATCTTAATTTTTAAAATATTTAAATCCAGACACAAGATTCAAATTACTAACCCGAAATTAGGTCGTTACAAACATAAACAAAATTAAAGTGCGGAATTAACAATTAAACATGCAAAAAATTAAATTAAATTACAAAATCTAAAAGAAGGAAGAATTAAAAGAAAATAATCCGAAAAAGAAAAATGCACGAATCTTTCTACAAATGGGTTGGGCGCGTAAGTTGGTTATCCCAAAATGATGTCATTTTTGGGTTCGAACAAACCTCTCGAAATGACGATGTTTTGGGGCTATAAGTACCATTTTAAAGCTTTTTTCTTTTTTCTTCTCTATTTCTGCCTTCTCATTAGATTTCCAAATCTGGCGATTGTCGTCGTCGCTTTCCTTGATCCGTCCCTAAACATGATTAAATTTAATTTCACGAGAAAAGCCTCAATATTCGTAGATTTGAAATAAAACATATTGACTTCTTCTTCATCGATCTTCTAATCTGACTGTTGGATTGCCTCGATTTTCAAGTATGTTACCCCCTCCTAGCAACGAAGCTTCTCACAGATTGGATCTTCAAAGCGACGCTTCGATCACTGGCGACCGAGGTATAAACCTCTTTCAAATTTTTGTGTATTTGTCGTGTTTTAATCCATGTTTGATTCAAAGTTTTTATAGTGGATTTAGAATGGTAAATCCGACCATTTTATGAAGATTCATGCCGATTTCACAAGTTTTCATTGATAATTGTAGAAGGCAATGTTTGGTGACCGAATATCTTAGAGGTGATTTGAATAGGCGTCAATGGTTGTAACAAAGAAACCATGGTTTCCATATTTGGGTTTTGGGTATTTTAGGCTCGGTTCTGAATAATTTGGGATGATTTATGGCTGTTCTAGGCCTAGTTAATGGGCTCAGATAAAATCAGTATTTTCTCATTGTTGAGAAATAAGAAAAGAGAAAAAGACTAAAAGACACAGATTTTGTTCATTCTGACAAAGTAGTAAACACCTTCAAGTCCAACTTGAGGAGATGAAAACTTCAAGATTGTTTATCCCTCCAATTTGATTAGACGTGATTCCTTAAATGACTTGCCCTTTCAACTCGAGGCATTAAAAACTCTAAAAGTTTTTATTGCTCATTCAACTTGAAACGATGAGAGATGTCTTCAATTTTCCAACGAGAAACTGAGACTTTAAAATAAGTGAATCACTCCTCTGATATATTTGTTACTCCAACTTGAGGCTTTGAGACTTTGAGAAAAACACTCATTCTACATAAAATGGTGTGAGGTGTCTTCGGTCATCCAACTTGAGGCTATCAAACTTTGAGAAAATCACTCATTCTACTTGAAGTTATGCGAGGTGTCTTTGGTCCTCTAGGTTGAGGCTCCACTCCTTCTACTTGAAGTGAGGTGAGAGGTGCCTTTTGGTCCACCAACTTGAGACACTAAGACTTGAGCTAAAAGTGAAGTGCTCCTCCAACTTGTGACATTGAGAATTTTTTGAAATTAAAGTGCTCATTCGACTTGAGGCGTTGAGACTTTTGAATAATCAAAGTGCTCCTCCAACTTGAGGCTTTCAAACATTTTGGAAAATTAAATTGCAGAAATTTTTATGAATTCAACTTACTTGAGCTTTGATCGAGTTAGAGTTAACTCATCTGAAAGAGATGAACTTGTCTTCAATGCATCATTTTCTCCATGTTCAAGAAATTAGAAGGGTTCGTCTACAATAACTCTCGCATGAAAACATCTTCTTATGAATTATAAGAATACACATCTTTAAATGCATCTACATGTTTACGTGGTCATGATTTTGATGGATTTGTCTTGATTGCATTAATGTCTATGATAACTATTCAAAAGTATACATATATGCACCCTTTAACTTAGCTTTTTGCTTCATAGTTATATTATGTCGGCACTTAAATGTGTATTTTTTTATTCTTGTTTCAACATGTATAGGGGAATTGTCTTTGTTTTGTGTGTTGATTGCTTTTATATTGATACATGACCAAATCTTTGTATCGAGTGTTGAGATTCGAATTCATATAAAATAAGGCAACATAAACATTCTTACATGCTCAGCCAATTAGTGAATCTCGTGTATATGGTTACCAACCACGTACCAACTAAGTAAAACTCTATTGACCACATCTATTTTCAAATTAAATGAACATTTAAATAAATATAAGTAGCAAGAGTGTTCATGATCGGTTAATCGTACCGTTTAATCTAAACGGTCGGTTAATCGCTATAGCGGTTACTGAATTTTACTAACCGTAACTTAATTATTAAGGAACAGTTAACCACCGACGGTTAACCGTTAAGACACTTTTAACCAATGATTTGGTTATATGTAACCTATTACATTTTTTTCACATGTCCACTACTTTAGAGAATAATGAAATTATCTCTCCAATAAATATTATATTAAAATGTTCATAAAAATACTTCAATAGAGAGATTCTAAACACTAACTCCATACTTAATTAAAATATATCAACATACTATGAAGTTTCAACACAACACAAAACACACAAGCTTCATAATAATTTCAAGTTTCAACTGTGTGCAACACATAACAATATACCATCAAAGTTCAGGCCATAAAAAGACATCATCAAAATTTTAAACACAAATCTTTAACTAACATAAAACAAATATAAAGTAAATGAAACTTTCATGAGTTTATGCCCACAAGCCACAAAATAGTTTGATAAATATATACAAAGTTAATAATGGTTAACCTAGGTTAACCATCTGTCAAAATTTGTAACAGTAACAATTAACCATCATTTTTAGCGGTTTAATTAATTGAAATCATTTAATCTTAACGGTTTGGTTAATTAACCTGTAAAATGTAACGATTATAGCGGTTAACAGTTTTGGTTAATTATGTACACCCCTAATAAGTATAGGGTTTATATATAATAAATTGTTAGTGAATAAATCTATATATGAGATGATATATTTTTTCAGTAAGTAGAGAGATATTTACATTTTATATGAAACTGTCAGAATTCGAATCCATATAATATGAGAAGCAAACGAGCATTTTTGACCACCCAGCCAGTAAAAATATCTTATATCAAACTATATTTACATTAAAAACCATTAAAACCATTAACCACTAGTAGATAAATTTATGCAATAATAATAATAATAATAATAATAATAATAATAAGTTAAAAATAAATGTAAATAATTAAACTTTTTTGAGTTAAAATTTGTGGCTGTAATCCATTTCTTTACTTTTGTTTTGTTTTTCTTTTAAGTTAAGGTGATTACAAGTAGTATCTGTTCTAAATATACTCTCAACCATTTGACAATGAATGCTCAATCACCCTGCTGCAGTTGCTGGTGCTCGAACCCGTGACCTCTAGGAACAACAACCGTTCCCTTAACCACTGAGTCAAATTGGTTCGTGCTTCTTTACTTTTGTTTTTTAGTATAATAACCTATCTTTTAATATTTCCTTTCTATTTGAATTTGAGGCAACATAATATTCTAACAATATCCAAATGGTTTAACTATAAAGTAAGCTGAGCAAATTATGTCTTTTTTTGCAATATGTGCCTAAAGTATTTTTTGGTTGAAATAGGTGTTTAAAATTTCATTTTTGGCTGAAATAGGTACCCGAAGTTTCATTTTTTATTGAAATGGGTGCCGAAGTAGGTGTTTCAGTTGACTTTAAAACAAGCCAAAAATGAAACTTTAGGCACCTATTTCAGCAAAAAATAAAATGTTAGGCACCTATTTCAACAAAAAAAACTTTAGGCACTTATTGCAAAAAAGAGACATAGTTTGGCCAAAAATAAAACTTGGCCCGACAGTTCCAAATACTCAATCTAGAATGAAGGTCCATAACTCGGGTTAATGCCCAAACGTTGACTTGGAAATTCGGGTCGTTACATCGCATCTCAACAGTCCGGGCAATCTCACCCTCGGAATCGCTCCCATGAGCAACTCGGCTAAATCTAAGCTCTGATACCACTAAATGTAACACCCCGATTTGGATCTGAATCCAAAGCGCCACATTCGGGTCACCCAAAATTCTACCCAACAAAGTTCTATTTTTAAATCATAGATTAGCCATCGTATAAAAACATTAAACTGTTCATATTTCATGTAAATAAATAAGGAGTATAAATTGCATTACAAAATATGAGCTCCAAGTTTAAACGATATATATATATATATTAAATTAAGAGTAAAATACATAAATGATCCCCGACTATGACCTGATTCTTTGTTGAGTTCCTCAACTATAAGAAGTTACAAACTAGTCCCCGACTTAGAAAACGTAACAAGTTGGTCTAGTGTTGTTAAAATTTTAACGGTTGATGACGTGACAATTAACAAAAATGGCATAATAACACATTTAGTCCTCTTGATTTACTCATTCTTTCAATTTAATCATCGTCTCTACCTTGACCTTTAGTCTCCCCTAGCCCCAACCCATATCTAGTGCCGCCCTTTCTCTGGCCACATGTCGTTCTCCCTTCCCAGCTTTCGGCGACCACACCTCTCTTATCCCCTTCTCTCGTGTTGATTAAATTGAATAATTTTTTAACTTTTGAATTTTAATATCTCTTTATATGTTAAAAAGAAAACATAAATAAAAACTGGGAATTGAAATATTGCAGGGGATGCTTTGTGTTGTTTCTAAGAATGAATCCCCTAAGCATCAAAATACTCATGTTTTTTCATATGTGAGCAAATTGGAAACCTCTCTTGACGGTCCACAAGAATCTACTTTGAGAGAAGAACACATTAACATTATTGAAAATGGAACCTAAAATTATTCTTTAATTTGCAAGTAAAAATAGAGTTGATTTCCACATCTTCTTTTACCATCTTTTCTTGATACTTTAAAGTATTTAAAGTCATTTTCAAAATCCAATTTCTTTAATTTGCAAGTAAAAAACAGGGGTTGATTTCCACATTCCCTTTTATTATCTTTTCTAGATACTTTAAGGTATTTAAAGTCATTTTCAAAATTCAATTTCTTTACTCCTATATTTTGAAATTGGCATGGGTTCTCCAAGATTCCATTGCAAAAACTGAAGCTTGGGTCCTTTTTTCAATTTGATTTATACCTCTTCAAATTTGTCATAGAATTTCGTTGGGACAGTTAAGATCAATCATGAAATGATTTCATTGAGAAAGCTATGTGTGGAGACATATCCTCGACACAAGTAGTTACCAGTGATACAATGATTTCATTAAAAAAAGCTTTACTAGCTTATGAACCAATGATACTATTTTTTTTCTTGAATTTTCAATATGGAGAATTTTTGCAGGTTCCATTTTAAGGAAATTCCTAGGAAATTATTAAACAAATGTATTTTTTGGTTAAGATTAGAATAATAATCCAAATAACAATAACCCATAATTGTTGATGATGGCTAGGGTTAGAGGGTTGTGATAATAGTGGTAGTAATGGTGGAGGAGGAATAAAGATCATGAAGATTGTGACGGTAGTAGGATGATGAAGATGGTGGCTAAATTATAACAAAGTTAAAAGGTTGATGGCTAAATTCTTATTATACCAATTTGATTAACTTACATGTCATCTTTCGTTGAAATTTTAATGACACTAGACTAGCTTGTTACTTTTCTTAAGTTAGGGGACCAATTTGTAACTTTTGATAGTCGGAGCACTTAACAAAGAATCGGGTCATAGTAGGGGGACCATTTATGTAGTTTGCCCTTAAATTAATATTTCGAAAATAAAGATACAGACTCGACCCCGTAAGGCCCTATGAATATTCATCCCACTAAATACAAGTACTGTACGCTGGTAAACACCGGTCGATGGAGTCTCATACTGATAGTTCTCCATGTTCCCATGATCCAATGATCAAACTACACACGGAAACAACAATTCTGAGCGTTGAGCTTACAAAGCTCAGTGGCACACATTTACTCTATTATACCTCATGCTAATCATAAACATAAGCATACAAGATAGTACGTGTAACACCCCAATTTTGGGCTTAGAAGTTTTGGGTTTGGACCGGACTGGTCGGATCGCGGTTCGAATATAAAAGGTGATTTTTAGGAAAGCCTAGTTCGGGTTGCATTAAAAATATGGAAAAATATCTTAAAATCCTCTTTTATTATATATAAGAGAATGGTGAAATCAATTCTACAAAATGAGGTTTGGAAGTGAGACATTTTGGGTTAGTGACTAAAATGTAATTTTTGGAAACTTGGTGATTGTTTTAAAAAGGATTGAAACTTTGAATCTTTAAGGAGCTATTTACCCAAGAAGAGTTTCTCCAGATTTTTCTTAATATTAATCAATTAATTAATGATTTTTAATTAAAGGTAAAAGGAGGGAAAAAGATATTTTGCTCTCATAACTAACTTTCTTCAAAAAAAAATTCATTTCTTTTCTCTCAACTTTTCTATCAACCCAAACACTTTTCTCCAGCAAATTTCCCTCTGATTTTGACCTCCAAAGATGAGATTTCAATCTTCATTTGATCTCTAATCTTTTCTACATCAAAACCTTAGCATTTGCTTATTGGATTTTCAAGAATCTTGGTTCCAAAAAGGGAGAAACTCACATTTAGAGGTATGAACGTCCTTCTCCTCTAAATACTCAGTTCTTTACTGAAATTCCCAAGTTCTCAATCCTTGATTTGTGTTTTATTAAAGGTTTTGTAGTTGTGTTCTTGATCTTGGCTTTAAAATGCAAGATTTGGTTAATTTTTGATGAAATTCGTATGAAATGGTTGGGCACTGTTTTGAGAGGTGTTTTTAATGTAAATTGGATGTATAATTGATGAGAAATTGAGGTTTAATCAATGCAATCCCGGATAGGTTGATTTTCCTAAGTTTTGCTTGAGTTTTTGGTGGTTTTTGGGGTGATCTTGGTGATCTGCTATAGCTGGAGGTATAAGGACGTGATTAGATCCTTTTTTGATGTTAATTGAGGTTTATGAATGATTGGAATTGATGGATCTTGGCTGGGTAGTGTTGTAGTGATGTTTGGATGTGATTTCGGTTGTGTTTGGTAGCCGAAATGTGAGTGTTGATGAGAGCAGCGAGTTTAGGTGTCTTGGTTGAAGATATTAATGCATGATGATGCATTAATCCTCTGCTTTGATGTGTTTCAAACAGGGGAGACATCTTTGGATCCTTGTGGTGTTGATCCGGAAGCTTGATTGGTGTTTCGGCAAGTTGCGAAACGGAATCGGTGAGTGAAGTTTGGTTTTCAGCTTTGAAACCAATGTTTTGAAGGTTTGGGAGCTTAGTTAAAGTCTAAACAACTTAGCTAAGCTCAAGAGTAAGTTTTCGGAGAAACTCTCTTGTTGATGAGCCATGAGATGGTTGAATGCAAAGTGATTTGTTGCATGTTTAAATTCTGTTTTTGAAAGCATATTTTAGCATGTTTATTGCTGGTTTTATAAGCCATGTGTTGAAGGATGCTCAAGGTAAGAGATCCTTGGTTTTACATTGATAAATGTGATTTCAATGCATAGTGATGCATGTGGATTTAATGGCTTTGTTAAATGCTTTAAAACAGTGGATTAATGATGTTAAATGATGTATATTGGCAAGTGATGTATTGTTTAAAAAGTACTTGAATCGGATATAGTTAGCCGGCTATAGGATTGGGTGCACTGTGAATAAAGTCGCCTTGGATGTCGAGGGGTTGTGATTGTACCATGCTCCATCCAAGTACACTAACGAGATGGTTAAAGACACCATGGTGATTAAAAGTCCATGGGTGGGTCTTGTGTTAAGGTCATAATGGTGGTTAAAATTCCATGTGTGGACCTTGTGTTTGATAAGATCACAATGGTGGTTAAAAGTCCATGTGTGGATCTTGTGTTGTATGTCCCGTGATCTCGTTAGTGATGTTATACAACTACTAATGAGTGATGTGGAGGGGTTGTGATTGTACCATAGTCTCCATCACGGGTGTTGAGGGGTTGTGATTGTACCATTTGCTCCACCTTGATATTGGTAGTGTGTATGAAGCGTTAGGGACAACGCTTGTAATCCGCGTATCCGATTGTCAATTGTGTTATGAGTTGAGAAAGGTTATGGATTTATCACTTGAAAGCCAATATGACATGTTTTTGATTTGAAGCATGAAATGCTTGGTTTATATATACATGTGCATGATCAAATGATGTTTGAACTAAGGGTTTTGAAAAGGAGTTTTAATAATGCATTATTGAGATGTTTTTAATGAGCATTCCTCACTAAGCTTATGCTTACGCTCTCTCTTTCTTAAACCAATAATGCAGAGCATTGAAGTGCTAAAAGGGGCAGCAAGGTGGTCAAGAATCTAAGTGGAAGCTTAAGCTCATGTATGGTGACAATTTTCATAACTTGTTTAGCTTTTGGCATTTGGCAATGGGGAACTTATGTTGTTGTTTTTGGGAGATGTTTCAGACTCCCTAAGTTGGTTTTATGCTTTTGGTGTTAATGAGACTTGTAATGGCCTTTTTGTTATGTGGTTTTAGGGAATTGAAGGTTTCATGGTTTTCTACATAGGTTACATGCCTATAGAATTGAGTTTTTCCTTAATTGATGCCATGATTGAGTTTGGTTGCTGCTAATATGTTCCTTAAGTATATAATGACTTGCTGGTATGTTTTGGTTGCCTTTGGAATGTATTTGATGGGTCAATTGTGTAATAAACCAGCTAAAATTCTGCAATCTGGGCAGCCTGTTTCGGAACAGGTGCTACCGTTTCGGAACAGAGGGCCTGAAATGGCCTGGGCGTTCCGGAACGGGTGGAACCGTTCCGGAACGGTTTTGCCACTGCCAAGCCCTGTTCCGGAACTTGTTTCGGAACGGTCCCGCGTTTCGGAATGGATCATCCCTGTTCCGAAACACTAGACCGTTGGGTACTGAAATTGTTGGTTAAATGTTTTGCAGTCTTTGCGTTTTGGTCCTGAACTTTGTATATGCAATTGAATGAGTCTGAGATGTCCGTTTGAGTTGAAATTTGGCAGAGAAGCATGAATTATGACTAATTTCATAATGGTAACTCAAGAGTTGGTTAAGTACTTATAATTTTCAGAATTTGCATTTTGGTCCCTAAATTCATAAATTGTGCAATCGAGTTCCTATTTGTTTTCTGATTGTGGTGAGCTTTGAATATGCTGATCTTGTGAACATATCTAGGATTAACTTGCATTTAGATAAGATTAAAAAGAAAAAAAAAGGTCGTTAATCAAGGTTGACTTTCGGGTTGACTTTGGTTTTCCCCGTGTAAACTTCTTAATTCGGGTCAACCGTTTAGGCCGGGTTAAGGGGGTTACAGTACGAGAAATAATGTAAGACTAATAAATATGTGGCGCTACCACTAGTCACCTAAACACATACTCAAATTATGCAAGTCATCATACATGGCACACAAGGCCCAACCACACCCGAGATCTTGTCAGATCATCTAAGCAAAAGCACACAAAGTAGAACCACAAACCTGGAGTGAGACCCGGGGCCACACAATATCGAGAATGTACACTCTGAGCAAGACTCGGGGCCACATAGCATCGAGAACGCACACTCTATACTCTGCAATAATTGAGTGGCACTCGGGGCCACACAACATCAAGAACGCACACTCTATACTCAGAATCTCCCATTGAGTATCTTCGAATGAGACCCGGTGCCACACAATGCCGAGAACATACATTCGGCATCTCTAACCATGGTGTTGAAACACTCTCACTAGGTATCCGGATCCCATCAATCAAGTTACTCAACGAAACAAATGCCTATCCGCATACAAACAACATGATCCATAGGATCTCCCTCTCGTTGCTAAATGTCATCACATCATTTATTCTACATTACCGAGTTGTTAATATGTTATGGAGAAGTATGTAACTAATCTCATTAATTATCTCCATTAATCCATGTTATCTCATTTGTTAAGGCATAAATCAATTATTAATTATATCCGTCACATTCCATCTTTAATTTGCATCAATAGGTTATTATGCTTATCGGGTACCAGTACTCGAATACGAGTATCGATACGGTACCCTCAAGTACCGGTATTCACATACGTACCAATACTAGAATTGCTTAATGGAAATATTAAATTTCCCTAAGTATCGATACGAGTCGACTCGTACCGATACGACATCGAATACTGTACCGGTTCAGCCAAAGCTCGTATCGATACCCCACTCACAATTTCTACCATATTAGTGAATTATGGTATTTACTAGACTTTAATCGACCCCTAAAGCTTATGAAAGTCATTAGGGTTTGTTTGTTAGCACATTTAATTATTTAATATCAATTACTACCTTTATATACATTTAATCTAATATTTATCAGTATTATCCCTTAAGCATAATTTCCATCAAATCATGTCAATTCATTCAAACTAACATACAAGGCATCACAATTTCATCAATCAATCAACCAATCATCAAATAATTACACAAGTATTTCAATCGACCTACACAATCTCTAAAGTCTCCACGAGTCTCATCATATTCGTAATATCATCATGCATCTTATAGATATCATGTCTTGAACTACCGATCTATAAACATACTTATTAATCGTCTACCTATTTTTCATGCACTAGCATAAAGCAATCACACTTATGATGCTCATGAAGCATTAGGAGTTCGAGGTGTACTAACCTTAAGTCATAGCGATAAATCCTCATCCATGCTCCTCTAATCATCTCTTTAAGTCTAATGTTAGAGTCCACTTAACCTTCGAATAAAACAAACACGACTCTGTTAACTCTTCAAAAGTACTATTTTCATATATACATTGTTATGCTTTTGCTTGACTTTGAGTACATATTTGTGCATTTAGCTTGTAGAATTATGCATTTGCATTAAGAAGTTGCGGGACGTTTCTTTTGCCGTAGTAAAGGTGTATTTCCTTGCTATGGTAGGCATGTTAGGAGCAGGATAACTTTGGCAGAAGCTGGACAAGAGCCGAGCAGAAAGCAAGAGGACTGATAACTGCATAAATATCCTTGTTTTCATACCTTTTTGCTGTAGCATTTGCCTGTTCTTGAGCTCATACCATAGCATTTAGACTGCATTTAAGTTGCATTTTCTTCTTCTGGGTGCATCTTTATCTTTGCTGGTTGTTGCTCCATATTGAGGGGTACTGCTCGGAAGATTGGTTTTGGTGGTGCGTAGGAAAGGAGTCAAGAGAGAAAGCCGGTGTCAGGAATTGCTATAGCATGGTGGAAGTGGATATTGGCCAACACGTGAGAAGCACGTTAGCTGCAGAAACATGTGAACATGCAGAAAAGGACGATCTGACATGTGCAGCAGCCGGTACCCACCTGCAGACTGTCCTCCTTGTCCCTTCGTGGCAGACCTTGTCGGTGAATATTCCTTGGGTTAGGGCACAAAACCCTAGAAGCCTCCACTATATAAAGAGGAGAGAAGCTTGGAGAAAAGTGTGTCGCAAAAGTGAGGCGAAAGAGAGAGAAAGTCACAAGGAGATAAAAGTTTTCATCTTCATCTTCTCCAGCTTGGTGTCCTCTATCATTGAAGCTCTAAGGAGTGGCCTCACCGGCCTCGAGAGAGGCAGTGGGCCTAAGACAGTCCGACAGTCCATGGCGGAGAGGGTGTTCACCTTTCTTTCTGTCGCTATAGCATTTTTTTCATACCTTTATCTTTGGTGATGTTATCGCAATGATACGTTGGATGATATTGCTTAGCCACAAACTGTTTTAGGTGGCTTGGGTTTGATGGATGAATTTTTTTAGTACTTTTTAATGCATGCTATAGCTTTTTCAGTGTTTATCATGTTCTATGCTTTGCTTATGTGTTTCCATTTCCTTAAAGTTGTAAAAGCCCTCGAGAGTTGGTCGTTCTTTAAGTGTTTGTTGGGGTTAGTAATCGAGAGAGCTAGCCTTAGAACCCTCATAACCAATGGAGTGGTTGTCGAGAGGCAGACTCTAACCTACCTTAGAGATAAGTGATATGTTTTAAGGGCTAAAAAGGATAGTTTATGAAGGGTAGGGGAGTGTTAAGAGTTTATGCCGAGAGGTATGACTGTAGCATTTATGACTCTCAGTTTCATGGTTAGAGATAGTTTAGATACACTTTTAGCAAATCCCGCCTAGCATAGAAGATAGCTGAAGAGCCTTAGTATCGTTATGAAGCTTAAGTTAGGTTGTCCATCATTCCCAGCTAGTCATTTCGTAGTGAGTTTCGCATACGAAAGGGGACTTGTTCATCATATTGTTATCTTATCTTTCTCTGCATTGTTATGCTTCAGCATTATTTAACATCATCTCTTTTACTATAGCATTGTCATCTGCAAAAAGTTCAATCTTTATTGTTAGAGCAACCGTGAATACCTCCAATCCCTGTGGAGATGATATTCACTCATCACTTTATTACTAGTTCAACGTGTATACTTGCACCATATTTGCGTATCATTTATAGTACACTACACGCAAGCAACAAGTTTTTGGCGTCGTTGCCGGGGATTGGCAATTAGTTGTTTACGGTTTTTTGTTAATATCGCTTGTTCTTTTTTGTTTTTGTACATATTTATTTTAGTTTTTTATTTTATTTTTCTTTTTAGGTGTCCTGATAGTGCATGACTAGAAGACGACCTAGAGGACCTCTGCAATCACCTATTTCTGAAATTGAGCATTTTTTGAGACTTAGGAGACGTGTTCGAAGAGAAGAGACTATAAACATGAACGAAGAAATATCACCACCTCAAGGTAACAAAGATGATATGGCAAATGGCCAGGGAGAAAAAGCTCGACCTCGAGCAATTAGAGATCATTTGACTCCTACCTTGGACGATCTCTATTCCGGAATAGTAGCTCAAGAAATTCAGGCAGCCCAGTTCAAGCTTAAACTTGTTATGTTCAACATGTTGAACACTATTGGTCAGTTTGGAGGTATGCCTCACGAAAATGCAAGACAACATATCCGTGCTTTCTTGGAAGTGTGTGACTCATTCAGACAACAAGGAGTGCACGAGGATGTGTTAAAGCTTAAACTGTTTCCATATTCTTTATGTGATCGTGCTAGAGCATGGCTAAGTGGAGTGCCAGTTGGATCAATGGAGACTTGGACAGATCTATGCAAAAGTTTTCTGCTACAGTATAATACACCCAATAGAAACACTCAGTTGAGAAATGATATAGCTTCTTTTCGTCAAGATGATGACGAATCCATGTATGAGTGTTAGGATTGATTCAAGGGATTATTGAGGAAGTGCACAAATCATGGTTTTCATGATTGGACCCAAGTGGTTATGTTCTATAATGAGGTAAATGCTCCTACAAGGATGATGTTAGATGCTTCAACAAATGAGACATTGTTAGACAAATCACCGGAGGAAGCATTCAACATTCTTGATAGGGTAGCCAACAATGATTACTAGTTTTCGACCACAAGGCTTGGAACGGGGAGGAGAAACCAAGTAGCTCGAGACAATGAAGTTGATGACTCGGTAGCCACCCAATTAACTGCTATCAAAAATATGCTAAAGAACCTTCAGCGTCCCAACGAAGTCAAGGAAGTGAAGTTCGCAACCTCATGTCTCAGATGCGATGGCAATCACCATTTGAGTGAATGCCCTGACAATCAAGAGTCAGCCAACTATGTGGGGAATTATAACCGCAACAATAATCCATACTCCAACACTTACAACCCAAGATGGCGTTAGCATCCAAACTTCAGTTGGGGTAATCAAGGGCACAACAATTCTGCTCAGCCAGTGCCACAGCAAAATCAGATCGAAGCACCATCTTCTAACCAGATGATGCCATGGCAAGGTCACAAGGGAGCAGCATCTTCATCAAACAGCTCACTAGAGACTACATTCAAAGAATTTATGGCTATGACAAAAGATTTCATGGGAACCACGAAAGTTTTGCTACAAGATCATGCATCAAACATTAAGAATCAAGGAGCCTTATTGCAAAGCCATAGTTCCTCTCTCCGAGCCTTAGAAACACAAGTTGGTCAGATAGATCAAACCTTTCATGCACGACCACAAGAAAGTCTGCCTTGTGACACTGAAGCCACTAAGCACCATAGCAAGGAACAATGCAACACACTCACATTAAGGAGTGGCAAGGAAATTAGCAAAGAAGGAAAGTTTGGGGGAAAAGAGAAGGAGGAATCTCAACCCAACTTGCCTTAGGAAGAAGATAACTCACAAGATCCTCCAGTTAAAGAAAAGGGTGAGGAAGTCATAGCAAAAGAAACACCAGAGGAGGAGCCCGCTTTTGCTACAACAAAAGATGTAACTCCACTAGTCCAGAAAAATGAAGTTAGACCCCCACCTTCTTTTCCTCAACGACTCAAGAAGAAGAAAGAAGACATTCAGTTCTAGAAATTTGTGGATATCCTAGACAAATTACATATCAATGTCCCATTTCTAGAGGCCATTGATCAGATGCCAACATATGCCAAGTTCCTCAAGGATATAGTCACAAAAAATAGGAAGGTTAAGAAGCAACAGACTGTCTCTATAGCAGAAGAATACTATTCTATGTGGAGCAAGCTGCCACCTAAGAGGAAGGACCCAAGTAGTTTTGCTATTCCATGTTCTATTGGCGACAAGTTTATTGGAAGAGCACTTTGTGATTTAGGATCAAGTGTTAACTTGATGCATAAGTCTATTTTTCTGAAACTCGGAATTCGAGAGGCACAACCCACCAAGGTTGTGCTACAGGTAGCAGATCATTCTCATGTTTACCCAGAAGGAAGAATTGAAGATGTTATGGTAAAAGTGGACAGATTTATCTTTCCAGTCAACTTCTTAATTCTCGACTATGAAGCTGATAGTAACACACCCATTATCTTGGGAAGGCCATTTTTAGCCACCGGGTGAGATTTGATCGATTGTGAGAATGGTGAATTCATGATGCGAGTGGCTGATCAGATGGTCACGATCAATATTCATGACACCCTCAAGTATGCAGTCAATCCAGGAGTATGCCAATATGTAGATGCTATAGCAGAGAAATGTGACTGATGAGTTTTGTTGTAGCAATGAGATGCAAATGGAAGAGTTTGAAGCACTCTGCAAGGATGATGATTCAGACCTAGAGGAGCTCTCAAGGGAACTGGAGTAGTCTAGTCGACTCGAGGCTAGACCAGGTACGCACTTTGAACCTCTTGATTTTTCAGAATTTGTACCTCCAAAACCTTCTCTTGAGCATGCACCTTCTTTAGAACTAAAACCTTTGCCATCACATCTTAAATATGTTTACTTAGGGAGCAATGAAACTTTGCCTGTGATAATCTCATCTAGTCTCACACCTAAGCAAGAAACTAGTTTAGTAAATATGTTGTTACAACATAAAAATGCACTAGGGTGGACTATGGCTGATTTGAAGGGTATAAGCTCTGTTATATGTATGCACAAAATTTTTCTTGATGATTGTCACAACAATTCAGTTGAGCCCCAGAGGAGATTAAACTCAATCATAAAGAATGTGGTGATGAAAGAGATAATCAAGTGACTCGATGCTAGAGTAATATACCCGATATCCGATAGCTCATGGGTCAGCCTGGTGCAATGTGTACCAAAGAAAGGAGGCGTGACCATGGTAAGCAACGAAGAGAATGAGCCATTGCCTACTAGAACCGTCACGGGGTGGAGGATTTGCATGGACTATAGGAATCTCAACAAGGCAACCAAGAAGGACCATTTTCCCCTCACATTCATTGATCAGATGTTAGATAAACTAGTGAGCAAGGCATTCTACTGCTTCCTTGATGGGTATTCTAGGTACAATCAGATTGCTATAGCACCCGAAGACCAAGAGAAGACGACTTTCACATGCCCTTATGGAACTTATTATTTTCGAAGAATGCCTTTTGGTCTCTGCAAGGCTCCAACAACTTTTCAAAGATGTATGCTGGCTATCTTTTCATACATGGTCGAGGATTTCTTGGAAATTTTCATGGATGACTTCTCAGTCTCCGGAGATGACTTCAACACATGCTTGGGCAATCTCGCTAAGGTTCTAAAAATGCCATTTCATGGTAACGGAGGGAACGATCTTAGGCCACAAGATCTCGAAGCAAGGGATAGAAGTTGACAAATCAAAGGTTGAGGTCATTGAAAAACTACCTCCCCCCACTACTGTCAAGGGAGTAAGAAGCTTCCTAGGGCATGCTGGCTTCTATTGGAGATTCATCAAGGATTTTTTGAAGATCTCCAAGCTACTATGTAATTTGCTACAACAAAATCAACCATTTGTGTTTGACAAAGATTCCTATAGCGCGTTTCAAGAAATGAAGGAGAAACTTATCTCAGCACCAATTGTCATTCCACCAGATTGGAACGAGCCGTTTGAGCTAATGTGTGATGCAAGTGACTACGCCGTTGGTGCAGCACTTGGACAATGCCGAGGTAAACTCTTTCATGTTATTTATTATGCTAGTCGCACTTTGAATGTTGCACAAATCAATTACACCACTACTGAAAAAGAATTGCTTGCTGTAGTATCTGCCTTCGATAAGTTTAGGTCATACTTGATAGGCACTAAGGTCATAGTTCATACCGATCACTCAGCCATTAAGTACTTAGTGACTAAAAAGGATGCTAAACCTAGACTTATTAGGTGGATAATCTTGCTAAAAGAATTTGACTTAGAAGTTAAAGATAGGAAAGGATGTGAGAACCATGTAGCTGACCACTTATCTAGGCTAGAAAATGCTATCACACAGGATAATGAAACTGAAATTAAGGAGGAATTCCCTGATGAGAAACTATTAGCTGCTACAAAAATTCTGTGGTATGCTGATATTGTTAATTATCTTGTTAGTTGTATTTTGCCTCCTGATTTATCTAGCCAGAGACTCAAAAAATTCAGACATGATGCAAAATTCTACTATTGGGATGAACCTACCTGTTCAAGCAATGTCGTGATCAGATCATAAGGAGATGGGTTCCAGCGGAAGAATACCATAACATTTTGTACCATTGTCATTCATCACCGTGTGGAGGGCATTTTGGTGGTGCTAGGACTACTGCAAAAGTTCTTCAAGAAGGATTCTATTGGCCTACACTTTTTAAGGATGCACACGAGTTCTACAAGACTTGTGACAGATGCCAAAGAACGGGGAACATCTCCAGGCGAAATGAAATGCCAATGCAAAATATTTTAGAGGTTGAAATCTTTGACGTATGAGGAATTGACTTCATGGGTCCGTTTTCTGCATCATATGGAGACCTATATATTTTGTTAGCAGTCGACTAGGTGTCAAAATGGGTAGAGGCTGTTACCACCCCAAGGAATGACTCCAAGACGGTCATGAAGTTCCTTCACAAGAACATCTTCACGAGGTTCGGAGCACCCAGAGCCATCATCAGTGATGAAAGAACTCACTTTGACAACAAGCTTATTGCCAAAGCATTACATCGCTATGGAGTCAGGCACAAGATTGCTACAACATATCATCTGCAGACGAACGGACATGCTGAAGTTTCCAACCGTGAAATCAAGCAAATCTTGGAGAAGGTGGTTAATCCTAAGAGAAAAGATTGGTCCCCTCAAGTTGGATGAAGCACTTTGGGCATGTATGACAGCTTTCAAGACGCCTTTGGGCATGTCACCCTTCAAGCTCGTATTTAGCAAGGAGTGCCATCTACCCGTTGAGCTTGAGTACAAGGCTTATTGGGAAATCAAGAAACTCAACATGGATGCCTAACTAGTTGGTGAAACGAGGTTGCTAGAGCTTAATGAGCTGGAAGAATTTAGAGCCCAAGCATAAGAGATTGCTTGCATTTACAAGGAGAAAACCAAGAAGTGGCATGACAAACACATTTTGCCAAAGCATTTCTCAGAAGGTCAACAAGTGCTTCTCTACAATTCCAGGCTAAAGCTTTTTCCTTGAAAGCTGAAATCAAGGTGGTCAGGACCATTCATTATACACAAGGTGTACCCTCATGGCGCAGTTGATATCAAGAAGTTGGACGATGGTGAAGTCTTCAAGGTTAATGGCCAACGCCTGAAGGTGTACAGTGGAGCCCCCATCCTCAGAGACATGTCACACCTGGATCTTCACGATCCTTGAGAGTTTGCCACTCCAAACCCTATCCTTTATGCTATAGCATGTTCATAAATAATTCTTTTCTTTTTAGTTTAGTTTTATGTTATCTTTGTTTTTAATTTTCATATCTTTTCATGTGACCCTCACACAAGGCTTTCTTTTTCCTCGTACAATGTCAGGTACAGAGCAGGAGAGCGTGTCGTCTACAGGGTTGGTAGCCAAAGGGAGAAGGACATGGGGTTGTTTTTATCCACTTTTGGAAGTACGAAAGAAAAGAGGAAAAGAAAAAGATAAGGAGAGGTTTTATACAAAAAAGTGGGGAGGATGAATTAAAAAAGAGAGAAAAAAACAAAAAGCAACAAAGAGAATATTCACCTAATTAATGAGGTGAAACCCTAGCCACAAAAACCCACATATTCTCTCTCCAATCGTCAACTATCACATTAACTCCCATTTTTTCTCTCTCCCTTAAAGCCTGCACACGTCCCATCACTCCCCCTCTTCCATTAATTCATCAGTTTTCCCCACATTTTTCAACTTCCCATATTTTCTTCATCATTATCACTCGTCCCCTCAACTTCTTCATCTTCTTCAACACTCAACTTTTTCTTCTTCCCTTCCATCTTTTCGATTTTCTTCCAAACACACAAAACACCCTTCACCATTTCCCCCTTACATATTCACTCCTCACCTATTTTTCAACAAAAAAACCTTCATGGCTCGTTGCAAGAATGCCCCTGAAACTTCCGATCGCCTCAAAAAACCACCAGTCTTGGAAATCTCTAAAATTTTCGATGAGGCAGCAAAAGAGCGATGGACAAAACTCAAAGATAGGAATGTTCTTCCGGAACTAGGGTTTAAATACCCTAAAGAGGAAGACAACCAGTTCGATCAGGCAGTAATGGATGTCATTGGCAAGCATGAGTGGAAAACCTTCGCTGCTTACCCTGAGGAGATCTGTACCTCACTAGTAAACGAGTTCTACGCACACCTCACAAGTCCAACACAGTCTATGGTTCATGTGCGAGGCGAGCAAATAAAGTTTACTACTGCAACAATTAACAAGTTCTATGGGCTAAAGCACATTGTAGACCACTGCACATCTTTTGTGACAACAATGGACACCCACACACAGCGCAAGGGGCTATAGGATATTTGTTTTGAGGGAAAGGTGCTAGATAACAACAGGTTAGTCGAGAGAGGATGCCTCAAACATGAGGCCTAGGTATGGAACCATTTTGTGAGACATAAGCTTATGCCTACATTACACACTGCCATAGTCCACATCTTTAGACTTTTTCTTCTCCACTTAATATTACATAGTAGACGCATTGACATAGGAAAAATCATAGTGGATGAAGTGTATGCTTGTCTGAAACGACCTCGTAGTCCTCTTGTTTTCCCTAACCTGATATCTGCTTCATGTAAAAGAAAAGATGTCTTTATAGACGATCTAGTGGATGCAACTATTTCAAGAAAGATAGGTCTAACTCCAGCCCTCGTCACGAAACTCCAGGGATTCAATAAAGATGTGCCTCAGCAAACAATGGAAGCAGGAGCTAAAAGTTTTGTTGCAGCATGAGTAGCAATATTGGTGGTAACAACAAAAGAACTGAGCATTGAGCTCAGGTTGATGAAGGCACACCAACGGGCATACTTCAAGTATGCCCATCATCTCGATGGTGCCATAGCATCATGCTTAAGTAAACTCCTACCGAACCAGAAAATGTCATTTCCACTATTCCCCATGGAGTTGCTGCAAGTTCCCCCCACTACTACAGCAAGCACAGTATCCCCAAATGACCCTAGCTCCGTCCAACCTGCTGCCAAGAAGAAGACTCCGAGAAAAAAGACGCCTACGACTCCAACTGTCCAGCCAGAAAAAGAAACTCCCGTGATTCCACCCACTGTAGAAGAGACCGACCCAGTAGCTACCTCGACCAAGAAAAGGAAACGTACTAGGAAGGCAACTAATCCTACAGCATCATGACCAGAAACCCCACTTTCTGAGCCCGAGCATATATCCAGTGATCATGAGGACCCCCCTCAGCAGGAGACAACCACAACACCTACACCTGAGCCAAAAAATCACAAACAGCGGATGCTACAACATCCCGACCAAAGACACGCATCAAACATACTGCCGGACGTGTCAGATCTTCTCCCAGAGCTCAGTCACTCTCCTTAGAGAGTGTGGACGATGTAGCAGATCCCCACCACTACTCCTCTGAAACATCAATGGACAATACCAGCAGCATGACATAGCCTCCGCACCCAAGAGGTAACTAACTTTTTTTCTCTTTTCATTTATTTCATTTTTCTTATCATTTTTCATGGCATATAATGTAGATTAGTTTATGCATCGAAGGCACTACATCTCTCAAGTTTGGGGGTGTTAGTGTTCATAGTTAATATTTTGCTTTAGCATATGCATTATAAGATAGAACAAAAATTTTACTATGGCATTTTGTTTAGTCTAGAGACAATCTATGAATGTATTTATGATGTATGACGACGGAATCTTAAAGTCTTGAACTAAGTTAGAAAAAACACAACTAGTTGAGATCTGTAGAACCAACCTTAGGATCTAGTTGTTAAAAAAATTGTTACACAGCTGCTCTCTTTCTATAAATAAGTCTGTTAGAAATTTTTTAGGAAGAACCCTAGTAAACTCTGATATGTAAACTCTAGAGAATTTAAAAGAAAAACTAGACAACCCTGAGCTCAAACAAACGAATAAATGCTACGGCATATCTATAGAAGGACACTCCGCTTTGCTATAGCATACTATAAAAAAATAAAGCTTTGCTATAGCATATGTGTGAATGAAAGTTGTCACATGATGACTCTGCCTACTAGCTCGGGGGTGAGAGGTTTGATCCCTTCTCATCTAGAGTTAAGGACGGTAGGTGTGATGAGCTGACACCCTTCGTAGCAGAAAACCTATATCTTTGGGCGTCTAAATTAGAAAAGAACTAGAGAACATAGTTAGGGTATAACTAGGGAGCTTCCTTGATAATTTATCTAACTAGCTTAAGTATAGGAGGAAGGCAGCCATGTACACACGCACACAGCTTAGTCCTAAGGAATGCTCTTAAGGATCTCACTTCTGGTTGTTTATATTTAATTGCCTAAGTTATTTCTGAGGACTGAAATATTGCCATAGCAATCCTCTAGGTCAAATATTTGCCATAGTATTTCTTTTGTTCACTTCTATTCATTGTTCTGTTAACTCTTCAAAAGTACTATTTTTCATATATACATTGTTATGCTTTTGCTTGACTTTGAGTACATATTTGTGCATTTAGCTTGTAGAATCATGCATTTGCATTAAGAAGTTGTGGGACGTTTCTTTTTCCGTAGTAAAGGTGTATTTCCTTGCTATGGTAGGCATGTTAGGAGCAGGATAGCATTGGCAAAAGCTGGACAGGAGCCGAGCAAAAAATAAGAGGACCATAAGAGAAATGTCGTGTACCGCTGGCAAAAGTAGGGTGAGAATTGCCAAGCTTAGTTGGAAAAAGAATGAAGGAAGACGATGTTAGCCCTAGTTAGAACCATATCAGTTCAAATTCAAAAGAGGATAAGAAGATAACACCCCTATCTTGGTACATAACAAACTTTCAAAATCAAACCCAATCTAGGGTTTCCACGAGTGCTTATTTAAAGGAAGCCTAACGATGAACTAATGGAATCGATCAAGAAGGCTGCACTGTGGTGAAGAACGAAGGTAGAGGGTAGATAATGGTTCAACTAGGCTTAGACCGAGAGCACTTGATCTGTTGAAGGGCTGCATCAAAAGAACTCCTTCTTTGTTTCTTATCTCTTGAATTTATTTCTAGTTTTTGTGATGATGAATCAAAACGATGATTTGTTGTTGGTTTCCCAGCCATGAACTAACATTTTAAATTGGCTAGGGGTGTTTGCGATGAACGCTTAGTATGTTCAGTTGTTAATAATTACGTGCTTTGGGATTATTGTCTATTTCACATGTGCTTACATTTCATATATTTATTGCCACGCGACAATTGGCATTAAATGCTTATTATCCCCTAATATCTTAACAGACTTAGGGGATAAGGATTAATTACCAAATACTAAGGATAGAAACTTTGACAGGAGATATTCAAGTAGATGAAACTTACACCTGAAGTGAATCTACCCCTTAGGAGTATAGATTGAATCTTCACCAAGTTAATGGTTTGAAAATTAACTATAGAAATATAAGTTTTGAAAGTAATTAACATAGGGTATTTCCATCGATAGAGGCAATACTAACTTAAAATCTGCTCGGCATTAAAACCAGAGTTTAGCATTATTAGTTGTTTCCTTTGCTAGCGTGAAATCCAAACATCCCTTACCAAGCCTTCCAATCATCTTTACACTAGTTGTTTGCCAATCTACCTGGATATTTGCTTCAGTTCTCTTTATCATTTTTATTTCTTTAATTCTTTTATTTTACTCATTCTCTCAATCGATTGCCATCACCTTTATTTTCCAGTTCACAAGTGTTAATCGTGGCAATTAATTCCTAGATAATACATATGGACACGATACTCATCTCATTGTTGTATTACTTGCTGAACGTGTATACTTGCACGTAAAAGACATATTCTTGTCATTATTTCCTACATTGACAAGAATAATACTTAATCTTTTGACATGCGATATTCTATCAACGAGTTTTTGGCGTCGTTTCCAGGGATTTGTAGAAATATATGTTTTGATATAATAATTGAAAAATGTTTTGGACTAAATTGAAAAGAATTTAAAATATTCACTAAGTCAAAAACAACTTGAAAATAAGTTTGAGGTGTTTTCAAAAGGTTTTGGCAATGTTTGAAACATTTTTAAGTAGCCAAACCAGTGCTTTTAATGTACCCGTTTCGATACAGGCACAATCTGTATCGATACATTTTGAAACTGCCCGAACCCGTTTCGATACATGGCTTATTTGTTTCGATACGGACATGGATTGTTTCGAAACACCCTATGGTGCTTTGATACGCCTACGTGGCATACATTCCAACGGTTAAAACCCCCAACGAATATTTGTTAGACTTGATATGCTCGATTTCCTTCAACCGATTTGGCTCGCCAAGGTCGGAGAAGATTGATTTTTGGGTGGAAGTTGTAGGAGCAAAAATTAGACAATGAACACAAGGATTTATAGTGGTTCGACCTTCTAACAAGCATCTACATCCACTACCTTAGCTTACCACTAAGGATTTCAACAAATTCACTCTTGAATTTCTTCCCCTTTTCTAGGCTAAGGAGGCAACCTTTACACACTCAAAGCTTTCTAACCCAAAGCTTGAGTAAACCCTATTTACAAGAGAAATTAGAGCGAACTTGAAATCCCTCACTAGGTAGATAGTTTGCAATCTTAAGCTCACTCACCCAAACCTAAACACTTGAGAAAATTTGACAATTTAGGCTCACAAGTGTTATCTATACAATGAATATACAATAAAGGCCATAAAGACAATTTGACATCATAATGTTGCTGACAATTGAAGCATTGACCTTTTCTTGATGCTTGGAGGTCCCTTTTATACTCCCAAATGAGTTTGTGGTTGTTACTAGCCGTTGAAGATGTTTTGGAGCCGTTGGGGTCTTTATTTCTTGCAATAAATGCAGTTCTGCAAGTACCCATATCGAAACATGTGTCCATGTTTCGAAACAGTCTCAAAATAGAAAGAGTCGTTATGTGAAATAAGGAGACCATATAGAAACTGGTGGGGCTGTATAGGAACGGTTGTATAGAAACGAGTGGGGCTGTATAGGAATGACCGTATAGAAACGGGTAGGGCCGTATAGAAATGGCCGTATAGAAACGGGTAGGACCGTATAGGAATGTATTTTGACATTTTCAAAACATATCGATACATATTATGTTTGTATCGAATTGGGTACATTAAAAGTACTGGTTTGGCTACTTAAAAACGTTTCAAATATTGCCAAAACCTTTTTAAACATCCTCAAACTTATTTTCAAGTTTTTGGACTTAAAGTATGTTTTAAATTCTTTTCAATTTATTCCAAAACATTTTTCAATTATTATATCAAAAAATTTAGTTCTACAATCTCCCCCCTTTTTGATATAATAAAACCAACTTGAAAATTTGTTTAGGATTATCCCCCTTAGTATTTAAAAATTTTGAATAAGAGAAAATTTGAAAATTTAATAAAGTTGAGGCTCCCCCTTGTTCACTTGAAACTTGAAAAACCAATTTTTCAAACCAATTCTCCTCTTTTTGTTATATCAAAAAGAATTTAAATAATTTAAGTTCAAAATAACTTAGGAGATTTAAAAAATTGACACAAATAAGAATTTTGGTTTTAAAATTCCCCCCTTACTCAAAGCATCATCAAATAATGTTAGTCCAACATATATGATAATCTAGTTGAAATAAAAAATAAAACAAATAAAACAACTAGATTTTACCACACTTGAACTCAAGGGAGGATGTGAAGCCTTCCTTCTTCAAGTGTTTTTCCTTGTGTGTGTGGAGCTCCCCCTCAATACTTGAGTTGTTGATCATTCTCCATCACAACTAAAATAAGACAATCACACCAAATTTGGTATCCAAATTGCTTTGGATCCATAAAAGTTAGTAGCACAAAACTTAGTTCCCTTAGGAATCCATTTTTTCAATTTCATCCTTTTTACTTGAAGTACTTAGTCCTTTTGGGATCCAAATACTTCTAAAACATTTTCTATTTATAAGTCTAGGGGCACTAGATTGTCTTTGGTAAAAGTTTGATTTTTTAAAATTATTTTTCTTTTCAAGCTCTTTGGAAAACAAATCTTTTTCCTTCTTAAGATCATCTACCTCTCTTTGATGACCTTTTTCAATCGTTTGAAGCAAATTTTGTAAGTCTAAAACTTTAAGCTCAAAATCTTTAAGTTTTGCTTCAAACTCTAGATTTGTCTTGGAAAGCAAATCATTTTCCTTTTTTCAATTTTGAAACCAACTTTTTGTTCTTTGAAAATGATGCCTTAAATTCCAAAAGCAAATCATCATAGGCATCTTGTAACTCATCAAAGGTATATGGATTAGAAATAGATGGGTTAGAACTTACCTCCCCCTCATTGAGGGCCATGAAGCATAGGTGGGCTACCTCTTCATCGGTGGAGTTTTCATCACTCCATGTCGCCATGTATGCTTTCTTTGAAGATGATCTCTTTTTGTTGGACTTGTGGGAATCCTTCATCTTCTTCTTCGATTCATGCTTAGAATTCTTCAACTCTCTCTTCATAAACCGGGTGAATTTCTTGAAGAGATGAACGATCTCTTCATCTTCACTTTCCTCCTCGCTCAAATAATCGTGTTGGCATGTGGAGGATTTGAGAGCAACGACACCCGCGTTGATGCCTAGCTTTATGATCTTCTTCTTCCCCATCTTTCTTATCTCTTCCTTCTTCTTCTCCTCTTCTTTGTCTTTCTTCATGATTTGGTGAGTAAGAAGTGACCCCATGAGTTCATCAAGCTTTAAGGTCTTGAGATTTTTGGCTTCAATGATGGCGGTCTTTTTTTAGTCCCATGACTCGGAAAGGTAGTAGATAAGCTTTCGGACAAGCTTTTCTACCAGAATGACTTCTCTATAGCCTTTCAGTCCATTAGTGATGGTGGAGAATCGACGGAACATCTTCTCAATGTCCTCTTTCGGATCCATCTTGAAGTTCTCATGCTCGTGGTTGAGGAGGCCGATCTTGGTCTCATTTACTTCATTTATTTCCTCGTATGTAACTTCAATCTTGTCTCATACTTCCTTGGCACTCTCACAAGAAGACATCTACTCATAGATGTTGAGGCTAAGTTCACAAAAGAGGAAGCGCAAAGCCTTGCAATTTAGTTCCATCTTCTTGCGGTCATCGACACTCCATTTTGCCTTGCTTCTTTGTGGTACGAACGTACCATCCTCAATAATGTCTCAAAGCTTATAGTCCTTGGATTTGAAAAAGAACATCATTATCGTCTTCCAATAAGCGTAGTTGATCCCATCGAAGAAGGGTGGCTTTGTCGATGGATTGCGCCATTGAACTAGTTGTTTTAAATGTTGTTCGAGCTTGTCGGATCGCCTCAATAGGATGTTAATCCTCTTCAATTAAGCCAAGCTTTGATACCAATTTTTAGACTTGATATGCTCAATTTCCTTTAACTGATTTAGCTCGCCAAGGTCGGAGAAGATTGATTTTTAGGTGGAAGTTGTAGGAGCAAAAATTAGACAAAGGACACAAGGATTTATAGTGGTTCGGCCTTCTAACAAGCACCTACATCCACTACCTTAGCTTCCCACAAAGGATTTCAACAAATTCACTCTTGAATTTCATCCTATTTTCTAGGGTAAGGAGACAACCTTTACACACTCAAAGCTTTCTAACTTAAAGCTTGAGTAAACCCTCTTTACAGGAGAAATTAGAGGTAAACTTGAAATCCCTCACTAGGTAGATAGTTTGCAATCTTAAGCTCACTCACCCAAACCTAAACACTTGAGAAAATTTGACAATTTAGGCTCACAAGTGTTTTCTATACAAGGAATATACAATAAAGGCCCTAAAGACAATTTGACATCATAATGTTGTTGACAATTGAAGCATTGACCTTTTCTTGATGCATGTATCGAAACGGACATCACCAAAACTACATTTATGGTGGGAAATAAAGTCTCCAACGACTCCAATTCAATCCCAACGGTCCTCAACGGCTACAAACTCAGTTGAGAGTATAAAAGAGACCTCCAAGCTCAAGGAAAGGTTAATGCTTCAATTGTAATAATATTATGATGTCAAATTGTCTTTAGAGCTTAATTGTCATTCTCTTGTATAGACAAAACACTTGTGAGCTAAAGTGTTTATGTATGCTCAATTGTATAGGTTTTGGGTGAGTTCTTAGAGTAGCAAACACATACCTATTAGAGAGATTTCTTGTTTGCTTAGAATTTCACTTGAAAGACAGTGTTTGATTAAGCTAAGGGTAGATAGCTTAATCGTTGTAATGGTTTCCTTCTAAGCCAAGAAAAGGGGACAAAATTCTTAGTGAATTTGGGAAATCATTGGTTGCGTTCCAAGGTAGTGGATGTAGGCTTTGGGTCAGAAAGCCGAACCACTCTAAATTCTTGTGTTTAATTCTTAATTTTTGCAACAAACTCAAACACCCAAAAATCCAACTTCTCCACCACTTGGCTAGCTAAATCGGTTGAAGGAAATCGAGCCTAACAATTGGTATTAGAGCGATGCTCAATCGAAAGGGATTAACATCCTATTGAGGCGGTCCGGGAAGCTCGATACAATAATTCAATCAACCGGTCAAATGGCGCAATCCATCGACAAGCCACCATTCTTTGACGGGACCAACTACGCTCATTGGAAGATTAGAATGAAGTTCTTCATCAAATCCAAAGACTAAAAGCTTTGAGATATTGTTGAAGAGGGTCATTATGTGCCACAAAGAGTAAGGCGGAATGGAATGCAGATGTTTGCAAGAAGATGAAGCTTAATTGCAAGGCTTTGCACATCCTCTTTTATGCATTTGCCCCAACATTTGTGAGAAAATGTCCTCTTGCGATGATGCCAATAAAGTATGAGACAAGCTTGAAGTCACATACGAAGGAACCAACGAAGTAAAAGAGTCCCAAATAGGTATTCTCAACCTCAAGTATGAGAACTTCAAGATGGAACCAGATGAAGACATCACGAAGATGTTCGATAGATTCTCCACCATCACAAATGAGCTCAAAGGCTATGGAGAAATCATTTCGGAAGATAATATTGTCCGGAAGCTTCTCTATTCTCTTCCCGAGTCATGTGACTCAAAGAAGACCACCATCATCGAAGCCAAGAATCTCAAGACTTTAAAGCTTGATGAACTCATGGGGTCTATTCTCACTCATAAAATTATGAAGAAAGCAAAATAAGAGGAGAAGAAGAAGGAAGAGATAAAGAAGACATGGAAGAAGAAAATCTTGGAGCTTTGCATCAACACAAATGTCATGGCTCTCAAGTCCTCCAAGTGCAACCATGTTGAATCAAGTGAGGAGGAAGGTGAAGAAGAAGGAATGGCCTATCTCTTCAAAAAATTTACCCGATTCATGAAGAGCAAAATGAATCAATCCAAGCATGAATTGAGGAAGAGAGAGAAGGCAAGCTCTTCAAGTCATAAGAAGAAGGCATATGTGGCTACTTGGAGTGATGAAGACTCCACCGACAATGAAGAAACCAACCTTTGCCTTATGGCCATCGAAGAAGTATCAAGGGTAATCTCTAACTCATCTATTTCAAATTCATATACATTTGATGAGTTACAAGATGCCTATGCTGATTTGGTTTTGGAATTTAAGGTATCATTTTCTAAAAACAAAAATTGCTTTCAAATTTGAAAAAGGGAAATGATTTACTTTCCAAAATAAATCTAGAGTTTGAAGCAAAAATCAAAGATTTTGAACTTAAAGTTTCAAGTTTATAAGAATTGCTTCAAACGATTAAAAATGATCATCAAAAGAAGATTACACAAGGAAAAATAGATTTATCCACCCTTACCAGAATCTAAAACAAGAAAGTCTGCAGGAAAAATAAATTTATCCACCTTTACCAGAATATCTTCGATTTTTCCTTCCGGAAGAACATAAGAGCGGTCTGCCAGCTGCAGAGTTACTGTCGTGGGCTGCGTCTTTCCAATACCTAATTTCTGAAAAACAGATTTTGGCATTAAATTAACACTAGCACCAAGATCACAAAGTGCCTTACCCACATATTTATCTCTGATTACACAAGGTATGATGAAGCTCCCCGGATCCTTCTTTTTCTGGGGTGGCTGCCGATGAAGAATACTCATGCAACCTTCTGTCATCTTGACCGTTTCAAATTCCCCAAGTTTAGATTTCTTTGACATGACATCCTTGAGAAATTTGGCATAACCGGGCATCTCCCTAACGACATCTAACAACGGAATATTAATATGAACCTGCTTAAAAATATCATAAATCTTTTTGAGCTGAGATTCTTGTTTAGCTTGTTGTATCCGTTGAGGAAAAGGAGGTGGGGGACGATAATCAGCAATACGTCCTTTCCACTGTATACGAATCTGAGGAGGTTTGGGTTCATCATTTTTCTCCTCTGTCGCTTCTGCTGTCGTGACAGGCTCATCGGCAGCAGTCTGTTTATTACCTGTCGGGGCAGCTTCCTCGGCAGGTCTGTCAAAGGCTGATTTTCTTACTGTTTCAGCTTCTTTTTCCGGCCCTAGTAATTTCTTCTCACTCCTAGTAGTAATAGCTTTACACTGCTCATGTGTGGGCTGCCTAGCATTTTCAGTATTACTAGGGAATCCTCCAGTCTGCCTTGGCTTAATATGTTGGGAAACCTGACCCATTTGTGTCTCCAAAGATTTCAGAGTAGCTTCATAATTCATCATTTGCATCTCTGTTTTATCCATGAATGTCTCTGTTTTCTTGACAAACTGATTCATATTCTCAATATAAGTACATGTCTGAGACATAAAAGTGGCCAGAGTCTGTTCCAGTATATTGCTCGTGGCAACTGGTGGCTGATGTTGCTGCTGCGGCGGCAGTTGCGGTGGCAGTTGTTGTCGCGTCAGCAATCTAGGTCCTCCCTGATTTTAATTGTGTGCTTGGGGATTCAGGGCATTATTAGGATTGCTCCAAGAAAACTTGGGATCCTTCCTCCAATTTGGATTATAATTGTTGGCATTGTAATTCGGCTTGTAATTTCCAACATATTTTCCTTCTTCTAGCTGTATACGACACTCATCCGAACTATGATTCCCCTCACAATTTCACAAACCTCCTCAACAGCAAATCCATGTTGTGCATCATCATTCAATAGCCTTTTCATTGCTTTAGTAAGGAATGCTACCTGTGATTTCATCGTGCTGTCGGCCTCATAATCCTTGACAGCTAATACCCATTTACCCCCTCTTCTTGCTGTCGGAAACTGCTCTTCATTCTTAGCCAGATTTTTCAATACTTGCATTGCCTCGTCCGGGTCTTTATCCAATAATAGTCTGTTTGCTGCTGAATCAATTCGAATACGAGTTTGTAAGTTGGCAACATTATAAAACTTAGTTGCTTGATTCCAGACGGGGAATCCATGCATTAGGCAGTTCCGTAGAAGAGTAGTAAATCTGTCCCAAGCCTTGTGCATCGGCTCGTCATCTTCCTGTTGAAAAGTAGCAATTTCATTATGTAATCGCTCAGATAAATGCGAAGGATTAAAACGAGATAAAAATTCACGAGACAAATCTGCCCAAGTTCTAATTGAACCCGGCGTAAGTTTATTCCACCAAGTCTTTGCTCTGTCCCTCAATGAATGGGGAAATAACCGAAGCCTCAGTATCTCCGGATTAACTCCTGGTAGTCTAAACGAACCACAGATTTCCTGGAACGTTTTTAGATGCTCCCTAGCATCCTCTGTAACAGCACCACTGAATTGACCGGCATTGTTGATCATACTAAACATGACAGGTTTCAGCTCGAAGTTGTCAACATCGATATCCGGCAGCGTGGTCTCCAGTTCTACATGATCGTTCAACATGTAGTCACGATAGGACCGTCGTTCGGCAACGGCAGTAGGGTTGCCGGCAGGCGGTATAATATCGTCGATAGGCGGGTCGTTTCCATTGTGGGCCATCTTCTCTAGCTGTTCCTCAAGGTACTCGTTCCTGGCTAGTAAGTGACGAAGTTGTTTCTTGAGATTGAATGAACGTTTGATTTCCGGATCTAATGGATACTCAGGATCTTTACCTCGATTCGATCTGCCCAAAAACAAGAAACCTTGTGAAAAGCAAGAGTTGAATGCACCAAAGAAAAACAGAAAAATAAAAATAAAAATAAAAACGAAAAGTGCAGTAAAAGAAAAGGTAGAGTTATGTTGCCAATCCACGGCAACGGCGCCAAAAACTTGTTGCGTGTAAAATCGTCTATCGCAATGGTAGTGCAAGTATACACAACACAAGTAGTAAAGTAATACGAAGTATCGGATATCGTCTCCACAGGGATTGGGCTAATAGCTTCACCTTAATTCGCTGCACGAAAGTAAATAAAATATTTGAGAAGTTGTCACGAAAATAATAGAGTAAATGCACATAAAAGAGTAAAAATATCAAGATAGAGAGAATGGGCTGGTATTGAATTGCTCAGTAGTGCAGGTATTGCAGAGTTTAGGAAATCCAGTTCTGTCGTCGTCACCCGTCGCGGCAGCACCTGTCACGGCAGCAGTCCGTTGATTGTCGCGGCAGCAAATACTCAACTCAGTACTTTCAAGTTTAGCAAGAATCCCTGATCTGCCTTGGCCTATCCCTAGGTCCAAGTCTGTCGATGATCACGTCTTGATGATACCTCCCGGCGTGAATCGAAGGATGAACACCGATTGTGTATGAATTCTTCTTTAGCCACTTAACCTCGCCTTATCCCTAGGCACGAGATAGTTCAACTATAAACTAGAGAACTTGTTCTTATTTCTTTCGTATACTTAACTCTCTCGATGCTAAGTAAATAGATAACCTCACAATGCTCTCCCGATGCTCTTGCAAGATATTAATAACCAAAATAAGAGAACTTGAAGTTTATTTTATTGAACTAAAAATTCCTAAAACAAAACAACCCTTGCAACTACTTTACAAATCAACCCGTGGCCCTAGGAAGGATTTAGAACATGTCGAAGGCAGGAAAACGGCTAGGGGTTTTGGTTATCGGTTATGGGGGGTATATCCTAGGTTAAAATACATGCCCTTATATAAGCTTTGGGCTCAAGTTATCTAAATTAGCAAGAATACAACTTTAATTGAAAGTATGATTCTAATAAAGACTAAATCATCAAGGAATCTACTTTCCAGCCGTCATCTTCTTGCTTGGGATTTTCTCGCCTTGAACTTTGGGTTTGACATATCTTTTGTTATGGGGCTTGGAAAAATATATGGTTTTCACACGACAGACGGGCTGACTTTTCTCTATCTGTCGAGGTCCACTTTGCTTTTTCTCCACAAAAACTGTTGCCGTCCTCTGCTGTCACGGCAGCACCATGGCAGCATCGTCCTCTTTGTCTGCTTGTCCAGTTCAGCTCTTCTGCTTCTCTGCCCAGCGCCTGCCTTCTCCGTCTGCTACGGCGACAACCTGCAAAAACAGCCATTCTTAGTAGAATCTGTGCCTTTAATATATTTGTGATGTTTTGCTGTAAACTAACCTAAATGCAATGAATAATGCTTGAATGCAGCAGAAATATGGGTTAAAAAGGGTGTAAATAATAGAACTTTTACACACTCAACACACCCCCAAACTCAAGTTTTTGCTTGCCCTCAAGCAACTAAGACCTAAAAGAAAAATGAAATATTTTTGTTTTGGCTTTCAAACAGTGAACTTTCCCTTACCCGTTGTTCGTTCCCTGTGACGGCAGCAACCTGTCGGATAATTTAGGATCTGTCCGGAATCTCACTATAGTCCTCGTGCAGTGTGTGTATGCTTGTGAACAGTTATATGCCAAGACTCTCTTAGTTTCACTAGAATATTCAACTCTTAACTCGAATTTTTATGCCAAAGTTTATCTTTTTGAAGGCACATTTTCATGCTTCTTTGATTTTTTTTTTGTTTTGACTCGATTTCTCTAAAGTTTTACTAGATCCAGTTTTAGGCACCTCTAGTTAACTTCCTAGAGCCGGTTTCGGGCACCTCTAGGGTTGTTGAGTCTCTTTTGCTAAACTTCTTTCCTAGAGCCAGTGTTAGGCACCTCTAGAGGCTATTCAAGTGCTAAGCTTCCTATTCTAGTTTGGCTAAAAGAAGTCTAAGCAGTATAACAGTCACAATGGTGTTTAAGTTTTCAGAACTATAGAAAGGCTCTAAACTTCTCCTTAAACTATCCTAAAGTTACTGCCACGACAGAGCTGTCATGACAGGCAAGTTCAGTTCATAGTTTTAAGCCAAATTTTCAATCTTTTCAATTTTTTTAAGAGAAAAATAAACTAAGTAAAAGACACAAAATTTAACTAAGATGTACTTGGACTCCATTAATATGGAGGGTTGCCACCCCCAAACTCGAGGGTTGCATTGCCCTCAATGCAAATGACAAAATAGAAATGAAAACATATGAAGGCAGTACATCACAAAATATATAAATAGCAGGCAGCAATGAGAAAATAAGAAACTTAAATTTTAAGCATTGTCTTCACTGCTGTTGCTGAGGCGGATTTGGCGGCGGATTCTGGCTCTTGGGGCGGGCTGGGGTGGTTGCTGTACAACCTGAATATCAGAGCTGCTACCGCTGCTGTCACTGCTGCTGCTGGCCCTTGGCAAGGTTATAGGCAGCATCATCCAAGGTGTCGAGGAACTGCTGGTGTGCATCATCATTGGGGCCTAGGTAGAGGCCATATAAAGAGTTGATGCGCTCGGCTGTGAACGACATCTCTTTCCCTCTGACAGTCACTGCTGTCGCTGTTTTGCTGCTGATGGCAACATAAAATTCTCTCACCAGCGTTTCGTTCATCTCCTCTGGTTGTTCCGCAAATTATTGCCATAATAGAGCTCTAATCTTCCTAGCGATGAAAGGCTTGAGGCCCATATTCTTTGCCTTTGGAGTATAAATGAAGCCTCGTTCTTCCCACAGATCTCTGGTTGCAAAGGACTGTGGGGGAGTTGCTATCGGTGAGCAAGTAGAGGCAACATTGTGGCGGGTTTTTCTGGAAGACATGTTAGTGCAAGGGTTGTGAAAAAGTAAATGAAAGCAAATGAAAACTAAGGGGGGGAGCAAGTAAGAAAGGCAGAAGTGAGTGAAAATGAAAATGAAACGGGGTTTTATAGAAAAGGAATTACTGCCCGTTGAAGCTGTAACGGTAGGCGCGAATAACGGGGCGGCTGTTCGGCTTTAGCGTGTCTGACGCATCTGACACACGTTTCCGTGTCTGCTACGCGTCTGTCACACGTTTCTACGTCTGTCGTGACAGCATGGTGACAACCTGTCTTTTTCGTGTCTGCCGCGGCAGCTAGAACGACATGCTTCAATATTGGGCTTTGTTGGGCTGATGGATGGGTGGTGGGCTGAGTTCACTTCTCATGTTCTTCTTGGCTCCTTTATTTCCTAACAAACAATAAACATAAAAAAATATTCAAATAAAATAAAATTTATTTCCTAATAAATAATAGATAATAAATAAAAATAAAAATAAAATTTAGGTTAAATTAGGGATGCCAGGTGGAGCATCTCCTAAGGTAACCACTTCCTGCATTCCTGGGGCTTCAGTCCCCTTATAATGCTTGAGGCGCTGTCCGTTGACTTTGAATTGGTGCACGTCTTTTAATGAGCGGATTGTGATGGAACCATGGGGAAAAGCTTGTACGACTTGGAATGGGCCAGACCATCTAGATTTCAGTTTCCCTGGGAAAAGTTTCAGTCTAGAATTGAACAACAATACAAGCTGCCCTGGGCAGAACTGTCGTGGTAGCAACTTCCTGTCATGCCACTTCTTAGTTTTCTCCTTGTAGATTCTTGCATTGTCGTAGGCCATTGTTCGGATTTCTTCAATTTCATTCAGATCTAACAGCCTTTTCTGTCCTGCCTTGTCCAAGTCCATATTTACTACCTTGATTGCCCAGTATGCTCTGTGCTCTATCTCGACAGGTAGATGACATGTTTTCCCATAAATCAATCGGTATGGAGACATGCCCAATGGAGTCTTAAAAGTTGTCCTATATGCCCATAACGCATCATTGAGAAGTAAAGACCAATCTTTCCTAGTTGGCTTAACCATCTTCTCAAGAATGTTCTTAACTTCCCTATTAGATATTTCAGCTTGTCCATTGGTCTGTGGGTGATATGTTGTCGCGATCCGATGCTTGGCACCATATTTCTTCAAGGCGGCAGCAATAACCTTATTGTCGAAATGTCTCCTTTTGTCACTGATAATCGCCTTAGGGATCACAAACCTAGAAAAGATGTTTTTTTGTAAAAACCTTTGGACTGTCTTAGCATCATTCTTTTGAGTGGCGATAGCTTCAACCCACTTAGAGACATAATCCACTGCTAGGAGGATGTATAAATTTCCACATGAAGATGGAAAGGGTCCCATAAAATCAATCCCCCAAACGTCGAAGATTTCGACTTCTAGAATGTTCTGCAGTGGCATCTCGTTTCTCCTTGAGATGTTTCCTGTCCGTTGGCACCGGTCACAGTTCTTGTAGAAGATTTGAGCATCTTTATACAGTGACGGCCAGTAAAACCCTGACTGCAGCACCTTGGCAGCAGTTTTATTGCTTCTTAAGTGACCTCCATACTGTGAAGCATGGCAGTGATGAAGAATGTCTTCTTGCTCTTCTTGTGGTACACACCTTCTTATAACCTGATCTGCACATATTTTGAAAAGAAGAGGTTCGTCCCAATAATAATGCTTAACATCATTTTGGAACCTCTTCCTGGCTTGGTAATTAAGATCAGAAGGAATTATTCCGCTAACTATAAAATTAACGAAATCAGCATACCATGGGAGTGCAGAAGACTTACCTGCCGCCATGGCTGTCGCGGCAGTGATTGCGGCAGCAAAGAGCTGCTCGTCTGGGAGGGTCTCCAGTATGTTTGTCTCATCTATTGGTAGACTCTGTCCCTTCTCCAACCTTGACAAGTGATCTGCCACCTGATTTTCTGTCCCTTTTTTGTCCTTAATTTCAAGGTCGAATTCTTGCAATAGCAGGATCCACCGTATCAATCGAGGCTTTGCATCCTTTTTCGCGAACAAATACTTCAGGGCAGAATGGTCTGTGTGCACTATTACCTTCGTCCCAAGTATGTAAGAACGAAACTTGTCAATGGAGAACACCACAGCTAGTAACTCCTTCTCTGTGGTGGTGTAATTCACTTGGGCGTCATTCAGTGTCTTGCTGGCATAATATATGACATGAAATAGCTTGTCTCTCCACTGCCCAAGTGCTGCCCCGACAACATAGTCATTAGCATCACACATAATCTCAAATGGTTGTGTCCAGTCTGGTGGCTGTACTATTGGGGCTGTTACCAGTTTTTCCTTCAGAACCTTGAATGCTTCAGTACATTCATCATTAAAGTCAAAGGGTCGGTTCTGCTCCAAAAGATGGCATAGGGGCTTGGTGATTTTTGAGAAATTTGCAATGAATCTCCGATAAAAACCAGCATGTCCCAAGAAACTTCTAATACCATTGACTGTGGTCGGCGGCGGCAGCTTTTCGATCACCTCTATCTTAGCCCTGTCGACTTCTATCCCACGTCAACTAATCTTATGGCCAAGGACTATCCCTTCATCCACCATAAAGTGGCATTTTTCCCAATTTAAGACCATGTTTGCTTTTTTCACATCTTTCAAGTACCTTTTGTAGATTGCCGAGGCAGCTCTCAAAATCGTCTCCAAAGACTGAAAAATCATCCATAAAAATTTCAAGGAAGTCCTCCACCATATCGGAGAATATGGCCATCATGCACCTTTGGAAGGTGGCGGGTGCATTGCATAATCCAAACGGCATTCTCCTAAAAGCATGCGTTCCGTAGGGGCATGTGAAAGTCGTTTTTTTATTGATCCTCCGGTGCGATAGCAATTTGATTATACCCTGAATAACCATCAAGAAAACAATAGTAAGGTTTACCCGCTAATCTATCAAGCATTTGATCAATAAAGGGTAAGGGAAAGTGGTCTTTTCGGGTAGCTTTGTTAAGCTTCTAATAGTCCATACAAACCCTCCAACCGGTCCCAGTCCTGGTTGGGATTAACTCATTGTTTTCATTGGTTACCACGGTCATTCCTCCTTTCTTGGGAACGCATTGCACCGGGCTCACCCATTTACTGTCGGACATGGCGTAAATAATACCAGCATCTAACCATTTGATTATCTCTTTACGCACCACCTCTTTCATCTCATGGTTTAGCCGCCTTTGGGCATCTATAGTCGGCTTATGATCTTCTTCTAAAAGGATTTTGTGCATGCATAACGCCGGACTAATGCCTTGAATATCAACTATCGTCCATCCAATTGCCTTCTTGTGCTGCCGCAGCATCCCTATTAGCTACCGTTCCTGTTCCTGTGGCAGCTTAGAAGAGATGATTACGGGCAACGTATCATTTGAACCAAGAAAAGCATATTTAAGCTGCCCTGGCAGGGGCTTCAGTTCTAAGGTAGGTGGCTCAACTGTAGATGGCTTTTGAATTGCATGGTTATCCGAAGTGTAATTTAAAGGTTCGAATAACTTACCTGGACGATCGCCTATCCAGTTTACCTCCTCCTGATCTTCAATATTAGATGTATCAGATTCAGAGGAGTTGCTGTCGTCGGTGCTATCGTCAGTGCTGTCGTGACAGTCCTGTAAGTGGCTGCCGCGGCAGTGACCAATTTTTATGTCGTGACAGCCCGACCTGATGCAGGGTTGATCAAAGGTAACTTCAGTGATAGCCTTGCATTCCTCGTCTGCATCAGCATGCTTCATAGCTTGGAGAACATTCAACTTAATCTCTTGATCCTTCACTCGCATGGTGAGTTCTCCTTTCTCCACATCAATCAGTGATCTTCATGTGGCTAAGAAGGGTCGCCCAAGGATGATTGGTGCGTTTTCGTCTGCCTCACAATCTAAAACAAGAAAGTCAGCAGGAAAAATAAATTTATCCGCCCTTACCAGAATATCTTCGATTTTTCCTTCGGGATGAACATAAGAGCGGTCTGCCAGCTGCAGAGTTACTGTCGTGGGCCGCGCCTTTCCAATACCTAATTTCTGAAAAACAGATTTTGGCATTAAATTAACACTAGCACCAAGATCACAAAGTGCCTTACCCACATATTTATCTCCGATTACACTAGCACCAGGATTACATGGAGCATAATGATGCATCTGTCCAGATTCTATCTGCATCCATGAGGAACTTGGAAGTTCAGATAGGACAGATTGCCAACACACTTAATTCCAAGCCTCTAGGGACTATGCCAAGTGATACAAAGGATGCTCAGAAAAAATAAAGAGAACAATGCAAAACGATCATTGTTCGGAGTGGCAAACAAGTTGAGAATGAAACGCCTGGCAAACAACCAATTATTTACCAAGAAGAAAAGTCAGTACCAACAGACAAACCCAAGGATGCTGAGAAAGGGGAGGCAAGCACAAGAAATGGCATACCGCAATCTAATGCCAACATCACCTCGACAAAACCAGCGGAGCCATCATTTTTCTACCCATCACCACCTTTTCCACAAAGGCTTCAAAAACACAAGCAAGATCAATAGTTCAAGCGATTCTTGGAAGTCCTTAAACAACTGCAGATCAATATACCATTAGTGGAAGCTCTCAAATAAATGCTTAACTACATTAAATTCATGAAGGACATCTTGTCTAAAAAGAAGAATTTGGGTGATTTTGAGACTGTCACACTCACTGAGGGGTGTAGTGCAATGATAACCAAAAGATTGCCACAAAACCGAAAGATCCTGGAAGTTTCACTATCCCCTGCATGATTGGCAATAAATTCATGGGTAAAGCATTGTGTGATCTGGGAGCCAGCATCAATTTGATGTTGATTTCAAGAAACTTGGTATTGGTGAAGCAAGGCCTACCACAATAACACTTCAATTGGCAGATCAATCTTATGCACATCCCAAGGGTAAGATTGAGGGTGTGTTGGTAAAAATAGATAAATTCATATTCTTCGCTAATTTCATTATTTTAGAATATGATGATGATATTGATGTCACAATAATATTGTGATGATCATTTTGTTCCACGGGCGGGACCTTAAATGTTAAAAAGGTGAGTTTACTATGCATATGAATGACCAACAGGTTACGTTTAACATATTTCAAGATCTTAAGTGTGCTGATCAGAGCCGGCTATGAGGGGGAACGACCGCTCAGGGCCCCCCAACAAGCCTAGGGCCCCTAAATTTTAATTTTTTTTCCTAGATAAATAAATTAATTAATCTAATAATGAAAATAATGTGTTTGTTAAAAATTTAATCATATTTTCATGATTTATTAAAGAAAGGCTTAACTACAAAATAAGTGTACAAACTATACTCTTTTTTTATTTTTAGACACTAAAATGTTTTTTTTGGGTCAAAATAAGTGTCTGAAGTTTACTCTGTGGTCATTTCTAGATAACAACCGTTAAAAAATTAAAAACAAGTGCTCAAATTATGCCGCCTTTTGTTTTAGGTGTCTATTTTTAAAAAAAATATTAGTGCCCAAATTATGTCGGTTTTTTTGTTTTAGGTGTCTAAAGTTTTATTTTTTTATATAAAAATAATGATCGATACCTCAAAATGATAACGAAATAAACTTTAGGCACCTAAAGCAAAAAAAAATGTATATAGTTTGAGCACTTATTTTGTAGTTGAGACTTAAAAAAATATTACTTTGATTGTTCAAACTAATAAGATATGCTTTTGTTATATAGAGGTCAATTTTCTAGTTTTCGCTCAGGGCCCCGAAAATTTCCGAGATGGCCCTGGTGCTGATGAACCTGAGGAATGCCAAGTTGTTGAGCTGGTGGAGTCCACTATCAATGTGGACATAACACAACTTTGACAAGGAGCAAGATGATGAAGATATGATGAGTGAAGAATCTGAGGAACCAACCATGCTGAGTGAAGTCATGAGTTATTACGGGAGATATGAGCCACTTGAGCTGGCTGACAGAGAGATCAGAGCACCAAAGACATCTAGTGAGGAGCCGTCGGACTTGGAACTGAAACAATTACTAAGTCACCTCAAACATGCCTCGACATCAAAGGAGAAAGAAGCAGAAAAGCCTAAGAACTACTAGGGTGCTGAATTTGATCAAAGGTTCTCGAGAACTACAACAAAGAGATACTTCAGTTTTCTAAGGTGGTTGTTCAAAGCCACCATGGTAAAATATTCTCTTTCATTGTACAATCGAGATTTTGGTATACTCAAAGGAAAGTAATCATTCGTCTTTCTACATTGGTTATTCAAACAAAAGATTGCCACAGTCTACCATTCACCTGCCAAAGGCCAGAAATTGAAGCACTACTGGGAAGGAAGTCAGATTAATGCCAAGGAGACCATTCTTCTTGTGAACATTTAGTAAATTTTTGCCAACCCAGTCTGATCATTGTAAATAGGTTTAGGGGAGTTATTTTCTTTTCAGTACTTAGGATATCTTAATTTTAATTTTTTTGGTTTTTCGTTTTATTTCTTTTTCTATTTTGAAAGGTATTTAATTCTTAGCACATGAAATTTATCCAAGAGAACTTGCCGAGTTTTGCTGCCAAAACACCCAAGGCTGAATCGACCGTTTAATTACCAACTGATGTTGTATCATTTCCCTTCTTGATCTATCAACGCCAAGAACTCCTCCTTCAGAAATTCCAAAAGGTTGAGGAACAAAACCCGACACTCTGGCAGTATATTAGGGCCTGAGACAGTGCCATTTGGACAACTCTCGAAGCCTTGTCCCCCAATCCTTTGCCACCATATCCAGATTTCTCATCAGAATTTCATGCACCTGAAGGAATGCCAGCCAACCCTCAGCCTAATCATACTGCAGCCCAGCAATCTGATGCCACTATACCAATATCACCTACCAAAGAAAATTCTGCCAAGACTGAGATCCATCACGTGGACGCTGAGCATGAAGATGAAGTTCATGTAGATGATTTCATGACTAATGTTTCGAATCTACAGCTAGAGTGGAAGAAGTCAGTGACACAAAAACAAGGATCCTTCCTCAAAAGAACGACTCGCTCCACTCGCCAAAATCATTCCTTAGGGGATTCGTCACCCCCTTAACTCCTTACATTTATGTTTTTCATTTTTAGCATGCATTGCATGTGTATATATGTGTTTTCATGCATTGAGGAAAATGCCCACCTTAAGTTTAGGGGTTTGTGTTGCCTCACATTTAGTGTTATGAAATGCATTTTATGTTTATATCTACATTTTTTTGTTGCCATGTAGATTAGGTAGAATCAAGCATACCAAACCATTATTTTTTTTGCCAAGGCTTGATTGGTTTGATTAACATAACCACTAGCATAGTTAGAGTTTGTACTAGTATACTTTGTCCGATGATGAAATTGGAATCTTTAGTTAGCATGAGCCAACATATTAGTAATGCTAGGATTGCTTGGCAATTGATCTCTAGTTTAGGAAAGTGAAGTCTCAATTAACACGTAGTATGCATCTAGCACCCAAAACAAACTTAGGATTCTTGAAACTAAACTCGAAATAAAAAAATATAAAAAAAATTATGACATGGTAAAAAGAAAGAATAAGGCAACAATGTTTTGCCAAAGGCAAGAAAAATATAAAACTCTCCTTTTTCCTTAGAGATAATAAGTAGCTTGTGGCTTCGTGGTTTGCTCCCTTTTAGTTTTCAAGCCAAAAAATGTTAAGGTATGAGTATGACGAGTAAGCCTAGTAATGTCCGGACTAATGTGGGGCTTCGTTGTATGCTCCCTCTTACTTCTCACGCCAAACAGTATTACGACGCAAGCCTGAAAATATTGCCAGCAAAATCCCTTGGTGAATAAAAGAAAAAATAATAATTTTGAGTTTGGGTAGTAAATTTGACTAAGGCTGTAAAAGGATACTTGATGCATATTGTTTGCACTTCATGCACAGTTTATGACCTTAGACTAAAGTTATATTATTGCACTTGAATTTGCTTATTTGTTGGCATTACTGCACTGGGATATATGAGGACAAAACTAGAGCCATATTCTACTTACAAGCATGTGTTGTCAATCAGGAAAATTTTGTCGAGGTACTTGTTTTATTTTTCTATTTTCTTAATTTTAGTTGCATTACTTGAGGACAATAAATGAGCTAGGTTTGGGGGTGTTAACTCCTCAAAAATAATATTTTTCATATATACATTACTATGCTTTTACTTGACTTTGAGTACGTATTTGTGCATTTAGCTAGTAGAATCAAGCATTTGCATTAAGGTTGGAAAGTTTCTTTTGCTAGAGTAAATGTATATTTCCTTGCTATGGTAGGCAGGTTAGGAGTAGGATAGCATTGACAGAAGTTGGACAGGAGCTGAGCAGAAAACAAGAGGACCAAAAGAGAAATATCAAGCACCACTGGCAAAAGTATGACGAGAATTGCCAAGCTCGGCTGGAAAAAGAATGAAGGATGATGACGCCGGCCCTAGTTAGAACCAAGTCAATTCAAATTCAAAAGAGGATAAGAAGATAACGCACATATCTTGGTGCATAACAAACTTTCAAAATGTACATGAGAAATTATGAGTCGAGTATTTTCACATCAAACCAAAAAATTTAATTTTTTCGAGTCAAGTCGAGTTATTGGAATTTCTATTTTATAATTAAAACTTTATTTTGAATTTTTGAGTCGAGTTTATGAAATTATGAGTCTAGTATTTTCACATCAAACCTAAAATTTTAATTTTTTCGAATCAAGTCGAGTGTTGCACTTCCCTACATATAATTTTTAATTTTAATTCGTGTTTGTCCCAAGAAAAACTTCGGATTAAAATTAAAAATTATATGTAGGGAAGAGCAACACTCGACTTGATTCGAAAAAATTAAATTTTTAGGTTTGATGTGAAAATACTCGACTCATAATTTCATAATCTCGACTCAAAAATTCAAAATAAAGTTTGAATTATAAAATAGAAATTCCAATAACTCGACTTGACTCGAAAAAATTAAATTTTTTGGTTTGATGTGAAAATACTCGACTCATAATTTCATAAACTCGACTCAAAAATTCAAAATAAAGTTTGAATTATAGAATAGAAATTCCAATAACTCGACTTGACTCGAAAAAATTAAATTTTTTGGTTTGATGTGAAAATACTCGACTCATAATTTCATAAACTCGACTCAAAAATTCAAAATAAAGTTTGAATTATAAAATAGAAATTCCAATAACTCGACTTGACTCGAAAAAAATTAAATTTTTAGGTTTGATGTGAAAATACTCGACTCATAATTTCATAAACTCGACTCAAAAATTGAAAATAAAGTTTGAATTATAAAATAGAAATTCCAATAACTCGACTTGACTCGAAAAAATTAAATTTTTTGGTTTGATGTGAAAATACTCGACTCATAATTTCATAAACTCGACTCAAAAATTCAAAATAAAGTTTGAATTATAAAATAGAAATTCCAATAACTCGACTTGAGTCGAAAAAATTAATTTTTTTGGTTTGATGTGAAAATACTCGACTCATAATTTCATAAACTCGACTCAAAAATTCAAAATAAAGTTTGAATTATAAAATAGAAATTTCAATAACTCGAATTTTTTAGTAGTTAGTGGACTAAATTTTTAAGTTTGAGTTATTAAATAGAAGCAATTTGGGCACCTAAGTTTCAAAGGGTATACTTTGGGCACCTATTTTTCATCTAAGCATTTATAATATTATTGTGTTAATTGATTGTAAAGTTTTAGGATTAAAAAATGAATTTTTAAAAATTTAAGGGTGAAATTATAAAGAAACATTTTTATTAGTGACTATAATGTTTACTTTTTTAAATTGAGGAGAAAAAATGTACATGAGATAAATTTTAATGGCTATTGCAGTAATTTATCCTTATTTTACTTTTGCCACATCAGCAATCCGTTAGGGATTAACGGAGTTAACGTCGGAGTGACCAAGTATTTACACATCGAAAACGTAGAGGACTACTAATATGCACTTTTCAAAAGTGGTGACTAACTCTGTACAGACGCTAAACGTAAGTGACCCTGCAGTAGTTTACCCTATATAAATTTATACATTAATGATAGGATTGGGGTTTAGAGATTTAGGTTGTAGGGTGTAGAATTTAAGGTTTATAATTAGAGTATAGAGTTTAAGTTTTAGGATATTAAGGCTAGGAATTTATCTTTCAATCCAATTCGCTCTATCCATAACTTCAATATTCAAATCTTTGATCTCACTCAAATAATTGTTATACGTCGTTTTATTAGTTTAGTTTTAATCAAAAGGGACGTAGTTTTGGTGTTTAGAATTGGGGTTAAAATCTCGGATGGTTTTTATGATCAAATGGAATAAAAAATTCTCTCTCTGTTGTTTGTCTCCCTTTGCTCTATCTATTTGTTTTCCCCCTTTGAAATACTTGTTCTTAGATTTGTACTGCAGCCATCTGTCCTAGCCAATTTCCCCCCTTAAATCTTTCCTACTTTTTCTAAAAATTCCTTAAATTTTTATTGCTTTCATTCCCAATTTATCTGATTCTCCTATTCTTCCTACTACTTAGAGCTTTGGACATGGTGAAGCTTCAAGCTGATTTTCACGAGTTGGAAAAGCCAAGATCGAGAAAAGTATTACTGAGAAGGTCCAAAATATTAGATTGGAGGTTATTAGCGTTGGTCAAGAGGTGATGGAAATGAAAACTTTGGTGGAAGCTATATTGGGCCAATCGAGCATCTCGAATAGAATTTTGGGAAACCAAATTCGAATTTAGATGAAATTATTGACCCAGTTACATGTATTTGGATAGGCAAATTAAACTTGAACTTTGCCTGCAATGCCAAACCAGATAAATGAATTCAGGGAACTTCAAATTTTGGTGATAATTTGTTTAGGGAATTTAAAGGCTCGGCTACTGGTATTATGAATAGAAATGCATTGATTGTTGAATTGGATGGATACCAAGGAGCATTTTTATGAGAAACAACATTCTGGCATATGTGATTGATAATGCAAATCTGTGTTGTACTATTTATGTGAAAGAGATTGGAAGTAATACATGTTCTGACTTTATTGATTCGAATTTGCATGTGAACTCACATTCTGTTATTGAACCATTTCGAGAAATTTAGCATTAGAAAACGTTTCTATGGAATCATTATTGTTGGTTCTCGAAGGAGTAATGAAGAATATTTGGAAAAAGTTTGGATTGCTTGGCTTTAGCTTATGTGTTTGGTGTTTGTGTGAATAATGCATTGGTTGACATGTATACGCAATGTGACTCCATAGATGATAAGGCAATTTATGATGGTTGGGTCAAGGTTCCATATGATGGACTTTGTATTCTCTGTGGAAGTTTTGACAACAAAGATGGTATGGATTATCAATGATCTAGTATATCGTTCCACTAGATAAATATCTAATAGGGTGTCGGTAATAATATCCTAAAATATATTTCCTTAATCCTAATGCTTTCACATATAAAATCAAACATCCTTGTACATATCAATCGAAAAACAGTATGTTTCAAATTCTATAATCTCTAAGCACAAAATCAAAACAACAACAACAAAAAAAAGGGCAGAAAGCCCAAAGAAGGAGGAATCAAAATCAATCACATTGGGGGATCCTTACAATAGTAAGTGCAATAACAAACGTTGTCTCTGCAACATCCCAAAGCAGCAGGTTCCTTAGAACATTCTTCCATGCATCTGTGAAACTCGCAAGAGTTTGTCTCAATAACCTTATGACAGGTATGTTCAGGGATCCTGGCCGCATACGCTCCATGTTTAACCAACTCAGGACAAAATCCAGTTGCTGTAGGTTTAAACAAAACAAATGCAAATGAATTTTTAGCATTCAAAATATATATATATAAGAGAGAAGCAAAACCTGAGGCAAGAAGGAGCAAAAGAGAGCAGAAGGTCCAGGATATCCTCATTTAATCTTCCTGTTGGCCCAGAGAGATTTGGGAGTGTGCTATATAGGCAAAGGCTCTTTGAATAAAGATGGTCAAGATTACGTTAAGCTTCTTGCTTTCAGCACATATTCTTTACTTTGCTCGTACTTCTCAACACTGCCATTTGGCTTATACAAAACTTTCCTATCTTTTTACTTCCCTAAGTTTCTGCAAGCTCTTCTTTTTGAATTTGTGGTTACTCTCTACAAATGCATTCTCAGCTCTCATCAATTGTGAATTGTCCTTCCACAACCGAAAACAGTTGATGTTCACCTCCTTCCACAACCGAAAACAGTTGATGTTCACCACCCTTTGCCGGTGAAGAAGTTCAAGGGCAACAGTCGAAGCCACCCTCACCAGTTCTGATAAGGCAGCTACTATAGTAGGAATAATTTGGTTTAGTTTTCAATGAGTTTAGAGCGTGTTATAGAATGTGAAGTAGCATTTTTATCGAAGCCAAACTTATTAGAGTTGATTAGGGTTAATTTTTAATTCATTTAAACTTGGTTTTTATAATTGTTAATATTGGCCAATCCCGTCATCCGAGAGGTTGGTTGCATCTACTTGGCTCCCGGAGGGTTTAACAAAACTTGCCTTTTAAATTTTGGAACATGAAGACAATACAAAGACAAAAACAAATGCAATACTTGGGAGGGTAAATGAAAATGTCTGGAGAAATTGAAAGTATAATAATCCAAATCCAAAAGAAGAGAGTAGATCTAGTAACCACCCTTGAGATCATTAACAACATCATATGGGATGGGGGTAACAGTTTCAAGCGTAGCGCCCTCCACCATGAAACCAGGTTTAGGACCCTCTGGCTGCCTCTTAGTGCTAATGACCTCACCCTTTGCCTTGGCCTCCGCCTTGAGTTGATCGTTCTTCACCTTCCTCACCTTCAACTCTTCGGTGCACCTTGAAGGCTGAACGTGTTCAACCCGCACATGAATCCTCTTCCTGATAATCCTGTTTCCCACCTGAGATATACCACAACAGTGCTTCAGATGCTAAATTGGAACAATGATAACAATAATGGCTAAATATAAGCAAATCTAACTACATTTAGCACAACAGTAGAATAAATGAACTTCATTTCTCAATATACCTGCTTGTTGACTTCAACGCCGATGGCGCGTTTTGTTACATTCCAAACCCGACCAGTGCGGCCGTGGTAGAACTTGTGAGGCATACCTTTATGAACGGCGCCGTTTACCTTGACGTCGACATGGTCACCGATCTTGTAGGTCCTCAGGTAAGTCGTCAAGGGAATGTAACCCTTCTTCCTGAAGGGTCTGGAGAAGGAATCCCTTGTTCGTGCGCGGACACCGTGACCGGCTGGCATCTTTTCCCTCTCAGGTTTTCTTTTTCCTCTAGCCCACTTGAAGAAAGAGTGTGGCGATGAGCTTTACCTACCTCGAGAACCCTAATTCTGATCATTTTATAGCCGCATCTTAGGGTTTCCTTTCCTTTTTCCGGTTCGGAATGGGCTTTGGTTCTTATTTGGGTTTTCCTTTCCAACTTCTAAGTCCATCTACAATGCCGACCGGTTTAAACTTATTTTAGATGAAGATCCAAAGACGAAAACTGGGATGGCTCAAACAAATATTTTTTATTTGGGTAATGTTCACAAACAGTCCCTTTCGTTTGGTGTTTGTTCTAGTTTGGTCACCAGATTTCAAAACAGCTTATTGTGGTCTCTTACGTTTATAATCTGTTTTATTTTAGTCACTTTGCCGTCATTCTCCGTTACAGGAGTAACGGCCGGCTGACATGGCAATTTTAAAATTAAAAAATTCCACGATCTTTGTTTTCTTCATAAAAAAACTAACTTTCTTACGGAGAGAAGAAAATCCCAGTGGAGTCTTTTGGCAAAGAATATTGTTAAAGAAAATGAAGTTACAACACTTACAAGTATACAAACCCAGAAAAATATGGATGCTTAATTAGATAGTGGGAAGGGGAACACACAAAGTAATTTTCAAGAAGAAAGAAAAAAGTTCCCAGTATCTTTTTTTGTTTGGTTTAAACTGGGTATGTTTTTTTTTCCTTTAATATCTAGATCATTTTCTTGCATAGACTCGTTCTACCTCATGTTTTATCTCTCTTTTCTGGGTTTTTGGGGTTTTCTTTGATGCTTTAAGTTGCATGCAGGAATAAACTTTCTTTCTTTTTCTTCTTTCGGATCGTGATGGGACTCTTTGGAAACATAGTTCCTAAAACAGCAAGTATGTTTTGTTTTATGTCGATGTCTTAACCTTAATGTTGTATCTTCTGGAATTTTTCCTGCCGGTTGTTTGCTGATCAACTTGAGTTTCTCTTTATATGCAGAGAACTTCCGAGCACTGTGCACAAGTTAAGTGACTGATCTCATCGATGTCTTGTATGCGTTCGATAAAATGCCTGACATGGTTTTCGATTACAGGGGAAAACGGTATCGGAAAGTGGGGGAAACCTCTCCACTACAAAGGCAATACATTCCATCGGATTATTCCGCATTTTATGATACAAGGAGGTGACTTTACACTCGGTGATGGAAGGGGCGGAGAGTCGATTTACGGCGGGAAATTCGGGGATGAGAATTTCGAGCTGAAGCACACAGGTCCCGGTAAGCTACCCATGTTCATGCTTTAAAAGGGTCAAAATGGTTAACTTTCTTTCTCAAGGAATGGTAGTGACAAAGCAAAAATTGTTTGTTTCGCATAGGTATTTTGTCCATGGCGAATGCAGGGCCCGACACCAACGGCTCGCAGTTCTTCATTACAACCGTGGCAACCAGCTGGTAAATACGAATTTGCAACCGATGTAGATGTTATATAAGTTCATTCCTTAACTTGGCATTTCCTACAGGTTGGATGGGAAACATGTTGTGTTCGGAAAAGTGCTCTCCGGGATGGATGTGGTTTACAAAATCGAAGCCGAAGGAAGGCTGAGCGGCATGCCCAAGAGCAAAGTTGTGATTGTTGGCAGTGGCGAAATCGGTGTTGGTGTTCTTGTTTTCCCGCGCTGATGCATTGGAAATGGACGACTACGATTTCAAGATGAAGGACGTGTGCTATGCGACGTCGGCTGATCCGACGGTGGTGGGTGCGGTGGAAATGAGATCGGTAGATGAAAGAACGAAGATCCTGGCGGTGGAAGGCGGGGTAGCGATGAACAATCCAACGGCGGCGGCGATAATACACGTGTATTATACACGTGGAATTTTTTTAATTTTAAAATTGCCATGTCAGCCGGCCGTTACTCCTCTAACGGAGAATGACGGCAAAGTGACTAAAATAAAACAGATTATAAACGTAAGGGACCACAATAAGCTATTTTGAAATCTGGTGACCAAACTAGAACAAACACCAAACGAAAGGGACTCTTTGTGAACATTACCCTTTTTATTTTTTTTATTTTTGAGTTCAACAGTATTCCAATTTCCAATGCCTATTTTATTTTGTATGTTATATTTCATACAATAATGATTTCAACTGTGGTATGACTAAATCACTCGTCTCTATTTTTTTATTAAATAAAGAAATAATTATATTTTTAAAGTAGATATTAAAATTAGAACATATATAACAAAAAATAATATAATTTTTTTGATTATTCGACTAATTAATAAATATTAAAAAATATTAAACGCTTAAACATATTTAATTTCACGTCGTCTTGTATATTTTATCAATAATATACTCATAAAATTCAATTCAATCAACTCATGCATTAACATTTAAATAAATACAATATTATTTTGGATTATTTGAGAACACTTTATATTATTATATAAAATTAATGACTGAAAATATTATAAATTTATAGACATATTTGCTAAAACTAATGATGACGGAAGATAGTAATAATACTCAATTATGTTTTTGGCTGTTATGGGTAAACCAAGTTTGTAAAAGCTGAAAAATTTAGTTGTGGGCAAACCAAGGTTTGAGGGGATAAAAATAGTGAGCAAACTAAAGTTTTGAAAATTAAATTTGAGTGTTTTTTATTGCTTTTGAATTTTTTTAGGTGGAAAGACTGATTTGGCCCTCCAAACATTACTTATATAACTTGTTTTTTTTTTGTCAAATTACCTATTCTTTAACTAGAATGTTAATTAGACCATTAAATAATTATTGGTTTTGATGTGGCACATATATGCAAGGAGAGACGCGTGATTTTTATGTTAGGAGAGAACCTATAAAATTTTAAGGGGGCGAACTTATAAAACTTTAGAGGGGCAAAAATAGATTTTCAATATAGAAAATACATAGAATTTTTTTAAAATTTTTGTAAATCATATATGAATTTCAAATTTTTAAGGGGACTTCCCCCGCTAAGTCCATCCCTGCATATATGTAAAATAAATTTTAAATTACATGACATATAGGCCATGTTTGGCATTTAGCGGATTGCATTACCTGATAGCGGATTACATTAGATGGTTTGACTAGCGGATTGTATTAGATGATTGTATAAAAGTGTTTGATGAAATTAACTGATAGATGATAGTTGTTTGATTATTTAAATAAGTAAAGTGACATATAAGGACATGATTATATTTGATACTTATTTGAATAGTTTATTAGTTATCTATATTTTGTATCTATTAATATTAATTAGATTATGAAAAATAATTTATTATAATATTACTAAGCATATTTGAAGGATCTATATATTAATTTATTATTTATATAATTAATTTTAATTTAATCAATTATTAAATTTAAATAAAAATATAAACGTGTTGGAATAAAAAGAAAAAAAACAAAAAAGTATTAGTTTACATATGTCACAATGTAAATAGGTGAGGTTAAAGAATTAAAATAGAAATAGTTAAATTTAGGTTATTTGGAGATTTTTGATAATTGTTAAGGGTAAAATAGTATTTATAGTTCTTATGTCAAAACCTCTAATTTCAAAAAGCTCATATTAGTAGCTTTTTCAAAATTAGAGGTTTCACCTAATCTACTATTTAAATCCGCTCTTTACCAAACATTTAAATTAGCATATTTGACCGGTCAAACCTCCAATTTTAGCTCAAACCTCTAATTTTGGCTCAAACCTCTTTTTACCAAACAAGACTATAATCTATTACGTGCTTGCACATAAAATATAATTCTATTTTAATATAGATTTATAAGAAATAATTAAATTTTAAATAAAATACTAAAAAATAAAAAATAGAAGAAACGTGGGAAAGAACTCTCATGGTAGAATCTATAACTTTAGCTAAAAGACCATCACCCATAACGTTTCAAGATAAATCTTGAATGGTAATTAAAATTAAAATGGAATTATAGATTCTCCCATCATTTAGGATTAAGGACTTTTTTTCATGTTTTTTTTAAATACAGATTAAACTTTAAATTTATCCTTAAAATATAACAAGAGCTAAAATTTTAGAATTGTAAACGTTAAGGGTTAAAATTATCCTTATCTTTTTTAAATGTTTTTACCTTTTTAATTGTTTTAATAGTATTAATGTGTTTTTTTATTTTAATAAATTTTTAGTTTAAATGAAAATGAAATTATATTTCATGTAACACCCGTGTTTTGGGGTTAGAAGTTAGTCGGGTTAGTTGGTCCGAGTCGGTAAAATTAATTTTAATCAAGTTGACCTAGGCTTGACCTAATTGAGCTTTTAAATAAAAGAGAGTGATCATTTGGTAATTTAGCCAAAATAATTTGAAAAAGTAGACAACCTTTTTGAAAGTTGAAAAGAACAAAAAAAGTGGTCTTCTCCTCCATTTTCTCCCAACGTGAAAATCAAACCTAAACCCCTCTCAAACCCCATCTACTATTTCATTTGATTTCTTCCTCATCTCAAGGGCATTTTTAAAGGTAATTTATATTTGAACTCTCCTCTTCATCCTCTACATTTACCTAGTTTTAAAATTTAAAACTATCATCTTTTGAAATTTGGGGATTCAATGAAAGCTTTAGTTTTTATTGGGTTTTTCAATTGGTTTTGAATTATTAAGTTGGGTTTTGGTTTAGTCACCTTAAAATACACATAATATGTTAAAATGAGTAAGTTTGGGTGAAAACCCGAAATGGGTCCTTGTGGCCATTTTTGAAGTGTCTAAAACTTGGATTTTGGTGAGTTTTAGGTATTTGTTGAAGGCTGATGGTTTAAGGAGGTTAGGAAGGTGTTTTGGGACCATTTGGGTGTTTGAAAACATAGTTTTCAGCTAGGTTTTAGGGGAGCTCGAAAATGGACATTTTGGGTGATTGTTGGGTTTGAAATTGTTGAAGTGTGGCTTGTGTTTATGGGTTGAAGTGGTGACTGAGTTTTAGCATTGATTTGTGAGTAATGGATGTGTTTTGATTGGCTAGAAACAAGAGGAGACATTGGAGAAGCATCGGGATCGAATCCGGGCATATAAGAGGCTTGCTTTGGTTGCTAAGGAAGGGTGGTGAGTAACTTTAAATATGTTTTAAAGTTGGTTCAAGTGTGTGTAGTGTATGTGTTGGAATGTGCTTGGTAGGCCTTTCCTATGTGGGAGTTGAATTGGTAACTTAACTCATTGTTTTATATGGATGCTATTTATGCCTTGCCTATTTGATTGTGAGAAATGTGGTTTAGATGGTATATATGTACCTTGATATATGTATGTGATGAGCATGTGATAGAAATGGTGGATATGTGATGTGGTTAACGAAATTGGCACTAATTAACTTACCGGGTGTAAATGATCGATCATTAGGATTAGTGTGCACACAAATTGAGTCAAAACGTGTGTGGCCTTGATGGCGTTGTGTCATCAAAGAGGAGTACGGTGATGTAACATTCCACCGGAAATTTATTTATATTCTACGGGATGATGAGTGGAATCCCATTCGTAGGGCATGTGGTGATGAGTGGAATCCCGCCCATGCAAGGTCCGGTGATGAGTGTAATCCCACCGAGGTAATGTGGTTGTTGAGATTAAATCTGCACATCCGGGTAAACTAATAGTGGCCAATGATATTGCTCTTATGTTTATGATGTTTTGATAATTGAGATATTTGTTGTTGAGCTTAGTATGATGTGAGATGCCATATTATGGCTCTTGAAAGACTAGCTATGTTGACTTGTTGATTACCTATGTATGTTGTATGTGAGATTAAGGGATTGAATGCTTGAACCCTGCATTGTTGATGTTTTCGAGTTTAGAGCATCCTCACTAAGCTTTTAGCTTACGCTCTCATTTTCAACAATGCAGATCATTAGCGTGGTGATAGAACGGAGCAAGGCGAAAGGGGCTTTCCAAGTTTTTGTTGATCAAGTACGGTTTAGCAATTATATAGTAGTTTAGCAATGTGGCAAGAGTGTGTTTTGTATGAGCGATGTATGACTCCTATATGTGTTTGATGTTTATGAATTGACTTGATTGTAAACATGTTATGTCTTGCCAAATGCTTGTGTGATGGCATGCCTTAGGAATGTTTAAGTTGCTCTTGGATAACACGTAAACCTTATTGTGATGAATTGTGCCTTTTGGCTTTTAAGTCTTCAAGCATGCCCTTATATGTAATGTTGCCTTTTGTGTAAATGCCATGAATGGATGTTTCATCTTATGTCTTGTGTGTTTGAGCATGTTTTGATATAGGGACCATGCCTCTAGTTCATGTATGTTGTGTTGAGTGCTTCTTGGGGTCGTTTAGGGCCTTTAGAATTGTTGAGAAATGTTTAAATCTAGTTTTTCGAAGGTTGCAAACAGGCCGTGTTTCGAAATAGGCTGAGCCGTTTCGGAACGGGTAAGGCTTCAGGGACCCCATATCGGAACTCGTTTCGATACAGTTTGGCCACTGTGAACCCCTGTTTCGAAACGAGTATTGGAACACTTTGGCTATTGGAAATCTGAGAAATTGTCGAGATGAAAGCGTTTCGAAACGGGTCTAAGGGTTTCGAAACGGTCAATATCTCGTTGACCATGAGAAGTTGACCGTTGAGGGTGTTTCAGAATGGTTGACCCCCGTTCCGATACGGCCTCCTCGTATGGGCTTGGGGTAGTTGACCAGGTCAAGGCGTTTCGATACGCCTCAATGGTGTTTCGAAACGGCCTGCCTAATGGAATAAAAATTGGACTGTTTATTTGTCGGTTTGAGTTCTGTTGCGTGCTTTTTTTCAAATTCTTCCGCTGATGTGTTCACATAGGACTTAAATGTGCCTTTAGAGAAGATTAATTTAAAAGAAAAAAAAATTTAGGGTTGCTAACCTAGGGGAAACTTTAACGGGTTTCGCTTCGGTTTTCCCCGTGTGGCCTACTCGGACCGGTCATCCGGCCAGACCGAGACGAGGGGGTTACATTTGTTGGTATCGGAGCCTGAGGTTACCGAGACCTCGGGCAGGTAAGTGAGGTAAGCTTGATGTGTTAAGTAATTGTATTGCTTGGTGTGTGCCTTGTCATGAAATCTTATTGTTTGAATGTTCGTATAATGATTTGAAGCATGAGTTGTTGCGTTTGGTGTCGAGTCGAGTGCCCATTGCTACTATTACTTAATTTAAAAAGATTTTTGTAAAGAGAGTACTTGAGCACTGTTGGACCCTTGCTTTGGCTAACGTAATCCTTATATGTTTGTTGTTGTAGTTATTATCTTGCTAGTTGTACCATGAGACCACGTGGGAGGCTTAGGATGGTTCGACCGGAACCACGGGCAGCGGCTCCAGGAGTTGAGCCAGTAGTTAGAGTTGAGGCTCAAGTGGGAGAGCCTGTGGTTAGAGATGGAGGTCCTTCACCACCTCCACCATCACCACCTCCTCCACCAGGAGTAGGAGGCAAGGTCGGGGCCGAAGGAAAGGGACTTTAGGGAGGCCAAGGCGGCCAAGGACCGGCCGGAATAGACTTAGCTCCTTTGGTTCAGGCGATAGACGGGGCATTTCAGGCTGCAGTGGCTGGGGCTCAGGCAGCAGCACATCATTAGGGAGAGGGCACTGGTTTTCCATTAGAGAGACTCCGTGGTCTAGGGGCCGAAGAGTTCAGAGGGTCTACCCCGGAGAGATCCGAGTTGTGGTTTGAGAAGACTGTCTGTATCCTCGCACAGATGGGATGTACCGGAGAGGACAAGTTAGGGTGTGTTGAGTCTCTGCTTCAAGGTGATGCCTACACTTGGTGGGTCACCATTACTACGGGTATGGATGAGGCCGAGATTACTTGGGAGTTCTTTGAGTCAGCACTGGGTCCGCGATACCTCGATGAGAGGAAGATGGAGTTTATAGCTTTGCTTCAGGGGAGTATGAATGTGACAGACTATGGGATCCGATTTGTCAGACTGAGTCAGTATGCATCTGAGCTTGTTCCTACTGAGGTGGAACGATGTAACAGATTCCGTTATGGGCTGAATGAAGAAATCAAGAGGTATACTCTAGTTTCAGACTACACTGATTTTGATGTCTTGGTCGCGAGGGCCAAAGACTTGGAGCACAGTTTGGGCTTGACCAAACGATCTGGTGGTTCTAGTTCGGGTAAGAGGTCCACTGACTTTGATAGAGGCGATGCCAAGAGGCATCGGAACAACAGGCATCATTATGATCATAGGCGTGGTGGCGGCAACCACGGTAGGGGCCAACAGGGCCAGAGGGCTGGTGGGAAGTTGCCCACGTTTGCTACTTGCGGGAGGAACCACACCGGTGAGTGTTGGGGAAATTTCCACTCGTGTTGGAGTTGTGGGGCTAGAGATCACATTAGGCGTGACTGTCCACATCAGGTGGGGCAGGCACCAGCTCAGGCTCCTGCTAGAGCCAATGACTTTCAGAGAGGCCGCGGGCGCGATAGAGGTAACTTCAAGCCGAGGAATGATGGTCAGAGGAACATAGCACATGTAGTTGCAGTCCAGCCAGAGGGCGGAGGTCAGGCCAGAGTTTACGCTCAGCGTGGGGATCAGTAGGACACATATGTGATCGCATGTAACTTCTCGATACAGTCTTTGGGTTTTCTTTCTTTGATTGACTCTGGGTCTACACATTCCTACATATTGAGTGAGCATGCACAGTCGTTGAATTTGCCTTGTGAAATGTTAGAAGTAGGAGTTAGTGTTACTAGTTCCTTTGGGGACATGGTAGTAGTTAGAAAAATGTACAGAAGGTGTCCGTTGATGGTTCAGGGACATGTGTTCCCAGTGGATATGATGGAGCTACCTTTATATGGTTTTGATGTAATTTTGGGTATGGACTGGCTCACGGAGCATAGAGCTAGGATAGACTTTGAAACCAAGAGGATTTCTTTAAGGCTCACAGATGATTATGAGATTGTAGTGGTGGGTGAGAACGTGAAGTTCTTGTCCAATGTAGTTTCAGTTCTAGAGGCTAAGAGGTTAGTTGAGTTGGGTTGTGAAGCATACTTGGCCTATGTGATGAACCCTAACATGAGTGAGGTTAGACCTCAAGACATCCGGACAGTGTGTGACTTCCCTAGTGTGTTTCCGGAAGAGTTGCCTAGGTTACCACCGGACAGAGAGGTAAAGTTCACCATTGAGACTTATTCTGATTCAGCTCCTGTTTCGATTGCTCCGTATCACATGACACCGAAAGAACTGAAAGATTTGAAGACTTAGTTGCAAGAGTTGACAGATAGAGGCTTCATTCGACCTAGTTCTTCACCTTGGGGTGCACCAGTTTTGTTTGTGAAGAAGAAGGATGGAAGCATGAGAATGTGTATAGATTACAGACAGTTGAATCAGTTAATAGTGAAGAATAAGTATCCTTTGCCTAGAATTGATGATTTGTTTGACCAATTGAGAGGAGCATCAGTCTTTTCGAAGATAGACTTGAGATCGGGTTACTACCAGCTAAAGGTAAGAGAGGTTGATGTACCGAAGACGACCTTTAGAACTAGGTATGGTCACTGTGAGTTTTTAGTCATGCCTTTTGGGTTGACTAATGCACCGACTGCTTTCATGGATATGATGAATATGATTTTTCATCAGTACCTAGATCAGTTTGTAGTTGTTTTTATAGATGACATCTTGGTGTATTCGCGAACGGAGGAAGACCATGACCGGCACTTGAGACTAGTTTTGAAGACTTTGCTAGATCATCAGTTGTATGCGAAGTTGAGCAAGTGTGAATTCTGGATCCGAGAGGTAGTCTTCCTAGGACATGTAGTGTCAGCCGATGGGATTAGAGTTGATCCGAAGAAGATAGAGGCCATTGTTGAATGGAAGCAACCAAAGTCTATAACAGAGGTACGTAGCTTCCTAGGCTTAGCTGGATAGTATAGAAGATTCGTAGAGGGTTTCTCGAAGTTGGCCGCTCCATTGACACAGTTACTTTAGAAGAGTGTTCAGTTTGAGTGGACAGATGCAAGACAGAAGGCCTTTGAGAAATTGAAAGAAGCTTTGACCCAAGCACCGATCTTGATTCAGCCAGAGTCCGGGAAAGACTATGTAGTTTACAGTGATGCTTCTTATGTAGGCCTAGGTTGTGTTCTCATGCAAGACAAAAGAGTGGTGGCTTATGCCTCAAGACAGTTGAAGACCCATGAGCGTAACTATCCGACCCATGACATAGAGTTAGCTGCAGTTGTATTTGCTCTGAAGATTTGGAGACATTATTTGTACGGTGAGAGATGCACAGTGTACACAGATCACAAGAGTTTGAAGTACATTATGACTCAGCGAGATTTGAATCTTAGACAACGTAGGTGGCTAGAGTTGCTAAAAGACTATGATCTTACCATTGAGTACCATCCGGGTAAGGCCAATGTAGTGGCCGATGCATTGAGTAGAAAGATAGTCGTGGACTTGAGAGCCATGTTTGCTAGATTAAGCTTGTCCGGAGATGGTGGCTTGGTAGCCGAGCTTCATGTTAGACCTACACTAGGTCAGTTGATTAGAGAGAAGCAACTCTTAGATAGATCTTTGGCACCTCACGTGCAAGATATAGCCGAAGGTAGATCTTCATACTACAGTTTCAGTACCGATGGGATTTTGTGTTTCAAAAATAGGATAGTTGTGCCAGAAGACAATGACTTGAGAAGTATGATCTTGACTGAAGCACACAGTAGTCCGTTTGTTATGCATCCTGGAAGTACGAAGATGTACTGTGATTTGAGTACTTTTGGGTTGGCTTGAAGAGAGATGTGGCCGACTTTGTGAGTAAGTGTTTAGTGTGTCAGAGGGTGAAGGCGGAACATCAGGTTCCCTCAGGTTTGTTGCAACCGTTGAGAATTCCGGAATGGAAATGGGAGAATATCACCATGGATTTTGTTTCGGGCTTGCCTTTGACTCCTACGAAGAAGAACTCAGTGTGGGTTATTGTTGATCGTTTTACGAAGCGTGCTCACTTCTTGACAATCAATACTACTTACACTTTAGATAGATTGGCCGATCTGTACGTTGGTGAGATTGTTAGACTGCATGGTGTGCCGAAGTCTATTGTGTCCGATAGAGATCCGAGGTTCACATCTCGATTTTGGGAGTGTCTGCATACAGCGTTGGGTACCCGTTTGAACTTCAGCACTTCTTATCATCCTCAGTCTGATGGACAGTCAGAGAGAGTCATACATATTTTAGAGGATATGTTGCGTTGTTGCATCATTGATTTTCAGGGTACTTGGGAGAAACACTTGCATCTAGTTGAGTTTGCTTACAATATTAGCTTCAAGTCGAGTATTCAGACGACTTCATATGAGGCCTTGTATGGCCGGAAGTGTAGAACCCTAGTTTGTTGGGCCGAAGTGGGACAGAAGTTGTTACCTATGCCGGATTTGCTCAAGGGGACAACTGACAAGGTAAAGTTGATTTGCGATCGATTGAAGGCTACTTCGGATAGGCAGAAGTCCTATGCCGACTTGAAGAGAAAGGAAGTTGAGTTCTTAGTGGGTGAGAAGGTATTCTTGAAAGTGTCTCCGTAGAAGAAAGTAATGAGATTTGGCCGAAAGGGGAAGTTGAATCCGAGGTACATAGGACCGTATGCGATTCTGAGGAGGGTTGGTCCAGTTGCTTATCAGTTGCGTTTGTCGTCCGAGCTAGAGAAGATACACAATGTATTTCATGTTTCGATGCTCCGTAAGTATAAGTCCGATCCATCACATGTTATGCCTGTAGAGGAGATTGAATTGAATCCGGATTTGACTTATGAGGAAAAACCAGTTGAGATCCTAGCTTTTGACAGTAAGGTGTTGCGGGGTAGATCGATTGAGTTAGTAAAAGTGCGGTGGCAACGTCGAGGTGTGGACGAGGCCACTTGGGAGAGAAATGAGGATATTGAAAGGCAGTTTCCGTATCTCTTTCAGTCAGGTAATTTCGGGGTCGAAATTCCTTAAGTGGGAGAGAGTTGTAACACCCGTGTTTTGAGGTTAGAAGTTAGTCAGGTTAGTTGGTCTGAGTCGGTAAAATTAATTTTAATCAAGTTGACCTTGGCTTGACCTAATTGAGCTTTTAAATAAAAGAGAGTGACCATTTGGTAATTTAGCCAAAATAATTTGAAAAAGTAGACAACCTTTTTGAAAGTTAAAAAGAACAAAAAAAAGTGGTATTCTCCTCCATTTTCTCCCAACGTGAAAATCAAACCTAAACCCCTTGTTGCGTGTAAAAGAGTCTATCGCAATTGTAGTGCAAGTGTACACGACGCAAGTAGTAAAGTGATACGAAGTATCAGATATCGTCTCCACAAGGATTGGGCTAAAAGAGTAGGGAAATCAAGATAGAGAGAATGGGCTGGTATTGATTTGCTTAGTAGTGCAGGTATTTCTAAGTCTCGGAACTTTAGTTCTGTCGTCGTCCCCGTCGCGGCAGCACCTGTCGCGGCAGCAGTCCGTTGCTTGTCGCGGCAGCGAACACTCAACTCAGTACTTCAAGTTTGGCAAGAATCCCAGATGTGCCTTGGCCTATCCCTAGGTCCAAGTCTGTCGATGATCACGTCTTTGATGATACCTCCCAGCGTGAATCGAAGGATGAACATCGATATTGATGAATTCTTCTTTAGCCACTTAACCTCGTCCTATCCCTAGGTCCGAGATAGTTCAACTATAAACTAGAGAACTTGCTCTTATTCCTTTCGTATACTTAACTCTCCCGATGTTAAGAAAATTGATAACCTCACAATGCTCTCCCGATGCTCTTGCAAGATATTAATAACCAGAATAAGAGAACTTGAAGTTTATTTTATTGAACTGAAAATTCCTAAAACAAAACAACCCTTGCAACTACTTTACAAAACAACTCGTGGCCCTAAGGGGAATTTAGAACATGATGAGGGAAGTAAAACGGCTAGGGTTTTGGGAAGAAAGCTAGGGAATCGGTTATGCCCTCCTAGGTCGAAATATATGCCCTTATATAGGCTTTGGGGTCCAAGTTTTCTAAAATAGCAAGAATACAACTTTAAATTAAAGTACAATTCTAATAAAGACTAAATCTTCAAAGAATCTACTTTCCAGCCGTCATCTTTCTTGCTTGGGATTTTCTCTCCTTGAACTTTGGGCTTGACATTCCTTTCGATCTGGGGCTTGGAAAAATATGGCGATTTCACACGATAGACGGGCTGAATTTTATCTATCTGTCGAGGTCCACTTTGCTTCTTCTCCTCAAAACTGATGTCGTCCTCTACTATCACGGCGGCAACCATGGTAGCATCGTCCTCTTTGACTGCTCATCCAGTTCCAGCTCTTCTGCTTCACTGCCCAGCGCCTGCCCTTTCTGTCTACTACAGCAGCAACATGCAAAAACAACCAATTTTAGTAGAAACCGTGCCTTTTAATATATTTGTGATGTTTAACTGTAAACTGACCTAAATGCAATAAATAATGCTTGAATGCAGCAGAAATATGGGTTAAATAGGGGGCAAATAATAGAACTTTTACACACTCAACACACCCCCAAACTCAAGTTTTTGCTTGCCCTCAGGCAACTAAGACCTAAAAGAAAAGTGAAATATTTTTGTTTTGGCTTTCAAACAGTGAACTTTCCCTTACCCGTCGTTTGTTCCCTGTGACGGCAGCAATCTGTCGGATAATTTAGGATTTGTTCGGAGTCTCACTATAGTCCTCGTGCAGTGTATGCATGCTTGTGAACAGTTATACGCCAAGACCCTCTTAGTTTTACTAGAATATTTCAGCTCTTAACTCGAATTTTTATGCCAAAGTTTATCTTTTGAAGGCACTTTTTCATGCTCCTTTGATTTTTTTGTTTTGACTCGATTTCTCTATTTTTTTAAGCTAAAGTTTTACTAGAGCCAGTTTTGGGCACCTCCAGCTAACTTCCTAGAGCCAGTTTCGGGCACCTCTAGGGCTGTTGAGTCTCTTTTGCTACTTCTTTCCTAGAGCCAGTGTTAGGCACCTCTAGGGGCTATTCAAGTGCTAAGCTTCCTATTCTAGTTAACTAGAAGAGTTCTAAGCAGTATAACAGTCACAAATGTGTTTAAGTTTTCAGAACTATAGAAAGGCTCTAAACTTCTCCTAAAAACTATCCTAAAGTCACTGTCACGACAGGGCTGTCACATCAGGTAAGTTCAGTTCACAGCTTTCAGCCAAAGTTTTCAATATTTTCATCATTTTTTTAGAGAAAAATAAACTCAGTAAAGACACAAATTTTTAAACTAAGATAGACTCCATTAATGGAGGGTTGCCACCCCCAAACTCGAGGGTTGCATTGCCCTCAATGCAAATGACAGATAAAAACAAAAGATAAGGCAGTACATCACAAAATATATAGCAGACAACAATAATAAGATAAGAAACTTAAATTTTAATCGCTGTCTTCGTTGCTGCTATTGAGTCGGATCTGGCGGCGGGCTCTAGCTTTCGGAGCTAGCTGGAGCACGGGGGAGGCAGATGTGTTCTTTGCTTTGGCCTCCCTTGGTGGCTGGATCCTGGTTAGGGAGATGTGAGGGGGTTGCTCCATAACCTGAACTTCAGAGCTACTGCTGCTGCTCTCCCCGCTGCTGCTATCACTGCTGCTGCTGCTGCTGGCTTTTGGCATGTTATTTTTATCGGCCATCCGCTTCTGCCTCTTCACCGGTGAGAATTCCTTCAACAAATTCCTCTTGATAGAGGGTTCAGTATCACTGGCGGCCCAAACAGAAGAGGAGGAGAACCCATCAACAAAGGCATCAAGATCCTCCGATGCCATTCGACGTTTTGTGCCTCGGGCAGATGGTTCAGCATGGTTGCTGCCTGCTGCTGTCGGGGCAGGCGATGGCGTTGAGGCGGCAGAGGGTGTCCATGGGGTAGCAGTAGGTGTAAAAGTGTGGATAGGTGTAGTGACAGTAAAGTAATGTGCAAGAAAATTGGGGAAGGCAGCATCATGGAAATTTAAAGAATTTTGTATAAAAGTTACCGTAGAGGCAGCAAAGTCCCTGATGAAGGTCATTAAACCCAGCTGTCGTTCCTCCAACTTCTGAATGGCAGCTAATATCTAGGCAGAAGAGTCTGTCGGGGCAGCTGCTGCGGCAGTTGGTTCAGTGTTTGGATGCTTTGTCGTGTCGGTTGTGGTGGCAGCTGGGTCGAATGACGAGAGAGGAGTGGCATCAGTTAGCTCCATAAGGCTGAGGATGTTCTTTTCAGTCCAACCTTTACCTTGGACTCGCAAGTCAGTGACCACTTCCGGTACGCCATGGCCACGGCAGGGTGAGGTGATGAGGTACGGGAGGAAAAGGGGACCCGTCGGTCTATGCGTACACTCCAAAATGCTCTCTCGAATATAACTGCCCACATTAATGGGCCGTTCATGTAGAATAGAGTGTATCAACGCTAACCTCGGCTGGTCGACTGTGGTGTTGTGGGATGACGGCATGATCCTCTTTTTTATGAAGGCATTCCATAACTTTGCCTCCGGCAGCAGTTGGGTCCGCGTTACCGTCCTTGGATTTTTCCGGCTGGTATTCCATTGAGTTCCCTCATCCGTCAGTTCTACCATGACAACGTCATAGGCAGCAATGTCTAATGTGTTGAGGAACTGCTGGTGAGCGTCATCATTGTTGCCAATGTAGAAGCCATATAATGTGTTAATGTACTCTGCTTCAAACGACACTTCTTTCCCTCGAACCATCACCGCTATTGCTGTCCTGCTGCTGATGGCAGCATAAAATTCTTGAACCAACGTCACATTCATTTCCTCTGGCTGCTCCGCAAAAGTCTGCCACTGTAAAGGTCTAACCTTTCGGGCTATGAATGGCTTGAGGCCCAGATTTTCCTCCGTTGATGTATAGATAAAGCCTCTCTCTTCCCACATATCTCTGCTGGCAAAGGAACATGGGGGAGTTGCTGTCGGTGTGGAACTGGAGGCAGCATTTCGTCGGGTTTTCCTAGAAGACATTTTTGTGCAAGGGTGTTGGAAATAAAATGAAAGCAAATAAAAACTAAAGAGAGAGCAAGTAAGAAAGGAAGAGGTGAGTGAAAATGAAAAATGAAACGGGGGTTATATAGAGAAAGATTTGCTGCCCGTTGAAGCTATAACGGCAGGCACGAATAACGGGGCCAGCTGTTATACGTTAGCGTGTCTGATGCGTCTGTTACACGTTTTCGCGTCTGTTACGTGTCTGTGACATGTTTCCGCGTCTGTCGTGACAGCGTGATGACAACTTGTATTTTCCGCGTCTGTCGCGACAGCTGTAACGACAAGCTTCAAAAATTGGGCTTTTTGTTGGGCTGGTGGATGGATGGTGGGCTGAGTTCACTTCTCATGTTCTTCTTGACTCCTTTATTTCCTAAAAACAATAAAAAGAAAAACATTATTCTAATAAAATAAATCTTATTTCCTAATAAATAATAAGTAATAATAAAGATAAAATTAAAAATAAAATTTAGGTTAAATTAGGGATGCCAGGTGGGGCATCTCCTAGGGTAACCACTTCCTGCATTCCTGGGGCTTCAGTCCCCTGATAATGCTTGAGGCGTTGTCCGTTGAATTTGAATTAGTGTCGTCTTTTAATGATCGGATTGTTATGGCACCATGGGGAAAAACCTGTACGACTTGGAATGGGCTAGACCATTTAGATTTCAGTTTCCCTGGGAAAAGTTTCAGTCTAGAATTGAACAACAGTACAAACTGCCTTGGGCAGAACTGTCGTGGCAGCAACTTTTTGTCATGCCACTTCTTAGTTTTATCCTTGTAGATTCTTGCATTTTCATAAGCCATTGTCCGGATTTCTTCAATTTCGTTCAGATCTAACAGCCTTTTCTGCCCTGCACTATCCAAGTCCATATTCACTGCCTTGATCGCCCAGTATGCTCTGTGCTCAATCTCGACATGTAGATGACATGTTTTCCCATAAATCAATCGGTACGGAGACATTCCCAATGGAGTTTTAAAAGCTGTCCTATATGCCCATAACGCATCATTGAGGAGTAAAGACCAATCTTTCCTAGTTGACTTGACCATCTTCTCAAGAATGTTCTTAACTTCCCTATTAGATATTTCAGCTTGTCTATTGGTTTGTGGGTGATATGCTGTCGCGATCCGATGTTTGACACCATATTTCTTCAAGGCAGCAGCAATAACCCTGTTGTCGAAATGTCTCCCTTCATCACTGATAATCGCCTTAGGGATGCCAAACCTAGAAAAAATGTTTTCGTGTAAAAACTTTTAGACTGTCTTGGCATCATTCTTTTGAGTGGCGATAGCTTCAACCCACTTAGAGATATAATCTACTGCCAGGAGGATGTATAGATTCCCACATGAAGATGGGAATGTTTTGCGATAGCAGTTTTGTTGCCTCCTAAGTGACCTCCATATTGTGAAGCATGACAGTGATGAAGTATGTCTTCTTGCTCTTCCTGTGGTACACATCTCCTTATAACTTGATCTGCACAGATTTTAAAAAGAAGAGGTTCGTCCCAATAATAATGCTTGACATCATTTTGGAACCTCTTCCTGGCTTGATAATTAAGATCAGAAGGAATTATTCCACTAACTAAGAAATTAACGAAATCAGCCTACCAGGGGAGTTTAGAAGACTTACCTGCCGCCATGGTTGTCACGACAGTGATTGCGGCAGCAAAGAGCTGCTCGTCTGGGAAGGTCTCCAATATGTTTGTCTCATCTGTTGGTAGACTCTGTTCCTTCTCCAACCTTGACAAGTGATCTGCCACCTGATTTTCTGTCCCTTTTTTGTCCTTGATTTCAAGGTCGAATTCTTGCAATAGCAGGATCCACCGTATCAATCGAGGCTTTGCATCCTTTTTTCGCGAACAGATACTTCAAGGCAGAATGGTCTGTGTGCACTATTACCTTCGTTCCAAGTATGTAAGAATGAAACTTGTCAATGGAGAACACCACAACTAGTAACTCCTTCTCTGTGGTGGTGTAGTTCACTTGGGCGTCATTCAGTGTCTTGCTGGCATAATATATGACATGAAATAATTTGTCTCTCCGCTGCCCAAGTGCTGCCCCGACAGCATAGTCACTAGCATCACACATGATCTCAAATAGATGTGTCCAATCTGGTGGTTGTACTATTGAGGCTGTTACTAGTTTTTCCTTCAGAACCTTGAATGCTTCAGTACATTCTTTATTAAATTCAAAGGGTCGGTTCTGCTCCAGAAGATGGCATAGTGGCTTTGTGATCTTTTGAAAAATTCGCAATGAATCTTCGATAAAAACCAACATGTCCCAAGAAACTTCTAATACCCTTGACTGTGGTCGGCGACGGCAGCTTTTCGATCACTTCTATCTTGGCCCTGTTGACTTCTATCCCACGGCAGCTAATCTTATGGCCAAGGACTATCCCTTCGTCCACCATGAAATGGCATTTTCCCAATTTAAGACTAGGTTTGCTTTTTCACATCTTTCAAGTACCTTTTGTAAATTGCCTAGGCAGCTTTCAAAATCGTCCCCAAAGACTGAAAAATCATCCATAAAAATTTCAAGGAAGTCCTCCACCATATCGGAGAATATGGCCATCATGCACCTTTGGAAGGTGGCGGGTGCATTACATAATCCAAACGACATTCTCCTAAAAGCATACGTCCCGTAGGGGAATGTGAAGGTCGTCTTTTCTTGATCTTCCGGTGCGATAGCTATTTGATTATAACCTGAATAACCATCAAGAAAACAATATTAAGGTTTACCCGCTAATCTATCAAGCATTTGATCAATAAAGGGTAAAGGAAAGTGGTCCTTTCGGGTAGCTTTGTTGAGCTTCCGATAGTCCATACAAACCCTCCAACCGGTCACAGTCCTGGTTGGGATTAACTCATTATTTTCATTGGTCACCACGGTCATTCCATCTTTCTTGGGAACGCATTGCACCGGGCTCACCCATTTGCCGTCGGAGATGGCGTAAATTATACCAACATCTAACCATTTGATTATCTCTTTACGCACCACCTCTTTCATCGCATGGTTTAGCCGCCTTTGAGCATCTATAGTCGGCTTGTGATCATTCTCTAAAAGGATTTTATGCATACATAACGCCGGACTAATGCCTTGAATATCAGCTATCGTCCATCCAATTGCCTTTTTGTGCTGCTGCAACATCCCTATTAACTGCTGTTCCTGTTCCTGCATCAACTTGGAAGAGATGATTACGGGCAACATATCATTTGAACCAAGAAAAGCATACTTTAGCTGCCCTGGCAGGGGTTTTAGTTCTAAAACAGGGGGCTCAACAGTTGATGGCTTTTGGATTGCATGGTTATCCGAAGTATAGTTTAAGGGTTTGAATAACTTACCTGGACGATTGCCTATCCAATTTACCTCCTCCTGATCTTCAATATCAGATGTATCGGATTTAGAGGAGTTGCTGTCGTGACAGTCCTGTAAGTGGCTGCCGAGGCAGTGACCAATTTTTATGTCGTGACAGCCCGACCTGATGCAGGGTTGATCAAGGATAACTTCAGTGATAACCTTGCATTCCTCGTCTGCATTAGCATGCTTCATAGCTTGGAGAACATTCAACTTTATCTCTTGATCGTTTACTCTCACGGTGAGTTCTCCTTTCTCCACATCAATCAGTGATCTTCCCGTGGCTAAGAAGGGTCGCCCCAGGATGATTGGTGCGTTTTCATCTGCTTCACAATCTAAAACAAGAAAGTCAGCAGGAAATATAAATTTATCCACTCTTACCAGAATATCTTCGATTTTTCCTTCCTGATGAACATAAGAGCGGTCTGCCAGCTGCAGAATTACTGTCGTGGGCCGAGCTTTTCCAATACCTAATTTCTAAAAAACAGATTTTAGAATTAAATTAATACTAGCACCAAGATCACAAAGTGCCTTACCCACATATTTATCTCCGATTACACAAGGTATGATGAAGCTCCCCGGATCCTTCTTTTTCTGGGGTGGCTGCCTATGAAGAATACTCATGCATCCTTCTATCATCTTAACCGTTTCAAATTCCACAAGTTTAGATTTCTTCGACATAACATCCTTGAGGAATTTGGCGTAACCGAGCATCTCCCTCACGGCATCTAACAGTGGAATGTTAATATGAACTTGCATAAAAATATCATAAATCTTTTTGAGTTGAGATTCTTGCTTCACTTGCTGTAACCGTTGAGGAAAAGGAGGCAGGGGACGATAATCAGCAATACGTCCTTCCCACTGCATACGAATCTGAGGAGGTTTGGGTTCATCATTTTTCTCCTCTGTCGCTTCTGCTGTTGTAACAGGTTCATCGGCAGCAGACTGTTTGTTACCTGTAGGGGCAGCTTCCTCGGCAGGTCTGTCCAAGGCTGGTTGTTTCACTGTTTCAGCTTCCTACTCTGGCCCTGGTAGTTTCTTCCCACTCCTAGTAGTAATGGCCTTACACTGCTCAAGTGTGTGCTGCCTAGCATTTCAGTATTACTAGGAAATCCTCCAGTCTGCCTTGGCTTGATATGCTGGGAAACCTGACCCATTTGTGTCTCCAAATATTTTAGAGTAGCTTCATGATTCGTCATCCGCATCTCTGTTTTATCCATGAACGTTTTTGTCTTCTTAACAAACTGATTTATGTTCTCAATATAAGTACCTGTCAGAGACATAAAAGTGGCCAGAGTCTGTTCCAGTATACTGTTTGTGGCAGCTGGTGGCTGTTGTTGCTGCTGTTGCGGCTGCAGTTGTTGTCGAGTTAGCAATCTAGGTCCTCCCTGATTATGATTATTGTGTGCTTGAGGATTCAGGGCATTATTAGGATTACTCCAAGAAAACTTGGGATCCTTTCTCCAGTTGGGATTATAGTTGTTGAAGTTGTAATTCGGCTTATAGTTTCCAACATACTTTCCTTCTTCTAACTGTATAGGACACTCATCCGAACTATGATTTCCCTCACAGATTTCACATACCTTCTCGACAGCAAATCCATGTTGTGCATCATCGTTCAAGAGTTTTTTCATTGCCTTAGTAAGGTATGCCACATGTGATTTCATCGTGCTGTCGGCCTCATAATCCTTAACAACTAGAACCCGTTTACCCCCCTCTTCTTGCTGTCGGAAACTGCTCCTCATTCTTAGCCAGATTTTTCAATACTTGCATTGCCTCGTCCGGGTCTTTGTCCAATAATAATATGTTTGCTGCTGAATCAATTCAAATACGAGTTTGTAAGTTGGCAGGATTATAAAACTTAGTTACCTGACTCTAGACGGGAAATCGATGCATTGGGCAGTTCCGTAGAAGAGTAGTAAATCTGTCCCAGGCCTCGTGCATCGGCTCGTCATCTTCCTGTTGAAAAGTAGCAATTTCATTACATAATCGCTCAAATAAATGTGAAGGATTAAAACGAGATAAAAATTCATGAGACAAATCTGCCGAAGTTCTAATTGAACCCGGCGTAAGTTTATTCCACCAAGTCTTTACTCTGTCCCTTAATGAATGTGGAAATAACCGAAGCCTCAGTATCTCCAGATTAACTCCTGGCAGTCTAAACGAACCGCAGATCTCCTGGAACGTTTTTAGATGCTCCCTAGCATCCTCTGTAACAGCACCACTGTATTGACCGACATTGTTGATCATGCTAAACATAACAGGTTTCAGCTCGAAGTTGTCAACATCTATGTCCGGCAGCGTGGTTTCCAATTCTACATGATCGTTCAACATGTAGTCACGACAGGACCGTCGTCCGACAGCGGCAGAAGAGTTACCGACAGGCGGTCTAACCTCTCCATCTCCAACAGGAGGGTCGTCTTCTCGGTGTGCTATCGTCTCTAACTGTTCCTCAAGGTACTCGTTCCTGGCTAGTATGTGACGAAGTCGGTTCTTGAGATTGAATGAACGTTCGATTTCCGGGTCTAATGGATACTCGGGATCTTCACCTCGTTTCGATCTGCGCATAAAAAAAGAACCTTGTGAAAAGCAAGAGTTGAAAACACCAAAGAAAACAGAAAAATAAAAATAAAAACGAAAAGTGCAGTAAAAGAAAAGGTAGAGTTATGTTGCCAATCCCCGGCAACGGCGCCAAAAACTTGTTGCATGTAAAAGAGTCTATCGCAATTGTAATGCAAGTGTACACGACGCAAGTAGTAAAGTGATACGAAGTATCGGATGTCGTCTCCACAGGGATTGGGCTAATAGCTTCACCTTAATTCACTGCACGGAAGTAAAGAAAATATTTGAGAAGTTGTCACGAAAATAATAAAGAGAACTTAAATAAAAGAGTAGGGAAATCAAGATAGAGAGAATGGGCTGGTATTGAATTGCTCAGTAGTGCAGGTATTCCTAAGTCTCGGAACTCCAGTTTTGTCGTTGTCCCCGTCGCGGCAGCACCTGTCGCGGCAGCAGTCCGTTGCTTGTCGCGGCAGCGAACACTCAACTCAATACTTCAAGTTTGGCAAGAATCCCAGATGTGCCTTGGCTTATCCCTAGGTCCAAGTCTGTCGATGATCACGTCTTTGATGATACCTCCCGACGTGAATCGAAGGATGAACACCGATATTGATGAATTCTTCTTTAGCCACTTAACCTCGTCCTATCCCTAGGTCCGAGATAGTTCAACTATAAACTAGAGAACTTGCTCTTATTCTTTTCGTATACTTAACTCTCCCGATGCTAAGTAAATTGATAACCTCACAATGCTCTCCCGATGCTCTTGCAAGATATTAATAACTAGAATAAGAGAACTTGAAGTTTATTTTATTGAACTGAAAATTCCTAAAACAAAACAACCCTTGCAACTACTTTACAAAACAACCCGTGGCCCTAAGGGGAATTTAGAACATAATGAGGGAAGGAAAACGGCTAGGGTTTTGGGAAGAAAGCTAGGGAATCGGTTATGCCCTCCTAGGTCGAAATAGATGCCCTTATATAGGCTTTGGGTCCAAGTTTTCTAAAATAGCAAGAATACAACTTTAAATTAAAGTACAATTCTAATAAAGACTAAATCTTCAAAGAATCTACTTTCCAGCCGTCATCTTTCTTGCTTGGGATTTTCTCTCCTTGAACTTTGGGCTTGATATTCCTTTCGATCTGGGGCTTGGAAAAATATGGTGATTTCACACGACAAACGGGCTGAATTTTCTCTATATGTCGAGGTCCACTTTGCTTCTTCTCCACAAAACTGTTGTCGTCCTCTGCTGTCACGGTGGCAACCATGGCATCATCGTCCTCTTTGACTGCTCATCCAGTTCGAGCTCTTCTGCTTCACTGCCCAGCGCCTGCCCTTTCTGTCTGCTACAACAGCAACCTGCAAAAACAACCAATTTTAGTAGAAACCGTGCCTTTTAATATATTTGTGATGTTTAACAGTAAACTGACCTAAATGCAATAAATAATGCTTGAATGTAGCAGAAATATGAGTTAAATAAGGGGTAAATAATAGAACTTTTACACACTCAACACCCCTCTCAAACCCTATCTACTATTCCATTTGATTTCTTCCTCATCTCAAAGGCATTTTTAAAGGTAATTATATATTTTAACTCTCCTTTTCATCCTCTACATTTACCTAGTTTTAAAATTTAAAACTATCATCTTTTCAAATTTGGGGAATCAATGAAAGCTTGAGTTTTTATTGGGTTTTTCAATTGGTTTTGAATTATTAAGTTGAATTTTGGTTTAGTCACCTAAAAATACACATAATATGTTAAAATGGGTAAGTTTGGGTGAAAACCCGAAATGGGTCCTTGTGGCCATTTTTGAAGTGTCTAAAACTTGGATTTTGGTGAGTTTTAGGGTTAGGTTGAAGGGCTGGTGGTTTAGGGAGGTTAGGAAGGTGTTTTGGGACCATTTGGGTGTCATTTGGGTGTTTGAAAACATGGTTTTCAGCTAGGTTTTAGGGGAGCTCGAAAATGGACATTTTGGGTGATTGTTGGGTTTGAAATTGTTGAAGTGTGGCTTGTGTTCATGGGTTGAAGTGGTGACTGAGTTTTAGCATTGATTTGTGAGTAATGGATGTGTTTTGATTGGCTAGAAACAAGAAGAGACATTGGAGAAGCATCGGGATCGAATCCGGGCATATATGAGGCTTGCTTTGGTTGCTAAGGAAGGGTGGTGAGTAACTTTAAATATGTTTTAAAGTTGGTTCAAGTGTGTGTAGTGTATGTGTTGGAATGTGCTTGGTAGGCCTTTCCTATGTGGGAGTTGAATTGGTAACTTAACTCCTTGTTTTCTATGGATGCTATCTATGCCTTGCCTATTTGATTGTGAGAAATGTGGTTTGGATGGTATATATGTACCTTGATATATGTATGTGATGAGCATGTAATAGAAATGGTGGATATGTGATGTGGTTAACGGAATTGACACTAATTAACTTACCGGGTGTAAATGATCGATCATTATGATTAGTGTGCGCACAAATTGAGTCAAAACGTACGTGGCCTTGATGGCGTTGAGTCATCAAGGAGGAGTACGGTGATGTAACATTCCACCGGAAATTTATTTATATTCTACGGGATGATGAGTGGAATCCCATCCGTAGGGCATGTGGTGATGAGTGGAATCCCGCCCATGCAAGGTCCGATGATGAGTGTAATCTCACCGAGGTAATGTGATTGTTGAGATTAAATTCGCACATCTGGGTAAACTAATAGTGGCCAATGATATTGCTCTTATGTTTATGATTTTTTGATAATTGAGATATTTGTTGTTGAGCATAGTATGATGTGAGATGCCATATTATAACTCTTGAAAGACTAGCTAGGTTGACTTGTTGATTACCTATGTATGTTGTATGTGAGATTAAGGGATTGTATGCTTGAACCCTGCATTGTTGATGTTTTCGATTTTAGAGCATCCTCACTAAGCTTCTAGCTTACGCTCTCATTTTCAACAATGCAGATCATTAGCGTGGTGATAGCACGGAGCAAGGCGAAAGGGGCTTTCCAAGTTTTTGTTGCTCAAGTACGGTTTAGCAATTATGTAGTAGTTTAGCAATGTAGCCAGAGTGTGTTTTGTATGAGCGATGTATGACTCCTATATGTGTTTGATGTTTATGAATTGACTTGATTGTAAACATGTTATGTCTTGCCAAATGCTTGTGTGATGGCATGCCTTAGGAATGTTTAAGTTGCTCTTGGATAACACATAAACCTTATTGTGATGAATTGTGCCTTTTGGCTTTTAAGTCTTCAAGCATGCCCTTATATGTAATGTTGCCTTTTGTGTAAATGCCATGAATGGATGTTTCATCTTATGTCTTGTGTGTTTGAGCATGTTTTGATGTAGGGACCATGCCTCTAGTTCATGTATGTTGTGTTGAGTGCTTCTTGGGGTCGTTTAGGGCCTTTAGAATTGTTGAGAAATGTTTAAATCTAGTTTTTCGAAGGTTGCAGACAGGCCGTGTTTCGAAATAGGCAGAGCCGTTTCGGAACGGGTAAGGCTTCAGGGACCCCATATCGGAACTCGTTTCGATACAGTTTGGCCAGTGTGAACCCTTGTTCCGAAACGAGTATCGGAACACTTTGGCTACTGGAAATCTGAGAAATTGCCGAGATGAAAGCGTTTCGAAATGAGTCTAAAGGTTTCGAAACGGTCAATATCTCGTTGACCATGAGAAGTTGACCGTTGAGGGTGTTTCGGAACGGTTGACCCACGTTCCGATATGGCTTCCTTGTATGGGCTTGGGGTAGTTGACCAGGTCAAGGCGTTTCGGTACGCCTTAATGGTGTTTTGAAACGGCCTGCCTAATGGAATAAAAATTGGACTGTTTATTTGCCGGTTTGAGTTCTATTGCGTGCTTTTTTTTTGAAATTCTTCCGCTGATGTGTTCACATAGGACTTAAATGTGCCTTTAGAGAAGATTAATTTAAAATAAAATTTTTTTTAGGGTTGCTAACCGAGGGGAAACCTTAACGGGTTTCGCTTCGGTTTTCCCCGTGTGGCCTACTCGGACCGGTCATCCTGCTAGACCAGGACGAGGGGGTTACATTTCATGCGTAAACATGCAATAGTTTAGATCTCATATAATTTAAAATGTATTTAACATGTATGTGTTATCTCATCGACGTTAATTATTCAATGGTCTAATTATCATTTTAGTTTAAAAATGAGTATTTTGAAAACAAAAGTTGAGGGCTAACTTTATCCTCAAAATAGAATGAGGGCCAAAATGACAGAAATTGTAAACGTTAAGAGGTAATATTATTCTTATGGTTTTTAATATGCTTTTAACTTTTTTATTTTATTTTTTGAATAGTATTAAGGTGATTACAAGATAGTACATGTTGATATGTTTTTCTTAATCATTTGATAAGACACACACCTTGCACGCAAAGTTGCCCGATCTCGTGTCTCCTAAGATGAGCATTATCTTCTTTTCCACTGAGACTACACGTTGGGTTTGTTAACCTTTTAATTTTAAATTGCATGGTGTGATTACAAGATAGTATATGTTTATTAATCTTAGCACTTTAATAACGTACACACACAATGTAAATAAATTACTCGTAATCGAATCACCTAAAAATATCAATATATTCTTTTCATTAAGACCACATGTTAGAAGTTTAAATACCAAAATAACTTAAAAGGCTTAATAAATAATAAAGTAGAAAACTAATATAATTCTGTAAGTAAACCGCGAATAAAATCCATTTTGAAAAAGCTTTTAAAGGCATCTATGTTCTCATAATAATATAAAGGGAAAACTACACCGGTAGTCTCTAAACTATTACTGTTTTTCTATTTTGGTCCTAAAATTATTTTTTTCAGCAAAATAGTCTCTTCTGTTACACCTTGCACGCAAAGTTGCCCGATCTCGTGTCTCCTAAGATGAGCATCATCTTCTTTTCCACTGAGACTATACGTTGGGTTTGTTAACCTTTTAATTTTAAATTGCATGGTGTGATTACAAGATAGTATATGTTTATTAATCTTAGCGCTTTAATAACGTACATACACAATGTAAATAAATTACTCGTAATCGAATCACCTAAAAATATCAATATTTTCTTTTCATTAAGACCACGTGTTAGAAGTTTAAATGCCAAAATAACTTAAAAGGCTTAATGAATACTAAAGTAGAAAACTAATATAATTCTGGAAGTAAACTGCGAATAAAATCCATTTTGAAAAAGCTTTTAAAGGCTTCTATGTTATGATAATAATATAAAGGGAAAACTACACCGGTAGTCTCCAAACTATTACTATTTTTCTATTTTAGTCCTAAAATTATTTTTTCAGCAAAATCTGCCGACGTGGCATTTTTGAATACTTTTTAATATTTTTTAATCATTTCTCTCTCCTCCTATATTATTTTGACTTAACTTTATTCACCTAAACATGTGATGCCACGTGGCATTACCCTATTGGTTGAACCCCCCAAAAACCTTCAAAAGTCACATTGGGTGCTATTGGGGTTTGAACCTAAGACCTCCAACACACAAGCCATGTGTGTGAACCACTTGTGCTAGGCTAATTACTTGATTCAAATTTATCAACAATTATATATAAGCTATACATATTAACCCAAAAAAACCTTAAAAACACAAATTGGGGTTGCCAGGACTAACATACAAGGCCAATGTGCAAACCAAATGTTCTAAGCTAATTATTTAATTTAAATCTTCTAACATTTATATTTAACCTATACAAATTAGAAACAACACATGGTTAATGAATATAAAAGGTGGAGAGTAATTCGAACACAATACCTTATTGATAAAATTTTAAATATTTAACCACCAAGTTAAACTAATAAATTGTGATATTTTTAACTTAAATATTTTTAGGAATTTTTTATTTTTATAAAATAAATAAATATTTAATTCGTTTTTTATTATCAAACAAAGTAAAAAAATCTAGTTTGATTTTTTAAAATTTTAAACATAATTTAGTTAAACATATTTAAGTTCAAAATAGCACAATTTATTAGTTAACTTGGTGGTTAAATATTTAAAATTTTATTAATAAGGTATTATGTTCGAATTACTCCTTACATTTTATATTCATTAACCATGTGTTGTTTCGAATATTTATAGGTTAAATATAAATGTTAGAAGATTTAATTTAAATAATTAGCCTAGCGCAGTTGGTTTGCACCTTGGCTTTGCATGTTGGTTGCCTGGGTTTGAATCCTGGCAGCTCTAATTTGTGTTTTTAAGGTTTTTTTGGGTTAATATGTATAGCTTATATATAATTGTTAGTAGATTTAAATCAAGTAATTAACTTAGTACAAGTGGTTCACGTGCATGGCTTGTGTGCTGTAGGTCTTGGATTCGAATCCCAGTAGCACCAAATGTGGCTTTTGAAGGTTTTTACGTGTTTTTTTTCAACCAATAAGGTAATGCCACGTGGCACCGCATGATTGGGTGGATAAAGTTAAGTAAAAATAATATAGGAGGAAAGAGAAATGATTAAAAAATATTAAAAAATATTTGAAAAATGCCACATTAGCAAAACCATCAGCTATTTAACGTCAGAGACCAAAACAGGAGAACTATGTAACAGAATGGATGGTTTTGCCGAAAAATAATTTTGGGACCAAAATAGGAAAATAGTAATAGTTTAGGGACCACCTGTGTAGATTTCCCTAATATAAAAGCTTGTTGCTATAATCAAGGATGATCATTTGATCCAGTCCAAAAGGTTTTGACGTGACCCAATATTATAGGGACGAATTATTTTAAAGGAAAAAAATTAAATTTGGGCCGAATTTTGTAGAAGATAAGATCAGTTCGAGTTATATTCTGTCTTAGGATAAGAATATATGTAACACCCGTGTTTTGTGGTTAGGAGTTAGACGCGTGAGTTGGTTTGAGTCGTTAAAACCGATTTAATTTAAATTGACCTTAGCTTTGATTTAATTGGGATTTAAAATAAAAAAGGTGGCGATTTTGTAAGTAAGCAAAAACAAAAAGTAGACCATCATTTTGAATTAAAAAGAAAAAAAAAACAAAAAAAAGGTTGTCTCCCCTCCTTCTTTCCAACGTGAAACTAACCTAAACCCTCCCAAAACCCCTATTCACTATTCCATTCAATCTCTCCATTAATTCAAGGGAATTTTCAAAGGTAAACCTATTTCTCAACTCTCCTCATCATCCCCTTCATTTACATGGTCTTAGATTTCAAAACTATCCATTTTTGTAATTTTCAAGTTTAAAGAAAGTTTGGATTTTTAATGAGTTTTGTCATTTGATTTTGATTTGTTGAGTTGGGTTTTGGTTTAATCTCATCAAAATACACTTAATATCTTGAAATGGTTGGATTTGGGTGAAAACCCGAAGTGGGTCTTTGGGGCAATTTTTAAAATGTCTAAACTTGAGTTTTTGAGTTGTTTTTGTGTTGGGTTGAAGGGCTGATAGTATAGGGTTATTAGGGAAGTGTTTTGGGACCTTTTAGGTGTCATTTGGGTGTTAGAAATCATAGTTTTCAGCTGGGTATTTGGGGAGCTCGAAAATTGAGGTTTTGTGATTGATTTGGGTTTGAAATTGGTAAAGTTTGGCTTGTGTTTATGGGTTGGAGTTTGTGACAGAATTTAGCATCGAATTGGTGAGTAATGATTGTGTTTTGATTGGTTATAAGCAAGAGGAAACATCGGGGAAGCATCGGGATCGAATCCGGGAATTGAGGAGGCTTGACTTGCTTGCTTGGTTGGCTAAGGAAGGGTGGTGAGTAAAACTTTAAATTTTTTTTAAAGTTGGTTCAAGTGTGTAGTGGAAGTGTTTGAATGAGCTTGGTAGGCCATTTTGAGCCGGAAGTTAAATTTGTAGTTTAACTCCTTGATTGTTAATGATGCTTTATATGCCATTGCCTATTTTGATCTTGTGAGATAAGAATTGATTCATATGTGTATACCTTGATATGCGTGATGATGATTATGTGTTATAATTGATGGAGGTGTGATGTGGTTTAAAGAAATTGGCACTAATTAACTTACCGGGTGTAAATGATCGATCATTAGGATTAGTGTGCACACGATTGAGTCAAAACGCGCGTGGCCTTGATGGCGTTGAGTCATCAAGGAGGAGTACGGTGATGTAATATTCCACCGGAAATTTATTTATATTATACGTGATGATGAGTGGAATCCCATCCGTAGGGCATGTGGTGATGAGTGGAATCCCACCCATGCAAGGTCTGGTGATGAGTGTAATCCCACCGAGGTAATGTTGTTGTTGAGAGTAAATCTGCACATCCGAGTAAACTAATAGTGGCCAATGTAATTGCTTTTATGTTTACGATGTTGAGATAATTGATTTATATTGTTGAGCTTAATATGATGTAAGATGTCATATTTATGACTCTTGAGACACTAGCTAAGTTGCTATGTTGATGCCTATGTATGTTGTGTGTGATGCTGAGGATTGCATGCTTGGACCCTGCATTGTTGTTTTTTTTTATATTAGAGCATCCTCACTAAGCTTCTAGCTTACGCTCTCATTTTCAACAATGCAGATCATTAGCGTGGTGTTAGCAAGGAGCAAGGCGAAGTGGCTTTCCAAGTTTGTAGTTGCTCAAGTATGATTTAGTAATTAATGTGGTAGTTTAGCAATGGGGCTACTATGTATTTTGTATGAGCGTTGCATGACTCATAGATGTTGTTGGTGTTTATGTTTTTGTTGGATTTGTAAACCATGTTAAGCCTTGTTTAATGCTTGTTTGAGATGTTATGCTTATGGATGAGTACATGTGTTGATGTTGCATGTTAACTCTATGTGTGGAGACATGTGCCTTATGGGCTATTAATGTTTAAGTATGCCTTGGATGATTTTTGAATGTGATGCAAGAATCCTTGTTATGCATATTGATTTGTTGATGTTTGGTTTTACATGTTTATGGTGTGCTAAGCATGTGTTTTAGGGTGCCTTTCATCTAGAGGGATTGTATGTTGAGTCTTGAGTGTTTTGGTGGTGTTTTGGGGCTGCCTTGTGTCTTTAAACAGTAAAAATATGTTTTTTTCGCAGCCCGTGTATCGAAACGGTTGGTCTCGTTTCGATACGGCCTCTTGTTTCAGACCAGGCGTTTCGATACGCCTACGGTCCGTTTTGGAACAGATTTGCCACTGGAAATATGAGAAATTGCCAATATTTTGGGGTTTCAAAACGGGTCTAGGTGTTTCGGAACAGTCAATATATCGTTGACCATGAGAAGTTGACCATTGGGGGTGTTTCGGAACGGTTGACCTCCGTACCGATACGGCCTTCTCGTGTGGACTTAGGGTTGTTGACCAAGTCATGGTGTTTCGATACACCTCAAGGGTGTTTCGAAACGGCCTGCCTAATAACTTAAAATTGGACTGTTTACTTGCTGATTTGAGTTCAGTTGCATATCTTTCTTGATTTATTCTACTTTCGTGATCACATAGGATTTAAATGTGCCTTTAGAGAAGATTAAATTAAAAGAAAATTTTAGGGTTGCTAACTGAGGTGGAATCCTTAATGGGTTTCGCATCAGTTTTCCCCGTGTAGCCTACTCGAACCGGTCAGCCGACCAGACTAGGGCGAGGGGGTTACATTTGTTGGTATCAGAGCCTGAGGTTACCGAGACCTCGGGCAGGTAAGTTTAATGTGTTAAGCAGTTGTTATGTCTTGGTGTATGCTTTGCCATGAAATCTTGTTGTTTGAATGTTCATATGATGTTGGAAGCATGAATTGTTGCGTTTGGTGTAGTGTCGAGTGCCCATTGCTACTATTACTTAATTTAAAAAGGTTTTGTAAAGGAAAGTACTTGAGCACAGTTGGACCCTTGCCTTTGCTAACTTAATCCTTATTTGTTTGTTGTTGTAGTTATTATCTTGCTAGCTGTATCATGAGACCACGTGGGAGGCCTAGGATGGTTCAGCCGGAACCACGAGCACAAGCTCCGAGGATTGAGCAGATTGATGGGGCGCAGGCTCCTCAACCTCCTCCTCAGCAAGAGGGAGGTGAGGCGGGAGCCGAGGGTGTTGGACCTCAAGTAGGCCAAGGACCGGCCGAAATTGATTTAGCTCCCTTAGTTCAGGCGATAGCTAGGGCTTTCCAGGCTGCAGTGGCTGGGGGTCAGGCAGTGGCACAACCCAAGGGAGAGGGTACTGGTTTGCCTTTGGAGAGACTCCGCAGTTTGGGAGGCGAAGAGTTCAGAGGGTCGACACCAGAGAGGTCTGAGATGTGGTTAGAGAAGACTGTTCGTATCTTGTCACAGATGGGATGTACTGGGAGACGCAAGTTAGGGTGTGTTGAGTCCTTGCTTCAGCGTGATGCCTACACTTGGTGGGTCACCATCACTATGGGTATGGAAGAAGCCGAGACCACATGAGAGTTCTTTGAGTAAGCATTCCGTAAGAAGTATCTGGGTCCTCGATATCTCGATGAGAAGAAGAGGGAATTTATGGCTTTTCTTTAGGGGAGTATGACTGTGACAGACTATGAGATTCGATTTGTTAGGTTGAGTCAGTACGCATCTGAGCTTGTTCCTACTGAAGTGGAACGTTGTAACCGTTTCTGTTATGGGTTGAATGAAGAAATCAAGAGGTACACTCTAGCTTCAGATTACACTGATTTTGATGTCTTGGTCGCGAGGGCCAAGGACTTGGAGCACAGTTTGGGCTTGACCAAACGATCTGGTTGTTCTAGTTCTAGTAAGAGGTCTAGTGACTTTGATAGAGGGGATGCCAAGAGGCATCGGGACAACCAGCATCACTATGACCATAGACGTGGTGGAGGTAACCACGGTAGGGGCCAAAAGGGCCAGAGGGCTGGTGGGAAGTTGCCCACGTGTGCTACTTGTGGGAGGAACCACACTGGTGAGTGTTGGGGAAATTTCCACTCGTGTTGGAGTTGTGGGGCTAGAGATCATATTAGGCATGACTGTCCACATCAGGTGGGGCAGGCACCAACTCAGGCTTCTGCTAGAGCCAATGACTTTCAAAGAGGCCGCAGGCGCGGTAGAGGTAAATTCCAGCCGAGAAATGATGGCCAAAGGAACATAGCACATGTAGTTGCAGTCCAACCGGAGGGCGGAGGTCAGGCTAGAGTTTACGCTCAACGTGGGAATCAGCATGACACAAATGTGATCGCAAGTAACTTCTCGATAAAGTCTTTGGGTTTGCTTTCTTTGATTGACTCCAGGTCTACACATTCTTATATTCTGAGTGAGCATGCACAGTCGTTGAATTTGCCTTGTGAAATGTTAGAGGTAGAAGTTAGTGTTACTAGTTCTTTTGGGGACACGGTAGTAGTTAGAAAGATGTACAGAAGGTGTCCGTTGATGGTTCAGGGACATGTGTTTCCAGTGGATATGATGGAACTGCCCTTTTATGGCTTTGATGTGATTCTGGGTATGGACTGGCTCACTAAGCATAGAGCTAGGATAGACTTTGAAACTAAGAGGATTTCTTTTAAACTCACAGATGATTATGAGATTGTGGTGGTGGGTGAGAACGTGAAGTTCTTATCCAATGTAGTTTCAGTTCTAGAGGCTAAGAGGTTAGTTGAGTTTGGTTGCGAAGCATACTTGGCCTATATGATGAATCTAAACATGAGTGAGGTTAGACCTCAAGACATCCGGACAGTGTGTGACTTTCCTAGTGTGTTTCCGGAAGAGTTGCCATGTTTACCGCCTGATAGAGAGGTAGATTTTACTATAGAGACTTATTCTGATTCAGCTCCTGCTTCGATTGCTCCGTATCGCATGGCACCGAAAGAACTGAAAGAGTTGAAGACTCAGTTGCAAGAGTTGATAGATAGAGGCTTCATTCGACCTAGTTCCTCACCATGGGGTGCACCAGTTTTGTTTGTGAAGAAGAAAGATGGAAGCATGAGAATGTGTATAGACTACAGACAGTTGAATCAGTTAACGATAAAGAGCAAGTATCCATTGCCTAGAATTGATGATTTGTTTTACCAGTTGAGAGGGGCATCAATCTTTTCGAAGATTGACTTGAGATCAGGCTACTACCAGCTAAAGGTAAGATAGGTTGATGTACCGAAAACGACCTTTAGAACTAGATATGGTCACTATGAGTTCTTAGTCATGCCTTTTGGGTTGACTAACGCACCGGCTGCTTTCATGGATATGATGAATCGGATTTTTCATCAGTATTTAGATCAGTTTGTAGTTGTTTTTATAGATGGCATCTTGGTGTATTCGCGAACCGAAGAAGACCATGACCGACACTTGAGACTAGTTTTAAAGACTTTGCTACATAATCAGTTGTATGCGAAGTTGAGCAAGTGTGAATTCTGGATCCGAGAGGTAGTCTTCCTAGGGCATGTAGTGTATGCCGATGGGATTCGAGTTGATTTGAATAAAATATAGGCCATTATTGAATGGAAGCAACCGAAGTCTGTAACAGAGGTACGTAGCTTTCTAGGCTTAGCTGGGTACTACAGAAGATTCGTGGAAGGTTTCTCTAAGTTAGCCGCTCTATTGACACAGTTGCTTCAGAAGAGTGTTCAGTTTGAGTGGACAGATGCAAGACAGAGAGCCTTTGAGAAATTGAAAGAAGCTTTGACCCAAGCACCGATCTTGGTTCAGCCGGAGTCCGGGAAAGACTATGTGGTTTACAGTGATGCTTCCTATGTAGGCCTAGGTTGTGTTCTCATGCAAGACAAGAGAGTAGTGGCTTATGCCTCAAGACAGTTGAAGACTCATGAGCGCAACTATCCGACTTATGACATAGAGCTAGCTGTAGTTGTGTTTGCTCTGAAGATTTGGAGACATTATTTGTACGGTGAGAGATGCACAATGTACACAGATCACAAGAGTTTGAAGTACATCACGACTCAGCGAGATTTGAATCTCAAACAGCGTAGGTGGTCAAAGTTGCTAAAAGACTATGATCTTACGATTGAGTACCATCCGGGTAAGGCCAATGTAGTGGCTGATGCTTTAAGTAGAAAGGTAGCTATAGATTTGAGAGCCATGTTTGCTAGATTGAGCTTGTCCGGAGATGGTGGCTTGGTAGCCGAGCTTCAGGTTAGACCTACTCTAGGTCAGTTGATTAGAGAGAAGCAGCTCTTAGATAGATCTTTGGCACCTCACGTGCAAGATGTGGTCGAGGGTAGACCTTCAGACTACAATTTCAGTTCCGATGGGGTCTTGTGTTTCAAAAATAGGATAGTTGTGCCAGAAGATAGTGACTTGAGACGTACGATTTTGACTAAAGCACACAGTAGTCCGTTTGTTATGCATCCTGGAAGTACGAAGATGTACTGTGATTTGAAGAATGAGTACTTTTGGGTTGGCTTGAAGAGAGATGTGGCTGACTTTGTGAGTACGTGTTTAGTGTGTCAGAGAGTGAAGGCGGAACATCAGTTTCCCTCAGGTTTGTTGCAACCATTGAGAATTCTGGAATGGAAATGGGAGAACATTACCATGGATTTTGTTTCGGGTTTGCCTTTGACTCCTACGAAGAAGAACTCAGTTTGGGTTATAGTAGATCGTTTCATGAAGTGTGCTCACTTCTTGGCAGTCAATACAACTTATACATTAGATAGATTGGCCGATCTGTACATTGGTGAGATTGTTAGACTGCATGGTGTGCTGAAGTCTATTGTGTTCGATAGAGATCCGAGGTTTACAGCTCGATTTTGGGAGTGTCTGCATACAGCTTTGGGTACCCGTTTGAATTTCAGCATGTCTTATCATCCTTAGTTAGATGGTCAGTCAGAGAGGGTTATACAGATTTTAGAGGACATGTTGTGTTGTTGCATCATTGATTTTCAGGGTACGTGGGAGAAGCATTTGCCTCTTGTTGAGTTTGCTTACAATAATAGTTTTCAGTCGAGCACTCAGATGGCTCCGTATGAGGCCTTGTATGGTAGAAAGTGTAGAACTCCAGTTTGTTGGGCCGAAGTGGGACAAAAGTTGCTACCTATGCCAGATTTGCTCAAGGGGACAACTAACAAGGTAAAATTGATTTGCGACCGATTGAAGGCTGCTTCGGATAGGCAGAAGTCCTATGCCGACTTGAAGAGGAAGGAAGTTGAGTTCTCAGTGGGTGAGAAAGTGTTCTTAAAAGTGTCTCCGTGGAAGAAAGTAATGAGATTTGGCCGAAAAGGGAAGATGAGTCCGAGGTACATATGACCGTATGAGATTGTGAAGAGGGTTGGCCCAGTTGCCTATCAGCTACGTTTTCCATCCAAGCTAGAGAAGATACACGATGTGTTTCATGTTTCGATGCTCCGTAAGTATAGGTCAAATCCATCACATGTGATGCTTGTAGAAGAGATTGAATTGAATCCGGATTTGACTTATGAGAAAGAACCATTTGAGATCCTAGCTTCTGACAGTAAGGTGTTGCGGGGTAGATCGATCGAGTTAGTGAAAGTGTGGTGGCAACGTCGAGGGGTGAACGAGGCCACTTGGGAGAGGAATGAGGATATGGAAAGGCATTTTCTGCATCTCGTTCAGTCAGGTAATTTTTGGGACGAAATTCCTTAAGTGGGAGAGAGTTGTAACACCCGTGTTTTGGGGTTAGAAGTTAGACGCGTGAGTTGGTTCGAGTCGTTAAAACTGATTTAATTTAAATTGACCTTGGCTTTGATTTAAATGGGATTTAAAAATAAATGGGTGGCAATTTTGTAATTAAGCCAAAACAAAAAGTAGACCATCTTTTTGAATCAAAAAGAAAAAAAAAACAAAAAAAGAGGTTGCCTCCCCTCCTTCTTTCCAACGTAAAACTCACCTAAACCCTCCCAAAATCCCTATTCACTATTCCATTCAATCTCTCCATTGATTCAAGGGCATTTTCAAAGGTAAACCTATTTCTCAACTCTCCTCATCATCCTCTTCATTTACATGGTCTTAGATTTCAAAACTATCCATTTTTGTAATTTTCAAGTTTAAAGAAAGTTTGTATTTTTAATGAGTTTTTCATTTGATTTTGATTTGTTGAGTTGGGTTTTGGTTTAATCTCATCAAAATACACTTAATATCTTGAAATGGTTGGATTTGGGTGAAAACCTGAAGTGGGTCTTTGGGGCAAATTTTAAAGTGTCTAAACTTTAGTTTTTGAGTTGTTTTTGTGTTGGGTTGAAGGGCTGATAGTATAGGGTTATTAGGGATGTGTTTTTGGACCTTTTAGGTGTCATTTGGGTGTTAGAAATCATAGTTTTCAGCTGGGAATTTGGGGAGCTCGAAAATGGAGGTTTTGTGATTGATTTGGGTTTGAAATTGGTAAAGTTTGGCTTGTGTTTATGTGTCGGGGTTTGTGACGGAATTTAGCATCGAATTGGTGAGTAATGATTGTGTTTTGATTGGTTAGAAGCAAGAGGAAACATTGGGATCGAATCCGTGAATTGAGGAGGCTTGACTTGCTTGCTTGGTTGGCTAAGGAAGGGTGGTGAGTAAAACTTTAAATTTGGTTTAAAGTTGGTTCAAGTGTGTGTAGTGGAAGTGTTGGAATGAGCTTGGTAGGCCATTCCGAGTCGGAAGTTAAATTGGTAGTTTAACTCCTTGATTGTTAATGATGCTTTATATGCCATTGCCTATATTGATCTTGTGAGATAAGAATTGATTCGTATGTGTATACCTTGATGTGTGTGATGATGATTATGTGTTATAATTTATGGACCCTGCATTGTTGTTGTTTTTGATATTAGAGCATCCTCACTAAGCTTCTAGCTTACGCTCTCATTTTCAACAATGCAGATCATTAGCGTGGTGTTAGCAAGGAGCAAGGCGAAGGGGCTTTCCAAGTTTGTAGTTGCTCAAGTATGATTTAGTAATTAATATGGTAGTTTAGCAATGGGGCTACTATGTATTTTGTATGAGCGTTGCATGACTCATAGATGTTCTTGGTGTTTATGTTTTTGTTGGATTTGTAAACCATGCTAAGCCTTGTTTAATGCTTGTTTGAGATGTTATGCTTATGGATGAGTACATGTGTTGATGTTGCATGTTAACTCTATGTGTGGAGACATGTGCATTATGGGCTATTAATGTTTAAGTGTGCCTTAGATGATTTTTGAATGTCATGCAAGAATCCTTGTTATGCATATTGATATGTTGATGGTTGGTTTTACATGTTTATGGTGTGCTAAGCATGTGTTTTAGGGTGCCTTTCATCTAGAGGGATTGTGTGCTGAGTCTTGAGTGTTTTGGTGGTGTTTTGGGGCTGCCTTGTGTCTTTAAACAGCAAAAATCTGTCTTTTCGCAGCCCGTGTATCGAAACAGTTGGTCTCGTTTCGATACGACCTCTTGTTTCAGGCCAGGCGTTTTGATACGATTAGGGTCCGTTTCGGAACAGATTTGCTACTGGAAATCTGAGAAATTGTCGATATTTTGGGGTTTCAAAACGGGTCTTGGTGTTTCAGAACGGTCAATATATCGTTGACCACGAGAAGTTGACCGTTGGGGGTGTTTCGGAACGGTTGACCTCCGTACCGATACAGCCTTCTCGTGTGGACTTGGGGTTGTTGACCAAGTCAAGGTGTTTCGATACACCTCAAGGGTGTTTCGAAACGGCCTGCCTAATAACTTAAAATTGGACTGTTTACTTGCTGATTTGAGTTCAGTTGCATATCTTTCTTGATTTATTCCGTTGTCGTGATCACATAGGATTTAAATGTGCCTTTAGAGAAGATTAAATTAAAAGAAATTTTTAGGGTTGCTAACCGAGGTGGAATCCTTAACGGGTTTCGCATCGGTTTCCCCCGTGTAGCCTACTCGAACCGGTCAGCCGACCAGACCGGGGCGAGGGGGTTACAATATATGATTGATCTGATATAATAATATTATTATATTCTAAATATTTAGGGATAATTTATATAAAATAATATCTCTAAAGATATTTTAATTATCTCTCCATTTTGTTGTGTAAAAAGGGTAGTTATTATAATGCTATATATATATATTCAATTATCTCCTTATTTTGTAGAATAAAGATGAAAAAATGTGTCAGGTCAAAACAGAGTCGATTTTTGTTGAAAGATATACATTAAAAAAGAATGGAAATTTACAGAGATTTGAGAGTGGTAAAATGAAGAAGAAAGATCGTGTTTTCATTCCTTTTGCATGTTCTTATATAGACAACAAAAATAACAGATCCATTTTAGAACTTTTTCACAAAAGGATCTATTTGGAATGAATTTGTTGTAAAAACTTAACAAAAAGTGTTCACAGCTCAGCATTTCCTTGCTTAACTATTACGTTATCCAGCTCAGCCTTTCTTTGCTTAACATTTCCCTCACTTCTTTTGATCTTGAACTTCTGCAATGCTGAAAACATTAAGTTGTTTGCGAAAGTCTTCAAACAGTTGCACTGAGATAGGTTTGGTAAACATGTCTGTAAGTTGATGTGGAGCAGGTATGTAATTGACTTGAATGACTCCAGTAGAAACTTTTTCTCTGATGAAGTGAAGATTCAGGTCAACATGTTTAGTTTTAGCATGATGGACTGGATTAGCAGCCATGGACACAATGCTTGTATTATTACACCATACTTTAGGGACATCCAACAATTGAATATTCATATCTTTGAGAAAAGAAGTGATCCAAGTAAGATCAGACATAACATCAACAAGGCTACAATATTCAGCTTCTGATGTTGAACGAGAGACGGAACATTGCTTCTCCGAGCTCCACGTGAGTAAGTAACTGCCCAGGCGTATACAAAAACCAAAAATCGAGCATCGGTCATCAATGTCGCTGCTCCAGTCAGAATCATAAAATACATTGAGAAGAAGCGAGCTAGGAGATTGAGGAGAAAACCATAGACCATGGTCAATTGTTCCTTTAAGATAACATATAATACAAGTCACTGCAGTCCAATGTGTGTCCGAAGGGTTTTGCATGAATTGCGATGCTTTGTTGACAGCAAAGGAGATATCTGGGCATGTATGGCAGATATACTGAAGAGCTCCAATCACACTACGATAGCCATGAGCATTAGTCAAAGGGTCACCATCATGTTTGCTTAGTTTGGGGTATGAGACCATAGGTGTATAAGCAACCTTGACATCAAGTATGTTGGTGCGTTGCAAAGGCTCAATGATATATTGTCTTTGATTCAGAAAAAGACCAGAGGCATGTTGTTGAACTTCAATGCCAAGAAATGAGTAAAGTTCACCAAGATTCTTTAAGGAGAATTGCGCATGAAGATCACTAATCACCTGTTACATGTGATTAATGGAGTTTCCTGTTAGTAGTATATCATCAACATACACGACTAAGTAAAGTGTCACCTCAGATGTAAATAAGATTGAAGCCAAAGGAATCAATTACGCGGAGCCTGACGTAATCCATATATTGCCTTGTTTAGCTTACACACAAGGTGTTTACCAATGTCGGTAAATTGAGTAAAGCCAGCTGATTGATGCATGTAAAATCCTCAGACAGTACACCGTTAAGAAAGACATTGTTGACATCAACCTGATGAACTTGCCAACAATGCATAACGACTATGGAAATAAGTATATTCACTGTAAAGTAGCGAACAATAGGTTGAATGTGTCCATAAAATCTTGTCATGGAATTTGTGTGAATCCTTTGGCGACAAGTCGAGCTTTGTAACGATCAAGAGAGCCATCTGCATTGTACTTGACGCGAAAGAGCCACTTGCAGCCTATGGCTTTCTTGCCAGGTGGTAATTCAACCAACTTCTAAGTGTTGTTGTGAATTAGGGCATTGTATTATGCCATAACAACCGCATGCCATTGCGAATCAGCCAAGGAGTAGAGATACACTTAGTGTGATAGAGCTTAGGTTTAAAAATCCCTGATTTGCTGCGAGTAACCATGGCATGTGTATTTGAAGTAATTATTGAAGCTATGCTAAAAATAGGACCAACATCTGCCATATCTTCCTGGGCATCCGGTAATATTGAGGAAGGAGCTATAGAGTCAGGAGCTTCATCGACCATGTCTTCAGGTACAAGGAAAGAGGAAGCTGGTGCAGTAGGTACAAGATGAACACTAGAGGGAATTTCATCAGTGGCTCGTTCTACCTCACTATTAGAAGGCAGTATAGTAGATTCTGATTGAACAAAAGTAGGGACTGGAGGAGAGACTTGAGATGAGCGTGGTGAAGTAGGGTGTGGATCAACCATAACTGAAAGTGGCTGTGACTCTCGAGCCTGACTTGAAGAGTTGTGTCCAGCACGAGGATTGGCCCAAGGAAACATTGACTCATTGAAGATGACATTGATGGAAATATAGATACGACCTTTGTCATCAAGACATTGATATCCTTGGTGTTTAGGTGAGAATCCAAGGAAAAGACATGGTTTAGCTCTATAATCAAGCTTATGTCTATTGAAGGGTCGTGTGTGAGGGTAGCATTCACAACCAAAGACCCTTAGATTGGAATAGTTAGGAACCTTGCCACACAATATCTCATAAGGAGACTTATTACCAAGACGCTTAGATGGTAGCCTATTGATAAGGTATACAACATGAAGCACATTAGAGGTGGCAATGGGGCGGGTCGGGACCAGTTTTGTATTCCCCACTCCGTCCCCAACACTTGCAGTTACGGTTTTGGGGAATCCCCATTAAACGTTTCAAGTATTTTTTGTCCCCATACCTATCCCTTACAGATCCCCACAGTTTTCGGTTAATCCCCATGCCCCAAAAATAAACAAAACTTAATACATTAAAACTAATAATCAACATTAAATCTCTAAAATTGCAAACATAAATGATAATTTTAATTTTACCAATAACAAACAATCCATTTCAAAACTATAAAACATGACTAAAATATTAACTATTAAAATATGGCACCCTACACTACATTTAAAAGAAATATGTAACTAATAATCTACAATTCTAAATCATGATTTGTTTGTTCTAAAAAGAACTAGATTTGATAATATTTCCAACCATATAAATTACCTATGCAAATTTTACTTATACAATTTTTATGGTGAATTTCTGAAGTCACCGTCATTTTGTTTTTTTTTTAACAATTTACAGAGTCAAATAGTGTTAACATCAACCCCAACTATCAAGTGACCCACAAGTAAATGCAAAAGATTGGAACGTGTGATGAAGAAAGAATTGATACACACATAAAGGCATATCCATCAATAATGATAATTGAGAGTACACACATTATCATCAGGACCACCTTATTTTATGAATGATTTTTCACTATTTTTTATAGTAATGTAATTTAGGAAACATTGGCCCACACCTCCATAAAAGGTTGGGAATGAGGTTGACCGTTTATGAAGTTGCCTATCTTATGGTAACTTGCGCCTTGTAAGTGCCAAAACACCATCTGAGCCAAAAAGCCAACACCCTACCACTTTCATATTCTCTCTCTATCCATTGGGTGGAGGAGTTTGGGTGAGAGATACACCAATATATGTAGGGTTTAGCATTTTGCAATAAATACCACCAAACTTTATATGCCATGCGGGAGAATCTAAATACTTTGTTTGGCTTATTGAAAAAAAAAACTCAAATTAAGATCCACTAATTGGTCTAGTGGCTAAAAATATTTACATTTCCCCATCTTTCATGGGTTTGAATCCCAATATAGAAATGTAACATCTCCATTTAATAAGAAATGACTCACATTAATAGAATCGAATATTCAATTGAAAATCAAATTAAATGTTTATGTTGATCTAATTAATTGAAATACATATTTAATATATGATTTCGATATTAAATAGCATAAGAGAGTAGTGATTAAAGTTTTTTTGATTAAATAGAAAGGTATTACATTTTCAAGGCAAATGTCAATATTCGAACTCATACAAAATGAGACTACATGAATATCCTTGGCTAGACGGCTGATTAGTGGACAATAATTTTAAAGTTCAAATCGTATATATATATATATATATATTATAGTGTTTGTACATGCGAACATTCATCGCCACGTGTTGAAGAGTCAAAGTCTGTGAACTCGTATCACAGTGAGCGACAACAGCCTACGCCCGCGAACCTTCCATATGGACAAACAAGTAGATCTTCGAACACATCTAGATGGACGATATTTAGAGGCCATGTGTACGTACACGTGACCGCAACTGATGATACAACAAGCTTAACTTGTCACTTTGTAGCCAGTCCCACCACAACGCCACGATAACCTTGTAACGACACTTGTTTGTATAGTATAAAAGAGAGCATGCAACGAAGAAAAAAGAGGATCTCCCATTCTTAGACACAACCACCCATACCAGAGAAGCCACACACAAACCCAGACCTAGAACCGCTGTGAGAACCGTCACTGAACTGCTACTTCTGATCCTTGTTCACTTTACTAGTGAACAATTGGTGCAGTAAACGTGGATTGAGCATGTGACCTTCAGACTCTTCATATTTCAGATGCACTCGTCTTAATATTTTTTCAGAAAGAGACGATGGGAGGAGGTCAGCATGATGACATGAGCAAAAGGATTTTAGGGAAATTTAACCTAGTAAAGCCAGCAATCTTGGTGGATCCAGTAAATCTAGCAAACCCAGCAATTCCCAACACGCAATTGTGGCTTTAATTTCAATAGTTTTGGGTACAGCTTCCTCTATGGTTTATGGCAGCAGGAGCAAGCACACATTAGACCAAATGGCATCGCCATCGGAGGCCAACAACCTATAGTTTGTGGACATGCAAGAAAGGTTGAAGAGCATGGAGGAGTCCATATTACTTTCACGGAAGCAGTATGAGCAACAAAAAAAATCATGCAGGATCAGGTCGTGAGGCAGAGAATGGCTGAGGAAAGAAATGAAAGATTAATCCGCGAGCTAACTGCCAGAAACAAAGGTAAGGCAGTTAGGGTGGAGGAAAGACTAGGACAAGATATTCCTCATCAAGATTTTCAGGGCATTGGTCGAAAGATTTTGTGGAATATTTCGAGGACACCGAGGAATCAGATTATCGCCCCATGGAAGACGAGAAGAAGTCATCATTAAAAGCAAAGATGGAGTAGTTAGGAAGGAATTTTTAGAACATGCAGAATCTCCAGCAGAGAGATGCTTCTCGGGATCTTCGAAGGTATAAGAACGAGCCTCAATCTGAAAGTATTTTGGAGCACCATGTGTCTACATCTTTCAAGTTTCCAAGGTTGATGTATAATGGTAAGGACAACCTTTAGGGTCATTTGTCTCATTTTTTGAACCATACGGATTTGTCCACAGCTTCAAATCAGGTTAAATGTAGAGCGCTTTCGCTTACCTTAAAGGACTCCTCACAGGCTTGGTACCTCCAGCTTCTGACACATTTAATTTCCAATTTTGATCAGCTTGCAGACTTGTTTATAAGCTGTTTGCTGACGAATAAGGTGTTAAATAAATATCTGTCATATCTGATGTATGTATTATAAATATCATATGAGCCTTTACGAGACTTCGTACAAATGTTTCACGCTGTAACCATGCAGACAAAGAAGGTTTCAAATGAATTCGTCATTAGTGCTTTTATCAATGACACTTCACACTAGAATCTTAAGTACAATCTATTGGACAGACCGCCATCAATGTTGTCGAAACGAGTGATGACATTTCGGTACGGGTGTACAATATTGAACCGGAACGGAAAAGTGTTGTTCTGGAACATTTTGTCACTGGAAGCCAATGTTTTGGTACGGGTTCATAGCATACCAAAACGAGTTAAAGTCAAAGGAGGTCAATCCGTTCTGATACTGGTCAAGCCGTATCGAAACGGTCTAAAAGGAAAGGTCAACAAGAGTTGGCTCTCGTGCACCCGTTTCGAAACAGCCTAGGGTGTTTCGATACGGGTTTAGGTAAATTGGTTAAAGGTTTTTGGACAAATTGCTAATGTTACAATTTAGTCACTGAATTTCTTAAAGATAAATTGATCATGATATTGAGCTCCAAATTGTATGAAAGTTTGTATGCTAGTTATTCATGCACTGAATTACATTGTTTTTTTGTTTGTTGCTTGCAAAGACTTGTTATTGTTACTTTTTGCAGATTAGTCCCTAAACCTATAAAAATTATAAAATGATCCTAAATGGTTATTGTGGTTTTCTTATATTGAATTGGGCTAATAAATGTTTTGGTGACAGTTTGTAAGACTAATATTGATTATCAATGTGATTAAGATGAAATTTTATAGCACCGATCTATGTTTAGTCCTTCGGTAATACACTCCGACCCAGTTCTCTACCAGACCAGGAAGGGGGTGTTACATGTTTAGCTAGTTTAGGCTTAGATTAGGGTATCGAGTTTAGTGATTAAAATACGTTTCGGGAAAATAAATATTTTGAAAGGGAATTTTCAAAAGGGATAAAATCTTATTAAAGCTTTTAAAATGTATAATAATTATATTAAGAATTTTGGGTTGGGATTGGAAATCGATTTAATTAATTGAGGTGACATTTTGTATTTATTGACCAAAATGTAATAAATGCAAAACTGTTTTTAATGAGTAAAGTGTAACTGGGCTAATACTAAGAATCATTAGAGAGTTATTTTCCAAAAGTTTTAATTAAAGGTTTTTCACCTTAATTGAGTAAGGTTTTGACGGTTAATTGTTTTTCTAAATCATTTTGATATTCTATCGGTTTTCTTAAACTTTCTCTTCACATTTTCTCTCATTTCCCATCACTTTTCCCATGCAAGATTTTCAGATTTCTTTGTTGTTTTTCAACGAAGATTTCATCATTTGATTCCTCATCTATTTCCTAACAAAACATTGTTGAGATTTCATAAAGATCTCATCTATTTTCCAAGTTATTTCCTAGCTCATTTTGTGGAAGTTGGCTCTTTTCGGAAGCTTGGAACGCAATGGCAAGCAAGACATTTTGTACCGGTGAGTGTAAATGTGTTTCAAACACTCCTGAAGGTTTGAATAAGGATTTTGGGAGTTTAGATTAAGCCTAGCAAGCTTAGCTAAACTCGGAAGTAAGTTTTCCCTAATTTCTCCTTTGAATACAAGTTTGATATGTGACTTGAATTACTGTTTTGGTTTAAAATCGTGGATTGGTTTACTTACTGTTTTATGCATCTTTTAAATGATATGCAATGATTTATCAAGTATGTGGATGCTTAGAGCATTGAGAATTGGTTCCTAAATGGAATGTGATTGTTGTCTTAGGCAATGTGATATTTGCATATGGAAATCAGTAAGTAAATGTGTTTAAAAGTATATATCGGTTATGTGACAAAAGGGAAATAAAGTATCGAATATAGTTGTTATTTCGTAAGATTTAAAGTGCACTATAACATGTAAAGTCAATCGCACCACGGTCCTTGAGGAAAGCAGTTTAACTAGGCTACTCGGGTTGTTGGACTATCGCTTTTGATATGTCGTTTAACTAGGCTACCCAAGTTGATGGTGTACCTTTAAGTAGGATAGAGGTGAGCCTATTCGGGTCAAGGTATGGTTTGGTAGAGGTGAGTCTACTGAAAAATCTGTGTATCCGATGTGGTTTAATGAAACAATGATTTATCTAATGGTTATATTATTTGCCAATATATAATAAATGAGTGAAATTATATTTTTATATGGTTGTTATGCATACCATATTTTGAAAAAGAATTTTAAAGGTGTAGCTTTATACTCATGTTTTTAATGTATTGATGAGTATGGAAGAGTGGCACCACTAAGCATTTGTTTGATTATACTCTCATTCTTCTTTGTAAAGAATTGAGGTTACTCGCATTCGTCGAGAGCTGAACAAGATTTTTAACAAATTAGCTGGCTTAATCTGTGGAGAGCTGATTGGTGAGATCACCTTTGCGCAACCACCCATAGAGTGGAAGAAATGGTCCAGGCTGAAAGTAGCATACAATTTCTAGTTGGTTTTCACTATTATAAAAAAATTGAATGGTTGAAAGTAAACATGGTGTCACCATCGTGTTGTGCGCAAGGGACTGGTGATTATTGGGTGGTATTTTGTGGAATGTTTGGTTGTTCTGAAATGCTGGTTGGAGTTGGCAGTTGACAAGGGATGTGTTCGCTGCTGGTCGGGGTACGGGTACCCCCTCCAGATTGGTGCAAAGTCAATTCGTAAGTGCTGAACTTTGGGGTGCTTGACATCTCGGTGAGAGACGGATAGCTTGCAAGCTCTCCATAGTCAAGGGATGTCTCCTTTCTCAATGCTAAATCACATTTATTATTCATGCAAATCAAGTAGTTGATAGTTTGTCGAAATCGGTTATGCTCTCCTATCTTCTTAGAAGTTAGAACCATCACATATGGCTGGTCCTTTACTTTTTTTTTCATTTAAAAATATTAATGTCTAAAGTTTAATGATTAAATTAAAAAAAGTTAAATTTTAGTAATTAAAATACTACAATGATTAATAGTATTTTCATTAACCATGAACGTCCCTACTGAACCCTTTGCAACATTAATAAGCTCACCGGCCTAACATGAATATTTTTTCTTAGGAGAAACACTGTTGGAGCAATACGCATGATTGAAGAATGAAATTGAAAGGAGAGAAAAAAAGTAGAGTTTGATGAACAACCTCTGATTTAATGAAAGTCACTTTTAAATAAAAAGTCGCTTATATTTAAGTTCCCCTTTCTTAGCTATTGCAACGCAAACGTGGTTTCTGAATAAAACAAATGAAGATTTGAGGTTTTAATTTGGAGGTCTAACATGAAAAATGAAGATTTAAGTTCCATCCAATGACTATAAAAGGAGATCAGAGAACAAGAATTAAAATATTTTAATGTTATATTCATAGAGTTTAGGGTGTTTTGGTTAAACGTACATCAGTTTCACGTTCAGGAGAGTAAAATGAGTTTGGTGAAAAATTTTAGGACTCAATAGTTGTTGTCAACTATGGTCGAAATCTGGGAAGTTGGAGAAAATAAGAAGAAAAAACAAAAAAAAATGAAAATGAAAAAGAAAGAAAAGAAAAGAAAAGAAAAAGATTTGATAAGATCAAAAATGATTTTTTTTAGTGCCAATTTGACTTTTTTTAAATAATTATTTTTAGTGTCATCTGTCATGTCATAACGCGTTAACACTTTAATATTTGATTAATTAAAATAAAAATAATTCAAAATTTAAGTGATTAAAATATAAAATTAAAATTTTATTGACCAAAATATGAGTTAGAGTAAAGTTTAATGATGAAATTTATAAATTCCACATTTATTTGGTGAACAAATAGGAGTGGGTAAAAAATAGTGTAATCAACTCTTATTTGTTTATTAATATGTAAGTATTTAATTGACATTTTGATATTAGTAGACCTCTTTTTTAAGGATTATTATCTTATATACTAGCGGTGGAATCGTTTAGTTTCTACAACTACTTTAATATTAGGGTTTAGAGTTTTAATTTAAGGTGTAGAGTTTAAGGGTTTAGGTTTAGGGGTTTAGAAATTAGGGATAGTGGTTAAAATTTAATGTTTAAGGTTATAATTTAGGGTTTATAATTTAAAACATAAATCATAACCATATTACCCTAAAAACTAAACCCCAACCTCTAAACCTAAAAATTCTAACCATAAACCCAAAATTCTAACCACTACCCCTAAATTATAAACTCATGCACCTAAAACCCTAAACCCTAAACCCTAAATTAAGACCATAAACCCTAAAACTAAGACGATTGTGCCAGTGTAAAAAAAATTACACAACCCTTCGCTATAAATCTAAAATATAAATCTCTAGCTCTATCATTCTAAAACCTAAACTTTAAACCTTAAACTCTAAACTTTAAATTCTAACCATAAACCTTAAATTTCACGCCCTACAAGCTAAACAGCTAAACTGCAACCAAAATTTCTAAGCCCTAAAATTAAAATATTGAGCTTACTGGGCTTACACAAACTTGTGTATCAAATATTTTCCTTATATTTGGTCTATAAATTATCCGAATTCCTTTGTAACATTATGCTTGACCTATAGTGTTAAAGGATTTGTTATATATGTGCCTAGTATTTGATATTCACAAACCTCTTATGTCTATGTGTCTTGTAAGACAATGAAACTAACCTAGACGAAAGGTAAATTATGATCGGATCAGTTATATATTATAAACAATTTTCTGTTAATTTTACGATTAACAGACTTACATTATTTATTACATGTAGCTCCGTTGAGTAATTATATATTATTTAGCTTATAGAACTCAGCATTCAATTTCATCTCTCACACAGTCCGTTAGATTATGTTGCTTTTCATTAATCTAATCAAACACCTGAATTTTTCCATTTCGAATTTGTCGAAACCAAGATTTTTTTCTCTCTATTCTGTTTTCAGACTCCAACGATTGTATTATATGTACCATAAGCTGCAAAAAGCAATCCGCACAACAATATGAGACAATCCAAGGCTTTCTGCCACAAACTCAAAGATGATCCCATCAAAGTTAGGTGAAATGAGGCCGGCAAAACGAATGAGATCAATGCACATACTGTACTCCCAACGAGTGACGCAAACACACCGAATCCCGGAACATATGATGCCAAGACTGCCAAACTGATTACCAGAGCAGCTCTACTGATGTATATCCCCAGCTTTCCAAATTCTGTAATTGAACTTTCAGCATCATTGTTGTTGAGCTTCTGAAACCATATATTTTTCTTCAACTTCCCCTCCAAGATTTCATTAACAGGGTGAACCATGACCGGGAACGTAAATACTAGCCCCAGGCACAATCCAATCTGTTTCCAGGGAGCACAAAATCAGTATTTCAGACCATTCAGCTTACGAAATTGCAGCATCCAATGTAGGAGTAAGGAGATTAATGATGCATAAAATAAAAGCATGAAGCAATGTTTCCACATGAAAAATGGATGGGAATCCATGTTTCACCATTTTTATGGCTCTGCAATAACCTTGAAATCGTAGCTACTAATTCGAACGGAACTAGATGCAATGGGATTATGTGCTACATTACTATAAGCAATACCAGCAGCACCTAGAATTATGAGCAGGCAGTTTTGTGTGTAGCAACATTGTGAAAAAGTAATCTAGTATGAATATTAAAGCTGTCTAAGTTTCAAAGCTCAAAATTTGCACCTGAAAAGTTGATGTGAATAAGTAAAAGAAGAAAGGAGAAGCACAATGACCAATGCCTAAAGATTTGAGAAACTTACCTGCACTGCAATGGCTGTCCAATTCTTGGGAAGATTCAATGTTATGATGTCTTTGGTTTCATCACCAAAAGCCATGTAACCAAAAATCCCAAACAAAACATACATAAGTGTGATCCATGTAAATGCCATGCCTAACACCTTAGGAAATGTCTTCCTTTCTTTCATTGATGCCTCCAAAGCCAGTGTCATTCCGAACCCTTCAAAACAGAACACTGCCATTCCTCCTGCGAACGGCAACCCTCCCAAGTTATCAGTGACAGCTTTCCGGTCTCGAAACGAAAAATCCCCCCTGCTTGCACGTTCTATATCTTCTTTAAGAACAAATCCCATTGCCAACACATTGCATATATCTGCAAAAATGCTGAAAGGAGCAAAGGCTGCGAGGGATCGAATCCATGATAATGCAATCTCAATGGGGACCAACAAGAATATGAAAGATGCAACACTGAACATTTGGCCTTTGAAAACTGATGCAAGATTTTGCCCAATAAAAACCAAGTATGCTACGGATCCTCCACACTGGGAGATAAAAATGAGAAATTCGGTCATGTATCGTCCCGGTTTTCCGATGCATTTGTAACCTAAGTCGCCATATGTTATTGTCCCTTGTAGTTCCTTTTCTGATGCTAATTTATCCCTGCACTGAACCTGTTGACCAAAGTTTAAACTTTCGCAACTTCTCAATAAGAAAAAGGGAGACAAACGAAAAACAGAAAGTTTAATCCCTAGTATGTCAAAGTTTGAGATTTAATCCCTCATCTTCAGTAAGAAATAATTGAGTACTATAGTTTTTATAATGTTATTAGGTCCAAATTGGTAAAAAAAAAAACAATTAACTTGAATTACTAATTGCATCATAGAAAGTAAAGGATTAAACCCTGCCAAATTAAAGGAGAGGAATGCATCTCAAAATTCAGCATAGTAAAACAACTAAACCATTATTAGACCTTGATATGGCTAAAATTCTTATGTTTAGGGTTGTATAGAAAGTTCAATTTTGTATAGGCAAATTCCATTTTAGCACCAAATATAGAGGTAGAAGAAGTTGATAAAGTTGTATTTTTTGCAAGATGTAAACACTAAGGAACAAACAAAGCAATATTGAAGGAGGAAAGAAGTGTACTAACAAGGAGAAGCATGCAGTAGAAAGTAGCGAAGCCAGCGATAATAACACCGAGGGATCCGGCGAGCCAACCGGCGATCCGAAAAGCAAAAGGGAGGCCTAAAACGCCGGTTCCGACTATTGAAACTATGATGTTGCCTATAGTCTGAAATTTGGATGCAGTTCCCTCTGTTGATGGTATTGGTGATGGATTGATCAAAGGGATTGTATCAGGATTTTTTTCCATTCTTTTTTTCTGGAAAAAGATTGACGGCTAAGGCTAACAGCTAACAACAGGGTTCAAGGAGTTCGGTGGAAACTCCAGACTGTTTAATGCCACGTTGCAGCTGTGAAGCCGTAAACAAGTTTACATGTTAAGAGATTAGATCTTGAAACAGATGCTTAATGGGACAAATCAGTGGGGTACATCTATGTGATGGAGGAATCTTACCATATTTATTTCCAAGTTGTTCTAGTAACGTGATCGGATTTGTTTCCAGTCAAATCAGCCTCACCCTATTTTGAGATTATTATCTTTATATTTGTGATCTACTAGGACGGTCATGGGTCGATTTTTATAATGTTTCATTTCATTCTAATTTAATACTATACAGCCAAAGTATAAGAAAATTCCAAAAACCATAAGATGAGCGTTGACCTTTCTCCTATTTCTCCGGAGATCGCTGGGGCATCTACGACGGCGCGTTATTGCGATTCAAGCAGGCAGCCACCGGGAGGGGTGATTGACGGTCCCCTTCCAATAGCGGTGGAGGAACAAAAACATGATGCGGCTATGGAGGTTTAGCCGGCTGTGGAAGCGTCGGGAGGAATTGCAGGGTCGACTGTGGTAGCGGAAGGCCTTGATATCGACATGGTTGCTGTTGGAACGGAACAGTCGTCGATGGCAGGAGCAGGCGACGAGGGTGGTGCAGGAGGGGTTGGTAAGAAGTCCTATGCTTCAATGGTTGCGGGATCGCCGGCGGTAGGCGTTGGTACCATGGCCAGTGTTGCGGATGATGGTTTGGAAGTATTGGATACGGATTTCGTGGTGGATCGCAGTGGTCTATTTCCTCGTATTTCTTTATCGGAGAGAATTCATGCACGTATTGACGATAGTATGCAAAACACAATTATAGTTCGGCCTCTTGGACGAACGATAGGTTTCAAGACTTTGGCTACTCGTGTGCATGCAATTTGGAAGACAGAAAAGAACTTTCAGGTTATTGACTTGGACAATAACTATTTTTTAGTGAAGTTTGAATCAGTAGATGATTATACTAAGGTACTTACGGGTGGTCCGTGGACTTTGTTTGGGTGTTACTTAACGGTGCAACCGTGGAGTAGGAGTTTTTCGACCACGGAAAAGCATCCGTCTCAGGTGGTTGTGTGGATTCGATTACCGAGTCTTCCTTATCGGTATTACTCGAAGGCCTTGTTCACGAGGATTGCGGATGTTATTGGAAGGATGATAAAGATTGATTATAGCACGACACTAGGTGAAAGGGGACGATTCGTGAGACTTGCGGTGGTTGTCGATTTGAACAAGCCTCTTCTGTCTTGTATTGGGATTGACGAATTTGTTCAAAAGCTTGAATATGAGGGGCTTCACTTAATTTGTTTTAAATGTGGTTGATATGGACATTCTGTGGCTTCATGTGTGCACTCGAATGTTGATAGTGAGAATGTGGCAATGCCGACGGTGGCGGATGCGAGTAGTAAGGACGCAACTTTGAGTGTGGAAATAACTAAGGATGAGTTATTTGGCCCTTGGATGGTGGTTGAACGACCCCGACGTCGGGCACCTCGGGTGACTGGAGCTAGTGAAGGTGGTAATCAGGGTGAGCGTAGGGGGTCTCGATTTGGGGTTTTGCAAGAGTTGCATGGGGATGACGGTGCTGTGGCTGGGGGGAAGTCTAAGTTAGTGATAGGGGGTAGCGCGAATAGGGTGCTGGAGGACGTGCATGGGAAAAAACCGGTGGGACATTCTAATCTGAATTTGCGTCATGCTCCTGGGTAGGTGGTTGGGGTTAAAATTGTGGGTGACGTTGGCGGTAAGGGTGCCGAGGGTGTGGGTCGGGACGTTGGAGGTAAGGGTGCCGAGGTTGCGGATTTAACCATGGCCGCAGGTGCGGGACGTCGGGCGGACAAAGGCAAGGGCCTTGATGTAGGAGAGTCAGCTGTTAAGCAGCACGACGCAGGGAAGGTGCAGGAAATTCCGCGTAGCGGGTTGGCGATTAGCAGGGAGAATCCTAAGATTGCTGTAGTGTCATCTATGGTGGGTGTTGAAACCCAAGCCGTTCCGTATACACCTGGTATCGCTTCGGGTTCCCATAGAGCGGTGTCCATAAAGGAAGGGCGAAATGACTTTAAATCGACGTCACGGTTTCGTCATGGCATCGGTTCGGGTAAGGCTGGGAGCTCTCTATCAGCGGTGCAGCGTAAAAGTCTAAAGGTTTCGAAAAAGCAAGAAGCTAGAATGCCTCCTCGTCTGGTTCTCACGGAATGGGTCTCGTCGCTTTCTTCGAAACTTGATCAGATACAGGATACTGGACAGCAGCGTGGCCAAGTTGCGGATAACAATGTGGGCGATCAACCGATGGACTTGGGTCGGATGGCCACTGGTGGTGATGGCGGGAGCGTGGGGAAGGAAAATTGTCCACCTTTTACGTAAGTTTCTGTTTTTTGGTGTTTCGCTTTATTTGTTACAATGAATATTATGTTCTGGAATACACAGGGCACGGGAAGTGTTGAATTCCGACGCCACTTTAGAAACTTTGTTCGTTCTAACAATCCTCAGATTGTGGCTTTGTTTGAACCACGGGTGAGTTATGGTGAAGCTGATAGAGTGATTCAGAGATTTGGGTATCCGAATTCTTTTCGGGTTGAGGCGTAGGGTTTCAGTGGCGGTGTATGGTTGTTGTGGAGGGATGGGTTGGATGTGGAGATTTTGTCTATTTCTAATCAGTTTGTACATGGCAAAGCTCGTAAGGTTAGTTCTGATAATTGGTTCTTTTTCACTGCTGTATATGCCATTCCTAATGCTTGTGTTAGGCGATATTTGTGGGATAAGTTAAAATGCCTTGATCCGGGGGTTGCGGAACCATGGGTGTTAGGTGGTGATTTTAATGCAATCCTTCGAAAAGAGGAACGATGTGGTGGCTCGAGCGATGTCTTGGGGACTAGCCCTCTTTTCCAAGATTTTATTGACAGTTTAGAGTTGACAGAACTTGACTTTAAAGGGGATGAGTATACTTGGTGTCGTGGTAATTTGTATCAGCGGCTTGATCGATGTTTGGCAAATAACGCCTGGTTTATGGAGTTTCCGTTGTTGATAGTTATCCATTTAGATCGTGTTGGTAGTGACCACTGTCCGCTCCTCATTAGACCGATTGGGGTTCGGATACATACCGGCGAGAGCCAGTTTCGATTTTTAGCAGCATGGCAGGATCACCCTGGGTTCCACGAGGTTCTTGAGGATTCTTGGGATGGGTTATCGTCAGCGGTTACCAATGTTCAAAATTTTCAGGAGGCGGTGAAAAAATGAAATGTCGATGTGTTTGGTCATATAGAGAAGAGGAAGAAGAGGATATTAGCACGTCTCAGGGGTATTGATAGAGCGTTGCAACATTCACAATCGGCTTTTTTGATTGAGCTAAGGAGTAATTTGCGAGCTGAATTAGATATTATTCTGGAACAAGAAGAGACGTTGTGGTTCCAGAAATCCCGTAGTCAGTGGATTTTGCATGGGGATAGGAACACTCGGTTTTTTCATTCTTCCACGATGGCGCTGCGACGTGCTAATCTTATTGTGGGGCTTAAGTCGAGTAACGGGGTTTGGATTACGGACCAGGACACTCTGCGCTCTAGGGCGATTGATTTCTACAAGAGGTTATTTACTGCTGATCCGAGCTGTGAGGGTCAGTACCATATCCGAGGGTTGTTTCCGCGGATGAGGGATGATGTGTGGCTGTCTCTGTGTGCACCAGTAACGAACGGTGAAATCAGGGCGGCTATCTTTGATATGGATCCGTGGAAGGCTCCGGGGATTGATGGCTTGCATGCGGGGTTTTATCAGCTTAATTGGGAGTGGTGGGTGACAGTGTGTGTCGTTGCTTACAAAGTGTGTTTTCAGGGGAATCATTCCCGGAAGAGCTGAACAAGACGATTATGGTGTTGATTCCAAAGGTTGTGGCTCCTGAGGACATGAGTCAGTTCCGACCTATCAGTCTTTGTACGGTGCTTTATAAGGCTATTACTAAAGTGGTGGTGAATCGGATAAAGCCTTTTTTATCGAATTGGATTTCAGAGAATCAGACTAGCTTTGTTCCGGGGCGTGCTATTATGGATAATATCGTTATTTCCCAAGAGATTATTCACTCGATGTCCAGGAAAACAGGGAGGCGAGGATGGATGGCGTTGAAAATTGATTTGGAGAAGGCGTACGACATATTGGAGTGGAGCTTTATTGATGATACTCTTAGTGATGTTGGGTTTTCTACTTCTATGCGGGAGCTGATTTTAAAGTGTGTTTCTAGTGTGTCGACACAGATTAGTTGGAATGGTTCATTGACAGATTCATTTTCGCCTTGTCGTGGCATCCGGCAAGGTGACCCCATCTCTCCATATTTATTTGTGCTTTGTATGGAAAGGCTTAGTCAGGCGATTAAGCAGAAAGTGGAATCGGGTCACTGGAAGGGGTTTTGTACTTTTCGCCAAAGCCCAGTTATCTCGCATCTGATGTTTGCGGACGATATGGTGATTTTTTCGGAGGCTTCGATGGAGCAGTTGGATGTTATTAAGAAGGTTCTGATTGAGTTCTACAGATTTTCAGGTCTCAAGGTGAATGTGCAAAAATCAAGCATATTTTTTTCTAAAAATGTCTCAAATGAGGTTCGTAGTTCTTTGAGCTCAGTGGTGGGTTTTCCGGAGGTTTCAGATCTTGGGCATTATCTCGGTGTCCCCATATTGCATAGAGGTGTTTCTAGAGCTACTTATTCGTATATTATTCAAAAGGTGCGGGATAGATTATCTAGTTGGAAGGCTGTTAGTTATGTAGGAATATACGTGTAGAGTAAATTAAGGATTACAAGAATATTTCTTGTATTTACAATCCCTTACTTTAAGGGATTATATCTTTTCCTAGAATTAAGCTCTTTCCTAACTTAAAGTTTCCTAAGATAGAGATATAGCTTGTATATAAATATGTAACAGATCTTTCTAATAAAATAAGAGAATTACTCTGATTTACTACATGGTATCAGATGCGGGTCGATCCTCTCTTCCAAATTTCATTTTTTTTCTTTTTTCCCTCTTCTCTCGACCTTTCTTCCCTAGTTAGAAAAAATGGGTACAGCAAAACCTGCTGCTTCTGCAATTAGCTCTCCAGTGAGCCCTCGCCCATCTAATTTTACCCTTTCGGATGCGTCTCTTTCTCCTATTCTGTCTCAATCAGCGAGACCAGCAAATGTTACTACACATGACAGTCCTTCCAGCAATTTCAGTAAGCAACAGATTGTGGAGCTCCAACAGATGTTTGGTCCAATTTACTCCCAATCAGAATCTACTGCATTTCCTGCTACAGAAGGTAGAATTTCCTGTTTGGCCACTTCTAATCCTCTCTCCTGGATTATAGATTCTGGTGCCTCTGGCCATATGACAGACAACCTTCAGCTATTTCGCACCTTTAACCATTGCAACTCTAAAACCTCCATCAAAGTTGCAGATGGGTCTCTCTCCCAAGTAAAAGGAAGTGGCACTATTCAAGTGGGTGATAAACTAGTTTTGCCTAATGTGCTATATGTTCCTAATCTTGCCTGTAACTTGTTATCAGTTAGTAAGTTAGTTCAAGATATTAAATGTGATGCTCACTTTGGAATTAATGGGTGTGTATTTCAGGAACAGGGCTCGAAGAAGGTGATTGGCAGTGCTAGGCTATCCAATGGTCTTTATATCCTTGATGAATTACCAACTCAGATTTTTTTAGTTTCACGTTGTTTTAAGACTTCATCTTCTTCTTCTTTAGGTAACCCTGATGAGATTATGTTGTGGCATCGTAGGCTAGGACATCTAAATTTTGTGTATCTTTCAAAATTGTTTCCCAATTTATTTAGCCATAAAAAGCCTCATTCTTTTAAGTGTGAAGTATGTCAAATTGCTAAACATACCAGGCAAACATATTCTCCTTCCTCATTTACACCCACATCCCCTTTTTCTATAATCCACAGTGATATTTGGGGTCCGTCTAAGGTCAGAAGCTTATCTGGGTCTAGGTGGTTTATTACCTTTATTGATGACTATTCTAGGACTACTTGGAAATTTTTAATGAGGGAAAAGACGGAAGTTGAGTCAATTTTCAAAACTTTTTATCAAATGATTGAAAATCAGTTTGAAAAACGTGTTAAGGTTGTGAGGAGTGATAATGGGCGTGAATACCTTAGTCAATCTCTTAGGTGTTATTTTCGGGAAAAAGGTATTGTCCATCTTACTTCTTGTGTCAACACTCCACAACAAAATGGAGTTGCCGAAAGAAAAAACAGACATCTACTAGAGGTTACGAGGTCTCTTCTTTTTTCAGCCAAAGCACCTAAATATCTTTGGGGGGAAGCCTTACTTACTGCCACCTACCTTATCAACAGAATGCCCAGCAAAACCTTGGGTTTTGTAGCACCAACAGAAGCCTTGTTCAAACATTTTCCTCACTTTAAACCACTATCATCTGTTCTTCCTCTTAGGGTATTTGGCAGCACAGCTTTTGTTCATGTGCATGATAAAAATAGAAGTAAATTGGACCCTAAATCAATCAGGTGTGTGTTTATAGGATATTCCTCTAGTCAAAAGGGTTACAAATGCTATTCTCCTATTTCTAAAAAGACCTATGTCTCTTTCGATGTCACTTTCTTTGAGGATAACCCATATTTTGCAGGGACTGAACTTCAGGGGGAGAAAAATGAGGAATTTCAGCCCTTTGTTTTTCCACCTTCCATCATTTCTCCTCTACCAGACATTCCTCTCATATCCCATCCTGAAACCACCAGAAAAGAAAACACTATGCCGACAGAAATGCACTCTCCTCGGACCAACAAATCACCAAGTCCTTGTACAACACCTCTTCCAGCACCTAGGGCTGTAGCACAAATTTCCCCTACTTCTGTGCATCCACAACCGGCTGACAGTCAAATTAAGGTGTATACCAAGAGAAGAATAGCCCCTAATGAAGTAAATAACCAGCCTAGCACTTGTCAAGAACCAGACTCAAGTCCTGTTGCTGTTGAACCGGGCTTAAATCCTGCTACTGCTGAGATTGAAGGTAACATTACTCCTCAAGATTCTAGTGACCTTGGTGACTTTCCTATTGCTATTAGAAAGGGAGTACGAAAATGTACTATGCACCCAATTAACAAATTTGTTGCCTATGGTAGACTTCAGCCCACTTTTAAGGCCTTTACAGCCAGCCTAGATAGTGTGCAGATTCCTAAAACTGTGGAGGAGGCCTTAAAGAATCCCAAATGGAAGAAAGCTGTAGAAGAAGAAGTAAGGGCACTTGAGAAAAATGAGACATGGTGTTTGACAGATCTACCAGAGGGAAAGAGAGCTGTTGGATGCAAGTGGGTGTTCACCATCAAGTACAACTCAGATGGGAGCATTGAGAGGTATAAGGCAAGGCTGGTGGCTAAAGGTTTTACACAATCCTATGGGGTGGATTATCAAGAAACCTTTGCACCAGTGGCTAAATTGAATACCATTAGAGTCTTGCTATCCATAGCTGTGAACAAGGACTGGAAATTACACCAACTAGACATCAAAAATGCCTTTCTCAATGGGAGGCTCGAGGAGGAAGTATATATGCAAATACCACCTGGTCTAGAAGGTAAAACAACTAGAAATACAATGTGCAAACTCAACAAATCACTGTATGGACTTAAGCAATCTCCAAGAGCCTGGTTCGAGAGGTTTGCAAAGGCTATGGTAAAGAATGGATTCAAACAAAGTCAGGCTGATCACACCCTGTTCAGAAAGGTTGCAGCAACTGGTAAAATGACCTTATTAATTGTGTATGTTGATGACATAATTATTACAGGGGATAATAGTAGAGAAATTGAGAATTTGAAGGCTGTTCTTGCCCGAGAGTTTGAAACAAAGGACTTGGGGAGTCTAAGGTACTTTCTGGGTATGGAAGTAGGAAGGTCAAGTGAAGGTTTAGTCATCAACCAAAGGAAGTACATCCTAGATCTTCTTACAGAAACCAGGATGCTTGGGTGCAAGCCAGCCGAGACACCCATGGACCCAGGGTTGAAGTTCAACAAAGAAGAAGCTGGTAATCCAGTTGACAAAGAACCCTATCAAAGGTTAGTTGGAAAACTGATTTATCTTTCTTTAACAAGGCCAGACATTGCATACTCAGTGAGTGTTATAAGCCAGCACATGAGTGATCCTCGTGAAGAACATTTGGAGGTTGTTAACAGAATTCTGAGGTACCTAAAATTCACCCCTGGTGGTGGGCTAATTTTCAAGAAAAATTCAGACAGAACAGTGAAGGTATACACGGATTCAAGCTGGGCAAGAGAGCTTACTGATAGAAGGTCAGTTAGTGGATATTGTGCTTAAGTTTGGGGCAACTTGGTTACTTGGAGAAGCAAAAAACAGGCTGTGGTGTCAAGGAGCAGTGCTGAGGCAGAATTTAGAGCTTTAGCTCTTGGAATATGTGAAGGAATGTGGATAAAGAGGCTTCTCAAAGAGCTGGAGTTGGATGAAAAGACTGAGTTCGAGGTCTATAGTGACAGCCAATCAGCAATGAGTATTGCTAAGAATCCAGTGCAACATGACAGAACCAAACACATTGAAATAGATAGGCACTTTATCTATGAGAAAGTGAATGGTGGTATTGTACAACTAAATTATATTCCTACCAGGAGCCAGATAGCTGACATCTTTACTAAAGAACTTCCAAGAGTTATTTTTGATGAGTTTACATCCAAACTGGGTATATACAACATATACACAGTTTGAGGGGGAGTGTTAGTTATGTAGGAATATACGTGTAGAGTAAATTAAGGATTACAAGAATATTTCTTGTATTTACAATCCCTTACTTTAAGGGATTATATCTTTTCCTAGAATTAGGCTCTTTCCTAACTTAAAGTTTCCTAAGATAGAGATATAGCTTGTATATAAATATGTAACAGATCTTTCTAATAAAATAAGAGAATTACTCTGATTTACTACAAAGGCGAAGTACTTGTCGTTTGCGGGTAGGATTACCCTTGCGAAGGCGGTGCTTTCGGCGATTCCTTATTATGTCATGCAATCAACCAAGTTACCCTTGCGAAGAAGAAGAACACAAAGCCCACATTGCTACTTGGAATGATGAAGAATCATCATCCGATGAAGAGAAGCAAGAAGTGGCTAATCTTTGCCTCATGGCTATTGGTGATAATCCTAAGATAAACCCTAACTCATCTACTTTCGATTTCACATTTGATGAACTTCAAGATGCATATGATGAGTTGCAAGAGGTTTACGAGTTGGTGGAGAAATATAAGGAATCGGTTTTGAAAAACAAGAAACTAATTTCTGATTTGAAAAACCAAAACGGTTCTCTTTCTACAACCAACTCGGAACTTGAAAAGAATATTTTGGTTTACAATATGACTTAAGATATTTTCAAAATGAAATGATGATTTGAACAATCTTCTTTCTAAAGTTCATGATGATCACCACAAAGTGCTGAATGAGCTTAAGGCTTCTCTTAATTTAGTTGGGAAACAAGATTTTGAAAAGGCGAGTTCTTCAAAACTCAACTATGTGAAGAGGAACTTTAATGGCTACAAACAAAGAAGCTCTCAAAGGCATCCTAGTAAAAGAGTTAGAAATGTATGGGTTCCTAAGGAACTAGTAATTTCTAATAATATTCATGATTTTGCTTCTTGGATTCCTAAGGGAACCAAGTATTTGGGAGCTAACTCACATGGATCCAAAATGGTTTGGGTACCAAAAATCAAGAACTAATCTTTGTTTGTAGGGGGAGCATTGCTACAAGGCCAAAGCTTCAAGTCAAAACACTTGATACCTTGATAGTGGATGCTCAAGACACATGACCGGCAACAAGAGTAGATTTATGGAGCTAAAGCCAAAGAGTGGTGGAGTGGTGACATTTGTTGACAACTCCAAAGGCCATATTGAGGATATTTGTTCAATGAAAATCTTTCTTCTATTCTTATTGAAGATGTGTTATATGACAATGGTCTAAAGCATAACTTGTTGAGCATTGGTCAATTATGTGATAAGGGTTTTAATGTTCTTTTTGATGTTAATGGTAGAAAAATTGTGGACATTAAAACAAATAAGATAATGCTCATTGGTCATTACCTAGGTAATATATACATGGTGCGTCTAGATGACATTCATACATCCCATTAATGATGTTTCAACTAGTAGGGTTTTACAATTGATCCATATGGATCTCTTTGGGTTTATTAGGACAACTAGCTTGGGTGGAAAATCATATGCCTATGTTTTAGTTGATGATTTCTCTAGACACACTTGGGTTTTCTTTTCAAGTACAAAAGATGAGGCTTTAGAAAAAGTCATCACATTTTCAAAAATTACTCAAAATGACCTTGATCAAAACATTTCTCATATTAGAAGTGATCATGGAACGAAATTTCAAAATCTAGGTTTTGAGTATTTTTGTAACACTAATGGTATTAGCCACAATTTTTTCATACCTCATACTCCTCAACAAAATGGGGTAGTTGATAGGAAAAATCGTACTTTAGAAGAAATGGCTAGAACCATGCCTTGTGAAGACAATTTACCTAAGTATTTTTGGGCGGAAGACAAACACTTCTTGTTATATTATAAATCGAGTAATGATTAAGTCAAATTTAAAGAAAAATCATTATGAGATTTTAAAATCAAAGAAGCTTAACATTAGCTATTTTCATCCTTTTGGATACAAGTGTTTTGTTTAAACAATGGAAAAGATCATTTAGGTAAATTTGATGCAAAAAATGATGAAGCTATTTTCTTAGGTTATTCTTTAAACTCTAAGGCCTATCGAGTGTTTAACAAAATAACCTTAGTTGTAGAAGAGTCTATACATGTGGTTTTTTAAGATATCTCCTTTCGAGGAACGATTCTTGTGATGATGATGATGTAGGGATCATTGAAGCTAATGATGATGGACACTCATCAAAGGTGGATGAGGTTCCAACCAAAGAAGAAAAAGCACAAGATCCTCTCATAGAAACCTTGAAGGACATAAATCTTGGTGAAAAGGAAGTGAGCTATTCAAGGGAACTCAACTATGTCAAAGATGGTGAAATCTTGGGTGATCCATCCAAGGGGGTAACCATTAGATCCTCTCTTAAATTGCTTAATAATGTTGCATTCATTTCATGCATTGAGCCTAAAAATATCAAAGAAGCTTTAAAAGATGATTTTTGGATATTGGCCATGCAAGAAGAACTTAATCAATTTGGAAGGAGTAAAGTGTGGACATTAGTTAATAGGCCTACTAATAAGTCTACTATATGAACTAAATGAGTTTTTAGAAACAAACAAGATGAGAGTGGTGACATAGTGAGGAATAAGGCTAGACTTGTTGCTCAAGGTTATACTCAAGAAGAGGGAATTCATTTTGATGAAACTTATGCACTCGTACCTAGAATGGAAACAATTAGGATGCTTCTTTCATTTGCATGTTATCATGAATTCAAGCTTTTTCAAATGGATGTTAAAAGTGCATTTTTAAATGGTTTTATTAATGAAGAAGTGTATGTTGAACAACCACTCAGGTTTAAAGATCCAACTTATCTAAACCATGTTTTTAAACTAACTAAAGCTTTATATGGTTTGAAACAAGCACCTAGAGCTTGGTATGAAAGGCTTTCAAACTTTTTGGTTGAAAAAGGTTTTGAAAAAGGCAAGGTGGACACTACACTTTTCATTAAAAAATGGAAATGGCATATTAGTAGTACAAATTTATGTTGATGATATAATTTTTGGTTCTACTAATGAGTTTTATTACCAAGAAATTTCTAAGCTAATGCAAGGTGAGTTTGAGATGAGCATGATGGGGGAGCTCTCATTCTTCTTAGGGCTCCAAATTAAGCAAAGGAATGATGACATCTTCATCAATCAAGCTAAGTACATCAAGGATATGCTTAAGAAGTTTGGTTGGAGAATGTGAAGCCTCATGCAACTCCAATGAGCTTATCAATTAAGCTTGACAAGGATGAAGAGGTAAATGTGTTGATTCTAAGCTTTATCATTCAATGATTTGTTCTTTGCTTTACCTTACCGCAAGCACACCCGATATTATGTTTAGTGTTTGCTTGTGTGCTAGGTTCCAACCTGGTTCTAGAGAATCACACATTATAGCCATTAAGAGAATTTTTAGGTACCGTAGAGACACACCTTGTTTAGGTCTTTGGTATCCTAGAGACTCTTCCTTTAACCTACATGCTTATTCTGATGCGGATTATGAGGTTGTAAGATAAATAGAAAAAATACCTCCGGCACTTGCCAATTCCTAGGCATTATGCTCATATCTTGGTTCTCTAAGAATCAAAATAGTGTAGCTTTATCTACCACTGAAGCAAAAGATATATCGGCTGGAAGTTGTTATGCTCAAGTACTTTGGAACAACTTCTAGACTAAGAAATTAATGTAGGTACCATAGCCCCCTAAGTGTGACAACACTAGTGCCATATGTCTCACTAAGAATCCCATCCAACATTATAGAACCAAGCACATAGAGATAAGACATCATTTAATTAGGGATCATGTCTTAAAGAATGATGTTGTTCTAGAGTATGTTGATACTTCAAACCAACTAGTCGATATCTTTACAAAACCATTAGACAAAGAGCGTTTTTGGACTCTTAGGAGAGAGTTAGGTATAACTAGCTTTTCTTGACCTTTAGAACCCTTAAGTGTCAAAAATTTGCTTGAATTTGAATGATGATCATGTTTATGTAATTTTGTTTTTTGATGCATCTATGCTTGTTGCTAGGGGGAGTATATATCCGTTTTAGTCCATATAATTTTCTCATTCATCATACACATGCATTTAGGATCGATTAAAATACAATTTTGGAACTTAAGTCTGTTCAAAAATGCATTTCTGGCAAAACGATATCGATAGGGCTAACATCGTATCGATACAGGCTGCTAAACGAGCTTTGATACGGTTTTAATTGTATCGATATGGTAAGGCGTATCGCTACAATATAAAAACTGTACCGATACGGTGGATCGATCCACCACGTTAGCATATTGATACGGTATACCGCTAGAGTTTTAAATGGGCATTAAAAGGGTCTTTCACTTTAATTAAAACTCAATCACTTTTCCTTCAAACCCTAGGTTGAATTTTAACTATAAAAACCCTCTCAAACCTTTTGATTTCTCACACCAAACTCAAAATATCTTGAGTATTTTTCATTAACACATCAAGGCTAAGATTTGCTATCAATTTGGTGCATTCGTCATCTTTCATTCATCCTATAACATCACTCAAGGTATAAAACCCTTTTTCTTCTTCTTTTTTTAATTTTTGTTTAAATTTAGTTACTATTTTCAATTAATTTTTGTATACAAATTATATTTATTGTATGGGTTTTAAATTTTTTACAAAAACATTTTTGAAATTTGAAAAAAAATTTATTCGAATATAAAAATATGTCGTATATTTTAGTACTCTATTTTTCAAAATTCTTGTTACCAAAATTTATTTTTATACTTGTATTTATCTTTAACCTATAAAATATAGTGTTTTCACAATACCTTGAATTATTAGAATTTTTATTGGATCGAATGTGATGATAATTGCATACATTGTTTTCAAATTGTTTTGTTGTTTTCAAGTTATCATGGGGCTTAAAAGGAGACCAAGAAAAGAATTGTCTTCTAGTTCATCAAATCTCAATCTGAAAAATGAGGGTATTACTAAACTGAACCTTGGTTTTATTATCCAACATAGTTTTCAATCCCTTTCGGCTTTAGCCCATTACAAACAATATCAAGCTTTTTCTATCCGAGATGAAAGAGTTGTATCAATTCCTTTTCTAAACTCTGAACGTTTTCAGTTCAAATATTATGGGTTGTTACAACAATGGGAATTCATGAGTTTTCTAAGTATACCCCCGATTTTATATTGAAATCTTGTTTTGATTTTCTTTGCCAATGCCCAGTGCATCCATGATCAAGCAAGGGAAAATGTAATTGCTCTTGAATCATATCTTATGGGCAAGAAATTTCGAATTGACCAAACCATTTTGTGCAATGTTTTTGGTTTTGAAAATTTGGGGATTGATGATGAACACTCTTTGGGACATTCTCAACTTGGCTCCGTAACCGTTATTGATGCTCATGATCGTATCCTTCATCTTATCATCTCTTGGTGGCTACGTCCTTCTCGTGGGAAATTTTCTACTATCTGCCAAGTTGATGCATTTTGGCTTCGTTGTTTCCGTGAGGGTAAAAGCCTAAACCTTTGTCAAATCATGTTTGCTGACTTGGTCTATCTTGTTCAACATCGTCACGCCGATCAAGTTAAGTCCTTCTTCTATGGCACATCTTTGAGTTTCTTGTTCCATTCCTTAGAGATCGATTGTTACCATGATGCCACCGAGCCTCTTGGTAAACCAATCGATGAACACTCCCTTACTCGTGCACACTTTGAGTATATTGATCATGAATGGGTTCGTGTTAATCGACCTCCTCCTAAGGACGATCAACCTCATCCGGTAGCTCCACAAGGTCCACAAAGTCCACTAAGCTCAATCTTCCATGGATGGTCTCATGGCGTATCTAAATGAGCAATTCACATCCTTAGGGACTAATATTGCTTCTTTAGATACAACTATGAATGCAGGATTTACGGCCACTGATACACGCTTTACTTCGTTGGAGGATCGAGTCAAGGCCATTGAGCAACAACAAGCCTCTATGGATGTCTCTCTCCCCGATTTACATGGTGTTTGGCTTAATGCTTAGAAATCTCGAGCCAATCGCAATGATGACGATGAAGAAATATGAACGCCTCAAAATTCATCAAGTGCGTCACTGTCGGCGATGGTGCCGTCGGAAAAACCTGCTTGCTGATTTCCTACACCAGCAACACTTTACCTACGGTGAACCTTTTTCGCTCTCTTTTCTTTTTATACTAGTATTTTCTTGATTTATGTAAAAATCAGTGAAGATTTGGATGGAATTGTTGATGTTCGAGTGAGCCCTGTTCTATAATATTTCATCAAATGTGAAATTGCTCGATTGTTTTTTTAAATCTTTCTATCATAAATGTCGTACAATGTAGGAATACCAAGAACATGGCTTTATGCTCTCTGTTAATGGCTAGGTTGTTTTGGACACTGGTTTTCTTTATTAGTAATTGTTTGCGTTTGAATTTCTTATGGTCCCAGGACTATGCCCCGACTGTTTTTGACAATTTCAGCGCGAATGTCGTTGTGGAAGGCGCCACTGTCAGATTGGTTTCTTTCTTGCTTAAGGTTTGAAATCATTGCCTTGGAACAAGTCATAAGGATCATCAGCAAGGCTAGTGTCATGGCAATGGGCACGAGAGTTAAGAAATTGGGGGAAATCGAAAATGAATTAGGTCTTGAAGCTGGATTGATCGAGAAGAAAGGGGATGGAAACACGGTAAAAGAGGACGACGCCGTCTTAGCCACAGCGACCGAGACAGGTCAGGAAGTCATTGGGCCAATCCACCGAGCTTGAAATGGATGATGGGCAAAGCGGGCTAATTGAGCTGATCCAATTACATTGTTATTACCGTTTACGGATTGGTATTTTGGTAATATTAGGAGTAAGGGCATTATGCCACCTGTACACAAATAACTAACTGGTGTGCCTATCTTTATTAGGTCACTGCTTGTATCCGGAATTCTTATGTCTATTTTTGAATGAAAAGTTTCCTCTTACATCCCACATTCTCTCTATTTCTTCTATCATTTCTTACAAATTCATCGGGCCATTACAATTTGGTATCTAGAGCAAGGTTAACTAGATCCACTTTCACACTGGGAAAGCCAAAGAAATCACAATATATGGGTGAAAGCACAGACTTGGCTAGCATCCAAAAGCAGTTGGACGAGATGAAGATCAACCAAGGCAGCATGGAGACTCGGATGAACCAGATTGAAACCAAGATTGAGGAGACTCAAACCAACCTCAGAAAGATCATCGGGTTGCTGACCAAAGAAGCTGATGATCTTGAGCTTAACACACCAGAGAAAAACAACACATCAACTACTGGTACTCAATCAAAACAGGAAGGTAAGAAACCAGTCCTTATCACTGTTATAGACGACAAGGAAAGATATGAAATGAAGCTAGAAGAACCAGGAGTGTTATCATCTAAACCACAAGGTTTTACCTTACCTACGGAAAAATCAAAACTTGGTGGAAAATGGTTCGAAAAAGGGGATACCTCGTTACTGCACGAGCCTAGTAAGATGGAGAATCCTAACCAAGGCCTTAACTAGAGCACCCTTAATCTTAGACCCAGGATTGAGCTACATATGTTTGATGGGGAGAACCCTAGGGGTCAGATTAGAAAGTGTGAGAGATAGTTACATTAAGCAGAAGAACAAAGCTACATGGCAGGAAGTAATGGAAGATTTATGTCACAGGTTCTGTGGAAAAAAAACTGTGATGATGTAATTGAAGAGTTCAATAAACTAGTGCAAAAAGGCTCTGTTGATGAGTACCAGGTAAGGTTTCAGGAGCTGAAACCTTACATGCTTATGCACAACACTTCCTTGGGAGAGAGGTATTTTGTGTCCAGTTTTGTGAGTGGAGCGAAGGAAGAATTGTGGTTCAAAGTGAAGGTTCACAGGCTAGATTCAGTGATGGAAGCTAGTAGGCAAGCCAAATTGTATGAAATGGCTGCAGAGCTAGAAGGGAAAAGGCAAAGGTTCACTGCAAGAACATCAACATTCCAGAATAGCCTAACAACTCAGAAGATGCCTGGTGCTATTACAGGACAGAAACCATTGGTTACACAACCAAATGCCAAACAGTCCCTACTTGAATACAGAAGGTCCAACAATCTATGTTTTAAATGTGGTGAGAAGTTCAGTCCTGACCACCACTGTAAAGTCAAACAACTAAATCTTATGGAACAAGACATGCAACAAGATGAACTAGAAGAAACCATGGAAGAAGGGTAAGGAGGTACTCAATGATGATCAGCAGGAAGGAGAGTTAGAGATCTCTATCAATGCTCTAACAGGAAACATAGGGCAACACACATTGAGAATACAAGGAACGATCAAGGGTAGACCCTTGAACATTTTGGTTGACAATGAGAGTACACACAGCTTTGTAACAGCTTGTTGGGCTAAAGAAGGAACGGAGGTTATTGCAACCACACCCCTTGCAAATACAGTAGCCAATGGGGAGAAATTATATAGTACAGCTAAAAGCAAACAATTAAATTGGGGAATGCAAGGTCACAGGTTTGAACATGATTTTAGAGTACTTCAGATGGGGGGAAGTGACATGGTATTAGGGGTGGATTGGATGAAAAAATTTAGCCCTATAGTCATGGACTTCAATCTTTTAACAGTGAGTATCAAGAAGGAAGGAAAAAAAGTGACACTACATGGAGGGAGGAAATCTGCTGAGTTTAAAGTCATTTCAGGGGGAAATGCAGAGATTAACTGAAAATGATACTGAAGTATTGGGAGAAATGTACCTATTGACTTGTGAAGAGATAGAGGTTGACACTCCCTCTGAGCTAGAGAAGTTGCTGTAACAGTATCAGTCTGTGTTTGAAGAACCACAAGGGTTACCACCAGTAAGAACTCAGGACCATGCTATAAGGTTACAAGAGGGATCATCTTCAGTCAATCTAAGACCTTATAGATTCCCACACTACCAGAAAACAGAAGTTGAAAGGCAAATTTCAGAAATGCTAGCAGCTTCCATCATTCAGACAAGCAAAAGCCCCTTTGCTTCTCCTTGCCTTTTGGTTAAGAAGAAGGATGGGTCATGGAGACTATGTGTGGACTACAAACAACCCAATACTATGACAATTAAAAACAAGTTCCCAATTCCTATTGTAGAAGATTTGCTGGATGAGCTTTCAGGGGCAATTTTTTTTTCAAAGCTGGACTTAAGATCTGGTTATTGGCAGATTCGAATAAAGCCTGAGGATATTGAGAAGACTGCTTTTTGAACCCATCATGGCCATTTTGAGTTTAAGGTCATGCCTTTTGGCCTCACTAATGCACCTGCCACCTTCCAATCTTTGATGAATGACCTTTTTGGACCCTACTTAAGAGATTTTGTCTTGGTCTTTTTTGATGACATTCTTATCTACAGTAAGAGTTGAACTGATCACATTTACAATTTGGAGTAGGTTCTCAAATTGTTGCAATCTAATCAACTATATGCCAGACGCAATAAATGTTTTTTTGGCCAGGAGAAAGTTGAGTACCTAGGGCATGTAATTTCAGAGAAAGGAGTTGCTACAGATCTTACTAAAGTGGGGGCAATTCGAGATTGGCCCCTCCCTAAGTCACTGAAAGCTTTGAGAGGTTTTTTGGGGCTGACTGATTATTACAGGAAAGTTGTGAGAAACTATGAGACTATTTGCAAACCACTCACAAATATGTTGAAGAAAGACAGTTTCTTCTGGTCACCTGAAGCTAAAGAGGCCTTTGAATGTCTGAAGTCAGCTATGTGCCACACCCCAGTGCTGGCCTTACCAGACTTTACCAAACCCTTCTGTTTAGAAACATATGCTAGCTCAAGAGGTATTGGTGTTGTTCTCTCTCAAGATGGCAGACCAGTGGCTTATTTGAGCAAGCCCTTGAGTCCTAAACATGTTGATCTCTCAGTTTATGAAAGAAAATACTTAGCTATACTAATGGTTGTCACAAAGTGAAGACATTATCTAGAAAGGGCTCCATTTGTCATTAAAACAGATCATGAGCCCCTTAAGCATCTCTTAGAACAAAAGTTAACCGCATCTATTCAGAAACGTGGTTTAACTAAACTACCGGGGTTGGATTATGCGATTCAATTCAGAAGAGGGAAGTCCAACTTGGTTGCAGATGCATTATCCAGAAAAGAAGAATTTAGCTCAGAGTTTTGCCCAATACATGCAACACAATTAATCCCTACTTGGGTTAAGGAGATGGAAGACAGTTACATCAATGATCTATTTGCTATTGCTAAGATTTTTGCTCTAGCTATTCAGGCAGATAGTCTCCCTGACTGGTCTTTCAAGAAAGGGTTCTCAGATTCAAAACTAAAGTTTATGTGGGAACTAATGGCTCCCTACGCAAAGATACTCTAGCCCTTCTCCATGACTCACCTCAAAGGGGCCATTCAAGGGTCCAAGCCACATATCACAGGCTACAACTATACTTCTATTGGCTTGGTATAGAGGGTTTTGTTAAAGACTATGTTAGCCACTGCTAGATTTGTCAACGGACTAAGGTTGAACATGTTGCCAAACCTGGCCTATTACATCCTATTCCTATTTCTGAGAGCCTCGAAAGTCATCTCTATGGACTACATTGAATGATTGCCAACATCATTGAAATACAATTGTATCCTGGTTGTTATAGATAAGTACACTAAGTTTGCTCACTTTCTGGCCTTAGCTCTATTGGGTCACGTCGGCACGCCCCGTGGCGCAGCGAAAAATTAATCCGACGTAATCCAGCCAGGATACATGTACAGGAACGAATTCGAGGTGAAAAGATGAAGAGTTACCTTTTAAAACTCTGGAAACTGGAAAACCGATGGTATGTCGGAATAACCACGTCAAGTAAAACCGGAATTGACACAGGTTTGCAACGACCTCTACGGAGTCCACCCGAACAAAATGAACAAAGTTTCTCCCTCCCTAACACTTAGGGATATATTTCAACAGGTTTGAACACCTTCCAAGGAGAAGTCGAAATCCCTTTAGGGATTCTTGAGGGAGTCTGAAATCGACTAGGGGTTCTACCGGGACTTGGATTCGAACTAGAAAATCGCTAGGAATTTGCCAGGGGTAAGAGGAACACAAGAAAAATATCGAACAGCTTCTCAGAAGAAATCTGGGACTTGTCGAAAATTCCAGAGGGGATTTCCCAGGGATATGTCGAAATTTGCAAGGATGAATAGGGATGATTTGGCTTCTAGCCCTTGTCCCTTTAAATAGTATTCAGAGACTTAATTTTAGATAAATTCCTTAAATCCAAGTTCAACCAAAATTCATAGAATCTAATTCTACTTGAAATTGGTTTATATTAAATATACAATATATTTAATAATATTAAATGAAATATATATTTAATTATGTAGAATCTTATTCTATATAAAACATGAATTAAATATACATTATATTTAATCCAAATATATATATTTTTATTATATAGAATCTCATTCTATCTTTACTTGGATTTAAATATATTTAAATATATTTTTAATTATGTGGAATCTAATTCTACATAAACTTGGAATTAAATATACATTATATAAATTCCAAATATATATTTAAATTTCTAGAATCTTCTTCTATAATATTTAAGTCTCTAAATATTTTCCATACTCTAAATAATATTTGATAAATACAATATTTATCCAATATTATTCTCATTTAAGAGAGTTGCCGATTTCCCCTATCCCATAGGGGATTTTCGGCAACCTCCCTAAAATAGGGAGTACGGTTTCCAATTTTTGGTCGTTTCATTCGAAGGGTGTGACCCTTGTAGGTACATGCAGCGTTAGCAGCAAAATTAGAACTGTTCTAATTTTACAAACAATGAGTGGCATCTAGCAATACATCATTGCTACCTAAGTTGCATGAAGTCATGGTTTGACTTTCCTAATTCCTGAATAAACTTTCTTTATGTATTTCATCCTTTTGTCCTTTATATCTTAGATGAACACAAGTCATGGGTTAGTCACACTTGCGTTGTCCATCTTGTGTTTCTTGATATCTTGAGTAGATTATGATAAACGAATCTCTATGATATCTCATATCATAATATCCGAGCATAGCCATGCATTTTCTAATCTCACTCAATCAAGTGGCCGAATATATTTCTCCCATTATGTAGGAGGGACAAATCCTTTCTTGATTAACCATATTTCACTACATAGGTCATCACGTATCCAATCATCAGTCTTTATAATGTAGTCAGTTGCGACACTATGTCAAAATACGTAAATCTTTATGTTGATCTCAAGTCTGAGGATCCTATTTAACAATAATTGTATGATTGTATGGACATTATTATCCAATGGTTAGTTTGATGCATAGAAACTTACCAAATGATAATAACGACAATGCCATTACTTGATAAATCTAGTAAAATAGTATGTCTATTCAATCATCATATGATTGGTCTTTGGGCATACTCCAAAAAGCTCACCCTACACAACTACTGATATTGCTAGAATCTACCTCGATCGGATTTAAAGATTGCATGGAACACCTAAGGTGGCTATCTCGGATAGGGATAAAACATTTACTATTGTCTTTTGGAGGGAATTGATGAAACATCTAGGCACTACAACACACTTCACTATAGTTTATCACCTAGAATCAGACGGGCAGACTGAAAGGCTTAACCAATGCCTCGAACAATACCTAAGGAGTCTCTATTTTTTAAAGCCATCTTACTGGGCAAAGTTTCTTCCTCAGGCGGAATGGTGGTACAACACATCCCATCACACCGCCCTTGGTATGACCCCGTTCGAGGCACTTTACGGCTACCCACCACAGGAGAAGTCCTGGGCTACTGACTCTGTGGTGCATAGTGTACAACAGACTCTACAACAACGACAACCCCTAAACACTCTACTCGAAGATAATCTACTGAAAGCACGACATTGCATGAAACAATTTGCAGATCTGAAACGCAGTGACATGAATTTTAGTGTCGGAGATTGGGTTTACCTGAAACTCCAACCGTACCGACAAACATCAGTGGCGGTTCAACGAAATCTGAAGTAGTCTGCACGCTTCTTCGGGCCCAACAAAGTAATTGAAAAGATAGGATCAATAGCCTATCGACTCCGATTGCCAGATTCCTCCAAAATACATCCAGTGTTTCACATTAGTTTGCTGAAGAAACGAGTTAGGCATGGCGTTGTTACCTCGCAAGATCCACCGGAGATGACAAATGACGGCAGCCTCAAAGTTTATCCCGAGAAAGCCTTGGAAAAACGAATGATAAAACGCAACAACATAGTTGTGACTCAACTTCTGATACAGTGGACGAACCTCGGACCTGAGAGTGCTACTTGGGAGGATTATTCTTCGATGACCGCTCAGTTCCCGAATTTTGATCCTTGGGGTCAAAGATCCTCTAAAGGAGGGGGTATTGTCATGGCAATGGCCAGGAGAGTTAGGAAATTGGGGGAAATAGAAAATGAATTAGGGCTTGAAGCTGGATTGATCGAGAAGAAAGGGGATGGAAACACGGTAAAAGAGGACGACGTCGTCTTAGCCACAGCGACCGAGACAGGTCAGGAAGTCATTGGGCCAATCCAACGGGCTTGAAATGGACGATGGGCAAAGCGGGCTAATTGAGCTGATCCAATTACACTGTTATTACCGTTTAGGGATTGGTATTTTTGTAATATTAGGAGTAAGGACATTATGCCACCTGTACACAAATAACTAACTGTTGTGCCTATCTTTATTAGGTCATTGCTTGTAGCCGGAATCCTTATGTCTATTTTTGAATGAAAGTATTGTCATGGCAATGGATAGGAGAGTTAAGAAATTGGGGGAAATCGAAAATGAATTAGGGCTTGAAGCTGGATTGATCGAGAAGAAAGGAGATGGAAACACAGTAAAAGAGGACTACGTCGTCTTAGCCACAGCGACCGAGACGGGTCAGGAAGTCATTGGGCCAATCCAACGGGCTTGAAATGGACGATGGGCAAAGCGGGCTAATTGAGCTGATCCAATTACACTGTTATTACCGTTTAGGGATTGGTATTTTTTTAATATTAGAAGTAAGGACATTATGCCACTTGTACACAAATAACTAAATGTTGTGCCTATCTTTATTAGGTCATTGCTTGTAGCCGGAATCCTTATGTCTATTTTTGAATGAAACTATTGTCATGGCAATGGGCAGGAGAGTTAAGAAATTGGGGGAAATCGAAAATGAATTAAGGCTTGAAGCTGGATTGATCGAGAAGAAAGTGGATGGAAACACGGTAAAAGAGGACGACGTCGTCTTAGCCACAGCGACCGAGACGGGTCAAGAAGTCATTGGGCCAATCCAACGGGCTTGAAATGGACGATGGGAAAAGCGGGCTAATTGAGCTGATCCAATTACACTGTTATTACTGTTTAGGGATTGGTATTTTTGTAATATTAAGAGTAAGGACATTATGCCACATGTACACAAATAACTAATTGTTGTGCCTATCTTTATTAGGTCATTGCTTGTAGCCGGAATGTCCAGAAATCCCAAAATTTGCAAAGGTTTCGAAACTTTACCCATAGTTTCGAAACCTAGGTGCAGGGGAGCACTTACTGCTTAACTCTAATGACTTTCTACGGTAAAAACTCAACAAAAACATATATAATCATACATAAGAGCTTAAAAAGGGCTAAAGGCACACCACACCAACAACCCAAGTCTAGAGGCATACGTCCTAGATTAAACGTACCCCGACATACCCAAACATACTCAAGGCATGAATATGAACGATCATGCATACATGGTAAATTAGACATTAAGAGCCTTTCATACAAGCATGCTTGAAACATTGATAAACAAAAGCACCATCCATCACATAAATGTTTACATGCCTTCAAGCAATTTAAACATCCACAAAGCATACATCACTCAAGCATTCATCAAGGCATGCATCAACAACGATATTTACAAATTAAACAAGGCATCCAAGAATCAAACCAATATCGACATACATCAAAACTCAATCATCAAAACCTATCACATTGCTTAACTATTACATTCATTTACTCAAAATTCATACATTGAGCTCACCAAAAGCAACACTTGGAGACCTTTCCTTGCCCTTGCCACCCACAAGCTATTTATCTGCATTGTCGAACAAAAGAGAGTGTAAGCATAAAAGCTTAGTGAGGGTAGCTCATAAAACAAACCTTCGACAATGCAGGGTCCAAGCTCGAGCAACTATCATGATATTATACATGATTTTACCTTCGATTCACATGAGCCATAAGTATAGGTGATGCATGAACATATTACCAAATTCATGCCATGCTCAACAACTTATAAGTTCAACATACAATGATACATAATTCAATGTATTAACCACATCATATATCGTTTCACATTGAAATTCACATTTCATATCACATTGATACACATATCAATTCATATTATCATGTATGCATAATTTCATATTGGCATAAACATACTTTCTCTTATTGGCACCTAGCTATGACTCGAATACGCGGATAACATGTTGGAACGCATTTCCAACAACAACATTACCTCGGTGGGATTCCACTCATCACCGGTCCTTGCATGTGCGGGATTCCACTCATCGCCACATGCCCTACGGATGGGATTCCACTCATCATCACGTAGAAATATATAAAAGCTTCCGGTGGAATATTACATCACCGTACTCCTCCTTGGTGCCTTAACGCCACCAAGGCCACATACGTTTTGACTCAATTTGTGTGCACACTCATCCTAATGATCGATCATTGTACCCAAGCATACTAGTGCCAATTAATCAAATTTCACAACCTTCGATGTCCAAGAGTCATAATATGGCATCTTACATCACATTAAGCTCAACATCAATTATCTCAACAACATAATATCATAGTGTCATGTTCAAGAGTAATAATATGGCATCTTACATCATATTAAACTCAACATCATCATACACAATCACAATACAAACCACATGCATAGCAATGCCTCAAACCATGTCTCAACAACATATATAACACATTATACATACCCAAATAATCATGAGGCATAACATCAATTAAAGAGATCATCCAATGTCTCTAACTAAAGCTTAGGATTAGGCTACCACCCTAATCCTAACTCTAGGTGAGTCTACCAATCTCAACCTAGTCCACATGCTCGAACCAATTGCTCAAAACCATTTAAAATATTTTAACCACTCACCTCTACTCCAAGCTCAATTACCAAGCAACCATGGTCTTCAATCTTTTTCCGGATTTGCTCCCAAGGCTTCACCAACCCAAAATCAAGCTTCTAAACATCTCAACACAAGTAAAACAACCACAAATCAATTCATCAATTAAAGTAGCAAACCCGGAACACTAATCAAACACCAAACTCGACATTTCAAACCATCAACAACCCCCAAAATCACCAAATCCGAGCAGCCCTTATACACAACCCAAAACTTGTGATTTCAACACATTTAGCACATTCAAATGCTTCCAAAACAGCCCCCAACTATTACCCTAACACCAACCTTCAATTTCCAACACAAACCACCCCAAAATTCCCATTTTCGTACTCCAATCTTACCCAGCAGAAAATTCCATTTTCAAACACCCAAATGACATTTAAATGGTCCCAAATCATCCTCCTAACATACCCTAACCATCAGTCCTCTAATTACACCCTCAAACCCACCAAAAATGGCATTTTTGACAACTCAAAAATGGGTTTAAGAACCCACTTCGGAAATTCATTAAAAATTAACCAAATTAACATATAGTGTGTATTTCAACTTCATTAAACAAAACCCCAACTCAATTTAACAAAACAAGATGAAAAACCCATAAAAATCTAAACTTTTAAATCAAACCCTAATTTTCAAAAGTTCATATTCTTGAAATCTAAAACCATAGATAGATAGAGATTAAAGAGGAGAGTGAGAATATGATTTTACCTTTCAAAACCCCTTTGAAATGAAGTTGAAATCAATGGAATTGTAGTCAAGCTTTGAGAGGGTTTTGGAGAGGGTTTGGGGTGTTTAACATTGAAGATGGGAAAAAGGTGAGAAAGATGACAACTTTATTTTAAAATTGTCTTGCTTTTTAAAACTTTTGGGTCCAATTACAACATTAGTCCCTCACTCCTTATTAAAGCTTAATTTGGTCATTATTTATAGTTGATTTATTTTAATTAAATTTTATTTGACTCGAACTATAACCCGGCTAACTCCTAGCCTCAAAACACGGGTGTTACAATCATTGACTAGTTTAGTCAACATTAACATTGTTTTTCTATTAGAGCTGACTTTGACTTTGACCAAGTTTGACTTTGACCTTCGACCAGAGTTGAATTTTTTGGACAACCTCCCTCTTGACATTTTTTGTCGTCCTAAGTCAGAATCTGTTGCCCGTTTCTTTTAATTCGAACCCGAAAACATGTTTTTTTTTCTAATTTCAATTAATTAGTATATAAAATCTACTAAGTTGTGGTTTTCATAATCTGATTCGGAATATTCTCGTGTTCAAGTATCGCCTTTGAGACTGTTGAGTTACCTCCAATTGTTTTGAACGACCAGGCACGTTCTTCGAGATTCGCACGTGAGTATACCCTCGAATATGTCTTATGCTTATAGTTGGTGGCTGAGTGATAGAATATTTATTAATGTAGAATTATATTCGTAGGTTCTGAATCAACTAGATTTGAGCGTGAGACGCGTTTTTCTCGGCATTAGAGCTAGTGTTGCCTAAAGGTATTTTTATTTCGGTGCTATAAATAAATGTGGTTTTATTCTTGCTTGATTTTAATTGATTGGATTGTGATTTGAAATTATTTGAAACATCATGCATGGGATCATAAATTGTGTTTTAAAAATCAAGCATCTGATTTTAAAAATGAAACACTCGTAAGAGTTCAGATTTATGATTTTACAAATCATATCATGAGTCATAGGATCAGAAATATGTTCAGAAAAAGTGAGGGAAACCTCCACTCTCTATGATATTGGATAGTCGGGTATTGAGTCATGCATAAGACACCATAACATTATGATTTGAATTTATCAGATTTAATATGATTTCAAAAGAATTTATCAGAAAATAAAATATTATTTTGTTTGTGTTTGTTTGCACTTTAGAGACACACTAAGCTTTTTAGCTTACACCCCCTTAGTTTTTCTTTCAGATTATTAGACTCTCTTAGGCTACTTGGTATTTGGAGCTTCTCGTATTTTACTCGGATATTTTAATATTCAGTATGAACTCTTTTCAATTACTTTGAATTATTGTTTTAACATTATTTTAGAATATTTTGTAATTTTGGACATTGGAATTTATATTTTTGAGATTATGTTTTAGCATGCATTTTCGAATTTAATTTAGATAATTTTATTAATTACTTAGAATATGATTTAATGTTTGAGTTTCATAATTAATTGAGATATTCTACAATAATTATTATTTAACAACATTTTTGTTTAATAAACAAGTAAACCTAAAATGTATTACTTCATGGGAAAACTTTCAAACGTGACTTCTTACATTCGGTCCATTTTTTCTAGGTTGAGTTTAGGGGATTACATTTTACATACATCTCGATGCTGGTAACCCCTACACGGTTGTATCTCCTAAATATCTTGTGAAGGTCGCTTATATGACCTATCTGTAGCATGTAATGAGCTTCAGGGCCGGGCTCATCGACGAGGATTTTTGCTTCCAATAAACTCAATTTCTTCCTTGTTGATATACTAATCTGCGTAGAAATCTACTCAAACAAATTATCATTCTTGACGTTGTGGTTGAATGAAGCTAATTTTTTCATTGTCTTTATGCTAGCCAATTTCTTACTTGTTGATATGCTAGCCTATGGGAATTTTGGCTTCCAAAGAAAACGATTGCAGAAAACCGTGCCATAATAATTTTTAATAATCAATTTATGCACAATATGGTATTGTAGGAATATTTATAGAAGATTTGTAAGGATAAAATTAGGGTTCTGTACCTAAAGTGTCACCGATGATCAGTTTGGGTTGCGACACTTAAAATGTTACTGATAATCACTTTGGGGTCGACACTTAAAATGTTACTGATATTTAATTTGTGGTTCGGCTCTTAAAATGTTATCGATATTCAATTTGTTGTTCGACACTTAAAATATTACCGATATTTAGTTGGGGTTTGGCACCTAAAATGTTATCGATATTCAATTTGTGGTTAGGCACTTAAAATGTTACTAGTACTCAGTTTGGGGTTTGGACCGTTAGATGTTAATGAAATTCAGTTTGAGGTTCGACACATAAATGTTACAGGAAAATCAGTTTTGAGTTCTACACTTAAAAAGTTACATGCAAAGAGTTTGTGGTTCATGACCTATAATGTGAATGAAATTCAGTTTTACATTCTGAATTCAAAATGTTGACAGAAATCAGTTTGTCGTTCGGACCATAAAATGTTTATGAAATTTAGTTCCGATATCGGCACCTAAAAGGTTACCTAGGTTTCAGTTTGAATCTAAAATGTGAATTGAATTCAGTTTCGTAATCGGCACCTAAAATGTTAAGTACAATCAATTTGGCGTTGGAGAACCTAAATTATTAGCGAGATATTGAACTTTTTAAGTTGAGTAAAATAATTTCATTCGCCACCTAAAATGTTACGAAAAAAGAGTTTCTGTGGTTAGAGAACCTAAAATATTACGACCTTATTCACTTTTTAAGTTTAAAGGGAAACAATTAACTCGGCACTTAAAACGTTAAAAAAAACTGTATAAGAGTCAAATATTTTATTAACCAACTGAAAATCTAAACTAAAACTTGTTTAGATTGACTAATAACCTGTAACTAAGAAAAACTAATATCATAGTATAATAACCGCATTTTAACCTGCAGCCCAGCATACGTACCCTAACAAGTAACAACTCAGCATTGAAATCATTCAAAAACCTTGTTAAACCCCGCAAACAAGCTCACTTCACATATGAATACCCGCAATCGCAAACAACGCATGTCAGCTCCGATAAACCGCCATTTTCCAACGAAGCAATTCAACGGCGCATAACCAACCGTCCATTCTTTTCAACCATTCCCTTCGTTTTGTTTTGGTTTAAATTTAGCCTCATTTTCGCTTCAGCTGGATGGGCTGATAAATCAAAGCCACCCACAAAACAAAACAATACACCCAATAATAATAAAAAGTTCAGTTTTTAGTTTTTAGTTTTTAGTTTTCGATTCGTTTTTTCTTCTCTCTTTGATTTTCCTTCCCTCCAAACGCCACCGCTATTATTACCATTTCTACCTTAGGATTTTTTCTCACCGCTCCGATTGATTGACCGGCGATTGATGTTCTTTTATAGGACAAGTTTGTGAATTTCAAAATGAGAAGGGATTGAATTTTCTCTTCCGGGGGTTAATTTTCCCGGGAAATTTTGCCTCCTTTTTCCATCTCTATCTCTCAACTTCCTCGGTAAGTCCCTCGCTCCTCTGTTTCGCAGAAATTTTCTTGTCTGTAAGATTTTCCATGAAAGAATGTATGAACCTTTTAATGTTAATTAAAAATTACCAAAGTAATGAATCTCATGTTAGTCATTTTAAGAAAATTATTTAATCTCCTATAAAATGAAGGAACTTTAGTTACATATCTTTCATTTATTTGTTGCTTTATTGTTTATATCAGGAACTTTTCTATGTGATTGAATGATCCATGAGGAATTTATATAGCTGGTGGCTGGAGTCGGAAATGAAAGGGGGGGAAATTTGAGAGGATCTGTAGTATTCAAGAGAGAAGGAGAACATTAATATTTTTTCACTATTTAGCATAGATTTTTTTAAAAACTTTTAGTAAATGATTAGGTTGCTTGAGTTTGAATGCATATGTTGATACATGGAGTCAGAAAAAAAATTGCCTCCAAAAGATTTGGTAAAATGTTGTAATTGCAGCTGTACAACCTGTGCTTTGGTTGACGCTCCTTCGAATTCCTGGTTTCGGTCTGTGAAGCGAAAATATGATGAGTTTGAGACCGGAAACAAGTTTTATGTTCCGGGGCTTGATCTTTATTCCAATGCCCGTGTCCAAATTGAGAATGAATGTTCTGCTTTGCGGGAGACAGTCAGTAGCCAACAAGCAACAATACAGGGTTTGTATTCGGAATTGGAGGAAGAGAGAAGCGCCTCATCTTCAGCTGCAACTGAGGCCATGTCGATGATATTGAAGTTGCAGAGTGAGAAGGCCGAGATCGAAATGGATTCCAGACAATTCAAGCGTTTTGCTGAGGAGAAGATGTCACATGACCAGGACGAGATAGTGGTTTTGGAGGATCTGTTGTATAAGAGAGAGCAGACTGTTCAAGCTTTAACTTGTGAAGCACAGGCATACAAGCATAGGATGTTGAGTTATGGGTTTACAGAGGCAGAGGTTGAAGGTGAGAAGGATGGACAGATGTGGCATCCAAGTGTGACCGAGAACTTTGATGCCGAAGTTGATCTTCCTGCATATGATTATCCACCTCTAAAGTGCAATTTGAATGAGAATCCTGGTAATGATGTCGAAGATGTTGAAGACGTTGAAAAATACACATTTGGTGAGACCCCTCATTCCCAAGAACACTTGAGGAATCTGGAAGAAAGGATCTCCCAAATGGAGAGGAATCCCAGTAGCAGCCAGCTGGATGGAGAGATTCCTGGAACAAGGAATGTTTTTGAGAAGGTGGTTGTCGGCCACTCTCCTAGGCGCCCAAGACATTCAAGGAGGCTTTCAACAGATAGTAGTACAAATTCATTCTTTTCTAGGGAGATGGGTTCAGAATTTATAAGTGATTCCCCCAGGTATAATACTAACTTCAAGAAGATGGAGTTAGTTTCTGAAATGGATGAGATTTCGAGCACACGAAGAATGGATAATGTTTCAGAAGTTAGAGATGATATGAGTGACAGAGTTTATATAATTGATTCCGTCCATAATGGGGTGTCATATAAGGGAACTGTTGAGCAGAAAAATGGACTTGGAATTTCTGATAACTATGCATCCACTCCAAGGGAGACATTCAATCTACCTGATGTTTGTGATCCTGATATCAAGAAGCTCTACATGAGGCTTCAGAACCTTGAGGCTGACAGGGAATCAATGAGACAAGCACTGCTATCGATGCGAACTGACAAAGCACAGTTGGTTTTCTTGGAAGCCTCTTCAAGGTAATCTCTGTTAAAGTGCTATATTATGGTTGAGTTGTGTTATTGACATTCTCATGACTGTATAGTTTTCACTCTTCAATTTCATGTTGCTTTATAGCTGACAAGTGCAATTTAGTTGAGTTTTACTATTTTATCCACTTACTCCTGGTATTATTTTAGTTCTGTATATCAATCATCCGTTGCAGGTTAAAATTTGGGCTGTAATTTATCTGAAACCCATCTTTTGAATGTTAATCTAACATTTCTGGAAGCATAATAAACATAATATGCGGTAATTAATCAATTAGATATCTTCTATTTTTTCTATAATCTTTTGATAGTTTATTTATTTCTTTCAGTGGATTGTATCTTCTATTTCTTGGAGGCAGAGAGCACGCGGAAGCAAGTGAAATAATTGTCATCTACTACTTACTGTTGGGTTGACCAATGTTTTAAAACAGACATATTTTGGTTTCCCTTTTCTTTATCACTATTAATATTTGGTAAAAATTAACCTACTTATTAATGCATTTTACAGCATATCAAAATTGAAATTAGTTATTCTGGTCCAATAGAAACAAATGTAGTCTTAAACATCCATCATTTAAGGCCATAGCCTCTAATAGTAATAGTTCACCATGAAACAATAGAGTCAGATATACTGAGGGAGCATGTATTTGATATATTGTGTGTTGGAAACTGAGATTGAAGTTTATGTATTCTAGAGAAAAGTTAATGCCGGTGTTTGAAAACTGTTTTTGTTTTCTTCTTTAATTATATAGCTACCTGTACGGATTGTCACCAAACAACGTCGGCCTGCTAATGCTTTTAGACAGGGGCCCTCGACTTGGACAGTGGAGATGCCTTTCAAGCACACAAAGTGTGAAAAGAATGTGAATACGATTCTTTCACTTGGATATGTAGATGAAGCCTATAATCATAACTGTAAATGCTGAATGTGTTTGAGCAAGCCATCGTGTGTTGACTTAGCATCCAGTTTTTTTACGGATTTGTTGATGCAGAATTTGGCATAGTGTGCAGTGTTCTTTTGTTGTTGTTTTTTTTTTTCTTTTTCTTTTGGCATAGTGTGCAGTGTTCAATGAGCAAAACATAGATGCTTGCGAGCATAGTCGTTTATATAGTTTGTTGGATTTCCGTTTAAGGTATTATTCCCTTAGGCCATCTCTTTCATATTTCAGATTCATGTATGCAGTGTTATCCTTTTATAATTTAAGCTATTGGATCGGAAGTGTTATTATCTCTTTTTAAAAAATAATTTTTATATTATTTTACTAGATTTTCTTTTATTTTTTAATTCAAAAAATAATTAAACTTTTATTACTATAATAATTTTTACACTCACTTTAATTTAAAGGTGAAGTTTACAAATGGTCACTAAACTTTGATCAATTATTTAATTTAGTAACCAAATTTTTAATTGATTAAATATTTTTATTAAACTATTAGTTTTGTTTTAGTTTGGCCACTGACCCGTTAATAACTGTTAAAAGGATGATGTGTCTGTTAAAATATTTTGCATAATAACAAATTTAGTCTTCCATGTTTACACATTCAAACAATTTAGTCATAATTTGAAAGAAATAATAAATTTAACCCTCGTTATTTCAAGAGTAAAATTCACAAATGGTAACTGAATTTTGGTAAATTGTTCAATTTGGTAACCAAACTTCTAATTGCTTCAATGTTGTCATTAAACTTTTAGTTTTGTTTCAATGTTATCATTGATCCGTTAACAGACGTTAACAACAATTAAAATATTTTGTATAATAGCACATTTAGTCCTCCATGTTTGTACATTCAAACATTTTTGTCTTAATTCTAAAAAATAATAAATTTAACTCTCATTATTTAGACATTACTTCAATTTGGCTCTATTTTATTAAAAATAATTTAACCATAAACGCTTAAATTATTTTAGTCCTAATTAAAGTTTATGATTTATGATTTAGTGTTTAAGATTTATTAAAAAATAAAGAATATTGAAATTACTAAATAAAAAAATATATATTGGGGGCTGTATATGGTTTTCTATATGTATTTTCTTCGCTAAAATTAGTGTATCTTGAGTTTTCGACGTATGATTGACATGTTTTAAGATGTGTTTGAAATATAACTGGCAGTAAGTTGATCTATAAGAAGACATCTTAATAAAAAAAATCTCAGATCTTATCAAAAATTTCATCACAAGTCAGATGATGTTTCGGCCTTCAAAAACAGCTTCAATAATTTGTCCACGATAAATTATTTTTACTCTTCCTATGCGTGTATAAGATGCAGATCTCAAACACCTTGTTCAATGAGTTTGCCCGTATGCGCATTGTATCAAGTTGTAAATTAAAAGAAATCAATTTATTTATTTATTTTGTTGTAACATTGAAGACGAATGTACTTTAGAAAAATAAATTCAAATTAACAAAAGATATAAACAGTAAAAGTCAAATTTAATATCATGCCATTATATATTTAACATATTCAAAAGCATTATTTTAATGTATAAATATATTAAATACGTTACTATCTATGAACCTAACTCGAACAAATCCAGTTTTTCCATTCAATTTCACTATTCGTGTATACTATTTTTTATTATGCCCTCGGATGGCGATATCTTTATCCTTAGCTTTCGATGAAGGCCATAGATTAGTCTTTTTCACTTCTTGAGCTAGGAAAAGTAACAAGAGATTATTAGAATCAATATAACAATATCAATGCTTGAATAGCCATTAGTTACAGACAAAGCTTATCTTTAAGCTTGAAATTGATCATCTAATATCAAAAGAATCAATGATTGACTTAGGGCGTCCACTTACCCGATCGATAGTTATGACTTAATGTTCTTAAAACAAGAGAAGCATATGCTTAAGGTTCATAAATGGAGAGGTGTGTGCTTAAGCTTGATGGAGAAGATGACAATAGAGGTGCGTGCTTGTTCTTTCAAAACTAAAGGATGGAAATGGTTTTCGGTGAAACAATATAAAGATGAGAGCTCTCTTTTCTCTCATTCATTTTAAGGGAATAATCATTTTAATCATTACCCACCTCCTCCCACGTAGTCAATAGAAAAGTTTCCGTCAATTTAAGGTAAGCTATTTAATAAAATTATTTATCTTTCCTTTATTCTTTTCAAAAATAGACATATAGATGACTATAAGTCATCTCTTCTGATCATAATCACGTGGGAAGGGTAGCCCTAGACAGGTGAGTAACCACCTTTTCATTTCTTTTCAATTAAACTTTCAAGCATATTCGAAACAGGAGACCCGTTTCAAAACGAGTGAAACCGTATCGAAACGGTCAAGTAAAAGTCCAAAAATTAGTTAATACCGTTAGAAACATTTCGAAACGCCTTACTTAGGCCGTTTCGATACGGGTCTGATCGTATCAAAAGGCTTAGCTCAAAACATCATCTTAGAGCATTTAAAAAAGCAATCTCACTAAAGACTTAATTCAGATGAAAAGCCAAACAATATAGTTGATATGTGAATTGTTTCAGTTAAGGGATTGTCTAGATCTGTGCAAAATAGTCCATCATATATTGATCTATCTTTCTTAAACTCTTGAATGAGCAATGTAAATATAGTACTATAATTTTCCTTGAAGTTTAAAACATTTCCTGCAGTTTTCCCTACAACGAACTAAAGCAAGTAAAAGAAATGAATTTATTGTGAAGAACAGAGAGCACTATATTATTGTTTATACTCTAGGTATTCTTTGTTAAGAACTTTTTCTCCAACAACATATTGTGACTAACTGCTGAGAACCCCACTCTCTTTTGCAGTCCAATTTGTGAACTTCTCCTTTAAACATTGCTCTTGCTAGAAAACTTCTTTCATGTTAAACTCTTCATCTTTCGTTATGTTAGTTTCAGTTTCATTAATTCCTTGTCCACTTCGATAATTCATATGAAAATCTTAAACTTGCAATCAAAATCTTTAAAGGACTTTAGAGATAAATTCCTTCCCTTCTCAAAATTAATTTTCTTAAAAAACACCCCTTCTATTGTATCTTACTGCTATGGATTTATTAATCTAAAATATTGTTACCTAGTTATTTGGACTACTTGAGAGCGCATCAATTCTGTCAAAACTATAATACAGGGAGTAAACCCCAAATTTGTGCATAGTAAATGGACTAAAACATTGATTTGACCTTTGGAAAATTATATCATGATTGAGAGACCCAAAAGGGGGATTATGAAGGAAGCTCCTCTACAATTAGAAAATGGAATGCAGTAACGAGTGTAATTGTTAAGAATATAAAGAACGATTTTACTAACAATAATAAGTTGGTTTAGTGGGATGAGGCACTAAGTCGCTTAAGTGGGATTATGTATTCGAGTGCTGACGTTGTGAACAGAACAAATTTAGTTAGGAATGCCGCCCCATAATGGGCCTCTACAGTATTTAATCTGAATTAGTCCACCAATACGTTGAATACCATGTTTATGAAAAAAAAGGGATTTTAATCTATTCAAATCAAACATATAAGTAATGTTTAATAGATCTACTACAATCAAAATCTATGCTTTTTAGACACATTTTACTATTACTATTAGTAGTAACATTTTCAGCTGATAATTAAGAACTTGAATGTATGGTCTATAACTATACACAAGCTAAGAAACGCAGCCAAGTTGGAGACAATTCAAGAATTTGATCACCATGTTCGACCCCATTAAAAGCCAACTTTGACATTTCTGAATCGAACAAACTACCTGAGGACGATCTCTCAGTTACCTTGCCCGGTGGGGCGACCGCCAAGGATTCATCATCGTCATCATCCCCTACCATGTTCCAAGAATTTGACGAGGGTGGTCGATTATACGACTCGTCCCTCGATAATGAGTCCTTCCCCGTCAGCCGTTGCACCAGGCTCATGAACTCCTCGGGTCTGACATGGATAATCTTTGGCGACCTCAGATAGATCACAACAGGGTTAATCACCTTGTTGCTGCTGCCGGGGATTCGGTTTCGAATATTATGATGAGATGATTTCTTGACCTTTAAGGGAGAAGGCCTTGGACCCTGCATCAAAGATCTTGGTCTAATGATTTCACGACTTCCACTTATAAAACTCATATTGTTTTCTCTCTTTGTATTAGGGTTTGGAGATCAGCACCCATGGATTTATATACATGTATATTGATAGTGCAGTTGTAAGAAAGAGTCCAACCATATGCAAAGGGATTGCTAAAAAACGGCCAACAAAACTGGGTCTCTGGATTTGAAACGGTCTTTGTAGTAATATAATAATGAAATGGAGCCGGCTATGCTTTTTCAAAACAGGTTGTTTGTTTATACCTTTTGGTTGAACAATCAATAGCAAAGGGAAGACGACAAGTTTCTCAGTCAAGTCAAGGTCATTAATTTCCCCACTTTCTTTTCTTCTTTGATTCTCTTTACTCCCAAATTCCAATTATGTCAACCACCTTTGTTTTGTTCTACCATAAATTTCAAAGTACAGGCCAAGAGATAAATCAGTAACTTTTTTTCGAGAATGAATCAAAGATTTTCATATATTTTTAAAGAAACTTATTTGGCATAACATAGGAGTGAAGTAAAAAAAATGAATCAAAGGTCGAGAAAAAATTATATTTTTTAGGGACAAACACATTAATTTAGGTCAAAGTCTCTAGACCTATTAGGAGCACATTTTCCTTATGTTCGAGCCTTCTTTCCTTCTCCCCTCTCGTAGGATTAGGATTTGAATTTACTAAAAAAATATTAAAACATTGTAGGACGTGGTAGTATTTTTAATATTTAATGGAAGAATTTTATCGTTATTATTATCTTATTTGATTCGATAAGATTAATCTCTATTTAAACCGAAGATCTACTAATTTGCCTAGTGACTAAAGATGCTCATATTATTTTATCTTATATGGGTTTAAATCTAGACATGAGAATGTAATATCTCTGATTAATCAAAAAAACTCTATTAAACTATTAAATAAGTAGAAAGATACTCGTATAGTTTTAAAAAAAATTGCAATTAGTGTACCAGCTAAATAGTAAACCATGTTTTATTGTTTGTTAAGTGTAAAAAGCTTGGTCAATGAAATGAAGTTTATGAGCGTAACGTAACGTAACGTAACATAACAGTAGACAATAATAAACATATGGTTGGCCGGGCAATCTATCATCAAATAATCTAATAATTGATGGTTACCTAATCAAGAATAAGTAATGCTTATATCATGCGAAACTTTCTAGTAATTCCATGACTATCATCTAATGAAGAGTTGAATTCAGCTTATCATTTAGCATTTAACTAGTTTATATGTTGTGTAATGCGCCGGCTAATTGTTCGGTAATTTATGTATATTTGTATATGGTTTAAGTGGTAATAATCTAAAATTAGTAATATTATCTCTTATTTTTTTAGCCTTTTTATCTCTCGAATTGTATTAATATTTTTTATTAATTGTTGCAGTGTTGATGTGACATTTATTTAAGTTGACATGACGACCTATTATGTTGGCATGGTGCCCACTATGCAAAATAGTAATGTTATCTCCTACATATCGTCTTTAACACGAAGACTAACATGTCACCATTGTAGATTACCACATCAATATCATAATGATCAACAATAATTTTCGTCGTTCAAAGGGCATCTTTGATGCAATTTGGAGAGTTTGATGAATAAAATGATAAAATTAAAATGATGAACAACATTGTTGATTTTGGACGACTGCGGGGCAAAATTACTCTTTAAACCTTTATATGTCAGCTTTTTTTTTTTAATTTGGATAAGTTATATTTAGCCTTTTATTTTACAATTGCAAATTAATTTTATTAAAAAATTATGGAAGATATTACAAATACAACGCATCCAGAAGGAAGAATAATGGAGACTAGTCCACCAAGATCTCATACAAAAACTCAAAGGTGAAAAGAAAATTAAATACTTCCATAGATATTAGCATACCGTAAAAATTTAGAAGCCTTTCTGAATCTCCTTGTCTTTATCCAAACGAGACGTTTTACTGGGTAAAAAAGGAGTGGTGAGCGAACCAAAATATCAAGCAAATTACTCCGTTACCCAGGACCGATTACATCGGCAAACAACCATCAACCAAGTGGGGATCTATCTTTCTATGACCATCGATAGAATCATAATCAGAAACCAGCGTCGTGAATATCTCTATACGAGCACCAAGCGATCGCTAAGGTATGCTGAAATCATGCTGAAACGACATATGAAGTGTACCACAAAAAACATATAAAAAGCGTGTCACAAAGACAATAATCCTTATTAAAATTATATATAAGAAAAATAATGAACCCGATGGTCAAAAACCAATATAAAAATTAATTGCCGACTATGGATAAAATAAAAAAATAAAAAAGAGAAGTTGCGGCGCTGGATTGGGGCAAAGAAAAATTAGGTTATATTGAGCCATTTTAAATCATATCCAATTAAAATAAAATATGTTATAACAAAAATGTTAGGATGATGTAATTTTTACAATTTTATAAAAAATATTTAACATTATTTATTCCAAGACTAGATATTAAACAAATTGTACTGATTCAAATGTCTGAATACCTAATTTCTTTATATTCAAATATTAAAGTCCTTGAATAAAGAAATACACCTTTCTTTTATATATATAATTCAATTAGTTTTAAACTAACTCATAATCATTGGATAAGTGAATTGGGTGAATGAGATTAAACGCTAGCAGAAGAGAGAAATGGGAAAATTAAACTTTTTTTTTCAAATTGTGAAAGTTTCGATCAAACTTTGATCTGAGGAGTTGTATTTTACATGTTGTAAGTGAATCTTATACCTATTTATATGTGGTTCGATTAAGTTGATTTTTTACAACATCTAGATGGCATTGAGATCGTGATAGTGGTCAGTCGAATTATTCATCTGAGCCTTGTAGCCTCGAGAATTTGAGTTTTGAGATTGTGATAGTGGTCAGTCGGTTTTGGGAATTAGTGAGTTTTTACTAATATATTTCAATTTTCTTTTATATGTTTTGAACATTCATAGTATGCAATTTCTAAGGCAACATTTTGATATGTTTATTATATTTTGTCATGGACCGCACCCTAGGGTCCGATCCCACCGCACACCAAGGGGCCAACAGCAGCACGTGCCCAGGAACCGAGTAGACCGAGCCCGCCGCACACCATGGGTCCAACATCAGTACGCGCGGAGGGACTGAACAGGGCCAGACGGACGAACCCCACGGGTCCAAGAACGGTCCGCACACCACCTTAAGCCTAGCCTTGACGCAAATCAAGCCTTCATTGGGGTTTAGGGGCCACGAATCCTTTTAGGACAAGGATTACTACTCCTTGAAGGAGTAGGATATTAGCTATCCTATTTAGAGTAGGATTAGAACATAGAGGGGCTATTTAAAGAGGCTTACCCCCACCTTATTATTCATTTTTTCTTAGGATTTTCGATTTGTAAGGCTTTGTTAGGCAACGACTTTGTTTTCCCTTCAATTAATAAAAACTCCGGGCATTTGCTCAAATCTATCCCGCATTCCCTTTTCATCTCGCTATCATCTCGTTTCCGCACAATCTAAGCAATTCAACTTAGATTGAGCATGCTTACATAGGCGTCACAAGCTTCCGAAAGGCTCCTAAGGTCGCACGTCCTGATCCAAGATTCTAAGGACGTGACAAGTGGTATCAGTGCAAGTAATTTGCTCGAGATGGCCAAGAAAGACGAGACCAGCACAACAACAAAAGTCGTTGAGATCCAAGTTACCGAAAAAGCCAACGATAAGGCCACCAAGAGAGGTTCCGACAAAGCTATCGACAAAGCCGCTGACAAGAAAAGAGCTGCTTCAAAAGATCGATTAACAACGCTCGAGGACAAGATAGACCGACTCGAGACCGACGTAAAAGAGACGGTAGAGTCCTTCGATGTTGTTAACGACCGCCTCAAAGAGCTAGAAGCCAAATTCGTTTCCAAAGATAAAGTCAAGAAAGAGGTTCAAAATCTTCTCGACTCAGCATACGAGAAATTGAACCAACAAGACGTTTCCCTTCAAGTTGCGATGGAGGCAATGAGAGGGGAGTTGTTGGGGGAAATTGGAAAGCTCAATGCCGAGATGTCCCTCTATAAGAATGTCGTGTTAACCGGCATGGTAGGCAAAACAATTGAAGTCAAGCCCAAGATCGATGTGCCAAAACCGAACGAGTTTAGAGGGGCAAGGGACGCCCAAGAAATGGACAACTTCGTTTGGGGGTTGGATCAGTACTTCCAACTCACGGGCATCGAAGATGAGAGCACAAAAATAAACAATGCCTCTGTTTACTTGGTTGATGTCGCACTCCTATGGTTGCGACACAGGTGTTCTAAGTCAAGAGATGAAATAATTACCATCAGAACATGGAAGGAATTACAGTTTGAATTCAAAGAGCATTTTTATCCAAAGAATGCTAAAGAAGAAGCCCGAGAGAAGCTTCACCAACTAAAGCACGACGACTCGATTCGAGAGTATGTCAACAAGTTCACGGAACTTAGGCTTCAAATCCAGGGTATGAGCGAAGCCGACGCCCTCTTTACCTTCAAAAACAGTTTACAACGTTGGGCAAAGATGAAATTACATCGAGTAGGGGTCCAAGACCTCTCCAAAGCATTGGACTTGGCCGACTCCCTTGCAAACTTTGAATACAAGAAGTCAGACACCCCAAAACAAAAGCCAAAGCACAAAAGCAACGGCGGGAAAGGCAAAGAGGTGCATAACAAGGATGGGACCAAGAAAGCACCTGGCGGAGATTTCAAACTTTGTAAGTTGTGAGAGAAAAATAATAATTTTAGTTGCTTCAACTGCGGGGGCAATCACATGAAAAGGGACTGACCACAACTCGAGAAGGCGGCAACCATCCAAGAAGAGGATGACGAAGAAGTTGGAGAATAAGTTCCCAAACTTGGTTCCATTATCAGCTCTATGGAAGTTAAGAAAGGTTCGAAGAAAAAGGGTTTGATGTTCATAGACATCAACATGGCAGGCCAAAAGATGAGTGCATTGGCAGACACCGGGGCCTCATACTTGTTTATGTTAGAACAAGCTGCCAAGAAACTTAGCCTTCGCGTTGAGAAGGCAGACGGGTTTATCAAAACCATAAATTCAAAAAAAGACTATAATTGTCGGGGTAGCAAGAAGAGTAAAACTTAGAATTGGCAACTGGCCCGGTAAGGAAATAATCAAGGTGATTCCACTTGACGATTTTGATGTAGTAATGGGCATTAGCTTCCTCGATCGAATTAATGCATTCCCCGTGCCATTCGCAAATTGCTTGTGCATACTCGACCCAACCCATCGATGTATGGTCCCATTGAGCCAAAAGTCGGGAGTTAAGGCCAATATAGTGTTGGTCATTCAATTCAACAAAGGAATGCACAAGGAAGAACCAACATTCTTAGCGGCATTGGTACATGACGAGCCACCAACAACCAAGAGGGTCCCAACCGAGGTAGGACAAGTCCTAACCGAATTTCAAGATGTAATGCCCCCAGAGTTGCCTAAAACTCTTCCGCCAAAGCATGAAGTCGACCATAAGATCGAACTCATACCAAACGCGGTGCCACCAGCTCGAGCCCCTTACCGGATAGCCCCGCCCTAGCTTGAAGAGCTACGCAGAAAATTGAAGAAACTCCTCGATGCTGGATATATCCAGCCATCCAAGGAGCCCTATGGAGCACCAATACTTTTTCAGAGAAAACATGATGGAATGCTTCAAATGTGCATCGACTATCGAGCTTTGAACAAGCTCACCGTGAAGAACAAGTACCTGATACCCTTAATAGTCGACTTGTTCGATCAACTTAAGGATGCAAGATGGTTCACCAAGTTAGATTTGCGGTCTGGATACTACCAAGTAAGAATTGCCGAAGGTGACGAGCCGAAAACAGCTTGTGTAACACGCTACGGTTCATATGGATACCTTGTGATGCCTTTCGGCCTCACGAATGCTCCCGCCACATTTTGTACCCTCATGAACAAGGTACTACAACCCTTTATTGACCAGTTCATTGTAGTTTACCTCGATGATATCGTAATATATAGCAAGACCATTGGGGAGCATGTTGAACACCTACGGAAAGTGTTCGAAGCTTTGCGGAAAAACCAGCTATACGTCAAAGAGGAGAAGTTCTCATTCGCACAAGAAGAAGTCCTGTTCCTCGGCCACATCATAGGAGGCGGCAAAATCCGAATGGATAAGGCCAAGATTCAAGCAATAATAGATTGGGAGCCACCAACCAAAGTAAATGAATTGAGATCCTTCTTAGGGTTGGCCAACTACTATCGAAGGTTCGTCAAAAACTACTCAAAAATCGCCACCCCTTGACCGAGTTATTGAAGAAGGACAAGGCATGGGATTGGAACCAATGCTGCCAGCAAGCCTTCGAAGACTTAAAACACGCCATTGAAGTGAGCCAGTGCTAGCATTATCGAATCATGCCAAACCCTTTGAATTTTATACGGATGCATCGGACACAACCATCGGAGGGGTCCTGATGCAAGAGGGACATCTCGTTGCATACAAAAGTCGGAAGCTGAATGACACTGAGAGGAGATACTCGGTTCATGAGAAGAAGATGATTGCAGTGGTACATTGTTTGCGGACTTGGCGACACCATATACTAGGGTCCAAGTTCGTGGTCTATACAGACAACGTTGCCAACATTTATTTACTAACCCAAAAAAAGTTATCTCCCAAACAAGCCCGTTGGCAAGAATTTCTTGCCGAATTTGATTTTGACATGGAGTACAAGCCAGGAAAAGTCAACTTAGTCGCTGACGTCTTAAGCCGAAGGTACAACATAGAGTTTGTTAGCTTGCCAGAAGGACAGTTGCTAGAACGCATCAAGGGGGGCTAGTACACGATTCAACAACTAAAATGCTCATCGACTTTGCCAAGAAAGGTAAAACCCGAAGGTTTTGGCTCGAATAGGACTTGCTTTATACACGGGGACATCGTCTCTACGTACCTCAGTTCGAGGAACTACGCAAGGAAATCATGAAGGAGTGTCATGATTCCATGTGGGCTGGACATCCAGGAATGAACTGAACCTTGGCCCTGATTACTGAAATCTACTATTGGCCCAACATGCGGGAAGATATAAAAGCATATGTAAAGACTTGCCTTGTGTGCCAACAAGACAAGATCGAGACAAAGAAACCCACTGGGCTGTTACAACCATTGCCCATCCCCAAAAGTCCATGGGAAAGTGTATCCATGGATTTCATAGTCGGCTTGCCCAACACTGACGGCCTATCCAGCATTATGGTAGTTGTTTACAAGTTTTCCAAATACGGGACATTTATTCCGACATTAAAAGTGTGCCCTGCCGAGGAGGCATCCCACCTCTTCCTCAAGTACATTGTGAAGTATTGGGGATTGCCAAAGACAATCATTAGCGACCGAGACAAGCGGTTCACAGGCAGATTCTGGACTAAATTATTCAAACTCAAGGGATCGAGTTTGAACTTTTCGACAAGCGTCAACCTCCAAACCGACGGACAAACTAAATATGTGAATGGCTTATTGGAGATATATTTGAGACATTACGTGAGTATCACACAACGTAATTGGCCAAAGCTATTAGACGTGGCCCGATTCTTCTACAATTAACAACGAAGTGAAGCGACCAACCAAAGTCCATTCGAAATCGTGACCGGACAACAGCCGCTCACACCCAACACGGTCGCAACCAGGTACGAGGGGCCCAATCCAGCAGCACACAAGTTTGTTACGGAGTGGCAATAACATCATGACTTAGCCCGAGCTTGTCTACACAAGGCGAGAAAACGGCCAAAAAGTGGGCAGAGACAAAACTTAGGGATGTAAGCTTCCAAATTGGAGACTTAGTCCTTGCAAAGCTAACCGGGATCTTGTACAACCCAACAGTGCACAAGGGACTTGTGCGGAGATACGAGGGACCGTTCAAAGTTGTGAAACGAGTAGGTACTATGGCCTACAGACTAGAACTACCAACAACCATCAGAGCTCATCCGGTATTCCATGTAAGTTTACTCAAACCTTTCCATCAAGATGAGTTAGATCCGGAAGGAGCCGTGTCACACCGAGCACCATTCGGAGTAAAAGTCTCCTATGAGAATGAAGTTCGGGACATCCAAGCAAAAAGTTCCGTTCGACGACCGGGCCATCGATCGAGACTTGAGTATTTTGTCCCGTGGAAAGGACTTCCTGATAGCGAAGGAAGTTGGGAACCAACCTTGGACCTATGGCAGTTCAAGGATCAAGTGAGCCGATATCACCTTAGCCGAGCGACGAGGGCGTCGCCAGAACCAGTGGGGGAGAATGTCATGGACCACACCCAAGGGTCCGATCCCACCGCACACCAGGGGGCCGGCAGCAGCACGCACCCAGGAACCGAACAAACCAAGCCCGCCGCACACTTTGGGTCCAATAGCAGCACGCGCGGAGGGACTGAACAGGGCCAGCCGGACGCACCCTACGGGTCCAAGCACGGTTCGCACACCACCTTGGGCCTAGCCTTGACGCAAATCAAGCCTTCATTGGGGTTTAGGGGCCACGAATCCTTTTGGGACACGGATTACTACTCCTTGAAGGAGTAGGATATTAGCTATCCTATTTAGAGTAGGATTAGGACGTAGAGGGGCTATTTAAAGAGGCTTACTCCCACCTCATTATTCACTTTTTCTTAGGATTTTTGATTTGTCAGGCTTTTGTTAGGCAACAACTTTGTTTTCCTTTCAATTAATAAACACTCCGGGCGTTTGCTCAAATCTATCTCGCATTCCCTTTTCATCTCGCCATCATCCCGTTTCCGCACAATCTAAGCACTTCGACTTAGATTGAGCAGGCTTATTTAGGCGTCACAAGCTTCCGAAAGGCTCCTAAGGCCGCACGTCCCGATCCAATATTCTAAGGATGTGACAATTTGCTCGAGCTCTACTGGTGTTGTAGAATGTTTCACATAAGTATGGCAAAGAGGAATCTCAGAAAAATTTACTTGGGAGACATTATTATTTGCTTGAAAATGAGGTAATAATTGTTAAGAATTTACCAGATTACCCCTAACGAGTTAATTTATAGAATAACCTTGCAAGATTAATTTATTATTTAACATTGGATGCCTAGAAAACAGTTTTGGAGTTGTAAGACCTTATAAATGGACACAAAACTACAAGAAGTTGATTGAACACCAGTAATTATTAACTTGATTAATACAAGAATCTTGGAAATAAATTGTCATGATTTATGCTTGTTGTTGTAAATAAATTGGTTGATAATTCGTCAACTAAATTGACGGATCTCAGGATATATATATATATGATAATAAATGATGCGTGATATGTAAATGCTTGATGGTTCAGGTAAGTCTTTACGACTTGTTTTTGTGTGATTATTAAATTGTTCGAACACATGTAAGTCTTTAGGACTCTTGTTTATGTTGAGACGGATTTAGGACGATTACATCCTTAGTCGTAGTGCAATAGCACCGACTCTTGTATATTTACGTACGTGATTCCGGATAATTACGTCCCTAGTCATAGCACACTAGTGCTGAATTTTGTTCTAATCGATCGAGACAAACATGCTTGTTAAACTAATAGTTTTGATTTTGATATAACAAAATATTTTAAATAATAAATTATTTTAAATATATTTTTAAGATTGAAATAACTCATAAAGTTTTAATACGATGTGCATTTGATGAAAACTGTCTTGGTTCAATAAGCCAAAATTTTCTAAGTCTATTCAAATATTTCAAAATATTTTTCTGGTAAAAAAGTACTAAAAATGCGTTTTAGGGCATAGAGTACCGGTATGGCTTGAATACGTACCGGTACTCTCTAAAGTAAAATTTCTAAAATGCATAATGAGTACCGGTACGGTACCTAGCGTACCGATACCATAAGTTTCTCACAAATTTTAGTGAGATAATTTCAGTACTGGTACGCCCCATCAGTACCAGTACCCCTTAATCTGTCCCGAGACTCCTCGTTCGAGTACCAATATGTCCCTATTAGACAACGACTATTTCCTTTTTGAACAAGTATTGATACCCTTGTTCGAGAACCGATACCCACAACTTCATAAGTGCATTTAATGCGGGAAAAACTCCCTCCAACGACTATAATTATGATCCCAACAACCACAACAATTGAAAATCAATGAGAGAATATAAAATCAAGTCTCTAAAGGTTCTTCAACAACAAGACAACATTCTTAAAGCATCCAATCCAATTCCAAAGCATTTTAATACTTTATTGTCAAATTTCTTGTAAAACACTTGAGTGATCATTCATTGTAATCTTTGATTATCAATTGTTTTGGGAGTTAGTGAGCTTAAATTTTGCAAACAATTTCCTTTTGAGGGTTTTTATAGTTTTTTTATTGAATTGTGTAAGATTATCTCATTTTTTTTAAAAGGAAAGTCAAATTAGTGAATTTCTAAAATTCATTGGTTGGTAACTCCATTTAGGGAGTTGAACCACTCTAAATTTCCTTAAAAATTTCTACCATTTTGCAATTAGTTTACACCAATTTTTAAATTGTCAATGCATCCCCTTTTGGCCTCTATCGGTTGATTGTTTCATTTAACAAATAATATTAGAGCTAGTCTCATTTAAAGGTCTTACAACCTCTTGAGAATATCCAAGGAGTGTTCAATCATCTACAAAGTCATCCATGACATCTGTAAAACCTAATTTGATTTTGATATAACAAAGTGTCTAAGGACCTTTTTGTAAAAGTAAATAATTTTTTTAAGTATTTTAAAATCTCACAAATTGACAAGCAAACTTGAACAAAAATGATTCTAAATACAATAATTTGTTCAAGCAAGATTTTTTAGGTGTTATAGCCCAAAACCAATTTGTACGCCAAGGCGCATCGATACACTATAGCCGTATCGATACAATTTTTAGGTTCTGGAATTTTAACCGACAAAAGCGTACCGATACGATTATACCCGTATCGATACAATATTTTATTTGGGCTTAACTTTAAGGCATAGTGTACTGATACAATAGTCCCCATATCGATACGGTTTGATCTGATTCGATAAATCTTTGCATTTAAAGTTTTTTACCGATGCTTGTCAGTTATGATTTAAGCAAAATTCAAACGGTCATTAGGCCGTATCGATATGCCCATATAGCGTATACACTTTTTACTAAAGTTTTCATCAAGATTATAGTGAGAAAAATCTGTACCGATACGACAATAGAGTATCGATACGCCCCCATTTGTACACTATACCCGTAACGATACACAAACGTGTGTATCGATACGCCCCTCTTAAATGTGCACAATGGCTCTTTCTGTTTTGAGACAGGTATTGTAAAGTGTCCACAAGTTTCTATATTTCATGCACATTCCATCTCATATTATTGATGTTTTTTAGTACATTTTAGGCATAATTAGGACCATGTATTGCATTTTACAGTATTTCTTTACTTCGCCATGTTTTTCTGGATTATCCTTTGTTTGGTAAAGAAAAGGTAATGTTTTAGTGTACTACTGGTTTTAGGTACTAGAGGCTGGCAGAGGGAAAGAGGAGCTGAGGATGTGATGTTGAGGCAGCAAACCAAGGAGTTGTACTGATGCAGTTCTAGACAGAGACAACAGCTGCCGAGTAGCTGTCGTCGCCCACCGTGCCGCCTAAGACAGCAGACTATGGAGTTGGAAAATCGGAGTGCGATTTGTAGAGTAGAAAATCATGATTCTATCGATGCTGTCCACTCAATTTTTCGACGTCTGTAGCAGCGGACAGAGCCACTGAAGGTGAATCTCGAGATTGCTTGCGGAACAAGGCAACGTGATAAAGTCCACATTCAACTCAAAGAAGTCAGGGTTTAAAGTCACATTTAATGTGGAAAGCTACTTTGAAGACTTCTACTTCAAGAAGGACTAGACCTAGCTAATGCCTATATATACCCATTGTAATTCTAATTCAAAATAACTTAGGTTTTCCTTAGGCATAGTTTAGGTTTTCTTGCCGCCGACATGTTCTAATTCTCTCATTGGGTTTGGGTTATGATGGAATTAGTTGTGAGAACGGTTGTTTAGGATTTCAAGTTTGTTTTTGCAAATAAAATTACAAGGTTTACTTATTTCATGTTCTTCATAGTTTTCAATTAAGGCGAAAGATTAGTTGAATTCTATCCATTTGTTCGGTATCGAGAGAGTCGAACCCACGAAAAGAGTAAGTATGATTTCATCTATAGACGGTGCGATCAATCCGGCCTAGACATAGGTTAAGGGTTTAAGGCGGCTAAAAGAGGACGAATTAACACTGCTGTCTTTGCATGATTCACGCCGTAACTGGTATTATTTGTAGTGGGCATCAACAGAACTCTGACTTAAACATAAGCAGAGTCACTTTCGAAGCGGATCACTTCGAGTTGAATCTCGTTATGTTTAACATGATCAACACGTTAGGGCAATTTAGAGGGACTGCCATAGAAGATGCTCGGCAACACTTTAGAGGATTTTTGGGCATCTGTAGGGCATTCAAAATACACGGGGTCCATCAAGACGTACTGAGGCTGAGACTATTTCCCTATTCATTGAGGGATAGGGCAAAACAATGGCTAAACAACCAGCTAGTAGGATCGTTCAACACATGGACAAAGCTGTGTAAAGATTTTCTGGACCGTTTCAGCCCGTGCAATGTCTTAGACAAACTGCGAAACAAAATAACAACCTTCCGACAAGGGGATGGCGATCCGATGTATGAAGAATGGGAGCGGTACCAACAGATGCTGAACAACTTCCTGCTACATGGTTTTCCGGCTTGGACACAAGTATCAATGTTCTACAACGAGGTGAACTACCCAACACGAATGATGATTGATGCCTCAGCCAATGGAATCATCCTTGATAGACCACCAGAGGAGGCATTGCGGATTCTAAACCAAGCCGCCAAGAACGACTACAAGTATCCAACAGCCCGCCGAGGCGGCGTTAGGCAGCCAACCATAGTGAACGAGGCAGAAGCCTCAGAATCTGTCAATGCCCGCCTTGACAAGCTGACAGAGATAGTCTTGAGCATCATGAAACCTGCTGGGAAAATCCACGAGGTAAAGGTTATGGATCCATTCTGTGACGAGTGTGGGGGCAACCATGATTTCTCTGACTGCACTGCATTTGCCAACTTTATGGGAGGATACGAGAGGAACAACAGACCTGCCCAGAACACCTACCTCCCTGGATGGAAGAACCATCCCAACTTCTCCTGGAGCAACCCAAAGACTACTGCAAACCCTCAACAGCAATAGGGAGGCTACCAACAAAACCTGTCTAGATAGCAGGCTCAGCAGCCGAAAAACAATAATTCATTAGAAGCAACTCTTCATACTTTTATGTCTAGAACTAATGATTTTATTGTAACCCCCGTAGCCCGGCCTAGACGGTTGACCCGAACTACGAAGATTACACGGGGAAAACCAAAGTCAACCCGATAGTCAACCTTGATTAACGACCCCTTTTTTTTCATTTAAAACTTGTCTAGATGCACATTTAACCTAGGCATACTCTTGAGATAAGCATACTCAAAATCATAGCAATCGGAAAACAATAAGGGACCCAATTGCACAAAATACGAATTTAGGGACCAATTTGTAAATTCTGAAAATTAAGAGGACTTTACCAATTTTTAAGTTACCATTATGAAATTAGTCATGTTTCATGCCTCTCTGCCAAATTTCATCTCAAACGGACATCTCAAACTCAAGCAATTGCACATACAAGAATCAGGACTAAAACGTAAAGCTTGCAAACCTCAAAACCATTCAAATTTTATGCCCAACGGTCAAGTGTTCCGAAACGGGTCTAGGCCGTTCAGGAACACCCCTTGGCAGTAGCCAAAGTGTTCAGAAACGGGTCTAGGCCGTTCAGGAACACCCTGGCCAATTCAGGGGCCTGTTTCGAAACAGGCAAGGGTGTTTCGAAACACCCTGCCCAGAAACAGCAGATAGGCCTTTTTAAACACCTTTAAACCCCATCAAACATGCTCCAAACCACCCCACATTAAATCAACCACATGCCAAGCATCATACCTACCAATTTGCATCAAAATCTAGATACAAAACCACCCATAGGTGCACCAACTCATTCAACACATCCAACACTCAAACATGCTTTTTAAACAAGAAGCATAGCATAACGACTTAAGAATAAGAAGACTCAAACGTTGCAAGCGTTAAACCACATAGTTCAAAATCATAAACCAAACTTGTCCAACATACACAATCTCATTAAACATCAACATAAGAGATTCTCCCCCATTGCCTTTATTATCTATAGCTATTAACCGAGACATACATCTCAAGTGGAGCTCTTCTTGAATCTCTTGCTTCTCGCTGTCCCAGCTTCAAATATCTGCATTGATGGACAAAAAGGAGCGTAAGCACATAATGCTTAGTGAGGAATGCTCAAAACCAAAACACCATCAATGCAGCGAGTCATAAAACCTCTTTTAAAAGCAACACAATTCGATAAACCAAAGCAATGTTTGAAAACCCCTTTTCAACAACAAGCTCAAAACCGTGCATTGCTCAAACATGAAAACCAACCCTTAGCTTAGCAAGCTAAGTAAACCTTTTCAAGCACAATTTGCAAAACCATTAATTTAACCATTTCATGCATAAGCACCATATGCAAAGTTAAATTCAAAACCTTGGAAAACACTTCCATTGCACATCATACATTTCTCATACTTGGATATCATTTCAAGCAAGAAACCCTTTTAAAACCATTTATATAATCAATCCAACACATGCATTTGACAAATGCAACATATGAACCACATCATCAACATTTGCATCATATGCCTTGAAAAACAAGTCTTAGCAAGACTCCAATGCACTAAAGAGATTTCATGCACACATGCATCACTATCAATAGATAATCAACACTTGTTCAAACTTTAGAAGCAAACATGCATTCTCAACACATTAACACATCTCATGCAACCATGCATCATTCCAAGCATCTCATGCATCATTATAAACAAGAACATTATATTGGCTTTCAAGTGATCAACCACATCCACTTTTCAACTCAACATCCAATCGGATACGCGGATCACAAGCGTTGTCCCTACGCTTCATACACACTACCAATCCAAGGTCCCCAAATGGACTTTTAACCACCATTTGACCTTACCATTCACAAGGTTCCCATATATGGACTTTTAACCACCATATAACCTTAACTTTCACAAGGTTCCCATGTATGGACTTTTAACCACCATACAACCTTAACTTTCACAAGGTTCCCATGTATGGACTTTTAACCACCATACAACCTTAACTTACCCAAGGTTCCCATGTATGGACTTTCAACCACCATACAACCTTGACATGCACAAGGTTCCCATGTATGGACTTTTAAACACCATACAACCTTTGCATCACCGATTGGTAGTTGTATAACATCACTAACAAGATCCGGGACACCCTATACAAGATCCACACATGGACTTTACACCACCATTGTGATCTTAACAAGCACAAGGTCCACCAATGGAATTTTAACCACCATTATTACCTTTGTTTACCCAAGGTCCTCGAATGGGATTCCAATCACCATTATAACCTTAACCATCTCGTTAGGATACTTGGATGGAGTTTACCGGTTCACTCTTAACCACTCCACATCCAAGGCGACTTTATTCACGGTGCACCCAATCCTATAGCCGGCTAACTATATCCGATCATAGTAACCAAAAACCACTTACATCACTTGCCAATATAATCATCTTACCTCATTAGTCCAATGATTCACATGCATAACCATAATGCAAAAACCATCATTTACCTCCATCAATCCACTGTTTTTAAAGCATTACACAAAGCCATTAAACAACATGCAACATTATGCAACAATTCCACAATTTGAATGTACAAAACCAAGGATCTCTTACCTTGAGCATCATTCACATATGGCTTTCAAAACCAGCATTAAACCATGCTAAGAATATGCTTTCAAAACAGAATTTTAAACATGCAAATCACATGCATTGCAACCATCAATCACAATTGCTTTTAAAGCCAAATTCACAACACAAACCAAGAGCAAAAATCCATTTACTTACTCTTGAGCTTAGCAAAGTTGTTTAGACTTAAACTAAGCTCCCAAAACCTTCAAACCTTGGTTTAAAAGCTGAAAACCCAACTTCGCTCACCGATACACAAAACAAGGCTAACCAACAAGCCTTCCAAGCATCTGAAACCTTCCGCACCACCTCTAATGCTCACAGATCAAACTCCCCTGTTTCAAGCACACAACAACAGAGGATTAATGCATCATTATGCATTAAAAACACCGGCAACACAACTAAACTCGCTGCTCATCACAAATCTAACATTTCGGCTACCAAACATAATCGAAATCACCTCTAAACACTTCCAAAACTTAACCCAGCCAAGATCCATCACTTCTAACCATTTTTAAACATCAATTAACATCCAAAATGATCACAAACACGTCCTTATACCTCCAACTATAACAGATCATCAAAAACACCCCAAAAACAACAAAAACTCAAGCAAAACTTAGGAAACTCAACCTATTCGGGATTGCATTGATTAAGCCTCAATTTCTCATCAATTTAACATTTATTTAACATCAATTTGACACCTCAAAACACTTCCCAAACAGATCACACGAAATTCACCAAAATCAAGCAAATCTTGCATTTTAAAGCCAAAATCAAGATTCCAATTGTAAAACCTTTAATAAATCACAAATCAAGGATTGAGAACTTGGGAATTTTAGTAAAGAACTGAGAGTTTAGAGGAGAAGGACGTTCTTACCTCCAAACTTGAGTTTCTCCCTTTTTAGAACCAAAAAGCTTGAAGAATCCACTAGCAAATGGTGAGGTTTTGTTGATGTGATGATTAGCAATCAAAATAGAATTGAAAAGAGAGATTTAGGTGGCAAAATCAGAAGAAAATCTCTGGAGAGGAAGTGTTTGGGTTGAGAGAAAATGAGAGAAAAGGAAAATGAGATTTTAGGAAAATTAGTTAGAAAATAACTTCCCTCCACTTTTTTATTGTTTAAAAATCAGAATTAAAACATAAAATATCTTAGAAAAATCTGGAGAAACTCCCTTTGGGTATATAGCTCCTTAAAGATTCAAAGTTTCAATCCTTTCTAAAACAGTCACGCAACTTTCAAAAATTACATTTTGGTCACTAGCCAAAATGTCACTCTTCCAAACCTCATTTTGTAAAATTGATTTCACAGTTCACTTTTATATATTAAAAGATGATTTTACCGAACTAGGCTTTCCTAATTTCACCTTTTTATATTCGAACAGCACTTTGACCGAACCGGTCAACGCCCAAAACTTCTAAGCCCAAAACCGGGGCGTTACAACTCTCCCCCTCTTAGGAAATTTCGTCCTCGAAATTTCGACTGGCGAAAAGAGCACAACCAAACTTCTCAAAACAACACACAAGGCAACACAAGAGACTTATCCACCACTGAACACTCTCTCCACAACTCCACCCAAACTCAACACCACCACTTACTGTTCCCAAACTCCAGAACAACCAAAAGGTAAGCACAACTTAACCCTTCACAACCCCGGTCTACACACAGCCCCATCAACAGCCTGAAGAACCTCAAACTTTTACAGCACACAACACCTTAACACACAACTCCCAAAAATTGTTCACACAGCGACAATAACCAATCCAACTCAGCCACTATGTAATACCACCACCTTCACTATTTCCAAAACTCTTTACAAACTCCCCAACTTCTTTCAAAGATTTTTTTTTTCAACAAGCAAAACTCCTTAAGCACAAACTGCTTACCCAACCTCTCAACGTATTGCTGTCCTTACTTCACATCCACCGCTATCTTTACCATCGACTCACCGGAACTGCTCACTCATCGACAGATAATCACGTCACAAACCCCAACCTTGACTTCGCCCACCATTCCACACACCACCAGCTGATCTCAAAAAGAATTACTTATTCAAAACCAACCAACCACTTCTCACAAGAATCCGTCCCACCAACAATGGCCCTTGATCTTACATTACCTTTCCGCTTCAAGTTTCGACCACAACATTTGCCTTACTAGAACATCGCCCAGCTTAAACATTCATACCATCTTCTCAACTCCTCAAAGGTTGCTAAGAACCAACACTACATAAACAACCCTTCTACTACAACATCAATGCTAAGCTAACTCAGCACCTTAAAAACATATCCACTAACCTGCAACATCACTTAACACCAAGGAACCACCAACTCTACTAGCTATTCAAACCACTTGACCGATTCTAACTTCAACCGGTACTCCTCACCACCAACCCACTAAACTCTTCAAGCATCAAACACTTTCCCTTCTACCAACAAGCTATACCACACTCACTATTACTAGCAACAAGCCTAATACTCTCCAATACTTCTAACTTCCACTCAGCACTAAAACAACCTCTAAAAACTATCATCCAACCTAACCCAACCACTACACTAACATATTCGATTAGTTATTAGCGAGTGTGAACATTCGTATGCATGGTCACCAATATGCCCTATCAATGCCTGATGTACATGTATGCAAAACCTCTAATGTCATGCCACATGTATGCATGGACTAACACATATATAATGTAGCATATAACAAATGATTTTAACTGTGCGTGAATGCCAGTTCACACCCTCCAATAACATCCTCAGAATCCGTCTAAGAACAACCTCCTACCTCACTTCTAACTTGTCTAACTCCATCATTGCAACAACCATTAACCACAAGATACTCACTTAAGTCTACTTCACGCTAAAGATGTTTCAAACAACAACAACAACTACCCCCAACATGCTAGCAACAAGATCATACTCACTACGCAAGGAAAACCAACAGAAACCAAACTAAGATAGCTAGGCAAAGGTTACTTAACAAGGTTACCTGAAAACACCTCACTGCCCTGGAGCTCCAACAGACGAGCTCTCTTCCTCGCGGAACCATCATCCTCCGGCCGCACCGCTGTAGCATCAGCTAACATTCTAAAATCATCACCAACTCCCTACAGTAAGGAACCTTGGCTGTTCCGAGCCAACTTCAAACAATCACGCCTCCTATGACCAACAGACCCACATTTCCAACAGATTTCCTCACCAAAACTCTTCACAACATTCTGCTCTTCCTGCCACCTCCGAACCTTGCCTCGGCTGTGCCCACGACCCTTCAGAGACCCTTTGGCTACCACTGAAGCTGACTTCACCCCAAGAGGACAATCACGCTTCACATGCTCTTTAGAACCACAGTTCCAACAAGCACCTGCGCCCCAACATCCTCCAACATGGCGCCTTCCACAATGGTTACACACCGGTAGCTGAGCTTCCGCTCTTTGTTCAACCAGCACTTGCCCCAGATTTGCACTACCTTCACACTGCTTAACCCTTGGAAATTTCTCCCCAAGATACCTTTCATAAAAGGCAGACACAAAGAAGTCCCAATCAATATCATGGATGTGCGATGCCACCGCCACAGATGTCCACCAGGCACATGCGTCCTCTAACAACAAAGAGACAACACTCCCCAGCTTACAGGCATAATCACAACCTTCCTGATCCAAAATCAGAACCACACTGGCCAACCAGGCCTCAAACGTCTCAGGTGTCGAACCACGATACTCCACATCACCCAAATCAAGCAAACGCTGCTTCGACAAACCCCCACATCCCACAGCCAGCACATCTACCGACTTTACTTTTACCACAGCCCGAGATGTTCCCAACACCTCTTGAACAACAGGTGATGAACTCTTCATCACAGAACCAACTTCTCCCTCCTGTCTCAATACCTCAACACCAAGCACAGAAGACTGAGGCAAAACACCTCCACTAAAAGGTGAATTCCACGCCTTAACAACCTGCCCTAAGGCAGCAACCATCTCACCCAACTGCCATTCTTTCATCGATTTCGCCATACTACTAACAACAAACAATCACAACAAAACAAACAAACCAGTTAGACCAGCTTTAAGCAAGGATTCAAACTCCAACTCCAAAATAACACAATAGCTATAATAATAAGGCAATGGGTATCCCGAATCCTCCCCTTTTACATGACATAACAGTCAACAAAAACATGGATATCACCACATCAAACATATCAAACAACATATTCGATCATGCTTACATCAAACATCATCCACTCGCAACAGCATAATATAAACATATCATACCCATAACACTTTCATCATGCATAAAATCAGCTCACAACATCAACACAAATCCACATTAACTCAACGACGATTCATAACCACAAAGCATGCTTGAAAACATCAACAACTTACTCAGAAACACGTGTTTCAACCAGCTTTCAACCACACATCAGGACATACATCAGACACACATTACAACAACTTACCGTTTTCCCCAAGCATTCGCAACTCAGCTCTGATACCACCAAATGTAACCCCCGTAGCCCGGCCTAGACGGTTGACCCGAACTACGAAGATTACACGGGGAAAACCAAAGTCAACCCGAAAGTCAACCTTGATTAACGACCCTTTTTTTTCATTTAAAACTTGTCTAGATGCACATTTAACCTAGGCATACTCTTGAGATAAGCATACTCAAAAAGCATAGCAATCGGAAAACAATAAGGGACCCAATTGCACAAAATACGAATTTAGGGACCAATTTGTAAATTCTGAAAATTAAGAGGACTTTACCAATTTTTAAGTTACCATTATGAAATTAGTCATGTTTCATGCCTCTCTGCCAAATTTCATCTCAAACGGACATCTCAAACTCAAGCAATTGCACATACAAGAATCATGACTAAAACGTAAAGCTTGCAAACCTCAAAACCATTCAAATTTTATGCCCAACGGTCAAGTGTTCCGAAACGGGTCTAGGCCGTTCAGGAACACCCCTTGGCAGTAGCCAAAGTGTTCAGAAACGGGTCTAGGCCGTTCAGGAACACCCTGGCCAATTCAGGGGCCTGTTTCGAAACAGGCAAGGGTGTTTCGAAACACCCTGCCCAGAAACAGCAGATAGGCCTTTTTAAACACCTTTAAACCCCATCAAACATGCTCCAAACCACCCCACATTAAATCAACCACATGCCAAGCATCATACCTACCAATTTGCATCAAAATCTAGATACAAAACCACCCCTAGGTGCACCAACTCATTCAACACATCCAACACTCAAACATGCTTTTTAAACAAGAAGCATAGCATAACGACTTAAGAATAAGAAGACTCAAACGTTGCAAGCGTTAAACCACATAGTTCAAAATCATAAACCAAACTTGTCCAACATACACAATCTCATTAAACATCAACATAAGAGATTCTCCCCCCATTGCCTTTATTATCTATAGCTATTAACCGAGACATACATCTCAAGTGGAGCTCTTCTTGAATCTCTTGCTTCTCGCTGTCCCAACTTCAAATATCTGCATTGATGGACAAAAAGGAGCGTAAGCACATAATGCTTAGTGAGGAATGCTCAAAACCAAAACACCATCAATGCAGCGAGTCATAAAACCTCTTTTAAAAGCAACACAATTCGATAAACCAAAGCAATGTTTGAAAACCCCTTTTCAACAACAAGCTCAAAACCGTGCATTGCTCAAACATGAAAACCAACCCTTAGCTTAGCAAGATAAGTAAACCTTTTCAAGCACAATTTGCAAAACCATTAATTTAACCATTTCATGCATAAGCACCATATGCAAAGTTAAATTCAAAACCTTGGAAAACACTTCCATTGCACATCATACATTTCTCATACTTGGATATCATTTCAAGCAAGAAACCCTTTTAAAACCATTTATATAATCAATCCAACACATGCATTTGACAAATGCAACATATGAACCACATCATCAACATTTGCATCATATGCCTTGAAAAACAAGTCTTAGCAAGACTCCAATGCACTAAAGAGATTTCATGCACACATGCATCACTATCAATAGATAATCAACACTTGTTCAAACTTTAGAAGCAAACATGCATTCTCAACACATTAACACATCTCATGCAACCATGCATCATTCCAAGCATCTCATGCATCATTATAAACAAGAACATTATATTGGCTTTCAAGTGATCAACCACATCCACTTTTCAACTCAACATCCAATCGGATACGCGGATCACAAGCGTTGTCCCTACGCTTCATACACACTACCAATCCAAGGTCCCCAAATGGACTTTTAACCACCATTTGACCTTACCATTCACAAGGTTCCCATATATGGACTTTTAACCACCATATAACCTTAACTTTCACAAGGTTCCCATGTATGGACTTTTAACCACCATACAACCTTAACTTTCACAAGGTTCCCATGTATGGACTTTTAACCACCATACAACCTTAACTTACCCAAGGTTCCCATGTATGGACTTTCAACCACCATACAACCTTGACATGCACAAGGTTCCCATGTATGGACTTTTAAACACCATACAACCTTTGCATCACCGATTGGTAGTTGTATAACATCACTAACAAGATCCGGGACACCCTATACAAGATCCACACATGGACTTTACACCACCATTGTGATCTTAACAAGCACAAGGTCCACCAATGGAATTTTAACCACCATTATTACCTTTGTTTACCCAAGGTCCTCGAATGGGATTCCAATCACCATTATAACCTTAACCATCTCGTTAGGATACTTGGATGGAGTTTACCGGTTCACTCTTAACCACTCCACATCCAAGGCGACTTTATTCACGGTGCACCCAATCCTATAGCCGGCTAACTATATCCGATCATAGTAACCAAAAACCACTTACATCACTTGCCAATATAATCATCTTACCTCATTAGTCCAATGATTCACATGCATAACCATAATGCAAAAACCATCATTTACCTCCATCAATCCACTGTTTTTAAAGCATTACACAAAGCCATTAAACAACATGCAACATTATGCAACAATTCCACAATTTGAATGTACAAAACCAAGGATCTCTTACCTTGAGCATCATTCACATATGGCTTTCAAAACCAGCATTAAACCATGCTAAGAATATGCTTTCAAAACAGAATTTTAAACATGCAAATCACATGCATTGCAACCATCAATCACAATTGCTTTTAAAGCCAAATTCACAACACAAACCAAGAGCAAAAATCCATTTACTTACTCTTGAGCTTAGCAAAGTTGTTTAGACTTAAACTAAGCTCCCAAAACCTTCAAACCTTGGTTTAAAAGCTGAAAACCCAACTTCGCTCACCGATACACAAAACAAGGCTAACCAACAAGCCTTCCAAGCATCTGAAACCTTCCGCACCACCTCTAATGCTCACAGATCAAACTCCCCTGTTTCAAGCACACAACAACAGAGGATTAATGCATCATTATGCATTAAAAACACCGGCAACACAACTAAACTCGCTGCTCATCACAAATCTAACATTTCGGCTACCAAACATAATCGAAATCACCTCTAAACACTTCCAAAACTTAACCCAGCCAAGATCCATCACTTCTAACCATTTTTAAACATCAATTAACATCCAAAATGATCACAAACACGTCCTTATACCTCCAACTATAACAGATCATCAAAAACACCCCAAAAACAACAAAAACTCAAGCAAAACTTAGGAAACTCAACCTATTCGGGATTGCATTGATTAAGCCTCAATTTCTCATCAATTTAACATTTATTTAACATCAATTTGACACCTCAAAACACTTCCCAAACAGATCACACGAAATTCACCAAAATCAAGCAAATCTTGCATTTTAAAGCCAAAATCAAGATTCCAATTGTAAAACCTTTAATAAATCACAAATCAAGGATTGAGAACTTGGGAATTTTAGTAAAGAACTGAGAGTTTAGAGGAGAAGGACGTTCTTACCTCCAAACTTGAGTTTCTCCCTTTTTAGAACCAAAAAGCTTGAAGAATCCACTAGCAAATGGTGAGGTTTTGTTGATGTGATGATTAGCAATCAAAATAGAATTGAAAAGAGAGATTTAGGTGGCAAAATCAGAAGAAAATCTCTGGAGAGGAAGTGTTTGGGTTGAGAGAAAATGAGAGAAAAGGAAAATGAGATTTTAGGAAAATTAGTTAGAAAATAACTTCCCTCCACTTTTTTATTGTTTAAAAATCAGAATTAAAACATAAAATATCTTAGAAAAATCTGGAGAAACTCCCTTTGGGTATATAGCTCCTTAAAGATTCAAAGTTTCAATCCTTTCTAAAACAGTCACGCAACTTTCAAAAATTACATTTTGGTCACTAGCCAAAATGTCACTCTTCCAAACCTCATTTTGTAAAATTGATTTCACAGTTCACTTTTATATATTAAAAGATGATTTTACCGAACTAGGCTTTCCTAATTTCACCTTTTTATATTCGAACAGCACTTTGACCGAACCGGTCAACGCCCAAAACTTCTAAGCCCAAAACCGGGGCGTTACAACTCTCCCCCTCTTAGGAAATTTCGTCCTCGAAATTTCGACTGGCGAAAAGAGCACAACCAAACTTCTCAAAACAACACACAAGGCAACACAAGAGACTTATCCACCACTGAACACTCTCTCCACAACTCCACCCAAACTCAACACCACCACTTACTGTTCCCAAACTCCAGAACAACCAAAAGGTAAGCACAACTTAACCCTTCACAACCCCGGTCTACACACAGCCCCATCAACAGCCTGAAGAACCTCAAACTTTTACAGCACACAACACCTTAACACACAACTCCCAAAAATTGTTCACACAGCGACAATAACCAATCCAACTCAGCCACTATGTAATACCACCACCTTCACTATTTCCAAAACTCTTTACAAACTCCCCAACTTCTTTCAAAGATTTTTTTTTTCAACAAGCAAAACTCCTTAAGCACAAACTGCTTACCCAACCTCTCAACGTATTGCTGTCCTTACTTCACATCCACCGCTATCTTTACCATCGACTCACCGGAACTGCTCACTCATCGACAGATAATCACGTCACAAACCCCAACCTTGACTTCGCCCACCATTCCACACACCACCAGCTGATCTCAAAAAGAATTACTTATTCAAAACCAACCAACCACTTCTCACAAGAATCCGTCCCACCAACAATGGCCCTTGATCTTACATTACCTTTCCGCTTCAAGTTTCGACCACAACATTTGCCTTACTAGAACATCGCCCAGCTTAAACATTCATACCATCTTCTCAACTCCTCAAAGGTTGCTAAGAACCAACACTACATAAACAACCCTTCTACTACAACATCAATGCTAAGCTAACTCAGCACCTTAAAAACATATCCACTAACCTGCAACATCACTTAACACCAAGGAACCACCAACTCTACTAGCTATTCAAACCACTTGACCGATTCTAACTTCAACCGGTACTCCTCACCACCAACCCACTAAACTCTTCAAGCATCAAACACTTTCCCTTCTACCAACAAGCTATACCACACTCACTATTACTAGCAACAAGCCTAATACTCTCCAATACTTCTAACTTCCACTCAGCACTAAAACAACCTCTAAAAACTATCATCCAACCTAACCCAACCACTACACTAACATATTCGATTAGTTATTAGCGAGTGTGAACATTCGTATGCATGGTCACCAATATGCCCTATCAATGCCTGATGTACATGTATGCAAAACCTCTAATGTCATGCCACATGTATGCATGGACTAACACATATATAATGTAGCATATAACAAATGATTTTAACTGTGCGTGAATGCCAGTTCACACCCTCCAATAACATCCTCAGAATCCGTCTAAGAACAACCTCCTACCTCACTTCTAACTTGTCTAACTCCATCATTGCAACAACCATTAACCACAAGATACTCACTTAAGTCTACTTCACGCTAAAGATGTTTCAAACAACAACAACAACTACCCCCAACATGCTAGCAACAAGATCATACTCACTACGCAAGGAAAACCAACAGAAACCAAACTAAGATAGCTAGGCAAAGGTTACTTAACAAGGTTACCTGAAAACACCTCACTGCCCTGGAGCTCCAACAGACGAGCTCTCTTCCTCGCGGAACCATCATCCTCCGGCCGCACCGCTGTAGCATCAGCTAACATTCTAAAATCATCACCAACTCCCTACAGTAAGGAACCTTGGCTGTTCCGAGCCAACTTCAAACAATCACGCCTCCTATGACCAACAGACCCACATTTCCAACAGATTTCCTCACCAAAACTCTTCACAACATTCTGCTCTTCCTGCCACCTCCGAACCTTGCCTCGGCTGTGCCCACGACCCTTCAGAGACCCTTTGGCTACCACTGAAGCTGACTTCACCCCAAGAGGACAATCACGCTTCACATGCTCTTTAGAACCACAGTTCCAACAAGCACCTGCGCCCCAACATCCTCCAACATGGCGCCTTCCACAATGGTTACACACCGGTAGCTGAGCTTCCGCTCTTTGTTCAACCAGCACTTGCCCCAGATTTGCACTACCTTCACACTGCTTAACCCTTGGAAATTTCTCCCCAAGATACCTTTCATAAAAGGCAGACACAAAGAAGTCCCAATCAATATCATGGATGTGCGATGCCACCGCCACAGATGTCCACCAGGCACATGCGTCCTCTAACAACAAAGAGACAACACTCCCCAGCTTACAGGCATAATCACAACCTTCCTGATCCAAAATCAGAACCACACTGGCCAACCAGGCCTCAAACGTCTCAGGTGTCGAACCACGATACTCCACATCACCCAAATCAAGCAAACGCTGCTTCGACAAACCCCCACATCCCACAGCCAGCACATCTACCGACTTTACTTTTACCACAGCCCGAGATGTTCCCAACACCTCTTGAACAACAGGTGATGAACTCTTCATCACAGAACCAACTTCTCCCTCCTGTCTCAATACCTCAACACCAAGCACAGAAGACTGAGGCAAAACACCTCCAAACTTGAGTTTCTCCCTTTTTAGAACCAAAAAGCTTGAAGAATCCACTAGCAAATGGTGAGGTTTTGTTGATGTGATGATTAGCAATCAAAATAGAATTGAAAAGAGAGATTTAGGTGGCAAAATCAGAAGAAAATCTCTGGAGAGGAAGTGTTTGGGTTGAGAGAAAATGACAGAAAAGGAAAATGAGATTTTAGGAAAATTAGTTAGAAAATAACTTCCCTCCACTTTTTTATTGTTTAAAAATCAGAATTAAAACATAAAATATCTTAGAAAAATCTGGAGAAACTCCCTTTGGGTAAATAGCTCCTTAAAGATTCAAAGTTTCAATCCTTTCTAAAACAGTCACACAACTTTCAAAAATTACATTTTGGTCACTAGCCAAAATGTCACTCTTCCAAACCTCATTTTGTAAAATTGATTTCACAGTTCACTTTTATATATTAAAATATGATTTTAGAACATTTTTCCATATTTTTAATGCAACCCGAACTAGGCTTTCCTAATTTCACCTTTTTATATTCGAACAGCACTTTGACCGAACCGGTCAACGCCCAAAACTTCTAAGCCCAAAACCGGGGCGTTACATTTATTGTTCTAATAAGTATTTATTTTGGTTTTGTTTTTAGTCCTTATTTTGATTGAATATAAGTTTGAAGGACTCAAATGAGCTGTTTTTATGTTGTTTTCATGCAGGTTACGTGATGCTGGAAATAAGCTGGAATGCTGCAGAAAATACTGGAGTCGTGTGCAGATTCATGGGCATGAACCAGGGCATGAATGTTGACTGGGTGCCACGTCAGCACCTTCTAGAAGCTGACGCCAGCAACAATGATAGCTTATCAAGCTGCTTATCATATAGCTTATCATCCGGATTTTAATTTTTAAAATTTAAACTTTGGATAATGATCTTATCAAGCTGACGCCAACAATTAAATTTGGGATTTATCATTTTAGTTTTTTAGGGTTTTCAGCTACTATAAATACCCCACTTTGGGGGTGAGTTAGATCATCAATTGCTCATTGTTCTCTTCTACCTTGAGTTAAATAAAGCCTCTATTTCCTCCATTTCCATTTTCTCCATTTCTTCCATTATTTAATTAAGTATGGGTTTTTCACCAACCATGCTTAACTAAATCCCCTTTAGCCAAAAGCAACGCCAAACCCGACTAAACTCGTGAGATTAGAAAAGTACTTCAATCTTTCAACAACTTTTTTTAGATTCTTTGTAAAATTGATTAGGCAATCGGCCTAATCTTTAGGCATCTCAATTGTTTCACTTCGAGAGAGCGCGTCGGGTTGAAGTAGTTTAGATCCATCATTGGGGACGAGAAAAAGCTTGTAGCCAATTCAACTCCCTAAGAACAAACTTAGTGGCGGTCCACTAAGAGGAATCAAAATCAGAAGCAATTCTCATCGAGACGATTATCCGAGCACGAGCTTCTGCAGCACTAACTCAGACTTGAGTTAGCATCGATTGCCGTAGCTAACCAACTAAAGCTTGATTTCAAGGATTGCCCTGGGAGTCGAATTTACCCAAGAGAAGTAAGTTGCAAGGGTTGGTCCTTGTAGACTGTAACCGACAAGTAAGTTGAAGAAAAATCAATTTCAGTGATCGAAGATGTCGTGGCAAAGCGTAGCTTGAGGCTAATTCAATCCATAATCCATTTTCAATATTTTTTCGTTCATATTATTTTTCTTTATTACTCAAATCACTTCTCTAAACCCCCTTTTATTTTTACAAGTTTCTTGGTCTAAGTCAGAACGAAAGGGTGTTAGAATTCCTATTCCCTGTGGATCGACCCTTACTCTCGCTATACTATTTTTATTCTTATTTATTTGAGTTTAAGGATTTATTTTTGACACTATACGACGCGTGCCAAAATTGTCGCCGTTGCCGGGGAATACGACAAAGTACTAATATTGTTTCATTTGATTTATGACCAAGAGCAATCCGGGATAACAATTTGATCTCATCCCAGAAATCGAAGCACTAGCCCAAAAGTTGAACGCACAAACACTTTGGGAAAAGAAAAAAAAACGACGCCAGCAAAGATTTGAACGCGACCTAGAGATCACATCCGAAGCAGAGTCGAACTACGAACCAAATCCAATGGGAGACGAAAATCAAACTATTCGCCAGCTAAATGCGGCGCCCGATGGCCAGCAACCAATGTGTATAATCTTCCCAAAAGGCAAAACACCGTTCGTGCTAAAAACGGGTTTGATCCACATTTTACCTACTTTTCACGGCTTGCCAACAGAAAATCCTCACAAACATTTGAAGGAATTTCACATGGTTTGTCTAAGCACAAAGCCTCAGGGAGTATCCGATAACCAAATTAAACTTAGAGCTTTTCCATTTTCTTTAGCATATATAGCAAAAGGTTGGTTATTTGATTTACCCCTAAACTCTGTTACAAACTAGACTGACATGGCTAAACTCTTTCTTGACAGGTTCTTCCCTGCGACAAAAGCGAGGGAAATAAGGCGCAACATCCTGAGCATTCAACAAAAAGAATCTGAATCTTTATATGAATACTGGAGAGGTTTAAAAAGTTCTGTGCAAATTGTCCACAACATTGATTGTCGGAACAAACCCTCCTTCAATATTTTTATGAAGGATTGACGCCCATGGATATGAAAGTAATAGATGCGGCAAGCGGCGGAGCTCTAGTCAATATGACCCCAACAGCGGCTAAAACACTGATATCAAACATGGCCGCCAACTCGCAAAGGTTTAATCAATCTAGCGAACCATCTCGAAGGGTTCGCGAGGTAAGCACAGTTTCTTTAGAAAATAAAATTGATAAATTAGCTGAAATAGTGCAATCTCCTTTTGCAGATAAAAAAAGAACAACTAGACTTTGCGGAATCTGTACTAGTCCAAAACAACCGACATATTGTTGTTCGATGATTTAGGAAGATGATATCGCTCAAGTCATTGCCATAGGAAATGCATATAATCAGGGATGGAGAAACCAGTCAAACTTCGGTTACGCACAAAACCAAAGGCCAAATCAAGCTTACCAACCAACTGCACCACAACAATATCAACCGCAGAAGCCTTCGTTGGAGTCAATTGTTGAAAGATTAGCGCTAGCCCAAGAAAAATTTCAACTAAGGACCGAAGCTCACTTTGAAGCAATTGAAAAACAGATAAGTCAACTGACGTTAGCGGTAAGTCTCTTAGAATCCAAAGGGAAATTACCTCCTCAAACGGAGCCCAATCCAAGAGAGAGTGTAAATTCCATCACTCTACGATGTGGTACCATCGTCGAACCAAAAGCCACAGAGGAAGGCGTTCAAAAGAAAGGTAAAGAAAAGACAACATCGCCCGTTGAAAAAGATACACCGAACCCGATCCCTAAACCATCCCCTATGCCGTGCCACCTCCCTTCCCATCGAGATTAGTGAAGAAAGATAAACAAGCCGAAGAAAAGGAGATCCTAGATATGTTTCAAAAAGTGGAAATCAATATCCCACTCCTTGACATAATCTAAAAAATCCCAAGGTATGCTAAATTTTTGAAAGATTTATGTACTAACAAATGTCGTCTTATAGGAATTGAAAAAGTTAATCTAGGAGAACACGTATCGGCAGTTTTTCAACGAAAGTTACCGCCGAAATTGAAGGACCAAGGTATGTTCGCCATTCCCTGCAAAATCGGTAAAGTGGGTATTAAACGAGCAATGTGTGACTTAGGGGCCTCTATTAATGTTATGCCACTTTCATTTTATAACTCACTTTCTGTTGAGCCTTTGAAGGATACGAAAGTAACCATACAGCTGGCGGACAGATCCATAATTTACCCAGAAGGATTGCTAGAGAATGTCTTGGTAAAGGTAAACGATTTAATCTTTCCAGTAGATTTCTATGTCATAGACATGAAAAACGACCAGACTAATAATTCTTCCGAAATCCTCCTTGGTTGTCCATTTTTAAGTACTGCAAATACGAAAATCGACGTGAGAAGCAGGATCCTTACAATGGAGTTCGATGGCGAGGTGGTAAAATTTGATGTTTACAAAGCGATGTGACATCCTAATAATGTTGCTAGTATAAATTTTATAGATGTTATTGAGCCCGCCGTTGAAGAATTTATAGAATCTAAATCTGTTGATTATTCGTACAGGGATTTGAAGGATCACGACAAAGGAATTAAGGAGTTGAAAAATGTTTCCTCTATTCATTCTGATTTACGCCTAACTCCATCGAAATCTAAAATGTTTTGTTTCATTTTGTAGGGATTGAATTTGGAGTTAAAATTACCTCCAGATAAATTGAAGAGTGAAAGAGAAACTTTTCTAGTAAAAAACTCCATAATCGCAAAATTTCTCGTAGGGAAATACTCAGTTGGATAAAGCGCAAGAACTGGAAGAAGTACTTGTCGCAATGCCTGTAGTCTAAACCAGGTCGTCGAGCTAAACGACATTAAATAAAGCGCTACATGGGAGGCAACCCATTTTCTTTATTTATTTCTTTATTTTAATTTTCAGTTTCGAATTTATTCTTATTTTCTTTATTTTTTTAAAACCCACGTCTACTTCTCTTTTATCTTTTCTTTTTAGCATTTTTTATGGGTAAACTACTGCAGAAGTCACTTATATTTATACTAAGTACAAAGTTAGTCCCCAAATTTGAAAAATAACTAGTAAGGTCCCAAACGTTTTCGGGACGTAAACTTATAGTCACTAAGTCATTAAATCTAAACGGAAGGGTGATCTGACACAATAAAAAAATGATAAATTACTTAAATAGTCCTTAAACCATTACTTAACTTGTATTTTAACCACTGAAATAAAAATAATTTATATAATTTCACATTTAATCCTCTATATTTACAATTTTTTATTTCTCACCCCTTCACTACTCCCTACCGGTATGAGGCCTTCGATCTTTTCACTAACATACAAAAGACTTTGGAAATGTTCAAAAAGTTCTGCATCCACAAAAGGAACCTCCAAAGATGCACTTGTTTGTTCCTTTATCTTCTTTAAGCACATATCTACTAACATGGGTATATTAGAAAAAAGTGTCTTCAATTCCTTCTTGATACCCCAACACTATTCCAGAACCCTCTACCAACAACTGGATCATCTAATCTTTCTCTGATGAAAGTTGATGAACCTTCTCAACTACTTTTCATATTTACTAGTGAGACTGTCCAACTCCTTTTGACCATATTCTTGTTTATTCTTGGCCATCCTTTTGACCTCATACTCTGTGACCTGTAATTTTCTTGAAAGGGCTGCTAATGACTCATCAAGAAAGCTTGAAAAACCTTCAAACCTATCTGCGAGGATTTTGTTTCGCAACTGAAACACTTCCATAACCCTTCTAAAACATGAAGAAACATTATCAACATTTATTGCATTTGCTTCGTCATACTCCATCTCAGTATTTAAAGTATTATCAGTATCACCAGAGAATTGTCTCTGCAGACTAGCAATATCCTGTGAAGAAAAAAAAGAAGAAACAATTAAAAAGAGTAATAAATTCTTTACTCATTCAGAAAATTTAGGAAAAATTCTATGTCCAGAAGGCAACAAGCTAAAGAAAAAGGAAAACTTGGCATCACCTCTATGAGAGGGTAACCTTGCAGCAGTTCCAAATCCTTGTCAAATAAATGATCCCTTGTGTTTTTAATGGTAAGGTCCAAATCTTTAAGGCGCTCCAAGTTCCTATCAAAGCATTGTTGCATCGTAGACAACAAACTCTGGTCTTTGGCAAGCATTTGAGGATTGTTAAGATGACCAATCAACTATATGGATCTGCTAGGTACGCTGCCATTGCTTCCAGCCAACTCTTCCATGCACGCATCGAGATTGGAATTAAGGGTTGATACCTCCTGATCAGCGGTTCTTTTATCGTCTAAAAGTACAGAAAAGTCATTTTCTGTCTTAACCAATGCATCTTCTAGTGACTTAATGGTTTTGCCAACATCTGTCAGTTGGCTAGTCTGGGACTCAGTTTCATGTTTTAGTTTCTGCAGCTCTTTGTCCAAGTTAGTTATTTCCACCAATGCATTGTTACTTTGTTCAGTTAGTGAAGCAACTGTCATCTCTGCCAGAGAAAGTGCTTTTTCAAGTGACTTTATAGTGTTATATGCCTCTGTGAGTCTGCTGGTTTGACTAGCAACTTCCTCTCTCGCCGTCACCACTAGTTTGACTAGCAACTTTTTGAACATCTTAAACTTGTTTCCACCGTCTTCTGAAAGCATGAAAAGTGATCCTGTCAGTGAAAAGATCGAAGGCCTCATAGCGGTAGGGAGTAGTGGAGGGGAAAGAAATAAAAAAATTGTAAATATAGAGGATTAAATGTGAAATTATATAAATTATTTTTATTTCGGTGGTTAAAATACAAGTTAAGTAATGGTTTAGGGACTATTTAAGTAATTTATCATTTTTTTATTGTGTCAGATCACCCTTTCGTTTAGATTTTACGGCTGAGTGACTAGAAGTTTATGTCCTGAAAACGTTTGGTACCTTACTGGTCATTTTTCAAATTTGGTGAATAACTCTGTACTTAGTATAAACATAAGTGACTTCTGCAGTAGTTTATCTTTTTTATTTACTCCCCCCTAATAATATAGTTACTCTTACTAATTTAAATTTAAATTTAAATTTATTATATATTATATATTATCTTTTTAGATTTACGTAAGTTATATATATATATATATATCTTTATCTATCTATTATCTTATTTTTAAATTGGGTAATGTTCACAAACAGTCCCTTTCGTTTGGTGTTTGTCCTAGTTTGGTCACCAGATTTCAAAACAGCTTATTGTGGTCCCTTACTTTTATAATCTGTTTTATTTTAGTCACTTTGTCGTCATTCTCCGTTAGAGTAGTAACGGCCGGCTGACATGGAAATTTTAAAATTAAAAAATTCCACGTGTATAATACACGTCATTGTCCACGTGTATTGGTCGAGAGGGAAACATATACCTTCGAAGGCACTCTTCCGCACATTTCTCTCGGGCATTTCATCAAACACCTTCAGGGAATCTTCTTCTTCTTCTTCATCTGCACTTCCTTGGAGAAGTACTTGCCTCTTTTTCAGCTTCGAAAAACTCTCCCTCGCTCTTCTTCTTCTTCATCTGCACTTCCTTGGAGAAGTACTTGTCATCAAACTTTTCAACATTAACTCCAGAGATGTCAACCTTGGTAGAAGTAGCAATGACATAGGACTGGTTCACTCGCCTTAGAGGAACACCGTTAATCTTGAATGGTCCTGCCATTATACGAAACTCCCCAAATTGATAGGAGCTCCACTAATAGAGCTCTTTTATCTCTCAAATTGATGGGAACCTGTTCATAAAGTATTTAGAAATGTATGCAATATGAACATAAAAAACCACATCATTAGCATGTCCAACAATTGAAGCAATCTAGTTATTGATCTGCAGAACAAACTTTCCATGAACAAATTATCCGATAACATTCTTTTGAAAATCATCTCTGACAGATTATTCAAGACTAAGCTAGTAACATAGAGAGAAACTGCTCTCTAGGCTCGATAATGAGAACCTACTCTAGAATACTGCATTGTCCCAACTAGTGAAAAGAAGCCAACAAAGAATGAAAACGATTTTGTTTCTGCACATCAGCATCAATACGTCTCCAACTATTATAAAGAAATATTTGCACCAAAGCCATCTAATTGCTAAGTTTTCAATCCTGTCCTAAAAAATACATTCATTATTACAAAAATCATAACTTATTGAAATGCTCTTACGACAGTGTTGTTGTATTTTAGAGAAAATGTGGTACAACAGAGGAAATTTCAATAAATGGGAAAGGATAAGAATTTCCTTTGTCCTCTAAAATAAATAACATTCTTATATTAAAGCTAGAATGTCATATAAACTTCCATGTTCAGATATTTGAGGATTACAAGTTGCAGAAAGGTAAATTTTACATCAGAATTTGATTAAGCACTGATATAACATGTTAACTGCATTGATGAATTTTGCAAGTTGCCATGATACCCAGTATGAAATGAAAAAGGGAACTAAGCATAAGATTGTGATGAAGTGGATATAAGTTTTAGATTAAACAAACACCGACAAACTTGTAACCGGGGGGGGGAATATCAAATATGAAAAATAGAAAGAAATGAACCTACAAATATGCTTTTGTCCTTGGCGGTTCAATATAACATATGTGGATAAATAAAGGTACTTACAAATATCCTACTCAAAATGAATTTGTAAGAACATTAAATATGAAATGCCAAAAAAAAAACAATATTAATAGTGATTTAGAATAAAACCATCTCCTTAGAATTTCTTTATGGTTTTAAGTTTGTTTATACAGAAGTATATAAATCATAGGTGTGTATGCATGCAGGGGCGCAAGTTTATATGCATATAAATACAATACTAGTTACTAATTTTAACTGCACTAAGATTGGGTAACTACGCAATTCAAGAATGCTGCTAATCAGTATCTGGAAAGCCAAATTTGTTACTGTTAAATGAAAGCAAGCCTTATTCAGGAAGCCTTAGACATAAACGTACAGGGACAATGAAGTTAAAAAATAGAAAAAGGACTTCAGAAACAAACCTCAGATATTAGCCGGTGTCTCCCTTCGATGTCAGCAGCCAAAGCTCGCAATGAGTGGGGCATCCCAAGGACATCATCATCTTGTCTGTCCACTATGAATGCTGACCTTGGATAAGGTTGATTGTTACCTTGAATGTTCGATCCAGATGGCACCACTGTCTCTTGTGAGGAAGCAGAAGGGCCAGAAGACGATGATGGAAAATGGCCACTACGACCACCAGGTTCAGAATCAAATGGAGGAAATAAAGACCACGGAGCAAAATCTGATAGTCTTAGGCTGGGGGTCATGGCGGGGGAAAACACCGCCGTTTTTGGCCTTGATTGCCCAGAGGCCACGCTTGTGGTACAATGACGTGTATTATACACGTGTAAATTTTTTAATTTTAAAATTGCCATGTCAGCCGGCCGTTACTCCTCTAACGGAGAATGACGGCAAAGTGACTAAAATAAAACATATTATAAACGTAAGGGACCACAATAAGCTGTTTTGAAATCTGGTGACCAAACTAGAACAAACACTAAACGAAAGGGACTGTTTGTGAACATTACCCTTTTAAATTTAACCCTTGGTGGTTTATCTTTATTATCTTAAACTATTATTTATTTTTAATTTTGAATCATAATATATATATATATATCTTTTAAATTATTAATATATATATCTTTATCAACTATATCTAATTTTTTAAAATAAAATTATCCTTTTACAAATTTTTAATTATCCTTTTACTTCAACAAAAAAACTAACGTAATTTTTCCCTTACATTTTTTTCTGCAGCCGCCATTATCACTTCATCTTCAACCTTCATCACCCAATCATCCACTATTACCACCACCATGATCCGAACTCGAGAGCAAGCTCGTCTCCGCCCCTACACCAGACTCGGAGCCCACTATCGAAACATGCTCTTCTGCAATCGGGGAGTATTTTCACCCTCTCTCTTTTGTATTTTATTTTATGTTCATTTTGAGGCAAAATGATTTAAGTGAGGGGAGGGAGATATGCTTGTCAAATTTTCATATTGCTTATCCGTTTGGTTGTTCTCTTGATTTTATTTAATTTAAGTTCTTCGTTTAATCCTTAGTTTTGCCTTGTCTCATTGTTTTCATATAGTTTTGTATCTATCTTGTTAGAAAATTCTAGGTTGCATGGTAGATTTTGGCATTATTAATTTTTTATTAAAATTCTTTATATGACATTTCTTTCTCTACTTCACATGATACTTACCTAGGTACACAAGACAATTTTTGTGAGTTTTTGAGCCTAATGAGCATGCATTATATTTGATCTTTGTTTCTTTGAGTGTGCCTAGCTAAATTAGTTGCATTCTAGAACTTGTGTTTAAATTCTTTTTGAGATTACATTGATTGAATATGATGCTTAAATATGATAGAGGCACTAGGTTTTAACCATTTCTCTTCCCAACAAATTGCCCAACCTTTAATTAATTTCCCCTAGTGAATTTTTTTTTGAGCCTTGGCCTTTTTCTTGAAAATCACCACATTTTAGCCTAATCCTTTTTTTCTTAATTCCATTATTTTTGTCTCCTTTTCAAGACAAAATCGTCTTCAAAAAGAAGAACAAAACATATTTGAATAAATGCAGTTCATCAGCAGAAAAAAATATTGTGTAGAACTGTTCAAATAAACTGTGCAGAACTGTTCGAATATGCGGTGCAAAAAAAGGTGCAGAAAATTGTTCGAGTCTGCAGAAAAAAATAAACAAAAAAATAGTTCAGAACAATTTTAGTTCAAAAAAAAAGAAAAAAAAGTTTTGAATATATTTTTGGGATGATTTTTGTCTTGAATTTTAACCCTTATTTTCAGCCTTTATCCTACCCTTACCTTATCCCCATTACAACCCTTTGTTAAGACCTCTTGATTTTTGCATCACATTCATGTTAGTAGTGGAGATTAGATTTAACCACAAGCCTATGATCATGCTCTAATTAGTTTTGACCCGAATGATTTTTCTCTACCCTTAAACACTTTGAGTGACATGAGCGATTCCTTGTGAGGGTACTTGGTTTGCATTATTGATGTTAGTAGGGTATTAGAATGTCATTTTTGCTTTAAATTTTTAATCTTGCCATTTATCTATTTTGCTCCTTATTTTTTTTCATGTTCAGATGCTTAATCATATCGAAACCTTTGAGACTTCGTGAAATTAAGGATGAAAACTTGAACTTAGGTTTATTTAATTTTGAGATACTTGAGGACAAGCATCGGATAAGTGAGGGGGAATTTGATAAGTATTTATTTTGGTTATGTTTTTAGTCTTTATTTTGATTGAATATAAGTTTGAAGGACTTAAATGAGCTGTTTTTATGTTGTTTTCATGCAGGTTACGTGATGCTGGAAATAAGCTGGAATGCTGCAGAAAATACTGGAGTCGTGGGCAGATTCATGGGCATGAACCAGGGCATGAATGCTGACTGGGCGCCACGTCAAAACCTTCTAGAAGCTGACATCAACAACAATGACAGCTTATCAAGCCGCTTATCAGATAGCTTATCATCCGAATTTTAATTTTTAAAATTTAAACTTGGGATAATTATCTTATGTAATTTAAATTAAATTTGGGATTTATAATTTTAGTTTTTAGGGTTTTCAGCTACTATAAATACCCCACTTTGGGGGTGAGTTAGATCATCAGTTGCTCATTGTTCTCTTCTACCTTGAGTTAAATAAAGTTCTCTATTTCCTCCATTTCCATTTTCTCCATTTCTTCCATTATTTAATTAAGTATGGTTTTTTCACCAACCATGCTTAACTAAATCCCCTTTAGCCAAAAGCAATACCAAACCTGACTAAACTCGTGAGATTAGAAAAGTACTTCAATCCTTCAACAACTTTTTTTTAGATTCTCTGTAAAATTGATTAGGCAATCGGCCTAATCTTTAGGCATCTCAATTGTTTCACTCCGAGCCCGCGCATCGGGCTGAAGTAGTTTAGATCCATCGTTGGGGACGAGAAAAAGCTTGTAGCCAATTCAACTCCCTAAGAACAAACTTAGTGGCGGTCCACTAAGGGTAATCAAAATCGGAAGCAATTCTCATCGAGACGATTATCCGAGCACGAGCTTCTCCAGCACTAACTCAGACTTGAATTAGCATCGATTGACGTAGCTAACCAACTAAAGCTTGACTTCAAGGATTGCCCTGGAAGTCGAATTTACCCAAGAGAAGTAAGTTGCAAGGGTTGGGCCTTGTAGACTGCAACCGACAAGAAAGTCGAAGAAAAATCAATTTCAGTGATCGAAGATGTCGTGGCAAAGCGTAGCTTGAGGCTAATTCAATCCATAATCCATTTTCAATATCTATTTTTCGTTATTATTATTTTTCTTTATTACTCAAATCACTTCTCTGAACCCCCTTTTATTTTTACAGGTTTCTTGGTCTAAGTCAGAACGGAAGGGTGTTAGAATTCCTATTCCCTGTGGATCGACCCTTACTCTCGCTATACTATTTTTATTCTTCATACTTTTATGTCTAAAACTAGTGATTTTATTGTTCACACTAAGAAATTTAATGATAATACTGAGTCTTTCATGGACAGGACGAAGATGAAGATGAACAACTAGGATGCTGCTATAAAGAACTTGAAGACCCAATTTGGGCAGTTCGTAGAGATCTTCAGCAGCAAAACAATAGGAGCAGCATCTAGCAGCACAAAGGCAACAACCAAGCCCACTTACGAGCAGTGCAAAGCCATATCTACCAGAAGTGGGAAGCAGTTGGATGAACCTAGGGTGAAATAACAACCAGAAACATAGCCAGCACAGAAAGAACAGCTTGCCACAGCAACATCAACACCAGCTGCCCCGTCAGCTGAACATGACATCGGTCCTGAAGCAAATGACCCTCCACAGATAAAGTTCCGATGCAAAGAACCTATAGGGGACATCCGCCTGCCAGCAGCTTTCCCTCAGAGGCTCAAGCAACAGAAGTAAGAGCACAAGTTCAGAAGATTCCTAGATATTTTAAAGCAGGTGCACATAAACATCCCTATAATAGAAGCCATTCAGAACATGCCCAATTATGCCAAACATCTCAGGGACATGGTTTCTAAAAGGAAGAGGATTGGGGAGTTTGAAACAGTTGCTGTAACAGAGTAGTGCATGGCAATACTGCACAACAAATTGTCGCCCAAGCAAATAGACCCCGACAACTTTGTTATTCCATGTAGGATAGGCAGCAAGCACGAAACAAAAGCCCTATGCAACTTGGGAGCCAACATCAACCTAATGCCCAAGACAATCTTCGATAAATTAGGAATTGAGCCAGCCAAACCCACCTCCGTCATGCTAAAACTTCCCGATCATTCTTTTGTGCAACCGAAGGGCAAAATAGAAGACATCCTAGTGAAGGTGGGCAATCTTATTCTTCCGGCTGATTTCCTCAACCTAGACTGTGAGGCCGATGAAAAAGCCCCTATCATTCTTGGGCGACCATTATTGGCCACAGGCAGAACGTTAATAGTTGTGTAACATGGGGAGCTGGCCATGAGGGTAGACAACCAGAGCATTAAGTTAAATGCGCTACAACCCTCAGGAAAAGAAAAAGAAGGATACCCAGGTGATAAAGTTGCAAAAATCAACATAGAGACGAGCTAAAACAGCAGCTGTCGTGACAGACCCAAGGGCAGGCTAAAGGACCCGACAACACATCACCTGAAGGAACAAGAGGACCTCCCAAGAGGGAAGCACAAGCCAAATTACCTCAGGAAGTGTTTATGTCTGGGAGATGCACCTAAATGCACTCCCAACATAACTTAATTGTAAATTCTAAATGCACTCCCAACATAACTTAATTTTAAATTCCTTTTCTTTATTTTTAATTTTATGCATTAGGATTAGAATTTATTGCAATTTTTTAGGATTAGATTAATTACCACATCTTTAATTTTTAGAATTTATTTTTAATATTTAATTATCTTTAGTTAGTATTTCAAGGTTAGAAATAAAAGAGCCAGATCAAGAAGGAAGCCCAGCAAGGAGCCCGCCCACCATCCCGCCGAGACATCCTAGGGCAGCCCAGCGCAAAAACGTGTAACGGCTAGTTGACCGCTAACGGCTAGCTGCCAACGACTATGAAAATAACGGGCAGAAATCTTGTAACGGGCACGAGACAACTGGACCGTTAGACTTTAATGCTGCCACGACACCTCTCGGCAACCTCTATTTAAACCCTTTTCACTCCATTCATTTACTTTACTTTTTACCTTATTGCTAATCTTATTCTTGCATCCACTACTCTCACCTATTTTCTTTCAAGTTTCAGTAAAAATTCAACCATCTCACATGGCTTCCTCATCAGCACCCAAACTCACCTTCCAACGCTTCTTCTCTCGTGAAGATGAAAAGAGATACCGAACCCAATTCGGAAAACATGCCACATGGGAGGAGCAAGGCTTTCATTATACAAGGCAGACATGAGATTTAGGCCTAGAACCAAATTTGTTCGAAACCATCCACAACTAGGGATGAGAAATCTTCGCACGGCAGCCGGAGATAGCCAACATCACCATGGTCAGGGAGTTCTATGCTCACCATCCCCGCCCGGAGATGCCGTTCGTGTTTGTCCGAGGGGAACCTGTCAAGCTCAATGATGCTGTCATCAACAGTTTTTATGGCCTGGATATGAATGAAAACCCTCACGAGGAGTGGAGACAGTCACCGACGGCTACCGATTATGAGAAAATCAAGGCCAAACTGTGCAAGCGTAACACGCCGTGGTTGACAGGAAAGCACGGAGGATCTGTCCAACGTAACCACCTGCTGCCCGAGGCAATACTGTGGAACACATTCGTCAAGAGGCGCCTGCTGCCCACCTCCCACAACTCAATCGTAGATCGGCCGCACCTAGCCCTAATCCACAACATCAGTATGAACTGACCCATCAATGTTGGAGAAGTTATCTGCAAGGAGATCCACACCTGCTTCCGGAAGACGAAGGGCATGATGTACTTACCGTCCCTCATCACAGGCCTTTGCGCCAACTTTGGTGTTCCAACCGACCCCAAAGATGAGATGACGACAACCAAAGAAGGGTGGACCAGAAAAGTCTGCCTGCAGATTATGCATGCCCCGGAAATAGAGCCCATAACTCCATGCCAACCTTCTGCCGACAAGCCTGACACTCCAGCTGCCCCCGGCAGTACTGAAGCTTCCCCAAACAACGAGGTCCTCACGCTACTGCGCACCCTTATTGACAGCAACAAACGCATCGATCAACAACAACTGACCTTCATGAAATACGTGGGGGAAGTCCAAGAAACCTTTTTGGTTTATCTCCTGAAAAAGTTCCCTGATGACGGCCCCACCCTGCCTCCATACCCTACACACCTTGCCATAGCTGCCAGGTGCCCTCTCCGACGCACTACCCATCTTACTCAGCCACTACATCATCTAACATGGTGGCAGACTACCCCGAGAGGCACCAACAACACCATTCACATGTATGCACAACAACGACAATGGCGAATACCTTATCATTGGAGGAGACTGAGCAGTAGCCTCCGGAACTAGCAACAACGGTAGTAGTAGCAGTAGCAGCCATCCCAATGGCAATAGACCCTCCGGCAGCACCCACGGAGGAAGGCACCAAGAAGAGGAAGCGTCACATCATAGCCGCCGAGCCTGTGGACGAAGAGACAGAGTCAAAAGAGAGTGGACCACCTCCTGCCGCTCCCCCTACCGAACCTCAAGAATAGCCTCGTCCTACGCCCAAGAGAGTCCAGCCACCGCGGACATCAAAAATCTCACCTTCTAAGTATGCTGCCAAGACATCTGTCGGTCGCCGCTTCATCATCCAAACCTCTTCCTCCTCCTCAACAGCAAAGACTCAAGCCTCCTCTCAACCCTCAGCCAATTTTTAGTTTTTTTTTCTTTCTCTTTTCTTTATTTTATCTTTTCTGTTTTCTTCTTTATTTCTTGTATTTATTTTTCTGTTATTCTTTTTCTGTTTTAATTTGTGCATTGAGGGCAATGCCCATCTCGAGTTTCTGGGGGATTACTCTCGCATCTTTTGTGTAGGCATACTTAGTAGCATATATATTGCATTGTACTTGCCTTAGTGTTAATCGGAACATAAAAATTTGTTATATAACTTGTGCCTATGAAAGTTAGCCAATTACTTATTTTCACACGGATAATAAATTGAACTTAATAAGAGAAAGGCATGCAAAATGACTTAGAAATTTTTTATTTCCAAAACTGTCAAACACTAATGTTACATGCTGAATTTGTTAGAATATCTAATGAACACTGCCTGCTTTGTTTTTAGAATTCTTTGCAAAGTTCTAACAATGGTTGCAGGTAGCCGCCCAGGCAGAAAAAGAAAAATACAGCACTTCCACGAGAGCCGAAGTTGTAACGCCCTGATTTTGGGTCTAGAAGTTTTAGAGTTTGAATCGTACCGGTCGGGAACGGTTCGAACCTTTAAGGGAGATTTAGGGAACACCTAGTTCGGGATGCTTTAAAATTATGGAAAAATACCTAAAAATCCTTATTTATTATAGAAATGATTATGGTGAAAACAATGTTTCAAAATAAGGTTTTGAAATATCACATTTCGGTTTAGTGACCAAATCACAGTTTTTGCAAAAGTTAACTAGTGACTGGTTTGTAAAGGGTTGGAACTTTGAATCTTTAAGGAGATAATTTTACCAAAATGTTTTTAATCAGATTTCTATTTATTTTGGGTATTTTAATAATTTTTTAATAAAGGGAACTAAAAGAGAAAAATCTATTTTGACTTTCATAACTACTTTACGATCTTTTTCTCTCTTTTCATTTTTTCTCAACTTCCACTCAGCCAAAAACATTTCCTCCATCAATTAGCCTCTGATTTTCACCCCTTTTGATGAGATCTCAATCTCCTTTTGATTCCTAATCTTTTCCTCAAATCCTCTTGTTTTCACTTTGGATTTTTAAGGAAACTTGCCCAAATTAAGGAGAAATCAGCCATTAGAGGTAAGTTTTGTCCTTCTCCTCTAATGATCAGTTCTTTACTGAAATTCCCAAGCTACCAATCCTTTGTTAATGATTTTTGAGTTGCTTTAATGTTAGAAACATGAAATTGTGTCAAAACTCAAGGTTCTTGGAGAGATCTTGATGATTTTCGTAACTATTGGTTAGGCTCTATTTTGAGGTTGCTTTTTAATGTATTTTGGATGTTAATTGATGTTGTAAATGAAGTTTTATCAAACAAATCCTGAATAGGTTTGGATTCCCAAGTTTTGCATGCTAGATTGATGGTTTTTGGGTGGTTTTGGTGTTCTGTTGTAGCTGGAGGTTTAAGGACAAGTTTATAGTGATTTTTGGTGTTGATTGAGGTTTAGAGATGTTTAGAAGTGATAGATCTTGGCTGGGCTTTGTTTTGGAAGAGTTTGGAGATGATTTCGGTTGTTTTTGGTGGCCGAAATGATGCTTTTGGGTAGAGTAGCGAGTTTGATTAATTGGCTGGTGATTTCAATGCATGATGATGCATTAATCCTTTGCTCTTATTTGTGTTAAGTAGGGGATACATCTTCGGATGTCTTTGGTGTTGATCCGGAAGTGCCGGGAGCTTAGATAACATTTCGGCGAGCAAGAGAAACGTAATCGGTGAGTGTGAATTGTTTTAGAAGTCCTTGAGGGACAAAGAAACAAGGTTTAGGGATTTAGGATTGGTTTGAAACACCATCCTAAGTCCGGAAGTAAGTATGGCTAGATTTGCTCTCAAATATGTGGTTGTTGCCCCTAAAATGCTTTTACATACTCTTGATTTGAGATAGACAAATTCCTATTGTTTTATGCATGATTTGTAGCATGAGATGATGCTTTGTAGAGATTTCATGTGATATCATGTTGCATTGATGAGTTTTGAGATTTTAACTTGAAATATGATTTTGAAATGAGATGAGAAAAGCTTGAGAAATATTGCATAAAACAGTAGGTGATATGATGTTTTGACATAATATATTGGCATATAAGATGAGAAATTTACCAGATATAATTGATCGATCAATCAGATAAGAGTGCACTATAAACTAAAATTCGTACGTGCTCTTTGGAGTTGGGTAATGGGGGTAGTGCCATCCCAATCCAAAGTGAGAATCCGATGATGAGAGATACCATCGGGGTAGGACTTGGTGAAATACCCAAGCTTTTTGGCGATGAGAGATACCGCCATGAGAGTCCGGTGATGAGAGATTCCACATGGGTAGGACTTGACTTTGAGTCAAGCTAATCCACATATCCGAGTAAAGATGAAATGTGAAATGCCAATATAATAAATGAAAATGTATTTGATTCATATGTACCAAATGTTGAGATGATTTATTCTATGAGAAATGCATATGAGATTTGAATATGAAATGATTTAGTTTTCACAAGCATGTGTATGCCTTTGCCATGAGATTTGCATTGGTTTAAATACATGAGATATAATAGAGGTACACGTGTTTTCAAATGGAGATTTTCTTTGAAATGGTTTTCAAGAATGAGATAGAATGAACATGTTGTAGAAAATGGCTTTTGAGAAAGGGTTTTGAATAATGCATTGTTGTGTTGGTTTTCTTTGAGCTTGCCTCACTAAGAAAATGTGCTTACGCTCTCTTTTACCAACAATGTAGATAATTGAAGCGATTTTGGGCAGCAAGAAGGTTAAGAACATCCAAGGAAGTGTAAAGCTCATGTATGGTGATATTTTTACATACTTTAGTAATGATACTTGGCAATGGGGCTTCAAGGTTGTATTTGAGAGATGTGTTTTGAACTCCCTATGTTTGTGGCAAGTTTTTGTTGGCTTTTGAAGTTTGTAAATGGTCTCATATGGTTTGGTTGAGGTTTGAAGTCTATATTTGGTTTTGTGACTAGGAAGCATGCCTTTAGACTCAAAGGTCATTTGTTTGATGCCATGCTTTAGCTTAGGCTTCTTAAATATGTTCTTTGATGCCTAAATATGTTGCTAGCATGTTTTGGTATGATTTGGGATATGTTTGAGTGTGAAAAGATGTGAAAACCAGAAAATTAAGCGGTTGCAGGGCAGGGTGTATCGAAACACCCTTATCTGTTTCGAAACAGGGGCCCGAAATGGCCATAGTGTTTCGGAACGGATGAAGGTGTTTCGGAACACTTTGGCTACTGGAGAGGCCTGTTTCGATACTGGTCTCGGAACGCACTCGAGTACCGAAACGGTTAACACCATTTCGATACGGAGATCAGTGTTCCGAAACGGCTGACCGTTAGACTGCAAATTCGAATTGTTTCAAGTTCTCATGTTTTACATTTTAGTCCTGGATATTGTGCATGCAATTGTTTAAGCTCTGAATGTCATTATAAGTTGAAATTTGACTGATTGGCATGTAATATGACTAATTACATAATAGTAAGATTAAAATCTGCAAAGTTCTTATATTTTCAAAATTTTATGTTTTGGTCCCTAAAAGTGTAATTCTTACAATTGAGTCCTTAAGTGATTTCCGATCGTTGTGCTTTTCTCCCCTACCGATTTACCTGTTAAACAAAAATCCAGTTCATGCCGCAAGAAACCCTGCTGCGACGGCCTTTGAGAAGAAGAACACGGAAACACAAACAAGGCCGACAGACGACACTGTAGATGACCAGACAGAATTTGAACCGGTTGTTGCTCCCCAGAATAAGCTTCTGTCCAAGGCGAAAATTTAATATACTAAATCTCCACCACAATTCCTACAACGATTGAAAAAACAGAAGCAAGACATGCAGTTCAGGAAATTTCTGGATGTTCTGAAGCAAATAAAAATCAATCTTCCATTAGTGGAATTGATTGAACAGATGTTTAGCTATGCTAAGTTCCTAAAAGATATGGTATCCAAAAGAACAAGAATAGGGGAATTCGAGATAGTGGCAGTAACAGAAGGATGCATGACAATTCTGCACAATAAGGCGCCGCCCAAATAGAAAGATCCGGGTAGCTTCATAATTCCTTGTAAAATAGGCAACAACCATTGAAAGTGGCTAAGAGACGACAAACCAAAGGTTGTTGTTCATTGCATGATTTACTCCGATGAGTATTATATGCAGCGGGCATCAACAATATTCTGACTTAGACATAAGCAAATCACTTCAGAAGCGTTATGCCGAGCCTTGGAGGAGCGTCGAACTTACCATTGAGTCATTCATCCATTCCACCCGTCGAGGCAGCGAAAGTTGTTGAAGCACCAATCTGCCATCATCCGCCGAGGCAGCAGAGCCTGGCCCATTCTATCAACCTGATCTCTTCCTTAAATTACTTGTATTTATTTACTTTTCTTTTAAACAAACTGAAATTTAATTGTGCATTTAAATATTCTCTGTGTAGGGATTTACATTCGAATTTGGCTGTCCAATCCTCATGGGAGACAATGTCTTTTATACTATTACTTGACAAGAGTGTGCACTTGCGCTCGTAATTGGAGAACACCCAAACGCTCTTGTAGAGCATCTAGGTGTTCTTTATTTTTGAGCGCAAGGGCACACTCTTGTCAAGTTATAGTATAAAAGACATCGTCTCCCACAAGGATTGGACCAGCTCCTAAGAATGGTTTCCTGCACAAATATTTAGTAAATGCGTAATTGAATCTCACGATGTGGAAATATAAAAACACAAATAAAATAAAGGTAGTGATGAGAGGAATGATAGGGAGAGATTAGGTCGATAGATTGGGTAAGACAAATGCAGCTCAGTAGCCTGTGGACTGCATTGTAAAGTCAGAGCATGTTTTGCGCTGCCATGAATTGCTGCCTCGGTGGGATGGCGGGCGGAAAACTACGACTCTGTCACGCGGCCACAGTATGTCATTGCCACTGCAGTAGTGTAGTGTCTCGGCAGGTGGAACGGAAAGAAGTCCTGGCGGCAAGTCTGGCAGACACTCCAAAGTTCGGCGGGATAGTCGACAATGATCCCTCCTATTTCTAGGTTAGGATGCTCGAACACTCACGTGATGTAGGAAATACCTAGCAATCTCAGCGTCAACCTAACGCAGGCAAGTTCATTCGATTGGTGATCCCTTTTAGCCGCTGAAACTTGTGAACTAATGTGGAACCAAGTTAGTCACGCCTTTGCATGTTGTGACCTGCTTAACGCTTTCGTGAGCCTTGCACTTTCGTGCCCGACAAATGGATTTTCTCTTCAACTGACTGGTGTAGACTAATTGAAAGAACAAAGAGCATAGATTAAGCAAACTTTATAAGTTTATTGAAAACAACTCAAAACTATTACAATTGTTTCCCTCAAACTACTTTACATACACGCGCCTAAACCCTAGGAGAGTTGGGCCACGACCCCCAACAACTCCAACCTATCTAACTACATCTCCTTGTGCGGCTTCTTAGGCTCGTATCCCCTCACCCTCGTTATCATCATGCCCCTATACCCTTACATACATTGGGTATATATAGGGCTCATGGCCTAAGTTTTGAGTCTTCCTTGAAGTAGGAGTTCTAAAAGTAAATTACATTAAATACATACTCTTTTATTACTTAAATATTGACTCTTTGGACGCTGCCTTCTTCCGCAAATAAGAATAAGTGCTCCTAATTATCGGTGTTGGATCAGCTTTATCGGCCGCTACAGGCTTCAGAAAATTGCAAGACTGAGCTCATTGGGCTTAGGAAATTACCCTCATTAAATCGGGACCCATCTTGGCTAAGTCAGTGTAACTCCTGCCCGAGCGGCACATGGCAGCAATGCTGCTTTGGCAGCATCCTTGGCAGCATCTGGAACTACTTTAGTACAGCTCCTTTGGTTCCAGCTCTCATGTCCTCTTCTCTCCTCTCCTCTCCTCTCCCAGCTATAGCACCTGAAAATATAAACTAAACTAAAACAATAACTTTTCTCAACCAAACATAAAATATTCAATGGAAGCATGGTAAAACAGAAGATATTGTTATAATGCATGCAATGCACCTAAATATGCCTAAATGAACTTAAGAACAACAATAATACGGACATGAATGTGTACAAAATATAGAACTCATGGACACTCTACAGCTCTACAATCATATTGCCCTCAACTCAAGAAAAAAGGCTTCGATAAGAAGAAAAAGCAAAAAGTCCGTGTTGCCACGTAGAGTGATGAAGAATCATCATCCGATGAAAAGGAGCACAAAGTGGCTTATCTTTTGCCTCATGGCTATTGATGATGATCCTAAGGTAAAACCTAACTCATCTACTTTCAATTTTACATTTGATGAACTCCAAGATGCATATGATGAGTTGGTTGAAAAGTACAAGGAATCGGTTTTGAAAAACAAGAAAATGATTTCCGATATGAAAAACCAAAATGATTCCATTTCTAAAACCAACTTGGAACATGAAGAAAAGATTGTGATTTTACAAGATGATTTAAAATATTTTCAAAAAGAAAATGTTGATTTAAACAATCTTATTTCAAAAGTTCATGATGATCACCACAAACGGCTAAATGAGCTTAAGGCTTCTCTTAACGTAGTTAGGAAACAAGATTTTGAAAAAGCAAGTTCTTCAAAACCCAACTATGTAAAGAGAAACTTTAATGGCTACAAACAAAGAGGCTCTCAAAGGCATCCTAAAGGTAAATGGGTTAGAAATATATGGGTTCCTAAGGAACTAGTAGTTTCTAATAATATTAATGTTATTGCTTCTTAGATTCCTAAGGGAACCATGTATTTGGGAGCTAACTCACATGGACCCAAAATGATTTGGGTACCAAAAATCAAGAACTAATCTTTGTTTGTAGGGGGAACATTGCTACAAGATCAAAGCTTCAAGTCAAAACACTTGGTACCTTGATAAAGGGTGCTCAAGACACATGACCGGTGAAAAGAGTAGATTCATGGAGCTAAAGCCAAAGAGTGGTGGAGTGGTGACTTTTGGTGACAACTCCAAAGGTCACATTGAGGGTATAGGTTCCAGTGGTAATCTCTCTTCTATTCTTATTGAAGATGTTTTATATGTCAATGGTTAAAGCATAACTTGTTGAGCATTAGTCAATTATGTAATAAAGGTTTTAATGTTCTCTTTAACATAAATGGTTGCGAAATTGTGGTCATTAAAATAAATAAGCTAATGCTTATTGGTCATCGCATAGATAACATATACATGGTGCATTTGATGAACTCCAAGATGAACTCATCTACTTTCAATTTTACATTTGATGAACTCCAAGATGCATGTGATGAGTTGCAAGAGGTTTACGATGAGTTGGTTGAAAAGTACAAGGAATCGATTTTGAAAAACAAATTTCTGATTTGAAAAACCAAAACGATTCAATTTCTAAAACCTACTCGGAACTTGAAGAAAAGATTGTGATTTTACAAGATGATTTAAAATATTTTCAAAATGAAAATGTTGATTTAAACAATCTTATTTCAAAAGTTCATGATGATCACCACAAATGGGTGAATGAGCTTAAGGCCTCTCTTAACGTAGTTGAGAAACAAGATTTTGAAAAAGCAAGTTCTTCAAAACCTAACTATGTAAAGAGAAACTTTAATGGCTACAAACAAAGAGGCTCTCAAAGGCATCCTAAAGGTAAATGGGTTAGAAATGTATGGCTTCCTAAGGAACTAGTAGTTTCTAATAATGTTAATGTTATTGCTTCTTGGATTCCTAAGGGAACCAAGTATTTGGGAGCTAACTCACATGGACCCAAAATGATTTGGGTACCAAAAATCAAGAACTAATCTTTGTTTGTAGGGGGAACATTGCTACAAGGTCAAATCTTCAAGTCAAAACACTTGGTACCTTGATAGTGGATGCTCAAGACACATGACCAGCGAAAAGAGTAGATTCATGGAGCTAAAGCCAAAGAGTGGTGGGGTGGTGACTTTTGGTGACAACTCCAAAGGCCACATTGAGGGTATAGGTTCTAGTGGTAATCTCTCTTCTATTCTTATTGAAGATGTTTTATATGTCAATGGTTAAAACATAACTTGTTGAGCATTAGTCAATTATGTAATAAAGGTTTTAATGTTCTATTTGACATAAATGGTTGCAAAATTGTGGACATTAAAATAAATAAGCTAATGCTTATTGGTCATCGCATAGATAACATATACATGGTGCATTTGATGAACTCCAAGATGAACTCATCTACTTTCAATTTTACATTTGATGAACTCCAAGATGCATGTGATGAGTTGCAAGAGGTTTACGATGAGTTGGTTGAAAAGTACAAGGAATCGATTTTGAAAAACAAATTTCTGATTTGAAAAACCAAAACGATTCAATTTCTAAAACCTACTCGGAACTTGAAGAAAAGATTGTGATTTTACAAGATGATTTAAAATATTTTCAAAATGAAAATGTTGATTTAAACAATCTTATTTCAAAAGTTCATGATGATCACCACAAATGGGTGAATGAGCTTAAGGCCTCTCTTAACGTAGTTGAGAAACAAGATTTTGAAAAAGCAAGTTCTTCAAAACCTAACTATGTAAAGAGAAACTTTAATGGCTACAAACAAAGAGGCTCTCAAAGGCATCCTAAAAGTAAATGGGTTAGAAATGTATGGCTTCCTAAGGAACTAGTAGTTTCTAATAATGTTAATGTTATTGCTTCTTGGATTCCTAAGGGAACCAAGTATTTGGGAGCTAACTCACATGGACCCAAAATGATTTGGGTACCAAAAATCAAGAACTAATCTTTGTTTGTAGGGGAACATTGCTACAAGGTCAAAGCTTCAAGTCAAAACCCTTGGTACCTTGATAGTGGATGCTCAAGACACATGACCGGCGAAAAGAGTAGATTCATAGAGCTAAAGCCAAAGAGTGGTCGAGTGGTGACTTTTGGTGACAACTCCAAAGGCCACATTGAGGGTATAGGTTCCGTGGTAATCTTTCTTCTATTCTTATTGAAGATGTTTTATATGTCAATGGTTAAAGCATAACTTGTTGAGCATTAGTCAATTATGTAATAAAGGTTTTAATGTTCTCTTTGACATAAATGGTTGCAAAATTGTGGACATTAAAATAAATAAGCTAATTCTTATTGGTAATCGCATAGATAACATATACATGGTGCATCTAGATGATATTCATACATCACATACATATTTGGTTGCTCCAAATGAAAATGATTCATGGTTATGGAATAGGAAACCAAGACATGCTAGCATAAGTGTTTTAGAGAAATTAGTTTCCCAAAATCTAGTTAGAGGTTTACCTAAGCTAAAATTTTCTTTAGATAGAATTTGTGATGCTTATGCTAAGGGTAAACAAAAAAGAACCTCATTTAAATCTATTAATGATGTTTCAACAAGTAGAGTTTTACAATTGATCCATATGGATCTCTTTGGGCCTATTAGAAGAACTAGCTTGGGTGGAAAATCATATGTTTATGTTTTAGTTGATGATTTCTCTAGATACACTTGGGCTCTCTTTTTAAGTACTAAAGATGAGGTTCTTTTAAATTGAATTCAAAGTCTTGGATCCTTGCTAGAAGCTGGCCTGATTTCTTGTTTTGTTTTATATTCATGTCTTAATTATAATAACACATAGAGACCGAGAAGAGAGTTATGTTCGGGATCTGTTGCTCTAGCTGGTGAGCAAAGGAATAAGAAGAACGAGGTTCTGCCTAGTACGAATTTACCTCCTCCACCGCCTCCACCTAGGGGTGAGGAGAAAGTACAACATGGGCAGGCTGGTCTGGTGTTGGGTGATTTAACGCCTTTGGTACATGTGATGACTGGGGCACTCCAGGCTGTTGTTGCTGGAGTGCAAGTGCAAATGCAAGCACCTGTTGCTGGGAAACTGGGTTTGCGGTTGGAACGCTTGCGAAGTTTAGGAGCTGTTGAGTATTGTGGATTGTCTCATGAAGCATCTAAGGCTTGGATGGCTAGTATGATCCAAATTATGGAACAGATGGGGTGCAATGATACACGCAAGTTAGGTGTGATGTTTCCTTGTTGCATGGTGATGCATACAGTTGGTGGACGACTGTGACTATGGATCCCAATGAGGTGGATTGGGAGTTCTTCCAAGCTGCCTTTAAGAAGAAGTATCTAGGAGTTAGATACTTAGACGACAAGAAGCGTGCATTCATGTCCTTGGTTCAAGGAAACATGACAGTAGCTGAGTACGAGGTCCAATTTGTACCTTTGAGTCAATATGCTCCAGAATTGGTGCCGAGTGATAGGCATCGATTTGATCGCTTCCGTTATGGCTTGGTACAAGAAGTGATGACTTTCATGCTAGCTTCCGATTATACTGATTTTGAAGTGTGGATGACGCAAAGCAAGGATATCGAACATAGTTTGGGTTTGACATCTCGTGTGGGTGGTTCTAGCTGGAGTAAGAGAGCTTCAGATTATAATCCTAGTGGCAGACAGTACAAGAGAAACCGTGAATGTTAATATCGGCCTGAGGCGAGGTAATTTTGGGCGAGGTGCCCTAGTTCAAGGTAATATAGTGATATCTGAACAAAATGCTTGTTGGGCATATAAATTACGAGATCATTTGAGGCTAGATTGCCCTCGTATGGCTCGAGAGGCACATGCTATTGCGGCTGGGGCGGCTAATTCTTGTTGGAACTGTGGATCAACTAATCATATGAGGCATGAGTGTCCTTTGTTAGTAGGAGGTGGTCAAGGTCGGACACTTGTTGTTGCACCACAGAGAGACCGTGGGCGCAACCGTGGTAATTTCCAATGGAGGTAGGATGGATAGAAAGGTGTAGCACATGTTGTTGTTGTTCAACCCGAGGGTGGTGGTCCTGTGAGGGTGTATGCACATCGCGAGGGACGTAATGACATCGATGTGATTGTAGGTACTTTCACTTTGCAATCCTTGTCATTGTTAGCTTTAATTGATTCTGGATCTACGCATTCATACATCTTGAGTGAGCATGCACATTTGCTTGATATCCCTGTTGAGATGATAGATGTGGGAATGCAAGTAACAAGTTCTTTTGGTGAAACTGTTGTTACGAGAAAATTGTATAGGAGATTCCCTTAATCTGTTCAAGGCCATGTGTTTTTAGTTGATTTGATGGAGTTGTCTTTCTATGGTTTTGATGTAATCCTTCGAATGGATTGGTTGACGGAGCATACGATTGTGGTCGATTTTGATGTTAAACGAGTTACCTTGAAACTTGCTAGTGATTACGAAGTGGTAATCGTGGGAGAGAATAAGAAAATCTTGTCCAATGAAATTTCGGCTCTTGAAGCGAGTCGTATGATGGAGTTGGGTTGTGAAGCTTTCCTAGCTTATGTGATGAACCCCGGTACAAAAGAGGTGCGAGTACAAGACATACAAACGGTATGTAAGTTTCTGGGTGTCTTTCTGGAAGAATTTCTTGGTTTTCCACTGAACAGATAAGTTGAGTTTGGCATTGGGTTGTATGAAAATACGAATCTAGTGTCAATTGCTCCTTATCGGGTGGCACCTAAGGAGTTGAAAGAATTGAAAACATAACTCCAGGAGTTGCTAGATCGAGGGTTCATAAGGCCAAGTGTTTCACCTTGGGGTGCACCGGTATTGTTTGTAAAGAAGAAGGATGGCATGATGCGTTTGTGTATAGATTATCGGAAACTGAACAAGTTGACTATTAAGAGCAAGTATCCTTTGTCGAGGATTGATGATTTGTTCGACCAGTTTCGAAGAGCTTCTGTGTTTTCCAAGATTGATTTGAGGTCAGGGTATTATCAGCTGAAGGTCAAAGATGTACCTGTGCCTAAGATAGCTTTTCGTACAAGGTTTGGGCATTCTGAGTTCTTGGTAATGTCGTTTGGTTTGACGAATGCACCAGCTGCATTCATGGACATGATTAATTGTGTATTCCATGAGTTTTTGGATCAGTTCGTGGTAGTGTTTATTGATGATATTCTTGTGTACTCTCGTACCGAGAAGGATCATGACAAGCATTTGTGAATTGTGTTGCAAGTGTTGTTGGAGAATCAGCTTTATGCTAAATTGAGTAAGTGTGAGTTTTGGCTTAGGGGAGTTGTTTTCCTTGGACATGTAGTGTCGGTCGAGGGTATTCGAGTTGACCCACACAAGATTGAGGCGGTGATGAATTGGAAAACGCCTAAATATGTGTCGGAAGTGCGTAGTTTCCTTGGTTTGGCTGGATATTATCAAAGGTTTGTTGACGGTTTCTCTAAGATTGCTGCTCCATTAACTAAGTTGTTGCAAAAGAATGTTCGCTTTGAGTGGACAGATGTAAGACAAAAAGCTTTTGATAAGTTGAATGAAGCTTTGACGCAAGTTCCTATCTCGATTTAACTAGAATCAGGTAAGGAGTTTGTCGTTTACAGTGATGCATTGTATGTTGGCCTAGGTTGTGTGTTGATCCAAGGTGGGAAGGTTGTGGCATAAGCATCTAGGCAATTGAAGGTGCATGAGCGCAACTATCCTACTCATGATCTACAACTTGCTGCAGTTGTGTTCGCTTTGAAGATTAGGAGGCATTACCTTTATGGTGAGAATGTGTGGTCTACACAGATCACAAGAGTTTGAAATATATGATGTGCCAGAGAGAGTTGAATCTTAGGCAACGTAGATGGTTGGAGTTGCTTAAGGATTACGATCTGACGATAGAGTATCATCCGGAAAGGCCAATGTTGTGTTCGATGCTTTGAGAAGGAAAGTGGTCGTTGATTTGAGAGGGATGTTTGCTCGGTTAAGTATATCGCGGGTTGGGGGGTTGATAGCTGGGTTACAAGTGAAACCTTCCTTAATTTAGTTAATTAAGGATAAGTAGTTTCTTGATGACTCTTTGGTGCCTCATGTTCAGGATATAACTGATGGTAATGCAACGGATTTCTGTTTCAATAATGATGGCGTTTTGTGTTTTAAGAGTCAATTAGTTGTGGCAGAAGATGTTAAGTTGAGGCGCATTGTTTTTATTGAGGCTCATAGTAGTCCTTTTGCTATGCATATTGGTAGTACAAAGATGTATCATGGTTTGAAAGATGAGTACTATTGGGTTGGGTTGAAAAAGGATGTTGCTGATTTTGTGAGCAAATGTATGGTTTGTCAACGTTTAAAAGTTGAGCACCAGTTCCCTTCCGGTTTGTTGCAGCCTTTGAGGATACCATAATGGAAATGGGAAAGGATTATGATGGATTTTGTGTTCGGTTTTCCTTTGACACCATCAAAGAAGAACTCCATTTGGGTGGTTGTAGATCGCTTACGATGTGTGTGCATTTCTTGGCTGTGCATACTACGTATACGTTGGATAAGCTAAAATAGTTGTATATTGTTGAGTTTGTGCGTTTACATGGTGTACCTAAATATATAGTATCGGATCGAGATTTGATGTTTACTGCGAGATTTTGGGAGTGTCTACACCAAGCGTTGGGTACAAGGCTTAATTTCAGTGCCTCGTATCATCCTTAGACGGATGGACAGACGAAGCAAGTTATCTAGGTGCTGGATGATATGTTGAGATGTTGTGTTATAGATTCCCAAGGTTCTTGGGAAAAGCAGTTGCCCTTAGTGGAATTTGCCTATAATAATAGTTTCTAGGCAAGCATACAAATGGCTCCGTATGAAGTTTTGTATGGAAGAAAATGTAGAACGCCTCTTTGTTGGGCGGAGGTGGGGAAAAAGTTGGTTTCCTTGCCGGATTTTCTTAAGGGAACAACTGAGAAAGTGAAGCTCACATGAGAGCAATTGAAGGCTGCATCGGATCGTCAAAAGTCTTAAGCAGATTTAAAGCGTAAGGAGATTGAGTTTGCAGTTGGAGATCGCGTGTTTTTGAAGGTATCGCCTTGGAAGAAGGTGATGAGGTTTGGACGTAAGGGTAAGCTTAGTCCAAGGTTTATTGGACCTTATGATGTTGTGGAGCGTGTTGGTCTTATTGCATATCGGTTGAGGTTGCCTCTCGAGTTAGAGAAAATCCATGATGTGTTTCACTTTTCAATGTTGCTAAGGTATAGATCGGATACATCTTATGTGATGCCTGTTGAGAAGATTAAGTTGAATCCGAATTTGTCTTATGAAGAGGAACTAGTGGGGATCCTTGATTCTAGTAACAACGTTCTTCGTGGTAAGACGATTGAACTTGTGAAGGTGTTGTGGCGAAACCGAGGAGTTGAGGAGGCCACGTGGGAAAGTAAGGCAGACATGTTGAGGCAGTTTCTACATCTTTTTCCTTCAAGTAAAATTTCGAGGATGAAATTTCCTAAGTGGGGGAGAGTTGTAACACCACAGTTTTGGTCCTAAAGGTTTTTAAAGCAGTTTACGGATCGTTGAATCTAGATTAGAAATCCGGGTCAGTTTAGGGAAATCTTAGTTTGAGATGCGATAAAATCGTGTAGAAAATTTATAAAATCCTAATTAAATATGTAGTGAGGGAAAGTGAAACCAATTTTGAAAAAAAAAAGTTTTGGAAAGTTGACATTTTGGCTTGGTGACTAAAATGTAAAAATTGATAGTTTTGTTTTAATGGCTAAATCGAATAGAGCCAAAACTTAGAATCCTTCGGGAGCTATTACACCAAGTTGGTATCAGATATCTCCCTTGATTTGGTGTTTTAAAAGTTTAAATTAAAAGTTTTAATAAAGGAGTTTTAATAAATAGAGATTTTTATGAGCTAAATCATTTTCTCACGTAACTTCTCTTCTTCAAACTTTTCTCTCAACTTTCCCAGCAGCCAAACTCTCTTTTAATCTTTAAAATCTTCATAGAATTTTACTATTTGATTTCTAAATGATGCCCATGGAATTCTACTTCAACTAGGTAGAGTTTTCTTGGATGATTTCACCAAAATCATTGCAAATCAAGGGGAAAGCTTGTGTTAGAGGTGATCTTTCTTTTCTCTCCTCTAATCAATATTTTCGTTTGGGTATTGTTTTGATTGATTTGTGAAAGATTTTAATTATATTTTGGATGTTAAATGATGAGGAAATAATGGTTTTGTAATAATAATCTCGAAATAAGATGGTTCTCTAATTGTTAGATTGTTAGATTTTGGATTTTTGGGATGTTAATGTGAAATCTGAGTTGTTGGAGGTATAAGGGTGTTATTAGAATGTTATTGGATGTTGATTTATGGTTAAAATGTGATGGAAGTGTTTGTTGATGGCTGGGCTGAATTTATTGAGCAATCAAAGGTGATTTTAGTTGTTTTGGATGGGTATTTTGGTGCTTTAGGGCAGAGCAACGAGATTGTTTAAGTTGTTGGTGCATTTTATGCATTATGATGCATTGATCCTCTGTTCTTGTATGGTATAAACAGGGGAGAATACTTTGGAAGCATTTGGTGAAGATACAGGGGCTTCAGACGCTTGATTTTCGCGTTGGCGATTTAGGTTTCGCGTGTCAGTGAGTCGAAATGGGATTTCCAGATTTGTAACACTTTTAATGTGGTTTTGGGAACTTAGTGTAAGCTTGAAACTCTTTACTAAGTTTGGAAGTAATTAAAGGGATTTTCTCCCTCGGATTGTTCTATTGTGAGATTGTTGATGCACTTGACTTTACATGTATTTACCTAATGTTTAAGGCATGATTTTAAGTAAGAGATTTACTGTTTATGATGTCATGTTGATAAATCATGCACATGATAAGTTATCCTTGTTTGTATGTATTTATACATATTTTATTGAAGCATGGTTTAATGCTTGGAATGTGGCTTATTGAGAATGCTTTGAAAACATTGAGGTTTGTGCTAAAAGAGAATTATATTGGCAAATGATGTTGTTAAAAGTGTTTTATAAATGAAATCAGATATAGTTAGCCGGCTATAGAATTGAGTGCACTATAAACAAGTCACCTTGGATGTTGAGGGGTTGTGAATGTACCGAAGACTCCATCCATGTACCCTAATGATTGAGGAAATTGAGTTGTGTCTCGTGTCTCGTTAGTGGGGTTATACATCTACCGATGAATGGCGTTGAGGGGTTCTAAGGTACCGAATACTCCACCATGGGTGTCACAACAATGGAGGGTAGCTCCCGTGTGTGAACCTTGAGATGTCGGTGAGAATGTAACCCCCTTAGCCCGGCCTAGACGGTTGACCCGAACTACGAAGATTACACGGGGAAAACCAAAGTCAACCCGAAAGTCAACCTTGATTCACAACCCTTTTTTTCTTTTTAATCTTGTCTAGATGCACGTTAACCCTAAATGAGTACTCATAAAACTTATTTGAGAAAGGCACAGCGATCGGATAACAAACAGGGACTCAATTGCACTTATTATAAGTTTAGGGACCAAAATGTAATTTCTGTAAATTAGAAAGTCTTTACTGATTATAATGTTATCAATATGAAATTAGTCATATTACATGCTTCTCTGCCAAATTTCATCTTAAAAGAACATCTCAAGCTCAAGCTATTGCAACTTCAACCTTTGGGACTAAATTGTAAAGGTTGCAAACTTCAGCACCATTCAAATCAGTGCCCAACGATCACCTGTTTCGGAACTTCCACCTGCTATATCGAAACGAGGATCGAAACGGCGTTGACCGTTGCGATACGCGGGTTGGTTCCGAGACTGGTTCCGAAACGAGGCCTTCAAGTAGCCAAATTGTTTCGAAACATCCCTTGGCGTTTCGAAACACGAAGGCCATTTAAGGCCCCCATTTCGAAACACTAAAGGGTGTTTCGGTACGGTTTGCCCAGAAACAGTAGCAAATGCTGGCTTTTCATGCATAAACTCGTTCAAACACATTCTAATGACTCTATAAACATGTCAGCAAGTCCACATACATACATGGTACACATTTAGGACACCCTAACACATTCATATCATCAAACATGTAATCACACAAGTCTAGAGGCATGCTTCCTATTATCAAAACCAAATAGACAACCAAACTTCAAAACGAGCATTTAAAGGCCATTTACAATTCAAACCAACCAAAGCAAACATGTCTCAACCTCAAGGAGTTTAATACATCTCCCAAAAACAAAACTTAAGTTCCCATTGCCAATTTATCAAAACTAATAGTGTATGAAAACTTCACCATACGTGAGCTTGGACTTCCTTGGATTGTAACCCCCTTAACCCGGCCCAGACGGTTGAACCGAATTAAGAAGTTTACACGGGGAAAACCAAAGTCAACCCGAAAGTCAACCTTGATTAACGACCCTTTTTTATTTTAAGTCTTATCTAAATGCACATTAACCCTAGATATGTTCACAAGAATAGCATACTCAAAGATCATAACAATCAAAAAACATTCAGGGACTCGATTGCACAAGTTATGACTTTAGGGACCAAAATGAAAACTCTAAAAATTATAAGGACTTAACCCAATTAAAAGTTACCAATATGAAATTAATCATCTTTCCCGCTTCTCTGCCAAATTTCAGCTCAAACGGACATCTCAAACTCATTCAATTGCATAAACAAGGTTCAGGACTGAAACGCAAAGATTTCAAAACATATAACCGTCAATTTCAGTGCCCAACGGTCGAGTGTTCCGAAACGGGGATAATCCATTCCGAAACGCGGGACCGTTCCGAAACAAGTTCCGAAACAGGGTTTGGTAGTGGCATTTTCGTTCCGAAACGGGTCTACCCATTTCGAAACGCCAAGGTCATTTCAGGCCCTCTGTTCCGAAACGGTAGCACCTGTTCCGAAACGGGCTGCCCAGATTGCAGAAATTTTGCTGGTTTATTATACAATTGACCCCTCAAACATGTTCCAAAGGCAACCAAAACATACCAGCAAGACATTACATGCACAAGGAACATAATAGCATCAACCATTCTCAAACATGGCATCAATTAAGCAAATCCCCAATTCTAAAGGCATGCATCTTATGTAGAAAACCATTCAAGCACCATAATACCAAACCAACTTCACAAAGGCCAATTACATGTTCCATCATCAACAACAACATAAAACCAACTTAGGGAGTCCAAAACATCTCCCAAATCAACAACATAGGTTCCCCATTGCCAAATGCCAAAAGCTAATAGTGTTAAGAAACTTTCACCATACATGAGCTTAGTTCTTCACTTGGATTCTTGACCTCTTGCTGCCCTTATAAGCACTTCAATGCTCTGCATTATTGGTTCAAGAAAAGAGAGAGCGTAAGCAAATAGTTTAGTGAGGAATCCTCATTTAAAACAACTCAATAATGTATTTATAAAACACCTTTATAAACCTTAGTTCAAAACAACATTTATACATGAACATAAGCATTTCATGCTTCAAATTATTAACATGTCATATTGGCCACAAGTGATAATCATAATCTTTTTCCATCTCAAAATACAATCAACACAAGATCCACACATGGACTTTTAACCACCATTGTGATCTTACAATTCACAAGGACCACACATGGACTTTTAACCACCATTGTGTCCTTAGCACAAGAATCACCCATGGACTTTTAACCACCATGGTGTTCTTACAATCCACAAGGTCCACACAAGGACTTTTAACCACCTTTGTGACCTTAACACAAGAATCACCCATGGACTTTTAACCACCATGGTGTTCTTACAATACACAAGGTCCACACAAGGACTTTTAACCACCTTTGTGACCTTAACACAAGAATCACCCATGGACTTTTCACCACCATGTTGTTCTTAATACAAGAACCACCTATGGATTTTTAACCACCATAGTGTTCTTAACCATTCTCAAGACATCACTTGCCAATATACATCATTTAACAACAATATTCCACTGTTTTAAAGCATTTAACAAAGCCATAATCATCATGCATCGTTATGCATCAAAACCACATTTAACAATGTTCAAAAACAAGAATCTCTTACCTTGAGCATCCTTCAACACATGGCTTATAAAATCAGCAAATAAACATGCTAAAATATGCTTTCAAAACAGAATTTAAAACATGCAAACAAATCACATTGCATTCAACCAACTCATGGTTCATCAACAAGAGAGTTTTTCCGAAAACTTACTCTTGAGCTTAGCAAAGTTGTTTAGACTTAAACTAAGCTCCCAAACCTTCAAAACATTGGTTTCAATGCTGAAAACCAAAATCCACTCACCGATTCCGTTTCCCAACTTGCCGAAACACCGATCAAGCTTCCGGATCACCACCACAAAGATCCGAAGATGTCTCCCCTGTTTTAAACACATCAAAGCAGAGGATTAATGCATCATCATGCATTAATATCTTCAATGAAAGCACCTAAACTCGCTGCTCTCATCCACACTCCATTTTCGGCTACCAAACACAACCGAAAACACATCCAAACAACTCCACAACACTACCCAGCCAAGATCCATCAATTCCAAATATTCTTAAACCTCAATTAACATCCAAAAAGGATCTAATCACGTCCTTATACCTCCAACTATAGCAGATCATCAAGATCATCCCAAAAACAACCGAAAACTCAAGCAAAACTTAGGAAAATTAACCTATTCGGGATTGCATTAATTAAACCTCAATTTCTCATCAATTATACATTCATTTTACATCAAAATGACATCTCAAAACAGTGCCCAATCAATTCATACGAATTTCATCAAAAATTAACCAAATCTTGCATTTTAAAGCCAAGATCAAGAATACAATTGTAAAACCTTTAATAAAACACAAATCAAGGATTGAGAACTTGGGAATTTCAGTAAAGAACTGAGAATTTAGAGGAGAAGGACGTTCATACCTCTAAACTTGAGTTTCTCCCTTTTTGGAACCAAGATCTTGAAAATCCAATAAGCAAATGCTAAGGTTTTGTTGAAGAAACGATTAGAGATCAAATGAAGGTTGAAATCTAATCTTTAGATGTCAAAATCAGAGAGAAATTTGCTGGAGAAATGTGTTTGGGTTGAGAGAAAAGTTGAGAGAAAAGAAAATGGAAAATTTGGGAAAAGTTAGTTAAAATTCCAAAATATATTTTCCCTCCTTTTTCATCTAATTAAAAACCATTAATTAATTAATTAATATTCAGAAAAATCTGGAGAAACTCTTATTGGGTAAATAGTTCCTTAAAGATTCAAAGTTTCAATCCTTTTTAAAACAGTCACCCAGTTTTCAAAAATTACATTTTAGTCACTAACCCAAAATGTCACTCTTCCAAACCTCATTTTGTAAAATTGATTTCACCATTCTCTTATATATAATAAAAGAGGATTTTAAGATATTTTTTCCATATTTTTAATGCAACCTGAACTAGGCTTTCCTAAATTCACCCTTTATATTCGAACCGCAACCCGACCGGCCCGGTCCAAACCCAAAACTTCTAAGCCCAAAATTGGGGTGTTACAACTCTCCCCCCTTAAGAAATTTCGTCCTCGAAATTTACCTGAAGGAAAGAGGTACGGAAACTGCTTCAGCATGTCATCTTTCCGTTCCCACGTGGCTTCTTCAACACCACGATGCTTCCACAACACCTTTACCAACTCAATGGTCTTGCCTCGAAGAACTTTACTATCCGAATCCAGAATCTTCACCGGTTCCTCATCATAGATCAAATCTGGATTCAATTCCACTTCTTCCACAGGCATCACATGTGAAGGATCCGATCTATACTTCCGAAGCATAGAAACATGAAACACATCATGAATCTTTTCCAACTCTTGAGGTAACCTCAACTTGTACGCAACAGGACCCACACGCTCAATCACCTCGTATGGTCCAATGTACCTAGGGCTCAACTTACACTTTCGGCCAAACCTCATCACCTTTTTCCAAGGCGAAACCTTCAAAAACACACGGTCACCCACCGCATACTCAATTTCCTTACGCTTCAAATCCGCGTAAGACTTTTGCCGATTAGAAGCTGCCTTCAAACACTCACAAATGAGCTTCACCTTCTCGGTGGTTCCTCTCAACAAAGCTGGCATCGAAACCAACTTCTGACCCGTTTTAGCCCAACATAGAGGAGTCCTACACTTCCTCCCTTACAAAGCCTCATAAGGTGCCATTTGAATACTTGCCTGATAACTATTATTATAGGAAAACTCCACCAAAGGCAAATGTTTCTCCCAAGAGCCCTGAAACTCAATCACGCAGCACCTCAACATATCCTCCAAAACCTGGATAACACGCTCGGACTGACCATCCGACTGAGGATGATAAGATGTACTGAAATTCAACCGTGTACCCAAAGCCTGATGCAAACACTGCCAGAAACGCGATGTAAACCTCGGATCCCTATCTGACACAATCGACTTAGGCACACCATGCAGCCGCACAATCTCAGCAATGTACAGCTCCGCAAGCTTATCCAAAGAGTACGTAGTATGCACGGGCAAGAAATGCGCACACTTCGTCAGGCGATCCACAATCACCCACACCGAATTCTTCTTCGATGGTGACAAAGGTAAACCAGACACAAAATCCATGGTAATCCTTTCCCACTTCCATTCAGGAATTCTCAACGGTTGCAACAACCCTGAAGGAAACTGATGTTCAGCCTTAACTCGCTGACACACCAAGCACTTGCTCACAAACTCAGCAACATCCTTCTTTAAACCCAACCAATAGTACTCATCACGAAGATCACGATACATCTTAGTACTACCAGGGTGCATAGCAAAAGGACTACTATGACCTTCAGTCAGAATAGCACACCTCAATTCAGCATCATTGGGCACTACTATCCGACTCCTAAAACACAACACTCCATCATCATTAAAATAGAAATCCGAAGGCCTGTCCTCCACAATATCCTGAACATGCGGTACCAAGGAATCATCCAACAACTGCTTCTCCTTAATCAACGGAACCAAAGATGGTTTCACTTGCAACTCAGCCACAAGACCACCATCACGCGAAATACTCAAACTGGCAAACATAGCCCTCAACTCAACAGCTACCTTTCTACTCAAGGCATCCGCTACAACATTAGCTTTTCCAGGGTGATATTCAATCGTCAAATCATAATCCTTGAGCAACTCCACCCAACGCCGCTGTCTAAGATTCAACTCCTTCTGAGACATCAGATACTTCAAACTCTTGTGATCAGTGTACACAGTACACTTCTCACCATACAGATAATGTCTCCAGATCTTCAAAGCAAAAACCACCGCAGCCAACTCGATGTCATGGGTAGGATAATTGCGCTCATGCACCTTCAACTGCCGTAAAGCATAAGCCACCACCTTACCCTCTTGCATCAACACACATCCCAAACCAACATAGGACGCATCGCTATACACCACAAACTCTTTCCCTGATTCAGGTTGAACCAAGATAGGAGCTTGCGTCAAGGCTGCCTTAAGCTTCTCAAAAGCCTGCTGTCTCGCTTCCGTCCACTCATACTTAACATCCTTCTGCAACAACTTTGTCAAAGGTGCAGCAATCTTTGTAAACCCATCCACAAACCTCCGGTAGTATCCCGCCAAACCAAGGAAACTACGGACCTCATGAACAGACTTAGGAACCTTCCAATTCATCACTGCCTCAATCTTCTGAGGATCAACACGAATCCCCTCAGCAGAAACCACATGACCAAGAAACACCACTTCCCTAAGCCAGAACTCACACTTGCTTAGCTTGGCATAAAGTTGATTCTCCAACAAAGCTTGCAACACAATTCTCAAATGCTCTTCATGCTCCTCCTCAGTACGCGAGTACACGAGGATATCATCAATGAACACCACAACAAATTTATCCAAGTATTCATGAAATACTCTATTCATCATGTCCATGAAAGCTGCAGGAGCATTTGTCAAACCAAACGGCATCACAAGGAACTCATAATGCCCATACCTCGTCTTGAAAGCTGTCTTTGGAACATCCACATCCTTCACCTTCAACTGGTAATACCCTGACCTCAAGTCAATCTTAGAGAACACAACTGCTCCCTGAAATTGATCAAAAAGATCATCAATTCTCGGCAATGGATACCGATTCTTGATAGTCAACTTGTTAAGCTGACGATAATCAATGCACATTCTCATAGTGCCATCCTTCTTCTTCACAAACAAGACCGGTGCACCCCAAGGTGACACACTCGGCCGAATGAACCCACGATCAAGCAACTCTTGCAATTGCGTCTTCAGCTCTTTCAACTCCTTAGGTGCCATTCGATAAGGGGTAATGGACACTGGAGTTGTGTTCTCATATAGCTCAATCCCAAACTGCACTTTGCGATTAGGAGGCAATCCAGGCAACTCCTCAGGAAACACACCAGGGAACTCTCGCACAGTCCTGATATCTTGCACACGCAACTCCTTAGAACTAGGATTCATCACAAAAGCTAGGTAAGCTTCACAACCTTGCCTCAGCATCCGGCTCGCCTCCAATGTAGACACCACATTGGCAAGAAACTTCACATTCTCACCAACCACAACAACCTCATAATCATCCGCAAGCTTCAACGAAACTCGCTTATTCTCACAATCCACTACAGCTCGATGTTCAACAAGCCAATCCATACTAAGGATTACATCAAAACCATAGAAAGGTAACTCCATAAGATCAACAGGAAAAACATGATCTTGCACAACCAAAGGACATCTTCTATAAAGCTTTCGAGTCACAACAGTCTCACCAAAAGAACTAGTGACACGCATACCAACATCCAAAGACTCAACAGGCAAACCAATCAATTCAGCATGCTCACGCAATATGTATGAGTGTGTAGATCCAGAATCAATCAAGGAAAGTAATGACAAGGATTGCAAAGTAAAAGTACCTGCGATCACATCCGTGTCATTCCTCCCCTCCCTCTGAGCATACACTCTAGCCTGGCCGCCACCCTCAGGCTGAACAGCTACAACATGGGCCACATTACGTCCACCATCCTCCCTACGCTAGAAGTTACCACGGCCGCGCCCACGACCTCTCTGTGGTGCAACAACTACAGGAGCACGCCCTTGGCCACCAGCCAACATAGGACACTCTCTCCTCATGTGATCCGTAGATCCACAGTTCCAGCACGAATTACCAGGAGCAAAAATAGGAGCTTGCACCTCCCTCACAGCTCGAGGACAATCACGCTTCATATGGCCACGCGATCCACATGTCCAACATGCGTTCGGATCAGCTCTTGCCTTGCCTCCCTGAGCAGGCGCACCACCACCTCGCTTAGCTGAAGACTGATACTTCTGATCACGTCCCCTCTTGTTCCATCCACCACCAGAACTATACTCAGCAACTCGCTTACCAGCACTAGAACCAGCACTTCTAGAAGATAAACCCAAGTTCATCTCAATGTCCTTTGCACGGCCAACCAGCACATCAAAATCATTATACTCAGCAGCCAGCATATACGTCTTTACTTCCGTCACCAAACCATAACGGAACCTTTCACACCTCTCCCGCTCATCCGGGACAAGCTCAGGTGCGTACTGACTGAGTCGGACAAACTAAACTTCGTACTCAGCTACAGACATGCTCCCTTGGGTAAGAGACATGAATTCCCTTTTCTTTTCACCTAGGTACCTCACACCCAGATACCTTCTCTTGAACACATTCTGAAAGAACGTCCATGTCACATCAGCATCCGCCATCCCAGAGATAGTGGTTGTCCACCAAGTATAAGCATCATCTTGCAACAATGATACCACATAGCCCAGCTTCTGCACATCAGTGCAGTTCATTTGTCCCAAGATTCTCTTGGTACTTTCCAGCCAAGACTCAGAACCTTCAGCAGACAAACCCCTGAACTCAGTCCCTCCCAGACTGCGCAAACGTTCCAAAGGTAGTCTAACACCAGCATCTCCCTGATGCCAAGCTCCTTGAGCTCCAACTACCGCTGCTCGAAAAGCACCAGCAATAGCTTGAACCAACATTGACATGTCAGGAACAGCTTGCCCCTGACCAGCTTCAGGTCCTGCGACCCCAGCACCAGCTGCAACATTAGCTCCTTCACCCCCAGCACCACCACCACCAGGCGGAGGAGGTAAATCCACAGCATTTTCAGCATTCTCCTCATTCTCATTTTGAGCCATAGCTCGCGTATTAACCCTCAATTCTCTACGAGGTGCCATTCACTAACAATGCAATCACAATGCAACAAACAAAGTCAGGCTCAGCAAGGTAAGCAATCCAAGTACTCAAGCTCATTTCCACTTAAAAACAAATCATTACATTAGCTTTGATTTGGCAATGGGTCCCCCTAACATGCTTTCACCACAGCATACACCACAATTGTAACATGCATACAATTCACACATCATGCTTTCACTCAACAAGCATACAAAGCATTCAAGCACTTAACACCCATTCATCAGTTCCCAATTACTCGAAAACTCAGCTCTGATACCACCAAATGTAACCCCCTTAACCCGGCCCAGACGGTTGAACCGAATTAAGAAGTTTACACGGGGAAAACCAAAGTCAACCCGAAAGTCAACCTTGATTAACGACCCTTTTTTTATTTTAAGTCTTATCTAAATGCACATTAACCCTAGATATGTTCACAAGAATAGCATACTCAAAGATCATAACAACCAAAGAACATTCAGGGACTTGATTGCACAAGTTATGACTTTAGGGACCAAAATGCAAACTCTGAAAATTATAAGGACTTAACCCAATTAAAAGTTACCAATATGAAATTAATCATCTTTCCTGCTTCTCTGCCAAATTTCAGCTCAAACGGACATCTCAAACTCATTCAATTGCATAAACAAGGTTTAGGACTAAAACGCAAAGATTTCAAAACATATAACCGTCAATTTCAGTGCCCAACGATCGAGTGTTCCGAAACGGGGATATTCCATTCCGAAACGCGGGACCGTTCCGAAACAAGTTCCGAAACAGGGCTTGGCAGTGGCATTTTCGTTCCGAAACGGGTCTACCCGTTTCGTAACGCCAAGGCCATTTCAGGCCCTCTGTTCCGAAACGGTAGCACCTGTTCCGAAACAGGCTGCCCAGATTGCAGAAATTTTGCTGGTTTATTATACAATTGACCCCTCAAACATGTTCCAAAGGCAACCAAAACATACCAGCAAGACATTACATGCACAAGGAACATAATAGCATCAACCATTCTCAAACATGGCATCAATTAAGCAAATCCCAAATTCTAAAGACATGCATCTTATGTAGAAAACCATTCAAGCACCATAATACCAAACCAACTTCACAAAGGCCAATTACATGTTCCATCATCAACAACAACATAAAACCAACTTAGGGAGTCCAAAACATCTCCCAAATCAACAACATAGGTTCCCCATTGCCAAATGCCAAAAGCTAATAGTGTTAAGAAACTTTCACCATACATGAGCTTAGTTCTTCACTTGGATTCTTGACCTCTTGCTGCCCTTATAAGCACTTCAATGCTCTGCATTATTGGTTCAAGAAAAGAGAGAGCGTAAGCAAATAGCTTACTGAGGTATGCTCATTTAAAACAACTCAATAATGCATTTATAAAACACCTTTATAAACCTTAGTTCAAAACAACATTTATACATGCACATAAGCATTTCATGCTTCAAATTATTAACATGTCATATTGGCCACAAGTGATAATCATAATCTTTTTCCATCTCAATATACAATCAACACAAGATCCACACATGGACTTTTAACCACCATTGTGATCTTACAATTCACAAGGACCACACATGGACTTTTAACCACCATTGTGTCCTTAGCACAAGAATCACCCATGGACTTTTAACCACCATGGAGTTCTTACAATCCACAAGGTCCACACAAGGACTTTTAACCACCTTTGTGACCTTAACACAAGAATCACCCATGGACTTTTAACCACCATGGTGTTCTTACAATACACAAGGTCCACACAAGGACTTTTAACCACCTTTGTGACCTTAACACAAGAATCACCCATGGACTTTTAACCACCATGTTGTTCTTAATACAAGAACCACCTATGGATTTTTAACCACCATAGTGTTCTTAACCATTCTCAAGACATCACTTGCCAATATACATCATTTAACAACAATATTCCACTATTTTAAATCATTTAACAAAGCCATAATCATCATGCATCGTTATGCATCAAAACCACATTTAACAATGTTCAAAAACAAGAATCTCTTACCTTGAGCATCCTTCAACACATGGCTTATAAAATCAGCAAATAAACATGCTAAAATATGCTTTCAAAACAGAATTTAAAACATGCAAACAAATCACATTGCATTCAACCAACTCATGGTTCATCAACAAGAGAGTTTTTCCGAAAACTTACTCTTGAGCTTAGCAAAGTTGTTTAGACTTAAACTATGCTCCCAAATCTTCAAAACATTGGTTTCAAAGCTGAAAACCAAAATCCACTCACTGATTCCGTTTCGCAACTTGCCGAAACACCGATCAAGCTTCCGGATCACCACCACAAAGATCCGAAGATGTCTCCCATGTTTTAAACACATCAAAGCAGAGGATTAATGCATCATCATGCATTAATATCTTCAATCAAAGCACCTAAACTCGCTGCTCTCATCCACACTCCATTTTCGGCTACCAAACACAACCGAAAACACATCCAAACAACTCCACAACACTACCCAGCCAAGATCCATCAATTCCAAACATTCTTAAACCTCAATTAACATCCAAAAAGGATCTAATCACGTCCTTATACCTCCAGCTATAGGAGATCATCCCAAAAACAACCAAAAACTCAAGCAAAACTTAGGAAAATTAACCTATTCGTGATTGCATTAATTAAACCTCAATTTCTCATCAATTATACATTCATTTTACATCAAAATGACATCTCAAAACAGTGCCCAATCAATTCATACGAATTTCATCAAAAATTAACCAAATCTTGCATTTTAAAGCCAAGATCAAGAATACAATTGTAAAACCTTTAATAAAACACAAATCAAGGATTGAGAACTTGGGAATTTCAGTAAAGAACTGAGAATTTAGAGGAGAAGGATGTTCATACCTCTAAACTTGAGTTTCTCCCTTTTTGGAACCAAGATCTTGAAAATCCAATAAGCAAATGGAACCAGTTTCTCCCTTTTGTTGAAGAAACGATTAGAGATCAAATGAAGGTTGAAATATAATCTTTAGATGTCAAAATCAGAGAGAAATTTGCTGGAGAAATGTGTTTGGGTTGAGAGAAAAGAAAATGGAAAATTTGGGAAAAGTTAGTTAAAATGCCAAAATATCTTTTCCCTCCTTTTTCATCTAATTAAAAACCATTAATTAATTGATTAATATTCATAAAAATCTGGAGAAACTCTTATTGGGTAAATAGCTCCTTAAAGATTCAAAGTTTCAATCCTTTTTAAAACAGTCACCCAGTTTTCAAAAATTACATTTTAGTCACTAACCCAAAATGTCACTCTTCCAAACCTCATTTTGTAAAATTGATTTCACCATTCTCTTATATATAATAAAAAAGGATTTTAAGATATTTTTCCATATTTTTAATGCAACCCGAACTAGGCTTTCCTAAATTCACCCTTTATATTCGAACCGCAACCCGACCGGCCCGGTCCAAACCCAAAACTTCTAAGCCCAAAATTGGGGTGTTACATGGATGAACTTAGCTTCCTTGATGCCCAAAGCACCTCAATTATCTGCATTATTGGTAAAAGAGAGCGTAAGCAAAAATGCTTAGTGAGGCATGCTCTAAATAAAACCAATACAATAATGCATTTTTAGAAAACACTTTCAACAAAGCTTTTAAACTACATGCTCAACTCTTTCTCATGCTACCTTGCATCCTTTTCAAGCATCTCATGCTTCGTTACATTCAAATACAATATAATGGCTTTCAAGTGATAGTTCATAACCATTTCAACACAAGACACAATCGAATACGCGGATTACAAGCGTTGTCCCACACGCTTCAAACACACTACTGGATTACACAAGGTTCACACTCAAGAGCAATCCCTCCATTGATATGACACCCGTGGTGGAGTATAACGGTACAATCTCAACCCCTCAACACCACTCATCGGTAGTTGTATAATTCCACTAACGAGAGTAAGGGACACATAATACAAGATCCACACACGGAATTTACAACCACCGTTGTGATCTTACCTCAATCGTTAGGGTACTTGGATGGAGTTTATGGTACAATCACAACCCTTCAACATCCAAGGCGACTTTACTTATGGTGCACCCAATCCTATAATCGGCTAACTATATCCGATTCAAGTACTTAAAAACCGTTTCATCACTTGCCAATATACATCAAAAACCATCATCAATTCACTGTTTTAAGCATTAATCAAAGCCACTTATCATCATGCATCTCCATGCATCATAACCATATTAATAACATGTCAAACCAAGGATCTCTTACTTTGAGCATCCTTCAATACATGGCTTTCAAAACCAGCATTAATCATGCTAAAACATGCTTTCAAAATAGTAATTAAACATGCATTTCATAACTAATGCATCAAACCATAACTTAGCACATCCGAGGGAGTTTTTCTGAAAACTTACTCTTGAGCTTAGCTATGTTGCTTAGACTTAAACTAAGCTCCCAAAACCTCCTATATCGTTTCAAAGCTGGAAAACCATCTCCACTCACCAATTACATTTCGCCATGCTCGCCGAAACTCTAACTATGCCTCCGGTACTCCCAAACCAACACCAAAAGTGTCCAAAGGTGTCTCCCTTGTTTACAACACATAAGAGCAGAGGATTAATGCATCATCATGCATTAAAATCATCAGCCACTTCTCCTAAACTCGCTGCACCATCTAAACTCAACATTTCGGCTACCAAACACAACCGAAATCACCTCCAAACTCTCCCAAAACTTAACCCAGCCAAGATTCATCACTTCTAATCATTTCTAAACATCAATCAACAACAAAAACAACCCTAATTTTGTCCTTATACCTCCAGTTATAGTAGCACACCAAAATCACCCCAAAAACCACCATTTTCATAAGCAAAAACTTAGGAAATACAACCTATTCGGGATTAGATTGATAAAAACTCATTTATAACATCATTAAACATCCAAAATACATTAAAGAACTATCTCAAAACAGAGCTCAATCAATTAAAACGAAAATCTTCAAGATCTCTTCCAAAATCTTGAGTTTTAAGCCAAAATCATGTTTCTAACATTAAAACCATTTATAAAACTTTTATAGAGGATTGACAACTTGGGAATTTCAATAAAGAACTGAGTATTTAGAGGAGAAGAACATTCTTACCTCTAAATGATGATTTCTCCTTCATTTGGGCCAAATTCCATGAAAATTCAATGTGGAAATCAAAAGGATTTGTTGCAAGATTGGTTAGAAACCAATAGGTGATGGAAATCTCATCAATTGAAGTGAAGATCAATGTGAATTTTCCTGGAGAAAATGTGTTTGGATGATGGGATTTTGAGAGAAAAAGGAATGCGAGAAAATTAGGAAAAGGTAGTTATGAAAGTCAAAATTTAGTTTTCACCTTTTTTTATTTAATTAAAACATTAATTAAATCACCCAAATTAACAAAAAATCTGGAGATAAACATTTTGGGTAAATTAGCTCCTTAAAGATTCAAAGTTCCAATCCTTTACAAAACAGTCACTACTAAACTTTGCAAAAATCGCATTTTAATCTCCACACCGAAATGTAGTATTTTTAAACCTTATTTTGTAAAATTGATTTCACCACTCTCTTTTATATATTAAAAGAGGATTTTTAGATATTTTTCTATATTTTTAAAGCATCCCGAACTAGGCTTTCCCTAAAAACCTCCTTTTATATTTGAACCGTTTATCAGACCGATCCGGTTCAGACCCTAAGCTTCTAAGCCCAAATTGGGGTGTTACAACTCTCCCCCTCTTAAGAAATTTCGTCCTCGAAATTTACCTGAAGGAAAAAGATAAGGAAACTGCTTCTTCATGTCATCTTTCATTTCCCAAGTGGCTTCCTCAACACCACGATGCCTCCAGAACACCTTAACCAATTCAATGGTCTTACCTCGAAGAACTTTACTGTCCGAATCCAGAATCTCAACTGGTTCCTTGTCATAGGTCAAATCTGGATTCAATTCCACTTCCTCCACAGGCATAACATGTGAAGGATCTGATCTATACCTTCAAAGCATAGAGACATGAAACACATCATGTATCTTTTCCAACTCTTGCGGTAATCTCAGCTTGTATGCAACAGGACCCACACGTTCAATCACCTCGTATGGTCTAATATACCTAGGGCTCAACTTACCCTTCCGGCCAAACCCCATCACCTTCTTCCAAGGTGAAACCTTCAAAAACACACGATCACCCACCGCAAACTCGATCGTCTTACGCTTCAAATCCGCGTAATACTTTTGCCGATCAGAAGCTGCCTTCAACCGCTCACATACAAGCTTCACCTTCTCGGTGGTTCCTTTCAACAAAGCCGGCATTGAGACCAACCTCTGCCTTGTTTCAGCCCAGCAAAGAGGAGTTCTATACTTCCTCCCACACAAGGCTTCATAGGGTGCCATTTGAATACTTGCCTGATAGCTGTTGTTATAAGCAAACTCCACCAAAGGCAAATGCTTCCCCCAAGAACCTTGAAACTCAATCACACAGCACCTCTACATATCCTCAAGCACTTGTATAACACGCTCAGACTGTCCATCCGACTGTGGATGATAAGAAGTACTGAAATTCAACCGCGTACCCAAAGCTTGGTGCAAACACTCCCAAAAACGCAATGTAAACCTCGGATCTCTATCCGACACTATTGATTTTGGTACACCATGCAAACGCACAATTTCGGCAATGTACAACTTTGCAAGCTTGTCCAAGGTATACGTAGTGTGCACAGGTAAGAAATGTGCACACTTCGTAAGGCGATCCACAATCACCCCCACTGAATTCTTCTTCGATGGCGACAAAGGTAAACCAGACACAAATTCCATGGTAACTCTCTCCCACTTCCATTTAGGAATCTTCAACGGTTGCAACAACCCTGAAGGAAACTGATGCTCAGCCTTAATCCGCTGACAAACCATACACTTACCCACATACTCCGCAACATCTTTCTTCAATCCCACCCAATAGTACTCATCCTTCATATCACGATACATCTTTGTACTACCAGGGTGCATAGCAAAAGGACTACTATGAGCTTCAGCCAGAATGGTACGCCTCAACTCCGCATCATTCGGCACTACTATCCGCCGTCCGAAACACAAAACTCCATCATCATTAAAACAGAAATCCGATGGTCTATCCTCAGCAATATCCTGAACATGTGGCACCAAGGAATCATCCAACAACTGTTTATCCTTTATCAACTGAACCAGAGATGGTTTCACCTGTAGTTCAGCCACAAGACCTCCATCCCGCGAAATACTCAAACTGGCAAACATGGCCCTTAACTCCACCGCCACCTTCCTGCTCAAGGCATCCGCCACAACATTAGCTTTTCTCGGATGGTACTCAATCGTCAGATCGTAATCTTTAAGCAACTCCACCCAACGTCATTGCCTAAGATTCAACTCCTTTTGAGACATCAGATACTTCAAACTCTTGTGATCCGTGTACACAGTACACTTCTCACCATATAGGTAATGTCTCCAAATCTTCAAAGCAAAAACCACTGCAGCTAACTCAATATCATGCGTAGGATAATTGCGCTCATGCACCTTCAACTGACGCGATGCATAAGCCACCACCTTACCCTCTTGCATTAACACACACCCCAAACCAACATAGGATGCGTCACTATACACCACGAACTCTTTTCCCGATTCAGGCTGAGCCAAGATAGGATCTTGCGTCAAAGATGTCTTAAGCTTCTCAAAATCTTGTTGTCTTGCTTCTTTCCACTCATACTTGACATCTTTTTGCAACAACTTCGTCAAAGGGGCAACAATCTTCGAAAATCCATCCACAAACCTCTTGTAATATCCTGCCAACCCAAGGAAACTACGGACTTCATGAACAGACTTAGGGGGCTTCCAATTCATCACCGCCTCAATCTTCTGAGGATCAACACGAAATCCCTCAGCCGAAACCACATGACCAAGGAATACAACTTCCTTTAGCCAAAACTCACACTTGCTCAGCTTAGCATAAAGCTGATTCTCCAGAAGCGCTTGTAAGACAACCCTCAAATGACTTTCATGCTCCTCCTCAGTACGAGAGTACACAAGGATATCGTCAATGAACACCACAAAAAACTTGTCCAAGTATACATGGAACACTCTATTCATCATGTCCATAAAAGTTGCAGGAGCATTCGTCAAGCCAAACGGCATTGCAAGGAACTCATAATGCCCATACCTCGTTCTAAAAGCTGTTTTTGGCACATCCACATCTTTCACCTTAAGCTGATAGTACCTTGACCTTAAGTCAATCTTGGAAAACACAGCAGCTCCCTGAAACTGATCAAAAGGATCATCAATCCTCGGCAAAGGATACCGATTATTGGTAGTCAACTTGTTCAGTTGACGATAATCAATGCACATTCTCATAGTGTCATCCTTCTTCTTCACGAACAAAACAGGTGCACCCTATGGTGACACACTAGGCCGAATAAAACCACGGTCAAGCAACTCCTGAAGCTGCGTCTTCAACTCCTTCAACTCCTTAGGTGCCATGCGATAGGGAGAAATGGACACTAGAGTTGTGTTTTCATACAGCTCAATTCCAAACTCCACCTCTCGGCTAGGAGGCAATCCAGGTAACTCCTCTGGAAACACTCCAGGAAACTCATGTACAGTTCTGATATCTTGAACGCGTAACTCCTTTGAACTAGGATTCATCACAAAGGCTAGGTAAGCCTCGCAACCCCGCCTCAGCATCCGACTCGCTTCTAAAGTAGACACCACATTGGCAAGAAACTTCATATTCTCACCAACCACCACTACTTTGTAATCATCCGCAAGTTTCAACGAAACTCGCTTGTTCTCAAAATCCACTACAGCTCGATGCTCAACAAGCCAATCCATACCAAGGATTACATCAAAGCCATAGAATGGCAATTCCATGAGATCATCAAGAAAGACATGATTTTGTACCTTTAAAGGACACCTCCTATACAACCTCCGTGTCACCACCGTCTCACCAAAAGAACTAGTCACTTGCATTCCTATTCCAAGCATCTCCACAGGTATATCAAGCAAATGTGCATGCTCACTCAAAATATAAGAATGCGTAGATCCAGAATCAATCAAAGCCAGCAAGGATAAAGACTGAAGAGCAAACGTACCTGCAATCACATCGGTGTCGTTGCGCTCCTCGCGATGAGCATACACCCTCGTCGGTCCTCCTCCCTCAGGTCGAACAGCTACCACGTGAGCAATACCCAGATGTCCTTCCTCCCTTCTTTGGAAATTCCCTCGGCCACGCCCACGACCTCTCCGAGGTGCAACTACCCCAGGAGCACATCCCTGACTACCACCGGCCAACAAAGGACACTCCCTCCTCATGTGGTCTAGCGAACCATAATTCCAGCATGAGTTACCTGTCGCTGCAACAGGAGCCTGAACCTACCTCGCTGCTCGAGGACAATCTCGCCTCAAATGGCCACGAGATCCACACGTCTAGCACGTGTTCTAATCAGCCCTCATCCTATCTCCCTGAACATGCGTAACATGTCCTCCAATACCACGCCTAGAAGTAGACCGATACCTCCTATCTTGTCCTCTCTTATTCCGTCCACCACTAGAACTATGATCAGTAGCTCTTTTCCCGAGCTAGAACTAACGCCTCTGGAAGAAAAACCCAAGTTCTGCTCGATGTCCTTCGCTCGACACACAAGAACATCAAAATCTGTATAATCAGCCGCAAGAATAAAAGTCTTCACATCTGCTACCAATCCATAACGAAAACGTTCACACCTCTCCCGCTCATCAGGGATTAGCTCAGGCGCATACTGACTAAGGCGGACAAATTGGATCTCATACTCAGCTACCGTCATGCTGCCTTGCACAAGAGACATAAATTTTCTTTTCTTCTCATCTAGGTATCGCACACCCAGATACTTCCGCTTGAACGCATTTAGGAAAAACGTCCAAGTTACATCATTGTCCTCCATTCCAGAGATAGTGGTCGTCCACCACGTATAAGCATCACCATGCAGCAGTGACACCACACAACCCAACTTCTGCACATTATTGCAGTTCATTTGCCCCTAAATCCTCTTGGTGCTCTCCAACCAAGACTCAGATCCCTCTGGAGACAAACCGCTGAACTCAGTCCCTCCCAGACTGCGAAGACGTTCCAAAGGCAATCTCACATTAGCATCATCCTGATGCGCAGCTCCATGAGCTCCAGCTACTGTTGCATGAAAGGCTCCAGCAATAGCCTGAATAAACACAGTCAAGCCAGGAGCAGCTTGCCCCTGCTCACCTTCAGGTCCAGCGACCCAGCACCAGCTCCAGCATTACCAGCTCTAGCGCCCTCACCATCGGGTGGTCCACCACCAGGAGGAGGAGGTAAATCCACAACATTCTCAGTGTTCTCATCATTCTCATTCTGAGCCATAGCTCTTGTATTCATTCTCATCTCTCTACGTGGCCCCATTTACAAGAAAATAATGCACTGACACAAATGCAATAAACATAATTAGGCTCAACAAGGTAAGCAATCCAAGTACTCAAGCTCTTTTTCGAAAATAAATTCCTTTCATTAGTTTTGACTTGGCAATGGGATCCCCTAACACACCCTAACATAGCATAACATCACATTTGGAACCATGCATCACGATGAACACGACATTCTTTCACCCAAAAGGCTCATCATGTAATCACACTCACATCACCCACATAACAATTCCCAATTACACAAGAACCAAGCTCTGATACCACCAAATGTAACCCCTATAGCACGGCCTAGACGGTTGACCCGAACTACGAAGATTACATGGGGAAAACCAAAGTCAACCTTGATTCACAACCCATTTTTTCTTTTTAATCTTGTCTAAATGCACGTTAACCCTAAATGAGTACTCATAAAACTTATTTAAGAAAGGAACAACGATCGGATAACAAACAAGGAGGCAATTGCACTTATTATAAGTTTAGGGACCAAAATGTAATTTCTGTAAATTAGAAGGTCTTTACTGATTATAATGTTACCAATATGAAATTAGTCATATTACATGATTCTCTGCCAAATTTCATCTTAAAAGAACATCTCAAGCTCAAGCAATTGCAACTTCAACCTTTGGGACTAAATTGTAAAGGTTGCAAACTTCAGCACCATTGAAATCAGTGCTCAACGGTCACCTGTTTTGGAACTTCCACCTGCTGTATCGAAACGACGTTGACTGTTCCGTTACGCGGGTTGGTTCTGAGATTGGTTCCGAAACGAGGCCTTCCAATAGCCAAACCGTTTCGAAACATCCCTTGGCATTTCGAAACACGAAGGCCATTTCAAGCCCCCGTTTCGAAACACTAAAGGGTGTTTCGATACGGTTTGCTCAAAAACAGCAGCAAATGCTGGTTTCTCATGCATAAACCCGTTCAAACACATCCTAATGACTCTCTAAACATGTCAACAAGTCCACATACATACATGGTACACATTTAGGTCACCCTAACACATTCATATCATCAAACATGTAATCACACAAGTCTAGAGGCATGCTTCCTATTATCAAAACCAAATAGACAATCAAACTTCAAAATGAGCATTTAAATGCCATTTACAATTCAAACCAACCAAAGCAAACATATCTCAACCTCAATGAGTTTAATACATCTCCCAAAAACAAAACTTAGGTTCCCATTGCCAATTTATCAAAACTAATAGTGTATGAAAACTTCACCATACGTGAGCTTGGACTTCCTTGGATGAACTTAGCTTCCTTGATGCCCAAAGCACCTCAATTATCTGCATTATTGGTAAAAGAGAGCGTAAGCACAAATGCTTAGTGAGGCATGCTCTAAATAAAACCAATACAATAATGCATTTTTAGAAAACACTTTCAACAAAGCTTTTAAACCACATGCTCAACTCTTTCTCATGCTTCGTTACATTCAAATACATTATATTGGCTTTCAAGTGATAGTTCATAACCATTTCAACACAAGACACAATCGGATACGCGGATTACAAGCGTTGTCCCACACGCTTCATACACACTACCGGACTACACAAGGTTCACACTCAAGAGCAATCCCTCCATTGATGTGACACCCGTGGTGGAGTATAAAGGTACAATCTCAACCCCTCAACACCACTCATCGGTAGTTGTATAATTCCACTAACGAGAGTAAGGGACACATAATACAAGATCCACACACGGAATTTACAACCACCGTTGTGATCTTACCTCAATCATTAGGGTACATGGATGGAGTTTACGGTACAATCACAAACCCTCAACATCCAAGGCGACTTTACTTACGGTGCACCCAATCCTATATCCGGCTAACTATATCCGATTCAAGTACTTAAAAACCATTTCATCACTTGCCAATATACATCAAAAACCATCATCAATTCACTGTTTTAAGCATTAATCAAAGCCACTTATCATCGTGCATCTCCACGCTTCATAACCATATTAATAACATGTCAAACCAAGGATCTCTTACCTTGAGCATCCTTCAATACATGGCTTTCAAAACCAGCATTAATCATGATAAAACATGCTTTCAAAACAGTAATTAAACATGCATTTCATAACTAATGCATCAAACCATAACTTAGCACATCCGAGGGAGTTTTTCCGAAAACTTACTCTTGAGCTTTGCTAAGTTGTTTAGACTTAAACTAAGCTCTCAAAACCTCCAAATAATCGTTTCAAAGTTAGAAAACCATCACCACTCACCAATTACGTTTCGTCTTGCTCGCCGAAACTCTAATTATGCCTTTGGTACTCCCGAACCAACACCAAAAGTGTCCGAAGGTGTCTCCCTTGTTTACAACACATAAGAGCAGAGGATTAATGCATCATCATGCATTAAAATCATCAGCCACTTCTCCTAAACTCGCTGCACCATCTAAACTCAACATTTCGGCTACCAATGACAACCGAAATCACCTCCAAACTCTCCACAAACTTAACCCAGCCAAGATCCATCACTTCTAATCATTTCTAAACATCAATCAACATCAAAAACAACCCTAACTTCGTCCTTATACCTCCAGCTATAGCAGCACACCAAAATCACCCCAAAAAACACCATTTTCATAAGCAAAAACTTAGGAAATACAACCTATTCGGGATTAGATTGATAAAACCTCATTTCTAACATCATTAAACATCCAAAATACATTAAAGAACTATCTCAAAACAGATCTCAATCAATTAAAACGAAAATCTTCAAGATATCTTCCAAAATCTTGAGTTTTAAGCCAAAATCATGTTTCTAACATTAAAACCATTTATAAAACTTTTATAGAGGATTGACAACTTGGGAATTTCAGTAAAGAATTGAGTATTTAGAGGAGAAGAACATTCTTACCTCTAAATGATGATTTCTCCTTGATTTGGGCCAAATTCCATGAAAATTCAATGTGGAAATCAAAAGGATTTGTTGCAAGATTGATTAGAAACCAATAGGTGATGGAAATCTCATCAATTGAAGTGAAGATCAATGTGAATTTTGCTGGAGAAAATGTGTTTGGATGATGGGATTTTGAGAGAAAAATGAATGAGAGAAAATTAGGAAAATGTAGTTATGAAAGTCAAAATTTAGTTTTTACCTTTCTTTTATTTAATTAAATCATTAATTAAATCACCCAAATTAAGTAAAAATCGGGAGAAAACATTTTGGGTAAATTAGCTCCTTAAAGGTTCAAAGTTCCAATACTTTACAAAACAGTCACTACTAAACTTTGCAAAAATCGCATTTTGGTCACTACACCGAAATGTAGTATTTCCAAACCTTATTTTGTAAAATTTATTTCACCACTCTCTTATATATATTAAAAGAGGATTTTTTAGATATTTTCTATATTTTTAAAGCATTCCGAACTAGGCTTTCCCTAAAAACCTCCTTTTATATTCGAACCGTTTATCAGACAGATCTGGTTTAGACCCTAAGCTTCTAAGCCCAAAATTGGGGTGTTACAGAGAATGTATGAAGTGTTGGGGCAACACTTGGGAATCCGTGTATCCGATATGTTTTGAGAAATGAGTATATTGATGATCACTTGCGAGCCAATATAATTGATGAGTTGATATGAAATGTATATGGATGCACAACATGAAAATGCATGTTTTACTCTTTAAGCTTTGCATATGGTAGCTATGCATGGAAAGGCTTAAGTGAGTGTTGGCAAATGGATTTGTTGTTGAAGTAATTGATATTTGTTGCATGATGTATAACATGTTAATTTTGTTAATGAAGTGCATGGATTTCAAAAAGGGCATGTTGATTTTCAAATGGTGTAAAATGGTTTTTAAGCATTGATGGTGTTTTTGGTTTTGAGCACTCCTCACTAAGCTTTTATGTTTACTCTCTCTTTTGTCCATCAATGCAGATAACTAAGTATTTGGAGGCAGCAACTTGCAAGGGGATCGCAAGAGACTTCACTTTGAAAGTATGTTTCGATTATGGACTAGAGTAATAAGGGCAATGGGGGATTCCATGGTTTGTTGGGTGATGTGTATGAACACCCCTTTGAGCATGTTTGCATTATGATTTTATACCTGTAAAAGGCCTATAATTGGTATTTTGTGCATTTTTTTTTTACTTTTGCCTCTTGAGTGGCTTATTTCCTAGGTTGCATGGCTTTTGTAACCCCTTCGACCCGACCTAGCTGGTAGACTGAACCGAATGGGTCACACGGGGAATATTGGAGTAAATCGGGAAGGCGTACCACAATAAACAACCATATTTCCCCCCCCCCTTTTATCTTATCTAGATGCAAGTTAGGTTCCTATGTGTTTAACATTGCAGCGGACCATTCGTAACTTAAATGTACATCAATTTCATCCAATTATAGCCTATAGGGACCATTTTGTAATTCTTCCAAATCGCAGGGACTTAAGCCATTTTCGTGTTACCAACATTTAATTAGTCTCATTACATGCATATCGGTCAAAACTCAGCTCAAAATAATCATTCAATT